>CM070569.1:2686627-4029941 GCA_036346355.1 Rhipidocladum racemiflorum | reverse complement strand
TACGGCTCCAAATTCTAGTAGAAACTAGTGAAACGGGGTTGAGGGTGATTCAACCACAACGTGGAAAAAGAAGAAACGTTCCGAGGAGAATCGTTCCGAGTTTTAGCCCGTTTGGCTGGGTTTCTCCCAGATTCTAGTAGAAACAGCTCGGTTCCAAGTTGCCAAACGGGGCCTAACTATATGGAAACACTAGATAGAATGGCCATTAGTATAAAAACTATTAAAAAAGACATACATAAAATATGAAAACAATGCTATTCTTCTCTCTTCTATAGGAACTCTTTCTTCTTACCCGCATTCTTATTTAAATTAATAACAATCCCCCCTTTAAATGATCATAGATAACATCCACCATCAACTGGACTGAGCTCGTGTGGTAGCTAAATCAAAAGCCTTGGACTGAAAAGATATCCTAACATATTCGATGCCAAAAACACTTTGATGGGCATGTGGTCAGCTATACGGTGAAGACCTATGTCTCCACAAAAATAGAAAGCCATATTCTGTTGAAAAACTAGGTATTATTCTAATTTCAGATTTGAATATAAACCATAATTCCAAAATCATAAAAAACAACAGGCTAGACAAAAGAAACCACATGTCTTTGAAAAGTAGATCTAGAATCGTTGTGCACAAGATGAACAGTGGGAAAAAACGAGAATTCTTACGATGGGCTTGATGATGAAAAGGATGCAGTGCAGTAGAGGAAGTAGTCGACGCAGAGGAAGCTCGAGCGGTCGCGCAGTTGCGCTGCCCAGAAACCTTATTGCCGCCCCCGTGCAGGTTCTCGCTGCGGCAACGGTTCGGAGATCCCGCTCTCCTTGCCTCGCGGTGCACGCCGAGAGGAAGGTCGGCGAAGAACGAGCAGCACGAAAACGCAACACAGGTCACACTGGATGAACGCGAGTGCCAGAGCAAAAAACCTTCCCTCAGTCTGGACGTCTCCAGACCTTATAGCCTCGCATCAGTAACGGTCAATAAATTGACCGTTACAGCACCATTATACACTAGTAACTGCTGTCATCAAATTACTGTTTCTATTGGAAACTGACGCCATTATCATGGCTGTTTCAATTCTCAGTAAATGACTCAGAGAGAAATCAAAATAAAAGGGTTTAAACGTGCCAGGATTTAATCCACTGCACGGCGACTCGCGACGTCGCAAGTCACAAGTCACGCGGGAAAAATACGCGGAAATACGCGGTAATTCGCGAAATACGCGCGCGCGTGCGTGTGACTTTAGCCGTGCTCCTCACCCTTCCATATACCTCATTACAAGGCATGGTGGGAGCTCTCCCTTTTAAATTGGTACTCTCCTCTCTCAATTAGCAATATGGTACTATTCTTTGTAGCTTTGGCATTAGAGATTAATGGGCCACACTTGCCTTATTTCTAACAATCCCCCACCAATGCCGAAGCAGACAAAGACTCAAAAGTTTGATCATTTGTGTTGAATTTTCGTTTAATATATCAGTGTTTCGGTGTAAGTCCCATACGGGTTGAACTTTCACCTAGAATAATGAGATCCATCCTCCCACAACTAATGAATGGACTTAGCCTTGAATTCATAGCTTTGTGTGGTTAGATTTCACCCGAAATCTTAAATGATACTAGGCTGCCAAAGAACTTCACCTCAACGGAGCGTTAAATGGTCATGCTCCCTAATCTTCTCATGAGCTTTCTAGAGAATGCCCCTTTCTCGTGAACTGCGACCTCACAGTTAGGCTCAAGTAGGTGTATTCATTTTAGGTATCCTGTAGGCCGATACCTTTTCCTCTCAATAGGACACTAGAATACATTAAGATTATTAAATCAGCCTTCCATACAGATTAGAGTACTTAGAACATGGGTAGACTTAGTGTACTCTCTTGTTACAACCACAACTTGTTTTTCCTATTACCTAATTCACGGGATCTCCGATCAAAAGGATGGGTTACAATTGTGAAGTAACTCATATGGGCCTCATTCCCATGTCCTTCGACGCAATAGAAATCGCATTTCTTGTTAACCCTTTTGTAAAAGGGTCTCGCGATTTTTCTCGGTCGTATATAATTGATGACTATAACTCCGGAGCATTTCAATTTTCTGACAGATTTAAGCCTACGTTTCACATGTCTGGAGGACTTCATATTATCCTTAGTACTCATAACCTTGATCAACACCGTTTGGTTATCGCAATACATTAGGATCGCCGGGATTGGTTTCTCAACCAATGGCAAGTCCAACAGAAGCTCTCTTAGCCATTCAGCCTCAAAAGCGGCTGTGTCTAGTGCTACAAGCTCAGCTTCCATGGTTGACCGTGTCAATATAGTCTGTTTACATGACCTCCACGAAACTGTAGCACCCGCTAGTGTAAACACATAACCACTTGTAGCTTTGATCTCATCTGCATCAGAGATCCAATTTGAATCACTATACCCTTCTAATACCGGAGGGTATCCAGTATAGTGAATTCCATAAGAGGTAGTACCTCTCAGATAGCGCAACACTCTCTCAAGAGCTTCCCAATGATCATCTCCCGGATTCGATGTAAACCGACTTAATTTGCTCACAGCAAATGAGATGTCAGGTCTCGTTGCACCAGATAAATACATAAGGGACCCTATAATTTGTGAATATCTTAATTGATCTTTCCCTAATCCGTTATTTTTGCGAAGTTTTACACTTGCATCATAGGGAGTTGGGGCTACTTTGCGATTCTCAAAGCGAAGCGGCTCAATAATTTTTCGCATAATGGGATGACTCAAAGTAATCCCATTCTCGGTTACGATCAATTTAATATTTAGAATTACATCTGCCTCACCCATGTCTTTCATATCAAAACAACTAGATAGGAAAGACTTGACCTCGTCAATGATAGCAAAGTGTTGGTCCCAAATATAAGTATGTCATCAACATACAAACACAAGATTACTCCTTGACCCCCACCATAGCGATAGTAAACACATTTATCCGCCTCGTTCACAAAGAAACCAAAGAGATGTCAATGTTTTATCAAACTTTTCGTGCCATTGTTTAGGTGCTTGCTTTAAGCCATACAAGGATTTTAATAATTTGCATACTTTATTTTCTGTCGATGTCGCATAACCATCTGGTTGCTCCATATAGATTTCTTCCTCCAACTCTCTATTAAGGAAAGCTGTCTTTACATCCATTTGATGGACGTGTAGACCATAGGAAGCTGCTAATGCAATTAGCACTCTAATGGTAGTTAATCTGGCAACAGGAGAATAAGTATCAAAATAATCCTCTCCTTCTTTCTGGGTATAACCCTTGGCTACAAGCCTTGCCTTATACTTATCAACAGTACCATCAGGCCTCATTTTCTTTTTAAAGATCCTCTTACACCCAACTGGTTTACACCTAGTAGGAAGTTCAGTGATTTCCCATGTTCCATTAGCCATGATGGAATCCATCTCGCTACGGACAGCCTCTTTCCAATACTCTGCATCAGGTGATGCATAAGCCTCTGAAAGAGTTTTTGGCACATCATCCACAAGATATACAATAAAGTCATCACCAAAGGTTTTCTCAACCCTTTGTCTTTTGCTCCTGCGAGGAGCCTCATTTGTGACAATATTGTTATCCTCCTCAGGGACATCACAAGCTGGTTCAACAATGTTTGGTAACTCAGAAGTAGATGGAAGATAAGAAGTTTTAGAATTTTCATTAAAGACTGATGCTCTCATTGGATAAATATTTTCAAAGAAAGAAGCATCTCTTGATTCCATTATTGTGTTAGCAATAATCTCAGGGGAATCTGATTTTACTACTAAAAATCTATAGGTCAGATCTTGTTATGTGCATATCCTAGAAAAATGCAATCGATCGCTTTAGGTCCAAGCTTTCTCTTTTACTCGCAATGGTATATTGACTTTAGCCAAACACCCCCATGTTCGCAGAAAATTGATATTTGGTTTTCTCCCCTTCCATCCCTCATACGGAGTAATCTCACTTCGTTTAGTAATTACTCTGTTGAGGACAAAGGTTGCTGTTAGGATAGCTTCCCCCCACCATGACTTAGACATACCAGCACTCTCCAACATGGCATTCACCAAGTCTGTTAGTGTCCGGTTTTTTCTCTCAGCCACCCCATTAGATTGAGGCGAGTATGGTGGTGTCACTTCATGGATTATACCATGCTCAGCACAATATTGGGAGAATTCCTGAGAGATATACTCTCCTCCACTACGACCTTAACCTTTTAATTTTCTTTTCTAGTTGGTTCTCAACCTCGACCTTATAAATTTTGAAGTAGTTTAAAACTTCATCCTTTGTTTTCAGCAAATACACATAACAATAACGTGTTGCATCGTCTATAAAAGTTAGAAAATATCTTTTGCCTCCTTTTGTCAACAATCCATTCATCTCACACATGTCAGAATGGATGAGATCTAATGGTGCCAAATTCTTTTCTTCCTCTAACCCCTTAAATGGTTTTCGAGGTTGTTTTGCTTGCACGCAAGATTGGCACTTTGAATCTTTGACAATATCACATTTTGGAATTATTTCAAATCTGGACATTCGAGCAATGGTATCATAACCAATATGACATAAACGAGAATGCCAAACATTGGATTCACAATTATTTACTTGAGTAGCAACATTTAAATTTAAACAAGACTCCAGTACACTTAAGCGGAACAAGCCTTCGCTTTCATAACCTTTTCCAATAAAGTTTCCAAACTTGGACATTACAACTTTATTAGACTCAAATACTAGCTTATAGCCAACTCGACATAATAGGGAACCACTGACAAGATTCTTATTTATTGTTGGCACATGCTGCACGTTTCTCAAACGGACAGTCTTCCCTGAAGTCAGCTTCAGTTCTACCATGCCAACACCACGCACTAAAGCATGCGATCCGTTCCCCATTAGGACGGAGGAAGCCCCTGCTGCCTGGTAAGAAGAAAATAGAGATATATCAGAACATACGTGAACATTTGCACCAGTATCAACCCACCAATCAGTGGATTGACATGCTGAAAAAACAACAGGAGAATTACCATACCCTCCTGAAGTAGTTCCCTCACTTATGGTCACGTTGGCAATTTTCTTGCCTTGCTCATTTTACTGTTCTTGCGGAAAACGATGTCTTTAGCCATGTGACCATCTTTTCCGCACACATAACAGGTAATGTTCTTCATATTTTTCTTCTCAAATTTCTTCTTGAAGCTAGTATTCTTGTTTGGTTTCAAGCCTTTGTTGTCGTTGCCACCCTTCTTCTCAATCACATTTGCGTTGTTTGGTTCCTGAGAAGAAGTTTTCGGTGCATCTTTGGCTCTGGCTTTCTCTTCCACGTCGAGGGCAGCAATGAGATCTTCAATAGAAATCTCTTCCCTCTTGTGTTTTTAGACCCGATGGCAAAATTCCTCCAAGATGGGGGAAGTTTAGCCACAATGCCCGCAGCCACGAATTTTGCAGGTAAAGCACATCCCAAATGTGCAATCTCGCCCACTAGTAGCTGAAAGTCATGCGCTTGAGCAACAATCGATTTAGACTCATCCATGGTAAAATCGAATAGTTGCTCGCATGTATACAACCAGCGACCAGCCTCAGCTTCTGCATATTTTTGTTCAAGAGCCAACCACAACTCAGTGGCAGATGTGTAATTCATATACACATCGTATAACTGATCTGCCAGAATGGTCAGAATGCAGCCCAATGCGGTGTTATTCGCATTCTCAAACTGCGCATTCTCCTCATCCGTAAGCGGGTATTGAGGGAAAATCACCCACCACATACCCAGAGACATGAGCCAAAACTTGGCTCTAGTCTGCCACCTACGGAAGTTCTGACCATTGAACCTCTCAGGTTTCATGGCATCACTTGCACCAGCCATTGCTGAATCACAATCACACAAATAATACCAATAAGGTTTCTAGAATGTTGAAAAACTAGGTATTATTCTAATTTCAGATTTGAATATAAACCATAATTCCAAAATCATAAAAAACAACAGGCTAGACAAAAGAAACCACATGTCTTTGAAAAGTAGATCTAGAATCGTTGTGCACAAGATGAACAGTGGGAAAAAACGAGAATTCTTACGATGGGCTTGATGATGAAAAGGATGCAGTGCAGTAGAGGAAGTAGTCGACGCAGAGGAAGCTCGAGCGGTCGCGCAGTTGCGCTGCCCAGAAACCTTATTGCCGCCCCCGTGCAGGTTCTCGCTGCGGCAACGGTTCGGAGATCCCGCTCTCCTTGCCTCGCGGTGCACGCCGAGAGGAAGGTCGGCGAAGAACGAAAGCAAAGACGAAACGCAACACAGGTCACACCGATGAACGCGAGTGCCGAGCAAAAACCTTCCCTCGATTATGCGTCTCGGACCTTATAGTTCAAGATCGATAACGGTCAATAAATTGACCGTTACAGCACCATTATACACTAGTAACTGTTGTCATCAAATTACTGTTTCTATTGGAAACTGACGCCATTATCATGGTTGTTTCAATTCTCAGTAAATGACTCAGAGAGAAATCAAAATAAAAGGATTTAAACGTGCTAGGATTTAATCCACTGCACGGCGACTCGCAAGTCACAAGTCACGCGGGAAAAATACGCGGTAATTCGCGAAATACGCGCGCGCGCGCGTGTGACTTTAGCCGTGCTCCTCACCCTTCCATATACCTCATTACAAGGCATGGTGGGAGCTCTCCCTTTTAAATTGGTACTCTCCTCTCTCAATTAGCAATATGGTACTATTCTTTGTAGCTTTGGCATTAGAGATTAATGGGCCACACTTGCCTTATTTCTAACAATCCCCCACCAATGCCGAAGCAGACAAAGACTCAAAAGTTTGATCGCTGTGTTGAATTTTCGTTTAATATATCAGTGTTTCGGTGTAAGTCCCATACGGGTTGAACTTTCACCTAGAATAATGAGATCCATCCTCCCACAACTAATGAATGGACTTAGCCTTGAATTCATAGCTTTGTGTGGTTAGATTTCACCCGAAATCTTAAATGATACTAGGCTGCCAAAGAACTTCACCTCAACGGAGCGTTAAATGGTCATGCTCCCTAATCTTCTCATGAGCTTTCTAGAGAATGCCCCTTTCTCGTGAACTGCGACCTCACAGTTAGGCTCAAGTAGGTGTATTCATTTTAGGTATCCTGTAGGCCGATACCTTTTCCTCTCAATAGGACACTAGAATACATTAAGATTATTAAATCAGCCTTCCATACAGATTAGAGTACTTAGAACATGGGTAGACTTAGTGTACTCTCTTGTTACAACCACAACTTGTTTTTCCCATTACCTAATTCACGGGATCTCCGATCAAAAGGATGGGTTACAATTGTGAAGTAACTCATATGGGCCTCATTCCCATGTCCTTCGACGCAATAGAAATCGCATTTCTTGTTAACCCTTTTGTAAAAGGGTCTGCCAGATTTTTCTCAGTGCGTATATAATTGACAGCTATAACTCCGGAGCATTTCAATTTTCTGACAGATTTAAGCCTACGTTTCACATGTCTGGAGGACTTCATATTATCCTTAGTACTCATAACCTTGATCAACACCGTTTGGTTATCGCAATACATTAGGATTGCCGGGATTGGTTTCTCAACCAATGGCAAGTCCAACAGAAGCTCTCTTAGCCATTCAGCCTCAAAAGCGGCTGTGTCTAGTGCTACAAGCTCAGCTTCCATGGTTGACCGTGTCAATATAGTCTGTTTACATGACCTCCACGAAACTGTAGCACCCGCTAGTGTAAACACATAACCACTTGTAGCTTTGATCTCATCTGCATCAGAGATCCAATTTGAATCACTATACCCTTCTAATACCGGAGGGTATCCAGTATAGTGAATTCCATAAGAGGTAGTACCTCTCAGATAGCGCAACACTCTCTCAAGAGCTTCCCAATGATCATCTCCCGGATTCGATGTAAACTGACTTAATTTGCTCACAGCAAATGAGATGTCAGGTCTCGTTGCACCAGATAAATACATAAGGGACCCTATAATTTGTGAATATCTTAATTGATCTTTCCCTAATCCGTTATTTTTGCGAAGTTTTACACTTGCATCATAGGGAGTTGGGGCTACTTTGCAGTTCTCAAAGCCGAAGCGGCTCAATAATTTTTCTGCATAATGGGATTGACTCAAAGTAATCCCATTCTCGGTTCTGATCAATTTAATATTTAGAATTACATCTGCCTCACCCATGTCTTTCATATCAAAACAACTAGATAGGAAAGACTTGACCTCGTCAATGATAGCAGTGTTGGTCCCAAATATAAGTATGTCATCAACATACAAACACAAGATTACTCCTTGACCCCCACCATAGCGATAGTAAACACATTTATCCGCCTCGTTCACAGCAAAACCAGCAGATGTCAATGTTTTATCAAACTTTTCGTGCCATTGTTTAGGTGCTTGCTTTAAGCCATACAAGGATTTTAATAATTTGCATACTTTATTTTCCTGTCCAGTAATCGCATAACCATCTGGTTGCTCCATATAGATTTCTTCCTCCAACTCTCTATTAAGGAAAGCTGTCTTTACATCCATTTGATGGACGTGTAGACCATAGGAAGCTGCTAATGCAATTAGCACTCTAATGGTAGTTAATCTGGCAACAGGAGAATAAGTATCAAAATAATCCTCTCCTTCTTTCTGGGTATAACCCTTGGCTACAAGCCTTGCCTTATACTTATCAACAGTACCATCAGGCCTCATTTTCTTTTTAAAGATCCTCTTACACCCAACTGGTTTACACCTAGTAGGAAGTTCAGTGATTTCCCATGTTCCATTAGCCATGATGGAATCCATCTCGCTACGGACAGCCTCTTTCCAATACTCTGCATCAGGTGATGCATAAGCCTCTGAAAGAGTTTTTGGCACATCATCCACAAGATATACAATAAAGTCATCACCAAAGGTTTTCTCAACCCTTTGTCTTTTGCTCCTGCGAGGAGCCTCATTTGTGACAATATTGTTATCCTCCTCAGGGACATCACAAGCTGGTTCAACAATGTTTGGTAACTCAGAAGTAGATGGAAGATAAGAAGTTTTAGAATTTTCATTAAAGACTGATGCTCTCATTGGATAAATATTTTCAAAGAAAGAAGCATCTCTTGATTCCATTATTGTGTTAGCAATAATCTCAGGGGAATCTGATTTTACTACTAAAAATCTATAGGCCGTACTGTTATGTGCATATCCTAGAAAAATGCAATCGACTGTTTTAGGTCCAAGCTTTCTCTTTTCTGCAATGGTATATTGACTTTAGCCAAACACCCCCATGTTCGCAGAAAATTGATATTTGGTTTTCTCCCCTTCCATCCCTCATACGGAGTAATCTCACTTCGTTTAGTAATTACTCTGTTGAGGACAAAGGTTGCTGTTAGGATAGCTTCCCCCCACCATGACTTAGACATACCAGCACTCTCCAACATGGCATTCACCAAGTCTGTTAGTGTCCGGTTTTTCCTCTCAGCCACCCCATTAGATTGAGGCGAGTATGGTGGTGTCACTTCATGGATTATACCATGCTCAGCACAATATTGGGAGAATTCCTGAGAGATATACTCTCCTCCACGGTCAGACCTTAACCTTTTAATTTTCTTTTCTAGTTGGTTCTCAACCTCGACCTTATAAATTTTGAAGTAGTTTAAAACTTCATCCTTTGTTTTCAGCAAATACACATAACAATAACGTGTTGCATCGTCTATAAAAGTTAGAAAATATCTTTTGCCTCCTTTTGTCAACAATCCATTCATCTCACACAGGTCAGAATGGATGAGATCTAATGGTGCCAAATTCTTTTCTTCCTCTAACCCCTTAAATGGTTTTCGAGGTTGTTTTGCTTGCACGCAAGATTGGCACTTTGAATCTTTGACAATATCACATTTTGGAATTATTTCAAATCTGGACATTCGAGCAATGGTATCATAACCAATATGACATAAACGAGAATGCCAAACATTGGATTCACAATTATTTACTTGAGTAGCAACATTTAAATTTAAACAAGACTCTAGTACACTTAAGCGGAACAAGCCTCCGCTTTCATAACCTTTTCCAATAAAGTTTCCAAACTTGGACATTACAACTTTATTAGACTCAAATACTAGCTTATAGCCAACTCGACATAATAGGGAACCACTGACAAGATTCTTATTTATTGTTGGCACATGCTGCACGTTTCTCAAACGGACAGTCTTCCCTGAAGTCAGCTTCAGTTCTACCATGCCAACACCACGCACTAAAGCATGCGACCCGTTCCCCATTAGGACGGAGGAAGCCCCTGCTGCCTGGTAAGAAGAAAATAGAGATATATCAGAACATACGTGAACATTTGCACCAGTATCAACCCACCAATCAGTGGATTGACATGCTGAAAAAACAACAGGAGAATTACCATACCCTCCTGAAGTAGTTCCCTCACTTATGGTCACGTTGGCAATTTTCTTGCCTTGCTCATTTTGCCTGTTCTTGCGGAAACGACAGTCTTTAGCCATGTGACCATCTTTTCCGCACACATAACAGGTAATGTTCTTCATATTTTTCTTCTCAAATTTCTTCTTGAAGCTAGTATTCTTGTTTGGTTTCAAGCCTTTGTTGTCGTTGCCACCCTTCTTCTCAATCACATTTGCGTTGTTTGGTTCCTGAGAAGAAGTTTTCGGTGCATCTTTGGCTCTGGCTTTCTCTTCCACGTCGAGGGCAGCAATGAGATCTTCAATAGAAATCTCTTCCCTCTTGTGTTTTAGACCAGTGGCAAAATTCCTCCAAGATGGGGGAAGTTTAGCCACAATGCCCGCAGCCACGAATTTTGCAGGTAAAGCACATCCCAAATGTGCAATCTCGCCCACTAGTAGCTGAAAGTCATGCGCTTGAGCAACAATCGATTTAGACTCATCCATGGTAAAATCGAATAGTTGCTCGCAACAAGTCACGCGGGAAAAATACGCGGTAATTCGCGAAATACGCGCGCGCGCGTGCGTGTGACTTTAGCCGTGCTCCTCACCCTTCCATATACCTCATTACAAGGCATGGTGGGAGCTCTCCCTTTTAAATTGGTACTCTCCTCTCTCAATTAGCAATATGGTACTATTCTTTGTAGCTTTGGCATTAGAGATTAATGGGCCACACTTGCCTTATTTCTAACATATTCTGCATCACTGCATAAGGCATGAAAGCTTTACTAAGTATACTATCATCCATGGGATGTCCAGGTCTCCAATCTGCCAGGTCCACCCCAGCTATTCCCTCCCAATCCTGTTTGAATTTGGTACTTCAGCAATGAAATAACAGGAATACAAAGAGTTTGAATTTGGTACTTCAGCAATGAAATAACAGGAATACAAAGAGGGGCGCTCAGTACTTAGTGACTGCAACCCCGACAATTACTTATTCACCATTAGGAATATAAGCTTACACATACAAACGATAATAGCAATCTCAGTTGATCACATACGCACTCCTGAAGTACATATCTATTAATAGTACTAGTACACATGAACACGATTGCTGCATGATAAAATCCCCACAATATCCAGTGCTGGTGTTCTCAGCTTCTATCCATTTTTTCTTGTCAAGGAAGCCCAGCTAACAGCCACTTGCACATAAACCCAATCATACGAGCTGTCATAGAATGAGAAAAAAGCAATTCTCCATTTCCTCTTGAATAAGAATACGCAGAAGACTACCCAGAGACCAATCACATATCCAGTACCCAATACGAGGAAAAAGAATATTCCATCTTCGTCATCTTCTGGAGTAGCAGGAACTAACCCAGCTTCTGATGAACAATTCTTGGAGAGAGGAGGACCGCAAAGACCCGGGTTGCCAATGTAGATTGATGCTTGGTCGTCGAGCGTTTGCAGTTGATTTCCAGATGGTATCTTTCCCGTCAGATTGTTGTAGGACAGGTTCAACCGACTCAATGATGTCAGAGCCGACAAGCTTGTAGGGATTTCTCCAGACAACTCATTGTGTGATAGGTCGAGAGACTCCACTTGCACCAAGGCACCAATCTTCTCGGGAATTTTCCCGCTAAAGGCATTCCATGATAAGTTCAGGTTCTTCAACGCGATAAGAGTGCTGATCTCTTCAGGAATATCTCCGATAAGATTGTTACAGGATAAATCAAGATTCACCATATATATGATTTCTCCTGTATATAATCGCTCTTGACCTTTTGTGATTATCGTGAAGTTCTCGGTATAATCGATCATTTCATTAAGACCGATTGACATTCCATCACTGATCACATCATTAAATTCATCATATTTGTCTCCTGGTAGTGTCATCCCCGTGTAATTAACAAAAGATTTCGGTATGCTCCCTGATATGTTGTTGTAGGCAAGGTCTAAATACTGAAGATTAACTAGCTTCGTAAGCTCCACAGGAATATGACCGTAAAACCTATTAGATCTCAACCGCAAGAATGCCAAAGATGGTAGCTTCTCTCTAATCCATGCTGGTAAACTCCCAAAAAATTGATTATATGCTAGATCAAGAAAGATGAGTTGTTGACAATATTTGAGAAACGAAGGGAATTCACCGGAGAGGTTATTGTTTCTTAAGCTTAGATTAACAATACTCAGACTTGTCATGTTGGTTGTGGATTCATTGTCTAAGCAATCAGAAATGGACCCAATGAGCTTATTTCCTGAGAGATCTAATAACCGTAGCAATTGCAGTTTGCACAAAGAAGATGGAATGGTGCCAGAGATCGAGTTGTCAAATAGAAGAAGTGTTTTAAGGCCTGGCGCTCCAAAGTCTAATGGTAGTGGCCCAGATAAATTGTTCTTACTAAGATCGATGTCAGTTAGATTAATGGGAAGCTTTGGTATTGGACCACTGAACTGGTTAGAACTGAGATCCATTGTTATTCCTCTCATAAATTCCATTGTAGATGGGAGGACTCCTCTAATCTGGTTGTTTCGGATATTGAGATATATTACTGAGGAAGCTGTTACCCAAAACCAATCCGGCAGCATGTCAGATATGCTTGTGTTTGAGATATCAAGATTGTATACACTTGTTTGCCATCTAAGCCACGTTGGAAATTCAGGCCCTAGAATGCATGACCGTAGTTCAACCTCTGTTAGAGTGAAAGGAGGAACCCAAGTCGAATTTACTTTGATTGCTATATAATTATCAGCCAACGACAATGACTCCAAGCTTAATAGGCCTGATAAATGGCCTTCATGTATAACTCCATCCAAGTTGTTGGAGCTTAGGTCCAACTCAGTTAGCTTTGCGAGCTGTCCTATCCACAGTGGCACAGGACCTGTGAGCTTGTTTTCACTGAGATCCAACTCAGTTAGCTTTGTGAGCTGTCCTATCCACAGTGGCACAGGACCCGTGAGCTTGTTTTCACTGAGATCCAGCCAGCTCAGGTTTCTTAAAGGTTCTAACGTAGTTGGCAGGCTTCCTGTCAGATTGCTTTCCGGTACAAACAGAAATTGTAATTTGTTCCATGAACAACTAGGTAACCGTTGGAAGAATTGTGTTATACTCCCATTGATATTGTTGGAGAACAGAAATAATCTCTCTAAGTTACACAGGTTCTTCATATTAGATGGTATCATGCCCACAAGGTTATTTTCTGATAAATCAAGGTCTTCGATGGAGGTCATATTTCCTATCTCGTGAGGAAAGGGGCCATAGAAACCATTACCTGAGATGTCTAGATTCTTAAGGCTAGTTAAATCCCAAAACCAGTTGGGTGCGATCCTAGTTCGGAACCAGTTCCCCGAAATGTCGAGAGTTTCTAGAGATGTTAGATTGGAATATGGAAGAGAATCGATGCTAGTACTGAGAGAACAAAATCGCAGACGAAGAACTCTAAGAGAAGGAATCATATTGACCACCAAAAGCCAGTCCAGGTTGCTACTTAGGTTCACAGAGGTCATGTCGAGGTGCTCAAGGGAAGATAACTTTGACAGCCAGGTGATATCCGTAGAGTAAGTGTTGCCGAAAATGGAATCAAGATATAGGTAACGCAAGTTGGAGAGATTACCCAGCTGCGGTGGTATCCTTCCAATGAAGCTCGACAGCGATAGGTCGAGATATCTCAAATTGTGGAGAGAACCCAAGAACTCCGGTATGCGTGACTCATTGAACCTGTTGCAGCTGAGGTCCAGATACTGCATATGCTGTAAACCAAGCAGCGAGGAGCTTACGTTGCCTCCTAGCACCTGCGAACTCGCATCACTGTTGTCGCAATCAGGGCCTTGGAGATCGAGCTTGACGATGTGGCCGGTTCTGTTGCTGCACCGGACTCCCTTCCACTGGCAACAGTCGTCACCCTTCCATGATGAAAGGAGGTTTGCAGGGTCCGAGAGGCCTGCTTTGAAGCCGGCAATGGCAGACCTCTCGCTCGCAATACAGCCGCCCGTGTTGTTGGCATGGTCCGAGGCCTCCGTGGAGCTGGTTTGGATGAACAATAGCAAGGCTAAGGCTATTTGGATGTGGAAGCATCTAAACATATCCATTGTGTTTTGCTATGCTCCTCTGTTTTTTCTTTGCAAACGTTAACTGTGTATTGGCTTATATATACAGTGCAACACGATAATCGATAGGTCTTGGTTTCTAACCGGATCAGCACTTGGACCGAATTGCTATGCCGTAGCCTAGACGTTGAGATGTCTCTACCATAAATAAATGGAACAACAAGGACAGCTTCCAACCAAGTTCAATGGTTAATATAATAAGCCATGTAAGGATTATCCAACGGAAGTAGCTGCTCTATGTGTTCAATGGCTGCTATTGATGGAGAAATGGCTGCTCACATCTCTCACATAGTTGCAGGCCGTTTTCTTATATTCTGTTAGAGCTTGTAAGAAAGTATTTTTATCCCTAGCTCGTGCTTTTGTTATTCCATATCAGATGCTTTTTGCTATTAGTAAGTTGTGCAACGGAGTCTCAAAAACGGGTGACATATAATCAAATGTGATTGCAAATCACACAGAACATTAATTTTGTCTTACACACATCAAACAAAACATATATGTATCAGCTCGTAAAGAAATGAAATAACTAATAGACTACGGGTTATTGCATACATGACTTATTTTGCTAGCAATGCTAGGTTTATATTCAGAATCGGACTAGTTACATGCCCGTGCGTTGCTACGAAAAACAAAATTGATAACGAAAAATAAAGATTAAAAAATAAAAAAAATTATTTCACAAAATCAAACATCTATCTTTAACGCTTCGTTTCTTGCGAAAGCTGGCTAATTAAAGCAATGCTTCGTTTCTTGCGTAGAGCAATTAAGCAGGGCAATTAAGCAGGGCAATTAATGACGTGGGAAGAACGGACCACTGCCACCAAGTGCTGCTTTAGAATAATAGAGATAACATACTTTTCTTTTCCTCGAATCATAAGAACACACATAAAGGGCTGCAAGGTTCATGCTATCATATCCATTATTGACAAGTTTTCGAAGAGAACTAAAAGTGACGACCCATTCAACACATTACACATGATAAACCAACAATGATGACTCAAATCAGCAAGCAACTATCATATTCAACATAAAAAAAATGTTTATCATTTGCTAAAAAAAGTTTAGTCAACTTCAAAATTCGGACTACTTGTTACAGAAGTGAATCTTAAAAAGTTGAGAGTGACTAGGCAACGGTATACCGTTGCAACGGTATAGCCATGAAACTTATGAAACTTATCAGTTTCAGTGCTGGTTTCATGAGTTTCAGTGTTTAGTTTCATCAGTTTCATGTTTTATCAGTTTTTAGTGCTAAGTTTCATGAGTTTCAGTGCAAAAAAATATAAGTTTCATGAGTTTCAGAGGTATACCGTTGCAACGGTATACCGTTTTTTAGTTTTTCTGTAAAAAGTTATGAGTGCGATGAATTATGGCCACCCAATACACGAAAGAATCTTTATTAAGCGCCAAATTAGATCAGGCCACTCAATACAATACAGTAATCAGCACGATAATCACAAGGAAATTATCGCTGATATAGCCTATGGACAGCTGCATTGTCTTCAATATATCACCGTCAGGATCAACAAGGTAGAGAGCAAAGTCCGTTATCACCAGGATGCGCCTTTTCGTCTTTCTTGATTGAGTGAACTTCAAGACTTTGTCCGCAAACAGAACTTTGTTGTCCCTGCAATATATCAAGGATCACCTTTAGAAACTTGGATAATATAGTTAGAACACCAAATAGTCATGATGCTGTCCATAAGGACTACAGTATATCTGTCAAAGCCAAGCAACAATTGACACGGCACATAACATTTCTTGAGTCGGAGAAGCATCTTGCATGTCATATTAGGATCCTTGTCTACTAAATAGCTTAGAATTTCACACTGGTCATGATGATGCAGCCACGATCATCATTAATTAGTTAGCTGCATCAGATGAGGATATTGTTTGCACCAAAATTCGGTATATAGTAAAATGAGTTTGAATTGGATAAAAGCGTTCGTATGGAAAAAGACCTGGAGACCGAATCAGAACAAGAATCCGTTTCTGAAGGAAGGAGATCTGATTAAGGCCGATACGGATAAAACGTGCCGTATCCATATACAACTCGGATCGGTCAGATGTATTATAAAAGGAGACGTCAAGCGGCAGGAGGGGAATCAACCAATCCAACAACACACACATCTACTTTTACAAGCTTTTCTTTTACATTGTTTTAGCCTCATAGATCTCTCTGTAAGTCGACGGAATCAACATAGTTGCGCATCGCCGATTGTTGATTTTAGCCGATTTCACCCAGGTTTGATTTGCTTCGTTTTGTTGCGCATCGCCTTCCCGAAGCCGATTTTACCTTGTATCCGGATCAATCAGAATCGTTGATCTAGTTATCTCCTAATCGGTTCTCGCCGACTAGCGAAAAGCCGATAGATCCTTGTTTATCGGCTTTGATCAAATTACAAACTCCACCTTGTCAATTTCAGGTCAAATTGACTGGCACGCTCTGCAAACTCGGTGTTTGTCTTGTGTGTTCGAAGCTAAGGATCCTGCTTCACATTTTTAGCGCGAACATATTTTGGCACGCCCGGTGGGACCAACAAAAAGAATGTCGTCAACCGACAAGCCCGCGGTCACCGCCGATATCAACACTGATGCTATAATCGCGCCTCAAATGGCCGATTTAACCCCTGAGCAACGGAAAGAAATCGAAGACCGAAAGGCGGCTCTGGAGGAAATGATGCTACGGTGCTTCCAGAAAACACGCCGTGGCGTTACTCAAAAGATTGCACTCCCAAGCATCAATCCTATCGGAGATTCGTCATCTGAATCGGTAAGCCGATACGCACCCGCTCAAGCCGATTTATCAAGTATGATCGAGCAATCTGTCCATCACGCATTGATTAACCAGTCATCGGCTCTAGTATCCACATTAAAACCGATGATAGAAAATAGTGTGAAAACAATTGCTCAGGAATTAGCTGCGTCTGGAAGCCTGCTAGATCCACCACAAACCATCCCTACGTACCCAGTATATTCCATAACGCCTAACACCAACACAGTAAACGTGTCGGCTCATGCACCTATTATGATGCCAATTCAGCCTACTGTTTTGAAACCAAGCATACAGAGAGATGGATTCACACACTACCATGGGCACACGGATGGGGCCAAGATAAGCGCATCAAATCAGTCAGATGGGCCCTCCAATAGCATCGGGATATCGGCTTATCAGCCGATCGAAACAGGTCAGGTTCCGCAGTCACGGGGAGCCACAACCATGAAACAAGCGCCATATAGAGTAGTGCCGTACGCACCCATACCCGATGCATTAGGTTTTAATCATGATTATGACACAGTACCAAGACCTCCTGAGGTGCGATTTGGACAAAGACCCGAGTTTGCACTCGGGGGGCAGGGCACGAATGAGAATTGGCAATGTCCGGCTACACCACAAGCCGACAATGTTAATTGGGCAGAACAAATCGCCAATGTTTTGAGAGAACAGTTTGGCTTACAGCCCAGAGGAAGGGTGATCGGCTACAAGAAGCCGTATCCCGATTACATAGACCGAATGCCATACCCCCACAACTTTAGTATACCAGACTTTGCTAAATTCTCAGGTGATGATTCTGTTACCACAATCGAGCATATCGGACGGTTCATGGCTCAATGTGGGGAGGCTGCACAGTCCGATGGATTAAAAATTAGATTGTTCCCTTTATCATTGTCTGGCACTGCATTCACTTGGTTCACAAATCTACCACCAAATTCAGTTCATATATGGAACGATTTAGAAAGCCGATTTCATGAATACTTCTTTTCGGGGACTATGGAGCTTAGGATTTCCGATCTTAGTTCAGTCCGACAGAAGTACGGCGAATCGGTCTCTGATTATATCAAGAGATTTCGGGGCGTACGGAATAGATGCTACAGTGTAACATTACCCGACGATCAATTGGCCGACCTAGCGTTCCAAGGGTTAATCCCTCCATTAAAAGAAAAATTATCGGGCCAAGAGTTCCCCGACTTAGGCCACCTACTCCATCGCGTATCGGCACATGAGAGCCGGTATGCAGAGATCAAAGGGTTTAAAGATAGATTTAAACCGAACAAAGAACTAAAAGGCCAAAATAAACATGATAGAGTACAATTCGAGCGATACCTCTGAGGACGAAGCAGAGGTGAACATAGCCGAGTGGGCCAAAGGTTCTAAAAAGCCACTCGTATGCTCTCTACTTAAGCCGACAAAGAATAAGGCGGAAGTCAAGTACTCGTATGATGTGTCAAAATGTGATAAGATATTTGATTTATTACTACAAGAAAAACTCATAAGGTTACCAGAAGGGCACATCATACCATCGGCCGAGGAAATTAAAAAGCGAAGGTATTGCAAATGGCATCATTCATTCTCCCATAACACTAACGATTGCAATATTTTTCGACAACAGATTCAATCGGCCATCGCCGATGGCAGGTTAAAGTTTGCAGAAGAATCGGCTATGCAAATAGATATGAACCCTTTTCAGGTCAACATGGTGCAGTGCTCACAAAAGGGGAAAGGACCTATCAAAGATGTTAAGCCGACTAAAAGGTTTGAAGCACAACCAAAAGATGAAACGGTACAGATTACTATCGGCTCCATACGAATAGAAGCCGATAAAAATGGACAGAACTCAAGGACGGTAAAACCAAAAGGGGACCTGGAAATCGGAAAATGGTATCGGGCTGAGAGGGCTCCAAGAAAAATCAATTTCAAACCTAAGCCGACTTTCTCGCAGCTCCTGGGGAAGTATGAGAGGATAAGTCGGAAGTATAATACTCAACACCAGAGTTTTCATCGACCGGGACAAAAGAGGGACGAACGTTGGCGACCAGATATGACATGTCGGCCAACTACTGAGGAAGAGAAACATCGGCAATGTCCTTTTTGGCAGTTTTGCTGGGAAAGAGGGATGACCTTACCAACAGTTGTATCTTGCCCTATGCAACACCCGTCCGCATATCGGCCAAACCGATCTATAAAAGATAGGTTATCTAGACCGATATACAATCATCCAGAAGTAAGCAGGCGGCCAGTCCACGAGAGGTTGGCAACGTCAGAGCAAGGCGAGTCCTCCCGAAATCAGGAACTATCGGCTAATACAAGTAGAATAGAATCCGACGGCGAGATGAGTAATTTAGCTGGAAAAATAAGGAAGCCGATAGAACCTAAACCTAGGTGGTGCCCCTCGGGTCTCAGCAAATCACAACGCAGGAGGCTTCAGCGATTGAAGACACAGGAAGAAAGGGAAGCCGAAAAGGAGAGCGAAAGGGATCGGATGTTCAATAAGTTAAGACCAGCACCAGTTTTGACAAAGGAATGGAAAAAGAAGGAACAGATCGATAGTGATTCAGATCAATCGATCGAATCCGGCTCTCCGATGATCCGAGATGATACACCACCAATGGACATAAACATGGTGTTCACTCTACCTGCCGAGTTCAAAACCGAAGAATCGGCTGAAGAAGTGTTCGCCCAATTGTGCCTCGGAGCACCATACGCTGTGTTCGAAAAACCACAAGACATGCATCGGCATCTAAAACCATTGTATTTAAAAGGGTACATTAATGGCCGACCGATATCTCGCATGTTGGTCGATGGCGGGGCGACAGTTAATCTGATGCCGTTAAGCACTTTCAGAAAATTGGGTAAAGCCGATGAAGATTTAATCAAGACCAATATGGTGCTAAATGACTTCACGGGAGACCCAACTGAGGCTAAAGGCGTAATGGTGTCAGAATTGACAGTCGGAAACAAAACTCTGCCGACTGCATTTTTTGTGATTGAAGCCAAAGGCAATTACAATGCTCCTTTGGGCGGATCGATCCATGCCAATTGTCAGATATCGTCAACTATGCACCAAAAATTGGTGCGGTGGAACGATGATACAAGAGAGGTCGATCGCCGACACATCGCCCATATCGCCATGGCTAGCCCTGACACCAATTGGCCACACGAAGAAGCCGAATGTATATCAGGAAAAGCCTTGGACAATTGTGATTTTGTCTGCATTGAGAAATCAGGATTCAAGCCGATCAGCGTTAAACCCAACACGTTTGATCGGACAAACGAAGTAATAAGAAGATGGAACACAAGACACTAGCAAAGCTGCAGGAAAAGGCAAGGAGCTATCGGCAAGAAGAATACGAAGAAGCTGTTGAGGATTTTGAAGAAGAAAGAAAAGGGTTAGGGTTTATCACGATCTGCTCGAAGAAATCGATATTGGAGAAGGTGGTAGTAAAAGACCAACGTTTGTAAGTGCCAAATTAGAACCCAGCTATAAAGCAAAGTTGGTCGAAATACTCAGGAAATATAGAGATTGCTTCGCGTGGGAGTATTACGAGATGCCAGGCTTAAGCCGACAGCTAGTTGAACATCGGCTACCGATAAAACCTGGGTATCGACCATTCAAACAGTACCCTAGGCGATTTAACCCTACACTATATGACGCTATAAAGGAAGAAGTAGGACGATTGCTAGAGGCAAAGTTTATCCGACCCTGCCGATACGCTGAATGGATCTCAAACATCGTCCCTGTAAAGAAGAAAAATGGCAAACTTAGGGTATGTGTCGATTTTAGAGATTTGAACAAAGCTACACCAAAAGACGAGTACCCAATGCCTATAGCCGATATGCTTATCGATGCTGCATCTGGGAATAAAATCATAAGTTTTTTGGACGGGAACGCCGGATACAATCAGATATTCATGGCCGAAGCCGATATACCCAAAACGGCTTTCAGATGTCCGGGGGCTTTAGGGCTATATGAGTGGAAAGTTATGACCTTCGGTTTAAAAAATGCCGGTGCTACTTATCAACGTGCTATGAACCATATTTTCCATGATTTGATCGGCAATACTGTGGAAATATACATTGACGACGTAGTGGTAAAATCCAAAGAAGACTGGCAACATTTAGCCGATTTGGAAAAGATGTTCGAAAGCACAAGGTTGCATGGGTTAAAAATGAACCCTCTCAAATGTGCTTTCGGAGTATCGGCTGGGCAATTTCTTGGGTTTACGGTGCATGAAGGAGGAATTGAAGTAAACGAAGCCAAAGTAAAAGCCATAGCCGATACTAAACCGCCGACAAGCAAAAAGGAGTTGCAGGTATTGATTGGAAAAATCAACTACTTGCGACGTTTCATCTCAAACTTGTCAGGGCGTATTCGTGCTTTCACATCGCTGCTGAAAATTAAAGACAACCTAGAGTTCAAATGGGAAGCCGATCAACAAAAAGCCTTCGACGACATAAAAGGTTATCTGATGAGTCCACCAGTATTGACCGCACCAAAACATGGCATACCTTTTAGACTATATCTATCGGCTGAAGGTGATTCGATTGGGGCAGTTTTAACACAAGAGGCCGATAGGAAGGAACGAGCAATATTTTACTTAAGCCGACGTCTTTTAGATGCAGAAACCAGGTATCCTCTAGTAGAAAAACTATGCTTATCATTATATTTTGCTTGCACCAAATTAAGACATTATATGCTGGCTTCCAAATGCGTTATAATATGCAAGACCGATGTAGTCAAATACATATTATCGGCGCCAATTATGCGGGGTCGGCTTGGTAAATGGGCATACGCCTTAACAGAATTCGAGTTAACCTATGAGTCGGCTAAATCTGTGAAAGGACAGGCTGTGGCCGATTTTATCACAGGAAGTGAAACATTAACAGGAACAGCTGATGTAACTCCTTGGCAGCTGTATTTTGATGGATCCGTTTGCCAGGAAGGCGAAGGCATCGGCGTGATATTAATTTCACCTAGAGAACAGGAGTATGACTTCATGTATCGGTTAAATAGCCGATGTTCAAATAATCAAGCAGAATACGAAGCATTGCTAAGAGGTCTACAATTACTAGATAGCATCGGGGTGAAAGACGTCGAAGCTTTTGGAGACTCGATGTTAATTGTACAGCAAGTCAAAGGAGAATACCGATGCAACGACGGTACACTAACTCAGTACTTACATCAATGCCTCCAAATCATCGAGATGTTCACTACATTTTCCATAAAACATATCCCTAGAGAAGCTAATGATAAGGCGAACCGATTGGCACAATATGCATCAGGTTACAAGACTGAAAGCCGACAGAGACCAATCGGGCTAAACGCCTGGCCGATTTTATGTGTTCACCCTGTCGACTGGAGAACAGAAATAAGGGATTATTTGTCAGATCCGTCCAAGCCGACCGAGCAGAAGGTCAGGCGCAAAGCACTCAAATATGTTCTACTAGAAGATGTATTATACTTTCGGACTATGGAAGGCTTGTTGTTAAGATGCCTGGGAACCGAGGAAGCTAAAATAGCAATGGGTGAAGTCCATGAAGGCATTTGTGGATCACATCAATCGGCCCATAAGATGAAGTGGATACTGAGACGAACAGGATATTTTTGGCCGACGATGTTAGAAGACTGCTTCAAATATTATAAAGGATGCCAAACGTGCCAAAAGTTTGGTAACATACAACAAGACCAAAGATCGGCTTTGCATCCGATCATCAAGCCATGGCCATTTAGAGGATGGGGGATAGACATAATCGGCCAAATATTTCCGTCATCCAGCAAAGGACATAAATTTATTCTCGCAGCTACAGATTACTTTTCGAAATGGTTTGAGGCTGTACCACTCAGGAAAGTTACTAGCCAAGAACTGATCGACTTTGTAAACAAACACATCGTCCATCGGTTTGGGATCCCGCAAACAATCACTACCGATCAAGGAACTGTGTTCATGTCAAAAGAATTCAAAGATTTTGCAGAAAGTCTTGGGATAAAACTGCTAAATTCCTCCCCTTATTACGCTCAGGCCAATGGGCAGGCCGAGTCATCAAACAAGACATTGATAAAACTAATTAAAAGAAAAATTGAGGAAAAGCCAAGGAGATGGCACTCAATACTATCGGAAGCTTTATGGGCTTATCGGCTATCTCATCACGGATCAACTAAATTGTCACCCTTTCAGTTGGTATACGGACAAGAAGCCGTTTTGCCCGTTGAAATCAACATCGGCTCAATAAGGCTACACGAGCAAGATAAGGTATTAGCCGATGAATACAAACAGGCGATGCTTGACAATCTAGATGATTTGGCTGAACTAAGGCTGATCACGCTAGATCGGCTTAAAAGGAATAAAGAGAGGGTTGCCAGGTCGTACAATAAAAAAGTGATTTCAAAATCGTTCAATCAAACCGATTTGGTATGGAAAACCGTGTTGCCGATTGGGTCTAAGGATAATCGATTCGGCAAATGGTCTCCAACATGGGAAGGGCCTTATAAGATCAATCGGCCGATTGACGGGAATTCATATATACTGGAATCCTTAGAAGGGTTCGTCCTACCTAAAGCGATCAATGGAAAATATCTGAAGGCATACCACCCAAGCATATGGGTCGGGTCCTAACTACCAGGAGGAAAATCAAGACCATGCATATAAAGTCGGTCATACAGCCGACCGAGTCTGTCATTCAACCATCACGGATTAAAATATTGCTACACAGCCAATCAAGCCAGTTTCCAAAAACGTACGACATCCAAAGATTAAAGTGTTTACAAAGGATCGGCTACACAGCCGATACTATTAATTCAAAGTTTAATGAAGTCCTGATCCGGGTAAATGGGCTCCCAAAGCCGATAGTGCCGCTGCCGCCCTGCCAATGGTAGCTTGGACACTATCTATTAATCGTTGATCGGTCTCTGCATCACTCGGAACTGGGACTATTTTGGTCGATTGGGTCTTGACTTGTGCAAAAACCTCACCAATTTGCCTCCTCTGAACGGGCAGTGAGGATGTGGAGTCTGTGATACTAATCTGGCATTCCGCGAGTTCTTTTGTGACCAAGGCCAACTGTTCTTCAAGTTTGGTCTTGGTCGACTCCAGCTCTTGCGCTCTGTTCTTGGCCGATTTCAGTGTAGCAGCGCCCTGATCAAATACGCTCTTCTGAAGTTTGGCATCTGCTATAAGTCTGTCTAAGAGCTGCTGATCGGCTTGTTGGGCCTTCCTCTGTTCCACCCTTTGTTTTGCTGACTCCACGTCCAGCCGACGAGCGTCTAAATGGCATACCTCTAGCAAAGCATTCATAGCAGCTGGGGGAAGATCGGCTTGCATGGCCGCCATCGTATTCCTCAGGGGTTGAGTATTGGCCAAGAGAGCCGCTTCCGGCTGCATCACTTCGTCCAGGAGGCGGTTGAGGCGCTCTCGCATACCCGGTTCAGCAGTAACCGCAGCAGATGCTGGCGCGGAGGCCGCTATTATACGCTGAATGTCGGCTGGGTAGTCGTCAGTGGCTAGAACCTCCGGGTCGTCAAGATCATCCAAAGTGAAGCCCAGAAGATCGGCCAGATCCGTTGATGGCGCTGGATCGGATATATTGATAGTCGGAGGCGTTGTTACCGGCAGCGATGGGAGGATAGCCGATGTAACTCCCTGGGGATCAGCTACAACACCCGCTATTTGCACCGATGGAGATTGCTAAAAGAAAAAGGTGGTCAGCAATATTAAAAAGCAAATAAGCAGTAACATTTTAATGGATAAGACCTACGTCGGTAGCTGAATGCTCCGGGGAGCCACCGGGCTGGTGCCCTACGGGTCTTGGAGAGCGCCTGGCGGATTTCTTCCTTCTCTCTGTGAGGGACTAAGTTAAAAATTAATAACACAAGGAACATATTAGCCGATATGAAAAAGAAACTTACTTGGAGCGCGTTGGTGAGCCAGGTCCGATAGGGATGGACTCTGGACACCCAAATTGCCAGAGGTATATCCCGTAGTTCCGACAGATTGACCCGGGCGTCTCTGTCGGCCACTACTGGCAGAAGCATGGGGATCGGCTATTTGTGCGCCAGCATCAGTGCCGCCCTGGAAGGATCAAAAAACATACTTAACAAAAGCCGATAGCCAACATGGAAACAGATGAAAGGACACTAGTACCTCTGACTCGAGGAGTCAAGATAACCTAACTCGCTGGGGCCAGAAGCCACCGTCGGCTCATGGAAGTCAGGCAAAAAGGTTAGAAGTATGGCCGACGGAGTTCTGTCCATCAACAAGGCCTCTGATATCCTAGACCACCACTGCGAAAATACGGCCGACCGACGGGAATTAAGATTGAAATGCGGTAGAGAAAGGAGTTGGAATCCGTCGGCTATTTCAGGCACAATCTCCGCAGCAACACTGTTGGTCACTCGGGAACGAGGTTCGATACAAGACAGCAAGGGAAAGGAAGGGATGGTTTGCCCAAAACCCAATTGGCGGGCGTAAACCGATGGATGATAAAATTCGTAAGAAGGCTGAAATGTCCTGTTGCGTGTATTCAAGCCGACGTGAATAAGGCAGGGGGAGAGGATAATTTTATACAAGTCTAAAGTGGACTGGGGCATCAAAGAACTATCGGCGTCTAAGTGAAGAAATGATGGGTGTGGACAATCGGCTATGTCAGTATAACAGAAGAAATCTTGTTGGCCGAAAGAAGACCTGTCTAAAGTAAGGAAAAAACGGAGATACTTATGAAAACCAGCTGAGTCCATTTTTAACTCATCGGCAGACGACATGATGAATCTTTCGCCATAAGATCGGCTAGCTCTATACTGGGGGACTACGTGCTCTGGGTAATCTTCCCTAGGAAAAGTTGAACTCCCCATGGGTTCAGACAAAATGGATCGGCTAAACATGCAGTAGAGCCATGTCTGGATAAACCACAAGGGACCTCCTATATTGCCGACAACAAACTTAGCAAAACCAGAAAAAAGCCGACTGCGAATCACGTACATCATCTGATACACCGCTCCCAAAAAGATCTTGCCAAGGGCCAGCCGATGACCTTCCACTAAGCGTTCCGCTATTAGTTGAAAAGATTGGGTGGGGCCAAGAGAAGCGCCGCAGAACAAGTATCGGTCTAACCAAAGATTAAGGAAAGCAACATGCTCTTCAGCCGATACTGGACCATTGACCTTATTGTTATTTTGGACATACTTATGCCAACCTTCGCCTTTCTTGCGGATTAATTTAAAAGTGGGTTTTCCACTAAAAGCCGACAGCTGACCCCCGTCTGGCCTAAGGCAGGATAATTGAGCTACATCAAGCAAAGTAGGGCCTATCGGGCCAGATGGGAATAGAAAAGCATTAAAGGAGTCCGACCAGAAATAACAAGCCGCAGCTACCAAAGGTTCATTGGCTTCAGGGTCGGCTAGACTCAAAGACAGAGATTCAGCTATGCCCATTCTCTCCCATTCTACCCTCTTCTGAGCCGATACCCTAATGAACCAAGATCTCCATCCCTTCAAATTTGTGGGCCAAGCCCTGAAACTTTTTCCCCACTCAGAAATATTATGCCCTGCAGCCGACAGTGGGAGTCTAGGGATCTCGTCATTAATAACCGTGTCGGCCGATATGGTACCTATGGGCCCTAGGTAAAATTGGTCCAAGCTTTGAGGAATCGGAATGAATACCTGCGAAGGGTCCATTTCAGCCGATTTCGAAAGAGCGGAAGGGAGAAGATGAAAGCCGATGATGTGCGATTCGAGAGCTTGAAAGCGTGCAAATGACCACGGGGGACCCCCATATTTATACCGCGGTAGAAAGGAGGTGAATGGGCGGGAGCAGTTGCGCATTTAAAACGCACCGAGATTTTTACGGCACGGTTAATGGGGTGGTTCCCGAGAAAAGATTCTTCCACATAGACCGATGTGGATGAAAAGCCGATACTTTTTTTGGAAAATAACGAGTTATCTTCCAAAAACGGGGGGCATATGTTTGCACCAAAATTCGGTATATAGTAAAAT
The DNA here is from genome assembly GCA_036346355.1 of Rhipidocladum racemiflorum. Lineage (NCBI taxonomy): Eukaryota > Viridiplantae > Streptophyta > Magnoliopsida > Poales > Poaceae > Rhipidocladum > Rhipidocladum racemiflorum. The sequence continues at coordinate 4,002,702 of CM070569.1, read as the reverse complement.
GAGTTTGAATTGGATAAAAGCGTTCGTATGGAAAAAGACCTGGAGACCGAATCAGAACAAGAATCCGTTTCTGAAGGAAGGAGATCTGATTAAGGCCGATACGGATAAAACGTGCCGTATCCATATACAACTCGGATCGGTCAGATGTATTATAAAAGGAGACGTCAAGCGGCAGGAGGGGAATCAACCAATCCAACAACACACACATCTACTTTTACAAGCTTTTCTTTTACATTGTTTTAGCCTCATAGATCTCTCTGTAAGTCGACGGAATCAACATAGTTGCGCATCGCCGATTGTTGATTTTAGCCGATTTCACCCAGGTTTGATTTGCTTCGTTTTGTTGCGCATCGCCTTCCCGAAGCCGATTTTACCTTGTATCCGGATCAATCAGAACGGTTGATCTAGTTATCTCCTAATCGGTTCTCGCCGACTAGCGAAAAGCCGATAGATCCTTGTTTATCGGCTTTGATCAAATTACAAACTCCACCTTGTCAATTTCAGGTCAAATTGACTGGCACGCTCTGCAAACTCGGTGTTTGTCTTGTGTGTTCGAAGCTAAGGATCCTGCTTCACATTTTTAGCGCGAACAGATATCAATTCATTATCTAAGCCAATTGGCCAATGCTACATGTTTTACACTCAGAACGGACTCCACTCTACAGTAATCCTTACTAACAAAATAGATCAATATCGCACAACCCAATCACTTTGCTATGAGGGCTACACTTATGGAGTTAACGAATGAGCTGATTAACGAAAACCAAATTGCTTCGCAGCAATCCCCAACGCATTTCACCACCCAAATTACCACCAAGTACTTTGTAGAGAAAAATCACATGTCTGTGATAACAGGCAACGCGCCATATCCATTTTAGAAAAGCACTACAACGTGCACAACTACTGAACCAATCAATCTCTAATAAGACCATAATACCCAAAGTATACTGATCCACACTAATGAAAGATACAGAAAGAGATGTGGACCCGTGCAGGTCACCTTGCTGGGAGAGGATCTCGGTGATCAGGCACGGGTTGTTCGGGATGCCGATGGAGTCAGCCTTGTAGCTAGCTGTGATACACCGCCGCACCTTGTCTCTCATGAGCTTCCTCTTCCTGCGCCTCTTCCTCCTGGACCACATGCCCCTGCGCCATAGCCATTACTCGTTGACGGGTGCAAGCCGCTTCCCCATGGGGGAACTCGTTAGCACCTCAGGAGAGAGAGAGAGAGAGAGAGAGAGAGAGAGAGAGAGAGAGAGAGAGAGAGAGAGCGCATCAAACATAAACCGAATAGACAACATCCATAATTGATTTCTGAAAGCCAACAACCCGAATTGCAAACAAATAAACATATTGATTTCTAAACATAACAACATCCATAATTCATCGCTTATCGACATGATAACATCCAGCTCACATAATTTGAATGATAAATCAAACCATAAATAGTCTCCAAGTCCAAGTCCAAGTTCAAGTTCTGTTCATACTACAAGTTCAAGTTCATACTTACTAAACTGAAAGTTAACAAATACATCACTTTATTGCTTTATTCATATGCATTTCAGGTAAAAAAACATTGCATGGATTCACCTTACTTCAAATTTCAGAATTGATTTTTGTGAGACTGTAGGGTCGCGGTGCCGGTAATGAACTGATGACACTAGGATCAGCACTCCGGCAGGTGGCGGTCCGGCGAGGAGCCGACGACGGATCTGGAGGGAGACATCGATGGCGGATCTGGATTCTGGAGGGAGGAGGCCGGCGGTGGAGGGAGGAGGCCAGCTGCGGATCTGTAGGGAGGAGGCCAGCGGCCGATCTAGAGGGCGGGGCCGACGACCAATCTGGAGGGTGGAGGCGGGGCTAGCGCTGGATCTGGAGGGCGGGGCTGACGCCAGATCTGGAGGGCGGAGACCGGACTCCGGCAGGTGGCGCCGTGGATGCTGGCCGGCTGTGGGTGGTGTGGCGGCTGGCCGGCTGTCGGGCGCCGACGCGAGGCCAGGAGGAGTGGATCGCTAGAGGAGGCAGGACCGCAGGAGCCTGTGGGGTTGAAAACTTGGAATGGATGGGAAATAGAATTCCTCCTCCGTCCCACCCGACTGGGAGAACATTTAGTCACTGAGGTGTGCGGCCCACCTGTCATAACGGGGCCCCGAACGGGTCGCGGGGACGGGGGGCGCGGGAACGTACCCGGCCCCGCCAGCCCCGATGGGGATTATTTTTTGCCTACATCTTTCCCCGCGGGGAGTATTTGCCATTCCTAGTATCGATACATTGTGTTGTACTTAATTAGAATACACACGTGTGCATTTAATGAGAATGCGCGTGCCTGTGCTCTGTGAGAACATGGCGCTACGCAAAATTTCTAACATATATAGTGAACATGCATGCATGTGTATGCGTATACAGTGTGAGTGGGATGGATATGTGATATGTCCTCTGTTTCGACTTAGGCTTATTCGAATCTCACCCTCTAAATGCAAGTACGTCTGCTTTCTTTATTTGAAATGCAGATTCCAAGATTTTTTGTTTTTGTTTTTGCCTTAATCCGCCTATATCCAAAAGTACCAACGACTAGGGGTGAAAATGGTACGGATAATTTTCGACCGACCAACCGACCGAAGCGTCTCGGATAGTGATTCGGATATTTTTTTGGATATCCGGATATTTTGTTCGGATATGGATCGGATACAGATAAAGTGTCATGGATACGGATACGGATATAGATATCTCGGATAATATCCGAGCATTTTTTCGGATACTATCTGCCGGATAATATCCGAATTTCCGCCTCTTTAGCTTAGCCCGGCTTGGCCCATATGTCACCGGCCGGCCCATCTAGACTTGAGTTCAAGTGGAACTCTAGGTCCCTAGCTGACTAGCTACCACTTTAGTTCCCTCATTCCCTGCCCTGCCCCTACCTATCCAATCCACATCTCAAGACTCTAACTCCAGATCGTGGCGGCGGCTATTGACCATGGCCCCTAATGGCCTGACTGATGCTTAGTGCCATGCATGTGCTTTGTTACTTTTGTATACTTCTATGAATAGTGTGCAGCTTCTATGGATTTGTACAACAATACAGGTGTGATTATGAGATATAACTCAGTGTATTACTATAAACTGTATGGTTTTAACGGTCTTGATTATCTCTCAATGTCCTATACAATTTATGTTGGTTTCCTATCGACAATATTCGTTGTAGCCTATCACTCCGTTTGTATTTAGTGTTTACGCGTATTATTCGAAAAATATCCGTTCCAATGATTATCCGAACTTATTTTATCCGTATTCGTTCGAATATTATCCATATCCGTATCTGGCACTATCCGTATCTGAATCCGTATCCGGTATTATCCGAATCCGATCCGATCCGATAAAATTATATGGATCAAATACAATATGAGTGATTTTCGATCCATATCCGATCCGTTTCACCCCTACCAACGACCAAAGCCACAGTGAATTGGGCTAACCTCAGAGTATTCTGGCCTTGGGTGGTGCGAATCAACGTCACATACGCATCTCTTGCACTGGAGGAGAAACGCCGTCAGGCTACCTCGTCGGTGTCGGCCAGGACGACCGTGGAAACGGCCAGAGAAGAGGGTGGACGGCGGCGGTGAGTAACGGACGCGTGCCCCGCATCTTTGATGGACTGAACTAAGCAGATTCTGACGCCGGGAATCCCCACCTCGCCCGCTTGCTGCTATGAGGATGTGTTTCTCCATCTCCCCTTCCAGAAGCCCCGCGTCATCGCATATCCTCAACATCCCGCCGTGTCTCCATCCACCGCATTCCCCGATACCACCGCACCCTCCTCCGCATCCAAACCATGATCAACCAACCCTCAGCGCGGCCCTCCCTGCAGTTTGGGGGGGGATATTTGATGATTTGCCCTGGATCAGCCTTTAATCATTTGTCTAAAGTTGATGAGCCTTTGATTATTTGCCGTACGATGTGTCACTGACATCAGTAAAATATCGTAGGGCAAATGATCAAACATCCATCAATTTTGAGCAAATGATCAAAAGCTGATCAATTTCGGGACAAATGATCAAATGCCGGACCTGATGGGATATTTTGTTTGGGTATGGATCGGATACGGATACGGATATAGATATCTCGGATAATATCCGAATATTTTTTCGGATACTATCTGCCAGATAATATCCGAATTTCCGCCTCTTTAGCTTAGCCCGACTTGGCCCATATGTCACCGGCCATCTAGACTTCAGTTGAAGTGGAACTCTAGGACCCTAGCTGACTAGCTGCCACTTTAGTTCCCTCATTCCCTGTCCCGTTCCTACCTATCCAATCTACATCTCAAGACTCTAACTCCAGTTTGTGGCGGCGGCGGCTAATGACCATAGCCCCTAATGGCCTGACTGATGCTTAGTGTCATGCATGTGCTTTGTTACTTTTGTATATTTCTATGAATAGTGTGCAACATCTATGAATAGTGTACAACAATACAGGTGTGATTATGAGATATGACTCAGTGTATTACTATAAACTGTCTGGTTTTAACGGTCTTGATTATCTCTCAATGTCCTATACAATTTATGTTGATTTCCTGTCGACAATATTCGTTGTAGCCCATCACTCCGTTTGTATTTAGTGTTTACGCGTATTATTCGAAAAATATCCGTTTCGATGATTATCCGAACTTATTTTATCCGTATTCGTTCGAATATTATCCATATCCGTATCCGACACTATCCGTATCCGAATCTGTGTCGGGTATTATCCGTGTCAAAATCCGATCCGATAAAATTATATGAATCAAATACAATATGAGTGATTTTCGATCCATATCCGATCTATTTCACCCCTACCAACGACCAAAGCCACAGTGAATTGGGCTAACCTCAGAGTATGCTGGCCTTGGGTGGTGCGAATCAACGTCACATACACATCTCTTGCACTGGAGGAGAAACGCCGTCAGGCTACCTCGTCGGTGTTGGCCAGGACGACCGTGGAAACGGCCAGAGAAGAGGGCGGACGGCGGCGGTGAGTAACGGACGCGCGCCCCGTATCTTTGATGGACTGAACTAAGCAGATTCTGACGCCAGGAATACCCGCCTCGTCCACTCGCTGCTATGACGATGTGTTTCTCCATCTCCCCTTCCAGAAGCCCCGTGTCATCGCAGATCCTCAACATCCTGCCGTGTCTCCGTCCACCGCATTCCCCAATACCACCGAGCCCTCCTCCGCATCCAAACCATGCTCAACCAAACCTCAGCGCGGCTCTCCCTGTAGTTGGGGGGAAATTTGATGATTTGCCCTGGAGTTGATTAGCTTTTGATCATTTGCTTAAAGTTGATGGACGTTTGATCATTTGCCCTACGATGTCTCACTGATATGCGGACATCTTACGGTAAATGATCAAACGCCCATCAACTTTAGACAAATGATCAAAGGCTGATCAACTTTGGGACAAATGACAAATGATCAAATGCCGGACCTGATGGGGCTGTGCCAGTGGGACACGCGCCTCGCGGCGGCCAGCGCAGGCGCCACCGCCTGGCAAGACAAGGACAGCGCACAGACTTCTTCCTCTATCGGGTCGCCCTCCTGCGGCGACAAGCAGGTGAACAAGTCCACATGATCAAATGATCAAATGCCGGACCTGATGGGGCTGTGCCAGTGGGACACGCGCCGACCCACCTTCCACGCGCCTCGCAGCAGCCAGCGCGGGCGCCACCGCCTGGCAAGACAATGACAGCGCACAGACTTCTTCCTCCATCGGGTCGCCCTCCCGCGGCGACAAGCAGGTGAACAAGTCCAAATGCGCTCGAGTTGTTTGACCATATGTCTGACCGAAACGTAATGCAGCGATCGACGGGAACTCGATCAGGGAGGACTGGAGCCTCGCCCTGCGACTGGCTCGTCGCTCCAGGAAATTTTGGCGCACGAGCCAGCTTGCTACGCACTCAAGTGGACTGGGCTATCGGTCTCCAGCCAAGCGGAGTTCAGTCCCCTCCAGGTATGCGCAACCAAACAGCAAATTTGATCACCACCCGCCAATTCTCATCCATTATAATTCATCATACTGAGATTCTGCTGATCCTATAATGCAAAGTGATTTCCTGGTTGAAATCCAGAGTTAAAACTATAGTATAGTTTATATTTTTTTCAATGTGAGTTAGACGCCAAAAGATGATTGATTTGAAATGACAGTTAAGTTCGCAGAGTAATATAGAGCAATCCACCATAAATGAATAAATGATTTGCCACTGCTCAATCTTTATTCACGACCTACAAATGAAAAAGTCATGCGTATGAAATGTGTAATTTTGTCTGATCACACATTACTTGTGTATAATACAGGGGGATCATCACCAGCATCAATTGTGATTCGTACACGCTACAAGTATATAGATACCTGGAGCTGACTCCCTGTTGGTTTGCAGTTAGGTTGTTATGTATCAGGCTGAAGTTGTTTGTTTGCAACAGACAATTGAAACAGACTGTAGAAGAGCTTACACCTCCAGATGACTAGTACAAAAACTCAAAACCTGAATTTTACTATTTGGATCCATCGGATGATCAAGAAGGTGAAGCAGTTATGCACCAGGGCAATGAGAGTTCTAACATTTATGATGGCGCTATTATGAGCGTAAATCACTTTCTTAACAGAAGTATATATGGTAACTTTTTTTTTCCCTTCGTTGTATAGTGCCAAATGTTTCAGCTTTGTGGCACTGCTGAAAAGCGCATGGAGCAATTAGAGAGGGACAACATGAAGCTACGGCAATAGATTTAGGTACATCACTTAACTTATTTCAATATCTTCTTTTACATACATGTTAACAGTGGAGCAGGTATCACCTTTTTGCTTGCAGGGCATGAAACGTGGCACGAATATTAATGCAAAATCAGAAAGTAGCAAATTAGCAGATGACGTTCATGTATTGACTCTTACATGAAAATATGAAATTTCGTTGTGAATACTAGAAGCATGCACAGCAGATGACGTAGCAAATGAGTTGAGATACAAAAGACGCCATTAAACGGTTGAGAGCGGCTGCATTGGCCCTGTGTTGAGCGGCTGCATTGGCCCTGTGTTAAGCACGGCACATTGTTGAACTTACACAATAATGAAAAGGCCAGTTTCCAGTAATATTCACTTGAAGCAGAAGGACGCTAATGTGAGAAATACGACAACACATAAGAACATACATTTGTCAAAAGCAGATGCAGTGTGCTTGTCATCTCAACTTCTACCCATTTTTCCTTGTCAGGGAGGCCCAGCTCATAGCCACTTGCACGTAAACCCAATCATACAAGAGGTCAGAGAATGAGAAGCAAACAAGTCTCCATTCCTTCTTGAATAAGAATATGCAGAAGGCTATCCAGAGGCCCATTACATATCCAGTACCCATGGCGAGGAAAAAGGATACGACATCGCTTCCATGCCCGCTCTCTTCTAGAGCAGACGGAGTTAGCTTAGTTTCTGAACAATTTTTGGACAGAGGAGGACCACAAAGACCTGGATTGCCAATATAAATAGATGCCTGGTCATTTAGTGTTTGCAGTTGATTCCCAGATGGTATCTCTCCTGTCAGATTATTGTACGACATGTTCAAGCTGCTCAATGATGTTAGAGCAGATAAGCTTGCAGGGATTTCACCAGAGATATCATTGTGTGACAGGTCAAGTGATTCCAAGGCATGTAATTCACCAATACTGTCAGGTATTTTCCCACTTAGATGATTCCATGATAGGTTAAAGTTTTTCAATGCAACGAGCTTACCGATTTCTTCAGGAATATGTCCTATTAAACTATTGCACGACAGATCAAAATTTACCATGTAGATTATTCCGGTCGTATACTCAAGCTGTTGTCCTTTCGTGACCACCAATGAACTGTCAGTATAAGAAATCACATCAACTTCATTCAAACTATTTTCATAACCACTAACATCTGAAAATGAGTCATTGTCTGCAGGACTCAGAGTCATAGCCATCAACTTCACAAGTGATTCTGGAATGGTGCCTGACATGTTGTTACATGCAAGGTCTAAATACTGAAGCTCCTTCAGATTGGAAAGCTGCAGAGGAATGTGGCCAAAAAACAAATTCGAGCGCAAACTTAAAAATGCCAATGACGGTAATTTCTCTCCAATCCATGTCGGCAAATTCCCATAAAATTGGTTATATGCCAGATCGAGAAAAATAAGTTTTTGACAATTTCGGAGAAATAGTGGGAATGCTCCAGAAAGATTGTTGCCATTCAAGTTCAACACTTCTAGTAGATTTACCTTTGAAGACTTGTTGATGGGTGAATTCCCTGCTCTTGATTGCTCTCCACAGTTTGGAACTGGCCCTTTTAGTAGGTTTTCCGACAAGTCTACAAATTGTAATTTTTTCAGGTGGCAGAAGGAGTTAGGAATTCTACCAGAGAGAGAATTTTTGAAGAGAATAAGCACAGTTAACATTGGAGCTCCAAAATCTGATGGTAGTGGACCTGATAAATTGTTTCTTGAGAGGTCCAAGGATGCTAAATTTCTAGAAAGCTTGGGGATGGGGCCTACCAAAAAATTATTACTGAAGTCCATCGTTTCTGCTTCCATTCTTTCTAACATTGTCGATGGTAGTATGCCGCTGATTTGATTACTTGACAAAACCAAAAACTGAGTTCTGGAAAATGTGTTCCAAAACCAATGAGGTATTGAACCAGCTATACTTGTATTAGATATGCCAAGAACAGATATACTATCCTGTGATTTAAGCCAATCTGGAAATTTAGGTCCTAGCCTACAAGACTCTAGATCTGCTAGATCCAGTTTGAATGGAGGAACCCAATTCTCTTGGACCACCATAGCTAATGAGTTATTAGATAACTGTAGAGAGTTCAGATTAGCCATTTGTGCAAAATGGTATTCGGTGATTGCACCATCAAACTTGTTCGAACCAAGCCTTAATTCTGTCAACTTTGCGAGTGCTCCTATTTCCGTTGGTATCTTTCCTGAAATCCTGTTATTACTGAGATCAAGAGAGGTCAAATTGCGGAGATGTCCTAGCTGCTCCGGCAGGCTCCCTGACAAACTGTTCTCAAATAAAATTAACTCCTTCAGCCTGTTTCCTACAGGCAATCTCTCAAATAATACTGCCACAGACCCGTTGATGTTATTGAGATACAGTGACAACTCTTCCAAGTTGTGTAGGCTCTTGAAGGTTGCTGGTATGGTACCAGTTAGGTTGTTGTCATCAAGATACAATCTTATGATGGATGTCATGTTTCCCACCTCTTCAGGAATCACGCCTTGGAGGCCAGAGCTCCCCATATCAAAGTGAAGCAGACTGGGTAGATCCCAAAATAAGTTCTTGGCTCCAAGAGATGAACTGAATGTGTTACCATAGAGATCAAGGTGCTCAAGTGATGTCAGATTGACATGCAACGGAGATGGAATGGCGTTTTGGAGCCCACAGAAGCGTAGATTAAGGGTGACAAGGGAAGGAAGCTTATTGACGACATGAGCCCAGTCAATCGCCGCGCTAAGGTTCACAGCACTCAAATCAAGGTACTGTAACGTTGCGAGGCGTGACAACCAGGCAAGATCAGTCGAGTAAATGTGTGAATCAACATGGTATATGCTGTTCAGATCAAGGTATAGCAACTTGGACAGGTTACCAACATGGGGTGGCACCCGCCCACCGAAGTTCGCGTTGGAGAGATAGAGGTACCGTAAGTTCTTGAGACCGCCAATGAACTCCGGGATAGACGTGCCATTGAAGTCGTTGCCTCGAAGGTCTAGGCACCTCAAGTGCTGCAAGGTGAGCAAGGAGGAGCTCATTTCACCTCCCAGGAATCCTATGCTTGAACGGACGTCCTCTAAGCTGTGGAGCCGGAGCTCCACGACATGGCTGGTGCGGTTTCTGCACCGCACGCCCTTCCATTGGCAGCAGTCTTCACCTCTCCATGATGCCAGGTAGTTGCCAGGATCGGTGAGGCCAGCCTTGAAGGCAAGAAGAGCATCCCTCTCGTGCGGGATGCAGCGGCTGCTCCCCCCGATCGGTGGAACTGCAGGCGCAGCTGGGGTGGAAGAGATCTGCATGAACAAAAGGCACCACGCTGTTAGGATCACACGGACGAGGGGCATCAGCTCAGCCATTTCTTCCTGTTTCTTTCTTCAGGCAATCGCCACCAAGTGAAAAGTGGTATATGTCTTGTCTTCAGGCAATTTCTACTCGTTCGTCCTGATAAGTTTATAGTGCGGTACTGCCGTGGTCAAATCCATGGCCTATGCTATAGACCTTTTGGGATTTGAGATTGACTAAAGCATAATAGTTGGTGGGGCTGGTAGTAATGGAGCACACAAACCATGACTTTGGTCTGAGGCGATTGGGACATCAATTGAAAAAAAATGGCAACTTTCTGGTTTGGGGGGAGAAGAGCACGCATAGACGCATAGGGGTATCGTACCTCCCCAAAGTCGCGGCGCCGCCCTCTGACCGCGCCATGGTTTCGCCTTCGCCGCACCGGGCGCCTCCTCGCCCCGCACAGCCGCACAGGCGCGTCCTCACACGAGGCCGTCAAAATGGGACGCCTCGCCACCCCGCCGTGCTGCTTCCCCTTCGCCGATGCCGCCGTGCTCCCCGTGATGGCGGCTACGACATCTTCTCCAAGCATAGCAGCCGGTCGATCAATGATTTGCCCTCGCTTACACCGCCATTAATCATTTCTTATCTTAACTAATAAAAGGAGGAGTTTACCTTGTCTTTGGATCGTCCAACTTATCTTAACTAATAATAACTAATAAAAGGAGGAGTTTACCCTGTCTTTGGATCGTCCAACTTATCTTAACTAATAAAAGGAGGAGTTTACCTGTCTTTGGATCGTCCAACTTAATGGTAAAGCCCAACTTAAGCCCGTTTACCGTCAACGCAAGCGAAGCCCATTTCCCGACTCCCGTCCCCGGGCCAGCCGCCCCACCTCCTCCGCAACTGCTCCACCACCACTTCTCCGAGAGCAACCGTCCGCTCCAACCATAACCCTCCTCCCACGCACTTGGATTCTGCGGCGGACGGCACCTGCAGCCGTACGGCCGCGACGAGGGCGGAGGCCGCGGCCCTGGTGGTCGAGGAGGCGGCGGCGGTTACCAGCAACCGCATGGACGCTGCGAGGGTGGAGGCCGCGGGCCCAGTGGACTGGGTGGCGGAGACGTCGGCGTCCGCCCCGGCGCGCCGCGTCCGGCTGTTCGCACGGCGGTCCCCGCGGCGGCGTCGACCTCGGCGCACCCTCCTCCACCAAGGGTGGCTTCTTCGAGTTCGGCTCCCACTCCGTCGGCGACCGCGGCAGCGGCATCTGCTCTCGCGAGGGACGTGGGGAGGCTTGCTGTGTCGAACCCCGCTCCCGCCGCGCCTGGTCCTGCGGTGGCCGGATGCCTGGCGCCCACGAAGCCGGAGGCTGTCCATCTGTCGAGAAAGGGGCTGGTGCACCCGGCGCGCCCCGGGTTTGGTACAGTGGGGAGGAAGGTGGTCGTGCGCGTGAACCACGTTGCCTCGGCTCCCCCGACCGCGCCGTTGACGCTGCCGCAGCCACCGATCTCGTGCTCCGCCTGGTCCATGTCGACACCAACTGCGCCGAGGGGGTGGCCGACACTGTCATGGCGCTCTTCCTTGGACTGCTCAGCCGGACCCACCTGTTGTCGCGCCACGCCTCGTCCGCCCCATCTTCCGTCACCACCGGCTGGCTCGGCTCCGTCCAACCGCTGTTCCGCGGGCTCGTGCTCGGCATCATTGGTCGATCCGCCACCGCGCGCTGCCTCTCCACTCGCATCCTCGCCTTCCGGATGAGCGTGCTCTACTAAGATCCGCGCTATGTGGTACTGGATCTGTGACCTCCCACGCTGCTATAGCTTCATCTGCCACTACGATGTAAGCCGTCCCCTCTCCCACTCTCTCTACGAGCTTCCGCTCTACTACTTGTAGCTGCTACCGCTTGTTTCTTCCGTTTGCTTTGGATTTGTTCCAATCGATCTGGCACAGTTTACTATCATACATGTGTACCCGCGTGGGGTTTCAAGCCCTCGCTTACATAACTTTTGTTTCCCCTATCTATTTTGGTGGTAATCAAAATCAATAAGGATGTGTACAGCTACAGCAGATGTGAAGTAAAGGTCATTGACCTTGGCAGTAGCTGTTTTGAGACAGATCATCTATGTTCGTACGTGCAATCACAATCTTACCGTGCACCTGAGGTTATATTGGGCCTGCCTTATGATAAAAAGATAGATATATGGTCACTTGGATGTATACTAGCAGAACTTTGCACTGGAAATGTAAGTGGCAACTGCATACTGATTATTACAGTTTTTAATTGTGTACAGCTGTGTTCATTCTGGTCATTTCGGTTATGAATCTTTGTTTCATAATATTCTGGCAATAAGGAAGTCTGTAATACTGAAAATATTTTTGTTCAAGTTCCAAACAAGCAACGGATTTCACAACTAGCACGACAGCCGTTGCGTTTTAGCGCCTTTGTTTTCTTGTTGGGCTGTGCACCGAGAAAAAAATAGAGCATCAACACGAGGAATTGAATCCTAACCGGATGTGATAGAAGGACCTCTGATTGCAGAGCCAACCATGATAATCAGAAGAGGATTTTACTAAAAAAAATGTGTCATTCATCTTTTGCTGTGTTTCTCTCTCTTTGTTATATGTTCTTTATCATAGTAAGATACATTTAATATTCATTGGTCCATGGGCATCATTGGCTCTATAGAACAAGCTATGCTTGCACAGGGACGTGATACTTACAAGTACTTCACAAAGAATCACATGTTATATGAAAAAAATCAGGTTTGAACCCTTCAATATGTTTTTTTTACTTTCCCTATAACAGACATATCTGATTTTTAGCAAATGCCTGCAGCCTCCTTGACATTATCCGTTCTGTAATAAGCTTGCAATTCATTGTTTCAGGAAAGTAACAGGCTGGAATACTTGATTCCGAAAAAGTATTCCGAAAAAGACATCTTTGCGGCACCATCATGAATGATTCCAAAAGTAACAGTCGGTCTGTGGGTGGCAGCCTCGGAAGGTAGAGTCTTTCGAGAAGTTGGACAAGGTTCATCCTTATGTTGACCCTTACTTTTCCAACAATTTATCATATTGTTTCTGTTTTTTCAGGACCTTCATTAGCTGTTAGCCATCTATTTCTGGACCATGCTTATGTGTGATTGAGTTGTGACTTTTTCAAAGTGCTTGAATTTTCCAATGGCATGGAATATTCTGTTGGGTGCAAAAGTAGACACGTTTCTAGAAACTGTAAGATTTTTGGAATATCATTCATGATGGTTTGGTGTAGTTAGACTAATAGACTGCAACATTGTGGAAGATCCTGAAAAGCCTCCTACTTCTGTAAAACACTGATTAATTTTACCTGCAAAACTGACTTCATTTCACCTGAAATCGCTCTGTTACACCAATATTGTTTTGTACTCCACTCCAGTGACATTAGTATTTGAATTATCATGACCATTTCACTTGACATAACTCTGGCTTATGTGCAAAAATATATATTGCTATATGCCCATTGTAATATGTTTCATTGCTATTTGTCCAAATTTAAAATCTTTCTTCTAATGGTAAGTTCATACTTAGTCTTAAAAGAAGCAGTTCCTTGTTTTAGTAATGCCCCCTTGACTGTTCTGCAGGAAACCATTGACATGGTTATCTGTGTGTGATAATGGCCCAATTATCCCTAACGGTTTCATTGATAAAGCTCTGGCTAACAAAAGCACATGGTAAGTTTTGCTTAGAACTATATACTAGACTAGATTTAATGTTCTCTACTCAATTTCCACTTTGTTGTTCTTTCTTCTCCAGTTTTTCACTGCTTATCTCAATCTTTGCTTTTTTGGGTGTATAAACTACTACATGCAGGATTAGGAGGTTTTGTGGCCTGCAGAGCTCTTTCACAGAGAAACAGTGACCCAACAAAAGCTTCCCGGCCCTGGGATGTGGTTAGTATACTTTGACGCGCAAAATCTGTTTTCATCATTGTAGCCAAATTTTTTTGCTTCATGTGCATTGACCCTGCCCATTTATTGCAAGATCAGATTCTTGACCAAATGTTACTGGCTTCTTATGTAACTATCATCATTTAGCACATACCAACATATCAGCACCTTGCTGGTATATGGGTTTTTTTTTAAAATATAAACTGACTGGCTTGGTTCATGCACTGTGCCAGACTATGCTGATGTATTTTTATTTTGCAGGACTGTGATGGTTTTGTTATGGGAGAAGGGGCAGGAGTACTTGTATTGGAAGAACATGAGCACGCTAAGGTTCTGTACATGCAATTTCCTCGATCCCTTTTCATGCGTACCTGTTGCTCACTTGCTTGTTTTTTTCCAGTTGGGAGACTTGTTATATGTTGAAATGGTAAAAGATTTTCTGATATGGGTGCATGTTCTGCAACTACGAGGTGCAACAATATATGCTGGATTCCTAGGTGGAAGTTTCACATGTGATGCATACCACATGACTGAGCCGCATCCTGAAGTGAGATGTGCATCCTAATTTTGTTGTGCTGTTCTTTTTTCTGACCTAAATCTAATGAGACCCGGACCATCTTATGCCAACATTTTCATTGGTCCAATATCAGGAAGAGGGATTTCTCTCTGCATCGAAAAGGCGCTGGCTGATTCAGGGGTATCAAGGGAAGAAGTCAGCTATGTGAATGCCCATGCAACACCTACACAATCGGGTGATTTGAAAGAGTACGAAGCCATTGTTCGTTGTTTTGGGGTACCGATTGATAATATACATTATCCTCTTTTGAGATACCGTTGCAACACACGGGCACCTTACTAGTACCCTATAATATTTGACTCACATACGGGTTGTAGAGTCACATATCATTGAATCATATGAAGCAAATAATCAAAAGCAGTGTTTCTATACTTTTCCTTTTAATACAAGTTGCACAAATTTTGAAGCAAGCGAAGGGATAAGTAATCACCATCTACCCTTCATTCATGCTTTAATAGTTGTGCAACTTTTAAAAAAAGACATAGAAGCACCTCTCAATAATCAATTGCACTGTAAAAAAGAGAATAAATAATCAAATCTCCCTCTTCTCTCCCTACAGCGGGCCGTATGGCAAAGGCCGAAGGGCGAACCGGCAAAAGTCGATAGCGAGACCAACGAAGCTTATTAGAGGGTTACGACCATAGTTATCAATACCTGTACGTATCAGTCGGTATATATCATTTTGATAGTTAAATCGATATGAAATAGCCCTATGTACTATACCGGTCTCGATACTGGTTATACCAGTTCGATACTAGTTAATACCGACTATACCGGTCATTACCAACCCAATACCGATTGATAACAGTCATGCTAATAGAATTGATAATATGGTTTATTGAACTATATGTTATATTTGATACTACTATTACTACTATGTATCTTAACTAATAAAAGTACTACTATTACTATATGTTATATTTGATACTACTATTACTACTATTACTACAAAAATATTTTCCCAGAATATGGTACTCCATATATCAAATAGCACATCTGCAGTATTCGTGCTAAAAATTACATTTAAACGTGATATTTGACGGGCTGTCGAAAAGGCTTAAAAGTTAACGTTGACAATAAAACTTAGAGGTATTGCGGCAGCATATTTTTGTAGCAAAGCAAGGTGTAAATAAAATATTTTCCCAGAATATGGTACTCCATATATCAAAGAGCACATCTGCAGTATTCGTGCCAAAAATTACATTTAAACGTGATATTTGACTTGCCGAAAAGGCTTAAAAGTTAACGTTGACAATAAAACTTAGGGGTATTGCGGCAGCATATTTTTGTAGCAAAGCAAGGTGTAAATAAAATATTTTCCCGTAATATGGTACTCCATATATCAAAGAGCACATCTGCGAGATTCGTGCCAAAATTACATTTAAACGTGATATTTGACTGGTCTAAAAGGCTTAAAAGTTAACGTTGACAATAAAACTTAGGGTATTGCGGCAGCATATTTTTGTAGCAAAGCAAGGTGTAAATAAAATATTTTCCCAGAATATGGTACTCCATATATCAAAGAGCACATCTGCAGATTCGTGCCAAAAATTACATTTAAACGTGATATTTGACTGGTCGAAAAGGCTTAAAAGTTAACGTTGACAATAAAACTTAGGGGAATTGCGGCAAGATATTTTTGTAGCAAAGCAAGGTGTAAATAAAATATTTTCCCAGAATATGGTACTCCATATATCAAAGAGCACATCTGCATATTCGTGCCAAAAATTACATTTAAACGTGATATTTGTGACTGCCGAAAAAGGCTTAAAAGTTAACGTTGACAATAAAACTTAGGGGTATTGCGGCAGCATATTTTTGTAGCAAAGCAAGGTGTAAATAAAATATTTTCCCGAATATGGTACTCCATATATCAAAGAGCACATCTGCGATATTCGTGCCAAAAATTACATTTAAACGTGATATTTGTGAAAGCCGAAAAAGGCTTAAAAGTTAACGTTGACAATAAAACTTAGGGGTATTTAGGGCTGGAAAAAAGCTCGTTGAGTGGCTCGATGGCTCGTTTCAAAATTGCTCACGATTACATTCATTTTCTTTTAAAATAAAAATTAGTTGATTTGGAACCGAGTCAACTTATTTCGGCTCGTTAGGCTCGGCTCGTTAAGTTCGGTTCGAAGTTGGGTCTCAAACAATACAGGAGACTACAATAAATAAGAATAAATCAGTGTCGAAGAAAGCTCGAAAAAAAGTTCAACTGGCTCGTTATCCACCCCTAGGGGTATTGCGGCAGCATATTTTTGTAGCAAAGCAAGGTGTAAATAAAATATTTTCCCAGAATATGGTACTCCATATATCAAAGAGCACATCTGCAGTATTCGTGCCAAAAATTACATTTAAACGTGATATTTGACGGGCTGCCGAAAAGGCTTAAAAGTTAACGTTGACAATAAAACTTAGGGGTATTTAGGGCTGGAAAAAAAGCTCGTTGAGCTGGCTCGGTGGCTCGTTTCAAAATTGCTCTGATTACATTCATTTTTCTTTTAAAATAAAAATTAGTTGATTTGGAACCAGAGTCAACTTCGGCTCGGCTCGTTAGGCTCGGCTCGTTAAGTTCGGTTCGAAGTTGGGTCTCAAACAATACAGGAGACTACAATAAATAAGAATAAATCAGTGTCGAAGAAAGCTCGAAAAAAAGTTCAACTGGCTCGTTATCCACCCCTAGGGGTATTGCGGCAGCATATTTTTGTAGCAAAGCAAGGTGTAAATAAAATATTTTCCCAGAATATGGTACTCCATATATCAAAGAGCACATCTGCAGTATTCGTGCCAAAAATTACATTTAAACGTGATATTTGTGACGCCGAAAAGGCTTAAAAGTTAACGTTGACAATAAAACTTAGGGGTATTATGGCAGATATTTTTGTAGCAAAGCAAGGTGTAAATAAAATATTTTCCCGAATATGGTACTCCATATATCAAAGAGCACATCTGCGATATTCGTGCCAAAAATTACATTTAAACGTGATATTTGACGCTGAAAAGGCTTAAAAGTTAACGTTGACAATAAAACTTAGGGTATTTAGAAATTTGGAAAAAAGCTCGTTGGTGGCTCGGTGGCTCGTTTCAAAATTGCTCGATTACATTCATTTTCTTTTAAAATAAAAATTAGTTGATTTGGAACGAGTCAACTTCGCTCGGCTCGTTAGGCTCGGCTCGTTAAGTTCGGTTCAAGTTGGGTCTCAAACAATACAGAGACTACAATAAATAAGAATAAATCGATTGTCGAAGAAAGCTCGAAAAAGTTCAACTGCTCGTTATCCACCCCTAGGGGTATTGCGTGCAAAGATATTTTTGTAGCAAAGCAAGGTGTAAATAAAATATTTTCCTGAATATGGTACTCCATATATCAAAGAGCACATCTGCGATATTCGTGCCAAAAATTACATTTAAACGTGATATTTGACGGGCCGAAAAGGCTTAAAAGTTAACGTTGACAATAAAACTTAGGGGTATTGCGGCACATATTTTTGTAGCAAAGCAAGGTGTAAATAAAATATTTTCCCAGAATATGGTACTCCATATATCAAAGAGCACATCTGCAGTATTCGTGCCAAAAATTACATTTAAACGTGATATTTGTGAAATTTGCCGAAAAGGCTTAAAAGTTAACGTTGACAATAAAACTTAGGGGTATTGCGGCAGCATATTTTTGTAGCAAAGCAAGGTGTAAATAAAATATTTTCCCAGAATATGGTACTCCATATATCAAAGAGCACATCTGCAGTATTCGTGCCAAAAATTACATTTAAACGTGATATTTGACGGCCTGCCGAAAAGGCTTAAAAGTTAACGTTGACAATAAAACTTAGGGGTATTGCGGCAGCATATTTTTGTAGCAAAGCAAGGTGTAAATAAAATATTTTCCCAGAATATGGTACTCCATATATCAAAGAGCACATCTGCAGTATTCGTGCCAAAAATTACATTTAAACGTGATATTTGACGGGCTGCCGAAAAGGCTTAAAAGTTAACGTTGACAATAAAACTTAGGTATTATGCGGCAGCATATTTTTGTAGCAAAGCAAGGTGTAAATAAAATATTTTTCCAGAATATGGTACTCCATATATCAAAGAGCACATCTGCAGTATTCGTGCCAAAAATTACATTTAAATGTGATATTTTACGGGCTACTGAAAAGGCTTAAAAGTTAACGTTGACAATAAAACTTAGGGGTATTGCGGTAGCATATTACGGCATTACGGTATACTTTAACTGTGTCATGGCTCCCGATATGACCTACCGAACAAAAACTAATTGGTACACCGTAAGTTTTTTACGAATACATGTTATTTTACTTCCTACTGAGAATAACAAAAATGGCTTCATAATTTTTAATGGTTAAATAATCAGGTTATAGCACATTAATTATTTCTTACGTTTAACAACTAATAAATTACAAACTACTACAATTATCTACAAATTCATATTCCTTTTCCCACATCGCTTAATCATATTATTATAGGATTTACAAATTTTTCCTTCACATTTTAAAGGTTTCACTCGATTTTATATAGTCGTGCTTCATTAAATTGATTCACCACCTACGATCAATATTTTAGCCCATTTTAATTATCCTGACCGATTCTCCAAGTCTGACACAGCCTACATAATCTAAGTAAAATAATGGGAACAACATGATCGAAGGAGGTGCTTACCTTGCTCGGACTGTTCTGGAACGGAGTCGAGGTCAACGGCTGCGGTGTCTACAACAAATGTATCTACACAAAGCAAAAACATCGCATGAAGCGAAGGATGTAATAAGGCAAAATAACTTACCAAGGTTCAACGGTTCGGCGCACCAATTTTTAAGTCAGATTAAGCAACTACATTTGGTTCGACTTATTAAGTTGAGAAAGGAGGTCAACTCCTTTCGGGTCCAAGTAGTGATTACGTCCAAAAATAAAAACAGTCCTTCGCTTCTGCGAATAACTTACCAAGGTCCAGAAGTTCGGCGCACCAATTTTTTAGTCGGATTAAGCAGCTACGTTCGTTCGAGTTATTGTGTTCGTAAAGGGGTCAACTCCTTTCGGTCCAAGTGGTGATTACGTCCAAAAATAAAAGCAGTCCTTCGCTTCGCGAATAATCGTCCTAAATAAAAATAGTCCTACCCTCAAGCAAATTATCGTCCGAAATTATAACATTCAAGGGCCATCAGAGGGTTTAGCCCTCCGAGATAGCCCAAAATAAGGTTGTTATTTTATGCGACAAGAGTTAATTTAACTTTTTATTCCATTTCAATATTATTACAAGCGTAGAAGTTTTTACATGTTAGGATTACTTAAGTAAATTGTTATGGTCCACGAACAGCAACCGATAAAAAGAACATTAATAGATGTCTAACCCAATCTTCAAGCTATCAAGGATGTCATCTATCATTTTTTTGCTTAATGCGGGGATATTTGTCCCAAGTTCACAATATAGGATGCTTACTGAAATAAACGCATGCATACACCGATTTGTTTAAACAACATAATCTAAGTAAAATAATGTGAACATAACCTTAGTAAAATAATAGGAACAACATGATCGAAGGAGGTGCTTACCGTGCTCGGAGTTTTCTACAACGGAGACAAGGTCGACGGTCCGGTCTCTACAACATCGGTATCTACACGAAGGAAAAACATCAAGAAGAATCAAAAGATTAAGCAACTACATTCAGATAGGTCCAGAGGTTGGCGCACCAATTTTTAAGTCAGTTAAGCGGCTACATTTGGTTCGAGTTATTAAGTTGAGAAAGGAGGTCAACTCCTTTCGGGTCCAAGTAGAGATTATGTCCAGAAATAAAAACAGTCCTTCGCTTCTGCGAATAATCGTTCGAAATAAATAGAGTCCAACGTTCGGAGGGTCCCGACCTCTGCAGAGACTATAATCCTAATAGCGAGGTTGTTATTTTATGCAATAATAGTTCATTTACTTTTCATCCCATTTTAATATTCATACAGATGTAGACATTTTTAGGAGTTACTATTATTTACTTAAGTTGTGCGATTACCACGGACGAATTATTTTTGGGTAATCTCGAAGCTACTGATTTTACAGAATTGCATGGTCTTCTATCACTCAACTTGCAACTAAATATAGCATGTCAACAGCTATAGATAAATTATTATTGTAGCACGATTGCCAAAATAAATTTTACTAATGTGCACCTTCATTCTTCTTGAAGACCGCTTCCGACTTTGTTGTGTCGATCTTGTGATTTCATTTGCATAGTCAAAAATGGAACACAATTAATGTTTACTGATTTAACACACAAGTTTACTTCACATGTTAATCAATAACAAAACCACCCAATAATACTACTCAAATAGCTTTGCTTTATCGCGACTACTCAAATACCACGTCACGTAATATTCGTCCGCGTAACCTCACGCTCGTAGAACTTCACTCACTGGAACCTCACTTCACTCACTGAAAAACTCACTGAAAGTATTGAACCGAGCTCCTCACTAAGCAGGAAGCAAAAATCGCGATCGTTCAGCGTTCTCTTCTCCTTCTTATAGGCCTGTCTCCGCAAATCACGATGGACAGCTTTGCTCCTTCACTTTCGGTGCGTCGTGACTTCGCTTTGGCCGGTTCGAGTGTGCCACCGATAATTGCCCCCCCTCCACCATGCGATCGATCATTGCCAGCCCATGTGCAGCCGTAGCTTTGGCCTTTGGCCGGTTCCCGATCCTGTTGATGCTTGGCCGGTTCCCCAGTCCCTGTTGATGCTTGGCCGGTTCCCCAGCTCCCATCCAAAGCTTTGGCCGGTTCCTCAGCTCCCATTCATAGCTATGACCGGTTCCTGTTGTTCCAACGATCATCAATGGTAGACCAGAAACCGGTGAAGACTGTGTTTTCGGTAAATATTGAAAACTGTTGTATCGTATTGTAATTTCGAAGCCAAAGTTGTATAAGATACGAAATTTTCCGGAAATAATATCATCTGATGCTATGCATGTAAGAGAGATGAGAGAAAAAAAATGGTTATAGTTTACAAGACATTGCTATCTTCTGGGGGTGTCTAAACCTCGTTTATCGATTGCCTGGTACATAGTGTTCCCCAGCGTTCTGAGATTGTTAAGCTAATTGCCTAATTTTATGTACATGATAGAAAAGTATTAATCAGAGATATATTCTCAGGCATCCTTGTGTTAATGAATCGTTTTGACATTTTGAGAAAAAAAGATTTTCAATTGACATGCTCGTAGAAAATTATTGTATTGTTGTTGTGAATCAATATTGTTATAGCAACATGGCACCCAATCATCTCCCTATGATGTGCAACTATGTTGCTTGTTTTAGTGAATTATTACACGCTGCAGATATTTTAATTTAATGTAATCTTTAACCTCATGCCCTCTCAACACTATTTTTCCGTTATTATGAAATAGGGGTCTGAGGTGGTCAGCGCAGAAGAGTTGGTTGTTTATATTTTTAAGTTGAGGTTATATCACTGGAACAATGCCTCCTTATAAGATAGAGACTGGGCACCAGGGATTACTATGGGAAGCGCCTTGCTACAGCCTCCTCTGATAACACAATAAAGATCATTGGCGTTAGTTGGACCTCGCACCAGCAACTTTCTACTTTGAGTGGACACCAGGGCCTGGTTTGGCAAGTCGCATGGGCTCATCCTAAGTCTGGTTCCATGCTTGCATCCTGCAGCTATGATGGCCAGGTTATCACATGGAAAGAGGGGAGCAAGCCTGATGAATGGGCACAGGCACATACTTTCATTGAGCACAAGTCCTCTGTAAATTCCATTGCTTGGGCACCTCATGAGCTTGGCCTATGCTTGGCTTGTGGTTCATCTGATGGGGAACATTTCAGTCTTGTCAGCTCGTTCTGATGGAGGTTGGGACACAACGCGCATTGATCAGGCTCATCCAGTGGGTGTGACCTCTGTATCTTGGGCTCCAGTAATGGCACCGGGTGCTCTAATCAGCTCAGGGCCTTCTGGGCAGTTTGAGTATGTTCAGAAACTTGCTTCTGGTGGTTGTGACAACACAGTCAAGGTGTGGAAGCTCTCCAACGGGAGTTGGAGGATGGATTGCTTTCCCGCCCTTCACATGCACAAGGAGTACTGGGTCAGAGATGTCTCCTGGGCTCCGAACCTAGGCCTCCCAAAGTCCACTATTGCCAGTGCTTCTCAGGATGGAACGGTTATTATCTGGACAGCAGCGAAAGAAGGTGAGCAGTGGGAAGGCAGCTGGGTTCTCTACGATTTCCGAACACCTGTGTGGAGGCCGTCATGGTCTCTAACTGGAAATATAGTGGCAGTATCCGATGGTAATAACAATGTGACCCTCTGGAAAGAAGCCGTCGATGCATGGTGAATGGCAGCAAGTGACTACTGTCGAGCCATAGGATTTTTTGAGTTCTTCCTCTAGATGTGTTATTAGCAAATGTAATTTTTCCTTATGGTAAGTCTATGGCTTTACGTGCGAGTGGAGCTCTTTGTAATTGTTATGCTGCTGCTTTCATATCAAAGAACAGGCAGGGTACGCGACATGTTTTGAAAGTAGAAACTTTAAGTACTTCTATCCGGCCCGAATGTGTTCATGTATGGTGTCCAGTGTTTTTGGAGAGCCATCCTTACTGTTTTATCGGTCAATAGAATACCGACTGTGTTCTCTGTCTCTCTTCTCCCCTGTTCGTTATGATGCTATCTCTAATTCAGATTCTAGCTATTCCAGGATAGTGCTACCTGCTATGCTCTTCCTTTTTAAAGTTGCACAAATATTAAAGTATAAATGAAGGGTAGATGAGGATTACTTACCCCTTCGTTTTCTTCAGGATTTGTGCAACTTGTATTAGGAGGGAAAGCATAGAAACACCTCTCGCAAACATATGATAAAGATCTGCCATCATTTCCAGCAGTCGCATATAATGTAAATATATAACCATACAAATTGGCTACGATCGTGGATCGATTAACCACCAAATTGGCTTAGCCTAACTAGTAGTCTAGTTTGCATCATGGTGGAACTCGTGCATTATTCGACAGTTACCTAATCCATTCATGAAAATCCAGCAAATAACATGGATGTGCTTACCTGATCATGCATTATTCATCATGAGACGGAGTAATCCATTATGGATCTGTAGTACATGTCGAATTATTCATTATGGATCTGTAGGAACTACAGGTAAGCCAACAAAGGCTTGTGCCACAGAAAACACCTACCTGCTACCTTAGCTAACTAATGAATGGATCATGGATGTTCATTATTCATTTACAGATGGACCGCATACAAATATTATACGGTCCGTATGACGGTATATATAAGAGGCCCGGTGGGCAACGGGTGAGGCTTCAGCTCACCTGTGCCCCACCGGCAGTTCCGAATCTGGCTATGTATTCGTCCATTTCAGCTTCAAGCCACAAACAATATTTTAGAACTTTTTTTTGATAAAAGAGAAATTTTTTTAGCAAAAATTGAATGAGAAAACAAATTTAAGTCTTTTTTAATTGGGTATGGTAACTCTTTTTTTTTTTTTTGAAAAATCGAGTCATAAAAGGATTTTAATATAATTATGAAAAATTTTAAGGGGTATTTTTGAAAAAATAGATCGGGATGAAAATTGGATGTGGAAATAGCTTTATGTTTTTTTTTTGTTTTTCCGAATTTAGGTTTTGGTAAAAAAAAATAGGTGAAAAAAGGATTTTATTATAATTTTGAAAAAAATTTAGGGTATTTTTTTGGGGAAATTTGGATTGGAATGTTTTTTTTTTGAATTTTTTTTTGAGAAAATCGTGCACAAAAACAGATTTCAATATAATAGGGCGAGAAAAGAAGTTTTGAAAAAAAATTGGATGGAGCGAAAATAGTATGTGAAAAGTATTTTTTTTATTTTTCCTGTTTTTTCATCATAAATAGGGCCTAAAAATTTTTTAATGTAATTATGAAAATTTCATAGGGTTATTTCCAAAAAAAAGAGGACCTTTTCCAGGGAAAACAGTCTGTTACTTATTTTTGGAAATTTTGAAGGGCCTTAATTTGGCAAAAAAAAAAGGGCCTTCCCATAAAATAAAAGATCATTGTGCAATTTTAGGAATTCATAGGGTTTTTTTGTAAGAGAACGGGTGCCAACGGCGAGGCGCCAAATTCCATTTAAGCTGATTGCACGAGGTAAGTGTGTTATGAGATAAAGACTCTAACCGTATTCGGTTAGGAGTCTATCTCTATTATGTGGACGAATCCCAAATCCCTCTTCTATATATATTAGGTGCTCCATATTGTAATCAGTGATGATCAATAAAGCAAAGAGAGTTTCCACCCATATCATGTGTGTCCTCTATATTCTCGCTTCATACGTTCTTGTTCGCTTGCCGGTGATACAAGAGGGTGGACGACATTATTTTACAACACGTTATCAGCACGAGTCTCTAACGCAAAAATCGAAGGATCGTCGACAACAACAAACGACTACTACCGGCGATTGATCGCCCGATCTGATCTGCAATCAACTTGTCACCACGCCGGCATCTACTCGGATTGCCGAAAAAGTCCTACGCGATAGCCAACACTTCTGGCATCAAGAAAGTAAGTCAAAAAATCCTACAGATTGTTTCGCTAGATGTTAGATCTAATCTACTGTGTTGATCGGTTACTGTTCATCTTGAGAAAAAAAAAGAGAAAAAAAGGGGCAGGATGGCCAGAAGCCGCCACTACCGTCTCGGTCATGCCGCGCCAGCCGCCGGCCTTGCTGCGCCCCGACCGGAAGCCGTCGCTGCCCAGGCTTTGCTCCCACAGCCCGTAGCCTCCCTCGCCTGAAGCCGAGGAATCAACCGAGGAGTCGCCGCCCGTGGCCGGCCCCGTGCCTCGACCGTCTTGTTGCCGTGCCACCTGCCCGCGCCTCGGGCCGGCAGCAGCGCCAGCCTTGCCGATTGGCGCTTCCCTACCAGCGGTATGCCCACGGCCGCTAGCCCGTGCCTCTGGGATTCGCACGGCAGCGCCTTGACACCACCAGCAGCGCCCGGCCCCCGCCCTCGATCACCGCAGCCTCCAACCTCCGCGTCCATCACCGCGCGAGGCCGCCTCTGCAGCCTGTCGCGTCGCTCCTACACGGCCATGCCGCGCCGCCCTCGACCCGCCGCCGCGCTTGGCCACCTTTTGCCGCCAACCTGCTCCGCCCGCCTACCTCGCCAATTGGAGTTGCCCGGCACTTCACGCGCCAGGACCGAGCGCCAAAGGAATGAGGCGTCGGCTAGGGTTACCCTAGCCGCCAGGGTGTTGATGGCATTTTGGGCCCCTCTTGGGCCATTTAGGCCGGTCTATTTTCTGTAAAAAGAACTGTGAAAATGACGCTTTTGCTCCTTTGTAATTTAGAAATTAATAAATAATTCTAGAATATCACGGTTAAAACTAGAAAATTGGTTTTCTAGATTTGTGGACTTCTGAAATTTTGTGAATTTTTTGTTTAGGACATGTTGGAAGCTCCATACCCTGGGTTTTATTTTCTAGCTATTGGCCATATTTAATTTGTGGTAAATTGATTTTCTGTTACTCAAGTAATTCTGAAAATTGTCCAAATATTAACAGAAAATTGCATAATTTGCTAGAAAATTATGAGAATATTTTGTTCATGCCTTGAATCTGGTTTTATCTTCCTTAGCATTAAGTCATGTTGATATTTGCTGAAATTAAAATTTTCTGTTGAAAAGTAATTCTGAAAATTGCTTGGAAATTAGCAGAAATTATGAAAAATGCTAGGAAAATTCCAGAATATTTCATATAGCAGTTTATGAGGACCGGAGTGGTTGGGATTTGATTTTAGTAATGACTGAACAGATGTGAGACAATTGGTGTCTAGGAAAACACACATGAGGCTTGGTTCTTTAATTGGCACCCGGAAACGGAAAGTGCTCCCTCCCTCATTTGAGCCCTAGGGGCAGGTTGACCTGGCCATGAGTCGAATTGACGGAGATATTCATTACCTGTTTTCGCTCCCAGCCAACAAGAATTACATAAGTTGTAATTAGCTTTATGCCACATTTAATTGATGTTGGAATTTATTTTCTGTTATTTAGTAATGCTGAAAATTGCTATATAATTAACAGAAAATTGCTAAATGCTAGGAAAATTCTGGGAAAATTGTGATAATTATCTGCTGAATAGATATAGACCAAAGTTTTATTGAGTCATTAAAGACACATGCAATCTAATATTTTACCAGCAATAAAATATCGCATTACTTGCATACAGGATATGTTTGATGCCACATTTTCATTAGCTGAGTCTCCTTAAGAGCCCCATACTATCAGTTTGAATATTTATGTTCCTGCATGAACATTTTGTCTATGCTCCTGTTGAGCAATTATCAGTGATAATTAAATAAAGTGTTTTTCCAGAATATTTGCTCCAATTTTGATATGCTTGTTCTATACCTTTTAATTTGTTCCTATTGCAACAATTTTATTAATTAAAAATTATTTCTTTTAATATAGAACAATCGTATAATCCAATGGCGGAGGAGGGAATATGTCTAGTAGACAGTTGTACCACGAATACTATTCTTAGGAAGACTAAATATTTTCAGACGTTGACCAAGAAAACTGGAAATATTATGACCATCGCCGGAAGCGAGGCACTCATTGTTGGCACTGGAAGAGCCATTGTAGTTCTCCCTATGGGCACTCGTATAGTAATTGAGAATGCCCTATTATACCCTGAGTCCAGTCGCACTCTGTTAAGATTTAAAGACATTCGTATTAACGATTTCCATATAGAAACTGACAGTGAGGATGGTACTGAATACCTTCTTATGACTAAGTCAAGTGGGTACAATAAACATGTGGTTGAAAAACTTTCCTCCTTCTCCTCTGGGTTATATTACACATATATAAAACCTGAAGTTTATGTTGCGATGCAAACCATCCTTAAAAGCCCAAAAATATTTAAAATTTGGCATGATAGACTGGGCCATCCTGGGTAGAATATGATGAGAAGAATAATTAATAATTCTGCAGTCCATAGCATAAAAACTATAAGCTTCCCTAAACCTAAAGAGTTTATGTGCCCTGCTTGTGCCAAGGGAAAGCTTATAGTGAGACCCTCTTACATGAAGATTAGGGAGGAACCTTTGAATTTCCTGGAGAGAATTTAGGGTGATATCTGTGGACCCATTCAGCCCCTGTCGGGCCCCTTTAGATATTTTATGGTACTAATAGATGCCTCTTCTAGATGGTCCCATGTATGTCTCTTATCTACTAGAAATCATGCTTTCGCAAAATTAATTGCCCAAATTATTAAATTACGAGCCTCCTTTCCAGAAGAAAGGATCAAGACTATTCGAATGGATAATGCTGGCGAGTTTACCTCAAAAGCATTTAATAATTATTATATGACTATGGGTATTAATGTAGAGCACTCTGTACCTCATGTCCACACCTAGAATGGCCTTGCAAAGTCATTAATTAAAAGAATAAAACTCATTGCTAGGCCACTACTGCAGAATTGTAGGCTACCTACCAGTTGTTGGGGCCATGCAGTCTTACACACTGCTGCATTAATTCAACTCAGGCCAACTACATATCATGAAATTTACCCTTTGCAGATAGTGCGTGGGAAAGAACCAAGTATTTCCCATCTGCGAAAATTTGGTTGTGATGTATACGTGCCAATCTCTCCACCACAGCGCACCACCATGGGCCCTCACTGAAAGTCGGGGATCTATGTATGTTATGAATCTCCGTCGATAATTAAATACCTTGAGCCTAAGACAGGGGATCTGTTCACGGCTCGGTACGCTGATTGTATTTTTGATGAGGACAATTTTCCGGCATTAGGGGGAGATAAGTGCCACATAAAAGAATGCCGGGAAATTGATTGGAATGTCACTGGCATCCAGTCCTTAGATCCACGCACTAAAGAAACCGAACTTGAAGTTTAGAAAATAATAAATCTACAACAAATAACTAATAATCTGCCAGATGCCTTCACTGATCATAAGGGAGTGACCAAATCTCATATACCCGCAGTAAAAGCACCTGAAAGAGTGGAAATACCCCAGAAGGATATTCAGCCCACTCTTACCCCTCAAGACAAAAAGAGGGGGAGGCCTCCAAGTGCACGGGACTCAATTTCGCGGAGACGTCCGTAGAAACAAAGGACCGAACAAATGAGATCACTACCTACGACAGCAGAAGAAGCTCAACCTAATGTTGAGAAAATCCCTGAAGAGAGCCATCCTGGAGATGAAGATGTCCCTGAAGTGGCACATCCTGAAGATAGCAATCCCAGCATACATTTGCGCGCACAATCTGATGTGGGAGATCGGAACACCCAGACTCCATTATTATGGGAAATCACGAGGAGCTGGAAGAAATAAACGAAGAAATATCCACAAATTATGTGGATTCAGGAGAATTATATAAGAGAAAGACTACAATTGTCGATATATATTTTGCCTCTAAAATTGCTAAAAATCTTGAACTGGATCCAGAACCAAAGTCCATGGTAGAGTGCTAGAAGCGCTCAGATTGGGTCAAATGAAAAGAAGCAATTGAGGCAGAATTGCACTCGCTTAATAAAAGGAAAGTGTTTGGTTCCGTTGACCGAACGCCTCCTAAAGTGTTCCCTGTAGGATCAAAATGGGTTTTCGTCCGGAAGAGAAATGAAAATAACCAAGTGGTGAGATATAAAGCGAGGCTTGTAGCACAAGGGTTCACGTAGAGACTCGGCATCGATTACGATGAAACATATTCTTCGGTGATGAGTGGAATAATGTTCCGGTATTTAATATCAATGGCAGCTAGCTTAAATTTAACTATGCAGTTGATGGATGTAGTGACCGCATATTTATATGGGTCATTGGATATGTACATTTATATGAAAGTCCCTGAAGGCGTCAAAGTCCTGGATCCCAATAAGCGCAACATGTATAGCGCGTTAAACTTCAAAGATCGCTATACGGATTAAAACAGTCAGGAAGGATCTGGTACAATCGACTTAGTGAATTCCTCCTGAAGAAGGGATATTCAAATAATGATGATTATCCCTATGTGTTTATAAAGAAATCCCAGAATGGATTTTGTATCATCTCAGTATATGTCGATGATCTGAATATCATCGGAACCACAAAGGAAATAAAGGAAGCAAGTACTTACCTCACGACTGAGTTTGAGATGAAGGATTTGGGCAAAAACCAAGTTTTGTCTAGGCCTGCAGCTTGAGCATTTTCCAGAAGGAATTTTAGTACACTAGTCTACCTATACCAAGAAGGTATTGGAAAGATTTAACATGGATAAATCTCATCCTTTGAAAACCCCCATGGTAGTAAGATCCCTTGAAGCAGACAAAGACCCATTTAGACCTAGGATGGAAAATAAGAAAGTCTTAGGACCTGAAGTCCCATATCTAAGTGCTATCGGTGCACTTATGTATCTTGCGAATTGCACAAATCCTGATATTGCATTCGTAGTAAATTTGCTAGCAAGGCACAGTGCAGCTCCAACCATAAGACATTGGACTGGTGTCAAAACTTTACTCAGATACCTCCAAGGTTCTAAAGATCTTGGTTTATTTTACCGAAAGAACCAAGACTTAACTATGGTGGGATATACGGATGCTAGCTATCTGTCTGATCCTCACAGTGCCAAATCTCAAACTGGTTTTGTATTTCTCTGCGGTGGTGCAGCTATTTCTTGGCGGTTTTTCAAACAGTCTTTGGTAGCCACCTCTACCAACCACTCAGAGATTATATCATTGTATGAAGCCTCACGGGAATGCGTTTGGCTAAGGCGTATAATTAACCACGTCCAGAAGTCATGTGGTATGAATACCATCGACACCCCTACTATTATCTATGAAGATAATGATGCTTGTGTTGCACAAATGCAAATGGGTTATGTAAAGAGCAATATCACGAAGCATATTGCTCCTAAGTTCTTTTATCCTCACGAACTCCAGAAGAATGGTGAGATAAAAATAATGCAAACTAAGTCATGTGAAAATCTAGCAGATTTATTCACAAAATCCTTGCCAAAGTCCACTTTCCAAAGGTATGTTAATGGCATTGGAATGAGGCGACTTAGAGATTTGCATAGTTCAGGGGGAGTAAATCCCTGAACCATAATCCTGAAGATCATAAGTTGTACTCTTTTCTCCTCAGTGAGTTTTCCTGATGTTTCTCACATAAAGGTTTTTAATGAGGTAGCCAGTGCAACACTTAGCGCGAGTGCTATGTACTCTTTTCTCCACCCATTTTTTTCCACTGGGTTTTTGAGGGAGTTTTTAATGAGACATATGCATTACGCGGTATTCGGCCAAGGGGGAGTGTTATGAGATAAAGACACTAACCGTATTTGGTTAGGAGTCTATCTCTATTATGTGGGCGAATCTCGAATCCCTCTTCTATATATATTGGGTGCTCCATATTGTAATCAGTGATGATCAATAAAGCAAAGAGAGTTTCCACCCATATCCTGTGTGTCCTCTATATTCTCGCTTCATACGTTCTTGTTCGCTTGCCAGTGATACAAGAGGGTGGACAACATTGTTTTACAACAATCCGAACCATCAAAGTCGCAATCGGACAGTTAGGACACGTAGAGCGACATGTCATGGGGAAATCACCGGAAATCTTTGAACTCTAATAAAGGTAAAGGGTAGCGTGCTACGCCGCGTGTGGATACAGGGCATTAGATCGTGCATTATAGTTTGCAGTAAATAAGTCTGCACTAGAAGCGATGGATAATTCCGTGTGAGCAATGAAACAAGAGATTACGTCAAAAATGCTCCACGCTGGAGATATAATAAAGACCCAAGGTGAAATTTAATTGTCTTAGAAGCGGTATGTTATGTTAGTTTGATCAACAGGTATTCTTCAGACGCAAACCCTTTACTGAAAAAGGGGATATGTTGATCCCTTATCCAACATGTAAACTCGACGGAGACCTATTTCCCAAACATTGACAAAAATGTTGAATGGGTAATAAACGGATAGTAAGTGCACATGCTTAGTCATGCTATAGAATTGCTAGAAAAGCGATTACAAATTGATCAAAATATTGGATTTACTAGACATGTTAAAAGGTTGCGATTATTTTGGTAAAAATGAAAAACAAAAAGAAAAGTGAGGTATGATTTAGACACGGAGAGATGTGTTGTGAATGGATGTACAAGGGATGGACTTGTACGGTGCAAGGGTTGGACTGCACGTGACCAATGGAAGATCTCGTTTGAGTTAGTTAAGGACTAAACTTGATGCTATCCATAGTCAAACTGTGCAACCACATATGCTAGTATGGGATAGCCTTAACTTACTAAATTGGTTGGGATTTGACATTGCACTTTCGTAGGCTAAAGTAGTATGGACACTCCGGGTAAACGGTGTTGTTCTAGGTACTCCCTCGTCGAGATGTCGGGGTTGGAGTATGCCAATACACCGGTGAATGCCTTGTTATGAGGAGGATGAGGGTGATACGTCGTGAGACCATCGTGAGCATAGTGGGTGCTGTGGAATACATGGGCCCTGGGTATCTACGCGGCAGGCTGCGAGGGCTAACCAAGAAGGGATGGGCCGACCCAGTTGCGTGAAGATCGGACACCACACGGGTCACCACACCGTGCCTAATAAGGAAAGTCTGATGGATGGCAACCGATTCTTGTTAGGAAAGATACGATTGTAAGCGTGTCCAATAAGAAAGGATAGGGATAGAATCTTATCCTGTAATTGACTAGGATTCCTCCTTTGTAATCGACTCGGACTCTTCCGCCCCTCCCTATATAAAGGGGGTGGGGGTCCCTGGAGAGGGGGACGCAATACAAGATACGTGAGAAACATACTCCTCATAATTCCAGAACACAGGACTAGGGTATTACCTCCACCATCGAGGGCTTGAACCTGTATAATCCCTTGCCTTGTGTTACCATCGAGTTTGGATCCAACACATAGCCCCATATAGATTATTGCCGACAACAAACGTCAACAGTTGACGCGCCAAGTAGAGGAGCGCAAAGATCAATCTCGGTGAGCTCGATGGCTTCCACCAACGGAATCAGCACCACCTTCGCTCCCGGCTAAGTATTCTGCTTCAGGAGCTTCCACTTCACTGCCGACAAGTTTGGCATGCTCATCCTTTCAGACTCAGATCAGATCTGATCTAGGAGGAACTTCAATGGCGTTTCTACTGGGCTCATGTCTGAGTCGGGAAAGGCCACATCCATGTACCCACGGATAGTGCGCCAAAGGTCCTCTTCCCGACCCAGGCACAATGATGACCCAGCCAGGGACAAATCTCCTTCCCACTCTTCTGGCTCGGAGACCAGATCAGAGAACAATACGGGAATTCGCCCTAATTTCCGTGCGGTCTACATGATTGGGGACGAATGGTCCGAATCACAGTGCTGACGGGAGGCTGAAGAAGCAGCGGCGGTAGAGCGCCTTCACCATGAGGCCCAAGAGGTGCGCACTCGGTCGTTCTAGACCCGAGCCCGTAATGTCAACGAGGACATTGTCGGGACCCGAATTTGCAAATCCGGACCCTCTGTGTATTCAGCACTAGTCTAGGAACGCGCTAGTGCACACAGTCTTAACATCGGTAAATATCACAATCATACCACACGACACTAATAAAATACTTTAATTAAATAGCCAAACTGGTTGCTTGACCTTATGGTCAAGTTACAAATATACGCCACGCAGGGCGAAACTTATTAAGAAAGAAATATCTGCAGCGGAAAAATAAGATAACCCATTGGCGCCATCCAAGATACCACGAGGCAATGGCGGGCTCGCTTCTAGTTAGACGGTTCCTCTTGGAGTTCCTCCTCCAAGTGGTGTAGACTCTTCTTCAACTGGTGTTGTATTGTGGCAAGGGTGAGTACTTGGTACTCAGCAAGTCATGCACAGAATGCAGCTAATATACTACATGCATGGCTTAGTACAAGGAATAGCTCAAGGTTTATTCGCAGTAAACAGCATTTGACAAGTATCATAAGTAGATTCGAAAGCAGTAGAAACAAGTATAAGATCAATAACTTTTCCAGGAACTTAATAACCATCTTTCCCAATCCTAATCCTCATTTCCATCAACATCATTATTTAACCAAACCCAACCTTTCAATGTCCAAGTTATTTTCAAGAAAGTCTAACCCTTGACTGTAATTCCCGAGCGATGACCAATACCGTGGACACGGCTATTCGAATAGATTTTCCACTCTGCAGAGGTTATGCACTTTACCCACAAGATACAGTCAAACACCACAAAGGCGAGTTCCCGTAACAAAGTCTTTCGGAAACTTTTAACAGTACAAGTGGTCCTCCCCGGTGTTGCACACTAACCCTTCCCTTAGCGAAGGCGAAGTTTAGGTCAATCCACCGTTAGATGGGTACCTGGCATGACCCGATGCGCTCCCGCACAACATACACAAAGGGTGTAGTTGACACCCGGAGGTTCCACAGTGCGTTATTAGCAACCTAGTCAACTAGGTCCGTCCCATTACGGACATGTGGTTGCACGCTTGACTCAGTTCAAAGGCTTGCAAGGTTAAGTCCTTAGGGTGACCAGGGCAAGACTACCCAAAGAACCAAACCAACATTCCCGGTGCCACAACTGGCCCACCTGATTATTCTTGCCACATGCCCTGGTCAAAAGCTATTTATCAAACCCCAGTTGATTACCATGCACCACGTGCCATCAACATCACATGATACTTTTCCAAAACAGGTTCAATATATCATTAGGTCAATATTAGCATTTGATCATCCAAAAACATGTCATGAGCACGTAGCAGGTCTAAGCAATATACTACAACGATCTAAAATCCCATGTTGGCAATTTAATAATGTCCAACTAGTAAACCACAACTAGGGTGACAAGGGTCATGGCACATATTTAATTAACCAAGGTGTCATACAGCAATTTGGCATTTAACTATTTCCCCGGAACTATATAAAGTGTTTTAGCATGCAATAAATTGAATCAAAATAGGTTTCAAAATGGGATCAACATGGTCAAAGCATAACTTGCCTTCAAATAGCACTTGTTCTTGGTCCTAAGCTGGCTCCTGGGTCAATACTTCTCCTTCGAATCCTTCCGGCATTTCAACGTCTACTCGTAACGTGTGCAAATAACAACAAATGAATAAAACAGTAGACAAAAAGTGTCCAAACATCCGAATAAAGTTCATAAACAGAGAGAACATAATTTTATGAATTTTTAGAAACTGGAATCGTCAAATTCGGAGTTTAAACGCGAAAGTTATAGCATTTTGAAGTTTAAATAATCAATTAAATAATATTACAGAGAAAAACTTTTGTCCAAAAATTAAATAAAATTCATCATTAGGTAGATCTCAATTTTATACAAATTTAGAAATTTGAATCACTCAAATCGGAGTTAAAATGCAAAAGTTATAAGCGTTTGAAGTTTGAATCAAAATCTGAAATCATTATTTCGAATTAATAAATCATTTTCTTTTTCGGGAAATTTTTTATTGCGTCAGCAGTGACACATGGCAGTCTCTGATTGGGCGGTGGCGTCGGTAGGTCCGCAGGCTCGGCCACGGTTCGGCTCGGGTCCACCGTGGACCGGCCCACGGCTCACGTCGGCGATCGACAGTGGGACCCCGCGGTAGCGTCGTTCTTGGCGTCACGCGGCACGGCTGGGGTAGCTGCTGACATGCGGGCCCGCCATGACGTCATCGTGACGTCATGGTGCCGTGTGGCCGCGTCACTGACACGCGGGCCCAGCGTGTCGCTGACTCCGCGCCGTCGCGTGGGCCGCGACGCGATACCAACTTCCTGACACGTGGCAGGATCCGGGCCGTTGATTTGAAAATCAACGGTCCCGATCGAATCTGATGACGCACGTTTGGGGTGAACGTGGTCAATCTAGACCGTTGGATCTAGATCCACCGGTTGAGATTGGATCTGGGAATCGCACGTGGTTCTCACCGTGGGATGACGTGGCGCAATCCGGGGCGTCGGATCTTGATCGGACGGTCCACGGAGCTTCAGCGAGGGCAGCGGTGGTGTCGCGGCGGCTTGCTGCGGCCGAACCGGGAAGACGGCGTCGAGCGGCGTTAAGCGCGATCCGGCGAGATGAAGTGGGCGCCCAGGTTCGCCTTGTCGCGGGGGTTTCGGATCTGGCCACAGGAGCGGCGGAGGACGGTGGACGGCGGCGGAAACAACGAAGAACCGCGGCGGTGCTTCATGCAACTACGGCGAGCAATCGCGGGCACTACGGTGCACTATGGGCGGCGGCGGCTAGGGCAATGGCTGCGCGGGGTCAAGGCGGTCCTCGAGGTGCGACCTGGGCATTAAATACCCTCGGTGTCCGCGCGGAAAACGAAAACCTAGGCCCACACGGCGGCGGGCGCGACGGCGGAGTCCGTTTCGGACTTGGTGGAGACGATGACGGGTGGGCGTCCACGTGGCGTGATCGACGGCCGCGATCGCCCGGGCGGGACCGGATCCGGCCCGGTCTCGGCTCGAACCGGTGCGGTCCAATCCGGACCGTTGGATCCCGATCCAACGGTCGGGATCGATTAGGGTTAGGGTTGGGTTCGGTCGAGTCAGCTGGCTCGGGTCGGACTCGAGTCCGACTCGGGTTCCGACTCGATCGGATGAACAGTACTCGACCCGATTCGATTTTCCAGCGATTTAATACCCAAAATAATTTCCAGAAATTCATTTAATTCAAGAAAAATAGCAAAATACTCAGAAAAATTCCAGAAAAATTCTGGAAAATATTTTAGGGCATTTGGGACTCAAATAAAATATTTCCAACAAAATTTTATTTGCAAAGTTAAATTCTTTAATTATTTTAAAATGGAATAAATTCAAATAAATTCCAAATAAATCCAAATAAATTCCGGAAAATTCCAAAAATTCACCAAAGTGCCAAATCACACATGAATTTAAGAAAAGCAAAATTTTGGGGTGTTACAAACCTCCCCCCTTAACAGAATCTCGTCCCCGAGATTCAGGGCTTACTAAAGAATAGGTTCGGAAACTCTTTCTTCAAATCCTCTTCGCGCTCCCAGGTTGCTTCGCTTTCTGCATGGTTGCTCCATTGAACTCTGCAGAAGCGGGTTGACTTGTTTCTCGTCTCTCGATCCATGGTGTCCAGAATCTTCACGGGGTGCTCCTTGTAAGTCAGATCTTCTTGTAGCTCAATTGACTCTAGCGGCGTCTGTTCCTCAGGTACTCGGAGACACTTCTTCAGTTGGGACACGTGGAACACGTCATGCACTCCTGCTAGTGATTGTGGTAATTCTAGCTGATAAGCAACTTCACCTCTGCGGCTGAGAACCTTGAATGGTCCAACGTACCTCGGCGCGAGTTTTCCTTTGGCATGGAATCTCTTAACTCCTCTGAGTGGTGTGACTCTGAGATACACGAAATATTCTGGTTCAAAACTCAGGTCTCGGCGACGGTTATCAGCATAACTCTTTTGTCGTGATTGGGCTACCTTCAATCTCTCCCTGATCATAGCAATCTGTTCTTCGGCTTCTTGAAGAATATCTGGTCCAAAGACACGGCGTTCACCTGTCTCATTCCAGTTCAATGGTGTTCGACAAGGTCGACCGTACAATGCCTCAAAAGGTGACATCTGCAAACTTGCTTGATAACTGTTATTGTAGCTGAACTCAGCGTATGGCAGACTCTTATCCCAAGAGGTAGCATAAGCCAATGCACAGGCTCGTAGCATGTCCTCTAGAATCTGATTAACTCTTTCTGTTTGCCCATCCGTCTGCGAATGATAAGCTGTACTGAAATTCAAACGGGTCCCCATGGCTTCATGCAACTTATTCCAGAATCTCGAGGTAAACTGGGTACCTCTGTCCGATACGATCTTCTTCGGCACTCCGTGCAAACAAACAATCTTGGTCATATACAATTCTGCTAACTTATCTCCCGAATAAGTGGTCTTCACGGGGATAAAGTGGGCTACTTTAGTCAAGCGATCCACTATAACCCATATGGAGTCATAACCTCCCTGAGTCTTGGGTAAACCGGTAATGAAGTCCATTCCGATTTCTTCCCACTTCCACTCAGGTATCTTCAACGGCTGTAGCAATCCTGCTGGTCTCTGATGCATTGCCTTGACTCTCTAGCATATGTCGCACAGTGCAACGTGCTCGGTAACCTCACGCTTCATGCTCGGCCACCAGAATCTTTCCTTTAAATCCTGATACATCTTGACACTTCTAGGATGAATGGAATACTTGGAGTCGTGGGCTTCTTCTAGAATCAGTTGCTTTAGCTCCTTCTGGTTTGGCACACAAATGCGATCCTTCATCCATAACGTGCCTTGCTCATCCAACTTGAAGTCCTCTGCCTTGCCTTCATCCATGTTGGACTTAATCTTGCGGATCTTGTCATCATCCTTTTGTCCTTCTCGGATCTGATCCACCAGGGTAGGCTTTACTTCCAATGCGGCTAAGAATCCTTCTGGTACCACTTCAATCTGCATTCTCTGGAAATCCTCACATAGCTCGTCCTGACTTGTGGCTAGCAACATGTTCACCGTATGGCTTTTCCGACTCAAAGCATCGACCACCACATTGGCCTTCCCGGGATGGTAATGGATTCCAATGTTATAATCCTTGATCAACTCTAACCACCTTCTCTGTCTCATGTTCAGGTCCGATTGGGTGAAGATGTACTTAAGACTCTTATGGTCCGTGTATACTTCACATCTGTTTCCAATCAAATAGTGATGCCATAACTTCAAAGCATGCACTACAGCAGCTAACTCCAGGTCATGCGTCGGATAATTTTCCTCATGCGGCCTCAACTGTCTTGATGCATAAGCGACAACTTTTCCATTCTACATAAGTACACATCAAAGTCCTTGGCGCGATGCCTCACAATAAATATCAAAGCTTTGATTGACGTCCGGTAGAACTAACACTGGCGCTGATGTCAATCGCTTCTTTAGTTCTTGGAAACCTTTCTCGCACTCTGGCGTCCATGCAAATTTCTTCTCCTTTTTCAACAATTGTGTAAGGGGTTTCGCAATTGTCGAAAAGCCTTCAATGAAACGGCGATAGTAACCTGCCATTCCAAGGAAACTCCGGATCTGGGTCACGGTCTTCGACTGCTCCCAATGTAACACAGCTTCTACCTTACTTGGATCAACGGCGACTCCTTCTGCGGTCATTACATGTCCGAGGAATTCCACCTTGTCCTTCCAAAAATCACACTTGCTGAACTTGGCGAAGAGTTGCTGTTCCCTTAGCTTTTCCAAAACTCGCCTCAAGTGCTCGGCATGTTCTTCCTCTGTCTTGGAGTAAATTAAGATATCATCTATGAATACAACGACAAACTTGTCCAAATATTCCATGAACACCTTATTCATCATATTCATGAAATACGCTGGCGCATTCGTCAAACCAAAGGACATAACTGTAAACTCATAATGTCCGTATCTTGACGAGAATGCGGTCTTCGGTATATCTTCCGATCGGATCTTCAACTGATGGTATCCCGATCTTAGATCAATCTTGGAGAAAACTCCGGCTCCTCTCAGCTGATCAAATAAATCATCGATCCTGGGTAGCGGGTACTTGTTCTTCACAGTTACCTCATTGAGTGCACGGTAGTCAATGCACATCCTGAAGCTTCCGTCCTTCTTCTTGACAAACAAAACTGGCGCTCCCCACGGCGACGAACTCGGTCTAATGAATCCTTTCTCCTTCAACTTTTCTAGCTATTTTTTTCATCTCTACCAATTCTTCAGTGGACATCCGATAGGGTTTCTTTGCTATTGGTGCTGTACCAGGTACAAGCTCTATCACAAACTCTATGTCTCTGTCTGGCGGCATACCAGGTAGATCTTCAGGAAAAACATCTGGATACTCATTCACTACTGAGACATCCTCTATGCTGATCGCCTTGGCGCTGTTAACCATCAACTATCCATCTCTAACGACGGTGGCTTGAAATTCCACTTTCCTTCCACACGGGCTTTCAACTGATATAATCCTTCGACCACAATCCAATACGGCCTTGTGCTTGGATAACCAATCCATTCCCAAAATAACATCTAAGGTCTGGGTTTCCAATATGATAAGGTTCGCTATGAACTCTACCCCATCTATTAGTATTCTCACCCCAGAACATCCTACTTTAGTTCGGAGTTCGGAACCGGGGGTTTGAACTAAAAGCATGCATTTAAGTCTTGCAATCTCCAAATCATTTTTAGCAGCAAATCCTTGAGAAACAAACGAAGGCGAAGCTCCAAAATCGAACAAAACTGTTGCAGGTACTGAGTTGACGAGTAGCTTACCCAGTACGACGTCCGTAGCATTCTGAAGTGCCTCCGCGGTGACATGGTTGACTCGGCCTCTCACCACGGTCTGGGGTGCGGCTCTGGTGTCTTTGTCCCTCGGTTTGCTCGTGGTCTTTGGCGTCTGGTGGTGTGGATCCCAGTTGACAGCGGGTGGGTCACTCCTGCTGTCTTCTTAGGGCAACTATTGGCGAAGTGTCCTGGCTCATTGCAGTTGTAGCAGCGTCTCACTGTCCCCTGTTGACTGCCTGAAGCGGCGTTTCTGACCGGAGCTGGGGTCTGAAAGTTCTGATTGACGGGTCTTGGTGCGGGTGACGGTGTCCTTGCAGCATTCTGCGGCTGGAATCTGAAGAACTGATTTGGCGCAACTCTCAAGCGTTGCTGCGGTCCCTGACGCGATCCCTGCTGTTGCATCCTTCGCTTCCGGTTTTCATCCAATTCCTTGCGCTTATCTTCAAGAATGAGCGCCTTGTTTACAAGTTCCTGGAAATCTGGAAAGGTGTGGGTGATCAGTCCCACCTGCAATCCTGAGTTAAGTCCCTTCATGAAACGAGACTGTCTGGCTTTATCTGTCGCTACATCTTCAGGTGCGTAGCGCGCAAGCTGTGTGAACTTATTCAGGTATTCGGCCACTGGCTAAATACCTTGCTTCAGTGCTCTGAACTCTTCCTTCTTGAGGTCCATGATTCCTTCCGGTACGTGATACTGGCGAAATGCAGCTGTGAACTCTTCCCAAGTAATGTCTTGAGGTTTCTCCTGCGTAGCGCAGAAGTTCTCCCACCATTCGGCGGCTGTTCCTTCCAACTGATGAGAAGCGTAGAGTACCTTTTCATTTCCCATGCATTGAGCAATGTGTAGTTTCCTCTCAATTGACCTTAACCAATCATCGGCCTCCAACGGATTGGCATTCCCGGAAAAAGTGGGTGGACGAGTCCTCATGAACTCTGACAGTCTTGTATTCTGGCGTTGTCCCTGATTGATCTGATTAGCGGTGGCCTAAGTAGTGACGTGTTGCATCTGTTGCATCATAGCATGCATCAACTGAGTCTGAGCAGCAAGAAAAGCTCCAAAATTCTGCATATCAACTGGCGGTGTTGGTGCTCCATCATTGGGGTTTTCTGCTGGGCGAGAACCACTGACATTGCCTCCAAGGTTTCCGCGGGTGTTCACCATCTGTCGATTGCTCCAAGGTTTCAGAGATGAGAGGGAACAAGAATAGGCAAGTAGTAGGGAAACTTAAGCAGGGGAAAAAGGTGTAACTCAAAATCCAACTTTATTACTAATAATAACTTGGTATTGTTGCTTACAATGCCTAAGGGCCTGCAACACATACTGCACACTCAGCAAACAATGAAAATCCAAATCGACTCTAAGGATGACTCTTATTCTATAACGCGACTCGACGAAGGAGTCTCACTACAACACCTACGCTCACTCATCGAGAAAACCTCCATGGCCTGGGTACAGGTGCTGCGGCATAGGCGCGAAACGATCGCCATGCCCTTCAACTGTGTCAACTGTGGTAGTCGAAGAAGCGGTGTCCTCCTCAAGCTCTGGCTCTTCCGGATCAGGCTCGTGTAGCTCGAGTACTGGCTCCGGCTCTGGTGCGTACAACGCCGTCTCTAACTCTCCAATCCTGTGCAGAAGATGTGACACATTGTCGGGACCCGGATTTGCAAATCCGAAACCCTCTGTGTTTACTGCACTAGTTGTCGGGACCCCGAATTTGCAAATCCGGACCCTCTGTGTATTCAGCACTAGTCCAGGAACGCGCTAGTGCACACAGTCTTAACATTGGTAAATATCACAATCATACCACTCGATACCAATAAAGTACTTTATTTAAATAACCAAAGTGGTTACTCGACCTTATGGCCAAGTTACAAATATATGCCTCGCAAGGCGAAACTTATTAAAAGAGAAATAATAGCAGCGGAAAATCAAATAACTTCGTGGCGCCATCCAGTATACCACAGGCAACTGACTGGGCTCGCATCCCTAAGTAGACGGGTCCTCTTGGAGTTCCTCCTCCAAAGCTGGTGTAATCTCCTCTTCAACTGATATTGTGTTGAGGCAAGGGTGAGTACTTGGTACTCAGCAAGTCATGCACAGAATGCAGGCTAATATACTATATGCATGGCTTGGTACAAAGGAATAGCTTAAGGTATATTTGCAGTAAACAGCATTTGACAAGTATCATAAATAGATTCGAAAGCAGTAGAAACAAGTAAAGCCTAAATAACTTTTCCAGAAATTTAATAAACATTTTTCCCCATCCTAAACCACATTTCCATCATCTTCATTACTAAACCAACCCAACCTTTCAAATCCAAGTTATTTTCAGAAAATCTAACCCTTGACTGTAATTCCCGAGCATTGTCCAAGATCTGTGGACTCGGCTATTTAAATAGATTCTACACTCTGCAGAGGTTATGCACTTTACCCACAAGATACAGTCAAACACCACAAAGGCGAGTTCCCGTAACAAAGCCTTTCGGAAGCCTCAAACAACACAGGTGGTCCTCTCCGGTTCGTGCTCTACACCATCCCTTCCCTTAGCCAAGGCGAAGTATGGGACCAACACACCGTTAGATGGGTATCGGCCACACGACCACGATACGCTCCCCGCACAATCACACAAGCGGTGTAATTGACACCCTGA
The DNA here is from genome assembly GCA_036346355.1 of Rhipidocladum racemiflorum. NCBI lineage: Eukaryota > Viridiplantae > Streptophyta > Magnoliopsida > Poales > Poaceae > Rhipidocladum > Rhipidocladum racemiflorum. Next base: position 3,960,243 of record CM070569.1, on the reverse strand, counting down.
GGCTCCACAAGTGAGTCCTTAGCGACTTAGTCAACTAGGGCCGTCCCATTCCGACCATGTGGTTGCAAGTATGACCCAGTTCAAAGGCTTGCAAGGTTAAGTCCTTAGAGTGACCAGGGCAAGACTACCCGAAGAACCAAATCAACATCCCCAATGCCACAACTGGCCCACCTGATTACTCTTGCCACATGCCCCGGTCGAAAACTGTTTATCAAACCCCAGTTGATTACCATGCACCACGTGCCATCAACATCACATGATACTTTTCCCAAAACAGGTTCAATATATCATTAAGTCAATATTAACATTTGATTGTCCAAAATCATGTTATGAGCACGTAGCAGGTCTAAGCAGTATACTACAACGGTCTAAACCCATGTTGGCAATTCAATAATGTCCAACTAGTAAACCACAACTAGGGTGACAAGGGTCATGGCACATACTTAAATAATCAAGGTGTCATACAGCAAATTGGTATTTATCTATCCCCCATGTTTAAACAAAGTATCTTTCTAATTGAACTAGCATGCAATAGTTTAAATCAAAATAGATTTCGAAATAGGATCAACATGGTCAAAGCACAACTTGCCTTCAAAAAGTACTTGCTCTTGGTCTTGAGTTGGATCCTGAGTCAATACTTCTCCTTCGAATCCTTCCCAGGACTTCAACGTCTACTCGTAAAGCGTGCAAATAGCAAATACACAAATAAACACTAGGCAAAAACATCCCAAAACTCCAAATAAAATCCATAAACAGAGAGAACATAATTTTCTGGATTTTTAGGAACTGGAATCGTTCAAATCGGAGTTAAAATGCAAAAGTTATGATTTATTAAAGTTTAAATAATCAATTAAATAATATTACAGAGAAAAACTTTAGTCCAAAAATTAAATAAAATTCATATTTAGGTAGATCTCAATTTTATACAAATTTAGAAATTTGAATCACTCAAATCGGAGTTGAAACGCAAAAGTTATAAGCGTTTGAAGTTTGAATCTAAATTTGAATTAATATTTCGAATTAATAAATCATTTTCTTTTTCGGAAATTAATTATTGCGTCAGCATGGACACGTGTCATCCTGTGATTGGTCCACAGTGACCTGCTGACGTCAGCACCGAACGGCCTCCATGATGACGTCAGCATGACGTCATCATGCCACGTGGCATGTCCCGGGTGCTGCCACGTGTCTCGGTCCATGGACTGAGTCCACGGTGACACCCGGCCCACGGTGGGACGCGGCCTACTCTGAGAGGCTGACACGCGGGTCCCACGTCGGTGGAGTCACGTGCGGTGAGGCTCTCTCGGCGAGACACCGACATGCGGGCCCGCATGTCGATGACACGCAATCACGCCAGGCTCGGCCGGCGCACGCGGGCTCGGCTTTGTCGATGACTCAACGCCGCAGCGGCGGCGGCTACGTGGCATGATCACGGCGTTCGATCTAGATCGGACGGTCTAGATCTACCCTAAGTTAACGCAGCTTCTAGCACGTGGCGATCGTGGGCGTCGGATCTTGATCCAACGGTCGCATCCGATCTGGTTTTCCAAAGTTTCGGGAAACGTGGACTCACCGTGATCGTCCGATGAAGATCCAACGGTGCACGGAGCTCGTGGGCGGAGATGGAGTCACGGCAGGGCTGGGTTGCGGCGCCAGAAGATGACCACGGGCTCGGCGCTACGGGCGTTCTCGGCGTGATCAAGATGTCCGCAGTGCGCCTTGTCTTAGGGGTTCGAACCGGGCTTCAACACGGCGGACAAGGGCTATCGGTGCCGGAGAAGACGAGGAAACCGTAGCGGCTCCGTCCAACCGGCGAGCAATCGGCACGGCTTGGCGGCGGCTTGAGCTCTATCGGCTAGGGCAAGCGGGCGCATGGGTGAGGGCAACCTCGGGGGCGGTCAGGGCCTTAAATAGCCGGGAGGCGTGCTCGGCGGAGCCCTAGTCGGTTCTGTGGCGCTCTCCGAGCCTGATTCGGGCTAGGGCGGCGACCAGATGCCGCCCACGTGTCCCGCATCGAGCGGCCCACGCACACGCGACACGCGTCACCTGCGGCCGTTGGATCAAGATCCAACGGTCGGTGGCTAGGGTTAGGGTTGGGTTCGGCGACGCGGTTCGACCGAATCAAGTGGCTCGGTCGGGTTCGGGTCGGACTCGAGTCCGACTCGGACCCGATGAACAGTAACCGACTCGGTTTGATTTTCCAGCGATTTAATATTTAAAATAATTCCCAGTAATTCATTTAATTCATTAAAAATAGCAAAAGACTCAGAAAAATTCCAGAAAAATTCTGGAAAACATTTTGGATCATTTTGGACTCAAATAAAATATTTCCAACAAAATTTTATTTGCAAAATTAAATTCTTTAATTATTTCAAAATGGGATAAATTCAAATAAATTCCAAATAAATCCAAATAAATTCCAGAAAATTCCAAAAATTCACCAAAGTGCCAAATCACACATGAATTTAAGAGAAGCAAAATTTTGGGGTGTTACAAACCTCCCCCCCTTAATAGAATCTCGTCCCCGAGATTCAGGGCTTACTAAAGGAATAGGTTTGGAAACTCTTTCTTCAAATCCTCTTCGCGCTCCCAAGTCGCTTCGCTTTCTTCATGGTTGCTCCACTGAACTCTACAAAAACGGGTTGACTTATTTCTGGTCTCTCGATCCACTGTGTCTAGAATCCTCACGGGATACTCCTTATAAGTCAAATCCTCTTGCAACTCAATTGACTCTAGCGGTGCCTGTTCCTCAGGAACTCGGAGACACTTCTTCAACTAGGACACATGGAACACGTCATGCACTCCTGTTAATGATTGTGGCAACTCCAGCTGATAAGCAACTTCGCCTCTGCGGCTCAAAATCTTAAATGGTCCAACATAACGGGGTGCAAGTTTCCCTTTGGCATGGAACCTCTTAATTCCCCTGAGAGGCGTAACTCTGAGGTATACAAAGTCTTCTCGTTCAAAACTCAAATCCGGCGACGATTGTCAAGATAACTCTTTGTCGAGATTGGGCTATCTTCAATCTTTCCCTAATCATGGCGATCTGCTCTTGACCTCTTGAAGAATATCGGTCCAAGACACGGCGCTCGCCGGTCTCGTTCAATTCAATGGCGTCCGACAGGTCGACCATACAAAGGCCTCAAAAGGTGACATCGTAAACTAGCCTCGATAACTATTGTTGTAACTAAACTCAAGCATACGGCAAACTTTTATCCCAAGAGGTAGCATAAGCCAATGCACAAGCTCTCAACATATCCTCCAGAATCTGGTTGACTCTTTCTGCCTGGCCCATCCGTCTGTGGATGATAAGGCATCTTGAAGTTCAAACGGGTTCCCATGGCTTCATGCAACTTATTCCGTAACCTTGAGGTAAATTGGGTACCTCTGTCCGATACCATCCTCTTTGGCACTCCGTGCAAGCAGACAATCTGATCATGTACAATTACGCTAATTTATCTCCCGAGTAAGTGGTCTTCACGGGGATAAAATGGGCTACTTTAGTCAAGCGATCCACTATAACCCATATGGAGTCATAACCTCCTTGAGTCTTCGGCAAACCGGTAATGAAATCCATTCCGATTTCCTCCCACTTCCACTCAGGTATTTTCAGCGGTTGTAGCAATCCTGCTGGTCTCTGATGCATTGCCTTGACTCTCTGGCATACGTCGCACAATGCAACATGCTTGGCAACTTCACGTTTCATACTCGGCCACCAGAATCTCTCCTTCAGATCCTGATACATCTTGGCGCTTCCAGGATGAATTGAGTACTTGGAGTCATGGGCTTCTTCCAAAATCAGTTGCTTTAACTCCTTTTTGTTAGGCACACAAATGCGATCCTTCATCCACAACGTGCCTTGCTCATCCAACTTGAAGTCCTCTGCCTTGCCTTCCTCCTTGATGGACTTAATCCTGCGGATCTTGTCATCATCCTTCTGTCCTTCTCGGATCTGATCCTCTAGGGTAGGCTTTACTTCTAATGCGGCCAAGAATCCGCTAGGTACAACCTCAATCTTCATCTTATGAAAATCCTCACATAACTCATCCTGACTTGTGGCTAGCAACGTACTCACGGTATGGCTTTTCCGACTCAGGGCATCGGCTACTACGTTGGCCTTCCCGGGATGGTAATGGATTCCAACATTGTAGTCCTTGATCAACTCTAACCATCTCCTTTGCCTCATATTCAGGTCCGACTGGGTGAATATGTACTTAAGGCCCTTATGATCCGTATACACTTCACATCTGTTTCCAATCAGATAGTGACGCCATATCTTCAAGGCATGCACTACGGCAGCTAACTCTAAGTCATGTGTCGGATAATTTTCCTCATGCGGCCTCAACTGCCTTGATGCATAAGCAACGACCTTTCCGTTCTGCATCAGCACACATCCAAGTCCTTGGCGCGATGCGTCACAATAGATATCGAAGCCTTGAGCAACATCCGGTAGAACTAACACCGGTGCTGATGTCAATCGCTTCTTCAGCTCCTGAAATCCTTTCTCACATTCTGGCGTCCATGCAAACTTCTTTTCCTTCTTCAGCAGTTGCGTAAGAGGTTTCGCAATTGTCGAGAAGCCTTCGATGAAGCGGCGGTAGTATCCTGCCATTCCAAGGAAACTCCGAATCTGGGTCACAGTCTTCGGCTGCTCCCAATGTAACACCGCTTCTACCTTGCTTGGATCTACGGCGACTCCTTCTGCGGTCATTACATGTCCAAGAAACTCCACCTTGTCCTTCCAAAAATCACACTTGCTGAACTTGGCGAAAAGTTGCTGTTCCCTCAGCTTTTCCAAAACTCGCCTTAAGTGTTCGGCATGTTCGCTCTCTGTCTTGGAGTAGATTAGGATATCGTCTATAAACACGACGACAAACTTGTCCAAATATTCCATGAACACCTTATTCATCATATTCATGAAATAAGCTGGCGCATTCGTCAGCCCAAAGGACATAATCAGAACTCGTAATGTCCATATCTTGACGAGAATGCAGTCTTCGGAATATCTTCTGATCGGATCTTCAACTGATGGTATCCCGATCTCAGATCAATCTTGGAGAAAACTCCGGCTCCTCTTAACTGATCAAACAAATCATCAATCCTGGGTAGCGGATACTTATTCTTTACGGTGACTTCATTGAGTGCACGGTAGTCAATGCACATCCTGAAACTCCCGTCCTTCTTCTTGACAAACAAAACTGGTGCTCCCCACGGCGACGAACTCGGTCTGATAAATCCTTTCTCCATTAACTCTTCTAGCTGTTTCTTCATTTCTACCAACTCCTCGGTGGACATCCGATAGGGTCTCTTTGCTATCGGTCTTGTGCAGATCTTGCACAAGCTCTATCACAAATTCTATGTCCCTGTCTGGCGGCATACCAGGTAGATCTTCGGGAAAAACATCGGGGTACTCATTCACTACTGGGACATCCTCTATGCTGATTGCCTTGGTACTGTTAACCATCAACTGTCCCTCTCTAACTGCAGTGGCTTGAAATTCCACTTTCTTCCCACACGGGCTCTCAACTGAGATAGTCCTTCGTCCACAATCCAATACGGCCTTGTGCTTGGATAACCAATCCATTCCCAATATGACGTCTAAGGTCTGGGTCTCCAAAATTATAAGGTTTGCTAGGAATTCTATTCCACCTATTAGTATTCTCACCCCGGAACATCCTACTTTCGTTCGGAGTTCGGAACCAGGGGTTTGAACTAAAAGCATGCACTTAAGTCTTGCAATTCTCAAATCATTCCTAGTAGCAAAGCCTTGCGAAACAAACGAATGCGAAGCTCCAGAGTCAAACAAAATTGCAGTGCATCTTGAGTTAACAAGTAACTTACCCAAGACGACGTCAGTAGCATTCTCAGAGTGCATCTGCGGTGACATGGTTGACTCGGCCTCTCACCACGGTGCAGGGTGGGGCTCTGGTCTTTGGCGTCCTAGCTGGGTGGTTCCTAGGTTGAAGCGAACTGGGGTCACTCCTGCTGTCTTCTTTGGACAAGCTGTTGGCAAAGTGTCGGGCTCGTTGCGATTGTAACAGCGTCTCACTGTTCCTTCTTGTTGCACAGGGTAGCGTTTCTAGCGGCTGGGTGCAGTAGTTTTGATTGATGTGTCTTGGTGCTGAGGATGGTGTCCTTGTTGCATTCTGTGGTTGGAATCAAGAATTGATTTGGTGCAACTCTCAAGCCGCTATGCGTTCCTGGTGTGATCCTTCTTTGTTGCATCCTGCGCTTCCTGTTCTCATCCAGTTCCTTGCGCTTGTCCTCAAGAATAAGCGCCTTATTCACCAACTCTTGGAAATCTGGAAAGGTGTGGGTGATCGACCCTACTTGCAATCCTGAGTTAAGTCCCTTCATAAAAGCGACTGCCTGGATTTATCTGTCGCTACATCCTCAAAGCGTGGCGTGCTAGGCTGTGTGAACTTGTTCAGGTAGTCGGCCACTGGTGATTACCTTGCTTGATGCTCTGAACTCCTCCTTCTTAAGGTCCATGATTCCTTCAGTGCATTGATCTTGTCGGAATGCAGTGTGAACTCTTCCCAAGTGATATCTTGAGGGTTCTCTTGCGTGCACGAAGTTCTCCCACCATTCGGCGGCTGTTCCTTCCAGCTGATGAGAAGCGTAGAGTACCTTCTCATTTCCTATGCATTGAGCTATGTGTAGCTTCCTCTCGATTGATCTTAACCAATCATCGGCCTCCAATGGATTGGCATTTCCAGAGAAAGTGGGTGGGTGAGTTCTCATGAACTCTGACAGCCTTGTATTCTGGCGTGGTCCCTGATTAACTTGATTAGCAGTGGCCTGAGCAGTGACGTGCTGCATTTGTTGCATCATAGCATGCATCAACTGAGTCTGGGCAGCAAGAAAAGCTCCAAAATTCTGCATATCAATCAAGCGGTCTTTGGTGCTCCATCATTGGGGTTTTCTGCTGGGCGAGAACCACTCCCATTGCTTCCAAAGTTTCCACGGGTATTCACCATCTGTCGATTTGCTCTAGGTTTAGAGATGAGAGGGAAACAAGAATGGACAAGTAATATGGAACTTATGCGGGGCGAAAGGTGTAGCCTTAAGGTCCAACTTTATTATTTAATAACTTGGTATGGCTGCTTACAATGCCTAAGGGCCTTGCAACACATACTGCACACTCAGCAAACAAAGCAAACCCAAATCGAACTAACTCTGGAGTCTAACGCCTAAAGGGTGACTCTTTCTTTTAAGACGCGACTCGGCGTAGGAGTCTCACTGTAGAACCTATGTTCACTCATCGAGAAAACCTCCACGGCACAGGTGCGGGTCTTTGTGGCATAGGCGCCAACGATCGCCATGTCCAGCAACTGTGTCCTCTGTGGTGGTCGAAGAAGCAGTGTCCTCATCGAGATCTGACTCCTCTGGATCTGGCTCGTGTAGCTCGAGTACTGGCTCTGGGTCTGGTCCGTACAAAGTCATCTCCAACTCGTCAATCCTTCGTAGAAGGTGTGCCACATACTCTTGAGCTTCCCGCCATCTGTTCTTCTCTGTCGTGATCTCCTTGCGAGCCTTCTGTAGCTCCTTGCTTGTATTATCTAGTACATCCTCCTGGGCGACGACAAATCGTGCCAACTGTGTAACCGTGGCATCCTCGTCCTGAATCTCCTTTGGGTCAAGAGGGTTATCGCTGCGTGGGTGATAACGGAACACCGTGCTCTCCAATTCTCTGGCGTAGATACGGGTAATGTGCCGCATTGCTCGTCGTGATACTTCTTGGATACCCATCTGCATTGTAGATCTCCTGGCAGTGCAGTGTATCGGGCGATTGCCTGGGCCCTTTTTCCTAGCAGGTACCTCAATCCCCACGTCACAAGCCTTGATCAATCCTGCTTGTCTGATCACTTCCACCTGGTATTGGGGCTTCTCAAAATCTCCGAGAGTCTGTAGCATATGCCAAAGTTCTGCAGCGTGACCAACTCCCAGATCAACGTAGTTGAACTCTTCCTCCATCTGTCACAAGAGTGCTTTACGTAAGAACTCGGAATTCCTTTTAAATTGTGACAAGGTAAGGGAAAATTTCAGCAAGAGACAAGAAAAGAGAGAAGGGGATAAGTCGAGATGTCATTTCTTGTCTTGACAAACTTTTAGCTTTAGAAAATAGGTTTTATCCTCACTACGACCATTCTAGCTAGGGTTGAGCCTACGGTCAAGTATGGCTCTGATACCACCTCTGTCGGGACCCCGAATTTGCAAATCCGGACCCTCTGTGTATTCAGCACTAGTCCAGGAACGCGCTAGTGCACACAGTCTTAAAATTGTTAAATATAACAATCATACCACTCTATACAAATAATGTAATTTATTTAAATAACCAATGTGGTTACTCGACCTTTTGGCCAATTTACAAATATATGCCTGCATAAGGCGAAACTTATTAAAAGAGAAATAATAGCAATGAAAATCAAATAACCCGTGGCGCCATCCAAAGATACCACAGCAATCGATCGGGCTCGCATCCCTAAGTAGACGGGTCCTCTTGGAGTTCCTCCTCCAAAGCCGTGTAATCTCCTCTTCAACTGATATTGTGTTGAGGCAAGGGTGAGTACTTGGTACTCAAGCAAGTCATGCACGTAATGCAAAGCTAATATACTATATGCATGGCTTGGTACAAAGGAATAGCTTAAGGTATATTTGCAAAGAAACAGATTTGACAAGTATCATAAATAGATTCAAAGCAGAGAAACAAGTAAAGCCTAAATAACTTTTCCAGAAATTTAATAAACATTTTTCCCCATCCTAAACCACATTTCCATCATCTTCATTACTAAACCAACCCAACCTTTCAAATCCAAGTTATTTTCAGAAAATCTAACCCTTGATTTGTAATCCCCGAGCATTGTCCAGTACAGTGGACTCGGATATTTAAATAGATTATACACTCTGCAGAGGTTATGCACTTTACCCACAAGATACAGTCAAACACCACAAAGGCGAGTTCAAGTAACAAAGCCTTTCGGAAGCCTCAAACAACACAGTTGGTCCTCTACTGTTCGTGCTCTACACCATCCCTTCCCTTAGCCAAGGCGAAGTATGGGACCAACACACCGTTAGATGGGTATCTGGCCACAGCCACGATACGCTCCCCCGTACAATCACACAAACGGTGTAATTGACACCCTGAGGCTCCACAAGTGAGTCCTTAGCGACTTAGTCAACTAGGGCCGTCCCATTCCAGCCATGTGGTTGCAAGTATGACCCAGTTCAAAGGCTTGCAAGGTTAAGTCCTTAGAGTGACCAGGGCAAGACTACCCAAGAACCAAATCAACATCCCCAATGCCACAACTGCCCACCTGATTACTCTTGCCACATTCCCCGGTCGAAATCTTTTTATCAAACCCCAGTTGATTACCATGCACCACGTGCCATCAACATCACATGATACTTTTCCCAAAACAGGTTCAATATATCATTAAGTCAATATTAACATTTGATTGTCCAAAATCATGTTATGAGCACGTAGCAGGTCTAAGCAGTATACTACAACGGTCTAAACCCATGTTGGCAATTCAATAATGTCCAACTAGTAAACCACAACTAGGGTGACAAGGGTCATGGCACATACTTAAATAATCAAGGTGTCATACAGCAAATTGGTATTTATCTATCCCCCATGTTTAAACAAAGTATCTTTCTAATTGAACTAGCATGCAATAGTTTAAATCAAAATAGATTTCGAAATAGGATCAACATGGTCAAAGCACAACTTGCCTTCAAAAAGTACTTGCTCTTGGTCTTGAGTTGGATCCTGAGTCAATACTTCTCCTTCGAATCCTTCCGGCACTTCAACGTCTACTCGTAAAGCGTGCAAATAGCAAATACACAAATAAACACTAGGCAAAAACATCCCAAAACTCCAAATAAAATCCATAAACAGAGAGAACATAATTTTCTGGATTTTTAGGAACTGGAATCGTTCAAATCGGAGTTAAAATGCAAAAGTTATGATTTATTAAAGTTTAAATAATCAATTAAATAATATTACAGAGAAAAACTTTAGTCCAAAAATTAAATAAAATTCATATTTAGGTAGATCTCAATTTTATACAAATTTAGAAATTTGAATCACTCAAATCGGAGTTGAAACGCAATAGTTATAAGCGTTTGAAGTTTGAATCTAAATTTGAATTAATATTTCGAATTAATAATTCATTTTCTTTTCGGAAATTAATTATTGCGTCGGCATGGACACGTGTCATCCTGTGATTGGTCCACGGTGACTGCTGACGTCAGCCGAACGGCCTCCATAATGACGCCGCGATGACGTCATCATGCCACGTGGCATGTCCCGGGTGCTGCCACGTGTCTCGGTCCATGGACTGAGTCCACGGTGACACCCGGCCCACGGTGGACGCGGCCTACGGCTACAGAGGCTGACACGCGGGTCCCACCCGTCAGTGGGTCACGTGCACGGTGAGGCTCTCTCGGGCGAGACACTGACATGCGGGCCCCGCATGTCAGTGACACGCAGTCACGCCCAGGCTCGGCCGCTGGCACGCGGGCCCGGCCTGTCAGTGACTCAACGCACGGCGCGGCGGCGGCTACGTGGCATGATCACGGCCGTTCGATCTAGATCGGACGGTCTAGATCTACCCTAAGTTAACGCAGTTTCTAGCACGTGGCGATCGTGGGCCGTCGGATCTTGATCCAACGGTCCAGATCCGATCTGGTTTTCCAAAGTTTCGGGGAAACGTGGACTCACCGTGATCGTCCGATGAAGATCCAACGGTGCACGGAGCTCGTGGACGGAGATGGAGTCACGGCAGGGCTGGGTTGCCGGCGCCAGGGAAGATGACCACGGGCTCGGCGCTACGGGCGTTCTCCGGCGTGATCAAGATGTCCCGCAGGTGCGCCTTGTCTTGGGGGTTCCGAACCCGGGCTTCAACACGGCGGACAAGGGCTATCGGTGCCGGAGAAGACGAGGAAACCGTAGCGGCTCCGTCCAACTTCGGCGAGCAATCGGCACGGCTTGGCGGCGGCTTGAGCTCTATCAGCTAGGGCAAACGGGGCGCATGGGTGAGGGCAACCTCGGGGGCCGGTCCGGGCCTTAAATAGCCCCGGGAGGCGTGCTCAGGGCGGAGCCCTAGTCGGACACGGCGGCGCTCTCCGAGCCTGATTCGGGCGAGGACGACGACCAGATGCCGTCCACGTGTCCCGCATCGAACGGCCCACGCGCACACGCGACGCGTCACACGCACGGCCGTTGGATCAAGATCCAACCGATCGGTGGCTAGGGTTAGGTTGGGTTCGGCGACGCTGTTCGACCGAATCAAGTGGCTTCGGGTTCGGTCGGACTCGAGTCCGACTCGGACCGATGAACAAGTAATCACTTCGGTTTGATTTTCCAGCGATTTAATATTTAAAATAATTCCCAGTAATTCATTTAATTCATTAAAAATAGCAAAAGACTCAGAAAAATTCCAGAAAAATTCTGGAAAACATTTTGGATCATTTTGGACTCAAATAAAATATTTCCAACAAAATTTTATTTGCAAAATTAAATTCTTTAATTATTTCAAAATGGGATAAATTCAAATAAATTCCAAATAAATCCAAATAAATTCCAGAAAATTCCAAAAATTCACCAAAGTGCCAAATCACACATGAATTTAAGAGAAGCAAAATTTTGGGGTGTTACAAACCTCCCCCCCTTAATAGAATCTCGTCCCCGAGATTCAGGGCTTACTAAAGGAATAGGTTTGGAAACTCTTTCTTCAAATCCTCTTCGCGCTCCCAAGTCGCTTCGCTTTCTTCATGGTTGCTCCACTGAACTCTACAAAAACGGGTTGACTTATTTCTGGTCTCTCGATCCACTGTGTCTAGAATCCTCACGGGATACTCCTTATAAGTCAAATCCTCTTGCAACTCAATTGACTCTAGCGGTGCCTGTTCCTCAGGAACTCGGAGACACTTCTTCAACTGGGACACATGGAACACGTCATGCACTCCTGTTAATGATTGTGGCAACTCCAGCTGATAAGCAACTTCGCCTCTGCGGCTCAAAATCTTAAATGGTCCAACATAACGGGGTGCAAGTTTCCCTTTGGCATGGAACCTCTTAATTCCCCTGAGAGGCGTAACTCTGAGGTATACAAAGTCTTCTGGTTCAAAACTCAAATCCCGGCGACGATTGTCAGCATAACTCTTTTGTCGAGATTGGGCTATCTTCAATCTTTCCCTAATCATGGCGACCGCTTCTTCACCTCTTGAAGAATATCAGTCCAAGACACGCGGCGCTCGGTCTCGTTCCAATTCAATGGCGTCCGACAGGTCGACCATACAAAGGCCTCAAAAGGTGACATCTCAGAACTAGCCTCGATAACTATTGTTGTAACTAAACTCAAGATACGGCAAACTTTTATCCCAAGAGGTAGCATAAGCCAATGCACAAGCTCTCAACATATCCTCCAGAATCTGGTTGACTCTTTCGGTCTGGCTCCATCCGTCTGTGGATGATAAGTCATCTTGAAGTTCAAACGGGTTCCCATGGCTTCATGCAACTTATTCCGTAACCTTGAGGTAAATTGGGTACCTGTCCGATACCATCCTCTTTGGCACTCCGTGCAAACAGACAATCTCGATCATGTACAATTACGCTAATTTATCTCCCGAGTAAGTGGTCTTCACGGGATAAAATGGGCTACTTTAGTCAAGCGATCCACTATAACCCATATGGAGTCATAACCTCCTTGAGTCTTCGACAAACCGGTAATGAAATCCATTCCGATTTCCTCCCACTTCCACTCGAGGTATTTTCAGCGGTTGTAGCAATCCTGCTGGTCTCGATGCATTGCCTTGACTCTCGGCATACGTCGCACAATGCAACATGCTTGGCAACTTCACGCTTCATACTCGGCCACCGTAATCTCTCCTTCGATCCTGATACATCTTGGCGCTTCGGGATGAATTGAGTACTTGGAGTCATGGGCTTCTTCCAAAATCAGTTGCTTTAACTCCTTTTGTTAGGCACACAAATGCGATCCTTCATCCACAACGTGCCTTGCTCATCCAACTTGAAGTCCTCTGCCTTGCCTTCCTCCTTGATGGACTTAATCCTGCGGATCTTGTCATCATCCTTCTGTCCTTCTCGGATCTGATCCTCTAGGGTAGGCTTTACTTCTAATGCGGCCAAGAATCCGCTAGGTACAACCTCAATCTTCATCTTATGAAAATCCTCACATAACTCATCCTGACTTGTGGCTAGCAACGTACTCACGGTATGGCTTTTCCGACTCAGGGCATCGGCTACTACGTTGGCCTTCCCGGGATGGTAATGGATTCCAACATTGTAGTCCTTGATCAACTCTAACCATCTCCTTTGCCTCATATTCAGGTCCGACTGGGTGAATATGTACTTAAGGCCCTTATGATCCGTATACACTTCACATCTGTTTCCAATCAGATAGTGACGCCATATCTTCAAGGCATGCACTACGGCAGCTAACTCTAAGTCATGTGTCGGATAATTTTCCTCATGCGGCCTCAACTGCCTTGATGCATAAGCAACGACCTTTCCGTTCTGCATCAGCACACATCCAAGTCCTTGGCGCGATGCGTCACAATAGATATCGAAGCCTTGAGCAACATCCGGTAGAACTAACACCGGTGCTGATGTCAATCGCTTCTTCAGCTCCTGAAATCCTTTCTCACATTCTCAAGCGTCCATGCAAACTTCTTTTCCTTCTTCGATTTGCGTAAGAGGTTTCGCAATTGTCGAGAAGCCTTCGATGAAGCGGCGGTAGTATCCTGCCATTCCAAGGAAACTCGAATCTGGGTCACGATCTTGTTTGCTCCCAATGTAACACCGCTTCTACCTTGCTTGGATCTACGGCGACTCCTTCTGCGGTCATTACATGTCCAAGAAACTCCACCTTGTCCTTCCAAAAATCACACTTGCTGAACTTGGCGAAAAGTTGCTGTTCCCTCAGCTTTTCCAAAACTCGCCTTAAGTGTTCGGCATGTTCGCTCTCTGTCTTGGAGTAGATTAGGATATCGTCTATAAACACGACGACAAACTTGTCCAAATATTCCATGAACACCTTATTCATCATATTCATGAAATAAATTTGGCGCATTAAATCGGCCCAAAGGACATAATCAGTAAACTCGTAATGTCCATATCTTGACGAGAATGCAGTCTTGAATATCTTCTCGATCGGATCTTCAATCGATGGTATCCCGATCTCGAGATCAATCTTGGAGAAAACTCCGGCTCCTCTTAACTGATCAAACAAATCATCAATCCTGGTAGCGGATACTTATTCTTTACGGTGACTTCATTGAGTGCACGGTAGTCAATGCACATCCTGAAACTCCCGTCCTTCTTCTTGACAAACAAAATGGTGCTCCCCACGACGAACTCGGCCTGATAAATCCTTTCTCCATTAACTCTTCTAGCTGTTTCTTCATTTCTACCAACTCCTCGGTGGACATCCGATAGGGTCTCTTTGCTATCGGTCTTGTGCAGTACAAGCTCTATCACAAATTCTATGTCCCTGTCGCGGCATACCGTAGATCTTCTGAAAAACATCGGGTACTCATTCACTCTTTGGGACATCCTCTATGCTGATTGCCTTGGTACTGTTAACCATCAACTGTCCCTCTCTAATCGCAGTGGCTTGAAATTCCACTTTCTTCCCACACGGGCTCTCAATCGAGATAGTCCTTCGTCCACAATCCAATACGGCCTTGTGCTTGGATAACCAATCCATTCCCAATATGACGTCTAAGGTCCGGGTCTCCAAAATTATAAGGTTTGCTAGGAATTCTATTCCACCTATTAGTATTCTCACCCGGAACATCCTACTTTCGTTCGGAGTTCGGAACCAGGGTTTGAACTAAAAGCATGCACTTAAGTCTTGCAATTCTCAAATCATTCCTAGTAGCAAAGCCTTGCGAAACAAACGAATCGAAGCTCAGTCAAACAAAGCTGTGCAGTCTTGAGTTAACAAGTAACTTACCCAAGACGACGTCCGTAGCATTCTCGTAGTGCATCTGCGGTGACATGGTTGACTCGGCCTCTCACCACGGTGCAGGGTGGGGCTCTGATCTTTGGCGTCCTAGCTAGGGTGGTTCCTAGGTTGAAGCGAATCGGGTCACTCTCGCTGTCTTCTTTGGACAATCATGGCAAAGTGTCGGGCTCGTTGCCATTGTAACAGCGTCTCACTGTTCCTTCTTGTTGCCGACTGGGGTAGCGTTTCTAAGCGGGGGGGGTCAGTAGTTTTGATTGACAGGTCTTGGTCTTTGAGGATGGTGTCCTTGTTGCATTCTCGTGGTTGGAATCAAGAATTGATTTGGTGCAACTCTCAAGCGCCGCTATGCGTTCCTCGGTGTGATCCTTCTTTGTTGCATCCTGCGCTTCTGTTCTCATCCGGGTTCCTTGCGCTTGTCCTCAAGAATAAGCGCCTTATTCACCAACTCTTGGAAATCTGAAAGGTGTGGGTGATCAACCCTACTTGCAATCCTGAGTTAAGTCCCTTCATAAAACGACTGCCTGGATTTATCTGTCGCTACATCCTCAGTGCGTGGCGTGCTAGCTGTGTGAACTTGTTCGTAGTCGACCACCGGCTGATTACCTTGCTTGATGCTCTGAACTCCTCCTTCTTAAGGTCCATGATTCCTTCGTGCACGTGATAATCTTGTCGAATGCGGTGTGAACTCTTCCCAAGTGATATCTTGAGGGTTCTCTTGCGTGGCACGAAGTTCTCCCACCATTCGGCCATTGTTCCTTCCAGCTGATGAGAAGCGTAGAGTACCTTCTCATTTCCTATGCATTGAGCTATGTGTAGCTTCCTCTCGATTGATCTTAACCAATCATCGGCCTCCAATGGATTGGCATTTCTAGAGAAAGTGGGTGGGTGAGTTCTCATGAACTCGACAGTCTTGTATTCTCAAGCGTGGTCCCCGATTAACTTGATTAGCGATGGCCTGAGCAATGGCGTGCTGCATTTGTTGCATCATAGCATGCATCAATCGAGTCCGGGCAGCAAGAAAAGCTCCAAATTCTGCATATCAATCAAGGCGGTCTTTGGTGCTCCATCATTGGGGTTTTCTCATTGGCGAGAACCACTCCCATTGCTTCCAAAGTTTCCACGGGTATTCACCATCTGTCGATTTGCTCTAGGTTTAGAGATGAGAGGGAAACAAGAATGGACAAGTAATATGGAACTTATGCGGGGCGAAAGGTGTAGCCTTAAGGTCCAACTTTATTATTTAATAACTTGGTATGGCTGCTTACAATGCCTAAGGGCCTTGCAACACATACTGCACACTCAGCAAACAAAGCAAACCCAAATCGAACTAACTCTGGAGTCTAACGCCTAAAGGGTGACTCTTTCTTTTAAGACGCGACTCGGCGTAGGAGTCTCACTGTAGAACCTATGTTCACTCATCGAGAAAACCTCCACGGCCTGGGTACGGGTGCTGTGGCATAGGCGCGAAACGATCGCCATGTCCAGTAACTGTGTCCTCTGTGGTGGTCGAAGAAGCAGTGTCCTCATCGAGATCTGACTCCTCTGGATCTGGCTCGTGTAGCTCGAGTACTGGCTCTGGGTCTGGTCCGTACAAAGTCATCTCCAACTCGTCAATCCTTCGTAGAAGGTGTGCCACATACTCTTGAGCTTCCCGCCATCTGTTCTTCTCTGTCGTGATCTCCTTGCGAGCCTTCTGTAGCTCCTTGCTTGTATTATCTAGTACATCCTCCTGGGCGACGACAAATCGTGCCAACTGTGTAACCGTGGCATCCTCGTCCTGAATCTCCTATGGGTCAAGAGGGTTATCGCTGCGCGGGTGATAACGGAACACCGTGCTCTCCAATTCTCTGGCGTAGATACGGGTAATGTGCCGCATTGCTCGTCGTGATACTTCTTGGATACCCATCTGCATTGTAGATCTCCTGGCAAGGTCTGGTGTATCGAGGCGATTGCCTGGCCCTTTTTCCTAGCAGTACCTCAATCCTCACGCCACAAGCCTTGATCAATCCTCGCTTGTCCGATCACTTCCACCTGGTATTGGGGCTTCTCAAAATCTCCGAGAGTCTCAGAGCATATGCCAAAGTTCTGCAGCGTGACCAACTCCCAGATCAACGTAGTTGAACTCTTCCTCCATCTGTCACAAGAGTGCTTTACGTAAGAACTCGGAATTCCTTTTAAATTGTGACAAGGTAAGGGAAAATTTCAGCAAGAGACAAGAAAAGAGAGAAGGGGATAAGTCGAGATGTCATTTCTTGTCTTGACAAACTTTTAGCTTTAGAAAATAGGTTTTATCCTCACTACGACCATTCTAGCTAGGGTTGAGCCTACGGTCAAGTATGGCTCTGATACCACCTCTGTCGGGACCCCGAATTTGCAAATCCGACCCTCATGTATTCAGCACTAGTCCAGGAACGCGCTAGTGCACACAGTCTTAACATTGGTAAATATCACAATCATACCACTCGATACCAATAAAGTACTTTATTTAAATAACCAAAGTGGTTACTCGACCTTATGGCCAAGTTACAAATATATGCCTCGCAAGGCGAAACTTATTAAAAGAGAAATAATAGCAGCGGAAAATCAAATAAATTCGTTTCGCCATCCAAGATACCACGCAGAACCGATCGGGCTCGCATCCCTAAGTAGACGGGTCCTCTTGGAGTTCCTCCTCCAAAGCCGGTGTAATCTCCTCTTCAACTGATATTGTGTTGAGGCAAGGGTGAGTACTTGGTACTCAAAGAAGTCATGCAATGCACGCAAAGCTAATATACTATATGCATGGCTTGGTACAAAGGAATAGCTTAAGGTATATTTGCGATGAAACATTTGACAAGTATCATAAATAGATTCGAAAGCAGTAGAAACAAGTAAAGCCTAAATAACTTTTCCAGAAATTTAATAAACATTTTTCCCCATCCTAAACCACATTTCCATCATCTTCATTACTAAACCAACCCAACCTTTCAAATCCAAGTTATTTTCAGAAAATCTAACCCTTGACTGTAATTCCCGAGCATTGTCCAGTACCGTGGACTCGGCTATTTAAATAGATTCTACACTCTGCAGAGGTTATGCACTTTACCCACAAGATACAGTCAAACACCACAAAGGCGAGTTCCCGTAACAAAGCCTTTCGGAAGCCTCAAACAACACAGTGGTCCTCTCCTGCTCAGGTTTCACACCATCCCTTCCCTTAGCCAAGGCGAAGTATGGGACCAACACACTGCTAGATGGGTATCTCGCCACACCACGATACGCCCCCGCATAATCACACAAACGGTGTAATTGACACCCTGAGGCTCCACAAGTGAGTCCTTAGCGACTTAGTCAACTAGGGCCGTCCCATTCCACCCATGTGGTTGCAAGTATGACCCAGTTCAAAGGCTTGCAAGGTTAAGTCCTTAGAGTGACCAGGGCAAGACTACCCAAGAACCAAATCAACATCCCCAATGCCACAACTGGCCCACCTGATTACTCTTGCCACATGCCCCTGGCCGAAATCGTTTATCAAACCCCGCTTGATTACCATGCACCACGTGCCATCAACATCACATGATACTTTTCCCAAAACAGGTTCAATATATCATTAAGTCAATATTAACATTTGATTGTCCAAAATCATGTTATGAGCACGAAAGGTGTCTAAGCAAAGATACTACAACGGTCTAAACCCATGTTGGCAATTCAATAATGTCCAACTAGTAAACCACAACTAGGGTGACAAGGGTCATGGCACATACTTAAATAATCAAGGTGTCATACAAAGAAATTGGTATTTATCTATCCCCATGTTTAAACAAAGTATCTTTCTAATTGAACTAGCATGCAATAGTTTAAATCAAAATAGATTTCAAATAGGATCAACATGGTCAAAGCACAACTTGCCTTCAAAAAGTACTTGCTCTTGGTCTTGAGTTGGATCCTGAGTCAATACTTCTCCTTCGAATCCTTCCCAGGCACTTCAACGCCTACTCGTAAAGCGTGCAAATAGCAAATACACAAATAAACACTAGGCAAAACATCCCAAAACTCCAAATAAAATCCATAAACAGAGAGAACATAATTTTCTGGATTTTTAGGAACTGGAATCGTTCAAATCGGAGTTAAAATGCAAAAGTTATGATTTATTAAAGTTTAAATAATCAATTAAATAATATTACAGAGAAAAACTTTAGTCCAAAAATTAAATAAAATTCATATTTAGGTAGATCTCAATTTTATACAAATTTAGAAATTTGAATCACTCAAATCGGAGTTGAAACGCAAAAGTTATAAGCGTTTGAAGTTTGAATCTAAATTTGAATTAATATTTCGAATTAATAAATCATTTTCTTTTCGAAATTAATTATTGCGTCGGCATGGACACGTGTCATCCTGTGATTGGTCCACAGTGACTGCCGACGCCAAGACCGAACGGCCTCCATGATGACGCCAAAGATGACGCCATCATGCCACGTGGCATGTCCCGGTGTCGCCACGTGTCTCGGCCCATGGATCGAGTCCACGGTGACACCCGGCCCACGGTGGGACGCGGCCTACAGCTACAGAGGCTGACACGCGGGTCCCACCGTCGATGGAGTCACGTGCACGGTGAGGCTCTCTCGGCGAGACACCGACATGCGGGCGCATGTCGCTGACACGCAATCACGCCAGGCTCGCGGCCGGCACGCTGGCTCGGCCGTCGCTGACTCAACGCCTGCCGCGGCGGCTACGTGGCATGATCACGGCCGTTCGATCTAGATCGGACGGTCTAGATCTACCCTAAGTTAACGCAGCTTCTAGCACGTGGCGATCAGGGGCCGCTTGATCTTGATCCAACTGGCCCGTGATCCGACCGTTTTCCAAAGTTTCGGAAGCGTGGACTCACCGTGATCGTCCGATGAAGATCCAACGGTGCACGGAGCTCGTGGACGGAGATGGAGTCACGGCAGGTCGGGTTGCCGGCGCCAGGAAGATGACCACGGGCTCGGCGCTACGGGCGTTCTCCGGCGTGATCAAGATGTTCCGCAGTGCGCCTTGTCTTGGGGGTTCAACCCGGCTTCAACACGGCGGACAAGGGCTATCGGTGCCGGAGAAGACGAGGAAACCGTAGCGGCTCGGCCCAACTTCGGCGAGCAATCGGCACGGCTTGGCGGCGCTTGAGCTCTATCGGCTAGGGCAAACGGGCGCATGGGTGAGGGCAACCTCGGGGCCGGCCTGGCCTTAAATAGCCCCGGAGGCGTGCTCGGCGGAGCCCTAGTCGGTTCTGTGGCGCTCTCGAGCCTGATTCGGCGAGGACGACGACCAGATGCCGCCCACGTGTCCCGCATCGAACGGCCCACGCGCACGCGACGCGTCACCGCGCACGGCCGTTGGATCAAGATCCAACGGTCGGTGGCTAGGTTAGGGTTGGGTTCGGCGACGGTTCGACCGAATCAAGTGGCTCGGTCGGGTTCGGGTCGGACTCGAGTCCGACTCGGACCCGATGAACAGTAACCGACTCGGTTTGATTTTCCAGCGATTTAATATTTAAAATAATTCCCAGTAATTCATTTAATTCATTAAAAATAGCAAAAGACTCAGAAAAATTCCAGAAAAATTCTGGAAAACATTTTGGATCATTTTGGACTCAAATAAAATATTTCCAACAAAATTTTATTTGCAAAATTAAATTCTTTAATTATTTCAAAATGGGATAAATTCAAATAAATTCCAAATAAATCCAAATAAATTCCAGAAAATTCCAAAAATTCACCAAAGTGCCAAATCACACATGAATTTAAGAGAAGCAAAATTT
This sequence comes from Rhipidocladum racemiflorum, assembly GCA_036346355.1. Lineage (NCBI taxonomy): Eukaryota > Viridiplantae > Streptophyta > Magnoliopsida > Poales > Poaceae > Rhipidocladum > Rhipidocladum racemiflorum. Next base: position 3,939,468 of record CM070569.1, on the reverse strand, counting down.
TGGGGTGTTACACTAGTCCAGGATCACGCTAGTGCACACAGTGGCAACAAAATTGACATATCAATCCATTATCGAATTAACTATGAAAGTAGCAAATAGTAACAACGGACCTTATGGTCAAGTTTACATAACTGTGCCGTAAAGGCTTAAGAAACAAATAACATTCTTGCAGCGGAAAATAAAATAACTGGGACCATACGACATGCCACAGGCAATCGTCTGGGGAAACGCCATCCTAGTTCACGTAGTTTTCATAATACTCCTCCTCGTAGAATTCAAGATTTCCTGTTCTCCTCAAAGAATCGATCAACAAAGGCATAACGCCGTGAGTACAAAAAGTACTCAAAGAAGCCGCAGGAATGATGCAAATAATGTCCTGGCTTGACAAAGGATAACCATAGGGTTATTTTGCGTAAAGCGATAACTTGAATGTAAATACAATGTATAGATTCAAAGCATAATTGACAAAGATAATAACAACTGGTAAATCAATGGTAAACAACAACACAAGATTGGTGAGGCATCACCCATCACCAACTAGATCATTATCAACCACTAAACTCAACAGTGTTAATAATTTGACATCGAAAACAATAGTGAACTTCCCGTTCACTCCCAACAATACCGTCCCTCAACATTTTTCTGAAAACACTATACCCCGTGTGAAATTCCCGTGCACGCCCATGACCGCGGACACGGCTATTCGAATAGTTTAACACACTCTGCAGAGGTTGTACAAATTTTTACCCACAAGATATGATCAACTCTTATTGCCATACGTAATTAACACACTTCCTATGGTGTGTCGGCAGAGAGGTCATAACAAGGCCTTTACAATGCTCAGATAAACCCAAGATCGCCCGCTAAGGTTTCACCCTCAGGGCCCTCTTGCGCCTTGTGAGTCTACCCGTCTGTCCCGAACCCACACAACCACAACAAGATTTAAATTTAGACATTGCAAATTAATCACCAGTCTGTCACTGACATGTGGTTGTACTGTTAGGCCCAGTTCAATGGCGCACAAGATTAAGTCCTTAAGTATACTCGTGCAAGCCAACCACATCCCAAATGTGTTAAAAACACCCCTTTATCGCACGATCACTTGCCCGAGTGAAAACAATTTTGTATAACCAATACCAATGACACATCCCGCTATGGTACAACAAATTTTACAACAGTGGCTACCCGCCACGATTTCATATCTCATTAAGTCAATATTATTAATTCATCATGTGACATGAACCCATCGTACAACTACGCATGTCTAAGCATAGTTACGATAACCCAATGTTGGTACTACAATCATATCCAACTAGTAAATGACCCAACCTAGGGTGACAATGGATACATGGCATTTCAATGATTCAAGGTGTCATTATGGTAATCCGGTATTTAACTATTCCCAGAATAATTCTTGTAAACAAATAGCATGCATTTGTATGAAACAAAAATACTTTTGCAAACATAGGTCCAACATGGTCAAGGACTACGACTTGCCTTCACCAGCAGCTAAGATATCGAAGACTTGATGCTCAGCAACGGCGTCAGCGGCTTCAATGGATTCTTCGGCTACGCGCAAAACGAGACACCAATAAATAACCAAAAATAAAATAAAATCTAAAAATTATAAAAATTATACTGGCAGGTAGATCTTGAATTTAGATGAATTTAGGAATTTGAACGGAGTGAATCGGAGTTCGGACGCAAAAGTTATAAGCGTTCGAAGTTGAAAAATGATGGAAAATAAAGAAAAAGAAAAAGTTACTATTTGCTACAGTAACTTGCGAGAATTTTTGGTACAGAACCTGGCAAAACCAACAGAGCCCTCTTTTGCTTCCAAAAACTGGATTTTTGCCCCATTTTCGCACGGATTTGGATCAAACAAAAGCCTAGAACCTCTAGATAACATCCTTAGGGACATCTAGGAGGAAGGGATTGAACCAAAACTCACCGGAATCGGAGAAATCGACGAAGAACGGAGGTTCGGCCAAATGCACAAAAGCTCCAAATTCGTCGCCCACGGTTGAGAAATCCTAAAATTGATGATTGGGTTAGAAGCTAGACTCATCCACGGTCACAAGGAACCAAGTGGCATGAAGAATGACTCACCGGAGAAGAAGCTATGAGCAAGAACACGAAGAACACCGAAAAAGTTCAACCCAACGTCGGTTTTCTTGATCTCACGGGCGCAAGGGTGGAGTAGATGGAAAAGGAAGCACACTCCCGGAACGGGGATACTTATACGAAGAGGATGGAGGTGGTGGTGCGGCGTTTGGAGGTGAAACGGATGAGTTAATGGCAACTAAGTGGATTTCCGTTTTTCTTGAATGCGGCCGTTTCCGGCGAACTTGACGGCGAGTGAGGGTAGGGAATGGCAAGAGACCGATGCTACGATTCCAACGGAACCGGCCGTTCGCGTTTTGGAGTTGAATTGAGGGAGTTACAAGGATTTGAAGAGTGCCCTAGCCATTGGAAGCCATTGCAAGCTCTCTGTTCTTTGCTTGAGCTGGAGGTTGAAGACGACATCAGAAAGCAGTGACACGTGGCAAGCACCGCTGGTTCTCTTTACGCGAATAAACCACCCTAGAGAAAAATTAGGAAAAATGGCCTAAAAATTCCGGAAAAATTCCTAGAGCCATTTTAGATTATTTGGGACGCGATGAAACTGGTTTGGTTGAATTTGGATGAAATTTGTGGAATTAAATATTCAGAAATAATCATGCATTAAACAAAAGTCACAGCGATAAAATAGGAACGGAGGTCCAAAAATCCGGGGAATAATTGCTAAAATCATTTTGGAATATTTGGAACACTTTAGAAGTGGTTTGGGGATTTTTGGAGCATTTTTGGACTCGGGTGAAATTTTCTGCACGTGATGAACTGGAAAAATTGATTTTTCGAACGGAAGGGATTTAAATCCCGATTTTGGATGGGAAAGGATGCCAGGTTAATATAAACACCAAATAAACTCCAAGTTTTGAATTTAATTAATTTAAATTAGGTTTTTCTTCAGAAAGCGAAAACTAGGGTGTTACACACATACTCCTGAGTCTCCCGCCATCTGTTCTTCTCTGCAGTGATCTCCTTGTGGGCCTTCTGTAGCTCCTTGCTCGTATCATCGAGTACATCCTCCTGGGCAACAACAAGTCGTGCCATTTGTGTGATCACGGCGTTCTCATCCTGAATCATCTTCGGGTCGAGAAGGTTATTGCTGCGCGGATGATAACGGAACACCGTGCCCTCTAATTCTCTGGCGTAGATGCGGGCAATGTGCCGCATTGCTCGTCGCGACACCTCCTGGATACCCATCTGCATTGTAGACCTCCTGGCAAGCAGAATGTATCGGGCGATTGCCGGCCCTTCTTCCTGGCAGTACCACAATCTTCACATCACAAGCCTTGATCAATCCTCGCTTGTCCGACACGTCCACTTGGTATTTTGGCTTCTCAAAACCTCCGAGAGTCTGCATCATACACCAAAGTTCTGCGGCGTGACCAACCTCTAGATCGACGTAGTTGATCTCTCCCTCCATCTGTCACAAGAGTGCTCACGTAAGAACTCGAGATTTCTAAATCATAACGGGGTAAGGAAAAATTCAGCAAGAGACAAGAAAAGAAAGAAAGGGATAAGTCGAGATGTCATTTCTTGTCTTGACAAACTTTTAGCTTTAGAAAATAGGTTTTATCCTCTCTACGACCTTTCTAGCTAAGGGTGAGCCTACGGTCAGTATGGCTCTGATACCACCTCTGTCGGGACCCGAATTTGCAAATCCGGACCCTCTCGTATTCAAAGACTAGTCCAGGAACGTGCTAGTGCACACAGTCTTAACATCGGTAAATATCACAATCATACCACACGACACTAATAAAATACTTTAATTAAATAGCCAAACTGGTTGCTCGACCTTATGGTCAAGTTACAAATATACGCCACGCAGGGCGAAACTTATTAAGAAAGAAATATCTGCAGCGGAAAAATAAGATAACTTCGTGGCGCCATCCAGTATACCACAGGCAACTGACTGGGCTCGCTCCCTAGTTAGATGGTTCCTCTTGGAGTTCCTCCTCCGAAGCTGGTGTAGACTCTTCTTCAACTGGTGTTGTATTGTGGCAAGGGTGAGTACTTGGTACTCAGCAAGTCATGCATGTAATGCAATAATATACTACATGCATGGCTTAGTACAAGGAATAGCTCAAGGTTTATTCGCAGTAAACAGCATTTGACAAGTATCATAAGTAGATTCGAAAGCAGTAGAAACAAGTATAAGATCAATAACTTTTCCAGGAACTTAATAACCATCTTTCCCAATCCTAATCCTCATTTCCATCAACATCATTATTTAACCAAACCCAACCTTTCAATGTCCAAGTTATTTTCAAGAAAGTCTAACCCTTGATCAGTAATTCCGGCGATGACCAATACCGCGGACACGGCTATTCGAATAGATTTTCCACTGCAGAGGTTATGCACTTTACCCACAAGATACAAATAAACACCACAAAGGCGAGTTCCGTAACAAAGTCTTTCTAAACTTCTAACAAGACAAGTGGTCCTCCCTGTTGCACACTAACCCTTCCCTTAGCGAAGGCGAAGTTTAGGTCAATCCACCGTTAGATGGGTACTGCCGCAGCCCCAGACGCCCCCCGCATAACATACACAAAGGGTGTAGTTGACACCAGAGGTTCCACAGTGCGTTATTAGCAACCTAGTCAACTAGGTCCGTCCCATTACGGACATGTGGTTGCACGCTTAACTCAGTTCAAAGGCTTGCAAGGTTAAGTCCTTAGGGTGACCAGGGCAAGACTACCCAAAGAACCAAACCAACATTCCCGGTGCCACAACTGGCCCACCTGATTATTCTTGCCACATGCCCCGGTCAAAAGCTATTTATCAAACCCCAGTTGATTACCATGCACCACGTGCCATCAACATCACATGATACTTTTCCAAAACAGGTTCAATATATCATTAGGCCAATATTAGCATTTGATCATCCAAAAACATGTTATGAGCACGTAGCAGGTCTAAGCAATATACTACAACGATCTAAAATCCCATGTTGGCAATTTAATAATGTCCAACTAGTAAACCACAACTAGGGTGACAAGGGTCATGGCACATATTTAATTAACCAAGGTGTCATACAGCAATTTGGCATTTAACTATTTCCCCGGAACTATATAAAGTGTTTTAGCATGCAATAAATTGAATCAAAATAGGTTTCAAAATGGGATCAACATGGTCAAAGCATAACTTGCCTTCAAATGGCACTTGTTCTTGGTCCTGAGCTGGCTCCTGGGTCAATACTACTCCTTCGAATCCTTCCGGCACTTCAACGTCTACTCATAACGTGTGCAAATAACAACAAATAAATAAAATAGTAGACAAAAAGTGTCCAAACATCCGAATAAAGTTCATAAATAGAGAGAACATAATTTTATGAATTTTTAGAAACTGGAATCGTCAAATTCGGAGTTTAAACGCGAAAGTTATGGCATTTTGAAGTTTAAATAATCAATTAAATAATATTACAGAGAAAAACTTTAGTCTAAAAATTAAATAAAGTTCATCATTAGGTAGATCTCAATTTTATACAAATTTAGAAATTTGAATCACTCAAATCGGAGTTAAAATGCATAAGTTATAAGCGTTTGAAGTTTGGATCAAAATCTGAAATCATTATTTCGAATTAATAAATCATTTTCTTTTTCGGGAAATCTTTTATTGCGTCAGCAGTGACACGTGGCAGTCTCTGATTGGGCGGTTGACGTCAGGCAGTCCACGGGCTCAACCCACGGTTCGGCTCGGGTCCACCGTGGACCCGGTCCACTACCACGCGGCGATCGATAGGTGGGACTCATCGTGACGTCGTTGTCGGCGCCACGGCACGGCCGGGTAGCTGGCGACATGCGGGCCCGCCATGACGCTATCGCGGACGCCATGGTGCCGCGGTGGCCGCACATCGACATCGCCGCCCGGGCGTGTCAGCGACCCGCGCACCGTCCGCGTGGACGCGACGCTCCAACTTCCTGACACGCGGCAGGACCCGGGCCGTTGATTTGAAAATCAACGGTCCCGATCGAATCTGATGATGCACGTTTGGGGTGAACGTGGTCAATCTGGACCGCTGGATCTAGATCCAACGGTTGAGATTGGGTCTGGGAATCGCACGTGGTTCTCACCGTGGGATGACATGGCGCAATCCGGGGCGTCGGATCTTGATCGGACGGTCCACGGAGCTCGCGGGGATGGCGGTGGTGTGCGGCGGCTTGCTGCGGCCGAAACCGGGGAAGACGACGTCCTGAACGGCGTTCCGACGCAGTCCCGGCGAGATGAAGTGGGCGCCCAAGTTCGCCTTGTCGCGGGGGTTTCGGATCTGGCCACAGGAGCGGCGGAGGACGGTGGACGGCGGCGGAAACAACGAAGAACCGTGGCGGTGCTTCACGCAACTACGGCGAGCAATCGTGGGCACGACGGTGCACTATGGGCGGCGGCGGCTAGGGCAATGGCTGCGCGGGGTCAAGGCGGTCCTCGAGGTGCGACCCGGGCATTAAATACCCTCGGCGTCTGCGCGGAAAACGGAAACCTAGGCCCACACGGCGGCGGGCGCGGCGGCAGAGTCCGTTTCGGACTCGGTGGAGACGATGACGGGTGGCCGTCCACGTAGCGTGATCGACGGCCGCGATCGCCCGGGTGGGACCGGATCCGGCCCGGTCTCGGCTCGAACCGGTGCGGTCCAATCCGGACCGTTGGATCCCGATCCAACGGTCAGGATCGATTAGGGTTAGGGTTGGGCTCGGGTCGGACTCGAGTCCGACTCGGGTTCCGACTCGAGTCCGACTCGGGTTCCGACTCGGTCGGATGAACAGTACTCGACCCGATTCGATTTTCCAGCGATTTAATACCCAAAATAATTTCCAGAAATTCATTTAATTCAAGAAAAATAGCAAAATACTCAGAAAAATTCCAGAAAAATTCTGGAAAATATTTTAGGGCATTTGGGACTCAAATAAAATATTTCCAACAAAATTTTATTTGCAAAGGTAAATTCTTTAATTATTTCAAAATGGAATAAATTCAAATAAATTCCAAATAAATCCAAATAAATTCCAGAAAATTCCAAAAATTCACCAAAGTGCCAAATCACACATGAATTTAAGAAAAGCAAAATTTTGGGGTGTTACAGACATCTTGCACGCGAAGATGGGAAACCAACCAGTTTTCTGCACACCGCAGCAAAACATTGTTGCCTCCAAGACGCTCCTCGATACCTTGAGCCCAATGCTCAAGCCCAATAGCCTGGCTGCCCCAATCATGGTCCAAGTCAAAGCCATGGTGATGGCGGCAGCAATTTAGCACAACCAGAGAGATCAGGTGACAAGGCCTCTCGCACTCATGCAGACACGCACACCACTAGCAGTCGGATTGAACGCAGTCGGACTGAACGCAGTCGGACTGGGAGCAGTCGGTGTAAGTCCCCTCGTGGTAGGGACATGCGCTCAACCATCCACCGTGGCCTCCGCCAGGACCTCAACACCAGGAGGCAAGAAAGACAGCCCTCCGGAAGAGGATGACTACCAGGAAATTGAGCACAAGCTCAATTTCATATTCGAGGGCTCGGGCGCATATGAGTCCAAGCGGAAGAAAAAACTTACCGCTCGAGGCATCAATGCGGTCATGCCAGCAACCCCCTAATACTTGAGGTAGTCCGAGGTATCGATCACGTTTGATCGCTCGAATCACCTCGATCACATACCATACCCAGGTAGGTACCCTTTGGAGCTAGACCCTATCATCCGCTGCGTGAAGCTGAAAAAAGTACTGATATATGGAGGAAGCGAACTTAACATTCTATTCTCCAAAACCTTCGATGACATGAAGATCCCCCGCTCCGAATTGAGGCAACGCTCATCGCCGTTCCATGGGGTAATCCCCGAAACATCATCTATACCACTCGGGCAGATCACTTTGCCCATTACATTCGGTACAAAGGAGAACTACCGGACCGATTACATAAATTTTGAAGTAGCCGATTTCGAGACAGCGTACCATGCCATCTTGGGAAGGCTAGGCTTAGCAAAATTCATGGCAGTACCACATTACACCTACTCGGCGTTGAAAATGCTGGGTTCAAAGGGTCTTATCATGGTCTGTGGTGACACCAAGCAGTCCTTCATGTGCAACAGGGAGAGCTGCGAACTAGCCGAGACGCTGTGGGCATCAACCGACTTGGAAAAACTCCGACTGGCGACATCCGTCTTGTAGGACGAGGATGTCCCCGCCAAGAAACAGGCCAAGTCAGGGATCAAACCTGACGAAGAGGTCAGAAAGGTGGCACTCGACCCATCCAACTCAACCAAAACGGCTCTGATTGGGACATGGCTTGATCAAAAATAGGAAGACGTGCTCATCACCTTCCTCCGGGCGAACCAGGACATCTTTGCTTGGAGACCGTCCGATATGCTCGGCGTTCCAAGGGAGGTGATCGAGCACTCCCTAAATGTCGATGAGAAGGCGAGACTGGTCAAGCAACGACCCTGGTGGTTCGCCCAAGACCGCCACGACACAATCAGGGAGGAGATCACCAAGCTTTTAGCCGCAGGCTTCATAAAAAAAGTGTATCATCCTAATTGGTTAGCAAACCCGATTCTCGTCCGCAAAAGGAATAAAAGTTGGTGTATGTGTGTTGATTATCCCGATCTCAACAAGGCATGCTCAAAAGATCCATTTGGGTTGCCTTGCATCGACCAAGTGGTGGATTCAACCACTGGCTGTGAGCTCCTGAGTTTCTTATACGCCTACTCAGGCTATCACCAGATCAACCTCAAGGAGGAAGTGTAACACCCCAGCACCTAGTATACCACGAGTGTCACCACAAAAGCTACTAGCAACAACCAAACCACATATTTAACATTAAATTACAGCAACTACGTTAATAACTTAAATAAAATTTCGGCAGCATGTACTTTGTTTTTCCATGATTTTCAGCATCAATAATAGAGGCATAGCAAGATAGCATAATTGAATACAATTACAGCATGGCAACTAAGGATTTCAGCAACAATTCAAGTTCAATACATAATTTAACCGTCACATAGCCAATGAGGAATAAACATTTGTTCATGACAACCAACGAGGAAAATAAACCATAATATAATGCAATATGGTAACCATCACAACTAAGGGAACGGTTTGAAGTTGTTTATTTGAGTGAAGTTAAGTGAAGACGTGAACCTAACTCCCTTTCCCACAAGCCGAATTTATGGTACCTAAAAAAACATTAAACAACAAGCGTGAGTTCATCACTCAGCAAAGTGTATTGCGATGGAAACAATTTAACAACAGTTAACATACACCATGAAGAGCAATTCATACACTTCGTCATCATACTCTCATTTATGCAATGCAATGCATTATGCCTCTTTGGTTAGCACATACCGGTATTGCCGAGTGCACACCCGTCAGTGTGCACCCTCTTTCCCTTCCATCCCGTGGAGGGTGCCTACTCTTACTGACTTGCTCCCATTCACAACTGTGGATGGGACTACGAGGTAGGTTTTTCATGTTTACAACGTGTGAACATAGAGTCCCGCATCAGAATGGGTCACCTCTTCAATTATGAATGCACATATGCCATAAACATGAATTAACTTGCATAAATACTTAATTTAACAATTGCATAGCCATTTAACTGTTCATATTCATCATATCACATGCAAGAATTAGACATGGCAATTTAACATATCACATGGTTATATTGCAACACCATGAAACTATATGGCCGCCCAAGCGACAACCACCTCAATACACTTGCTTTCAACCTCATGAGACGGAGTGGTGAGATGTGGATGGCACTCCTGGGTCACACCTCCTGCACATAGATACAATCCACTCAAAACATGCTCACATTGCATCACAAGACTAATAGCTACGACGGCTTCGCAACCCACTTCTAAAAACCCGAAAAACAAAATCTGTCCAAACGGGACAGCAACCTTCCAATGACCATAACTTGAGTTTAACAACTCCAAATCAAGTAAATGAATACATGCATTTTATTGAACTACAGGAAATTTCCCATCTTTTTCTAAGTATTCGAAAAGACTCATTCGGCCTCTAAGTTCCTCTAATCTACAGATGAACACAGATTGTACCAATCGCAACACAGATTGGGCAGTGTTCGGTAAAATAGCCATAACTTTTAAACGGCTGAACCAAACTTAGTGATTTCAGTGCCCAATTAAAGGTAATTCAATTATCTACAACTTTCGCAACAGCCGGGCCCCTAGGAAATGAATCTAAAATTTTCTAAATCGCGCCAGAAGTCAGTCCTCTAATCCGCCCGAGGACAGAACGCCAAAACAAATCTAGTTTTCTTCAAATCTAACTAGTTGCAGCACACCATTAGAGGCTCTTAGCACTAGATTCCCCCATTATAACAGCACCTAATCCACCCCAAAAAATTCCCAACGACATACCTCTTCTTGACGAATTGAAGAACTGACGAAACCGCTCCTTCTCCCGTCCCCGAACTCCCTCCAAACGCCGGATCCTCTCGGTTGCAAGGCTTCCCAACGGAGAGATCCACGGAGGGCAATGTATGGAAGCAATGGAGGGAAGACCCCTAGCTAGGGCCAGGTAGGGTGGAGGAGGAGGGGCTCATGGGTGGGAGGAGAGGGGAGGGGAGGGCGGCGGCTAGAGGGAGGGGGCGCATGGCTAGATGGAGGGGTGGGGCGAATGGGGGGTGGGGAACTAGGGTTGGCTGCCAAAACTCCCCCACATGGGCCTAAACCTTCCCACCGAAAGCCCAGACTCAATCCCTCAAGGCCCAAACTCAATCCCTCAAGGCCAAAACTCTCCCGGACAAGCCCAAACACCCCGAAAACCCAAAACATGACCTAAAAACGTACCGTAATGTTACAGGAAGATTGCATCAAGGCTACATTCATCATGCCGTTTGGGGCTTTTTGCTATGTCACAATGCCATTCGGGTTGAAAAATGCTGGCGCAACATATCAATGCGCGATACAGCGGTGTTTTCACACCCAACTCGGACGCAATGTGGAGGCATACGTGCACAATGTCGTGATCAATTCTCGGCTGAAGGAGGACCTCATCCCTAACTTAGCCGAGACATTTGAAAGCCCAAGGGCTTACAAGATGAAGCTTAACCCCGAGAAGTGTATTTTCGAAGTCCCTTTGGGAAAACTACTCAGATTCATTGTGTCCCACCGCGGTATTGAGGCAAACCCAGAAAAGATCAATGCCATCTTGAAAATGAAGCTGTCGACTGACCAGAAGGACGTCCAGAAGCTCACAGGATGCATGGTAGCACTCGTCAGATTCATTTCCCGCCTAGGGATGCGGGGGATGCCATTCTTCAAGCTCCTCAAGAAACAGGACAAGTTCCAATAGACACCCGAAGCATAGCAGGCTTTCGAGGATCTCAAAACATTCTTAACAACGCCTCCGGTATTGGCCTCGCCAATGCCCGAGGAGCCTCTTATGCTTTACGTCATGGCAACGACCCACGTGGTCAGCACGACAATTGTTGTGGAGTGAGAGGAGGCGGGACATCTACAAAGGGTGCAATGCCCAATCTACTTCTTCAGCGAGGTATTGGGTTAATCCAAGGTACAGTACCTGCAGATACGGAAGTCACTGTACACCGTGCTAGTCACTTCCCGTAAACTCAAGCATTATTTCCAAGAGTACGCAATTTTGGTAATCACTGCCTTCCCGATCGAAGACATACTCCATAACCGGGAGGCCACCAGGAGGATTGCAAAATGGGTAGCCGAGCTTGGAGCCTTCGAGATTACATTCAAGCCATGCACTGCCATCAAATCACAAGCACTCGCTGACTTCATTGCCGAGTGGACGGAACTGCAAAGCCCCGTATCTATCAAAGAACTTGAGTACTGGACAATGAATTTTGACGATTCCCTCACTCTCAACGGCGCGGGAGCAGGTATAGTGCTTGCCTCTCCAAAAGGATGTAAGCTGAGATATGTTCTTCAAATTCATTTTCCAGCATCAAACAACGCCGCCGAGTATGAGGCACTCATCCACGGCCTCCATATCACCATTTCGCTCCGCATCCAGCGATTGGCAGTTCACGGAGACTCACAGCTTGTGATCAATCAAGTACAAAAAGACTGGTGATGCGTTGATGATAAGATGGCCACAAACTACCAGGAAGTGCGCAAGCTAGAGGACAAATTTGATGGGCTAGAGCTTGTCCATGTGCTTCGCTGGGACAACGAAAAGCAACAGATGAGCTCACCAGATTGGGTTCCAATCGGACAACAGTTCTGGCCGGTTTATTCATTGAAGAGCTCCATAAACCCACGGCAAGCCTACAGCAGAAGGCGGATGAGTCGGGGGGAAAATCAGCCAATACGGAGGTGTTAGTCATCAACCCTAAATGGACAACCCCCTATTTGGAATATTTGTTGAAGGCCGAGCTCCCTGAAGATCGCACACAGGTGAAACACATCGTGCGCAAGAGTAAAAATTATGCAGTGGTTGGGGAGGAACTCTTTTAAAAGAGTGCATCCAGGGTACTCAAACAGTGCATATCAAAACAAGAAGGGAAGAGTCTCCTCAAGCAAATCCACTCAGGAGTCTGCGGGCATCACGCAGTATCAAGGACCCTAAGGCTTCTTCTGGCCGACTACGGTAACAGATGCGGAGGACATCGTTCGTACCTACGAGGGCTGTCAATTTTTCACACAGCAAATCCACATGCCAGCACAGGAACTACAAACCATTCTAATCACCTGGCCATTCGCTGTTTGGGGGCTCGACATGGTTGGACCTCTGAGGAAGGCACAAGGCGGCTTCACTCACCTCTTTGTCGCCATCGACAAGTTCACAAAGTGGGTTGAAGCCAAGCCTGTCGCCATGATCACAGCAGCCAAAGCCAAGGAATTCTTTCAAGAAATCGTGGTCCGATTCGGCGTCTCGAATAGAATCATAACAGACAACGGTAATCAGTTCAGAGGTGTTGAGTTCCAATACTGGTGCGGAGAGCTTGAAATCATAATCTGTTTCGCTTCCATATAGCATCCTCGGAGCAACGTATAGGTCGAACGAGCCAACGTCATGGTATTGCAGGGGCTAAAAGCAAGGGTATTCGATCGTCTAAAGCCGTATGCCGCGCGATGGGCCAAAGAACTGCCCTCAGTACTCTGGGGGTTGAGGACTTCTCCCAGCAGGGTAATCGGGCAGTCACCCTATTTCCTGGTGTACGGCTCCGAGGTAGTCTTACCCACCGAGTTGGAATTCGGATCCCAAAGGGTCCGGAAGTACAAGGAAGATGAGTCGGAAGAAAGCTGATTAAAAGGTATTGACCGACTGGAAGAGGCCAGGGACGTCGCCGCAATCTGGTCAGCCAAGTACCTCCAGGGCTTGCGTCGCTATCACGACCGCAATGTACGGGGCCACGCTTTCTCTAAAGGAAATTTGGTCCTAAGAAAGAATCAAAAAAGCGAGCACAAGCTCTCCCCAAGCTAGGAGGGTCCCTACATCATAGATGAAGTAACATCCCAGGGGGCTTACCGACTTAAAAGCGAAGACGGCATGATCATTGCCAACACATGGAACATAGAACAGCTACGTCGCTTCTATACTTAAAATTTTGTCTCGGTTATCTCTTCATGAATAAAGTTATTTCTTGTCTTATGACTCAGTTGTTGCTCAACTAAGCAGTAAGCCAGGGGCTACACTTAATAAGTGTACGTTTGCACGCACACGTTTCCCCGAGTTAAAAATTCTTCCTACCTTACGACTCAGTTGCTACCCAACTAAGAAGTAAGCTGGGGCTACACTTAATAAGTGTACGCTTGCACTCACACGCTTTCCCAAGTTGTCTTTGTTTCCCTCTTATGGTAACTTCCAATGAGTCCGAGTGCGTAGACCCCGAACAGTGAAACTCTAAACCCATGAATGGCGAACCCCAGTCATCCGGAAGGCATGTCTGGGAAAAAGGTCCATGAGCTGAGTCCCGGCGCTCGGGGGCTGGATAAATTCGGGCAGAGTGCTTAGCAAAAAGGGGATCAATCCACTCAAACAAATTTGGAATCAATAAAGGAAAAAGACAAAAGAAGGCATCGAGATCGAGTGACAAAAATAATTAGATGTATATATACATGACAAAATGTTTTACATCGCCTAAAAATCCCTATTCATACATGTTTACAGGGGATTTAGATCCAAATTCTCCACCAAAGACGAGGAAGTATCCTTGACATCTTCAAGAAGGGCGGCGGCTTGCTCATTGTTCACTGTGCAGGTGAAGCCCTCCCTGATGGCCTCAAGATCCACTCGGGGATAGAGGGATTTCACAATCGCCAGCACTTGGCTATCACTTGTGGTTGCCCTTTCCCTCAAGTGTGACCTGAGCCTCTCCGGCGCTTCCTACAGGCGTTGGAGGGCCTAACCCTCGTCGCTCGATTCACTAGGATGCAAAAATGATAGCACCGGCTCGGAGGCTTGACGGAGCGTAGTACACATTGCTTTTGCAGTCTTGACCTTCTCTTTGAGAACGCCAAACTACGCCTGTGTCCTGGTCTGGTACTCTGAAAACAAGGCGGATCGTCAACCAAAGTACTACAAATGCCACGAAGACAAAGGAGTGCTGAGCGCATACTTTCCAGCTCTCATGCTAGCTTTTCCAGGTTGGTTTGAGCTTGGAATTCTTAGCCCTCTGATGCCTTGAGCCACCCCTCCGACGCCTTAAGCTGATCCTCGAGCTTCGCGATGATGGTGTCCCGAGCTGAAGGAGTAGACGAAGTTAAAAGACGGACAAGCCAACATCGACAGCAAGATGATCGAAGAAATACCTACCTTGGAGGGAGCTAGATACATCTAGTTTCTCCAAACGCAAGGATTGGACCTCAGCTCAAAGCCCTCGAAGCTCGGCTTGGTGCTCGGCCCAGGCCTGCTCCAGGTTGGCGTTGTACTCCTTGTGCATTTTGATCTCTGGGAGGACTCGCCGGAGGAACTCGGACTTCCTCTCGGAGCAGTCTCCCAGGCTCTGAAGACAACAAGAAAAGATGAGGAAGATGCACTGCCTGAGGCAGATAAAAGAAGGAGAGGAAAAAAAACTTACCCGAATTAGTCGGGCACATTGGATGGTGTGCTCGAGGAGCTCCTCCCTTTCATTTGCTTTCGCTGCATCATCAACATCCTCCCACTCTTTCGTCCCGCTGGTCCATGCGGCTTGAAGAAGAGGGGTTGGGGGCATGGGGATGATCACTTCGCTCGGGGAATCTCCTCCACTTGAGGGAGGAAGCCAGCGACTGGCTCCCTAACTAGTAGTCTAGTTTGCATCATGGTGGAATTGGTGCATTATTCGACAGTTAGCTAATCCATTCATGAAAATCCAGCAAATAATATGGATGTGCTTACCTGATTATGCATTATTCATCATGAGACGGAGTAATCCATAATGATTTGTAGAACATGTTGAATTATTCATTATGGATCTGTAGGAACTATAGGTACTACAGGTAAGCCAACAAAGGCCTGTGCGACAGAAAACACCTACCTGCTACCTTAGCTAACTAATGAATGGATCATGGATGTGCATCATGTGCTTACCTAAGAGAATGAGCCAACGAGGAGGCCGGTGGGAGATTGCCAGATTGGTTTCAGGCTCTCAGCGATGGCCAACGGGTCAGTCAGACGAACAACCGCGTACACAAACGGCAAGCGAAGCAACATGTACATGGAGCCAGCCAGCCAGCCAGGCGATTCATTATTCATTCACAGATGGGCCGCATACACATATTATATGGTCCGTATAACGGTATAAGAGGACTGGTGGGCCACAGGTGAGGCTTTGTCCACCTGTGCCCCACTGGCAGTTCCGCATCTGGTCCCAGCCAGCACGTCCGCAGGGCCTCAGCCGGCACATCCGCAGGGACCTCAGTCGGCACGTCTATAGGAACTCCAGCCGGCGCGTCCACTGGCACGTCGTTTAATGGCTTCCTGATAACAAAAAAAGAGCACTCAATGCACGAATTCACAAGAGAAGGGGCAAGAACCGATAGGAAAACTGACATGGTGGAGCTCCTTATCTTTAGTCTAGACCCCTTTCGACTGAAAGAACCACTAGTGGAGGAGCCCGGCTATGGACCTGACCTTGAGGCTTGCTTCACAGACTTGTTCGCGCCAAAAACGTGAAGGGGGTTTTAGGCCTCGAACACACAAGACAAACACCGGGTTTGCAGAGCGTGCCAGTCGATTTGACCTGAAATCGACAAGGTAGAATTTGTAATTTGACCGAAGCCGATAAACAAGGATCTATCGGCTTTTCGCTAGTCGGCAAGAACCGATTAGGAGATAACTAGATCAACCGGTTACAGTTGATCCGGATACAAGGTAAAAATCGGCTTCGGGAAGGCGATGCGCAACAAAACGAAGCAAATCAAACCTGGGTGAAATCGGCTAAAATCAACAATCGGCGATGCGCAACTATGTTGATTCCGTCGACTTGCAGAGAGATCTATGAGGCTAAAACAATGTAAAAGAAAAGCTTGTAAAAAGTAGATGTGTGTTGTTGGATTTTGATTGTGTCCCTGTTGTGCTTGACGCCCTCCTCCTTTTATAACACGCCTGACCGATCCGAGTTGTGTATGGATACGGTGCTTTTATCCGTATCGGCCTTTTATCTGATTTCCTTCCCTTTTAGAAACGGTTTCCTTCTCTGATTTGTTTACCGATTTCTTTTCCACATCTCCTCTGTCTTAGACCGATTCCAACACACATCGAATTTTGGTGCAAACATATGCCCCCCATTTTTGAAAGGTAACTTGTTATCTTTCAAAAATCCCTTCGTCTTTTCCGTGATCGGCTTGTCGTTTAGGATTCATCTCGGTAACTTCCCCATTAATAGCGCCGCAATGTCCTCGGTGCGTTTTTAATGCAACAACTGCTCCCGCCTGCTCGCCTTCTTTCATCGCGGTATAAATATGGGGTCCCCCCCACGGTCATTTTCACGCTTTCAAGCTCTCGGATCAGGCACCATCGGCTCTTGTCATCCTCTCTTTGTTCTTTCAGAATCGGTGACATGGACCCTTCACAGTATTCATCCCGATTCCTCAAAGTTCCAATCAATTCTACTTAGGACCGATAGGTAGTATGTCGGCAGACACACGATCAATACCGAGATCCCTAGACTCCCTCTATCTACTTTGGGTACAATGTTTCGAGTGGGGAAAAGTTTTAGGGCATGGCCCACTAGCCTAAAAGGATGGAGATCTTGGTTTATTAGGTATCGGCTCAAAAGAGGGTAGAATGGGAGAGGATGGGTATAGCCGAAGTCTCTATCTTTGAGTCTAGCCGACCACAAGCCAATGAACCTTTGGTAGTCATGCATGTTATTTTTGGTCGGATTCTTTCAACGCCTTTTTATTCTCGTCCGCCCAATCGGCCCTACTCGCTAGATGTGGCCCAATTGTCTTGCCTTAGGCCGACGGGGACGATTATCGGCTTTCGTGGAAAACCTTCTTTTAAATTAATCCGCAAAAAAGGCGAAGGTTGGCATAGATACATCCAAAATAACAATAGGGTCACTGGTCCAGTATCGGCTGAAGAGCACGTCGCTTTTCTCAATCTTTGGTTAGAACGATATATTTTATGTGGTGCTTCCTTGGCCCTACCCAAACTTTTCGATTAGTAGCGGAACGTCTGTTTGGAGGGTCATCGGCTTTCCCTTGGCAAGATGTTCCTCGGGGCAGTATTTCAAATGATGTACGTAATTCGTAGCCGACTCTTTTCCGGTTTTGCCAAACATGTCGTTGGTAATATAGGAGGTCCTCTTTGGTTCGTCCAAACATGGCTTCATTGTATGTTTAGCCGATCTATTTTATCCGTACCCTCCGTAGCTCAACTTTCCCTCGGGAGGATTACCCGAGCATGTCATTCCACAGTATAGAGCTAGCCGATCCTATGGCGAGAGGTTTATCATGTCTTCGGCCGGAGAGCTAAAAATGGACTCGATCGGCTTGCACAAATACCTCAGTTTCTTCCTTTCCTTAGATAGGGCTTCCTTCGGCCAACAAGACTTTTTCCGATATACCGATGTAGCCGATTGCCCACACCCAACATTCCTTCACCTTGATTCTGATAGTTCCTCGATGCCCCAATCTACCCTAGATTTGTACAAAATCATCCTCACTCCTTGCATTTTTCATGTCGGCTTGAATACCCGCAACCGAACATTTCAGCCGCCTTACGAGTTTTACCACCCTTCGGTTTACGCTCGTCAATTAGGCTTTGGGCAAACCATTCCATCTTTCCCCCTACTATCTTGTGTCGAGCCCCGAGCCCGAGTGACCAACAGTGTCGCCGCTGAGATCATCCTTGAAGTAGCCGATGGGTTGCAAATCCTCTCAACGCCACATTTTGTTCTTAATTCCCGTCGGTCATTTGCGTTCTCAGATGGTGGACTAGAATATCGAAGCCATACTAATGGACAGACTCCGTCGGCTATAATTCACTTATTCCTTCCCGACTTTCATGAGCCGACGGTAGTTTCCGGTCCAAAGACAAGCTCGGGTTATAGCGACTCTTCAAGAGTCAGAGAGGTACCGTTGTTTTTATATCCCTCCGCTTTTACACTTGCTGTCGGCTTTTATTTAGAATGCCTTTGATCTTTCCAGGTCGATGCAGGTCTTTGGTGAGCCATCAACCGATCCCCATGTTTCTGCCAGTAGTAGCCGACAACGACGTCCAGGTCAATCTGTTGGCACCACTGGGTATACTTCAGGAAACTTGGATATTCAAGCTCCCTCTTTAACGGACTTAGCTCGCCAAATGCTCCAAGTAAGTCTTTTGCATATCGGCTAACATGCCCCTTGCTTTGACAATTGCTAACTCGAAAACACTGCAGAGAGGAGGAAGAAGTCGGCCAGGCGCTCACCCAGACCTGTGAGGCGGCAACCTGATGGCTCTCCAGAGCACTCAGCTACTGATGTAAGTTTTATTCTTTATTCTTTGCTCAATATCATTTTTTCATATTGCTGATTTTATTCTCTTGAATCCCTAGCAATCTCCGTCAGTTCAAGTGGCGGGAGTTATAGCCGATTTCCAAGGTGCTACATCGGCTATCCCTCCACTCCGCTCCATTGCCGCCGCCATACCGCAACAGACTATCGAGATCTCCGATCCTGACCCCAGAGCGCTATCAACTGATCTGGCCGATTTGCTGGGCTTCACTCTGGACGAGCTCGACGATCCGGAAGTGCTAGCCACCGATGACTACCCAGCCGACATCCAGCGCATAATAGCTGCTTCTGCGCCAGCATCGGCTGCCGTTACCGCTGAGCCGGGTATGCAGGAGCGACTCAATCGTCTCCTGGACGAAGTGATGCAGCCAGAGGCAGCTCTTCTGGCCAACACTCAGCCCTTGAGGAACGCTATGGCGGCCATGCAAGCCGACCTCCCCCCTGCGGCCATGAATGCTTTGCTAGAAGTGTGCCATCTGGATGATCGTCGGCTAGACGTAGAATCGGCCAAAACCAGACTTGAACAGAGGAAGGCCCAGCAAGCCGACCAAGAGATTCTGGACAAACTTATAGCAGATGCTAAATCTCGAAAGAGTGCTTTTGACCAGGGTGCTGCTATGCTGAAATCGGCCAAAGCTAAGGCCCAGGAGCTGGAGTCATCCAAGAAAAAACTTGAAGAACAGCTGGCCTTGGTTACAAGAGAACTTGCAGATTGCCAAATCGGCATTGCAGATGCGACATCTTCACTAGCGTCTCAGAGGCAGCAAATTGGCGAAGTTTTTGCCAAAGTTAAGAGCCAATCGGCCAAGATAGTCCCAGTCCCGGGTGATGCAGTAGCTGATCAACAATTGATAGACGGCGTTCAAGCTACCATCGGAAGGGCAGCAGCGGCACTATCGGCTTTGGGAGCCCATTTGCCCGGGTCGGGTCTACACTAGTCTTAACTTACTGATTAGTTGTGGCCAACCTCTGTAATATTGCTTTAAACTTGAGATGCCTTTTGAGATCTTGCTTGATCGGCTGTGCATCCGATTTTGTAAACCTTTAATCTGTGGATGGATGTTTCAAACCGACTTGGTCGGCTGTATGACCAATTTTATATGCATGTGCTTGTCATTGATCCTGATGCCTTCACCTCTATAGTTAGGACCCGACCCAGATGCTTGGGTGATATGCCTTCAGATACTTTCCATTGATTGCTTTAGGTAGGACGAACCCTTCTAATGATTCCAGTATATATGAATTTCCGTCAACCGGCCGATTGATCTTATAAGGTCCTTCCCATGTCGGAGACCATTTGCCGAATCGATTATCCCTAGACCCAATCGGCAACACGGTTTTCCATACTAAATCGGCTTGACTGAATGACTTAACAATCACTTTTTTATTGTACGACCTGGCAACAATCTCTTTGTTCTTTTTAAGCCGATCTAGCGTGACTAGCCTTAGTTCAGCCAAATCATCTAGATTGTCCAGCATCGCCTGTTTGTATTCATCGGCTGATACCTTATCTTGCTCGTGTAGCCTTATTGAGCCGATGTTGATTTCAACGGGCAAAACGGCTTCTTGTCCGTATACCAACTGAAAGGGTGACAATTTAGTTGTTCCGTGATAAGATAGCCGATAAGCCCATAAAGCCTCTGATAGCGTCGAATGCCATCTCCTTGGCTTTTCCTCAATTTTTCTTTTATCGCCTTTATCAATGTTTTGTTCGACGATTCGGCTGTCCGTTGGCACGAGCATAGTAAGGGAGGAGTTGAGTAATTTTATCCCAAGACTTTACGCAAACCCTTTGAACTCATTGGACATGAACACAGTACCCTGATCAGTAGTGATTGTCTGTGGAATCCCAAACCGATGGACGATGTGTTCGTTTACAAAGTCGATTAGTTCTTTACCAGTAACCTTCTTGAGTGGCACAGCCTCAACCCATTTTGAGAAATAATCCGTGGGCTGCAAGGATGAATTTATGTCCTTTCTTTGGATGACGGAAATATCTGGCCGATTATGTCTATACCCCATCCTCTAAACGGCCATGGCTTGACGATCGGATGTAAAGCCGATGCTGGTGCTGACTGTATGTTACCAAACTTTTGACACGTTTGGCATCCTCTATAATATTTGAAGCAATCTTCTAACATCGTCGGCCAAAAATATCCTGTTCGTCTCAGTACCCATTTCATCTTACGAGCCGATTGATGTGACCCACAAATGCCTTCATGAACTTCACCCATTGCCACTTTGGCTTCCTCGGTTCCCAGACATCTTAATAACAAACCTTCCATAGTCCGAAAGTACAATACGTCTTCTAGTAGAACATATTTGAGTGCTTTGCGCCTGACCTTTTGCTCGGTCGGCTTAGCTGGATCTGACAAATAATCCCTTATCTCTGTTCTCCAGTCGACGGGGTGGACACAGAGAACCGGCCAAACGTTTAGCTCGATTGGTCCTTGTCGGCTTTCAATCTTGTACCCTGATGCACTTTGTGCCAATCGGTTTGCTTTATCATTAGCTTCTCTGGGGATATGTTTTATGGAAAATGTAGTGAATATCTCGATGATCTGGAGGCATTGATGCAAGTACTGGGTTAGTGCATCATCATTGCATCGGTATTCTCCTCTGACTTGCTGTACAATTAACATCGAATCCCCGAAAGCTTCGACGTCTCTCACTCCGATGCTATCTAAACAGTTGTAGACCCCTTAGTAATGCTTCGTATTCTGCTTGATTATTTGAACATCGGCTATTTAGCCGATACATGAAGTCATACTCCTGCTTTCTAGGTGAAACTAATACCACACCGATGCCTTCGCCTTCTTGGCAAACAGACCCATCAAAATACAGCTGCCAAGGAGTTACACTAGTTGTTCCTACTATTGTTTCACTCCCTGTGATAAAATCGGCCACAGCTTGTCCTTTCACAGATTTAGTCGATTCATAGGATAACTCAAACTCTGTTAGGGCGTATGCCCATTTACCAAGTCGGCCTCGTAGAATTGGCGCCGATAATATGTATTTTACTATATCGGTTTTGCATATTATGACGCATTTGGACGCCAGTATATAATGTCTTAACTTGGTGCAAGCAAAGTACAATGACAGGCATAATTTTTCTACAAAGGGATACCTGGTTTCCGCATTTAGAAGACGTCGGCTTAAGTAATATATTGCTCGTTCCTTCCTATCGGCTTCTTGTGTTAAAACTGCTCCAATCGAATCACCTTCAGCCGATATATATAGTCTAAAAGGTATACCGTGTTTCGGTGCGGTCAATACTGGTGGACTCATCAGATAACCCTTTATGTCGTCGAAGGCCTTTTGCTGATCGGCTTCCCACTTAAACTCTTGGTTATCTTTAATTTTCAGCGATGGTGTGAAGGCCCGAATACGCCCCGACAAGTTTGAGATAAAACGTCGCAAGTAATTGATTTTCCCAATCAACACCTGCAACTCCTTTTACTTGTCGGCGGTTTAGTATCGGCTATGGCTTTCACCTTGGTTGGGTTTACTTCAATCCCTCCTTCATGCACCGTAAACCCAAGAAATTGTCCAGTAGATACTCAAAGCACATTTGAGAGGGTTCATTTTTAACCCATGTAACCTTGTGCTTTCGAACATTTTCCTCGAATCGGCTAAATGTTGCCGCCTTCTTTGGATTTTACCACTACGTCGTCAATGTATATTTCCACAAGATTACGATCAAATCATGGAAAATATGGTTCATAGCACGTTGATAAGTAGCTCCGGCATTTTTAAACCGAAGGTCATAACTTTCCATTCATATAGCCCTAAAGCCCGGACATCCGAAAGCCGTTTTGTGTATATCGGCTTCGCCATGAATATCTGATTGTATCCTGCGTTCCGTCCAAAAGCTTATGATGTTATTCCCAGACGCAAGCATCGATAAGCATATCGGCTATGGGCATTGGGTACTCGTCTTTTGGCGTAGCTTTGTTCAAATCTCTAAAATCAACACATACCCTAAGTTTGCCGTTTTCTTCTTCACAGGACGATGTTTGAGACCCACTCGGCAGATCGGCAAGGCTGGATAAATTTCGCCTCTAGCAATCGTCCTACTTCTTCCTTTATAGCGTCATACAACGTAGGGTTAAACCGCCTAGGTACTGTTTGAACGGCCGATATCCAGGTTTTATAGGCGTAGATGTTCAACTAGTCATCGGCTTAAACCTGGCATTTCATAATACTCCCATGCAAAGCAATCCTTATATTCCTTGAGTATTTCGACCAACTTTGCTTTATAAGCGGGTTCTAATTTAGCACTTACAAACGTTGGTCTTTTGCTATCCCCTTCCCCAATATCGATCTCTTCAAGCGAATCGGCGAAGTAAATCCTAACCCCTTTCTTTCTTCTTCAAAATCATCAACGACTTCTTCAGATTCTTCCCGCCGATAGCTCCTTGCTTTCTCCTCGTAGTTTTGCTATTGTCTTGCGCTCCATCTTCTTATCACTTCGCCTGTCCGATCAAGCGTATTGGGTTTAACGCTGATCGGCTTGAATCCTGATTTCTCAACACAGTATAAAATCGCAATTGTCCAAGGCTTTTCACGATATGCATTCAGCCTCTTCGTGGCCAATTGGTGTCGTGGCTAGCCATGGCGATATGAGCCGATGTGTCGGCTGGTACGATTTCTACTGTATCATCGTTCCATTGCACCAGCTTCTGGTGCATAGTTGATGGTATACAACAGTTAGCATGGATCCAGTCCCGCCCAAGGAGTACGCTGTAATTGCCTTTAGCTTCAATTACAAAAAACGCAGTCGGCAAAGTTTTATTACCGATCGCCGCTTCTGACACCATTACGCCTTTAGCCTCAGTTGGGTCTCCGGTGAAGTCATTTAGCACCATGTTGGTCTTGATTAAGTCTTCGTCGGCTTTTCCCAACTTTCTGAAAGTACTTAACGGCATCAGATTGACCGTTGCCCCGCCATCGACCAACATACGGGATATTGGTCGGCCATTAATAAATCCCTTTAGATACAATGGTTTCAAATGCCGATGCATGTCTTGTGGTTTTTCAAACACAGCGTCTGGTGCTCCGAGGCACAACTGGGCGAACACTTCTTCAGCCGATTCTTCGGTTCTGAACTCGGCAGGTAAAGTGAATACCATGTTTATATCCATTGGTGGCGTATCATCTCGGATCATCGGAGAACTGGATTGAACCGATTGATCTGAATCACTATCGGTCTGTTCCTTCTTTCTCCACTCCTTTTTCAAAATCGGTACCGGTCTTAACTTATTAAACGTCCGATCCCTCTCACTCTCCTTTTCGGCTTCCCTTTCTTCTTGTGTTTTTAATCGCTGAAGCCTTCTGCGTTGCGACTTGCTGAGACCCGACGGGCACCATCTAGGCCTGGGTTCTATCGGCTTTCTTATCTTTCCAGCTAAATTGCCTATTTCGCTGTCAGATTCCATCCTTCTTGCGTTAGCCGATAACTCCTGACTTTGGGAGGATTCGCCTTGTTCTGATGTTGACAACCTTTCATAGATCGGCCTTCTGCTCCTTACTTCCGGACGATCGCGTATCGGTCTGGACAACCTGTCTTTTACAGATTGGTTTGGCCGACATGTAGACGAGTGTTGCATAGGACAAGATACAACTGTTGGTAAGGTCATCCTCTTTCCCAAAGAAAGCGCCAAAAAGGACATTGCCGATGTTTCTCTTCCTCTGTAATCGGCCGATGTGGCACATCTGGCCGCCAACGTTCGTCCCTCCTTTGTCCTGATCGATGAAAACCCTGGTGGTGTGGAGGGTTATACCTTTGACTTATCCTTTCATATTTCCCCAGGAGTTGCGAGAAAGTCGGCTTTGGTTTGAAATCGGCTCTTCTTGGAGCCTTCTCACTCGATACCATTTACCGACCTCTAAGTCCCCTCTTGGTTTCACCGTTCTTGAGTTTTGTCCATTTTTATCGGCTTCTATTTGTATAGAACCGACAGTGATCTGCACTGTCTCGTCTCGTGATACAATTCCCTTAGTCGGCTTATCCTCTTCCGCAGGCCTCTTTTCTTTCCGTGAACATTGAACCATGTTGACCTGAAAAGGGCCCATATCTATCTGCATAGCCGACTCTTCTGCAAACTTTAACCTGCCATCGGCGATGGCCGATTGGATCTGTTGTCGAAAAATATTGCAATCGTTAGTGTTATGAGAGAACGAATGATGCCATTTGCAATACCTTCGTTTTTTAATTTCTTCGGCCGATGGTATGATATGCCCTTCTGGTAACCTTATGAGTTTTTCTTGCAGTAATAAATCAAATATTTTGTCGCATTTTGAAACATCATATGAATACTTGACTTCCGCTTTATTCTTTGTCGGCCTAAGCAGAGCAGACGAGTGGTTTTGGAACCTTTGGCCCACTCGGCTATGTTTACTTCGTCATTGCCGAGGTGTCGCCGAATCGTAATCTACCATGTTTACTTTGGCCTTTTCATTGCCGTTTGTCCTAAACCTATCTTTAAACCCTTTGCTCTCTGCATATCGGCTTTCATGTGTCGATACGCGATGGAGTAGGTGGCCTAAGTCGGGGAATTCCTGGCCTGACAACTTCTCTTTTAATGGAGGGATTAACCCTTGGAATGCTAGGTCGGCCAATTGATCGTCGGGCAATGTTACACTGTAGCACCTATTCCGCACGCCCCGAAATCTCTTGATATAATCAGAGACCGATTCGCCGTATACGTGGATTGAACTAAGATCGTAAATCCTGAGCTCCATAGTTCCGAGAAAGAAGTACTCATGGAATCGGCTTTCTAAATCATTCCATATATGAACTGAATTAGGTGGTAGATTCGTGAACCAATTGAATGCAAAGGCCGGATAACGACAAAGGAAACAACCTAATTTTTAACCCATCGGACTGTGCCGCCTCCCCACACTGAGCCATGAACCGTCCGATATGCTCAATCGTGGTAATAGAATCATCCCCTGAGAATTTAGCAAAGTCTGGTATCCTAAAGTTGTGGGGGTACGGCATTCGGTCTATGTAATCGGGGTACGGCTTCCTGTAGCCGATCACTCTCCCTCTGGGTTGTAGACCGAATCGTTTCTCTTAAAACATTGGCAATTTGTTCTGCCCAATTAACATTGTCGGCTTGTGGTGCAGCCGGACATGGCCAATTCTCATTGTTTGCGCACTGCCCCCCGAGTGCACACTCGGGTCTTTGTCCAACTCGCACCTCAGGAGGTCTTGGTGCTGCGTCATAATTGTGATTAAAACCTAATGCATCGGGTATGGGCGCGAAAGGTTCGATGTATGGCACCACCCTATATGGTGCTTGTTTCATGGTTGTGGCCCCTCGTGACTGTGGAACCTGTCCAATTTCAATCGGCTGATAAGCCGATAACCCGATGTTGGAGGGCGCACTTGATTGATTTGATGCGCCTATCTTGGCTCCATCCGTGTGCCCATGGAAGTGTGTGAACCCATCTTTCTGCATGCTTGGTTTCAAAACAGTAGGTTGAGCCGGCATCATGATAGGCGCTTGAGCCGACATGTTTACTGTGTTGGTGTTGGGTGCTATGGAATATACAGTGCGTAGGGATGGTTTGTGGTGGGTCTAGCAGGCTTCCAGACGCAGCTAATTCTTGCGCAATTGTTTTCACACTATTTTCTATCATCGGCTTTAAAGTAGATACTAGAGCCGATGATTGGTTAATCAATGCGTGATGAACAGATTGCTCGATCATACTTGATAAATCAGCTTGAGCGGGTGCGTATCGGCTTACCGACTCAGATGTTGACTCTCCGATAGGATTGATGCTTGGGAGTGCAATCTTCTGAGTAACGCCACGGCGTGTTTTCTGGAAACATCGTAGCATCATTTCCTCTAGAGCTGCCTTTCGATCTTCGATTTCTTTTCGTTGCTCAGGGGTTAAATCGGCCATCTGAGGCGCGATTATGGCATCGGTGTTGATGTCGGCGGTGACTGCGGGCTTGTCGGTTGACGACATTCTTTTTGGGTCCCACCGGGCGTGCCAAAATATGTTCGCGCCAAAAACGTGAAGGGGGTTTTAGGCCTCGAACACACAAGACAAACACCGGGTTTGCAGAGCGTGCCAGTCGATTTGACCTGAAATCGACAAGGTAGAATTTGTAATTTAACCGAAGCCGATAAACAAGGATCTATCGGCTTTTCGCTAGTCGGCAAGAACCGATTAGGAGATAACTAGATCAACCGGTTACAGTTGATCCGGATACAAGGTAAAAATCGGCTTCGGGAAGGCGATGCGCAACAAAACGAAGCAAATCAAACCTGGGTGAAATCGGCTAAAATCAACAATCGGCGATGCGCAACTATGTTGATTCCGTCGACTTGCAGAGAGATCTATGAGGCTAAAACAATGTAAAAGAAAAGCTTGTAAAAAGTAGATGTGTGTTGTTGGATTTTGATTGTGTCCCTGTTGTGCTTGACGCCCTTCTCCTTTTATAACACGCCTGACCGATCCGAGTTGTGTATGGATACGGTGCTTTTATCCGTATCGGCCTTTTATCTGATTTCCTTCCCTTTTAGAAACGGTTTCCTTCTCTGATTTGTTTACCGATTTCTTTTCCACATCTCCTCTGTCTTAGACCGATTCCAACACACATCGAATTTTGGTGCAAACAAGACTGCACCAGGGGCTGGTCTGAGGGCCTCGGAGCCGGTGAAGTCGAACGCATCGAGGGCTGATCCGAAGGCTCCCGGATTGTTGGGCCACCAAATGAGGGCCAAGGGCTTGAAGGTCCCTGGGCCATTGGCCCTTTCCCCTTCTTCGCACTCGGCTCGTTAGCATAGAGGTTGGCAGGCCACTTCACCCCTGGGTATGGAGGGTAGTCTGAAAGCAGAGCTGCAAAAAAGAAGGCCACTCGATCCTACAGAAGAATGACCAATCATTAGATAGGCTACCCGAAAATTGCGGTATAAGCATCGAAGTTACCTGAGGGGGGAGGTATTTCACATTGAAGGGCTTTGGGCACCCCTAGGAGTCAAGCATGGTGCCCGGGGCGAAGAAGTCGCTCAATCATCAGGACGTCCCGAAGTTAAAAGCTGGCACCACCAATTACCTTGGGGGTCACCTTGCTTGGAAAAGGCTTGAGGAGAAAACGGTGGTAGAAAAGACTGAAGTTGGGGCCAATGCATATGAAGGCTTCGCAGAGATGGACAAAAATGGAAATCTGAATGGAATTGGGATTCTGAAGGACCACGTGGAGGTCCATCCATGTTTGTGATGAGTATTTGACTTTTTTGGAGCAAGATGTGCTCATGTTTGAGTTTGATTTGAATTGATATTCAAAAGGAAGCAATTTGAGTTGTGTTAGCTTCTTGCAGTGCTACCGGCCTATGGCTGGCGGTAGTACCGACGTGATGAATGAGACATGATTCTTTGTGAGCATTTTTGATGATTATTGGACAATACTATGTGATGCGTTTTCTTTATCCTTGATAGTTGCAAGATGATGGTGCTAGGTCATGGTGAGGCGGAGGATGACCGGGACCAGGCGGGGTGCGTCGGAGGTCCAGACGGTCAAAGATCGCCGGAAGATGATTGGAAACGGAGTCCGGGCAAGTCAAAGAAGATAATGAAAGGCGATGATACTAGCTAGATGCCGCGAGGATCGATGAGGGCCGTTGGATCGCGGTCTAGTTGATAGCTTAGCGGGTCTAGGTAGTATGCTTTGAAAACCATACAATAAAACCCATTATGTGTGGGGGTTTTGGGTTGCCCTTGCATGGTTGTGTGATTGGGTTAATCCTAGCCCTTGGTGGAGTGTTCTAGGGTTAGGGAGTCATCCAAGGGTGGTAGGTGGCCCAAGAGTAGTATAAATAGAGGGGGAGGGGTGCCTTCCCTCACTTGAGGGTTTGAGTTGCTCCTTTGAGCTTTGCCCACATGAAGTGAGGCTTTGTAAACCCTCCATCCAGAAAATACAAAGATTATGTATTCTTGTGAATTTAAATCGCGCATTTACATTATGTCTTTACATTACACAATTTAAATTTAGCATTTACCTTCCCGGATTTAAATTCCCGCAATTTACTTTTTCGCGATTTGGATTTGCCTCTTCTCCTTCTAAATGCGGTTGATTAAGGATGTCTTGAGGGTGCTCATTTGGTTTTACAACTCTATTGCACCCTAGGATCGACTAGAGGTTAAGTTTATATCAAGATTGCAAATCTGTTCTGAACTTGTTCTTCGCGCAACAGTCAGTCTTCAATTTTTAGAAAAATATAAAAAATCTTTTTTGGTTATTCTTATTGGAGAAGGTGTGTGACTCATATATCCAACCGTGTAAATATTTTAGAGTCCACTGGTTGCACCGTTTGGGCGCTATGAGGTGAAAACCAAGCCCCAAACTTTCTGCTCAAAGTTCCTGACTATCTGTGGTTTTTAATTTTTACTGATTTTTATATGGGGATTTTTGAGGTTATTTTTTGTGGAATATTTTATGACTCATTTTCTCACAGGCATAAAAATTCCCAAAAATTTTAGAGCAACATAAATCCACCAACCACCTGCTCCAATTGAGGACAATTCTTGAAAAATCTGTTTTTGCTTTTCTAAAAGAGACTTTTGTGATTTGGCTTGATCTATTTTAGAAAAAAAGTATTTGAATTGATTCCTCTTTGTTTGGACACTTGACAACCAGGATTGTGATTGAAAATTCCCTCACATGTTTCATGCCTCTCATCCATGCAAGCTAGGAGTACACATAGTTATCTAGTCGTTCCGGTTTTTGCGGGTGTTGCGAATATGAGGAGTACCAGTTTGAACGAAAATCTTTGGGTGTTTCAGATTTTTGTTGCGGGATTGTTTGAAGTAATTTGAGTGGGGGAAATTTTATTTGGGATCATTTCCCCCCTATGATCGCCATCTCGATCCTTCAATTGGTATCAGAGCCGGTTTTGCTCTCTTTAGATCTTGATCGGTCTCGAGAGCCATGGCGATGGATAAGTATTCAATGAAGTCTTCAATTTTTGCTGGAGTTGATTATCTATTTTGGAAAATGCGGATGGAGTCATACATCACTGCCCAGGGCTTCCCGATATGGCAGAAGGTGAAACTCCCGTATGAGGTTCCTGCCGATGAGAACGTTAATACCACGAACATGGCTGACGTTAAGGCAAACGCTAAGGCAAGGAACATCCTCATACAGGGACTCAGCCATAGTCTATGACCGTATCTCTCACCTATGATCTGCCCACCAGATCTGGGTGACCCTCGATGCTTATCATGTGGGCACCACCCAAATCAAAACGGTGAGGCAAGATCAGTACAAGCGTAACTACAACAAGTTTGAGCAGCACGCTGGAGAGAGTTTGGATGAGTGCTTTGGTCGTTTTACCAAGATTTTGAGCGATCTCCGTGTAGTAGGATGTACTTACTCTGACTCAGAGAATGCTCATCATTTTTTGATCGCAGTCGATCTTCGTGTCTGGGAGATGAAGGTGACCATCATCAAGGACTCCACTGATTTGTCGACCTTGACTCTTGATGTGCTTTATTTCCATCACAAGACTCATGAGATCGACATCATCTCTCGAAGGATGAAATCTCAGTCGATGGCCTTGGTCACCGATCCCATTGGGTCTTCCTCTAGACCTTCTCTTGACGTTGCTTCTGGTTTTTCTCTCTTCGCTCTTTGCGACGTAAGCGATGAAATTCAGGAACAATTTCCAAAAAATGAGCTTGCTCTTGTCGCTCGCAAATTTTCCAACATCTACAAAAGAGTGAGAGAGAGGAAGAGAAGTGGCACTATTACTTGCTTCGAGTGTGGTGGCCCCAACCACATTCGAGCAAACTGCCCAAAGCTGGAGAAGGGCAAGAACGAGCAAGACGGTTCGAGCAAGAATGACTACATTGACAAGAACTGCAACAAGAAGCCTCCAGCTCGCGAATCGGCGCAGGAGAATAAGTACCGCAACTTCGCCAAGAACAAGAAGCTCTTCCACCGCGTGCTCGCTGCTCTCGACGATGTCGACTTCTCCAACACAGAGATATGGAGCGATGAGGGCGAGGATGAACCGCAAGAGAAGACAAAGGACGGCGTCAGCGACTCCGAACTGTACAGTGACATGGATGAGGTACCCTCCTATGACCAGCTCAATGATGCCTTCTACAAGCTAGGAAAAATTCATGCTAGATCTAGAGCTAGGTGTACGGAGTTAGTGAAGGAAGTAGGTACCTTGTCTCGGGAGTTAACTTCACTTAAATCATGTTCTTCCCGAGACTCTGATAGCTGTACTCTATGTGATGCTTTGCTTGTGGAGTTGGAGAACCTAAGGACCTTGGATGATGGTGTGCTTTCTGAACTTGACGGTCTTAGGTCAATGAACACTAGCTCTAGTTCTTCTAATGTCATTCCTGCTAATGCTAGTTTTGTTCATGCTCACACAACTGCATCTTGTAAAAATTACCCTAAACTTCTTGCTGAGATTGATGCCATGAGCTCACACCTTAGGAAGCTTTCTGCTAGAAATGATGAACTTGAATTGCAAGCTTCTAAGGACCCAGTCAGCTCATGTGAGGGATTTAAGTAACTAAAACTTGACAATGATGCTTTGAATGTTAAGTGTGCTCAACTTGCTATGGACTAACTAGTTAAGTCACCAAATGTTTTTTTGGTGTATGTTGGGGTTAAGGATGATGTGGATAAGGTCTACGCCGAGCTTAGGAAGAAGTTAGAGGCCTAGGTTAGTAGAATTAGAGACGCTCCTTATGTTTCCTATGAGTCTCTTAAAATTGAGGCAGCCGTGTATAGGGAGAGATATGCATGCGCTGTTCGATCCTCTTCTTTTGGCTCTTCTTCTACTCCTTCCTCTTGCTCTTCTTGTGCCTCACTTTTTCAGGAGTGTTAGTAACTTATGAGCACTCTCAAGAAGTTTGTTGGAGGCAAGAAGAAGCTCAATCTCATCCTAGACCAGTCCAAGATTAGCAGATTTAATCAAGGTTTAGGGTTTGATAACTTGGAACCTGCACGGGCGCATCCGCTTACTGTTCTGCGTTCCTCCAAGAGTGGAGAGATCATGGTTGCTCCACAGACGAGCACCACTATGTTTAGGTCAGCTGGAATGGTCCACGGGATCTTTTACGAGAAGATGACACCACTTGCTACTTCAGCCTCTAAGGTGAAGTATACTTGCACCTTCTGTCAGAAGGATGGACACCTTGCTGATTTCTGCTTTAGACGCGCCAAGATCACTCGGTGTGAGCGTGTTCGTGCCCTTAGGGGTATTCAGGGTCATCCCCAGACTCTGAGTGCTCCTAAGGCACACACTACTTCTAGACAGGTTAGAGACTTGCCTGTTTTTGGACAGTGTATGGGGCTTGGTTTTCAAGCTTCTACCTCTGGTTTTTGCCCCGGAGATGTCCCGAGTCAGTCCCTTCGCCGTCCTCATGATATTCCTCGTTCTTCCCATCGAAGTAGATATCAGCGGCGTGAGTTTGCTTCCTGCAGCAGGAGGTCTTAGTAGTAGCATTGGGATGGTTCAGCCTTTGCACACCAATGGATCATACCAGCACCAGCTCCTACACATCCCACAGGAGCTATTTCTGAGCTTGTGAGATTTGAGCCTCAAAGATATACTAGAGTCCAGTCTTCTACTTTTGGGACTGGTATTTTGTCAGGACCAGAATTTGCAAATCCGGACCCTCTGTGTATTTAGCACTAGTCCAGGATCACGCTAGTGCACACAGTCTCAACATCGGTAAATACCACAATCATACTCAACGAAATAGTAAAATACTTTATTGAAAAGGAAATATAACCGGTTGCTCGACCTTATGGTCAAGTTACAAAAGTACGCCTCGCAGGGCTAAAGTCTTACTCGAATAAATCAACAGTGGAATACAAAGAAAAACGTGTGGCACCAACCAATATGCCACAGGCAACTGACTGGGCTCTTCCCCTAGTTTGTCGGCTCCTCCTGGAATTCTTCCTCCAAAGTTGGCGTTCACTCTTCTTCAACTGATGTTGTATTGTGGCAAGGGTGAGTACTTGGTACTCAGCAAGTCATGCACAGAATGCAAACTAATATTCTATATGCATGGCTTGTTACAAAGGATAGGCTAACAGGTTTATTTGTAGTAATGCAGCTATTGTAAATACAGTTATAGCTTACAAAGCAGTAAAACAATGATAAATAGGGTACGTTCACAATGGTTGCACAAGTAAAGCATTTCCCAAGCCTAAGTCCAATTCATCGTTCCAAAACCAAACATTCTCCAAAGACCAAGTTATTTTCATGAAAGTCTAACCCTTGACTTTAATCCCCGAGCAATGTCCAATGCTGCGGACACGGCTATTCGAATAGATTTTATACTCTGCAGAGGTTATGCACTTTACCCACAAGATACAGCCAAACACCACAAAGGCGAGTGTCCATAACAAAGTCTTTCGGAAACCTCTAACTGTACAAGTGGACCTCCCCGGTTATTGCGCACTAACCCTTCCCTTAGCAAAGGCTAAGTCTAGGACAATCAACCGTTAGATGGGTACCTGGACGCAGCCCCGGTACGCTCCCCCGTACAACTACACAAAAGGTGTAGTTGACACCCTGAGGTTCCACAAGTAATTTATTAGCAACTTAATCAACTAGGTCTGTCCCATTATAGACATGTGGTTGCACGTTTGACTCAGTTCAAAGGCTTGCAAGGTTATGTTCTTAGGGTGACCAAGGCAAGACTACCCGAAGAACCAAATCAACTTCCCCAGTGCCACAACTGGCCCACCCGATCATTCTTGCCACATGCCTAGGCCGAAAACTATTTACTGAACCCCCAATTGTTTACCATGCACCACGTGCCATCAACATCATCATCAATAACACATGTCACTTTCCAAAAATATGTTCCATATCTCATTAAGTTAATGTTAACATGTAATTGTTCAAAATCGTGTCATGTATACGTGGCAGGTCTAAGCATTATACTACAATGGTCTAAATACCTATGTTGGCAATTTTAATAATGTCCAACTATTTAATCCACAACTAGGGTGACAAGGGTTCATGGCATACAATTATATACAACAAGGTGTCATACAATAACTAGTTATTTAACTAATCCCAGAATTAATCAAAATCAATTCTAATTAAATTAGCATGCAATACTTTGAAACAACATAATTTCCAAAAATGGGATCAACATGGACAAAGCACAAGCCTTCAAAAAGTACTTGTTTTTTATCTTGAGCTGGCTCCTGGGTCAACACTTCTCATTCGAAGCCTTCGGGTACTTCAACGACTACTCGTAACACGCGAATAAAGTAATAAATAAATAAAACAGTACATCCACATTGCTCAAAATTAAAATAAAGTCCATAAACAGAACGAGCATAATTTTATAAATTGTTAGAAATTCGAACCGTCCAAATCGGAGTTAAAACGCAAAAGTTATACTAGTTTAAAGTTTAAAGAATCTATTAAATAAATATAAACAGAGAAAAACTGATGTCCAAAAATTAATTAAAATTCACATTTAAGTAGATCTCAATTTTATAAAAATTTAGAAATTGGAATCGTTCAAATCGGAGTTAAAACGCAAAAGTTATGAGCGTTTGAAGTTTGAAAATTCAAATAAATCAATAAACCGAATTAATTCATTTATTTTTCTATTGAAAAATCTGATTTATGATGTCAGCTGACGTCAACGTGGAAATTGAATTTACAACGAATTATTTTTCTAAAGGAAAATCGAATTATTGCGTCAGCATGACGTCAGCCGGTCCATGGACTTGATCCATGGCTCGGGCTCGGTCCACCATGGACTCGGTCCACGGGAACAGTGTCACTGACACGTGGGACCCACTCGGATGACATCATCACTTACGTCAGCACGCTCGGTCCAGCGGACTGACACGCGGGCCCCACCTGTCAGCGGCGCGCAGGCGCGCCCACACGGGTAAGGTGGCTAGGCTACGTGGCAGCTTCGGGTTGGCTAGGGTTTGGAGAGATCCTGCGTGTCCGTTTGAAATCCGACGGCGCGGATCAACTTCACGCGGTGGCGAACCAAGTGACGTGGCATGACCCGGTGTCGAGCACGTGGCTCGATCCGGGCCTTTGGATCCGAATCCAACGGATACTAGCAGTTCTAAAGCGAACTACGCGATTTAATCTGATCCGCCCAAATTCGAATCTACGGCCGAGATCCAACCTGAGTTAATACTATTGTGCGCTACGTGGCTCAATCCTACCCGCCCAATCTAGATCCTACGTCTATCATTGCATCTGGTCTCTAGGATTTGAGATGTACGTGGCTAACCTCGACGGTCCGATGCGGATCCAACGGTAGACAGAGCTCGTGGGCGTTGATGAAGATGCGGCGGTAAGGTGTGGCCAGAACCGAGGAAGACGACCCACGGGACGACACTTTGAGATTCCTCCGGCGAGATGAAGGCGCTCTACAGGTGCGGCACGACGTGGGGGCTCCGGACCTGACCTTGGATGCGGCGGAGATGGCTCGACGACGGCGGTGCACATGCAAAACCGAAGTAGAACCCTTCCCTACTCCAGTGATGGATTGCGAGAGAACGGTGGCGGCTCGGGCGCGATTAGCTAGGGCAAAAGAGGCGCACGAGGAAGGGTGACTCGCCGGCGGGGTCGAGTCCTTAAATGGGCCTCGGCTTTCGCGCAAATCACAAACCCTAAACGGACACGGTGGGCGGCCATCCACGTGTTGCAATCGGACGGCCTCCGTGCGCACGCGACGCAGCTGGCTTGCAACCGTCCGATCGGAATCGGACGGTGAGGGGTTAGGTTTAGGGTTGGGTGCGGCGACGCGGCTGGACCGAGTCAAGTGGCGCGGGTCCGGCTCGGGTCGAAATCGGGTCCGGTTCGAGTCGGACTCGATCGGATTAACAGTGAAACCCACTCGGATTTTCCAGGATTTAATAATTAAATTAATTCCTAGAAATTCAAATTATTCGAGAAAAATATCTAAATACTCAGAAAAATCCCAGAAAAATTTTAGAAAATATTTTAGGGCATTAGGGACTCAAGTAAAATATTTTCAACAAAAATTTATTTAGAACTTTTAATTATTTAATTATCTCAAAAGAGAACAAATTCAAATTAAATCCAAATAAATCCCAGAAAATTCCAAAAATTCACAAAAGTGCAAAAAGGCATTTAATTTCATGAAAAGCAAAAAAATTGGGGTGTTACATATTTCTGCTTGTTGTGTCACTCAGTATTGGGTTCCCAGATCTGCTCTTATCTGCCCCAATACTGAGTCTTTGAACTCTCTATCTCACTAGTTCTAGAGCATGATTGGCTCTCTCTTGTATCTCACTGGTTTGAGACCTGACATACACTTCTTTGTATGTTTTGTGCTCGATTTCAGGCTTCTTCTCGTGCCTCTCACCGCTAGGTGGTGAAGTGCATCTTTAGGTACCTTTGAGCTACCATTGATTATGGTATCTGGTACTCTTCCTCCTCCTATCTGTCCCTAGCCTTTTTCGATGCAGACTTTGCTGGCTATAGGATAGATAGGAAGAGCACATCTGGTACTTATCAATTCATTGGTACTTCTCTTATTTCTTAGTCTCTAGGAAGCAGTCCGGTGTTGCATGATCCACCGAGGTCGAATATGTTCTTCATGACCGATTCTTTGTAGCGATTTTTGGATGAGATCGACCTTACAGGATTTTTGGTTAGCAACAGATTGTGTTCCACTTTTCTGTGATAACACATCTGCCATTCACATTGTTAAGAACCCAGTGCAGCATTCTCAGACCAAGCACATTGATATTCGATATCACTTCATTAGAGACCATGTGGAGAAGGGTGATATAGTGCTTCAGTTTGTGGAGAGTGACCACCAATTGGCTTACATCTTCACCAAGCCTTTGGATAGCTCTAGGTTTGTTACCTTGAGAGGGGTGCTTGGGATTATGAGCCAATATGGCATAGCTTGAGGGGGAGCTGACTTGTATTATATGTTTATATGTGTATATTCAGCATTTCCCTTCTGTTTCTTCTTGGTATCTTTGGGTTGTTTTTCATTTTGTTGAGTCCACTTTACCTATGATTCTGTCCTTTCCTTCTCGGTTGAGCTCACCTTATGCTTTAGGTTGCTACTCTCCTTTCCTTCTCGGTTGAGCTCACTCACAGTCTTGTAGGTCTAGCAGGTGTTGGGCCCCTTGGGTAGACAGGGTCTGTGTTTGCTCCTGGGCTGGAGATTGAGAACTAGTTTTCCTATGTAAGTCATATGGGGAAGGTGACAGCGAGTCTGAGCTTAGTGGTCTCTACCATCTTTTCTATGCTCTTAGATCACCCAGTTGTCAGTTTCTGGTTTCCTTCTTCTCATTTTTGTCTTTCTGGTTTCAGTTGAGTTCAATTCTTTTTCTTGAAATTCAAAATTGCTAATAACTCAACTTGAATCAGATTTGTGCTTAAAATGGACTAATTTGTTGAGGGGGAGTTTGGAACTGACCTTCTTGCATTGCATATAGACTTGTTTCCATTTCTGAGCTTTGTCTTTTATGCAAATGATGAAACTGTGATTAGTTGCACCTAGATACTTTTCTAAAGATTCTTGTTAATCTAGGTTGTATCTAATTTGGTGTATCATAATTGAACTAGCCATCATTTAAATTGAGCTTTCTTGAAAACTTGATGAAACTTAGCTTTTACTTGCTATATTTCTTTACTATGCTTATGCCATGCTTGGTGAAATAGTTGGTTTCTACTAGAGTCCCTAGAGCAACTTTGGTTAGTTATATTGTTTCATTCCAAAATCCTCAACATGCTCATGATTCTAAGTGCTGAAATGACAAAAATTGATATATTTCTGCTAAAACTGAACTCAACACTTTCCATTCTCGAGATTGCTTTCCATTGCATCTGGGATGAACTTGGAATGAATTGTGTATGACCAAAACCACTCTTTTAAGCTTCTTGCTTGAGATGGTTGAATATGGCTTGAGTCAATAAAATTGAAAAAAATGCAAAATAGACTAGAGGAAGAGAGTGACTCCTAGGAAAGCTATGCCGATGGCTCCTAGTCAAGGTTGTGTTTCACTAGGATAAACTCTCTACACCTCAAAGGTTTGCACAGGAGAGTGAAGCTTAGGAAGCCTTTGTTGATGGCTCCTAGTCGAGGATGTGCTTCACTAGGCCTGACTCTTTGAACCGCTTTGTGAGCATTAATCTAAAAACTTGTATTTAAAAAGATGTTTGAGCATGAGGGTTCTCTAGTGGTCTTGTAGCTTCTCAAAGTGTTGACTAGGTTGAACTCTAGTATATCCATTTGCTCCTTAGATTGGCTTTGTTTCTAGTCTTGAAATTATGCTAAGTGTTGCTATTGTTGAAATCAAGCAAAAGTAATATAACATCTTTTGAGGTAGTTAGCAAAAATTGAAATATGCCATTGGATATGACATAGGATGACATAATCTGAACTTGAGTAGCTTGGTGTCATACTTTATCTAAGTGGTCACTTGCATAATCCTCAAAGCTCTTGTAACACCCCGGCATCTAGTATGCCCGAATGCTACCAAATATAGATTAAACAACATCTAAATACCACAAATTAAAGTAAATTACAGCAAGGCACAAATGCTAAAACCGAAAATTTCGGCAGCATCTCCTTTGTTTAACCATGTTTGGACAACAACAATAGCATAGCAAAATATGGCATAATACGAGACATTTAAAACAGCAATATAAGTCCAATTTAAGCATTCAAACTCTCCATGCGCCAAACAAAACGATTAAGGCACTTATAGCACACAACTAAACCATAAGCCAAGTTGCAACACACTAAATTTATTGTCAAAACACCAAATGAATAACTGTGGGAACAAATGTGTGAAGCTACGTGTAGGAGTGTGACTAGTTCCCTTCTCCGCATGCCGGTCTCATGGTACCTAAAACAACAAGAAAGCACAAGCGTGAGTTCAACACTCAGCAAGTATATTGCAATGGTACAAAAGAACAATTACATGGCTACAACACCTCACATCATGTCTATCATCTTATTCATGCTCACATATCATTATTCACATATCATCATCATCATGTATGCAATGCGATGCGATGCACATATCTCCTGGAAGCACATACCGGTATGGCTGAGTGCACACCCGTCAGTGTGCACCCTCTCTCCCCTTCCATCCCGAAGATGGAGGGTGCCTACTCCTCGCTTCCATTCACCGCGGTGGATGGAATCATGATGTAGGTTTTACTCAATGGCGCCCCGGACTAGTCATAACTTTCTCACCGACCTCACCAGACTAGTTATGACTTTCTCACCGACCCAGCCATGTATCATGTCATGTATGCAAATATGCCAACATCATAAATAACTTGTACATTAACACATGGCATCATAACATAATAATCCGTATTCATCATATCAATGGCAAACATTAAAGCACGGCATGTGAACACATCATAAATTCAATTGCAACTCATCAAAACTAACAACCTACAACCCGCTACCCATTCCAATACACTTGCCTCAACCACGGGCGATGGATTGGCGAGAAGTAGAGGGCACTCCCGGGGTCACACCACCTGCACATAGGTATCACACACTCAAAAACATGCCCTCAAAACAGTACGCAAACACTCTTCTACCCCGACTTCATAAACTACTCGCAAAACCCAAAAACAGGGGTTCTGTCCCGACGGGACAGCAGACTTCTAATGAGCATAACTTGAGTTCTAAGACTCCAAATTGATTAAACAAGTACATCCTCGCATAGCTTAGAACATTTCCTAACTTTTTCTAATTATATGAAAAAATTGATTCGGACTCTAAAGTGGTTTAATCTACAGAATACCGTGACCTGTTCCAATCTCGTCACAGTTTTGAACACGTTCGGTAAAACGAGCATAACTTTCAAACGGCTGATCGGAATTAAGCATTATTTACGTACAATTAAAGGTATTTCAATTACCTACAACTTCTTCAACAGGCAGACGACCAAATTCCGAGCCTAAATTGGCGAAAACTCAAACCCTAGGTCGACTGCACAATCTGCCCGAAACAGAGAACGTGGCAACTCTAGTTTTCTCCCAAATCTACCCAAGGGCAGCACCACCACTTGATCTAAAAACATGAAATCGACCTCTAGCACAGAACCTAGACCCAACCCACAGATCACCCATGCCATACCTCTCCAAGAAGATCCGAAACCGATGAAGTCTTCCTTCCCGCCGGCCGCTCCTTCCTCCCGATCCGCAACGGTTCGCCGGAGATTCCCAAATTACGGCGATCTTCCGAGCGGGGCAGCGAGGGGCACCACGAGAGGGGACGTCGTGGGGCTGCTAGGAGAGGGGTGAGGGGCTTGGGAAGGGAGGGGGAGGGTGGAGGCGCAAAGGAGGGAGATGGGGGCGACTAGGAGGGGGAGGCGCCACAAGGGGAGGTGGGGGAGGTGAGGGATGGCTAGGGCATGGGGAGGGGCGCACAAGGGCAGGGTGGAGGCGCCCCAAGGCAGGATATCCTGCCTCCCCCTCCTTCATGGGCCCAAATTTCCTCCCACCAAGGCCCACAACACATCCCCCTTAGGCCCGAACTCCCTTGGAGAGGCTCGAACGCCCGAAAACAGCCCGGAAACACGAATAAACCTCACCGCGTATAGTTTTAACCCCCGATTTCATATTTTATAATTTTTTGACCTCAACATTCACATTTTATAAGATTACGATACTCCGTGGTGTCACAATCTCTAATTTCACTTTTTACGGTGTCTCGACATCCCGTAGTGTCACAGCTCTTCTAGGTTACATTTCATCCAAAAATTGCTCTCTTGATGCCTATATTGCCAAAAGGAGGAGAAAACATAGAAAAGACATCTTAGAGGGACGAAAATTAAAAAGAATGCTTTCTCATGATCATGTTAAACAATTGTTCTTGCATTTGGATCATGAGTAATATTGACCTTTTTGAGAGATTTCTTCGATTTTGGAGCTCTTGTCGAAAAATTATTCTTTCTTGCGTTGAGCTCTGAAAAT
Organism: Rhipidocladum racemiflorum; assembly: GCA_036346355.1. Classification (NCBI taxonomy): domain Eukaryota; kingdom Viridiplantae; phylum Streptophyta; class Magnoliopsida; order Poales; family Poaceae; genus Rhipidocladum; species Rhipidocladum racemiflorum. The sequence continues at coordinate 3,898,487 of CM070569.1, read as the reverse complement.
CTTCTCATCTATTTGGTCATGAGCTTGCTTTCTCTTTTAATTGTACCAAATATGATTTTTGCAATCAAATTGCTTTTCTTCTTTTATTTTCAAACTCAAATTATGCCTTTTGTGTGATTTGTCAATATACTCATCAAGGGGGAGATTGAAGGACCATGTGGAGGTCCATCCATGTTTGTGATGAGTATTTGACTTTATTTAAGTAAGGTGTGCTCATGTTTGAGTTTGATTTGAATTGATATTCAAAAGGAAGCAATTTGAATTGTGTTAGCTTCTTGCAGTACCACCGGCCTATGGCTGGCGGTAGTACCGACTTGATGAATGAGTCATGATTCTTTGTGAGCATTTGTGATGATTATTGGACAATACTATGTGATGCGTTTTCTTTATCCTTGATAGTTGCAAGATGATGGTGCTAGGTCATGGTGAGGCGGAGGATGACCGGGACCAGGCGGGGTGCGTCGGAGGTCCAGACGGTCAAAGATCGCCGGAAGATGATTGGAAACGGAGTCCGGGCAAGTCAAAGAAGACAATGAAAGGCGATGATACTAGCTAGATGCCGCGAGGATCGATGAGGGCCGTTGGATCGCGGTCTAGTTGATAGCTTAGCGGGTCTAGGTAGTATGCTTTGAAAACCATACAATAAAACCCATTATGTGTGGGGGTTTTGGGTTGCCCTTGCATGGTTGTGTGATTGAGTTAATCCTAGCCCTTGGTGGAGTGTTCTAGGGTTAGGGAGTCATCCAAGGGTGGTAGGTGGCCCAAGAGTAGTATAAATAGAGGGGGAGGGGTGCCTTCCCTCACTTGAGGGTTTGAGTTGCTCCTTTGAGCTTTGCCCACATGAAGTGAGGCTTTGTAAACCCTCCATCCAGAAAATACAAAGATTATGTATTCTTGTGAATTTAAATCGCGCATTTACATTATGTCTTTACATTACACAATTTAAATTTAGCATTTACCTTCCCGGATTTAAATTCCTGCAATTTACTTTTTCGCGATTTGGATTTGCCTCTTCTCCTTCTAAATGTGGTTGATTAAGGATGTCTTGAGGGTGCTCATTTGGTTTTACATCTCTCTTGCACCCTAGGATAGACTAGAGGTCAAGTTTATATCAAAATTGCAAATCTGTTTTGAACTTGTTCTTCACGCAGTAGTAAGTCTTCAATTTTAGAGAAATATAGAAAACTATTTTTTGGGTGATTCTTATTGAAGAAGGTGTGTGACTCATATATACATCCATGGAAAATTTTTGGAGTCCACTGGTTGCACCGTTTGGGCGCTATGAGGTGAAAACCGATCCCCAAACTTTCTGATCAAAGTTCCTGACTATCTGTGGTTTTTAATTTTTACTAATTTGTATATGAGGATTTTTGAGGTTATTTTTGGTGGAGTATTTTATGACTCATTTTCTCACAGGGATAAAAAATTTCAAAAATTTTAGAGCAACATAAATCCATCAACCACCTTCTCAAAGTGAGGACAATTCTTGAAAAATCTGCTTTTCCTTTTCTAAAAGAGACTTGTGATTTGGCTTGATCTATTTTAGAAAAGAAGTATTTAAATTGATTCATATTTATTTGGATACTTAACAACCAGGATTGTGATTGAAAAATCCCTCACTTGTTTCATGGCTCTCATCCATGCAAGCTAGGGGTACACATAGTTGTCTAGTCGTTCCGGTTTTTGCATGTTTTGCGAATCTGAGGAGCACCAGTCTCAACGAAAATATTTGGGTGTTTCAGATTTTTGTTGCGGGATTGTTTGGAGTACTTTGAGTGGGGGAAAATTTTATTTGGAATCATTCACCCCCGCCCTCTGATCGCCATCTCGATCCTGCAGATTCAAATGAATTAGCTCAATTCCGTAGAAATGGAGAAAGCCGCGAAATAAAGCACTGGCGCGGAAACCGAACGTGCGCTAAAAAAAGATTAAAAAAAAACCACCTCATCAAGGCAAGGGTTAGGAGAAGGCTCACCCAACGCCGGGCGAGTGCTGATCAGCTCCAAGGCTGGGAGAATGCCAGCGAAGACCATCCTCTCCAAGTGTTCCTCTCTGCAGAGATTTAAATCTAATCGATTAACCATGCTCACGGTCAAGAGCAGCTTAAAAAATAATATCAAGTATAGACTTTTGGTTTTGTTTTTGCAAATGCTTTGGAAAAATGGTGGTATAACGGATTGGTTTAATGGTTCGATGAAATGGTATGTGGAAATGGTATGGTGAAATGGTATGGTGGAATGGTTCATCGGTATGATGAATTGGTGAATCGACATGATGTTTGAATGTGATATACTTGTTGGATGAAGTATGGATTGATGGACATATACTGTGTATATTGTTGTTACTTTCTTATCAAGTGCTCTTTTAAATTCCGAGATGTTTCGAAAGTACTACTCTATTGCAAATAAATCTTGCTTCATGCAAAATTGATCCTAGTATAGAAAACTGTTCCATTTGACACAACTTGCATTTAATTATACTTTCATACACTAAAGTCTTGCGAGTACATACGTGCACTCACCGTTTACTCTAAATAAAACTGTTTAGAAGAAGGTAATGAAGATGTCCCCGATGATGAGTTCCTTGAACCTGGATCAGACGACTTCTTGGACAATTAACTGGGTTCTTTCCCCCGTCGGTTGCCTATGGGTTATGGATGGCACACCGCTGCCGTTGTTGTACTTTTGCTACTTTCCGCTGTTGTTCATTTCTGTTAAGTTGTATTTGGCCGGATGGCCGTGAACTTGTAATTATCAAATAGTTGTAATAGTTCTAATTTTAATTTTATGTCAAGTATTTGTGTATGTGATTCGTTTCATCTCAAATGCTAGATATGTGGGTGCTAGGCGTTTGATCCTGGGAACTAGTACTACACATATTCGGGTGCTCAGAATTGTTCTCAACCATTTGACGCATGAACATGAGCGGCTATCGTGCCTTAACTACTGCGACGCACACCTCTCGGTAGGTGTGGGCGGTACTAAGTTTTGAGACGGGCGGCGTGTGTCGTGCCCAAATGATTGACCTCAATCCTGGTATGGTTTCCGGAGAGTGGTCGGAACTTTTTTGGTTGCGTAAGTCTGTACGATGGGATTACATGGTTTATATTTGGTTGAGTGAGGATAATTTGATTAACATCTATGCACGGGACTTGGGGTGGAATTTTAGCTCGAGGTTCGGCTCGGGCTCGGCTCGGCTCGGTGCAGCTCGGCTCGGCTCGCCTGGCCAACGAGCCGAGCCCGAGCCTACCGCCTGGCTCGCTTGGCCAACGAGCCGAGCCCGAGCCAGCTCGTGAGCGGCTCGTTAGGCTCGACAGTCATTGAGTCATATAAGGTATGAATTCTGTCTGATGTCAGTATACCTAATGCTAGACATCTAATGAGCAATGCTTGCCTTACCTTACTTTTTGAGTTTACTCTTCTTAGTACTTCAAATGTCTTGTATTGGGTCTACTGATTACTTTTGCACAGATAAAAGTAAGCGGAGTATTCTTTTTTCAGATTACATGTTTGCAGTTTTATAAACTGAAAGAGCAGTCTAACCATCTATGCTTAAAAAGGCGTCCCATAAATGTGAAATTGCTTCTTAACCGAACCCTAGAGGAGGTTGGAGCCTGAGAACAGTGAGAATGAATGGAGGAGCTTCGTTTTTTTGTGAGAATGAAGGGCATTTGGGCCCTTGCCAGTGCCCTTGTTGCCCGGCTCGCGAGCCACGTCAAGCCGGCTCGAGGTTCGAGCGAGCTCGAGCCGAGCCCAATATTGAGCTCGATGTATGTAACGAGCCGGGCTCGGCTCGGCTCGAAAACTGGCGAGCTCGGCCGAACCGAGCCGAGCTCGGCTCGGCTCGGCTCGGCTCGGCTCGATTCCACCCCTACACGGGACTTGTTGAAGACAGTGCGTATACACTTAAGTAGAGTATGTATGTCACTTCTAATCCAACACAACAGTAAAGATTTGGTCGCCGCGCCCGGGCGCCCACAGCGCCGCACGCGAAGAATGATGGTGTGGGCTGGGCATTGCCGTGCCACGCCGCTAGGCCCCCGCTAGGAAGCCGCAGATGTGCATCACATATGTGGGTGCCCACGTCTCCAGGTCCCATCCGCCCACCACCACCAGCCTTATCCTCTCCCCGCAGGCCACCACGGCGAACTGGCAGAAGAGCGAGAGGCCTCGGCAGCCATTGGGGAGCGTGGGCAGCGTGGCCCACCTGCTGTTGGTCGGGTCGTGGAGCACGAGGCTTAGGACATGGAGAGGTCGACGGCGTACTTGTGGGCCAGATCGAAGGCGACGAGTGGGGTACAACCTTTGGCGAGGGTGAGGAGCTGGCGAGTGAGGTCGTGCGCCCAGTGGCGACGAAGGGCGACTCGACCTCCACCTTGCACTGGTGCGAGGTGCAGTGCATGGCGGGGAGCTGGTCGAACCCCACCCACAAGAGACCCGTGCCACTTCCTCAAGAAGCCCCGAAATCAAGTCACCCACTAGCTGCTTCCTGCTTATGAATAGCGATCGGAATTGGAATGGGAATCGGGTAGTGGAGCTAGGTGTCTCGTGTGGCTGTTTTGGGATCCGAGCGGGAAGGAGAGAGGTAATAGAGAGGATGAAGAAGATGACTTGGTAGTCAACTTGGCAAAGCTATTACTAAAATCACGGTAAGGGTGTTATTTACACCGGTAGTAGAAAGTTAAGGGTGTTAAATAACCAGTTTTATAGATTATGGGGTTATTTGGATTTTTCTGATACTTTGGAGGTGTGATATGGCCTTATTCTTTTAAATTATATATCTATACTATTGTATTACCTCTGTTCTTTTTAACATATTATTCTGGACATCGGCACGATCTCCAATATTCACCTTTGATCACTAGTCATTAAACATGTAATGATATAAAAGTATTTATGATAACAAATCTACTAATAGGATATTGAGAGGTGCTTCTATGAATTTCCCGTCAATACAAGTTGCACAAATCATGAAGCAAGTGAAATGATTTACCCTTCATTTATGCTTTAATATTGGTGTAACTTTTAAAAAAAGATGCATAAAAGCACCTCTCATGTAGGGATATAAACGGGCCGAACTCAAGCTGGCTTGGGGCTCCCAGGCTCGAGCTCGGTAAGGCTCGAGCCGAGCTCGAGTTGGGATCCGAGCCTTGATTCAGGCTCGAGCTCGGTTCGGTCCAAGCTCGAGTAGACTCGAACTCGGCTCGAGTCAGCTCGATAAGCATAATAAGCTCGAATAATCTCGGTAGACTCGTGTAAGCTCGGTAAACCAGGTAAGCTCGTAAGCTCGGTAACAAAGTTCGAAGAAGCTCGGCTTGAGTAAGCTCGGTAAAAAGCTCGAGTAAGCTCGATTTACGGAGGCTCAATCTAAGCTCGAGTAGGCTCGCGAACTATTCGAGCTCGGCTCGATGAAGCTCACGAGTTCGAGATCGAGCTCGAGTTCGGCTCATTAATTTGGAGCTCGAACCGAGCCTGAATCGAGCCGAGCTCGAGTAGCTCGCGAGCTCGACCTTTCTTTTACAGCCCTATTCATTTTCACATGATAAATCCAAATGTTTTTGAATTGGGATAGTATTACTTTTCCTCACAAACAATTGGTAAAGTAATTTGAACCGTTGATTAGTTTGCCCAGTGTATCTACCACACATCTATCTTCGGTAGAGAAGATCGGACCGCTACACTTTGCGGGATTCGCCTGCTTGTCTTTAAAACCACATGATTTCCGGACATTTCTACAGCGTTCCTAGATATGCATCCTACGAGCATGCTTCCCAATGCGCTTGCAATTGTTCTTTATGTTTTTGTGCAGATTGATCGAACGTGTGATCAAGGAAACTATCCATGCGCCACGTCATAGGTCTAAAACTTGGAGCGCCTAGCCTCGGACGTCTGATCGATCGATCTGAAGGTTAGCTCTAGGTATGAAAACATTTTGGGTATGGACGGATTTTGTTTTTTTCGTATCTTAATCTATATTTTTTTTTTCTGGATTCGAAATCGGATACGAGCTGATCAGATATAGATACAAATTTGGATTATTCGGGATATAGATACGGGACAGATATGTGACAGATTCAGGTTGAAAACGGATAAAAATATACGGATAATACACACATATATAGAGTAATATATTTTGAATTAAATAGTACAAGTACATGATCATAGTAGCAAGTTATATATTAACCAAACTCAGTATACATCATAGAAAGAACATGCTACTTTAGGATCAATAGAACCAACTAATTGTCAATATAAATGGGCTCTTCATAGAAAAAAAGGGATGAAACGGGTTGGGCTTTGTTGATATTCGAATAGGAAATTCGGATATCCGATCCGAATATCCGAATAAAAAAAATCCGGATATCCGAATAGGAAAAATCCGAATATCCGGATTCCGTCTCGTATTTACCGGATATTGGTTGCTTCGTATCCGATCCCGGATCAGAATTCAAGTATCCGGATCCCATCCTGTATCCGACTGGATAGTTAAATCCGATCCCTAATCCGGTCCCGGATCGGGCGGAAATATCTGGCCCCGTTTTCATCCCTAATTAGCTCATAAATATTAGGAAAATGCTGTCTGTTGTACTTGCCTTAGATAGCTCCTCTAATTGAGGATCTCCTGTATCCTGCATGCATACTCACCATATATACGACAGGGTCACCCACCCCTGGTGTGCGGTGAGTTTCCTATCTTCCTTCATGGTATCAGATTAGATTGATCCTGCTTCCGCCGCGCCGCCCCAGCAACACGTCCACCCGACGCCGCCCTCTTCCCGGTGACCGCACCCACAACGCCGTGATCGCGCCATGTCCATGGACTCGGCCCCCGAAGTTGCGCCCCTCACCGCTTCCTCCCCTGCCTCCGGCAGCGGCGTCCTCCCCGAGACCTCCAACTCTGTTGCACCCGTCTTCATCAACCCTTACGCCACCGTCGCCGTCAAGTCCCACGTCCCCATCATTCTCGAGATGAAGAACCCCAACTTCAACAAGTGGGCATCCTTCTTCCGGGCCATGTGCGGCAAATTTGGTCTTATGGCGCACATCGACGGCACCACTCCTTCGCAACCGGCCGATCCCCACTGGGAGCAGGCCGACTGTTCGGTCCATAGCTGTTTGGCTCCATCTCCGACGACGTCCTTGACCTCGCCATGGAACCAGGACAAGATGCCCGTTCCCTATGGGTCGCCATCGAAGATCTCTTCTAGGCCAACAGGGAGGCCCGTGCCATTTTCCTCTCCCACCAGTTCCACTCCATGACCCAAGGCGATCTCTCCGTTTCTGAGTACTGCCAGCGCGTCAAGACCGCCGCCGACTCCCTACGCGACGTCGGCCATGGCGTCACCGACTCACAACTCGTTCTCAACCTCCTTCGCGGTCTAAATCCTCGCTACTCTAACACCGCTGATGACATCGCCAACATGCCGGTGTTCCCGTCTTTCGCCAAGGCACGGAACATGCTGGTGCTCAAGGCGCTCCGCATGGCGAATGAGGAAAAGGTGGCTACGGCCACTGCGCTCCTCGCTGCTGGCTCCTCTTCCTCCTGCGACTCACGAGGGTGCCATCCAATCTCCCTGCCATCGGCGACGTCCAACGCCGGCTCTTCTTCCTCTACACGCAGCGGCTCCAACAAGCGAGGCAATCGCCGCGGCGGCGGCAAGAAAAGGCCACAACCGCAGCAACAACATTCTTTTCCTGTTGGGCCACGGCCTTCCGGCCCGTGGATCTGTTTCAACCCCCTGGCCGTCCAGCCTGGCGCGTCACCCTGGCGTTCCCCGGGTGCCGGACTGCTCGGCCCGTATCCGCAGGCCCACACGGCCTTTGCGACCCCGTAGGTCTCCCCGCTGCCGTCCCAAGGCTTGGATCAAGCCGGCCTAATCGCGGCTCTCAACCAGATGACCGTCCAGGGCACCATACCATGGGTGCTCGACACCAGCGCCACGACTCATATGTCGTCTACGGATGGTATTCTCTTTTCTCGCCTATCCCCATCCGCTTCCTTTATTACCATTGGAAATGGTGCCACTATTCCTGTTACCTTACAAGGCCGCTCCTTCCTCTCTACACCATCTACCAAATTCATTTTAAACAATGTTCTCATTGTCCCTTCTATTGTTCGTAACCTTCTATCGGTACGTCAATTTACCCGTGACAACCTATGTTCCATTGAATTTTATCCTCTTGGTTTTTCTATCAAGGACCTCAAGACCCGGCGCATGATTCTTCGTTGCAATAGTGGTGGCGACCTCTACACTTTCCCTGGCACCTCCCCCTCAACCGTCGCCCACGCAAACCTCGCCGTCTTCTCTTCGCTTTAGCACCAGCGTCTTGGTCATCCCGGCCCTGTTATCCTCACTACCCTCCACAACAATTATAATATCTCATGTAATAAAGCAGCTCGCTCGCCTTGCCATTCATGTCAGCTCGGCAAACATGTGCGTCTGCCCTTTTCTAGTTCAACTTCATGCACATCTGCACCTTTTGAACTCATTCATTGCGATGTTTGGACTTCTCCTGTCAGTAGGATTTCTGGCTATTTATACTATTTAGTTCTTCTCGATGATTTTACCCACTTCTGTTGGACGTTCCCTCTTAGACGCAAATCCGAGGTTCACGGTCTCATTGTTGATTTCACCCACTACGTTAATAACCAGTTCGGCTTGCCTCTCAAGTGCTTTCAGGCTGACAACGCGCGGGGAGTTCGTCAACCGCACCACTACCACCTTCTTAGCTGCTCGTGGCATTCTATTGCGCCTCTCCTGCCGGCACACTTCGCCACAAAACGGCAAAGCTGAACGCATCCTCCGTACTCTCAACAACTCCGTTCGAACCCTCCTCATACATGCGTCTATGCCACCAACTTATTGGGCTGAAGCTCTAGCCACCGCCACGTATCTATTAAACCGGCAACCATCCTCCTCAATCCACAACGCCATTTCCTTCACCCTACTACATCGCAAACTCCCTGAGTTCCACCATCTTCGGGTTTTTGGCTGCCTCTGTTACCCCAACCTCACGGCCACCTCCTCACACAAACTTGCCCCGCGTTCTGCAGCCTGTGTTTTTCTCGGGTACCCATCCTCCCACAAGGGATACCGCTGCCTAGACCTCCGCACTCACCGCGTGATCATCTTGCGTCTTGTGGTCTTCGACGAATTTTCTTTTCCCTTTGTGGCTTCTCTTCCCATGCTGCCATCCACATCCTTTGACTTCCTCCTCGATGACGATGCTGCTCTAGTGTTCCCCACTATGCCTATGGCCACTCTTCCTGCGGGATCTCCGTCTCTTCCAGACGTCGAGCGACCGCGGCTCTCCGTCGTAGGAGTTCCGTCCCACCCGGACGTCGAGATGCTGCCCCCCTCCGCGGTAGCTCCGTCGCCAACCGACGTTGAGTGATCGCCCTCGCCATCGGTTCCCAACGTTCCAGTGGTGCCCCTCACCACACGCGCTATGGCCACGGGCGGGCCATCACACCTGGACGTCGAGCCCCTACCACCCGTCGCGGTAGCTCCATCTCTGGACGTCAAGCGATCACCATCACGGACTCCAGCGGCGCCCATCACCACGATCGATGTGGCCACAGGCGAGCGCCTGCTGACTAGCCCCACTCCGCCAACCCAGCACTTTGTGGATCAGCAGATCGTGGTCACCCTTCCGCCACCAGGGTCGGCCCCACCCGTAGTGCCACGCCCAGCCCCTGGGCCACATCAAATGATGACTCACGTGCGGGCTGGCATTATCAAGCTGGTCACCCGGCTCAACCTCTCGGCGACACACGTCTCCATCTCTCCAATACCGGCGACCTACGGGAGTGCGCTCGCCAACACCAACTGGCGTACTGCGATGGTTGAAGAGTACAAAGCTCTGGTTGCCAATGGCACCTGGCGCCTTGTCCCTCGACCTCCCAACGCTAATGTCATGACCGGCAGGTGGATTTTCAAACACAAGTATCACTTGGATGGCACCTTGGCTCGCCATAAGGCGCGTTGGGTTGTACGTGGCTACTCGCAGCAGCATGGCATGGACTACAATGAGACTTTCAGCCCGGTCGTCAAACCCTCAACCATTCGGGTCGTCCTTGCCATTGCTACCTCCCACGCTTGGCCTATCCATCAACTTGATGTGAAGAACGCCTTCCTTCACGGCCATCTTGAGGAAACGGTCTACTGCCAACAACCATCTGGATTTGTCGACCCGTCCGCTCCTAACCATGTTTGCTTGTTGCAGAAATCTCTTTATGGCTTGAAGCAGGCACCTAGGGTGTGGTACCAATGCTTTGCATCGTACATTCACCGCCTGGGTTTTGTCGCCTCGCAATCCAACACTTCTCTCTTCGTCTTCAAGGAGGGCGAGCAGCTCGCCTACCTCCTGCTGTATGTCGACGACATCATCCTCACGGCTTCCTCGTCAGGTCTTCTTCACCGCATCACCAAGCTGCTCCACTCTGAGTTCGCGATGACCGACCTTGGCGATCTGCACTTCTTCCTCGGCATCTCCGTCAAGCGCTCCACTGACGGCCTATTCCTATCTCAGCGGCAGTACGCTCTGGACCTTCTTCAGCGTGCTGGTATGGCAGACTGCCACCCGACCGTGACCCCGGTGGACACTCACACCAAAATGTCTGCGTCAGAGGGCGCCCCTGTTGCTGACCCCTCCAAGTACAGGAGCCTCGCTGGGGCTAGGGGTGAAAACGGATCGGATACGGACGGATAATGGCTTTACCATATTTGTTTTCATATTTTTTCTCGGATTCGGATACGAATACGGATAGTCCGGATACGAATACGAATACGGATAATATCGAATATAGATACGGATCGAATACGAATCGAATCGGATACGGTTACGAATATTTATCGGAGCATGATAATCCCTTAGATTGTACATAAAAAATCAACGAAAAACATAACTAGTTGATTTGATTAAAATTTTATTGAAAATTGAATAAATATAAGCATTTCCATTCACTTAGACAATAGTTAATACCATGTTGCAAACAAAATTATGTAAGACTTAGTTCATCACGTACATACGATTAATGCATTATACATGTAGATCAAAAGACAAAATAAAGGTGATCCTTGTTCAGAGATACAAATGGAAACAAATATAGAACACACTAAAAGTTTGATAATACTTGATTACCATGTCTCTAGAAAACATATATAACACTTACGTGTAATAACCCCAAGATTTGTATTATTTGTTAAATTATGTTTAAAATAATAAATTATGTATTTTATGAGTTTTTATGCATTTTAGCTACTTATTTAAAATATTTTCCTATTAAAGACAACAATTTTTGAATTTTTTAGAAAATTTAAAATATAATAAAATTTTAAAAATATATTTTTTAAAATTATAGACTATGTTAGGAATTTTATCAAAAAAATTTCATAATTTTTGGAGCTAATTTGCTAATTTTAATAATTGAAACTTAATTTATAGATTAATTAAATTAGAAAACAATTTAACATTTAGTAACCTTTTTGGGCCAAAAGAGTAGCTTGGCCCAGCCCATATTGTATATCCGGATATCCGATCCATCACTATCCGAATTATCCGAATCCGTATCCGTATCTGACGGATAGTGAGCTACCGAATCCGTATCTGTATCCGACAAAAAATATCCATATCCGTATCCGATCCGATACTATCCGACAAATATCCGATCCGACAGAATCCGTATCCGAAAAATATCCGGATCGGTCGGAAACTATCCGATCCGTTTTCATCCCTAGCTGGGGCTCTTCAGTATCTCACGCTCACCCGACCCGACTTAGCGTACGCCGTCCAACAAGTGTGCCTCTTCATGCATGATCCCCGAGAGCCACATCTCGCCCTGATCAAACGTATCTTGCGCTACGTCAAGGGTACTCTCTCCAACGGTCTACACATCAGCACGTCTCCAGCCCACTCTCTTACCGCGTACTCTGACGCGGACTGGGCTGGCTGCCCCGACTCCCGACGCTCCACATCACGCTACTACGTCTTTCTCGGCGACAATCTGGTCTCTTGGTCCTCCAAGCGCCAAACTACTGTTTCCCGTTCCAGCGCGGAAGCCGAGTACCGAGCTGTTGCACACGCCGTCGCCGAGTGTTGTTGGCTGCGCCAGCTCCTTCAAGAGCTTCACTTCCCGATTGCTTCAGCCACAGTCATCTACTATGACAATGTCAGCGCCGTCTACATGTCGACCAACGCGGTCCAACACCGTCGCACGAAGCACATTGGAATTTGACATCCACTTCGTCCGCGAAAAGGTTGCCCTTGGCCAGTTCCGGGTTCTACATGTTCCTTCCTCGCACCAATTCGCCGATATCATGACTAAAGGCCTACCTGTCCAGTTGTTTACTGAATTTCGGTCCAGTCTTTGCGTCCGATCTCCTCCCGATACGACTGCGGGTGGGTATTAGGAAAATGCTGTGTGTTGTACTTGCCTTAGATAGCTCCTCTAATTGAGTATCTCCTGTATCCTGCATGCATACTCACCATATATACGACAGGGTCACCCACCCCTGGTGTGCGGTGCGTTTCCTATCTTCCTTCAATAAACTGAATGTTACAATAGTGCAATATTCTTTTTACGTGCAATATCCCTAAATTGAAATATTGTTGTAACAAGTGATCTCTAGCCACCGCTAGCCCGCTGAGCTCTAATTTGCTAGAGAAGGAGGCTGCTGTGGACGTCCTCTCTCAACTCTCAAGCACGGGCAACGGTGACCTTGGACCAACAGCTAGCGTTGGAGCTCAGAGCACCGTGGCCGTAACTTTCTTCCAAAGGTCTTGGAGGGGCGGGAAGGGAGAGAAGCTCGTCTCTGGTGGCGATCCCTCGCCGCCACTGGCTCGTCGGAGCTCTAAATTGGCGGAGGAGGGAGGGAGGGAGGATTTGGACAGTAGTATTCTCGATTTGTCACAAGAAAAATTCATGAAACCGCAATATTTAGTTCCATGGTTGTATTCCACTATGATGTAACAAAACAGAAACGCAAAATAAAAATTGTGCAACAAATGAGAACTATTGTGGCAAGAAATACAAGAACATGTTGCAACAAAATTGAAATATTGTTGAAAAAAATAAGAAGTGCCACAACATTAAAAAAAAACACCGCAACAATATTTAAGATGGGTCGGAGGAGGAGCTGGCAAGATCTAACGCCTCAGACAACACATCCTCATCACCCTTGACACTCGACCATGCGCCCTGCTCCTCCAATACGGCTCTTCCTCCACCACGTCACAAAATGTTATGTCATCCCCTTGACCCTAACACCAGCGCAGTTCCCCCTTCTCTTGATACGTCATGCAAGTTGCCTCCCACGAGAGGTTGTTGAGACTTGAGAGCGACGGTTGAGTGGGAGTTAGAACTCATGGTGAGCAACAAAAGCCTCATATCTTTTTTTAGATAATGGAAGATTTATTCTCTCGGCCTCTGCATCATGGGATGCACACAGCCAAAACTTATTACAGAGTCGCAACCAAACAATTGACTACAAAAGAGAGTAAATAAAAACTAAAAAACCTCAACACAAGCCAATTTAAAGATGAAACAAGAGTTCTCATTCCGCGCAAAGCCTGTTACTAAATCTCCACCCATGCTTGACGAAGAGGTCCTTGATTACCATGTCTAGCATTCTGCATCCAGAAAATATGACAGTTTTTGCCTCCTGGGATTGCATCACAGGCCATGAGCGTAACCAGCTGATGCACATAAAGATAACCTGCAATGAATTAAAATTCTTTTTCTTATAAAAAACCATACCATTCTGTAGTGACCAAATTGATCAACAAAGTGCAGCAATGCCCACTAAAATGTGAGTCCGTAAATCTTTGTCCATTCCTGATAACCAATTCCCAAACATATTGGTAATGCTACTAGGAGGTGTCAAATTTATAGCCACTTGGATGACACGCCAAGCCAAACGAGTAACATGACATTCCAAAAAAAGATGTTGAATGGTTTCATTCTTGTTACAAAAACAACATGTTTTGTTACCATTCCAATTTCTTTTTGCAAGGTTATCTTTTGTTAAGATTACCCCACAGTGAAGATACCAAAGAAAAAAAATTATTTTTAGAGGTATCTCAAGCTTCCACAAAATATGTTTTGTACTGGGGATGTTATGATGCATTAATGTTTGATACATCGACTGAACAGAAAACTGTCCATTCTGATGGAGATTCCATCGAAATGTATCTTTTTCTGAAGTTAAATGCACCCTACTGATTTTTGTAACTTGTTTATGTAATGCCAACAAATTTTGTCCCGTAATAGTTCGACGAAAATAAACATTTAATGTGTTAGAATTCAGAACCTCAGCCGCTGTGGCATTTTTTTTCCGAACAATATGGAAGAGTCTAGGGTATTGTATGTTTAGGGGTTTTTCCAAGCCAGTTGTCTTGCCAGAAAGGAATTTGATTGCCATTTCCAACTTGGAAGGACCCAAATCTAAAGAAATATTGTTTCACTCTCATTAAGCCAGACCAGAATTGGGAGTCTCCAGGTTTCTTTTCTACATAAGAAAGAGTCTTATTTTGAATATATTTTCGTCTAAGAAGTCTTTGCCAAACCCCATCATCATTTAATATTTTGAAAAGCCATTTACTAAGCAAGCAAACATTTTTTACATCAAGGTTTTGAATACCCATGCCTCCTTGATCCTTTGGTCTACAAAGTATATTCCACTTAGCAAGCCTATATTTCTTTTTATGGTTATCACTTTGCCAGAAGAATCTGGATATGTAATAATCCAATTTTTTAAGAATCCCACGAGGTATCTCAAAAAGAGATAACATAAACATGGGTAAGCTGCTTAGTACAGAATTTAAGAGTACTAAACGACCTCCAGCAGACAAGTGTTTTCCCTTCCAGCTACTTAGACGTTTTTCAAATCTTTCTTCTACCCCCTTCCACTCGCTAATTCGTAATTTTCTATGATGGATTGGGATGCCAAGGTATCGAAAGGGTAGTTGTCCAGAACTACAACCAAAAAGTTGTGTATACTGAATTTCTAATTCTTTAGCATCGCCAAAACAGTAAATTTCACTTTTGTTGAAATTGATTTTGAGACCAGAAATTTGTTCAAATGCACATAGCAAAAGTTTCAAGTTTATGGCTTGTTCAAAATCATTTTTCATGAATAAGATAGTGTCATCTGCATATTGCAGAATAGACAATCCATCATCCACTAAATGAGGTATTAAACTGCTTATTTGCTCATTATTTTTTGCTCTATCTAAAATAACCGCCAACATGTCAACAACAATATTAAATAAGATGGGGGATAAAGGGTCACCCTGACGTAGGCCTTTTTTGGTTTGAAAGAAAGGGCCTATATCATTGTTGACCTTAATGGCCACACTACCTCCGGTAACAAAATTCTCAATCCACCTGCACCACTGTGGTGCGAAACCTTTCATCCTTAGAGTTTGTTTAAGAAAAGGCCATTTAATCTTGTCATAAGCGTTTTCAAAGTCAATTTTAAATATCACCCCATCCATTTTTTTCCTATGTAATTCATGGATAGTTTCGTGAAGAATAATCACTCCATCCATAATGTTTCTACCTGGCATGAAAGTTGTTTGTGTAGGACAAACAACAAGATCAGCCACAATAGTAATCCTGTTTGTGGCAACTTTTGTAAAAAATTTAAAACTTACATTCAAAAGGCAAATTGGTTTGTATTGTTGTATTTTTCTATCATCTTCAATCTTTGGTAAAAGTGTGATTATCCCAAAGTTTAGACTGAACAAAGTTAATTCACCTTTATGTAAATCTTGGAACATTGCCATTAGATCTGTTTTAATTACCTCCCAAAAAAACTGATAAAATTCAGCTGGGAAACCATCTGGTCCTGAGGATTTATTATGTTCCATTTGGAATACTGCCTCTTTCACTTTCAGAGACTTGAGGAATATCCTCCCGGCAAGATTCAATCATTGAAAAATGACTTATATCTGGTGGTCCAAAAAGACCTTTATAATATTTAGTGATATATTTTTTAAGTTGTACATCACCGATAATTAATCCTTCATCTCGCTCAAGTTGGAAAATTCGTTGTTTCTGTGAAATCATGTAATGAAAAATTGGCTTAATGATGAATTTGGTATTGCAAAGTGGTTGTGCTTATGACATGTGTGGTGCATGTGCATGTGTTGTTTCAGTTGATTAATGGATATGCTTGTGATAGCATGGTAATGATTTTGCTTGATGCAATGCGCTCGTGTGAGTGGTTGCATGGATTGATCTTGAGTCAAGTCGTGGACTTGTGCTCGTACACGGTTGTGTGTTTGTTCATGTGCAGGTATTGCTCGAGGGCGAACGTGGTCGATGACGGGACCGGAACTAGGTTCATGGAGGAACTGAGGTTCGGGACTAGGTTCAGGGAGGAACTGAGGTCTTGGTGGTCAAGGATGTCATGCGGGACGTTCGGGCTAAGCGAATGGTGCACATGAAGAATGGTTAGTCACGTGAGAATGGCAGGAGGTCATTCGCGTGCAAAGTGTTAGTCACGTGAGTATGGCAGGTGGCCATACGCGTGCAAAGTGTTAGTCACGTGAGTATGGTAGGGTTGCCATACGCGTGCAAGAGTTGTACTCGGCCAGGTTGGGCCAAGTAGAGTTGTGTTGGATACAGATTCCTTCTAGATTAGGAATTGTATTCAGAACTCCTTGTGTTTTGCTCCTTTAAATAGGAGGGGTGTCTCCTGTTGAAGGGCATCAATCGGTGCTGTGGATTAGGGTTTGTACTCTTTTGTTGGGAGTATTGTAATCAGACTAGACAAAGAAATAAAAACCAATTTCGTTGGCAAGTCGTGTGTACGGGAAAAATAAAAATAGCGTCGTGCACCGAACGAAAGCAGCGAAAAAGATTTTGCGGGACTCGGCGGCTCAGAGTGTTTCGACGACAGCAGGCGTTCGGGAATCGGGAGCGTGAGGCGTGGCGCTTAGCAGCAGAGATTCCCATGCAGGAGCTGATCCTGTTTCCAAGCAGTGCAGCGCACAACATCAAAGAGGAACCAAGGCGACGTGCACCACTTGTGCTAAAATAGTACTCCGTTGGCCTTCTGTATATGCCAATAAGTTTGTGATTGAACGCATGCAAGCACGGGACAACAGAGCGAAGAAAGAAAAGGTTCTGCTGCTACAACCACATGCATACACAAGTAAGTCAATACATCAAGTAAACACAGCGCCACAGATCTTTAGAAGCGCTACAGTAAATCGTGATTACTGTAGCAATGGAGGTAATGCCGCACCATTAATTTTCAATAAATAGAAGGTGATTTGTTATTGCACGTTTATTTCGTTTCTAGATTGATTTATTATTTCTTCGTGATAATTTTGATTTGATCTATTTCAAACCTTCCTAGGGCATCAAGTTATTGATCTAAAAAGTTTGGTTGGTTAATTCCATGTAGATTTTGTTTAATCACGAAATTAGGGTTTAATCAATTCGCGTCACTTTTGGAACAGTCAACTTGCGAAGCCTATAACTTTTGATCCGTAAATCCGATTGAGTCGATTCTTGTTGGGTTAGTTTCTAAATTGAATCTAGTTTATACAGTAAAAATTTCACATCAATTGGACGGTTGGATCTCCGGGAATTCATGATTTAATGAACGTCTATTAATCTGTTTTTGCGTGAAATCGAAGCGATTATTTGATTCCGATTTGGGGTGAATTTTTAGTAGATCAAAAATTTGGTTTTAGCTTCCGCACAATCATTCACCCCCCTCTGATTGCTATATTCGTATACTTCGATCCTACAAGTGGTATCAGAACAAGGTTTTTCTAATTAATCTTAACCGGTGATTAGAAACCGTAGCGATGGATAGGTATTCGACAAAACCTTGTGTTTTCGATAGTGTTGATTTTCAGTTTTGGAAAGCAAAGATAGAGGCGTTCATTCAGGCACAGGGCTTCGCAATTTGGGAGAAGATTTACAAGCCATATGAAGTCCCTGCAAACGACAACGTCAACGACACCAATCGCGCACATGTTGAAGCAAATAGTAAGGCGCGCAACTTGATCATCCAAGGCTTGGGACGCAGCGATTTTGATCGAGTGGTTCATCTTCGATCCGCATATGAGGTATGGAAATCTCTTTGTGATTACCATGAGGGTTCTAACACTGTCAAAGAGGTTCGCCAAGATATTTACAAAAAAGAATACATGCGTTTTGAGATGAAACCTAGTGAATCTGTAGATGACTTCTTTGCACGTTTCAATAAAATTCTTAGCAATCTACGTGCTGTTGGAGTTAGCTACACTGATGCTGAAAATGCTCGACAATTGCTTAGTGCTTTGGACATGGCGGTATGGGAGATGAAAGTAACATCTATACAAGAATCTACTACCATGAGCACACTCACATTAGATGTTCTTTACTCTAAGCTGAAGACTCATGAGTTGGATGTCCTTGCTAGGAAGAATGGGCATAAATCAATTGCTTTATCCTCTCAAACTAGCATGTCTCCTAACAATACTTCTTCAAGCTTTGCCTTGTCTTTCTTGTCTTCACTAACCAATGAACAGATTGAGGAATTTCCGGAAGAAGACTTGGCATCACTCTCTTCTCGCTTTTACAAAGCTTTGCAGAATGTGAAAATGAGGAAGAGAGGTGGTGGTGGTCCTCCAAGATGCTATGAGTGTGGTGACCTCAACCATATTCGCACAAATTGTCCTAAACTTGCAGGTAAAGCATCATGGGAGGAGAAGGACAACGACAAAAGAAAAGAAAAGAAAAAGTTTGATAGAAAGAAAAAGAGCTTCATCAATCGCAAGGTGGTTCACCGAGTTCTTTCCGCTCTTGAACAAGTCAATTTGAGCGATGTGGATTCGGAGAGCAACGAGGACAATGCAACTCCAAGCAAGCATGAGTTGACGGGATTGTGTCTCATGGCCAAAAGCAGCGACAGCTTCATGGAGGACAGCAACGACAGCGACTTCAATGAGGTAGATCCTTCTTATGATGAATTAGCTAATGCTGTTGCCCGTCTTGGAAAATTACTTGACAAACGTGATAGAAAAATTAAGAAACATGATATTCTTGTGGAGTCATTAAATGCTGAAATTACTAGACTTAAGACTTTGATTCCTGATGATGATAATTGCAAATCATGTGACTTAATTTACAATGAGCTCACCTTGCTTAGGAAAGAACACGCTCTTCTGTTACATCTAAATGAGAAAAATGAGAAACATGTTAAAGATGCTAGCTGTTCCACTGATAATTTGCATGATTCGACTACTTGTTCTAAATGCTCAACTCTTGAATTGAAATTGAAAGATGCAAATGCTAGGGTTTCTCAATTGACTGATGATCTGCTTACACATGAGGTTCTTTCATGCTCAACTTGTCGCAAGCAAAAAGAAAAAGTGGACGTTCTTTGTAATAACTGTTTAACTCTTTCTCAAAAGGTTGATTACTTGGAAAAGTCATTAGAACGTTTCACTAAAGGAAAGAAAAACCTAAACATGATTTTGGATCAATCAAAAGTCAGCACTCATAATAAAGGTTTAGGTTTTGATTCTTATGCTTATCATAAATCACATGTTCCCACTGTTGTTAAAGCACTTAAAGGAGGAAAATTTGAAATTGACAATGAGCCTAAGAAAACTGTCTTTAAGTCTGCTGGAGTGCTATCTTCTACTATGATGAATGCAAATGTTGCTTCTACTTATAAAGCCAAACATCCTGTTAAGTACACTTGCATTCATTGTGGTAGAGATGGACATTTAGTAGATTTTTGCTTTAGACTAGCCAAACAACAAAAGAAAGAAAAAGCTAAGGCTATGTCTAATTTCAGACAGGCATGCTTTGTTTCTCATTATGTGCCGAGGGTGATGCAAACACATTTTGTTGCTAAGAACACGAGAAAAGACAAATCTATTTTTGTTCATAAGAATGCTTGTGTTGTGCCTACTGTTGTGCGTCGTGTGTCTCAGTATTGGATTCCTAAACATCTTATTTCTAACCCCAGTATCGAGACCTCGACACTTTCTGCTTCTATGTAGGCTTCTCAAGCGAGGAAGGAGAACATATGACTAGTAAATTTCGGATGCTCACGTCACATGTTCAGTGATAAGATTTGGTTCTCCTTCACTCGTGCATCTCGTGCTGAAGGTGCATATGTTCAGGGGGAGAGTATCTTGGTTTATGAAGATGCTGATGTTGTGGAGGATGTAGAATTGATAGAAAAAGTACATCTGGTTCATGCCACTTCTTGAGTAATTCTCTTTCTTGAACACATTGACATCAGATTTCACTTTCTTAGAGATCATGTTGAAAAAGGCAACATTGTGCTTCATCATGTGGATACTGAACATCAATTGGCAGACATTTTTTACAAAACCTTTGTCTTCTTCTCGTTTTACTTTCATTCGGGGAGAACTTGGGATTGTTCATCCAATAGGTTTGTTTTGAGGGGGAGTTTCCTTGCCAAGTTCTTTC
Source organism: Rhipidocladum racemiflorum (assembly GCA_036346355.1). Lineage (NCBI taxonomy): Eukaryota > Viridiplantae > Streptophyta > Magnoliopsida > Poales > Poaceae > Rhipidocladum > Rhipidocladum racemiflorum. The sequence goes on along the minus strand of CM070569.1, from coordinate 3,878,036 downwards.
ACTTGATGAGCTCACTTTATCATATTTCTTTGTATGTTATGTAATTGAGCTAATATATGATAATCTAATTATCTCACTTGAACTAAAAATGACATTGCGGAATTCCCTGGACTGATTGCCTATAGCTAAATACTCTGTGATATCTTACTCTTCTAGGCTTGATATTGAATCTTCTTGACAAATTTGGGCTATGAAGCAAGTGTGTTTTAGCTTTACTCTTTCATAAGACCTTTTAATCACTTTTGCATGTTTATAATCAAAGAAAAATGAAAAGAAAAGGGAATCAATAAAAAAGGGTTGTTAAAAGCAAAAGCATCAAGTTATGAGCTTCAGGAATGCTTTCCCTAAAAAGATAAGATGTATGCTCCAAGCATGCCAATCCCTCAAAGACAAGATGTATGCTTCAAGCATGCCACTTCAAGGAAATAAAAGAAGTATGCTTCAAGCATGCCACATGCTATTACTGTTTTAAAGATTAAATTGGTTTACTAGATTGGAGTTGAAACTACTTGCTCGCCCAGAGTTGTTAGTTGCTTCAACTTTGAGCCTTTGTTTTTCTACTAAAGGTTTTGCTTAGTACTTGGCTATAGTTGACTGACTTGAGGTTGAGATGCATGTCATTCCCTAACTTGCTAAAATCACATCAAGATCATGTATTTTGCATGTTATGTGATATATAAGGTTATATGATCGAATGAGCTTATCTTTTCCTATCTTGGCACTCCCTTGTTTCTCCTTGTGAAATCATTGTTTCAGAAAAATTTTGAACATGTTCTCTCTTTTGTACTCTTGATGAATCCATTGTCAAAGGGGGAGAAATTTGGGAATCATTGAAAAGTTTAAGGAAAAAGGGGGAGAAGAAAAAGGGGGAGTTGTGTTTGGAAATTTGAGAATTTTGGGAGAATTTTGGAATTTTTGGGCACATTGCACATTCACACACATTTTCCTTCTCAGGGGGAGTTTTTGTTTTGCTTTTTGGTCAAAGGGGGAATTCTGTGTTTTCTTACTTTGGTCTTTGATCTTTTGGATTTCAAAATCTTTTGTAAAGTGAATGCCAAATGTTCAATTCTAAGTGGTGTTGCCAATGTTTTCATCAAGGGGGAGATTGTGAAATCATGTAATGAAAAATTGGCTTAATGATGAATTTGGTATTGCAAAGTGGTTGTGCTTATGACATGTGTGGTGCATGTGCATGTGTTGTTTCAGTTGATTAATGGATATGCTTGTGATAGCATGGTAATGATTTTGCTTGATGCAATGCGCTCGTGTGAGTGGTTGCATGGATTGATCTTGAGTCAAGTCGTGGACTTGTGCTCTTACCTGCAGTTGTGTGTTTGTTCATGTGCGAGTATTGCTCGAGGGCTTAACGTGGTCGATGACGGACCGAACTAGGTTCATGGAGGAACTGAGGTTCGGGACTAGGTTCAGGGAGGAACTGAGGTCTTGGTGGTCAAGGATGTCATGCGGGACGTTCGGGCTAAGCGAATGGTGCACATGAAGAATGGTTAGTCACGTGAGAATGGCAGGAGGTCATTCGCGTGCAAAGTGTTAGTCACGTGAGTATGGCAGGTGGCCATACGCGTGCAAAGTGTTAGTCACGTGAGTATGGTAGGGTTGCCATACGCGTGCAAGAGTTGTACTCGGCCAGGTTGGGCCAAGTAGAGTTGTGTTGAATCTGATTCCTTCTAGATTAGGAATTGTATTCGTAACTCCTTGTGTTTTGCTCCTTTAAATAGGAGGGGTGTCTCCTGTTGAAGGGCATCAATCGGTGCTGTGGATTAGGGTTTGTACTCTTTTGTTGGGAGTATTGTAATCAGACTAGACAAAGAAATAAAAACCAATTTCGTCGGCAAGTCGTGTGTACGGGAAAAATAAAAATAGCGTCGTGCACCGAACGAAAGCAGCGAAAAAGATTTTGCGGGACTCGGCGGCTCAGAGTGTTTCGACGACAGCAGGCGTTCGGGAATCGGGAGCGTGAGGCGTGGCGCTTAGCAGCAGAGATTCCCATGCAGGAGCTGATCCTGTTTCCAAGCAGTGCAGCGCACAACATCAAAGAGGAACCAAGGCGACGTGCACCACTTGTGCTAAAATAGTACTCCGTTGGCCTTCTGTATATGCCAATAAGTTTGTGATTGAACGCATGCAAGCACGGGACAACAGAGCGAAGAAAGAAAAGGTTCTGCTGCTACAACCACATGCATACACAAGTAAGTCAATACATCAAGTAAACACAGCGCCACAGATCTTTAGAAGCGCTACAGTAAATCGTGATTACTGTAGCAATGGAGGTAATGCCGCACCATTAATTTTCAATAAATAGAAGGTGATTTGTTATTGCACGTTTATTTCGTTTCTAGATTGATTTATTATTTCTTCGTGATAATTTTGATTTGATCTATTTCAAACCTTCCTAGGGCATCAAGTTATTGATCTAAAAAGTTTGGTTGGTTAATTCCATGTAGATTTTGTTTAATCACGAAATTAGGGTTTAATCAATTCGCGTCACTTTTGGAACAGTCAACTTGCGAAGCCTATAACTTTTGATCCGTAAATCCGATTGAGTCGATTCTTGTTGGGTTAGTTTCTAAATTGAATCTAGTTTATACAGTAAAAATTTCACATCAATTGGACGGTTGGATCTCCGGGAATTCATGATTTAATGAACGTCTATTAATCTGTTTTTGCGTGAAATCGAAGCGATTATTTGATTCCGATTTGGGGTGAATTTTTAGTAGATCAAAAATTTGGTTTTAGCTTCCGCACAATCATTCACCCCCCCTCTGATTGCTATATTCGTATACTTCGATCCTACAGTTTCCTATATTTACCATTAGCAATCAAATGAAAATATTTAGTATTATTATCTCCCTCAAGGATATGTTTCGTTTTCGATCGTTGGTACCATTTAATTTCTTCTTCACGTAACAATCAAGCTAATCTCTCAGAAGAGCGTTGTCTAAGAATAAAATCTTCATTAGACAACACATTAAGCTCAGATTGTTTATCCAGCTTATCAATAATAAGAAGTAATGCTTTCTTTTCTTTCTTGTAAATTCCACTAGTATTTTTTGCCTAGCCTCGTAGAAATTATCTGAGACTTCGAATTTTGAATTGCCATCTATTCAAGGATGAATTTCCCCTGTTCTTATTATGCCAATAGTTGAACACCATGTCAAAGAAACCATCTCTATTTAGCCATCCAAGTTCAAATTTGAACATTGGGATATTCCCCTCGTGGAATGATGTCCTAGTATTGAGCAAAAGGGGGGTATGATCCGACAGGGACCTATCATATATCTAGCATATGAGTGAGGGAATTTGGCGGATTCCAAGCAGGAATGGGGTGGATCTAGGAGTGAGTAGAGCAGATGTGGAGAAGACGATTATGGCTTCAATGACAGCTGGCTCTAGGCATCGGTGAGCCACCGGAGGGTGTGGAGCATAAGAAGGGGAACGTGTAGTTAGAGGAGATGGTACTGATAGGGATTGATTTGTGTTTCTGAGCGTGAGGAACGGTGCCTGTTCGGGTGGACGAAGCGTCCTATGCGAGTAAAGGCGTTGGAAGTAGGACATACATTGTTTCCGCTAAAAATTTCGTTACCACTATTTTATGGGAGTACTGTGCTACAAGTGTTTTCAGCATTACTACGGTTGGCCTACTACTGCTATTGGTTCCACTAAGGGAAGGAATTGGAACCCAACCGGAGCATCCACGTCAACCCCCCTGAATTGCAAAAAAGTCCCTCCATTTTTTCTAAATTATAGATAGGTCCTTGTAAATTACAAAGAGATCCTCTGCGATATTTTGCGAGAGCAAGAAAAACTTTTTTGAATTATGGTTAGGTCCCTCGTTCGTAAAAAACCCGCGCTAAATACAAATCTTGAACGAGTTATTTTCTAATTTTTCAGAATAGCAAACAGGTCTAAAAAGATAACAAACAGATCCTCGTTTCTTATGTCCAGGTCATTTCTCTGTTTTTACCAAAAAAATGTTTTCATCAGCAGAAATTTGTATACAACTCTATCTCTAGATTTTTTCACCCAACTCGATCTCTAATATTTTTCGAAACATGTATTGTTACTCGGTGAACGCGTAGTGTTAAACTCGACAAAAGAAGGTTGACATCTCTAATAATTTCCGGAACATGGTCCTTTCTCCGTTTTTTCCGGGAAAAATATTTTCATCAACACAAATATGTGTATAACTTTATCGCTAGACTTTTTTTTCCAAATCGATCTCTAATCTCTAGACTATTTTTCCCCAACTCAATTTCTAATATTTTTCGAAACATGTAGTATTACTCGGTGAACGCATAAAGTGCTAAACTCGACAAAAAAGGTTAATATCTCTAATAATTTTTGGAATATGTATTATTACCCGGTAAACACCTAGAGTGTTAAACTCGAGAAAAAAAATGGATCAAATTTCGCACGGCGCGGCAACGCGTGCGAATCTATCTAGTATAGCGTATTTCAACTGTAAAATTCATATTATTATAATTTTACTTTTTTTTTGCTAATATACGGTAGCCACAAACTAATTGGTCATAGTTACAGAAGGCAACGTAAAGTACCAAAAAAAAATGACTAGTCTTTTGAATTGTACTGATCAAAATGTTAGGACGTGTATATACACATTCTACCGTTGTAGTATCACTTATGAGCTTATGGTTAAATTTAGTACTAGTCGAACCGAAGCAATAACAAGATGAACTAGGATAAAGTCCCAATCTTTATTCGTGATATGTAGACTGATCAAAACATACCAAAGATAATAGGGTACAACACAAGAGCTACTAGTACACTCATTAAGTGAGATCAGTACCGAAATCCCCACAATATAATGGAACAATGTAAGCACCGGCGCGTGCGATCTCAACTTCTCCCAGATCGTCTTGTAAAGTAGGCCCGAATCCTGGTGACTTGCACATAAGCCCAGTCGTACAAGCGGTCAGAAAACAGGAAACAAATAATTCTCCATTCCCGCTTGAACAAGAATGCGCAGAAGACAATCCAAAGGCCAATCACCCATCCTATGCCCATGCCAAGGTAAAAGGAAACTGCATCAATCAAAATTTTATCCTCGTGAATGGCACCTGGTGCTGGTGGTAACTTTGCTTCTGAACAATTCCTGGAGAGAGGTGGGCCACAAAGACCCGGATTGCCAATATATATGGATGCCTGATCGTCAAGCGTTCGTAGTTGATTTCCATATGGTATTTGTCCCGACAGATTGTTGTAGGACAAATTCAAGTGGCTCAATGACGCGGGAGCTGATAGGCTTATAGGGATTTCTCCAGAAAGTCCATTGTGTGATAGGTCCAAAGATTCCACTGACTGTAATGCACCAATGTTCTTTGGGATCATGCCGCTCAGATGATTCCAAGATAGGTTTACGCTTTTCAGGGCGGTGAGCTTACTGATTTCCTCGGGAATATGCCCCGTTAAATTGTTGCAAGACAGATCAAAATTTACCATGAACATGATTCCGCTTGTGAATTCAAGCTGTTGCCCTTTGGTGACAACCAACAAACTGTCATTAACGGCCATATAAATGTGACTGAAGTCAGGTCCAGATTCAACTGTACCATCTAGACCAATAATGAGAACTCCACCTCTTGAGCTCCAAAGTGACCATCCATAGTAGACAATATATGAGAGTGAATCATTATCAGCAGGCGTGTGGGTCATTGCCGTCAAATTCACAAGTGACCATGGTATGGTCCCTGAGAAGTTGTTAGACGCTAGGTCTAAATACTGAAGCTCCGACATCTTGGTAAGCTGGCTAGGGATGTCACCAGTGAACATATTTGCACGTAACCGCAGAAATGCTAAGGACAACAACTTCTCACCCATCCATGTTGGTAAGCTCCCAGAAAATTGATTAAATGCAAGATCAAGAAATATTAGGTACCGGCACTTTTGGAGAAACAGAGGGAATGCTCCGGAAAGATTATTGTCATTTAAGTTCAACATGATGATATTTGAAGCCATAGACTGCTGAAAGATCGTAGTGGTCCTTGGAGAGCTATTAACATTTGACATGTTCCCTACTTCTGAGCTGTCCACGCAATTGGGAAATGGCCCTTGTAATAGATTTGATGATAGATCTACAAATTCTAGGTACTTCAATTGACAAAAAGAGTGTGGAATTCTACCAGACAGTGAGTTTTTGAAGAGAATAAGTGATCTTAACATTGGAGCTCCAAAATCAAGTGGTAGCAGCCCTGATAGATTGTTTCTGGAGAGGTCAAGGTATGTTAAATTTTCCGGAACCTTTTGTAGTTGGCCTTCCAAAAGATTAGAACTAAAATCCATTGCGCTTGCTGCCATTTTTTCAAGCATCAAAGCCGGTACCATACCTCTAATCTGATTTCTTGATAGAACAAAATATTTTGTGTTGGAAAATGTGGTCCAGAACCAATCAGGTATAAAATCAGCTATGCTTGTATTTGAAATATCAAGCATGAACATCCTATTTTGTGATTTTAGCCATTCTGGGAATTTAGGCCCTAGTCTGCAAGATCGTAAACCGGCTATACGTAGTTTGAAAGGAGGAACCCAAAGCTGGTCGACCACCATTGTTAAAGTGTTAGAGGATAGCCCTAGATATTTCAGACTAGCTAGATTTGCGAGATGGAATTGTGTGATCGCGCCATCAAAGTTGTTGGAATCAAGCTCTAGTTTTGTCATGTTGGTAAGTTCTCCTATCCAAAGTGGTACGTTTCCTGAGAGCTTGTTGTCGCTGAGAACAAGATAACGAAGATTGCCCAAATGTCCTTTTCGCGCTGGCAAGCTCCCGGTCAAATTGTTACCGTACAATTCTAATGTGTACAAGCCATTCCCAGGCAATCTCTCCAACAGATCTTCTATATCCCCATTGATGCTATTCTGTGCAAGATACAGCGATTCCAGGTTATTTAGTCTCTTGAATGTTGTCGGCACCCCTGTGAGGTCGTTAAAGTTAAGATATAAGACTCTAAGGGATGTGGAGTTTCCCACGACCTCAGGAAGGGGACCTTGAAGCCCACAACCTGCAAGATACATAGTTTCGAGGCTAGGCAGATCCCAGAAGGGCCAAAAGAAGTAGTTGACTCCGACTGGTGAGTTGAAGGGGTTACCGTTGAGGTATACAGACTCTAGTGATGTGAGGTTCGTATGCAGGGGGGGAGGAATAGTGTTCCGTAGGCCGCAGCCAACAAGACTTAAGGTTACCAGAGATGGAAGCATGTTCAAAGAGTGAGCCCAGCCGATGGCAGTGCTGAGGTTCACATCGTCCAACTCAAGACGTTGCAGTTTTGGCAGGCGCGCCAGCCATGCAAGGTCAGCTGAGTAAAGGTGTGAATCTTCCCAATTGTTTACCACAAGCTCGACCAGCTTGGAGAGGTTGCCGAGATGGGGAGGTATCTGCCCACTGAAATTGGCATCGGTGAGGTAGAGATACTGCATGTTCTTGAAGTCACCGATGAACTCCGGGATCGGTTCACGTCCGAAATCATTCCCTTGGAGGCCCATGGCCTTCAAATGTCGTAGAGCAAGCAGGGAAGGGCGTATCTTACCTCCAAGTCCTGCAAAGCTGAGCACAAGCATCACGACATGGCCGTTTCGCTTGCTGCACTCGATGCCCGTCCATCCACAGCATTCTTCGCCTTGCCAGGATGACAGGTAGTTGAGAGGATCCGTGAGGCCCACCTTGAAGTCAAGAAGAGCATCGCGCTCGCGCGTGATGCAGGGGTTGCTTGGTGGAAGTGCAGGTGCGGTTGGGATGTCGGAGGAGCTTTGGATGAACACAAGGCACCATGCAATTAGGACTATCTGGATCTGAAGAAGCTTCAGCTCTGCCATTTCGGCCGGTTCCTTCGGGTTTCTAATTGCCAACGGTGTGTTTATAACTCTGCGCGGCGAGAAAGAAGGCTTATTAGAGACTGCAGTTGCACTGGTGGTTTGGCCGTACTTATGAGTGATCGATGAATGATGCAGTGGGGATTGTCAAGTCTATAGAGTCTTTGGCAGGCCGACAGGGCAATGGTGCTAATTTATTGCTATGCTTGATTGATTTTACAGGCAGAGCAACCAGAACTTTGAAGGAATTCCAACATACCCGTAATCAGGACTCAAGGACAAGTGGCCAATTACGAACCACAAACATAGCCATTCTTGCTATGTTTTGTGGAGGGAAGCATGGTCAAGTCATTAGTAAATTGTGTTGCATTGCAGCATCCGCCCAATATCCGTCACTCCTTGCATTAAGGCCCCGTTTGGTATGGTTTCAGATTCTAGTAGAAATAGAAACGGTTCCAGATTCTTGATAGAAACGTTTCAAGTAGAATCAAAATCACTTTCTGCAAACCATTTGGTACGGTTCTAGATTCTAGTAGAAACTAGTGAAACGGGGTTGAGCGTGATTCAACCATGGTGTGGAAAAAAGAGAAACGTTCCGAGGAGAATCGTTCCGAGTTTTAGCCCGTTTGGCTGAGTTTCTCTCAGATTCTAGTAGAAACAGCTCGGTTCCAAATTGCCAAACGGGACCTAAAGCTGTTATCGTTAGTCAGTCATGATGAAGGTTTTTATTTTTTGCTTTGTTTCGGTACTCCTAAAAAACTTTACATATCTGAAAGTAAAAGTAGTTATTAATGACTAGGGACAAATCTAGATAAATAATTATGATTACTTCAATTTCACGAGATTGTTCCATACGGTTTTGTTGTGGATACAGACCAAACAGCACGAAAACGGTGGGCTCCGTTGAGTCAGCCTTCAGAGGGGCAGGATAACAGAGACCCAAGCAAGGAACAACAAATAGCAGGAAATATACTTTTATTTTCTTCCTTTTTCTCTCTCCCTCTTTACAATAGCCGGGTGAGGGCTATTTATAGCCTCCTGGTCCGATGGTGGAATTACAACCGCGAGAAAAAGGAGGGCCGGTCCTACTGCTTGATCCACCGGACTCGTGATCACGATCTGACGAACTATCAGGTTCTGACCGATATGGTGGGTCGGCAGGTCAAGGTCCTTCAGAGGGGCAGGATAACACAGACCCAAGCAAGGAACAACAAATAGCAGGAAATGTACTCTTATTTTCTTCCTTTTTCTCTCTCCCTCTTTACAATAGCCGGGCGAGGGCTATTTATAGCCTGCTGGCCGTTGGTGGATGTAGGATCGATATAGACTAATATAGCAATCAGAAGGGGGTAAATGATGGTGCGGAAGCTAAAATAAATTTTTAGTGATTATCAAAACACCCCTAAACAATTTATGAAAATTGCTTCTATTTCAAGCAAAAGCAGATTGACAGATGCTCACTAAAATATGAATTCCCGAAGATCCAACCGTCATATTGACATGAAATTTTAACTGTAGAAACTAGATTCAATTTTGAAACTAACCCAATAAGAATCAGCTCAATCAGATCTATGGATCAAAACTTATAAGCTTTGCAAGTTGACTGTATCAATAATGATGATAATTGATTAAACCATAATTTCGTGATTAAACAAAATCTATAAGGAATTAAGTAATCAAACTTTTTAGATCACTAAATTGATGCCCTAGAAAGATTTGGAATAGATCAAATAAAAAATTATCACGGTGAAAAATGAACCAATCTAGAATCAAAACAGACATGCGAGCGAAAAACGGAAGAAAAAAACTAAAAATACGGTAGCAAATCACTGTTCACCCGAAGGTATTGTAGCTTCGATTTTACTGTAGCACCAAAATCTACTGTTGCACCGAGAACCCGTTCCTCGGGCACCGTCGCCGTGGCTTCTGATTTTTCTTCTACAGCCCACCAAAGCGCCGCTATTCTTTTCTTCCGTGTGCACTTGCCGGTAAAGAAGTCCTCATATTCCTATTTTATATGGCTCCCACGCGTACGAGTCCGCAAGTGACTCGCGCACGCTCATGGCCAGAGGCTGACTTCCATACAGCTAAGATTTGCTATCTTTTCAACTTTAATTGAATACATGCATACATATTTATCTGGCCCAATAATATATGGCCCAAAATATACACATAGCTCAAAATTATCGCATGCACACGTACGGCCCACCTGCCGCTACCGCATGACTCACTCTCCCTCACGTGCACTGTTCTCTAATTTAAACGTCCCACATGACATCCTTGATCATCTGAACCTCGATTCATCCCAGAACCTAGTTTTGATCCCCGCCATCGATCACGTTCGACCTCAAGCAACACCTGCATATGAACAAACACGAAACTGTGTACGAACACAAGTCCACAACTTGACTCAAGATCAGTCCATGCAACCACTCACACGAGCGCATTGCATCAAACAAAACAACTACCATGCTATCACAAGCATATCAATTAATCATTTGAAATAACACATGCATAAGCACCACACATGCCATTAGCACAACTACTTTACAATACCAAAATTAACACTATACCAATTTTTCAGCACATGATTTTACAATCTCCCCCTTAATAAAAACATTGGCAACACCATTTAGAACTAAGCATTGGCATTCACCTCACAAGAAAATTTTTAAGAAATTTAAAATCAAAAAGCAAAATAAAAAAAAATGTGTATGTAAATGTGCAATGTGCGCAAAATTCTCCCCCTTTAACAATGGATTCATCAAAAATACAAAAGAGAGAACAAAATCTCTTTTTTGTTTGTTTTTAAATTGTCATTTTTTTAAGTAATAAGCATAGAAATCATCCACAAATGTAACATCTTCCAAGTCATGCTATCAAAAGTACTTGCACCCTCAAATCTACACATAGACAATGTAGAGTAAGCATAACTAGAAATCAAGTACTATTAACGATTTTTTTTTTGCATGGCATGATATCCCCTGCTCAACTATCTCAAAACCTAAAAACATTGAATTTTTGTGCACTTCTTTGGTGCTTGAAAATCTGATTTATTGATTATTTGCAACAAAATATAGAAATGCAAGGAATTATATGCACCATCAGCCTTACTTTTCAACCATGCCAAGCAATGAGCTTAAGGTTTCATGGTTTCGGCCATACACAATCTCTTCCAAGTTCATATCAAAGTGCAATGATAAACAGTTTCGTAAAGAAGAAGTGCGATAATGCATACTTCATTGATCTTGCATCTATCAATTATCACTTTTTGAGCTTTTAGCTCTTTAACTTTGATAACTTTCACATTGAACACTTTTTAAGCAGGATCAAGATAGCCAAGAAAGTTCAACCATGATAAGATTTAATTCCAGTTTTCATTCCATTTAAGTAGTCATATCATAAACTAAATCATATATGCATAAACATGAAGTTGCAAAGATCTTGTAGCACAAACTGAAGTGAATATGCCCTAGATCAATCATGGTGATGATTGTAATACGTCTTTGTTCATGTCATTATGATAACTTTGTTTATCGGTTCACTGAATATATATTACGACTTTGTTCATTTGGTGCGACCTGATTGTGAAATACATTGTCAAGTGATATTATTCTAAACGAGTCCCTGATCCATATCATTACGAGGAGCGATCATGATTTGATCATAACATGTATTAGTTGATGGTAATGTTTCACATACCATAGATTTGGAGATATTGAACCAATAATGTGGACACATGTTGAAGAACATGGGTAATCGGACAAGACCCACTCTGAGACGCTGTGAGTTGTTATCTCTTATAGTGCCATCAGCGTATAGTCTCGAGTGGTACGCCTATATGGTCCTTAGACCTGAGATTGTCATGGATGCCTAGCATGTAGACTTGTATGCTTTGGTATCATCAAATGCTACACCGTAATAGGGTAGTTATAAAGATGACTACTGGGTATACAACGATACATCACCAAGGTTGTGATGATCAAGACGGGATTTGCCCCTCCTAAATAACGGAAGAGATACCTCTAGGCCCCTCGTGTGGATGGATAGGGAAAGTGCATGACCATGCTAAGATGATTAAAGAGTTAGTCATGGTTTGTATCTATCACACTGTCGAGTGAAGTGGTCGAGCTATCAACAAGGGTGGCGCACATCTCGCCTTGATTCTGTGCATTCGGTGGTCAATACATACTGCTAGGTGTCGCTGTTGATCAGTGAATTGGAAACGGGTTTCCAGATCCACGTCTGACTTGCACTGAAACTAACGGGTCACGCACTTAACAAGTTGGAACTGTTTAATGGGTTTGTGCGTGGATGAGATCCACGTTGGAGGTGGAACCCTAGCCCACTAGCGTGTCTATAAAAGGTGAGGCCAAGGACGGCGCGCTGGGAGAGAGAACACTCACCACGTTCAACCACCGCGCGCCCCTCCTGCTCCCCAGAAACCCTAGCAATGTGGCGAGGTGCTAGCACACCCCGCACGGCATTCCTGCTCGACACGTGTGGATACCGGTAGAGGCACCGCCGCACGCGGACGTGCTGTTCGGTTGAATCTTCGATGACTTCCGGTGATCGACCACTCGGCGCAGATCGGGAACCACTCGGTGCTAATCGGGACATGAACGACTACTTCCTCTATGTGCACGTATCTGCTTCCGCTGCATCAACGCGTCAAGGGTAACGACTCATGATCCTCTACTTGCATGTGTCTTGGGTGTTTGCGGTAGAAAATTTTCGATTATTGCTAGTGTAGCCTACTCGTACACTGACATAAGCTTGGTTTCAAATAACATATGTGTATCAAATATAATGCTCAATACTTTTTCATTATTTTTATATATTGTTTTGTTTTTCATTTAAGAAACACAAAGAAAGATATGTATTACAAAATATTACAAAGTTTTCACAAACTCCCCCTCAAAACAAACCTCTTAAAAACTATCTTCAAAATTGTTACCCAATAGGATTAATTTTATAAACAAAAGTCTAAAAGAACAATCCTCCCAATAGGCAAACGAAAGAAATTTTCACCAAAAATCCATTAACTCTCCCCTCAAACGAATAACTAATGAAATCAAAAGAGAGGAGATGATATACATGTGTTTGAGTTATCATGGTAAATTCAATTAAGCATAAGCATGAATCATAATAAATAAATACTAAGCATGAAAAGGTATGATATAAGGTATAACATTATTGAACATGCCAAGTGATACATATGAGCATATGAACAAACATATCATCTCATACCACAATTAGATATCTGTGAATGTAAAAGACATGAGGTACTCTTGACCATTTGCCGACCATTTCCCATAATCAACCCAAATAACCCATTTTTCCGAAAACATTTTCGAAAACCAAAACTAAAAGTCTATACTTGACAGTATTTTCCAAGCTGCTCTTGACCATGAGCACGACTAATTGATTAGATTTATTCTCTACAAAGATTGTACACTTTACCCATAGACATATTCTAGTAATCATGCCCACTATGCCACACGATACTCATCGTATCTGTTTTGTTAGACTGTGATGTAACCGTTCCATTCATTAGAGTCTAACCTTGCACCAGCCCAGTGTTGTTTGATCCTTGCTATGTGTGGGAGCACCCGTGATGGTTTAAGCCCCATCGTGCTCTCCCAGACCAGTTGGAAGTACAGCCCGTACACGAGGTACTCACGATGGTTCATGCCCCATCGCACTCTATTGAGGAACACGGTATGCTACTCTAGCACAAATTAAAATTTCTACCGCAAATCAGAAAAGCTACTCGCAAGAAGGGGATCATAGATCTATTACCACTAGACGTGCAGTTGCGGAATCCTTCGCATGTCGTTGTAGTGGATCGTTCTCGGCGTGGATCGTCCTTGCTGCGGATCGTCCTCGCCACGGATCGTCCTCGCTGCGGATCGTCCTCTCCACGCTGCAGTAGCAGCAGCGTCACCACAGCAGTCCACACGTCCGGGGATGGAACGTCGTGCGTCGGTGTGCAAAGCACCGGGTCGCTCGGCAGGGGCAACGAGAGGAGGTGGCTAGGGTTTCTGGCGAAACACCTCTAAACCGCACGAAAGTGTGTTCTGCGTCTAGCCTCCTCCCCTCCTTATATAGCCACGAGGTGAAACCCTAGGTAGTCAGGGCCCATCTACGCGCTAAGCCCACGAGGTCCATTAATTACGGATCCAATCCGAATTAATGCGTCCCAGCTTGTTAAGAGTGTGACCCTGTAGGTTCATGCGCATTTGGACATGGATTCGGAAAACCCTTTTCTAATCCAATAGTCGGTAGCGGCTCCTTGCAGAGCATGCCAACTCCCAAACGCATATGATTAAAGTACTGATGTAATAATCCCTTTGCCAAACTATATGAAGATCGAACTCAAGGCGAGAAGCATGTCATCCTTTGACAGTTCAATCCATCTCTCGTATCCGTGATATATTAATAAGTTGTGATTGACTTCTCAATCACGGCATGGCCATGCACTTCCTTAATCATATCACACGAGTGGCCTAGACATATATCTCCGTTACATTGGAGTGGCAAATTCCATCTTGACTGCTCACTTCCCTCTGCATGTTTCATAGTAAACATGAAAGCTACCTTTATAACTATCCGGTTAGGAAATAGTGTTTGGTAACCCCAAGGTAAACTATTACATATGTAGGGAATGTGATAATCTCAGGTCTAAGGATCATACATCTACCATGTATGAGATACACTGATGACATATAAGAATGCAACATTGTCGCAGTGTCTCATTGCGGGTCCATCTAACACATGTTCTCCAACATGCGTTCACAATGTATTGATGATATCTCCATATCCCATGATCTATGAAACATGATCATCGATCAGTACATGTGCTGATCAATTCATCGTTGTCCACTACGATGATATTCGATCAGAGATACTTACAGAATTATATCAATGAGTAGAGAGTTTCATAAGCAAGTCACGTACTTACTGATCAATATAATGATATACATTCATTGGACCAATAATCATATTATTATTCATAAACATAGTCATGTTACAATCATCTATATGACTGCCTCAAGGGCATAACACTAACAAGCACTCTTCCAACCCTGAACTTAGTACCAATGATGTTTTACACCCTATCGTGTCATTTACCCATAGCAAGGCATACACCGTTATATTGGAATACTCTAACCTCAACCCTCGAGATGGGAGCACCTAGAACGACCCTAGTCAAGCGGATCGTCCATACTACTCTTGCCTTCCACAATGCAAGGTTATTCCCCAACTACTGTACTGAGTTAAGGCTATCCCATACTAGCACATATGGTTGTACGAATTGATTCAGTTGATAGTATCAAATTCGGTCCTTAGGGTGACTCAGGCGTGACCTCCACTCGTCCGCCCAATCTAAATCACATTTTTCATTTTTGTTTTCTATTTTTACCAAAATAACTATTTTTAACAAAAATCAACATTTTAAAACGAGTTCGTAATCCAACATGAGAATTTGATTGAGTTGTTGTCCACCGAGCTGATCATTTCACTTCTACATCATGGCTAAGTATGTGCAGCTACTATTTAATTATATCCAATCGACATTTATTATAATGTTAATCCCCTAACTTAGAGTTCAACAAGGTTCTCATGTCCAAGATAATTAAAGAAATCTACCAAACTTTGGTTTATCTACCAATTCCCATAATTTTGAAAACTTTACTGGAATTACTCGCATGCTTAATAAATTTGATGAAATAAAATTAAACTTGGCAAATATGGGAGCAATATGATCAAAGGGGGTGCTTCCTGTTTGCTCTTTGTGGAAATGTATTCTCAGGGACGTAGTTGGGATTTCATCGACGGTTTCCAATACGTCTACGCCTACACAAGCGAACGACAAAAGAGACGAATTAAATGGGGCAAAGAACTCAAAGCAGAAGAAAGATGAAAATTGCTTGAGGAGCGAAGAAATCTAGCATTAGAGTCGTCAACGTGACTACTATAGGCTAGGTCTACACATCTAGCCATCTAATCAATCAAATCCGAGAAGCCATCAACAATTGGCAAAACTAGGGCAAGAAGTCCCTGAGGACCCGACAGTACCGACGTACAAATCGTAGTACTACCGGCCACTTCGACAGTACCGACCCTTATGGAAGTACTGCCGACCTTCGGCAGTATCGGGCTTCAAGTTCAGTAGTGCCAACGGCCAGGGACTAGAATGGGAGCTCTTTGGAAAATAGTTACCGCAGTAAGTTGGGCTGTAGTTCCACACATCCTGGCAGTACCGGCCACCAACCCCGGTAGTGCTGGAGTCTCAGAGACCGAATACTTCATTCTTTGGGAAATGACTACCGTCATTGTAGTCATGATACTATCGCTCGGGCGGCAGTACCGGCACTTCAACTATGGTTGCACTGGCCTCCCAGAAAAGCTAGGGTTTTGAAATTGAGGATTTTGCACAAATGAGTTCAAAACTTCGAGATAATTGCATGGTTAGGATCCTAGTGACACTAGGAACCCATTTACACTGGTCTCAACAAGTTTCAAGCTCGTTTGACCTAATTCCCAATTAATCAAACTTACAAGCTCTAAAAACTACTTAAATTCGTTTCTCGACTCGAATCGAGTTCAAACTCAATTCTTTTCATGAGAATTGAAGCTCTACAGCACTAGGAACTAATATGAGCCATTCCTGTGATTTTTGGAGCCTTGGAACTCAAAGTTGCTCCAAAAAGCACAAAAATGCACTTTTTGCAAATCGATTCAAAACAAAAAGATTTGCAATGAACTTATTAATTTCTTTTGCACACTAGAGTTCCACAAAACCTGGCTCAAGTCTAAGAACCTATCTCACTTCGATTGAACTCTTCCAACACAAGATTTACTCGAAGAACTAGTAGGAAAGAATTAAGAACACGGGATTTGAGCTCAAAACCCTAATGGATCGACTGAGGTGTCAATACGTCAGGTAGAGGGTTGCTAGGGTTGCGATGACGTGATCCACACCTTGAGTTAGCCCTTCTCCCTGCTCCTTGGTTGCAGCTCGGTCGGAGAGCACCGAAGAACGAACTTCGATCAATTTAGCTGCAGAAAGAAGAAGGAAGGAGTTGAGAGGAAGCTCAAGGAGGCTCTAATCTTCACCTTGGAGTTGGAGGGATCAAGAAATCACCTCAAATTAACTTCTCACCGAAGGGAAGAGGGGTGGAGGAGAGGAGAACTCGGCGTCGCCTGGAAGGAGGAGAAGAAAGCAAACAGAGAGAGAGAGAGAGAGAGCTAGAGAGTGAATGAGGGAGTGAGGGAGAGAGAGGAGGCTAGGGGGAAGCTTCTAGGCCGGGTTGACGCGACAACAAAGCTACAGTCAGTGGTATGGGCGTCGACGCTCGGCTGAAAACCCTCGGCTGGTAGTACCACTCCCAGGGAGTGGTAGTACCGTTGGTCCAGCAGTATCGGCCCTAAACCGGCGGTACTGCCACTCCAGCTGCAAAAACTCCAATTTCTCCGCGCTTTCACCACCAGAATTTTGCTTGGAAGGTCCTAAGGAAGAGTTTTGGGACTCCAAAGAAAGACTCTAGGGTTCAGGTTGCTAAGGGTTTCGAATGATTTTGGCCGAATTTAAAACTTAGGGTTTTAGGCTAAATCGGTCGAAACAGTTTGAACGATTAAACCTTGACGCAAACAACTCCAAATTAAAAACCAAATGCAACGCAAAACATGATTAAGCACTTAATTAACTTAATTACAAACTTAGGGTGTTATAGTCTTTATCAACATGTTGTGTATGCACTACTATGTAGAAGCTCATCAGTGGCGGTTTTCAAACCGCCACAGATTAAATGCCACTGATAATCGGGGATTATCAGTGGTGATTTTAAAACCGTCACAGATAATATTATCAGTGGTGGTTTGTGGCTAAAACCGCCACTGATATTACCATTATTAGTGGCTATTTTTGGCTAAAACCGCCACTGATATTAACATTATCAATGGCGGTTTTCGCTATAAACCGCCACTGATAATTCCAGCGCACAAAATAGAAAATCAGCATTTCGGGCTAGCCTAAGGAAGTGCTAGCCTCAGACGGCGTCGAGGGGTGGGAGGCGCCATCGAGGGGCGGTGGCGTCGAGGGGCGGCGACGTCGCCGTCGAGGGGCAGGCGGCAGCATTGAAGGGAGGGTTAGGGTTAGGGTCGGGATGAAGGGAGGCACGGTTAGGGTTAGTTATATAGGGGCATTATTAGTTGCGGTTTTTATTAAAAACCGCTACTAATACTATTTTTCAGATTTCCTTTTAATATAAACCTGTGTATTAATGTATTTCTAACACTATATATTAATGTACCTATCATATATATTAACTACGACTTATTTATAATTAATTTATCTATGATGAATAAATATATATTCTTAGTAAATTTACTAATGGCTAATAAATGTATGTTTTTACTTAGTTCACATGTGAAAATAAAAGCGTATTTTTTACAACAAATTGCCATTACTCCACATAAATGCATATTTTTTACATTACATTTCTATTACTCCACATAAATACACACATTTTGCCATTACTTCTAGCTAATTATTTTCTTTCATAATTTGGCCTTCTTCATGATCATCGCGATGATAGGTAGCTTCTTGAGTGGTTTATTCCTTGAGCCTGATGCTGCCATCTACGAGAGGAGGCAACTCATCAAACTGGTTGTACTCTTCCTCATCCATGACATTCTCAACTCCGACGATCATTCGTTTTCCTTGAAGAACTACATGACGCTTCTTATTTGCCGGGTCGATTACATAGAAGACTTATGCTACTTTCTTTGCAAGTATGAATGGTTCGTCTCTATATCCAACTTGTTCGATGTCCATAGTAGTAAAGCCATACTTGTCCACCTTGACACCTTTTGGGAGTTGGACCCAACGACACCGAAACACCGGGATCTTGAAAATGCAGTAGTCGAGCTCCCAAATCTCCTCTATAAACCCATAGAAGTTGCTCTTCTTATTGCATGTGTTGTCGTAGGCATCTATACGGACACCACTACTTTGGTAAGTACTTTTGCTATACTGAGCTCTCGTGTAAAATGTATATCCATTTATGTCGTATCCTTGCCATGCCACGATTGTACCTGAAGGCCCTTTTGCCAACTACCTCAACGTAACACTCGTTTCTTCATCAGACATGTCCTCCTTGAACCAATGATTAAACAAATGATTGTGCTCTTTTGTTATCCAAACCTCTGATCGTCCACGATTTTCCCTCCGTAGCTTATCCTTGTGCATGTCCATATACGGGAACACCTCAACTGACTGTTGCAAGACTGTGAAATGAGCTTGTTCAAACAAAACATGATCGTAAGAATTTGTGGATTTCTTTCCTATTGCTCCTTTCCCAGCTAGCCTCCCCTCATGGCATGATACAGGCACTCCTATCGGTTGAACCTCATCTATGTAATCAACGCAGAACTCAATAACCTCCTCAGTTGCATAACCTTCTACAATGAAACCTTCCGGTCGAGATCAATTACGTACATATTTCTTCAGAACATCCATATACCTTTCGAACGGGTACATCTGATGTAGGAATACGGGGCCACAAATATTTATCTCATTCACAAGGTGAACAACGAGATGAACCATGATATCGAAAAATGATGGAGGAAAATACATCTCTAGCTGACACAGAGTCTTGACCACATTAGCCTGCAGTTCATAAAGTCCAACGGGATCGATGACCTTCTGTGAAATCGCGTTAAAGAAGAAACACAACCTCACGATTGCCGCTTGGACCTTGTTAGGCAAAATACCTCTAATTGCAATAGGGAGCATTTGCGTCATCATCACATGACAATCATGAGACTTCATGCTAGTTAACTTCAAATCTTTCATCGATATCAGTTTTGTGATATTTGCGGAGTAACCGGACGGAACTTTCACATCATGCAAGCACTTGCAGAGGTCTATTTTCTCTTTCTTGGACAGAATGTAGCAAGCTAGGGGAAGGTAAAGTCGGCCTTTCTCGGTGTCTTGAGGATGTAGCTCGGCTCTAATTTTCATATCTTCCAGGTCCCTTCGTGCCTTGAGTCCATCCTTTGTTTTTGCTAGGACTATTTAGTAAAAGACCAAGCATGATGTCACATACATTCTTCTCTACTAATAAAGTGCTCGTGCGTTGCAACGGATCTCAAATAGATGATGACACCACAAGTTCTAAACTCTTAAAAAAAATGAGAATTTAAAACTTGAGCTATCACTTATTTGAGATCTATTACTGAAGAATCTCTGAACAAGAACAGCCTTATCACCTACTGGGCCTTGGGCCCCTACTGTTCTGGCCCAAGAACGGCCTGGCAGACTCACCATCACCACCAACTCATTCTTATAATAGTTAAGAATATGCATGACGTCGATGTAGTGTCGAACTTCTAAGTCCTTACAATAGGGCAAGTCCCAAAATAAGGATCTCTTCTTCCACATGGTTTTCTCTGCATGAGACCTCGATGTATTATTAGTACCCCCCTTTCCAAGTACAACATTAAGATCCTTAACCATATCATATACCTCTTCCCCATGAAAAGGCCTTGGAGCTGAACCGTCCTCCTTTGTACCGTCGAATTGTTTTTTCATATTGCGGTATGGATGATTCCTGCAAAGGAACCAACGGTGACGCATGTAGACTATTTTCCTCGAGTTGTTAAGCCACACACAACTAGTTTCATCCAGTCATTGTGGACAGGCTTTAGCTCCTTTTATAGTACGGCCGGACAGGTTACCTAGGGCTGGTAAATCATTGATGGTGCAGAACAACAATGCGCGTAGAGTGAAGTACTCTCGTTTGTACTCATCCCATACCTATACACCTTCGTTCCATAGTATCACAAGATCTTCCACCAATAGTTGTAGGTATACATCAATATCGTTGCCAGGTTGTCTCGGTCCTTGGATAAGCAGCGACATCATAATGTACTTTTGCTTCATACACAACCAAGGAGGAAGGTTGTAGATACAGAGAGTCACAGGCCAAGTGCTATGAATGCTGCTCATGTTACCGAAAGGATTCATTCCATCCGTACTCAACCCAAACCTTATATTCCTCAGTTCATTTCCGAAGTTCTCCCTGAAGAGCCTATCAATGGTTCTCCACTGGGTAGAATCAGCAGGGTGTCTCAGCTTTCCATCCCTCTTACGCTCTTCTGAGTGCCATCGCATCAGTTTGGCATGCTTTTTGTTTGCAAATAAACAATTCAAATGAGGTATTACTGGCAAATACCACACCACTTTAGCGGAAGCTCCTTTCTTCACCTCTATGCCTTCGATGTCCTCGCCCTTACGCTTGTAACGCGATGCTTTGCACACCGGACATACATGCGTGCCTGCATAGTCTTTGCGATAGAGTATACAGTCGTTTGGACATGCGTGTATTCTTTCTACTTCCAATCCCAAGGGACATTCAACCTTCTTGGCAAAATAAGTGGTTTTAGGCAACACATTTCCCTCTAGAAGCATGTCCGCTAAGAGATGTAGTAATACCGTGAAACTCTTGTTGGACCAACCATTGCCTGCCTTCAATTTCAGTAGTGAAAGCGCGGTGTGCAACTTTGTGTATTCCTCCTTGCATCCTAGGAACAAAGGTTTCTCCGAGTCCTCCATCAAACCCTTGAATTGATTAAACTCTCTTTGACTATTGTAGTTTCCTTCTGCATCGCGCAACATTTGAGCCAGATTATTGTCATCATCAACGACCAACTTATCCTCATCGGATCCATAGCTGATATCAGCTGCCATATTATCGGCTCCATCGTCATTGATATTATCACGTTGAAGTATGATCTCCTCTTCACCGTGCCTTGTCCAACATGTATATCTAGGTACAAAGCCCATCTGAATCAAGTGCAAGTGGATATGGTCTGTCCAAAAACATCTTCTCATTCTTGCAATCAATGCATAGATAATGTATGTACTCCATCTTCTTTTGCAAGCTGTTCTCCTCGGCTGCTCTTAGAAAAGTAGATACGTTGTCGATGTATTCTCGGCTGTAACGGTTCGCATTGTACATCCATCTCTGATCCATCTACAATTAATTAATGTAATAATTATTAATATCCAATAATCCTAATTAAATAAAACATTAATCCAATATCCACTAATAAAACTGTCATGATCACCCATCTACCATATTAATTAAAATTTAATATTTATTACTATCCAATAACATTAATTAAATAAATTTAATATATGCTTCATCAAATTTTATCATCTAAAAAAGGTAGACCACTTAATCTAATGGAGCAAGGTAATAAATTAATCATCTACATATAAATTAATCTACAAAATGTTACCTAAACAAAAATAAATTAAATATTAAATTTGCATTTCAAGAGAGGAGAACCTTAATTAAACCGTCATTGATAAAAATGGTAATTAAAAAACAAATCTAACAATAGCCACTAATAAAAACCGTCACTGATAAAAATGAGCTAACAATAGCCACCAATTGAGCAAGATATATGTAACACCCCGGCACCTAGTATGCCCTGGATGTCACCAAACATAGAATAAATACCATCTAAATACCACAAATAAAGATAAATTACAGCAAGAGCGCAATGCTAAAACCGAAAATTTCGGCAGCATCTCCTTTGTTTCTCCATGGTTCGGAGCAACAACAAGGAGATCACAAGATATAGCATAATGAAAGACATCTAAACAACAATAACGGGTGGCATAGCAACAATATAAGTCTAGAATAAAGCATTCAACCACTTCATGGGCTAACGACTCAAATAATATGGCCAAGCACACAATTAAGCAATAAAACCGACTTAGTTCCATAAGGTAACCATCATAACTATGGAAAGGGTTTGACATTGTCTATTTGTGTGATGCAAAGTGAAGACGTGATTCTAGCTCCCTTTCCCAAACGCCGAATTCAAGGTACCTAAAAAAACATAAACAACAAGCGTGAGTTCATCACTCAGCAAAGTGTATTGCAATGGTAAAAAAAACAATAACAATGCACATACATACTTTATGCCATTCACACATCATGAGGATTAACTCATAACCTTCTTCACTTATGCTCTCATATACCATCATTATAAACATCTCAATAAAACATCTTCATATGCATCTCATAGAACATCATAAGCATCTCATAAAACAACTTCATTCATGCAATGCAATGAACATATCTCTTTGAAGCACATACCGGTATTGCCGAGTGCACACCCGTCGGTGTGCACCCCCTTTTTCCCTTCCATCCCATGGAAGGTGCCTACTCCTCGCTTCCATTCACAACTGCGGATGGAATCACGAGGTAGGTCTTTCTCAATGGCGCTCCGAACTAGTCATAACTTTCTCACCGACCTCACCGGACTAGTTATGACTTTCTCACCGACCTGGCCAGTTCTCATGCCATGTATGCAAATATGCCATAAACATAAACAATCTTGCACATAAACTCAACTAATCATTGCATAGCCATATAATAAATCATTTTTATCATGTCACTTGCAAGAATCAATCATGGCATCATATCATAAAACATGTGTAAACTATCTCATTATCAAACATTACGGCTCCCTAAGCCACAACCACTACAATACACTTGCCTTCAACTGTGAGCGACGGAGTGGTGAGAGGTTGAGGGCACTCCCGGGGTCACACCACCTGCACATAGGTACAACACGCTCAAAACTTTCCCACAAAACAGTACACAAATGCTCATCTACCCTGACTTCGCAAACTACTCCAAAAACCCAAAAACAGAGAATCTGTCCCGTCGGGACAGCGGGCTTCCAACTAGCATAACTTGAGTTCTAAAACTCCAAATCAAGTAAACGAGTACATTTTCTCGAATCTTAGGAAATTTCCTAGCTTTTTCTAAGTATTAGGAAAAACTGATTCAGCCTCTAAAATTGACTAATCTACAGATCAACACGATCTGTCCCAATCACATCACAGTTTTGTACATGTTCAGTAAAACAGCCATAACTTTTAAACGGCTGGACGGAATTTAACATTCTTGGTGTTCAATTAAGGTTAATTCAATTACCTACAACTTTCTCAACAGGCGGACAACAAGAAAACGCCTCTAAAATTGTTAAAACTTAAGCCCTAGGTTGGCCGCCCAATCTGCCCGAGACAGAACGTGGGACAATCATAGCAAACTCCCTAATCTCATCTAGGGGCAGCACCTAAACATGAACTTTAAGCACCGAAAACACCTCTAGCACAGCACCTAATCCACCCCAAGGATTTCCCATCACCATACCTTAGCCCGACGAATGACGAACCGACGAAAATTCCTCCCCGTCGCCCGATCTCCTTCCACGCGCCAATTCCGCCGGATCCTCTCGTCGTGTGTCATGCCCGGAATTGGAATTTCGAACACTCTGTGCGACACACCAGTCCAGGACCACGCTGGTGCTCACAGATACAACAGAGATGAATACCATTACACATACACAGCGAAAATAATAATAATAAAGTATTCCACTCATATAAAAATTGTTAAGACCTTAAGGTCAGCCTTACAATTATAAAGACACGCAGGGCTAAGTATAGAGCAACATTAAGACAAGAGCAAAAATAAAACTCGTTCGCGGCGCCTCAGAATGCCACAGGCAACTGACTTGGCTTGCCCCTAGTTGTTCGCCTCTCCGCTCTGCTCTTCTTCATTGGCTTGAAGATCCTCTTCTTCTGGTGTTGTGATTTTGGAGGGGTGAGTACAATGGTACTCAACAAGCTATGCACAAAATGCAACCTAATATACTACATGCCAGGCTTATTCCAATGGAATGGCTTAACAGGTTTATTTTTGCAGTGAAGCAGCATTTAACAATTAACATAAATAGATTCGAAAGCGGTAAAAACAAATAATGTAACAGTAACTTTTCCAGAAGTTAAGTAAAAGTATTTCCACATCCTAATCCATACTTCCATCAACTTCATCTTTTATCCCAACCACATTTTTAATAAAGTCTAACCCTTGACTGTAATCCCCGAGCAATGTCCAATACCGTGTACTCGGCTATTCGAATAGTTTGTACACTCTGCAGACGTTATACACTTTACCCACACGATATAGTTAAACACCACATAGGCGAGTAACCATAACAAAGTCTTTCCGAAACCTCTATCCCCGCATGCGTACCTCCCAGTATAGTCCCCACTGTCGCTTCCCTTTTACGGAGCGGAAGTCCATGGCCAACGTATACTGTTGTAGAGATGTAAGACCAATCGGTAAACAATACACCCTTCTTTCCCCATCTATAGCTACAAAAAGCACCTGAGGTCTCACATGCTAAGACTTCGGAATCATACTCAACTAGGTCTGTCCCACTCCAGACATGTGGTTGTATGTTAGGCCCAGTTCAAAGGCATGCAAGGTTAAGTCCTTAGGTTGACCGTGGCAAGACTACCCAAAGTTCACAAAACCGAATTCAACATCTCTCCCAGGTGCCACCTCGGCCCCCCATTGATCACTTGCCACAGCCTAAACCATTTCCTCACCCAGTTGATTACCATGCACCATATGCCAACAACTTATCATCAACACCTGCCACATTCTTTCAAAACAGGTTCCATAGTTCAATAGTTAGTATTCAACTTACTTCCAAATTGGTGTCACCAGTTCGAATAGCATGGCTAAGCAGAACTACCACGTTCTAACTACCCCATTCTGGTGATTAGTATTAACCAGTATATATAATCCAACCTAGGGTGACGAAAGGTTTATTGACATACAAGTATTATGGACAAGGTGACAATATCAAGTGGTATTTATCTAATCCCAAATTTAATCGAAAGCATCATAATTAAACTAGCATGCATAATTTAAAACAAACTAATATTTTAAAACATGGGGACAAAATGGTCAAAACATAACTTCCCTTCAAATATCAGCTGGTCTTGGTCTAGATCTTGATCTTGATCTTGTTCCTCGAAAGCGACACCCTCACACAGTTCGACGTCTACGCGTAACAAATAAAGAACCAAATAAATACGCGGAACACCATACAAACACATATTCGGGAAAATGCTACAAATCAAACTAGTTTATAATCTCATGAAAATTTCCAGATAATTAGTTTAGCATTTTTTAAGATTTATAAAATTTATTTTGGTATTTGGACATGTAGTTTACGAGCGACAAAATTCATAATTTTGGACTTTCCGCGAGTAATTTAACAGTATAAATCTAATTATAAAATTTCATAAAAATTACTGTAGGAAGGTATTAACTTTTACTAATTAACAAAATTTGATGCATATGATTTGGACTTAAAACGAATTTCTAGCGAAAATGACAAATTTCACGATTTGGGGAAAAAGGCATGTACAATTGAGGTTCCAGTTCTATTATGTTTTTACTGTTCATCCCTGTGCACTACTGTTCGTCATTCACGAATGGAGAGGCTTCAATTTTTCTCAGAAAAACAAACAGGGTTCTGTTTCTTTGACATTGCGCACGGTGGGAGAGATAAGAGGGCTAACCGGCCGATCAAGTGGTGGCGGCGCGGTGTGGCGGACCCACTGGCGGCGGTGGCGGCAATGGCAAGGCGGCCAGTTGGCGGTGACGGCCGGGGAAAGAAGAAGCACACGAGAAAACCGAGAACTCCAATCTTTGCAAAATCCGACGAAACGAAGGCGAGAGGGCTCTCATGGAGGGAATGGACGGGTTGGCAACGAGGAGAGGAACCCATTGCCCCTTCTTATAGTGCGGGAGGAACATCAAAGGGCTAGCATTTGTAGTGGAAACACAAAACAGCCGCAAAACGTTTCTCCCATGATTATGAATAGATTAGTAGGTGTTTAATTTTTCTAACAACTGTGGAAGATTAAGGATGAGTCGTGGATCTCGATTATGATTTTTATTAAATTCTTGGTGATTTATTAGAGGTGATCTTGAAGGTGTTCCATGCCTTCTAATGGAGGAGAGAGAGAACAGCTTCTCTGGTTGCTCACGACAGCACCTAAGGAAGATGTACAGTACCTCCACGTGGCCGACGGTTCAATTGATTTTGAATAGTGTTTAGATGAAAAGGCGTTTGAGATAAAATAGTCGAAAAGCTCCAAAAATCATAGAAAAATTCTCTAAAATATTACGGAATATTTGGAACCCAACAAAGTTGGGTTTGTAATTTTTCGATGTATAGATTTTTCACAAAAATTCTTTTAGTGAATTAGACACCTGTACTGATTTTTAATGTACGCGACAAACTTAATTTATAAACAAGTTTTTGAAAATATTTGGAAGAAACACTCTCACCTATCAATTATCTTTATTATAAAACAAATTTTAGAGTTTACGCTTTTGCGAAAATGCATGATCTTATTTTATAAGATTAGTTAAAATGCTTAAATTCGAATTACTCTCGAGAACTTTAAATAATTTCCGAAAAATTATAAAAAAAAAACCCAGAAACACACTAAATATATTAAAAGCTTATTTTGAGATGTTACAAGCCTCCCCCCCCCTTAACAGAATCTCGTCCCCGAGATTCAGGGCTGTCTAGAGAATAGGTTAGGAAATTCTTTCTTCAGTTCTTCTTCACGCTCCCAAGTTGCTTCGCTTTCGGAGTGATTGCTCCATTGCACTTTGCAGAAATGAATCGTCTTGTTCCTGGTTTCTCGTTCAGATGTGTCGAGGATCTTGACTGGATACTCTCTGTAGGTCAAATCTTCTTGCAGCTCGATCTCTTCCAGAGGGGCTTGTTCAGTTGGCACTCGAAGACACTTCTTAAGTTGAGATACATGGAACACGTCATGCACTCCTACCAAAGATGGCGGCAACTCCAACTGATACGTGACTTCACCTCTACGGCTCAAGATCTTGAATGGACCGACGTATCTTGGTGCGAGTTTTCCTTTAGTGTGGAACCTTTTAACTCCCTTGAGCGGAGTGACTCTAAGATATACAAAGTCTTCAGGCTCAAAGCGCAGCTCGCATCGTCGATCGTCGGCATAGCTCTTTTGTCTTGATTGTGCAGTCTTCAGTCTTTCTCTAAACATGGTAATCTTTTTATCGGCATCGGTAAGAATGTCGGGCCCAAATATTTGGTGTTCACCCGTCTCGTTCCAATTTAACGGTGTCCGACATGAACGACCATATAATGCTTCATATGGAGACATTTTTAGGCTGGCTTGATAACTGTTGTTGTAGCTAAATTCTGCGTATGGCAGGCATTTGTCCCATGAGGCGGCATATGACAGAGCACAAGCTCTTAGCATATCCTCAAGTATCTGATTTACTCTTTCAGTCTGACCATCTGTCTGCGGATGGTATGCCGTACTGAAATTTAAACGGGTGCCCATTGCCGTATGCAACTTATTCCAAAATCATGAGGTAAATTGAGTACCTCGATCCGATACTATCTTCTTTGGTACACCATGCAAACACACAATTCTGGCCATATATAGCTCAGCTAGGCGATCTCCGGAGTAAGTGGTTTTCACCGGAATAAAGTGGGCGACTTTGGTGAGGCGATCAACTATCACCCGTATTGAATCAAATCCTTGCCGAGTTCTGGGTAAACCGGTAATGAAATCCATACCGATTTCCTCCCACTTCCACCCAGGTACTTTCAAAGGTTGCAATAGTCCTGCGGGCCTTTAATGCATTGCTTTTCCCCTCTGACATATATCACACAAGGCAACGTGTTCGGCAACCTCTCGTTTCATGTATGGCCCCCAGAATCTATCTTTGAGGTCTTGGTACATTTTTGCACTTCCTGGATGAATTGAGTACTTGGAATCATGCGCTTCCTCAAGGATCAACTACTTCAATTCCGGTTTATGAGGTTTGCAGATTCTATTTTTCATCCACAAGGTACACTGTTCATCTATTCTGAAGTCCTTGGCTAAGCCTTCATCCATCTTGGATTTGATCCTGAGAATCTTATCATCATCCTTTTGACCTTCCCGGATCTACTCTTCTAGAGTCGGCTTTACTTCCATGGTAGCCAAATATCCTCTAGGTACAACCTCCAATCTTAGCTTCCGAAGCTCTTTACACAAGTCAGACTGATGTTCTGCAACCATCAAGTTCAAGATGTGGCTTTTCCGACTCAAAGCATTAGCCACCACATTTGCTTTTCCTGGATGGTAGTGGATTCCGATGTTATAATCCTTGATTAATTCCAACCATCTTCTTTGCCTCATGTTAAGATCCGACTGAGTGAATATATACTTTAAACTTTTGTGGTCGGTATTTATTTCACATCGGTTTTCGACGAGATAGTGGCATCATATTTTAAGGGCATGCACTACAACAGCTAATTCCAGGTCATGAGTTGGGTAATTCTGTTCATGTGGTCTTAACTCTCTTGATGCATAAGCCACTACTTTTCCATTTTGCATCAGAACACACCCAAGTCCTTGACGTGAAGCATCAGAATATATGTCGAAGCTGTTTCCTACATCCGGCAACACTAAGACAGGTGCCGAAGTTAGACGCTTCTTCAGTTCTTGGAAACTCTTCTCGCACTCTGGCATCCATACAAACTTGTTCTCCTTTTTCAACAATTGCGTAAGAGGTCTTACAATTGATGAAAAACACTTAATGAACCGGCAGTAATATCCAACCATTTCCGAGAAAACTCCTTATCTGGGTAACCGACTTCGGTTGTTCCCAGTGTAACACTGCCTCTACTTTCTTTGGGTCGACAGCTACTCCTTCGGCAGTCATTACATGACCCAGGAATTCTACCTTCTTTTTCCAGAAGTCACATTTGCTAAATTTTGCATATAGTTGGTTTTCTCTTAACTTCTCCAAAATCATCCTTAGGTGTTCTGCATGCTGTTCTTCTGTTTTGGAGTAAACTAGGATGTCATCAATGAAAACGACAATGAACCTGTCCAAGTATTCCATGAATACTTTAACCATCATATTCAAGAAATATGCTGGGGCATTGGTCAATCCAAAGGGCATGACTGTGAATTCATAGTGCCCATACCTTGACGAAAAAGCTGTCTTTGGTATGTCCTCTGTCCGAATTTTCAATTGATGGTATCCGGATCGAAGATCTATCTTAGAGAAGACTCTCGCTCCTCTTAACTGATCAAAAAGATCATCTATCCTGGGCAAAGGATATTTATTCTTTATCGTCACCTCGTTGAGTGCACGATAATCTATACACATTTTGAAACTTCCGTCTTTCTTCTTAACGAACTAAACCGGTGCTCCCCATGGTGATGAACTTGGTCTAATAAATCCTTTCTCCATGAGTTCTTCAATCTGCTTTTTCATTTCCACTAGTTCCTCTGTGGACATCCTATAAGGCCTTTTCGCGATCGGAGCTGTGCCAGGCACCAGCTCGATAACGAGCTCAATTTCTCTGTCCGGTGGCATACCAGGCAGGTCTTCGGGAAAAACATCCGGAAAGTCTTTCACCACTGGCGTATCTTCTAGACTCACAGTCTTCATACTATTTGTAACACCCCGGCATTTAATATGCCCGAATGCTTCCAAACATAGACTAAGCAACCTCTAAATACTACAAATACAAGTAAATTACAGCAAAGGCATGAATGCTAAAAACCGAAATTCCGGCAGCATCTCCTTTGTTTTAACAAGAATTGAAGGAACAACAACAGTATAGCAATATATGGCAATATAAGAGGCATCTAGGATAGCAATATTTAAAGGCATGACAGCAATATAAGTCTAAATCCAAACATTCAATGTCTCCATGAGCCAAACGAACAATAAGACTCTCATGTCGCAAAGCTAAACCATAAATCAATAAGCATCACACTTAGTTTATTATCAAAACCCAATTGAATGACTTGTGAGAACAAATGAGTGAAGCTACGTGTAGAAGTGTGACTATTTCCCTTCCCCGCATGCCGGTCTCATGGTACCTAAAACAACAAGAAAGCACAAGCGTGAGTTCAACACTCAGCAAGCATATTGCAATGGTACAACGAACAATTACATGGCTACAACAACTCACATCATGTCTATCATCTCATTCAGGATCACATATCATTATCATCATCATTATGTGTGCGATGCGATGCGATGCACATGTCTCCTTGGAAACTCATACCGGTATGGTTGAGTACACACCCGTCGGTGTGCACCCTCTCCCCCCTTCCATCCCGAAGATGGAGGGTGCCTACTCCTCGCTTCCATACACCGCGGTGGATGGAATCACGATGTAGGACTTACTCATTGGCTCTCCGGAATAGTCATAACTTTCTCACCGACCTTCCCCGAACTAGTTATGACTTTCTCACCGCCCGAGCCATGTATCATGCCATGTATGCAAACATGCCAACATCATAAATAACTTGTACATTAACACATGGCATCATAACATAATAAGCATATTCATCATATCATTGGCAATCATTAAGGCATGGCATGTGAACATATCATATATTCAATTTCAATCTCAACCAATCTAGCAAACTACAACCCGCTACCCATTCCAATACACTTGCCTCAACCACGGGCGACGGATTGGTGAGAAGTAGAAGGCACTCCCGGGGTCACACCACCTGCACATAGGTACCACACACTCACAATCATGTCCACAAAACAGTAAGTAAACACTCTTCTACCTCGACATCGCAAACTACTCGCAAAACCCAAAAACAGAGGTTCTGTCCCGTCGGGACAGCAGCATTCCAAAAGGCATAACTCGGGTTCTAAAACTCCGAATCGAATAAACGAGTACATCCTCGCGTATCTTAGGAAATTTCCTAACTTTTTCTAAGTATATGGAAAGACTGATTCGGACTCTAAAGTGGTTTAATCTATAGAATACCGTGATCTGTTCCAATTACGTCACAGTTTTTAATACGTTTGGTAAAACGAGCATAACTTTCAAACGGCTGGGCGGAATTGGATGTTATTTATACCCACTAAAAAGTATTGAAGTTACCTACAACTTCTTCAACAGGCGAACGACCAAATTCCGACTCTAAATTGGCGAAAATCCAAACCCTAGTTCGACTGCTCATGCTGCCTGAAACAAAGAACGTGGCAAACTATAGATTTCATCTAATCTACCCAATTACAGCACCACCAATTGATCTAAAAACATGATATTAACCCTTAGATCAGATCCTATACCAACCCCAAGGATCACCGTGGCCATACCTTCGCCCGACGACCGAAAACCCAACAGATCTCCTCCCGGTTCGCGCGATCTCCTTCCTCGCTCCAAATCCACTGGATCTCCTCGTCGCGGAGCGCTCCAACGGACGGATCTTCGGGTTGGTGAGGTGGAGAACTCCCCTAGGGGCAGCAAGGGAGGTGGAGAGGTGGTGGAGGGGTGGTGGCGCAATGGGGAGCAAGGGCGGGCAAGCAAGGGAGAGGGGAGGTGGGGGTGGCGGTTAGGGCACTGAGGTGGGGGCGCAACCAGCAGGGGGGAGGCGCAATAGGGGCTGGGGGAGGCCCCCAACCAGGTCTCCTACACCCAAAAGGACTCAAACTCCTCAGCACCAAGGCCCACGACCCTTTCCACTAGGCCCAAACTCCCCCGGAAAGGCCCAAATCCCCGGAAACGCAAATAAACCTCATACCATATGGTTTCAACCTCCAATTCCATATTTCATAATTTTTTTGACCTCAACATTCACATTTTATAAGGTTATGACACTCCGTGGTGTCACACTATTGACCATAAATTTTCCATTTCGGACGGTGGTTGATTGAAATTCCACTTTTTCTCCGTCTTGGTTCTCTACAAACACGACTCTACGGCCACAATCCAAAACTGCCTTATGCTTGGTCAGCCAATCCATTCCAAGGATTACATCCAAGGTTTGGGTATCTTGCACGATTAGGTTGGCTAGAAACTCTATCTCGTTTATGACCAACTTAACTCCTGAACATCCTAGAGTAGATTGAAGCTTCGACCCAGGTGATCGCACTACTAGTGTGCACTTAAGTTTTCTTAATTCCAACCCATTTCCCACAGCAAAGTCTTGAGAAATTAATGAATGTGAAGCACCAGAATCAAATAAAACTTTAGCAGGTACTGAATTAACCGAAAACGTACCCAATACAACGTCCGTGGCACCTTGAGCTTCCGCGGTCATGATATGATTCACGCGGCCTCAGACGACTGTGGAAGGTGCAGCTCCTGATTGATTGTTTCCACGGTTGGCTGCTGGTGCAGGTGTCTTCGTTGGTGTGGGCCCTAAATTGAAGTGAACTGCGGTCACATTGCCTCTCTTCGGGCATTGATTAGCAAAGTGTCCTGGTTCGTTGCAGCTGTAGCAACACCTAATTATTGTCTGCGGGTTTGAACCAGGTGTGTTGTTTATCTGAGCTGGCGTTCTGAAGCCCTGGCTCGAAGATCCGGTTGTAGCAGTTGTCTTTTGGCTGGTCAACTGCGGCTTGAACCTCGCAAACTGTTGGGGATTTATCCACAACCTCATCTGGTTTGGACGTCCTCCCTAGCTGGACATCCGGCGCTTGTGGTCCTCTCTAATCTCTTTGCGCTTATCCTCTAGGATCAACACCTTGTTAACCAATTCCTGAAAATCTGGGAACGTGTGGGTGATCAGTCCCACTTGCAACCCAAAGTTGAGTCCCTTCATGAATCGGGACTGCCTCGTTTTGTCCGTTGCCACATCCTCTGGCGCATAACGGGCCAACTGAGTGAATTTGTTAAGATAATCGGCCACTGGTTGTCCTCCTTATTTCAGAGATCGGAACTCTTCTTTTTTCAACTCCATCATACCCTCCGGCACATGATATTGGCGGAAGGCTGCTGTAAATTCCTCCCAAGTAATCTGCTGAGGATGCTCGTGGGATGCGCAGAAGTTCTCCCACCACTCGGCAGCCGTCCCCTCAAGTTGGTGTGAGGCATACAGGACCTTCTCATTGTCTGCACTTTGGGAGATGTGTAGTTTCCTCTCAATAGTCTTCAGCCAATCATCCGCCTCTATTGGGTTGGCATTCCCAGAGAATATTGGCGGCCTAGTTCTCATGAAGTCAGACAGTCGGGATTGAAACTGGTTCCCTTGGTGTACATTCTGATGATTGTTATTATTGGCGACACCTTGATTCTGCATCTGCTACATAGTCTGCATCATAGTCTGCATTAGTTGAGTTTGAGCAGCGAAAAAAGCTCCCAGGTTTTGCATGTCAACTGGCGGCGCGGGCTGAGGATTTGGTGCTTCATTCTGGTTGCCTCCCTGGCGCGAACCACTTCCTCCAGCTCCAATGTTGCCACGCGTGTTCACCATCTGCGGTTTGCTCCAACAATTTAGAGAAGAGAGGGAAAAAGAATAGACAAGTAGAAGAAAACTTATGCGGGGAAACAGGTGTAACTCAAAAACTTATACAAACATTATTAATAATTTGGTATGGTTGCTTATCCAAGCCTAAAAGCTATGCAACACATACTGTACACTCAGCAATCAAGGAAGAACCGAATTTCCCTAGGCACACAATAATCCAGCGTCTAAAAAGGTAACACTCTTATCTTAGGAGACGCGACTCTCACACACGAGTTTCAACTAAATACTAAAGCACTGGTTCTTCAAGCTTCTGAAACACTTCATCGATCCACTCCTCTTTGAGCTCGAGGATTCCTTACTTCACGATTTCCAGGGTAGCAGTGACACCCAGTACCTTCTCCTTAAGTGTGAACCATCGTTACTATTCAGAATGACTTATGTGAGATTTCCATTGAAACCAGTGGGGAAAGATAGGAGTTTCAGCAAAGGGGAAAAGAATAGAAGAATAAGATAAGTCAAGAACTTATTATTCTTTCAAGTTAAATTTTCTCTTTAGAAAATAATTTTGAAGCTCTTAAAGACGGCCAATCTATCTAGGGTCGAGTCCTACAGTCAGTATGGCTCTGATACCACCTCCTATCGCGCCCGGAATTGGAATTCCGAACACTTTGTGTGACACACCACTCCAGGACGACGCTGGTGCTCACAGATACAATAGAGATGAATACCATTACACATACACAGCGGAAATAATAATAATAAAGTATTCAACTCATATAAAAATTGTTAAGACCTTAAGGTCAGCCTTACAATTATAAAGCCACGCAGGGCTAAGTACATAGTAACATTAAAACAACAGCGGGAATAAAACTCGTTCGCGGCGCCTCAGTATGCCACAGGCAACTGACTTGGCTTGCCCCTAGTTGTTCGCTTCTCCGCTCTGCTCTTCTTCATTGGCTTGCAGATCCTCTTCTTCTAGTGTTGTGATTTTGGAGGGGTGAGTACAATGGTACTCAAAGAGCTATGCACAGAATGCAACCTAATATACTACATGCCAGGCTTATTCCGATGGAATGGCTTAACAGGTTTATTTTTGCAATGAAGCAGCATTTAACAATTAACATAATTAGATTCAAAAGCGGTAAAAACAAATAATGTAATAGTAACTTTTCTAAAAGTTGAGTAAAAGTATTTCCACATCCTAATCCATACTTCCATCAACTTCATCTTTTATCCCAACCACATTTTTAATAAAGTCTAACCCTTGACGGTAATCCCCGAGCAATGTCCAATACCGTGGACTCGGCTATTCGAATAGTTTTTACACTCTGCAGAGATTATACACTTTACCCACACGATATAGTTAAACACCACACAGGCGAGTAACCATAACAATGTCTTTCCGAAACCTCTATCCCCGCATGCGTACCTCCCAGTATAGTCCCCATTGTCCCTTCCCTTTTGCGGAGCGGAAGTACAGGGCCAACGTATACTGTTGAAGAGATGTAAGACCAATCGGTAAACACTACACCCTTATTTCCCTATCTATAGCTACAAAAAGCACCTGAGGTCTCACATGCTAAGACTTCGGAATCATACTCAACTAGGTCTGTCCCACTCCAGACATGTGGTTGTATGTTAGGCCCAGTTCAAAGGCTTGCAAGGTTAAGTCCTTAGGTTGACCGTGGCAAGACTACCCAAAGTTCACAAAACCAAATTCAACATCTCTCCCAGGTGCCACCTCGGCCCCCCATTGATCACTTGCCACTTGCCACAGCCCAAACCATTTTCCCACCTAGTTGATTACAATGCACCATGTGCCAACAACTTATCAACAACACCTGTCACATTCTTTCAAAACAGGTTCCATAGTTCAATAGTTAGTCTTCATCTTACTTCCAAATTGGTGTCACCAGCTCGAATAGCATGGCTAAGCAGAACTACCACGTTCTAACTACCCAATTCTGGTGATTAGTATTAACCAGTATATATAATCCAACCTAGGGTAACGAATAGTTTATTAACATACAAGTATTATGGACAAGGTGACAATATCAAGTGGTATTTATCTAATCCCAAATTTAATCGAAAGCATCATAATTAAACTAGCATGCTTAATTGAAAACAAACTAATATTTTAAAACATGGGGACAAAATGGTCAAAGCATAACTTGCCTTCAAATATAAGCTGGTCTTGGTCTAGATCTTGATCTTGAGCTTGTTCCTCGAAAGCGACACCCTCACACAGTTCGACGTCTACGCGTAACAGATAAAGAACCAAATAAACACGAGGAACAACATACAAACACATATTTGGGAAATGCTACAAATCAAACTAGTTTATAATCTCATGAAAATTTTCAGATAATTAGTTTAGCATTTTCTAAGATTTATAAAATTTATTTTGGTATTTTTGGACGTGTAGATTACGAGCTACAAAATTCATAATTTTGAACTTTCCGCGAATAATTTAACAGTATAAATCTAGTTATAAAATTTCATAAAAATTACTGTAGGAAGGTATTAATTTTTACTAATTAAAAAAATTTGCTGCATATGATTTGGACTTAAAACGAATTTCTAGCGAAAATGACAAATTTCGTGATTTGGGGAAAAAGGCATGTACAATTGAGGTTCCAGTTCTATTACGTTTTTACTGTTCATCCATGTGCTCTACTGTTCGTCATTCACGAATGGAGAGGCTTCTGTTTTTCTCAGAAAAACGAACATGCTTTTGTTTCTTTGACATTGCGCATGGCAGCGCGGTGTGTCGGACCCGCTGGCGGCGGTGGCGGCGATGGCAAGGCGGCTTGTTGGCAGTGACGACCGGGGAAAGAAGAAGCACATTAGAAAACCGAGAACTCCAATCTTTGCAAAATCCGACGAAACGAAGGCGAGAGGGATCTCATGGAGGGAATGGACGGGTTGGCAACGAGGAGAGGAACCCATTGCCCCTTCTTATAGTGCGGGAGGAAGATCAAAGGGCTTGCATTTGTAGTGGAAACGTGAAACGGCCGCAAAACGTTTCTCCCGTGATTATGAATAGATTAGTGTGTGTTTAATTTTTCTAACAACTGTTGAAGATTATGGATGCGTCGTGGATCTCGATTATGATTTTTATTAAATTCTTGGTGATTTATTGGAGGTGATCTTGAATGTGTTCCGTGCCTTCTAATGGAGGAGAGAGAGAACGGCTTCTCTGGTTGCTCACGACAGCACCTGAGGAAGATGTATAGTACCTCCACGTGACCGACGGTTCAATTGATTTTGAATAGTGTTTAGATGAAAAGGCGTTTGAGATAAAATAGTAGAAAAGCTCCAAAAATTATAGAAAAATTCTCTAAAATATTAGGGAATATTTTGAACCCAACGAAGTTGGTTTCGTAATTTTTTGATGTATAGATTTTTCACAAAAATTCTTTTAGTGAATTAGACACCTGTACTGATTTTTAATATACGCGACAAACTTAATTTATAAACAAGTTTTTGAAAATATTTGGAAGAAATACTGTCACCTATCAATTATCTTTATTATAAAACAAATTTTAGATTTTACGCTTATGCGAAAATGCATGATCTAATTTTATACGATTAGTTAAAAAGCTTAAATTCGAATTACTCACGAGAACTTCAAATAATTTCTGAAAAATTTCAAAAAAAAACCCAGAAACACACTAAATATATTAAAAGCTTATTTTGAGATGTTACATCGCGGAGCTTCCCAACGGCGAGGACAACGGTAGGGAAGGGTGTGGCAGCAAGGGCTCGGGGTGGACTCGCCTAGGGCCGGCTAGGGGTGGTAGGGGAGGTGAGTAGGGGTGAAACCGGGTCGGATACGGGCGGATATTGCTCATCCCGTATCCTAACCCATTTTTTTCCGGATTCGGAGTCGGATACGGATGTCCCAGATACGGATACGAATTCGGATTATTCAGGATTCGGATACGGAGCGAATACCTGACGGATTCGGGTCGGGATCGGATATCATAATCGGATAGTAGTATAATACATAATTGTGTACGTAAAAGAAAGAATGAAGCATTAACTTTACAACATTAGCTTCAAGTCATAATTATTTCAACGTAGGATAGTAGTTGTCGGTGTTTCGAGCACCGGCAATACGATTTTTTGGTCTAGCAGGCTGAAAATCCCTACTCCAGTTTGCTCGCTGTGTATACGCCCTTCTGGGGTATTACAATCGTTACTTCCAGGAGGAAGTTAGGGTTTGTTCGTTGTCCATGTATCCTCTCGAAAAAATGTTCTCCCCGCCCCTCACACCCCCTGCCTCCCTTATATAGACGGGAGCGGCAGGTTACACGGGAGCTCCTCTAAAGAAAGGAAAAAGGAAGGATAAGGGGTGTCTCGTCTCGGGGTTTGGTCTCCGGTCTTGGCATCCGATCGTTCTCCACCTCCCCGCGTGCTTTGTCGGCAGGCTTGCGGCGGAAGGAAGGTTTCATCCTGTTGGGGGTACGTGACGCGCCGTCCCGTACGCTTGTCAGGCGGCTGGTTTTAATGGCGAATGACCCTTGAGGCCTAGGGAGGGAACGTTCCCTCCTGTTGCGTGTTAGAGCGATGGGACCGGAGCCTGATTTCGCAGGCGGCTCCCTGACACCCTTGGGAAGGAGCCACCTACCCTGACACCAACGTCCCGGGACACCGCATTTGGCAGGGCAGGTACTCGAGTGCCGGGGCGGCCAACCGGGGGGGCTCCCCGACCCGGTGTCGGGACCCGAATTTGCAAATCCAGACCCTCTGTGTATTCAGCACTAGTCCAGGAACGCGCTAGTGCACACAGTCTCAACATTGGTAAATATCACAATCATACCACTCGATACTAATAAAGTACTTTAATTAGATAATTAAACTGGTTGCTTGACCTTAAGGTCAAGTTACAAATATACGCCTCGCAGGGCGAAACTTATTAAAAGAGAAATAATAGCAGCGGAAAAAATAAGATAACATCGTGGCGCCATCCAGTATACCACAGGCAACTGACTAGGCTCGCTCCCTAGTTTGATGGTTCCTCTTGGAGCTCCTCCTCCCAAGCTGGTGTAGACTCTTCCTCAACTGGTGTTGTATTGTGGCAAGGGTGAGTACTTGGTACTCAGCAAGTTATGCACAAAATGCAGCTAATATACTACATGCATGGCTTAATACAAGGAATAGCTCAAGGTATATTTGCAGTAAACAGCATTTAACAAGTATCATAAGTATATTCGAAAGCAGAAGAAACAAGTGTAACACCAATAACTTTTCCAGGGGTTAAATAAACATTTTCCCCACTCCTAGTCCACATTTCCATCATCATCATCTATTAACCAAACCAAACCTTCCATGTCCAAGTTGTTTTCACGAAAGTCTAACCTTTGACTGTAATCCCCGAGCAATGTCCAATCTCGATCCAACGGCATCTATCAGATCTACACAGCACTACACGATCTAATCCTATCCGTCCATTCTAGATCTAACGGCCGAAATTGCATCCGAGTTCTACCGGGCTAAGGCACACGTGGACTCACCGTGAGCGTCGGATGGCGATCGGACGGTGGAGAGCTTCGGGGGCGTCGACGGCGGTGCGGCGGCACGAGCAAATCGGAGTCGGGGAAGACGACGTCCCGAACGGCGTTCCGACGCGGTCCCGGCGAGATGAAGTATGCGCCCAGGTTCGTCTCTTCGCGGGGGTTCCGGATCCGGCCACGGAAGCGGCGGAACACGGCTGGTTTGCGGCGGAGGACGAAGAACACGCGGCGGTTGTTCTTAACTACGGCGAGGAATTGCGGCGGCGCCAGGGTTCCCTCGTAGGCGTGGACTAGGGCAACAGGCGTGGCATCAAACGGCGATCCTCGAGAGAGGGTCCACGGCTTTTATAGCGCGGAATCCGAGTCCGACGCGGCGGCGGAGAGCAACGGCCGCGGCGAGATCTCCGAATCGGAGACGATGCCCCCGGTCCATCCACGTGGCGCGATCAGCGGCCACGATGGCCCGGTGCGCACGGATCCGGGTCGGATCCGATCGAGTGGTGCGGCGCGGTTTCTGACCGTTGGATCTCGATCCGACGGTCCACGGAAGTTAGGGTTCGGACGCGGTTAGGCCGAACCGAGCGGCGCGGTAGGGTCTGAGTCGGACTCGGACTCGAGTCTGACTCGGGCTTGGTCGAAGGAATAGTACAAACCCGTTCGGTTTTCAGTGATTAAATAAATCAAACAATTCGTAGAAAATTCAATTAAACCCGAAAAAATAGCAAATAAATCAGAAAAATTCCAGAAAAATTCTAGAAAATATTTTGGATCATTTTGGACTCAATTAAAATATTTCCAACAAAATTTCATTTGCAAAATTAAATTCTTTAATTTTTTCAAAAGAGAATAAATTCAAATAAATTCCAAATGAATCCCAGAAAATTCCACAAATTCACCAGAGTGTGAAATAACCTCTAATTTCATGAAAAGCAAAAATTGGGGTGTTACAAACCTCCCCCCCAACAGAATCTCGTCCCCGAGATTCAGGGCTCACTAAAGAATAGGTTCGGAAACTCTTTCTTCAAATCCTCGTCGTGCTCCCAAGTTGCTTCCTCTCCTCATGGTTGCTCCATTGCACTCTGCAGAAATGGGTTGACTTATTTCTCGTCTCTCGATCCATTGTGTCTAGAATCTTGACGGGGTGTTCCTTGTAAGTCAGATCCTCTTGTAGCTCGATTGACTCTAGCGGTGTCTACTCATTGGGTACTCGGAGACACTTCTTCAGCTGAGACACATGGAACACGTCATGTACTCATGCGAATGATTGCGGTAACTCCAGCTGGTAAGCAACTTCGCCTCTGCGGCTCAAAATCTTAAATGGTCCGACATATCGCGGTGCGAGCTTCCCTTTGGCATGGAATCTCCTAACTCCCCTGAGGGGTGTAACCCTAAGGTACACGAAATCCTCTGGTTCAAAGCTCAAGTCTCGGCGACGGTTATCGGCGTAGCTCTTCTGTCTTGACTGTGCTATCTTCGGCCTTTCCCGGATCATGGCAATCTGCTCTTCGGCTTCTTGAAAAATGTCCGACCCAAAGACACGGCGTTCACCTGTCTCATTCCAGTTCAACGGTGTTCGACAGGGTCGACCGTATAATGCCTCGAAAGGTGACATCTGTAAACTGGCCTGATAGCTATTATTGTAGCTGAACTCAGCATACGGCAGACTCTTATCCCAAGAGGTAGCATAAGCTAATGCACAAGCTCTCAACATGTCCTCTAGAATCTGGTTGACTCTTTCGGTCTGTCCATCCGTCTGAGGGTGATAAGCTGTACTGAAATTCAAACGGGTACCCATGGCTTCATGCAGCTTATTCCAGAATCTCGAGGTAAACTGGGTACCTCTGTCCGACACAATCTTCTTCGGTACTCCATGCAAACAGACGATCCTGGTCATATACACTTCTGCTAACTTGTCTCCCGAGTAAGTGGTCTTTACGGGGATAAAGTGAGCTACCTTAGTCAAGCGGTCCACTATAACCCATATGGAGTCATATCCACCCTGAGTTTTCGGCAACTCGGTAATGAAGTCCATTCCGATTTCCTCCCACTTCCACTCAGGTATCCTTAACGGCTGCAGTAATCCTGCTGGTCTCTGATGCATTGCCTTAACTCTCTGGCATATGTCGCACAGCGCAACATGCTCGGCAACTTCACGCTTCATGCTTGGCCACCAGAATCTTTCCTTCAAATCCTGATACATCTTAGCACTTCCTGGATGGATTGAATACTTGGAGTCATGGGCTTCCTCTAGTATCAACTGCTTCAACTCCTTCTGATGGCGCCGTGATGGCACTATGGGTGTCCCGATCTTTCGATGAGAAACACACGATCGATTTGTTGGAGTCGACTTTGACGATCCGACTACACCGTACGACGACGATGCGCCTTAGCAATCGCTAAACCAACTCCAGCGGGTTATTAATCTTGCCGTAGGCACGATCAACCTGAACACGAGGTTCAATTCCTGCAAGCAACCAAAGAACAAGCAAGAACAATAGGATAAGTAATCTGAAATTGCGGAGAAAACTGGAAGCGAAACAAAGTGGAGTCTTATTGACGATCTTGACAAGGTGGCTGTCCAGCACAACTCGCAGGATCAAGTTTGCACTTGGCTAAACTAATCAAATAAAGCCCTAAACCCTAAGGAGCCGATGTCTGGCTATTTATGAAAGTTAGGGGTGTGGGAATCACGTCCAAAGCAGTAGGATACCAACTACAACTCTATTACAAGGCCCAAAGCCCAAGTCTTCTCGGTTTGGAGAAGTGACGCCAATTGTTTTGTAGATTCCCATCGACTCGGATGGAATTTGGGGATGGGGCCGGATCCGTTGGAAAGAGGGCGTCGAAACCTTTCAAACCAGTACTCATAGACCCCAAACACCCTTGTGGATCAAAAGTTATGGTCGTTTTAAGTTAGTGCTATCCCAGAGGCCGAATCCGACTATAACTTGTCCACCGGAGGAATTGGCTTCATGCTTGACGTTTGGGAGTCCTTCTCCTTGGTTCCTAAGGACAATAAAATCATCACAAGGATTAAATAGTATTCTATTCATTAAATTATTTGTATGCAACCCTAGGAACGCATTCACCTGGTAATTGAATTGACGTGCGAGAGCTCGAGTAATTGGCCCTTGTATGACATTGTTGGTTTCCATTGGGTTTGTAGGTATGGCCGTATTCATGGTAGTGATGTCCTCATCATCCTCCCCTTCTTGCATTTGAGTCGTCCTCGACTCAAGTTCATTATCTTCTCCCAAGTATGGTTTCAAATCGGCAATGTTGAATGTGGGACTAACCCCAAAATCTGCAGGCAATTCAAGCTTGTATGCATTATCATTAATCTTTGCCAATACTTTGAAAGGACCATCACTCATGACATCAACTTAGATTTTCTTAATTTCGGGAATCGATCTTTTCGCAAATGCAACCAAACTAAATCGCCTGGTTCAAAAGTTACATGTTTCCTTCCCTTACTACCAAGAAGTTTATATTTAGCATTCATGCGCTCTATGTTTTCTTTAGTTGTCTCATGCATTTTCATAATCAAATCAAGATGTTGTTTAGCATCAAGATTCAATTTCTCCGAAGATGGCAGAGGTAACAAATCAATTGGAGCATGAGGTACAAAGCCATATACAATCTCAAAAGGGCACATCTTAGTTGTAGAATGCATAGACCGATTATAAGCAAACTCAATATGAGGCAAGCATTCTTCCCACAATTTAATGTTCTTTTTCAAAACAGCCCTAAGCATGGTAGATAAAGTTCGATTAACGACCTCAGTTTGTCCATCAGTTTGGGGATGACAAGTAGTAGAAAATAAAAGTTTAGTCCCCAATTTAGCCCACAAAGTTCTCCAAAAGTGGCTTAAGAATTTAGTGTCACGATCTGAAACTATTGTGTTTGGCACACCATGTAAGCGAACAATTTCACGAAAGAATAAGTCAGCAATGTTGGTAGCGTCATCGCTTTTGTGACAAGGTATGAAGTGTGCCATTTTAGAAAATCTATCCACAACGACAAAGATACTATCCCTCCCCTTCTTTGTTCTAGGAAGTCCTAAAACAAAGTCCATAGAAATATCCTCCCAAGGCACGTTAGGAACAGGCAGAGGCATGTATAAACCATGTGGATTAAGTCGTGACTTAGCTTTTTGACATATAGAGCAGCGAGCGATGAAACGTTCCACGTCTCGTCTCATCTTGGGCCAAAAGAAATGGCTAGCGAGTATGTCCTCCGTCCTCTTCACACCAAAGTGTCCCATCAATCCTCCTCCATGCGCTTCCTGTAGCAATAACAAACGAACAGAACTAGCTGGAATACATAGTTTGTTTGCTCTAAACACAAACCCATTATTGAGGACAAATTTGTTCCAAGTTTTTCCCTCTTTACAATTGAGCAACACATTTTTAAAATCATCATCATGCACATATTGCTCTTTAATCGTTTCCAAACCAAAAATTTTGAAGTCAAGTTGTGAGAGCATGGTATATCTCCTAGACAAGGCATCAGCAATGACATTATCCTTTCCCTTTTTGTGTTTGATGACATAAGGAAATGACTCAATGAATTCAACCCACTTTGCATGTCTACGGTTCAGTTTAGCTTGACTTCTAATATGTTTTAACGATTCATGATCGTAATGTATAACAAATTCCTTGG
The DNA here is from genome assembly GCA_036346355.1 of Rhipidocladum racemiflorum. NCBI lineage: Eukaryota > Viridiplantae > Streptophyta > Magnoliopsida > Poales > Poaceae > Rhipidocladum > Rhipidocladum racemiflorum. The sequence goes on along the minus strand of CM070569.1, from coordinate 3,833,834 downwards.
GCCATAAATAATGTTGCCATGTTTCTAAAGTTCAAACTAGCGCATATAACTCCTTATCATAAGTAGAATAATTCAAACTTGGCCCACTCAATTTCTCACTAAAATAAGCAACATGTGTTTTCCTTCTTGTAACAGAACACCACCCAAACCAATTCCACTAGCATCACATTCTAGTTCAAAAGTCTTAGAAAAGTCCGAAGCCGAGTAAGGGTGCATGGGTTAACTTAGCTTTCGAATGTTGAAGGCATCTTCCTGCGACTTGCCCCAAGCAAAAGGTACACCCTTCTTGGTGAGCTCATTCATGGGTGCAGCGATGGTGTCAAGTCCTTCACAAAACGACGATAGAATCCAAGTCCTAGAAAACTTCACACCTGTGTGACCGTGTTAGAGTCGGCCAACTCAGACGCTTCAACCTTGGCTTGGTCAACTTCAATTCCTGTGGAGTAACAACATAGCCAAGAAAAGATACTCGATCCGTGCAAAAGGTGCACTTCTCAAGGTTACCAAATAAGCGTGCATCGTGTAAAGCATTAAAAACAGCACGTAGATGTTCAAGATGAGCCTCTAAAGATTTGCTATAAATCAAGATATCATCGAAGTAAACTACCACAAATTTTCCAATGAAAGCACGTAAAACCTCGTTCATCAGTCTCATGAAAGTGCTAGGAGCATTAGTCAACCCGAAAGGCATTACTAACCACTCATATAACCCGAACTTAGTTTTAAATGATGTTTTCCATTCATCTCCTAACTTCATGCGAATGTGGTGATACCCACTACGCAAATCCACTTTAGAGAACATAGTAGAGCCACTTAATTCATCAAGCATATCGTCTAACCGAGGAATAGGATGGCGATATCTAATGGTGATATTATTAATTGCTCTACAATCCACACACATGCGCCATGTTCCATCTTTCTTAGGTACTAAAATGATCTGGTACAAAGACAAGGACTAAGAGATTCACGTACGTACCCTTTATCAAGCAATTCTTGAACTTGGCGTTGTATCTCTTGTGTCTCTTCAGGGTTGGTTCTGTAAGGTGCTCGGTTGGGCAAGGATGCCCCTGGAATGAGATCAATTTGATGCTTAATCCCTCTAATTGGCGGCAACCCTGAGGGGATGTCCTTTGGAAAGATGTCAGTGTATTCCTGCAAAAGGTTAGTGACAATAGGAGGCAAAGAGAGGGACATCTCCTCTAGTGAAAACAAAGTTTCTTTGCAGACCAAAGCATAGCATGTATACCTACAAACATCCAACTCATTCAAATCAGATTTTGTTGCAAGAAAACAAGCACCTTTCAATTTAATCTCATTCGGCTTGGCACAATCAAGGTTAGATTCTCTCTGTTTATGTTGTTCAAGTCCTTTGGCAACAATCTGATTTTCACTCTTAGAATTCTCTCGATTTTTCTCTTTGCTAGATCTAGCAATTTCATCCTTTACAATGGCATCAAAGACATTGGGTGTAGCACAATTTTCTTTTCTTTATGCACAAAAGAGTATTGATTTGTTCTACCATGATGTAAACAATCCTTATCATATTGCCACGGTCTACCTAATAACATAGAACATGCTTGCATAGGTACGACATCGCAATCAACATAATCATGATAGGAACCTAAAGCGAAATGTACTCTTACCATGCGAGTTACCTTGAGTTTGCCGTTGTTGAACCATTGAATGTGGTAGGGCTGAGGGTGTGGTCTAGTGGAGAGTGCTAGCTTCTCCACCATGTCCATGCTGGCTAGATTATTGCAACTCCCACCATCAATGATTATTCGAATGGATCGCTCCTTGATGACGCCTTTTGTGTAAAACAAGTTGTGGCGTTGATTTGGATCGGCGCGAGCAATCTGAGCACTAAGCACACGTTGTGCAATAATACTCAAATATTGGTCAGCATCACCAGCGCTCACGTGCACCTCGTCGTGCTCGGCATTTGGATCGCCGTCTTCATGTTCAGCGAGCAAAGCATATGTTTCTTCATCAAGATCACTTGCTGAGTCATACTCGCCGTCTTCACAGATTATTAACACACGCTTGTTCGGACACTCCTTCATCATGTGACCGAAACCCTTGCAGCGATGGCACTGAACATCTTTGGTGCGTCCCGTTGATGTGACCGATGACGACGAACTATTTGTAGTAGCTTGTGTGACACTTTTCGTCGGCGTTGGTCGTGGTGCCGAATTTGCGGTGGCGGACGCCGTTCTGTTGATGGAAGAGGTCGGCGTGGTAGTACGGCCGATAGGGGCTGCAGGGGTGCGCGGTATCCATGAAGTAGTTCGACCTGCAGAAAAGTTAGTCTTTGCCCTCGATTGACGACCCTGCACTTCATGTTCAGCTTTGCAAGCAAGATGGAACAACCGAGTCATCGAATTATAATACTTATAGTATAGAATATCCTGGATTTCTCGAGTTAAACCACCTAAGAAACGAGCCATAGAAGCTTCCTCATTCTCAATTAATCCACAACGCAACATGCCAATTTGCAATTCTTGGTAATATTCTTCCACCGAATTCTTACCTTGGTGTAGGCGCTGCAATTTATTCAATAAATCTCTAGCATAGTATGAAGGAACAAATCTATGCCTCATTAGCAATTTCAAGGCTTCCCAAGTGATGGGTATATTATTTGGATGAGCACGGCAATGTTCTCTCCACCAAACAGAAGCAAAATCAGTGAACTCACTTGTGGCAGCCCTAACTCTTCTATTCTCAAGGAAATCATGGCACGCAAATTTTTGATCAACAAGTAATTCCCAACTAAGGTAACCATCAGGGTCGTATTTACCTTCAAAAGGTGGCATATTGAAATTTACCTTAGGGAAAACATCATCTCGTTCTCGTTCCCTTGGTCGTGGAGGATCACGTCGCATACCTTGCTGATTGAAGCGTAGCCGATGATGGTCACAATCATTATCGTAATGGACGGGGTTGACCTCCTCCACATCAGTGGTGTCATCATATTCGTGCTCTTCGTTCTGTTCTTCTAAATCTGCTGGGGGCCTCACCTGTGGAGCTAAATTGTTGCTTGGACGACGGGGTGGTGGATTGGAAGCACCACATGCAGCAACTGCAAAAGTATCAAGTCTAGCCAAAATAGTAGCAAGAGTAGTGTTAGCAATCCCTTGTGCGGCCTCGATGGATCTGAGACGGTCTTCTTGCATTGACATACGCTCATTGGTGAGCCGTACATCCTCGCTAAGACCATCGGTGGTTTCCCTCGTCATCTTTTGGAAGTGAGCAATGATGCCCTTGGTTCGTGGAGAGTGATGAAGTGAACTCTCGTCACTTGACATGGTTAGTTGATGACAAGGAAACAAAAACCACAAGTATAATGTTCCTATCAACTACTAGGTGGCAAGTCTCTCAAGCGCTCAAGCCTATGACCCAAGTTCTTACAAGTTCTTACAATGCAGCAGGCGTTGTCGGCCATTGGTGTTGTCAAAGGTTCTCCGAAGTTTGTGTAGAGCGATTGCCAAGGGATCGAACGCCTGTACGGGTAGAAAGTGGAGCTTGGACAGGCTTAATTTAGTAGCAAAAGGTTAGCAATAATCCAATCAGTGAATGCAAAATTGAAGAATTGTTCAATGTCTAGTCACTAGTTGCTGACTCTAGGCTAGCAAGGACTGGTGACTCAAAACTGCGGTCGGCGACAGTACAGTTCCACAGCAGATGAAAAATCAGCGCGAAAAAAATTCACAAAAGAAGGGAAATATCTCAAAAGACTGGGGATCTTGTGGAAACAGGTTTGGCACATAAAAATTTTCGGATCTGTTCCAGACTTTTTTTTTGTGGAACGATCCGACTCGTTTTTCTTTCAAGTGCTATGCAGGCGGAAGACCAGTCGTGTGACCAGTCGGACGGCCAGGTGGGTGACCGGTCGGGCGACCAAGTGGGCGACGGTCGGCGGCGACGATCGGGTGACGATGGGCTATCAGTGGCGACGATCGGCGGCGACCAGTCGGGCGGCGACCAGTCGGCTAACAAGAGGGCGACCAAGTGGGCGACCAGTCAAGCGGCGACCAGTCGGCGACGAAGTCAGCTATCAGGTGGGCGATCAGTCGGATGAAAAGAAACTTCGGTCCGAACACCTTTTATTTTTTTCAACAGTTTGGGACCGAAACCGAACACAACTCGAAACCGCTGTGGGAGACAAAAATTTCTTCTGACCTGGACTCCAACTAGACTAGAATTCAGCAACTCGACACAACGATGCAACCAAAAATTCAATAACGCAAAGGTAATCGAAAGGAAATTGCGAGGCTCAAATTGTTTTGGTATGGGGAGATCCAATCTGATGGCGCTTCTTTGGACTATAGGAAAGATATCAATCTACTAATCTAGGGTAAAGAATTCTCACCGAGCAACCTGGTTTGCTCTGATACCACTTGATGGCGCCGTGATGGCACTATGGGTGTCCCGATCTTTCGATGAGAAACACACGATCGATTTGTTGGAGTCGACTTTGACGATCCGACTACACCGCATTTACGACGATGCGCCTTAGCAATCGCTAAACCAACTCCAGCGGGTTATTGATCTTGTCGTAGGCACGATCAACCTGAACACGAGGTTCAATTCCTGCAAGCAACCGAAGAACAAGCAAGAACAATAGGATAAGCAATCTGAAATTGCGGATAAAACTGGAAGCGAAACAAAGTGGAGTCTTATTGACGATCTTGACAAGGTGGCTGTCCAACACAACTCGCAGGATCAAGTTTGCACTTGGCTAAACTAATCAAATAAAACCCAAAACCCTAAGGAGCCGATGTCTGGCTATTTATGAAAGCTAGGGGCGTCGTAATCACGTCCAAAGCAGTAGGATACCAACTACAACTCTATTACAAGGCCCAAAGCCCAAGTCTTCTCGGTTTGGAAAAGTGACGCCAATTGTTTTGCAGATTCCCGTCAACTCGGATGGAATTTGGGGATGGGGCCAGATCCGTTGGAAAGAGGACGTCGAAACCTTTCAAACCAGTACTCATAGACCCCAAACACCCTTGTGGATTAAAAGTTATGGTCATTTTAAGTTAGTGCTGTCCCGGAGGCCGAATCCGAGTATAACTTGTCCACCGGAAGAATTGGCTTCATGCTTGACGTTTGGGAGTCCTTCTCCTTGGTTCCTAAGGACAATAAAATCATCACAAGGATTAAATAGCATTCCATTCATTAAATTATTTGTATGCAACCCTAGGAACGCATTCACCTGGTAATTGAATTGATGTGCGCGAGCTCGAGTAATTGGCCCTTGTATGACATTTTTGGTTTCCATTGGGTTTGTAGGTATGGCCGTATTCATGGTAGTGATGTCCTCATCACCTTCTTGTTTGGCACACAAATTCGCTCCTCCATCCACAACGTGCCCTGCTCATCCAGCTTGAAGTCTTTTGTCTTGCCTTCATCCATTTTGGACTTAATCCTGCGGATCTCTTCGTCATCCTTCTATCCTTCTCGGATCTGATCCTCCAGGGTAGGCCTCACCTCTAATGCGGTCAAGAATCCTTCTGGTACCACTTCGATCTGCATCTTCTGGAAATCCTTGCATAGCTCTTCCTGATTCGCGGCTATCGACTTGTTCACAGTATGGCTTTTCCGACTCAGAGCATCGGCAACTACGTTGGCCTTTCCGGGATGGTAATGGATTCCAACATCATAATCCTTGATCAACTCTAACCATCTCCTCTGCCTCATGTTCAGGTCTGATTGGGTGAAGATGTACTTAAGACTTATGATCCGTGTATACTTCACATCTGTTTCCAATCAAATAGTGTCGCCACAACTTCAAAGCATGCACTACGGCAGCTAGCTCTAGGTCATGCGTCGGATAATTCTCCTCATGCGGCCTCAACTGTCTTGATGCATAAGCGACGACCTTTCCGTTTTGCATCAGTACACACCCAAGTCCTTGGCGTGATGCGTCACAGTAAATATCAAAGCTTTGATTGACGTCGGGCAGAACTAACACTGGTGCTGATGTCAATCGCTTCTTCAGCTCTTGAAAACCTTTCTCGCACTCCGGCGTCCATGCAAACTTCTTCTCCTTTTTCAACAATTGCGTAAGAGGTCTCGCAATCGTCGAGAAGCTTTCAATGAAGCGGCGATAGTAACCTGCCATCCCAAGGAAACTCCGGATCTGGGTTACGGTCTTCGGCTGTTCCCAATGTAACACAGCTTCTACCTTGCTTGGATCTACCGCAACTCCTTCTGTGGTCATTACATGTCCAAGGAATTCTACCTTGTCTTTTCAAAAATCGCACTTGCTGAACTTGGCAAAGAGTTGCTGTTCCCTCAGCTTCTCCAAAACTTGCCTCAGGTGCTCTGCATGCTCATCCTTTGTCTTGGAGTAGATGAGAATGTCATCTATGAACACAACGACAAACTTATCCAAGTACTCCATGAAAACCTTGTTCATCATATTCATGAAGTAAGCTGGCGCATTTGTCAGGCCGAAGGACATAACAGTAAATTCGTAATGTCCATATCTTGACGAGAATGCGGTCTTCGGAATATCTTCTGATCGGATCTTCAACTGGTGGTATCCCGATCTCAGATCAATCTTGGAGAAAACTCCGGCTCCTCTTAGCTGATCAAACAGGTCATCGATCCTAGGTAGCGGGTGCTTATTCTTCACGGTGACTTCATTGAGTGCACGGTAGTCAATGCACATCCTGAAACTCCCATCCTTCTTCTTGACGAACAGAACTGGCGCTCCCCATGGCGATGAACTCGGTCTGATGAATCCTTTCTCCATCAGCTCTTCAAGCTGTTTCTTCATCTCCACCAATTCTTCAGTGGACATCCGGTAAGGTCTCTTTGCTATCGGTGCTGTTCCGGGCACTAACTCAATCACAAACTCTATGTCTCTGTCTGGCGGCATACCAGGTAAATCTTCAGGAAAAACATCTGAATACTCATTCACCACTGAAACATCCTCTATGCTGATTGCCTTCACACTGTTGACCATCAGCTGTCCATCACGAACGGCAGTCGCCTGAAATTCCACTTTCCTTCCACATGGGCTCTCAACTGATATAATCCTTCGCCCACAATCCAACACGGCCTTGTGCTTGGATAGCCAATCCATTCCCAAGATAACATCTAGGGTCTGGGTTCCCAATATAATAAGGTTCACTAGGAACTCTACCCCATCTATTAGTATTCTCACCCCGGAACATCCTACTTGAGATCGGAGTTCTGACCCAGGGGTTTGAACTATAAGCATGCATTTAAGATCCATAATCTCCAAATCATTCTTAGAAACAAAATCTCGAGAAACAAACGAATGCGAAGCTCCAGAGTCGAATAAAACTGTTGCAGGTACTGAGTTGACAACTATCTTACCCAGTATGACGTGCGTGGCATTCTAAAGTGCATCTGCGGTCACGTGATTGACTTTGCCTCTCACCACGGTCTGGGGTGCGACTCCTGGCTGTGCTGCTCCGCGGTTTGCTCCTGGTGTAGTTGTCCTAGCTGGTGTGGATCCCAAGTTGAAGCGAACTGGGGTCACTCCTGCTATCTTCTTAGGGCAACTGTTGGAGAAATGCCCTGGCTCATTGCATGTATAGCAACGCCTCACTGTGCCCTGCTGGTTGCTTGCAGCGGCGTTCCTGGCTGGGGCTGGGGTCTGGAAATCCTGATTAACAGGCCTTGGCGCTGGCGACGGTGTCCTTGTTGCATTTTGCGGTTGGAATCTGAAGTACTGATTTGGCGCAACTCGCAGACGCTGCTGTGTCCCCTGACGTGATCCTTGCTGCTGCATCCTGCGCTTCCTGTTCTCATCCAACTCCTTGCGCTTGTCCTCAAGAATAAGCGCCTTGTTCACAACCTCCTGGAAATCTGGAAAGGTGTGGGTGATTAGTCCCACCTGCAGTCCTGAGTTGAGTCCCTTCATAAAGCGAGACTGTCTGGCCTTATCTGTCGCCACGTCTTCAGGTGCGTAGCGTGCAAGTTGTGTGAACTTTTTCAGATACTCTGACACCGGTTGATTACCTTGCTTCAAAGCCCTGAACTCTTCCTTCTTAAGGTCCATGATTCCTTCTGGCACATGATACTGACGAAACGCAGTCATAAACTCTTCCCATGTGATGTCCTGTGGGTTCTCCCGCGTGGCGCAGAAGTTTTCCCACCATTCAGCGGCGGTCCCTTCCGACTGATGAGATGCGTAAAGCACTTTCTCATTTCCCATGCATTGGGCAATGTGTAGCTTCCTTTCTATTGACCTTAGCCAATCATCCACCTCCAGTGGGTTGGCATTCCCAGAGAATGTGGGCGGATGAGTCCTCATGAACTCCGACAACTTTGCTCCTTGTCGTTGTCCCTGATTTGCTTGGTTAGCGGCGGCCTGAGTAGTGACCTACCGCATCTGTTGCATCATGGCATGCATCAACTGGGTTTGTCCAGCAAGAAAAGCTCCAAAGTTCTGCATATCGATTGGCGGTGCTGGTTGGGGTGCAGGTGCTCCATCATTAGGGTTCCCAGCTGGACGAGAACCACTCCCATTGCCTCCAAGGTTTCCGCGGGTGTTCACCATCTGTCGATTGTTCCAAGGTTTAAGGATGAGAGGGAAACAAGCATAGACAAGTATAGAGTAACTTATGCGGGGAAAAGGTGTAACTCAAAAATCCAACTTTATTAACTAATAATAATAACTCGGTATGGTTGCTCACAATGCCTAAGGGCCTTGCAACACATACTGCACACTCAGTAAGCAATGAAAATCCAACGCCTCTAAGGGTGACTCTTTATTCTATAACGCGACTCGTCGAAGGAGTCCCAACTATAAGACCTGGGCTCACTCGTCCATAAAACCTCCTCGGCCTGGGTGTGGGTGCGGTGGCATCGGTGCGAAACAATCACCATGCCCTGCAACTATGGTAGTCGAAGAAGCGGTGTCCTCATCGAGATCTGACTCCTCCGGGTCTGGCTCGTGTAGCTCGAGTACTGGCTCTGGTCCTTGCCCGTACAATGCCATCTCCAACTCGTCAATCCTTCGCAGAAGATGGGACACATGCTCTTGAGCCTCCCGCCATCGGTTCCTCTCTACCGTGGCCTCCTCTCGAGCCCTCTGTAGCTCCCGGTTCGTATCATCGAGTACATCCTCCTGAGCGATGACAAGTCGTGCCAGCTGTGTGACCATGGCGTTCTCATCCTGAATCAGCTTCGGGTCAAGAAGGTTGTTGTTGTGTGGTTGGTAGCGGTACTCCGCGCCCTCCAGCTCGCTGGCGTAAATGCGGGTGATGTGTCGCATCGCTCGTCGTGATACCTCCTGAATTCCCATCTGCATTATCGACCTCCTGGCGGTGCAGTATATCAGACGGTTGCCCTTGCCCTTCTTCCTGGCAGGTACCGTGATCTTCACATCACAAGCCTTAATCAGTCCCGCCTGTCTGATGATGTTCACTTGGTATTGTGGCTTCTCGAAACCTTCAAGAAACTGCAGCATACGCCAAAGTTCCGCGGCGTGGCCAACCTCAAGATCGACGTAGTTGATCTCTCCCTCCATCTGTCACAAAACACTCGCGTAAGAACGCAGCATTTTAAATCAAAGTGGGAGACAAAAGTATTCATAAAAAGGTAAGGAAAGAGAGAAGGGGTAAGTCGAGAATTCATTTATTATCTTGACTAGCTTTTAGCTTTAGAAAATAGGTTTTATCCTCACTACGACCATTCTAACTAAGGGTTGAGCCTACAGTCAGTATGGCTCTGATACCACCTCTGTCGGGACCCGAATTTGCAAATCCGAACCCTCTGTGTATTCAGCACTAGTCCAGGATCACGCTAGTGCACACAGTCTTAACATTGGTAAATACCACAATCATACCACTCGATAATAATAAAGTACTTTAATTAGATAATCAAATTGGTTGCTTGACCTTAAGGTCAAGTTACAAATATACGCCTCGCAGGGCGAAACTTATTAAAAGAGAAATAATAGCAGCGGAAAAGTAAGATAACATTGTGGTGCCATCCAATATACCACATGCAACTGACTGGGCTCGCTCCCTAGTTAGACGGTTCCTCTTGGAGCTCCTCCTCCCAAGCTGGTGTAGACTCTTCCTCAACTGGTGTTGTATTGTGGCAAGGGTGAGTACTTGGTACTCAGCAAGTTATGCACAGAATGCAGCTAATATACTACATGCATGGCTTAATAAAAGGAATATCTCAAGGTATATTTGCAGTAAACAGCATTTAACAAGAATCATAAGTAGATTCGAAAGAAGAAGAAACAAGTGTAACACCAATAACTTTTCCAGGGGTTAAATAAACATTTTCCCCACTCCTAGTCCACATTTCCATCATCATCATCTATTAACCAAACCAAACCTTCCATGTCCAAGTTGTTTTCACGAAAGTTTAACCCTTGACTGTAATCCCCGAGCAATGTCCAATACCGCGGACACGGCTATTCGAATAGATTTTACACTCTGCAGAGGTTATGCACTTTACCCACAAGATACAGCCAAACACCACAAAGGCGAGTGATCGTAACAAAGCCTTTCAGAAACGGCTAACTACGCAAGTGAACCTTTCCGATTTTTGCCCTACACCATCCCTTCCCTTAACAAAGGCGAAGTATGGGACCGACATACCGTTGGACGGGTACTATGCCATCGCATCGGTACGCTCCCCCTTCAAGCTACAGAAAGGGTGTAGTTGACACCCGAGGTATCACATGCAAGTTATTAGTAACTTACTCAACTAGGACCGTCCCATTCCGGTCATGTGGTTGCACGATTAACTCAGTTCAAAGGCTTGCAAGGTTAAGTCCTTATATTGACCAGGGCAAGACTACCCGAAGAACCAAACCATCGCTCCCGATGCCACAACTGGCCCACCTGATCATTTCTTGCCACATGCCCCGGTCCAAATCTATTTATCAAAACCCCAGTTGATTACCATGCACCACGTGCCATCCACATCACAACACATGATACCTTTCCCAAACAGGTTCATTATATCATTAAGTCAATATTAACATTTGATTGTCTATAACCATGTCATGAGCACGTAGTAGGTCTAAGCAATATACTACAACGATCTAAATTCCCATGTTGGCAATTTAATAATGTCCAACTATTTAATCCTCAACTAGGGTGACAAAGGGTTATGGCATACAATTATTTATGTCAAGGTGGCATACAGCAACTAGGCATCTTAACTAGTTTCCCCAAAAATTACTTAAAGCATTTTATAATTGAACTAGCATGCAATAATTTAAATCAAATTAATTTCAAAATGGGATCAACATGATCAAAGCATAACTTGCCTTCAAAGAATACTTGATCTTGGTCCGGACGTGGCTCCTGGGTCAACACTTCTCCTTCGAAACCTTCGGGCACTTCAACGTCTACTCGTAACGCGTGCAAATAGCAATAAGTGAATAAAACAGTAGACAAATAGTGTCCCAACATCCAAATAAAGTCCATAAACAGAGAGAGAAGAATTTTATGAATTTTCAGGAATTTGAATCGGCAAAATCGGAGTTAAAACGCAAAAGTTATAAGCGTTTAAAGTGTAAATAATCAATTAAATAATATTACAGAGAAAAACTTTGGTCCAAAAATTAAATAAATTTCATATTTGAGTAGAGTCCAATTTTATACAAATTTAGAAATTTGAATCACTCAAATCGGAGTTAAAATGCAAAAGTTATAAGCGTTTGATAGTTGAATCTAACTTTGAAATCAATATACCGAATTAAATAAATAATTTCTTTTCGGAAAATGAATTATTGCGCCAGCATGACACATGTCAGCATATGATTGGTCCGCTGACGTCAGCCAGTCCACGGACTCGGTCCACGCTCGGCTCGGGTTCACCGTGGACTCAGTTCACGGCGAGTGCCATCGACAGCGGGCCCGCCTGTCGGCGACTTCGCTCACGCCGACAGCGCGCGACATGGTGGGCCCACTGACACGTGGGCCCCGTGTGTCAGAGACATGCACCCACGCGCGTGGGCGCGACTGGGGCACACGTGGTACCATCGCGACCGTTGATTTGAAAATCGACAGCGCGGATTAGATCTAGGATTTCTCGCGTTGAATTGACGCGGTTGATCTAGACCGTACGATCTAGATCGGACGGTTGAGGTCTATCCGGGTTCGGTGCGACACGGTCCTACGTGGCTCAATGTAGGACCGAATATAGCAATCAGAGGGGGGGTGAATGATTGTGCTGAAGCTAAAACCAAATTCTTGATCTATTAAAAGTTTACCCCAAAATAGAACCAAAAAATTGCCTCATTTTCGAAAAAAATAGAATGATAGAGATTTGGTAAAACGTGAATTCCCGGAGACACAAGAAACTAGATTCTAATACGAATCAAACCCAAAAAGAATCAGCTCAATCGGACTTACGGATCAAAAGTTATGACCTTCGCAAGCTTACTATTCCAGAAGATGGCGAGAATAAATCTAACTAGAATTGTAGCTCGCCGAAAGATTTGATGAACTTGATCTTTATTTCTCCTTTCTTTTGTCTAAAATGCTCCAAACAAAAGAGTACAACCCTAAAGCTTGCTCAAAGCTTGATTGCCTTCAACAGGAGGCAACCCCTCTATTTAAAGAAGGCAAACACACCTAATCCTAGAAGGAGTCCTAATCCTAGAAGGATTCCTAATCCTAAAAGGATTCCCACTCCTAATCCTAGAAAGAGCATGTATTCAACACAACTCCACTTGGCCCAACCTGGCCGAGTACAACTCTTGCACGCGTATGGCAACCCTACCATACTCACGTGACTAACACTTTGCACGCGAATGACCTCATGCCATTCTCACGTGACTAACCATTCTTCATGTGCACCATTCTCTTAGCCCAAACGTCCCGCATGACATCCTTGACCACCAAGACCTCAGTTCCCCCTGAACCTAGTCCCGAACCTCAGTTCCTCCATGAACCTAGTTCCAGTCCCGTCATCGACCACATTCGCCCTCGAGCAATACCTGCACATGAACAAACCACAAAACGATTCCGAGCACAAGTCCGCGACTTGACTCACATTAAACCATGAACCACTCACAGGAGTGCATTGCATTAAATATTCTAAGAACACGATTTCAAAACACGAACAAAAACCTTTGCAAAAATCAAAAAGCTTTTCAAATAATCAAACTGATTTCAAATCTTTTTCAAATAAAGAAACCAAAAAATAAATCTTGTCGAAATATCAAACTGGTTTCAAATCTTTTTCAAATACTCATCATCAAAATCAACTGGATCAAAAATAACGATCCTTCAATCTCCCCCTTGATGAGTAATTTGACAAAACACAATATAAGATTTGACAAGAGATTGAGCAAGAACCAAAAGACCAAATAATCCCAATTCAAAAACCTCCTTGACTTGTTCTCCCCCTTTTTGACAAAATAGTCATCAAGATCTCAAAACTCCCCTTAATGAATGCAAAGATCTCAAGCTTTAAAGTATATTCAAGGTATATAATCAAAGTAAAGCATTTGAAGAGTTTTTAGGAGAACTTTCTCATTTTGTATCAAATTATCCAATGAGAAAGCAAATTGTGAGAATATGGAGGCTCTAACACATAGAATAGTTATTGCATAAGCAAATTAGAGCAAACAAGTAAAATGTCATAAATGATTTTGCCAAAGCGAAAAAGAAATCTATCATGAGCATAGAGAGACTTTCAAATTCACTAATATTTGTCTCAAGCCTTTTTCAACCATTTGAATTTCCTTTTTCTCTTTTAGCAAGTTTGACAATTTTGCTATGTGATCAACAGGGATGACAAGTAACTGCACACTAGCCCATACTTGTGTATGAGTAGGTAGTTCTTTCTTGTATCTTTTTCAGTTTAAATTGGCAAGTGGCTTCACATTGTTCTGAACTTTTGTTTAGACAAGTAGCCTTTTTTGCATCTTTTGCATTTAAATCCCTGGCAAGGAAGCTGCACATTGTACTAAACTTGTGTTTAGCCAAGTAGCTTTTGCTTGCATCTTTTTCAACTTGCTTTTAACATTAAAACACTGATTTTGCTTGAGACTCATAATGATCATTTGAAGTCCAACAAAAAACTCACACATAGTTTCCAATCAGCTCTAGCCTTTCAACAGATGACAAGAAACTTTTAAGCCTATTTCACAAATGCAATACCATAATGAGCAAGAGCCAAAATATTCTCGAAAAGCATCTCAAATTGAATTATTTTAGCCTTTTAGTGATAAGTAAAGCATTGAGCATTAACTTGGCTATATACACAAGAATAATCACCAAAGCTTTGTACTACATGATGCAATGTAAACAGGGGTTTTTACTTGAGGTGTAAAGTCAAAATACCACTTATAAAAAAATCACTTCTAGGAACCAAAGACAAGTAACCCAAAAAGAGATAAACTCAAGACTCCCCCTCAAATCAACCCATGGGGATGAATGATCCCAAGTTCACCGCGTAAGAAAGCAAAACGAGAAAAATCAAGCGGTTTAGTGAAAATATCAGCAAGCTGAGCACCCGAATCAACAAATTTCAGTTCAATAGCTCTTTTTTCAACATGATCTCTAAGAAAATGAAATCTGATGTCAATGTGTCCAAGAAAAAGAATTACTCAAGAAGTGGCATGAACCAAATGTACTTTTTCTATCAATTCCACATCCTCCAAATTCAGCATCAGAGAAAGGTCTTAAACTAATGCGTGAAGAAGCAGAAAGCCAAATGCCAAAATCTTGAGTACCACGGAGATACCTTAAAATCCTCTTGATAGCTTGTCGATGTGAAGCACGCGGGGAAGCTTGAAAACGAGCACACAAGCACACAATAAACTCCAATTATCTCATCCTCAACAGCATCATCATCATCTTCATCAACAAAGATACTCTCCCCCTGAACATATGCACCTGTACCTGCACTATTTGGACTAGTGCCTTTTGCGAAAACAGAGGTGGAGGAAGCATCTTGAAAAATAACACTTTTAGCACGAGATGCACAAGTGAAGGAGGAGAACCAATTCTTATCATCGGACATGTGGCGTGAGCATCCGGAATCCACTAGCCATATGTTCTCCTTCCTCACGTGAGAAGCCTACATAGAAGCAGAAAGTGTCGATGTCTCGCATCGGGTTAGAAATAAGATGTTTAGGAATCCAGATCGAGACACACGACGCACAAATGCTTGGCACAACACGAGCATTCTTATGCATAAAAGAAGATTTGTCTTTTCTCGTGTTCTTAGCAACAAGAGGTATTTGCATCACCCTAGGCACATAATGAGAAATGAAACGTGCCTGTCTGAAATTAGACCTAGCATTAAACCTTTCTCTCTTTTGTTGTTTAGCTAGTCTAAAGCAAAAGTCTACTAGATGTCCATCTCTACCACAATGAGTGCAAGTGTACTTAACATGATGTTTTGCTCTGATACCACTTGTAGGACCGAATATAGCAATCAGAGGGGGGGGTGAATGATTGTGCGGAAGCTAAAACCAAATTCTTGATCTATTAAAAGTTTACCCCAAAATAGAACCAAATAATTGCCTCATTTTCGAAAAAAATAGAATGATAGAGGTTTGGTAAAATGTGAATTCCCGGAGATCCAACCGTCCGATCGATCTGAAATTTGGACACAAGAAACTAGATTCTAATACGAATCAAACCCAAAAAGAATCAACTCAATCGGACTTACGAATCAAAAGTTATGACCTTCGCAAGCTTACTGTTCCAGAAGATGGCGAGAATAAATCTAACTAGAATTGTAGCTCGCCGAAAGATTTGATGAACTTGATCTTTATTTATCCTTTCTTTTGTCTAAAATACTCCAAACAAAAGAGTACAACCCTAAAGCTTGCTCAAAGCTTCATTGCCTTCAACAGGAGGCAACCCCTCTATTTAAAGAAGGCAAACACACCTAATCCTAGAAGGAGTCCTAATCCTAAAAGGATTCCTAATCCTAAAAGGATTCCCACTCCTAATCCTAGAAAGAGCATGTATTCAACACAACTCCACTTGGCCCAACCTGGCCGAGTACAACTCTTGCACGCGTATGGCAACCCTACCATACTCACGTGACTAACACTTTGCACGCGAATGACCTCATGCCATTCTCACGTGACTAACCATTCTTCATGTGCACCATTCTCTTAGCCCAAACATCCCGCATGACATCCTTGACCACCAAGACCTCAGTTCCCCCTGAACCTAGTCCCGAACCTCAGTTCCTCCATGAACCTAGTTCCAGTCCCGTCATCGACCACATTCGCCCTCGAGCAATACCTGCACATGAACAAACCACAAAACGATTCCGAGCACAAGTCCGCGACTTGACTCACATTAAACCATGCAACCACTCACAGGAGTGCATTGCATTAAATATTCTAAGAACACGATTTCAAAACACGAACAAAAACCTTTGCAAAAATCAAAAAGCTTTTCAAATAATCAAACTGATTTCAATTCTTTTTCAAATAAAGAAACCAAAAAATAAATCTTGTCGAAATATCAAACTGGTTTCAAATCTTTTTCAAATACTCATCATCAAAATCAACTGGATCAAAAATAACGATCCTTCACTCAATCTCGTGCGTTGGATCCAAATCCAACGGCCGAGATTGGATCCAACCCACCGCAACGTGGGTTTTGTTGCGGTGATGTGGACGCACGTGGATCGTTGGATCTCGATCCAACGGCATCTATCAGATCTACACAACACTACACGATCTAATCCTATCCGTCCATTCTAGATCTAACGACCAAAATTGCATCCGAGTTCTACCGGGTTAAGGCACACGTGGACTCACCGTGAGCGTCGGATGGCGATCGGACGGTGGAGAGCTTCGGGGGCGTCGACGGCGGTGCGGCGGCACGAGAAAACTGGAGTCGGGGAAGATGACGTCCCGAACGGCGTTCCGACGCGGTCCCGACGAGATGAAGTATGCGCCCAGGTTCGTCTCTTCGCGGGGGTTCCGGTCACGGAAGCGGCGGAGCACGGCTGGTTTGCGGCGGAGGACGAAGAACACGCGGCGGCTGTTCTTAACTACGGCGAGGAATTGCGGCGGCACTAGGGTTCCCCTGTAGGCGTGGACTAGGGCAACGGGCGCGGTGTCAAACGGCGATCCTCGGGAGAGGGTCCACGGCTTTTATACCGCGGAATCCGAGTCCGACGCGGCGGCGGAGAGCAACGGCCGCGGCGAGATCTCCGGATCGGAGATGATGCCCCCGGTCCGTCCACGTGGCGCAATCAGCAGCCACGATGGCCCGGTGAGCACGGATCCGGGTCGGATCCGATCGAGCGGTGCGGCGCGGTTTCTGACCGTTGGATCTCGATCCGACGGTCCACGGGAGTTAGGGTTCGGACGCGGTTCGGCCGAACCGAGCGGCGCGGTCGGGTCTGAGTCGGACTCGGACTCGAGTCTGACTCGGGCTCGGTCGGAGGAATAGTACAAACCCGTTCGGTTTTCAGCGATTAAATAAATCAAACAATTCGTAGAAAATTCAATTAAACCCGGAAAAATAGCAAATAAATCAGAAAAATTCCAGAAAAATTCTAGAAAATATTTTGGATCATTTTGGACTCAATTAAAATATTTCCAACAAAATTTCATTTGCAAAATTAAATTCTTTAATTATTTCAAAAGAGAATAAATTCAAATAAATTCCAAATAAATCCAAATAAATTCCAGAAAATTCCACAAATTCCTCAGAGTGTGAAATAACCTCTAATTTCATGAAAAGAAAAAATTGGGGTGTAAAAGCGGCCCTCCTTCTTGCTTCGAGAGTGGCGCGGACATCACGGTTGTCCCCCAGGTGAAGGCGCACCGGGGTGCGTGATGCCTGGGGCAGCTCGTGCTGCGACGCCGTCTTCGCCGGGTCCTGCTGGTCCCGCGAGGACGGGTGACCCGGGCGGCTCGAGGTTGCGCCCGAGTGATGAGAGCCGGAGCCTTGTGCGTGCTGGACAGCAGCACGCTCCATCAGCCCCCGGAGGTTCTGGTACATGACCTTAGCCTCCGGGTCCGTGGGCTCGGGGAGCCCACGGAGCAGCATTGCAGCTGCGGCGACGTTTTGGCTCGCATGGGGGAAGAATGGAAGGCCAACTGTCGGTGTTTCGAGCACCGGAAATACAATTTTTTGGTCTAGGGGGGTCACGCGTTCCCTCTCCTCGAATGGCCTAACTCAAAGGAGCCCAGAATGTATACTGGTCTGGGCTGAAAATCCCTACTCCAGTTTGCTCGCTGTGTATACGCCCTTCTGGGGTATTACAATCGTTACTTCCAGGAGGAAGTTAGGGTTTGTTCGTTGTCTAAGTATCCTCTCGAAAAAATGTTCTCCCACCCCCTCGCACCCCCTGCTCTCCCTTATATAGACGGGAGCGGTAGGTTACACGGGTGCTCCTCTAAAGAAAGGAAAAAGGAAGGAGAAGGGGTGTCTCGTCTCGGGGTTTGGTTTCCGGTCTTGGCGTCTGACCGGCCTCCACCTCCCCGCGTGCTTGGTCGATAGGCTTGCGGCGGAAGGAAGGTTTCATCCTGTTGGGGGTACGTGACGCGCCGTCCCGTACGCTTGTCAGGCGGCTGGTTTTAATGGTGAATGACCCTTGAAGCCTAGGGAGGGAACGTTCCCTCCTGTTGCGTGTTAGAGCGATGGGACCGGAACCTGATTTCGCAGGCGGCCCCCAGACTCCCTTGGGAAGGAGCCACCTACCCTGACACCGACGTCCCAGGACGCCGCGTTTGGCAGGGCAGGTACTCGAGTGCTGGGGCGCCCAACCGGGGGGGCTCCCCGACCCGGGCGGTCGGAGAAGGTTGGACGGAGTGTTCGAACTGGAGCCTGGTCGAGGACCGAGTTCGCCTGCGGCCCACAGGTCTCCGACTCAGGCTGGGCCTTGAAGGTAGCCCGCTCGAGGTTCCGGGTTGCTGGGAATACCCATGGTATAAGTATTCGTCAGTAGTATAATTAGAGGTGCAAATGGGTAGGATACAAGGAGAGAGATCGAGAAATAAAGAAATATTGAACAAGGGGAGCTCTTCCATCAAACTTAACCTTACGGAATAAATTCCTAGAGATATTAAATAGTGTTTAATTGTCACATTCTGCCAAACTGAAGATAGACTTTTTCTCATAATGAGGACTACTCGGATTTGTTTGCTATGCTTCAATTTAGTGACTCAACTAATTCCAGTAATTTGAATAGAAAAGAAGTTTATCAAATAAGTTGAACAAATCAATTTAGGTAAAAGCATTATGTCATCACCCTATTTGTTTGTTAATAGATTTGTTGAAGTTCACGCTTAATAACAAAGTAGTGTTTTTTAGTGGCAGTATCAAACAACTACTCTATCTATCCAATAATGAACCAAATTAATGGAAGAATAATTGATTTTAACCGGATATCGGGTCGGATATTGCTCTTCCCATATCCTAACCCATATTACATGAGATTTTTCGGATACGGATCGGATATTGCTCTTCCCATATCTTAACCCATATTACATCGGATTTTCCGGATACGGATACGAATAACATCGGTACGGATTTTAAACGGATTCGGGATTGGATCGGGCGAATATTTCCTGTCCTGTTTTCACCCCTAGAGGTGAGGGAGGAGATGGTGCAAGGGGGAGAGGAGGCGCCCAAAGGGGGTGGCGGCTTGGGGGGCAAAGTGTCTAGGGTTAGGAGGGGGGCGCAAGCACTAGGGGCAGCAGCCTTGCTGCCCCCAAAACTCCCTCCTCGTGGGCCTGATCTCCTCCCACTTCGGCCCACATTAGTCCCCCAAGGCCCAAGTTAGATCCCCAAGGCCCAAACTCCCCCGAAAGGCCTAATTCCCCCCGGAAGGGCCCAAACTCCGGGAAAGGCCCAAAAACATGCTACAAAAATCGTACCGTCATGCCGACATCAAAAAAATGACACACCGTCAATCCGTAGTGTCACATTCTCCCCCCCCCTTAAACAGGATTCGACCCCGAATCCGAGACACACCACTACGCAACCAAGCAAAACAAAAGATAGCTAGACTTCACATTTCATACTTGAGGTGAAAAGCTCGGGGTACTTCTCGCGCATGCGAGACTCCAACTCCCAGGTCGCTTCCCTCTCAGTCTGATGTGACAACAGGACTTTGACAAACTTGAGCGTCCTGTTCTTCAACACTCGCTCTGAATTCCCCAGAATTTTCACAGGACGGGACTCAAATGTGAGGTTCTGGTCAAGCACTAATGGTTCCAACGGAACCACCAACTCCGGGTCATGCAAGTACTTTCTCAGCATCGAAACATGGAACACATTGTGGACTCCCTGCATCGACTCCGGTAGCTCCAAGCGATAAGCCAACTTACCCACTCGAGCGATGATAGGAAATGGCCCAACATACCTCGGACTGAGCTTCCCTTTGGTCCCAAAACGAATCACTCCCTTGGTGGGAGATACTCGCAAGAGTACACTATCACCCACTGCAAACTCTAAATCTTGCCTTCTCACATCAGCATAGCTTTTCTGTCTACTCTGCGCTGCGAGAAGGTTCTGTCGCACCTCTGCCACCTGTTCAACGGTCTGCTGAACCCAATCCAATCCAAGGACCGCTTTCTCTCCCATTGCATCCCAACAAAGCGGCGATCTACACTTTCGGCCATAAAGCACTTCATATGGAAAAGCAATTACTAGCAACCACCAAGTGGTCCACTAATAATTTAATCAACCCTACCGAGGAACACATCAACGAAACAATTCTCCAGGAAGGTTTGAATTGGGTTATACACAACCTTCCTTTACTCTTCACTTTTAGACCATTTACGATCAACTACTAGACACACCAGATTTCTCTTACTAAGAAGATCTCGCCCTCATATCTTTCCACTCAACGAGCCAAGACAAAGAGTAAAATCATTGAGTGAGCTCAACCATAAACCATGAACCCCATTGATCCCCATACATCAATTTCAATCCAATGCACTAACATTCACTTTGGAAAGAATTTGACAACATCCAAGGAACACTCATTTTATTGTCCTAAGCCATAATGCAAAGAAAACTCAAATCTCTTACACCATAGCCAAAATGCCATAATTTATTCATTATTTCTTTTCATACTAGAAAGAAATGGACATCTCGATTCATGACATGAATGCAAACTTTTCAAGAGCACTCCGGATTAGTCATATATCCATATATGACTTTCTCACCCACCTGTCTCATCGACTCTTTTATGATTAATTATACATAAACGATATCATGTTTCCTTTTCACCATTCATTCATCATGTAACAACAGTATCGAATAGTCATTCACCAAACGACTTCTTCCTCGGTATAACATGATTGAAACACAATTAACATCGATGGTTGCACTAACTCATATAGGTTAGGGTGACAACATAGTTAACAATAAACACCACAACGCATCACAACCCGACAACAGTTGCGAGCTAAACTTGCAAAGCATCGCATTTTAACCAAAATCAACATTTTGAAAAAGAACATCGACTCCAAAGTCAAACATCTGCACCCACAACCGCCACAATTTTCTCAAAGAAAAAGGGAAACTCATTCCCAAACGAGAACACTTCACTATCAAAACCACTTATGAAACATTCATAAAATCCACCCTTTGAAAACACACGCAAACACCACACATTTTCCAAATATCTCCAACTCTAGCCAAATAGAGTTACAAATTAAATCTCGAGAATTTCCAACACAACCCACTATGTCCATCTACTTCCTTTAAAAATTTATTCCAGAGATAATTCAGTGTGAACGCGAAAGAGCGCGACCCACTCAAAAATTTTTGGGTGTAAATCCATACCCATAGCATAAATTAAACAAATGGGCTAAAACCAAAGATCGACACCAATCACTACGAGTTTAGGGAAACTCTGAAACACAACATAAAGAACACCTTGACCGAAAGCCCTCATCAAAAAAATAGCAAACGACCAAACCAGTCCAAAAGTTTTAAACACAAGCTCAACATAGATACAACCACATCTGGTGTTCCACTATGCTTTCTATTAAAGACTTCAATATTCACTATTTACTCCTTGAGAAGCCCTGTCATAATTCAACCAAAAACTACCCAACAAATTCTTTCTCTAGTTACCTTTCCTCAACACTTATAAACAAAGTTTATGATGATTATCAAGAAGACATCTAACCATACTACCTCATCATGATCCCCACAGACCAACACATCATATAATAACGTATTCTATATTTAAAACATAGTACTTCAACAAATACTTTAGCACGATCAACCTATCAATTTTATACCATCCATACGTCAACTTCTCGACAATCTGAAACTTACTCAATCAATAAATGGCTTCAACACATCAACGTTATCTCCACAAGACAAAATTCGTAAGTAGGATTCTAAGATTTACACTCATTAAGGAGAGAGTCTTATATCATATAATTATCCATTGTTCACTCCATCACCACATGTTACAAGTTCCTCCATTTTTTTTAACCATGGTTTTCAACATGTAATCTAAACAATTACTACCACTACTTAGTCATCAATATCAACAAATGTGCATAATCATCAAACAACAACATTGCTTTTAGCTACCCTATACATAGGTTATAACACAATTGCCACTTCACAACATACTCCAACTATTAAAATAAATTTAATAAGTTAGACAATCCCAATGCTCTTAACAATAACATCAAGCAACAACTCCTACCTTCTCAATTGTCATCTGTATTAGCCTTTCATGAACACAATTACATCCTTCCAATTATTTCCATAGTTCATAATAGCAAACATAGTTGTTCTAGTCATCTATCATACAGTAGGGTCGATCACCATCACAATTAACTTGTTCTACCGACCCTATATTAAAAGTCTTTTAGATAACCAACCAATTTACTATTACTTCAACAGTAGTTTACATCATCTTAATGTTATCACAACGCATCAAGGTTTAAAACTTTAAACACTATCAATGGTCATTTTCTCATTAAGTAACAGCAGTGTGCTACCTCATTTTTAACATAAAGCTACAAATTCTAAACATGTACAATCACACATTTAACCATTCTTGCTACAAAGTAATCTACAACACTAGAAGTTCATTTAATCTTAAGCTAAAGATAAAAATTACATTTAATTGGTCCAACTCGCAAATTAACTTAGGAGTACATCATTTCCATAAACCACATTGCTACATACTACATAACATGCTAAACAACAATTTTCACTTTTGACAAATAATTTCAGTCAAATGATTACTTACTTCATATGCAGCATTTTCTTTGTAAAACTCAACCAAAATTCACAAAGAAACTTGACTCTCAAAGTTGCAATGGGACATGATTCACACTGGGTCATGCAAAAGATCTTCAAAACACATTTCAATCTTAAAGACTCCTACAGGAGGGAACCAAACGATCAAGTAAACCTTTACGGACAAAGGCACAAAACATAAATTGATACATCTTAAATTTTTGCACACAACTTCAATAACTTCTTTTAAACTCAGAGTGGGACACACAAGAACCAAAACTATACTTTTCTTTGCAAAGCAACCAACCAAAACCGGTGTCAAAGCCAAAAGGCGACCAAAAAGACGCAACACTAAACTCTTCTTTGTCTTCACCCAAGGAAGACAAAACCACAAAGCGCCGAAGGAACAATCCGCGAAAATCCAATACCAAACACTTTTCCTTTGATTTCAATCAACTAAAACCAAGGAAAACCAACCCAAACCGATCGTCAGAACGATTAAAGAAAATCCGAAGGAATCCACCACCAAACTCTTCTATTTGACTCCAGTCAACTACCCGATCTACGACAGAAGGGGTAAGCACTCTTCTCCCACAGCGGTTAATAGTTCTTCAGTGATGGCTCTAACCGGCCACACCGTCAAACTACAACCTTACTATGAACAAAAAGAGGTGACCGAAACCCTTCAGCACCACAACCCCACTTTATCACAATAACAAGAACAATCCAATCAATTCTCTCAATAACATAGCAACATACATTATCAAATATAGCATTGAACATCAGGGCTTAAATACAACATTTAAGCGTAAAGCAAAGATACCCATACCCTTTCCTACTGTGCATCCATGTGTGTCAAATTTTAAATTAATTATTCCAATTACACAAGTTTTTATGTTGCTATCCTATGAAAAAAAATTTAAGTATAACCTAAGCCATATTTCTAAGTTAGCCCACATCAAAAAAAATTTAGTTAACCCTATGGTATTTCACTAAGTTCATACACCACAGACCTGAAGCCCGCTCTGATACCAACTGTAACACCCCAGCACCTAGTATGCCCTGGATGTCACCAAACATAGAATAAACCACATCTAAATACCACAAATAAAGATAAATTACAGCAAGGGCGCAAATGCTAAAACCGAAAATTTCGGCAGCATCTCCTTTGTTTCTCCATGGTTCGGAGCAACAACAAGGAGATCACAAGATATAGCATAATGAAAGACATCTAAAATAGCAATAACGGGTGGCATAGCAACAATATAAGTCTAGAATAAAGCATTCAACCACTTCATGGGCTAACGACTCAAATAATATGGCCAAGCACACAATTAAGCAATAAAACCAACTTAGTTCCATAAGGTAACCATCATAACTATGGAAAGGGTTTGACATTGTTTATTTGTGTGATGCAAAGTGAAGACGTGATTCTAGCTCCCTTTCCCAAACGCCGGATTCAAGGTACCTAAAAAAAACATAAACAACAAGCGTGAGTTCATCACTCAGCAAAGTGTATTGCAATGGTACAAAAACAATAACAATGCACATACATACTTTATGCCATTCACACATTATGAGGATCAACTCATAACCTTCTTCACTTATGCTCTCATATACCATCATCATAAATATCTCAATAAAACATCTTCATATGCATCTCATAGAACATCATAAGCATCTCATAAAACAACTTCATTCATGCAATGCAATGCACATGTCTCTTTGAAGCACATACCGGTATTGCCGAGTGCACACCCGTCGGTGTGTACCCCCTTTTTCCCTTCCATCCCATGGAAGGTGCCCACTCCTCGCTTCCATTCACAACTGTGGATGGAATCACGAGGTAGGTCTTTCTCAATGGCGCTCCGAACTAGTCATAACTTTCTCACCGACCTCACCGGACTAGTTATGACTTTCTCACCGACCTGACCAGTTCTCATGCCATGTATGCAAATACGCCATAAACATAAACAATCTTCCACATAAACTCAACTAATCATTGCATAGCTGTGACACTATGCAATGACGATATGAGTCATTTTCGATGTCGGCATTAAGGAACGACTTTGGTGTCATGTTTTTGGGCCTTTTCTGTGAGTTTGGGCCTTTTCGGGGGAGAATTTGGGCTTTCCAGGGGAGAATTTGGGCTTCCGGGGGAGTTTGGACCTTGGGGGACTAACTTGGGCCGTAGGTGGGAATCCCCGGCCCATGTGGGGGAGTTGGGGGGCAGCATAGCCTGCCCCCATGCACCCCAAACCCTAGCCCCTCCCCCTCCCATGCGCCCCCACCTCCCACACAACCCTAGCCGCCACCCACTCCATCCCCTTGCGCCTCCACCCTTCCCCTTCCTCCTCCACCTCCTATAGCCGGCCCTAGGAGAGCTCCACCCCCACCCCTTGCTTCCACGCTCTTCCACTCCATTGTCCTCGCCGTTGGGGACCTCCACGACGAGAAGATCCGGCGGGATTGGCGCGTGGAAGGAGATCGGGCGACCGGGAGGAGTTTCGTCGGTTCGTCGTTCGTCGGGCTAAGGTATGGTGATGGGAGATCCTTGGGGTGGATTAGGTGTTGTGCTAGTGATGTTTTTGATGCTTTTAGATCAAGGGGTGGTGATGTGATTGGGTAGATTGGTTTAAATCTAGATGTTTCTTCGTTCCCTGTTTCGGGCAGATTGTGCAGTCGACCTAGGGGTTGAGTTTTCGCGATTTTAGATTTGGAATGTGGTCGTCCGCCTGTTGAAGAAGTTGTAGGTAACTTCAATACCTTTAATTGGACATAAAGAACGTCCAATTCCGCCCAGCCATTTGAACGTTATGCTTGTTTTACCGAACGTGGTCAAAACTGTTACGTGATTGGGACAGATCGTGTTGATCTGTAGATTAGACAATTTTAGAGTCCGAATAAGCTTTTCCCAATACTTAGAAAAATCTAGTAAATTTCCTAAGCTTCGTGATGGTGTACTCTTTCAATTGATTTGGAGTCCTAGAACTTAAGATATGATAGTTTGAAGTCTGCTGTCCGGGCGGGACAGATTCTCTGTTTTTCGGTTTTGGGAGTAGTTTGTGAAGTCGGGGTAGACGAGCTTTTGTGTACTGTTTTGGGGGCACGTTTTGAGTGTGTGGAATGTTTGTGCAGGTGGTGTGACCCCGGGAGTGCCCTCATCCTCTCGCCAATCCATCGCCCGCGGTTAAGGCAAGTGTATTGTAATGGGTAGTGTAATGTATGTTGCTAGTTGTGACTAGATGCAAATTGCTTACATGTTATGATATCTTGCCATGATTAGTTCTTGCCTATGTTATGATGAAAATGGACTATTATGATGCTATGCCATGTTTAGTTCAGTTTGATGCAAGATGTTTATGTTTATGGCATATGTTGCATACATGGCATGAAAGCTGGCCTGGTCAGTGAGAACATCATAACTAGTCCGGTAAGGTCGGTGAGAAAGTTATGACTAATCCGGAGCACCATGGTTGTAAGACCTACCTCGTGATTCCACCCACGTGGTGAGTGGAAGCGATGCGTAGGCACCCTCCATCTACGGGATGGAAGGGGGAAGAGGGTGCACGCCGATGGGTGTGCACTCAGCAATACCGGTATATGCTTCCATCGCTATTTTTTTTTTTGGTTCATAACTAGTATATACATATTTCTCGTATTGAAAATACATATTTCTCAGTTATTGGAGGTTGCTGTCTGTGAGCTACTGCGCTAGGAGGTTGCTGTCTGTGAGCTACTACGCAAGAAGGTTGTTGCTGTGAAGGAGGTTGCTGCGCCAGGAGGCCAGTTGCTGTATGTTAGCTACTGCGCCAGGAGGTTGCTGCTGTGAAGGAATATAATTTATCGTTTTGTGGCATATATTTTTCTTTTTTTATTTGCATTATATGGATGTACATCGTTACTATTAGTAGATAGGTAGAGCTCAAATTTCATTTGAATTGTTGTCCATTACATTTAATATGAGCATGTATGCTCTGATTG
This sequence comes from Rhipidocladum racemiflorum, assembly GCA_036346355.1. Lineage (NCBI taxonomy): Eukaryota > Viridiplantae > Streptophyta > Magnoliopsida > Poales > Poaceae > Rhipidocladum > Rhipidocladum racemiflorum. The sequence continues at coordinate 3,806,682 of CM070569.1, read as the reverse complement.
TACTTTTGGATTGCAATAAAAAAGATTTTTATTCATTGCTGTGGATCCTCGATGTTTTGACGAAAAAATGTTGCCTTAAACATACAAAAGTGTTCATTATTTCTGAATGATCAAGACTGAATATATATAGCTGGGACTATTCTTATTCACTAATAATGTGGTTGTTAATAATAGAGTGGTCGTTAATGCTACAACAGTAGCCATCTGCATGTTAGCTAGCCACGACCACAGAGTGGTCGTTAATACTAGAAATGTGGTTGTTGATTGTATATAATTAACGAGGACACACCATCTCGTCGTTAAAAAAATTAACGATGGAAATTTGAAAGTGGTTGTTAATACTATTAACGACGGAGGCTTCAACGACGGCTAACGACCACAATTTTGTGGTCGTTAATGACTTTTAGCGACCACATGTGGACTTTTAACGATCGTATCTCTTGTCGTTGATAATCGTTTTTCTAGTAGTGAGACATGTGCATTGCATTGCATTATATGATGATGTTATATGATGATGCCAATGAGATGCATACACTGTGAATATGAGATGTTTATGATGTTGTGTGTGAAAAGTGGTGATGAAAGTATTGGAATGTATTTTCTTGTTCCATTGCAATATACTTGCTGAGTGATGAACTCACACTTGTGTTTATGTTGTTTTTCTTAGGTACCATGAAACCGGCATGCGGGAAAGGGAGCTAGTCACACGTCATCACTTAGCATCACACATTTAAACAATGACATGTTCTTTCCTTTAATTGTGATGGTTAATTCACTGAACTAAATTGTGGTTTTGATGCTTCGTTGGTTGTCATGAGTAAATGATTAGTCCATATTTGACATGTGACGGATAGGCTTATATCCTTATTTGTATGGTGGCTGAAATTCCTGATTGTCATGTTATTGCTATCGTTCATTATGCTATCTTGATATGTTAAGATCATTATTGCTTCAATTCATGGAAAAACAAAGGAGATGCTGCCGAAATTTTTGGTTTTAGCATTTACTCCTTTGTTGTAATTTATGTTTATTTATAGTATTTAGATGTTGTTTAGTCTATGTTTGGTAGCATTCGAGCATACTAGATGCCGGGGTGTTACAATAGCCTTATAATAAATCATTTTCATTATGTCACTTGTAAGAATCAATCATGGCATCATATCATAAAACATGTGTAAACTATCTCATTATCAAACATTACGGCTCCCTAAGCCACAACCACTACAATACACCTGCCTTTAACCGTGAGCGACGGAGTGGCGGGAGGTTGAGGGCACTCCCAGGGTCACACCACCTGCACATAGGTACAACACACTCAAAACTTGCCCACAAAACAGTACACAAACGCTCATCTACCCCGACTTCACAAACTACTCCCAAAACCCAAAAACAGAGAATCTGTCCCGTCGGGACTGTGGGCTTCCAACTAGCATAACTTGAGTTCTAAGACTCCAAATCAAGCAAATGAGTACATTTTATCAAAGTTTAGGAAATTTCCTAGATTTCTTTAAGTATTGGGAAAAACTGATTCGGCCTCTAAAATTGTCTCATCTACAGATCAGCACGATCTATCCCAATCACGTCACAGTTTTGAACACGTTCGGTAAAACAGCCATAACTTTTAAACGGCTGGACGGAATTTAACATTCTTAGTGTCCAATTAAAGTTAATTCAATTACCTACAACTTTCTCAACAGGCGGACGATCAGAAAACGCCTCTAAAATTGCGAAAACTTAAGCCCTAAGTCGGCCGCCCAATCTGCCCGAGACAGAACGTGGGATAATCATAGCAAACTCCCTAATCTCATCTAGGGGCAGCACCTAAACTTGAACTTTAAGCACCAAAAACACCTCTAGCAAAACACCTAATCCACCCCAAGGATTTCCCATCACCATACCTTAGCTCGACGAACGACGAACCGACGAAAACTCCTCCCGGTCGCCCGATCTCCTTCCACGCGCCAATTCCGCCGGATCCTCTCGTCACGGAGCTTCCCAACGGCGAGGACAACAGTAGGGAAGGGTGTGGCAGCAACTGGTGGGGGTGGACTCGCCTAGGGCCGGCTAGGGGTGGTAGGGGAGGTTAGGGAGGAGATGGCGCAAGGGGGAGAGGAGGCCCCCAAAGGGGGTGGCAGCTTGGGGAGGAAAGTGGCTAGTGTTAGGAGGGGGCGCAAGCACTAGGGGCAGCAGCCTTGCTGCCCCAAAACTCCCTCCTCGTGGGCCTGATCTGCCCCCACTTCGGCCCACATTAGTCCCCCAAGGCCCAAGTTAGATCCCCAAGGCCCAAACTCCCCCGGAAGGCCCAATCCCCCCCCCCGGGAAGGGCCCAAACTCCGGGAAAGGCCCAAAAACATGCTACAAAAATCGTACCGTCATGCCGACATCGAAAAAATGACTCACACCGTTAATCCGTAGTGTCACAATATATATGCACACACTAACGATAAAAAGTTAATGGTAATTAAAAAACAAATCTTAAGTATCATACATAGCCAAAATTAAATTTATCCTCTCAAGGAGCTAGATAATAAATTCATCATCTCAAAATGCAAGGCAACTTCATGTTCACCCACTACCATATTAACTAAAATTTTATGTTTATTAATATCCAATAATCTTAATTAAATAAATTTAGTATATGCTTGAACATAATTTATCATCTAAAAAAGGTAGACAACTTAGGCCCCGTTTGGCAACTTGGAACCAGGCCGTTTCTACTAGATTCTGGAAGAAACCTAACCAAACGGACTAAAGCTCGGAAAGATTCTCCTCGGATCATTTCTTCTTTTTCCACTCTGTGGCTAAATCAGTCTCAACCCCGTTCCACCCGATTCACAGAATCCTATCTGAAACGTTTCTACTAAGAATCTGAAACCGTTTCTACTAGAATTTGGAACCGTACCAAACAGGGTCTTAACCTAATGGAGCAAGGTAATAAATTCATCATCTACATATAATTAGTCTACAAAATGCTAGGTAAATAAAAACAAATTAAATCTAAACTTTGCATTTGAAGAGAGGAGAATCTTAATTAAACTATATCTAAACATTAAATTGCAACTACATCACCACAAATGAAGAGAGGAGAACAAATTACTCACCTTGGAACAACTATAGGAAGTAAAAGCTCAAGAATCTTGGCTAACAAAATCTGAAATCTAGAAACTTTGGTTTGTTCTTGCGGAGGAAGATGACGAAAAGGAGCTGCTATAAGGGGTATTTATAGGGAATATTATTTGTGGCGGTTTTAAATTAAAACCGCCACAGATAATACTACTTGTGATAGTTTTATCCAAAAACCATCATAAATACTCGTGTTATCAGTGACAGTTTTTACCTGGAATTGCCATAAATAATTGCTAATTATTAGTGGCGGTTTTTGTTTAGAATCGCCATAAATAATGCATTATCTGTGGCGGTTTTTGTTTAGAACTGCCACAAATAGTCCAAAAAGTATTTGTGACGGTTCTAGGTAAAAACCGTCACAGATAATGCATTATTTGTAGTGGTTCTAAACAAAAACCGCTACTGATGGTCTTCCCGCCAATTTGAATTAAAAAACCACCACTGATAGTTCTATTTGTGACGGTTCCAAAAAATCTGCTACAAATGGAGTGTCACCTATGTACTTTTTTGTAGTAGTGATGCAGCTATGGCTTATATATATGGTAAGGACAAGATAAAAGTAGTAAACTCTTTCCGGACCTAGCCTATAGGGGAGATGCAGTTGTATGGGGTTACATAATATTGCGGTATGGACTATGAATCTGAGTCGAATCAAGTAGCCAAGGTATGAATTATTCCGCCGACCACTTATAACCCTAACCGTGAAAAGAAAAAAGGAATGGCTCTCGGGCCATGTAGGCATTATCGGATATCATCTATGCTCTTCCTTTTTAAAGTTGTATAACTAAATATTAAAGTATGAATGAAGATTAGATGAAAATTACTTATCCATTCGCTTACTTCAAGATTTATGTAACTTCTATTGGAAGGGAAAGCATAGAAACAGTCGGTAAATAAATATTTGTGTCTCTTGGATGTTGTGTATGATTAGATTCTCGTGGGCTGCCACCGGTTCCAACACGACCTATGTCTACTATCAAAATCACTAGAAAAGTGAGCGCGGCGGCATGCCGCGCAAGTGAACGAAAAAAATTATGTTATTTTTCGCATGCTCCAGAGAAAAAGCAAACAACAAAAATATTCTTTCCAACAAAAACGGAGAAACGGAGAACGGAAAACGAATTTACATTTTTTTTTAGCAAAAAGCAGGCAACGATTTTTTTCCCCATGCTCTGGAGAAAAAACGGACCATGAAAACATTTTTTCCGGGCAAAACGGAGAAAGGACCGTCGCGCACGTGAACGGGCAAAAAAATTATGTTGTTTTTCGCATGCTCCGGAGAAAAAACGAACAACGAAAATATTCGTTCCAACAAAAATGGAGAAACATCGAACGGAAAACGAATTTAAATTTTTTTTTGAGAAAAAAGCGGACAACGAAAATATTTTTCCCATGCTCCGGAGAAAAAACGGACCATGAAAACATTTTTCCCCGGAAAAACGGAGAAAGGACCTGCGCACGTGAACGAGAAAAAAAATTGTGTTGTTTTTCGCATGCTCCGGAGATAAAGCGAGCAACGAAAATATTCTTTCCAACAAAGACGAAGAAACGTGGAACGGAAAACGAATTTACATTTTTTTTGAGGAAAAAGCGGACAACGAAAATATTTTTCCCATGCTCCGGAGGAAAAAGGGACCACAAAAACATTTTTTCCGGGCAAAACGGAGAAAGGACCTGAACATAAAGTGCAAGGACCTATTTGTTCTGATTTTGGACCTGTTCGCTATTTTGAAAAACTATAAAAGGGCTCGTCCGCGATTCGTATTTAACGGAAGGTTCTTTCTGCAAAACGGCGAGCAAGGGACCTAAACGTGAATCAAGAAAAAAAATTTCCCCCTCACAGAAAATCACAAAAAAGCCCTACGCAAATTAAAATGACATATCTGTAATTTCAAGAACGGAAGGGGTTTTTTTGTAAAAAGAGGAGAGAGAGGGGGGTGGGACACGTGGGGGGCCTCACCGGACTCCTTTCCTCCGGAACTTAATGGAGGGATGATTTGCGTGCCGCATCATATCACACTTTTTACAGGATATTAGATACACTCTTAACCAGAGAAACTTTTTTACGGGATATTAGTACTACTAGAAAAAAGGGCTTTCCTACCGGTATATAAGTACAAATTAGATTTGAACCGATACTGATGAGGGTATCAGTACCGGTTCGTTTTGAAATTTCTGAAATGAGGGCATCAGTACCGGTTGGTGTTACGAACCGGTACTGATGCCTCGTTTCAGGAAAATTCATAAGGAGTGCATATATTATGTATATCAGTACGCGATGGTGGGTTGGTTGGTTAGAAGTGTGAGGCTGGAGTCATAAGGTTGCGCGTTCGAGTCCCGCTTCTCCCATATTTTTGAAACATTTCTAGTACCATCACTACCAGTTCTGAACCGCATCGATGCCATCGAACATCGATCCGGATTACATGTACCGGTTAAAAAAACCGGTACTGAAGGCCCTCACCAACAAGTACTGAAGGCTCTTTTTCTAGTATTGTAGATACACTCTTTACTCTCGTCGCTTTTGATATCAGCAGCTAGAAACCCTGCACCGTGCATCGACTGCAGTCCTTCGAGGCCGTAGATCTTCACCGGTATATAAAGTATTTGTTGGTTTTGATCTCGGCTAACAAATCCTAACTGCCTACCGAGATTCCAGCGCCATGATCGGAGGTGCTCTAACAGAATTGGTGTGGTCCCGAGTCAAAAGTGCGCAAGATTTAAAAGGGTAAATTAGCCTCTCATTCACGTTCTGATGTTTTGCGAAAAGAAAGAGGCAACCCTGATATCTCTAAAGCTGATCCTAAGGCGTGCTGCTTGACCCGAAGGCTTCACCGCCATCTTCACCATCTCGCCAGGTGCACCCTGAAGTCCACAGCGGCGTTCTCCTTCGAAGTACTCGCTTCCTCACTGAGCAAAGCCGACCCGAATGCATGGCATTACCGAATCAAGGTTCGTTCTAATTTTATTTCCGTTTTATATGTTCACGGATTAGGCTAGCTAATGTGTAATGTCTAAGAACCCTCACCAAATTCTAACAGTATTCGCATTAACCGTCCAAACCTGCAAGCTTCTATAGTCATTCAAATGGATGCAATCTCACAAAGGAATCAGGGAAAGAGTATAATCCAAAGGGTCGTGAGATGTAAAATCCAAATGCGTAGATCTTTCACATTTGAACAGAATGCTGGAGAGGTACAGAAGTTTTGGAAAGTGTGAAATCATACTAACTATTATTTGTACGAGCCTTATCATTAGTAACTATTTTGTCCTAATATTCGTAAACTTTTTTCCGTTCATTTATTCATTTCACGCTTTTAAATGCCTTGCAGCAGAAACACCATGGCATATTTCCTAGCCTGATTAACTCGTCTTCTTCTTGTCCAAATTGGTAAAGTTGAGCCCCTGCCTCTCCCTTTGGGAAAACGGTGTTAAATTAACTTGATGTCATCTGCGGTCGATTTCACAACGAATGAGGTGTATAGTCAAGTCACTGATGGATGCCATGCTATGCATGGTATTCCAGGTGATAACGATAATTGACCTCTTATACATCACAAAGCCAATTGGAAAAATTCTGAACAGTAAAAATTACTTAGACTTTCAGGCCCGTCACATTGTCGCGACATAGATACGATGCAAACTGGCAAATTGATGGTGATGCTTGGACATCACTGGACGACAGGATTTGCTGATAGGCATGGAAGAACTGAATACTGACCTCACACATACGGCAAGCAAATTTGGCAGGTCTGACGGGTGTTGGGTCTTTGCAACAAGCAGGAGGACTGATATTCAGGAAACTTCACACTGTGTGGGGAAGCCCCTCTGCTTGATGCCCTACCTAGAGCGGTCAGATCCTGTGTTGACAACCAGGGACCACTACTACAGAGAGGCTCATAGTAGATAGCTCATCACAGACGGTTTAAATTTCACAACGTCTGTGATGATTGCGAGACACATCACAGACGGTTTTATACTTCAACAGTCTGTGATGTTGTCACAGACGTCTTGTATTTAAAACCGTGTCACAGACGGTTGGTTACTGGAACCGTCTGTGATAAGGAACTCTTCACAGACTGTTGAAATATAAAACCGTCTGTGAATGGCCGAGTGGCAGGGGATCTGAGGGTGTTGTCGGATGAGAAACAGGGGATACGATCTCAGTATGTAATGCGTAGAAAAGATTGAATCGGATGAGAAACAGGGGATAGAATGGTTATCAGGTCATGCGATCTCAGTATGTAATGCGCAGAAAAGATTGAAAATACTACAACATTGACATATATTAATTCAAACGTTGACATTACAATATATAGTTTATATATTAATAAACACTAATGTTTATTTGGTGGCTCGATCACAGCCGAAAGTACTCGTCATCGTCGCTCCACGGGGGGCTGCCGTCGTCGTCGTTGTCGTCCAATGCGGTGGGGGAGGAGTCACTGTCATCCGATGAGCTCCCCCATCGGACGAAGTCGGGCTCCTCGTCCTCCTCCTCCTCGTCATTTTCCTCCTCCTCCTCCTCCTCCAAGTCCTCCCTTGGACGCTTTGCTTGGCATTTTGAGCATTGCCCGGGAGCTAATATTGGAGGATCGCAATTGCATACGAACTGCGGCGGCGACATCGGTGGCGGGGATGGAACGGTGGAGGAGGAGCTTCCTGGAGATTCCATGAATGGTGTATACAGTACTGTGAAGACATGTTTCTATATATATAGATGAATAGAGGATTGTGATGAAGACGAAGAGTTCGGAGTGGAAAGGCGCGTAGGAATTAAAGGAATTAGCGTTTTCTATGTCCAGAGTGGGCTAGGATCAAGTCCTCTTCCATAAAGGCGTCGTCGGTAGCGTTTTCTGTGTCCACGGGAAATGAGGAAGACATCACAGACGGTTTTAAATAGAAACCGTCTATGATGTGCCCACATCACAGACGGTTTGTATTTAAAACCGTCTATGATGTAGCGGAGCCTTGTCACAGACGGTTTTTAATACAAACTGTCTGTGATGTGGTTCACATTACAGACGGTTTGATTTAAACACCGTCTGTGATGTAGGAGAGCCTTTTCACAGACGGTTGGTTATTCTAACAGTCTGTGATAAGGAACTCTTCACAGACTGTTCAAGTATAAAACCGTCTGTGATGTGCCTACATAAGTGTTGCGCCTGGCCCGATCGCCCTCCTCTGTATTTTTAGGGTTTCTGAGATATTTTTGAGGTTGCGGCGATTGAGAGGCGGTCTAAGGTTAGTTATTGGTTCAAGTTTGCATTTTATTTAAGATATAGCTTGGTAAAGCTGTAAATGATGGTTCTTAGATCTAGCTTGGTGTAGACCCATTAATATTTGTTCTCTGTTATTTAAAGTGGAAGACATTCAGCTAAAATGCTTTGAGGAAAGGATGACACAAATGAACGCTGCGGACAGGCATGAACAGAACGTGCAAGGCCGAGAAGCACATGGACAAGTCAGCCCAACTGACCGTCCGAGCAACTGTGCGTCTGTCCCTCAGACAGATGTGGACGAAGTCAGATTTCTTCCCGATGACACCAAGGTAATATACATTATATTTCTGCAATGCTTCTTAAATAGACCTATTGGTGTGTTATCTAATTAATTGTGTATCGTTATGTAGGAGGCCATGCCGTGCAATCTCAATCTCGAAGTGAGGCTTGGCGATGCCTCTATTCCTTTGCAGGCTGCTTGGGGGCGCGCGTATCAATCCATTGAAGGGGCACTTGTGCACGATCGTTCCTTAACTCCGGGCTACACGAAGGTTCAAGGCGACGGTGTACATGAAATTTGTAAAGGCATCACGTTGGAGATGCCTCCAAACGACGAGATTGTGACAATAGGGGATGCCATCGACACATTCATCCAATGGCCAAAGAAGTCCATCTCCTTCGATGCCCGCCAAGCAGCACCAACGATACAAGCAATACCGGAGCCACATGGTGCGTTGGATCAGATGCTAGCACCAACAGAGCCCACCAAATTGCCTATACTGTCCTATGAGCCATAGCCGCTCGCGTCGACTCCCATGAAGACGAAATTTAGTAGACGACGAGGCAACGATAAGGGCAAATCAAAAAAGAAGACCAGCTCAGGCTTGTTGGAAATTCCGTTTGTCCCGTTGGTGCGGCAATTTGAGTTGGGAAAGCCGTTCGTACAGAAAGAGAACCCAACGACGCTTTCATTAGCCTGCGTTCGATTGCAAGATTGGTGCGTGTTACAAGCCACCAAGTCGCTGCCAGAACGGGCATCGAGTATCACGGTCCGCTTTAAGGAGCAACATTTCTTACACGAGAATTCAGGTGGCTGCTTCATGGTCGGCTTCAATGACTTGTTTGATCTGTACAATCTCAATGCCCTCGACGCTTCACTCATCAGATGCTGGACATTGTAAGTGTGTGCAATTACGGTATAGATTCATGTCGTACCGATAAATGGCATATATATATGATCCTTGATTTTGTATATGTATGTAGATACATGATGATGGAGGCAAAAGCAAGGAATGAACCGGTGGGTTTCTTCGACCCACACATGGTGTCGAAGCAAACCATGGACCAAGATGTGCAATTCGTCCATGAGTACGTGGAAAAAGTAATGCTGACTCATTGGGACAAAAGCTTCTTAATTTTACCCTACAACCCGGGGTAAGTCCTTCATCCAAATGCTATACTTGTTAATTTGTACTATATAACGCGGCTGGAAGTTAGGTTCAATGACCATGGCAACATACCTGTGTAGGTTTCACTGGGTTATACTTGTAATTATACCAAGAAAGAACAAGGTAATTTACCTTGATTCCAGAAAGGGCGTCACCCACGACTTGGTGCCTATTAAAAATTTAATCAACACGTCATTCAATATCTACAAAGATCGTGGAGGGGCATGCAAGCCGGACACAGCGAGGCTGAAGCATATTCATAACTTTCCGGTATCCGCTAGTACGCAATAATTAATCCTTCACATAGTACATAATGAAACCTTCAAACTAATTAATCTATTTATATTTTGGCAGTGCCACCAGCAGCAAGTAGGCACTAACCTATGTGGGTTCTACGTTTGCCACAACATGCAACTCCTTGTTGGTACAAAGAAGACAAATAACTTAGAGGTTTGTCAATCTTGAACCATTTGTTTCCACTTATTTATTTTTTATACACACGAAGACTTTACTCTTCCCATTGGCAGAGGTGGCAATGCGCTGAACTTGCATTGGAACAGGCTGACCTGCTAAGTATTCAAGGACAACTATGTGCCTTTTTGAATCGTGATGTCATTAATCCAACCGGCGAATTGCACGCAAACCAAGCTTGATGAGTTGTGAATTTGCAAGACTTCCATTTGGATTAATTTGTGAACCTTGTGGTGTGAATTTGTCGGTTGTAGTTCCGAATTCAATTGGCGAATATGTGAGTTTATTTCTGAAATGGATGCGGTGTACATTGTAATGTGCGATCAAAGTTGATTTCTAAAAAGGAAGCGTTGTATGTTGTATTGCGTGCCCTGATCGAGTTCATTTCTGAAATGTGTCATAATATATATATTGGTGATGCTACACTGTAGTTTGTTTCAGATGGCATGGCTAGCATTTCCTGAGGCTAGCCAATTAACCGAAATTGTAGAAAATCTAAAATCAACATCACAGATGGTTCCAAACTAGAACAGTCTGTGATAAACCATTTATCACAGACGGTTATTAGTTTTCAACAGTCTGTGATATATGGATCATCACAGACGGTTCCAAACCAGAATAGTCTGTGATATATGCATCAACACAGAAGGTTCCAAACCATAACCGTCTGTGATATATGAATCATCATAGACGGTTCCAAACCAGATCAGTCTGTGATATATCCATCATCACAGATGGTTCTTTATTGGAACTGTCTATGATAAATTGATTATTACAGAGGATTGTGGTTTGGAATCATCTGTGATAAGATTGTTCACAGACGATCAGAAAACCGTCTGTGATGACTATAAAGTCATCGCTGACAGTCTGATACAGACGGTTGGAAAACCGTCTGTCATGTGGTTTGCGAACCGTTTGTGATGAGGGATTGTATAGTAGTGGACGATGTAGATATAGCATATATACCAGTACTTCCACGGTAAATGGCATACTGAATTTGTTATTGGCAGTACTCTTTGTTAGCTTTCAGAAAAATCTAGTCGAATGATATACAGGGAGTAACACTAGCATGAAAACTAAAGATTACAGCTTTCATGGAATTTCCAAGCCTAACTTTATGAAGTCCTGAAAGGAGCTCAGTGATAGCACGTTGAATTGCCAATGGTGATACGCATGGTGGCCCGACCTTCTGAAGGTAATAGTAGATCGATTGATGGAGAATTCGACGTTAACGATTCATTTTCTGATCAGAACTGATTTGAACCTTGCAATCGCTACACCAAGGCTTCGTCAGTTATCAACCACGCACAAACACAGTTGACCTCGCCAAGAAGGTTTATTCCTACAAGCGAATCGAGAACACAAGTAAGAATGTAGAAGATGCAATCTGAAATTGCGAAATGTATTAAGCACACGAGTTGGGGTTCCACAAACCGATGATCGGAGAAAATTTGACATGGTGTCTAGTTGTAATCTAAGCAAAACACGCGTGTTCAAGTGGCAGTTACTGAATATATAAGAGGGAGTGTGCTTTTAATTGACGTGCATGAGCTCTTGTCATAGGACCATGATGTATGCGTGTATCCAAAGGAGTGATTTCCTCATCATCCTCCCCCTCTTGAATTGGAGTCGTCCTTGACTCAAGCTTGTTCTCTTCTCCCACGTACGACTTTAAATCTGAAATGTTAAGCGTGGGATTAACCCCAAAATCTGCAAGCAACTCAAGCTTATATTCATTATCATTAATCTTTTCAATTATTTAAAAAGGACAATCAGATCAAGGCATTAATTTAGACTTTCTCAAATCCGAAAACCTATCTTTTCTCAAATGTAGCAAAAGAAGATTATCTGGTTCAAAGGATAAATGTTTTCTACCCTAGCTACCAGCAATTCTATACTTTTCAGTCATCTTTTCTATGAGCTCCTTAGTTGGTTCATGCATTTTCAAAATAAATTCAGCATGCTTCATCTAAATTCACCTTTTCAGAAGTAGGCAAGGGCAAAAGATCAATTGGAGCACGAGAATTAAACTCATACAATACCATAAAGGGATTTACCTTAGTGGTAGAGTGTACCAACCTGTTATAAGCAAACTCAACGTGTGGTAAACACTCCTCTCACAACTTCAAATTCTTCTTTAAAATAGTCCTCAACATTGTTGACAACGTACGGTTGACGACCTCCATTTGTCCATCAGTTTGGGGATGACATGTAGTAGAAAATAGCAACTTTGTCCCCAATTTATTCCATAAGCTTCGCCAAAAGTGACTCAAGAACTTAGCGTCATGATCAGAAACAATTGTGTTTGGCACTACATGTAGGCGTACAATCTCCCTAAAAAATAAATCGGCAACGTTTGTAGCATCATTGCTCTTATGAGTTATGACACGAAATAAAGTGTGCCATTTTAGAAAATCGGTGGCAGACCCCGGAAAAACAATTTCGAAATCATCTATGTATTCTATACTTGTCCAGGAAAAGCTAGTACACACAGTAGAAATGTTATCACAACATATCAAACATACTTTATTAATTTATTATCCAAGTTTACAAACTGAGTGGCATACATGCCGAAAAATAAATAAAACAGTGGAAATAAAGGTAAATAGCAATAAAGCCCAATAGATTTGCCTGGAAAGCGGTCTAGTCCATATAGTCCTCACCATCATCGTACTCCTCCTCTGAATCAACAGAGTAAGCAAGGGTGAGTACAAAAGGTACTCAGCAAGTTACACAGGGTATGCAGTATTAATGTAACGGATACAAAGGAGGATTATATGGTTGAGTTTAGCGTAAAGTAGCAAGATTTTCAATAATGTAATTAGTTTTCCAAGGCATAATTTAAGAAAGATATTCTTTTTAACAAATTTTCGCATAGGAATCCCTCCTGGAGTTAAACCAACTTTTTCCAAACAGTGGAATGACTCCATCCGAAATCACCATTTTAAAGTTATTTTGAAAACATCAAAATCTAATCCATGAAAGGCTTGCTCTGCATGCCCATGACCGCGGGCGCGGCTAATCGATTTGTTTTACACTCTACAGAGGTTGTGCAACTTTACCCACAAGTCATGATTATCTCTTATATGCCAAAATACACACTTCCTTTGGTGTGCGGTAGAGAAAATCATGACAAGGCCCCTATAAAACTCCATCCTTGTAGTTATGCCCGCTAAGGTTTCAACGCTGGTGGAGTTAAACCGCCCCCTCTTCCGCCGAGTGGAAGCCTTACACCCACTCCACTTTCAACCCAATGGCATGACTGTCCATGGTATGTTTCAATACGGATAGCCAGGTCCATCCCATTCCAGACTTGCGGAAGTATGATAACGCTTTATATTCAGCGTAACACATATCGGTCCTTAATTGATTAGGCAAGCTTTCCACAAACCCAACTCCCGTGCATCGCGCACCCACCTATCCAACCATTCTCGCCCAATCTGAATCACATTTTTAATTTTTAACTTGATGTCACAAGTAACATAGTTTTCACATGAAATGATAAAAGCATTTGAATAGTACTTTATTTAGTTCAAATCCCAAAAGGTCCTAATCTCGGTTACAAGCATGTCTAACCATATTTCCAGTCATTTTAATATTCGTATATATGTACTAGGGTTACAATGGAATAAGGTATTTCAATTCCCAAGGTGGTTTTAATCAATTAGGACATTAACTAATTATTTAAAACTGGGATTGAAACTAAGTTGCTAAAATTATGATGCAATAATTTAAATTCAAAATATAATTTAAAAAGCTAGGATCAACATGTTCAAGGGTATGCAACTTGCCTTGGTTGTAGAGTAGCTGATCGGGATCGTCAGCAGCGTACTCCTTCGGCTCTCCGCAATCTACATGTGAAACAACCAAAATAAAATAAAATTCAAATAAAATAGCAAACTAACCTAAAAATAAGTTTAGAATTTTTAAATAATTTAGAAAGAAGAACGGGGACAATCAGAGTTAAAACGGGTGAAAATGAACACTGAAAGATTTTAAAAAGAATAGAAAAGGATTTTGAAATTTTGAAATTTCTTTTCTACATAAAATTTTCAAATTTCCAGGCTTAAAATTGACATTGCAAAATTTGAATCTGGTTGAAAAAATTTCTCTATTATTCTTTTTCTCTATTTTTTTCTTAGACCGTCTTTCTCTCTCTTCTTCTTTTTGAAAAAGAAAAACTTTCTCTTTTTTTCCTGTTCGCACGGTGCTTCATAGGACAGAGAGCAAAGCTCCCTGTCCTTGGCCATGCGCATGGAGAGGAAGGGGCCAAGGGGTAGACCGACCAGCCGGGCCGCGGCGAGACGATGCTGGCGATGGTCGGAAAAACAGTGACGGCTGAAAAAATTAGAGAGCTTTGTAACTTGCTCAAAATCAAAGATTCAAGTGCGGGGTTGATTTGTGGAGTTGAGCACCAGGTTGAGGAGGTAGAAGCGGTCTTCTGGGAGGGATTTATACTTGCAGAGAGCCCCCAATACAAGGACACTGCTGAGATCTTTGTGATTTGAATGGGGAGCAAAATCCGGCAATTAATAGCAAGATTTTTCTGGAAATTTCGGTATGAATGGATAGTGATTCGCGAGGAATCCAAAGATAATTTTTCACGGATTTTTGGTGCAAGAATCGTGGAAATATTGAAGTTTCTTTGGGCTCTCATAGAGGGGAGAGAGAGAGACGACGCTCTAGAGGTTGAAGATGAAGCTACAGTAGCTGTTCTAACCGGTGGACACTTGATTAGAGAATTTGAATACTGTTGGGAAGAAAAGCGCTTTGGATAAAATTGTAAAAGGGTCTAAATTTTTTTTTAAAAAATGCTAAAAAACACTATGAAATATTTGAAACGTATTGAAATTAGTTTCGGAATTTTTTGAGTTTTCTATTTCCTGCATAAATTCTTTTAATAAAACAGAAAAAATCAAAAGACTTTATAAAATCCCAAAATTCAAGAAAAATAACAAGAATAACCAAATTAAATAAAATAAAAGGAAAAGCAAATTTTAGGATGTTACAAACAACCCCCTTAAATGGAATCTCGTCCCCGAGATTCGGAGAGGCTAGCAAGAAGGTAGGTTTACAGATTCTTCAACTTATGCTTCAAGCATACCCAGCTACATGTCTTGATTGGTTCCACTTCCAAATCGATGGGTCGGTATGCAGTATCTGCTAGGTTGCTTCAATGGTGAGGAAAGAGATAGACTAAGAGCAATGTGGATAAAGTTTTCACATCCAACAAAGAAGTAATAAACACCAACTTTATTTTTCATAATAAAGGCTTCGTCATCCGACTCACTGCCCGGGACAGGTGCGATAGCCTTGGCTTTGGCCTCAACCAACTGAAAGGTCATCACAAGCTCAGTCTGACGAGCTTGAAGATCCGCCTGGGCTGAGCCGATCGCACGATCGGCTTCTGAAAAAGGAGAGCTTCAGCTTCGGTCAAAGCTTGCCTCAAGCGAACGACTTTGTCAACCAGAACAACCCTCGACGACGCCAAGGCTTTGGCCAAAGATACCGCAGCATCAAAGTCGGCCTTCTTCCGTTTCCCGATGGCCACCAAGACATCAAGCTCAGCGCGCCCTCTTGCGAACTCCTCTCGCCGGCGACAGCACCCTAGTGCTTGCTGGACCAAATCCTTTTTTGGGAAAAATTGGTGCAAGTCATGAAACTTGTCCATGGTCGCCGCAGAAAGGCAGGAGGCCACATCAGCAAGAAGGGTGGCTATAACTGTGAAGGCATCAAGAACTTCCGGCCCCGATCGCACCAGCAATCGGTGGAGCTGCTTCAACATGTCCTAGTGAGGCGAAGACACGGACGGAAGTCTTGAGTTCGCCTGAAATGGCTAATGGATGGCAGACGATGTAGAAACTATAGCGGTCGTTGGAGCCTCACCAAGAGAAAAACCAAGCTCTTATGGGGTAAACCCAAGGAGAGTGCTAGCCAATGCTGAGAAACAGGTATTGGTTAAAATTAGAAATCTTGAAGAAAGAAGATAAAGATAGAAGGATACCTCGACGTTGGGAGGTGAACTCGGAGGGAAAATGGTATCTGAAGGTTTCGGAGCAGAGGAACTACCGATCGGGTCCAACGAATCGGCCACAGGAGGTGGCGTTACCTCTGCCATAGTGAGCCCAGCAGCTGCAGCGGTACCACCCTCCTCCACAGCGATAATTCTAGCAACCTCGGCAACTGCAGTGGTCCCCACATCAGCAGGATCAGCAGAATCTTCAACGACAACCTCCTTCGGGGAATCAGTGGCTACATCTGTGGGGGCATCGCGAACCACAACAGGGTGAGCCTCAAGTACCGTGTCCCCTGCGATCGGCTACACGAGGATACAAACGTCAAGAAAAAGCCGAGAGTAGATTTGATAATGAGGGAAGCAGATACCTGAAGTGCTGGCTCAGAAGTCACAATAGATGGCGAAGACACTAGAGATGTGGAGGCAGTAAGTTTTCTACGCCCGGCAAGTCTCTTCTTTGGAACTGAAGCAGGAAGATAGGAGAGATCATAGGCAAAAATTGACTTGACAAATCAATAAAGAAACGAGACACTCACCAGGCCTGATAGGATCTGCACTAGCAGGAGGGATTACTGGCTGGGCTACATCAATCACTCCGACCCTCGGAGGAGAATCGCCTCTTGATGTATCGGCTATTTTCCTTTTTTGCCGAGAAGGAGACAATACCCCTCTGCGGCCCCTCTACTTGACATCCCTCAAGGTAGGAGAACCGAGGCTGACGTTGGTGCAACCAATGACGTTATCATAAAATTTAATAGCCCTACCACTGGCAGAAAGAATCGACCATGCATCTTCAGCGTCCTGAGGAAAAGACGGCGGAAGGAGTCAATAAAATAACACGACAAAGACATGCAAAGAAGGAAGAAGTCTTCTCAAGTACCTCTTAACCCAGGGGGATAGGACGAGACTCGTCAAAACGGTGGAGCGTCTCGTCCAAAGATACAAGGAAAAGATGACGACTCCATTCCTCCCACCAACGGGTAAAAGCTATGGTAGTCTGACTAGCAAGGGTGATTCGGGGGATGAGATCGATCAGCGGCTCCTCTCCCAGGTCCAGCACGATACTCACATCAAGAGGACATTCGAGCTCTTCCCGCTCACGAAGCCTGTTAAATAGCACCAGTCGAGGAGGCAATAGTCCGAACCCCAGTTGTCTGGCACAGACGAATGGGTGGTAATATTTGTAAGAAGGCTTCTAGGTGCGACTTGAAGAGCTAAGGACGATCGAAAAGATACCCAGAGAAATAATGTGTCTAAACATTCATCATTAGGGTTGTCCGATCGACAATAACCAGGGCGCTTGTACTCCAAATCATCAAGCTGTCGGTATGGGAGGAAGTCTGGAAGGGGGATGCTTTCGGTCTCATAAAGATAAGAAAAGAACCTGGTAAAAGATGCCACATCAAGCTTCTGGTCTCTCATCAGGACTTGAGATAGAGCCTCTCCGTATGATTGGCAACTCCTGAAGGATGGTTCCTCATCCTCCGACCCATCTTCTGGTGAGTCCTTGCAGGGGAATCGAAGTCCCGAAGAAGGGATGAACCCGAAGGGGCACTGAAATTGAGCCATCAACTAGAGTTGGACGAACCAAAGTGGCCCTCCCTGGTGGCCAATGGCGTGAGAAGAGGTCGCACCATTCAACTTCGAAGTAATAAGGTGCATTGTTCGGTATACTGCACCCAGAAGAAGCTTTCCCATATCTATATCCTTGCCAGTTACCAGAGCTTCAGTCAGGGCTTGGAAACTATTGGTAGGACCCAAGGTAGCACCACAGAAAAGGAACCTATCCAATCACATGTTCAGGAAAGCCGTGTGCTCGCGAGGCTCTACTGGACCTAACGATCGGCTATATTCTCTTATATATTGGGACCAGCCGATCTTGGTCGATAGACGGTGAGTGGCGGCCACCTCGAAGGCGTGGAACTGATGACCTGTCGGCTTGAGGCCGGTGAGAACTACCACGTCCATCAAGGCCGGGCCAAAGAAGCCAGGACAAAAGGAGAAGGCATTGAAAGCATCTGATCAGAAGTAGGAAGCTGCGGCTATCAAAGACTCATCTCTACACATGCTTGATTGAGAAAGGCTGATGCATCGGCTATCTCCCATGCCTCCCAATCCGCTTTCTTGCTGCTGGCTACTATGAAATCATGTGCTGAAAAATTGGCCTAGAATTGAATTTGCAAATGTGTTTGTGCTTGTGCATGCGCCGGATCAAATTCTCGAAAAATAGTAAGTTTCGCATTAGAGCTGGACCAAAGTTTCAGAAAACAGTAAGTTCCCATTTTACGCCGGACCAAGCTTTTGGTCCGTGGTGAACGTTATCTGCGTCGGACCAAATTTTGCATCTACGCCGAACCAAGTTTTTTGGTCCGTAGTGACCAAGTTTTCGAGATGTGAAATTTGCATCTGCGCCGGAACAAACTTTTGGTCCGTGGTAAACTGCATTTTTGCGGCTATTTTTACATGCACACCGGACCAAAATTTTGGTCCGTCATGAACGTGTTTTTGAGCCTTAGTGCCGGACCAACTCCTTACAAAAACAGTAAGTTTTCTATTTATGCCAGACCAAATATTTTTTGGTCCGCCGTGAACATTGTTTTGAACGTTTTTGCGCTGACATGAACCGAGAATTTTGCGTGTATGCCGGACCAGGTTTTTGGTCCATCGTGAGTTGCGCCAGACCGGAGTTTGGTCTGGCGTGAATGGACTTTTCTAGGGTTTTTTCCTTGTGTGCGCCGGACCAATGTTTGGTCCGTCGTGAACGTGTTTGGCTTGGTTTTGGATGTTTTGCAAGAATTGAAATTGTGTTGATTGTATGCAATGCTCATGTGAGTAGTTGCATGGACTGATTGTAACACCCCGGCATTTAGTGTGCCTGAATGTTACCAAACATAGACTAAACAACATCTAAATACCACAAATTAGAGTAAATTAAGCAAAGGCACAAATGCTAAAACCGAAAAATTTCGGCAGCATCTCCTTTGTTTTTCCATGGATTGAAGCAACAACAATTTTAACATATCAAGATAGCATAATATACGATAGCAATAACATGACAAATCAGGAATTTCAGCCACCATACAACTAAGGATATAAGCCTATCCGTCACATGTCAAATATGGACTAATCATTTACTCATGACAACCAACGATGTCGACCTCGGCGCTGGAAGGGGTCGACATGGACGATGTCGACCCGGCGATGGCGCGGGCTAGCGACGCCGTAGAAGGGCGCGTTGTGGCCGTCGCTGAGGCCTACGAGGCCGCCGCGGGCAGGACGCCCGTGGCCCGAAGCGAGGAGACCGAGGAGGATGACGCTGCTCGCCGGGCGGAAGGTAAGCCCTGTTTGGTTCCTTTGTTAAATTTCTTTGTTCTTGTTTCGCGATCTTTTTCCGGGCTAACCCCACTTCGCTTGGCGTGGGCGTGATAGCTCGGGTGTTGTCCTTGGACTTCCGTCAGATGGCTGAGGAGATTCTCGACTCTGTAGTTGACGCCGAGCTCGACCGCGTCTTCGACCAAGTGATGGCCGAGACCGAGGAGGAGTCGGTGCCGGCTGCGCCCTCAGCGGAGTCCGAGCTTCCCTTGGCGGAGCCTGAGCTTCCTCCAGCGGATGTGGAACCTACTCCAGCCGCGGAGGAGCAAGAGCCGCAGGGGGCCGAGGACCAGGAAGCCTTGGCCCTAGTCCCCTGCGAAGTGGCAGGCGCAAGCGAGGCCCAGACGACGGGCTCTGATGGTCAAGGGGTGGTGGCTCTCGACCCACAGCCCTTGGCCGCGAGCCAAGAAGAGGAGCCGGTCGCAGCCGGCCAGTTGCCTCCAGCTGTGGACCAAGGGGGAGAAGCGGTTGTGATCAACTAGCCACCTCCAGCCGCGGACCAAGGGGAAGAAGTGGTCGTGATCGACCAGCTGCCTCCAGCCGCAGATCACGGAGAGGAGGTGGTTGTTGACGACCAGCTGCCTCCAGCTGCGGACCACGGGCCGGAGGTGGTCGTCCTTGACCAATCGTCTCCGGTCGTGGAGCACCAATCGCCTCCGGCCGCAGAGGTGCAAGGGGCGGAAGCGCTTGCAGTCGGCGTCCAGCCCCCTAGCGCAGCGGCCGAACAGGAGGAAGGCGGCCATGAGCCGCCTGTTGACGCGGAAGACCAACCTCGAGCGACACAGGGTTGGTCGAGAACGCCGTTGCCCTCCTGGGAGCACCGGTGCTCAGAGGGGCAATATCTTGGCCAGCGCCCGGCTCGGGATCGAGGATGGCCCTGCGTGGAGTCAACCCCTTTTCCGAAATGGCCCCTACCGACCGCCAGCGACTTCAGGACAAACTAGTCAGCCGGGCTCTTCTGGTAAGTCCTTTGCTTCTATCTTTTTCCATGAGGCGAGCAATCTTCTGGAGGTTCTTTTTGACATTCCTTCCTTTTTTGCTCGAAGTTTGCTACGAAGGCTATGGAGTACATCGACGCCTCCGCAGTTCCAGCAGAAGAGTTCTGGGCGTACCATCGCGAGCAAGACGCCAAGATCGCTGATCTCGAGCGTCGGGTCTCCGAGGTGCGCGAGGCCGACCTGAAGGAGCTGGAGTCGGCGAAGAGCCTCATCGTCGGGCTTCGGGACCGGCTCTTTGAGAGCGAGACGGCGAAGAGCACTTCGGAACAGAAGTGCGCCGAGCTCGAAGAGGAACTGGTGAAGCTGCGGCAGGAGGTCCCCGACCTGCGTGGCGACCTTCAGCGAGCTCGGGAGCGCGAAGAGGCCCAGCTCAAGGAGGCGCAACGCCTTCGGGACAGCGCGGCTGAAGGTCGCGCTGCTCGGCGGAAGGTTTCGGACCTAGAGGCAGAGGTCGACTCCCTTAAGGAGGAGCTCGCTGCCATCCAGGCCGAGCATAGGACTTAGCTCTTCTTTTTCCCTTTTTAGCTCTTGCAAATCCTGTAAAAAAGAAACAATCTTTTGGGTTAAATGAGTAAAATTCACAGATGTTTGGGTCCTTGCCTGTTTTTCTCGAGTTTGCTTTCAATGTACGCTCGTACGATCCTGCTTCTGGACCAAATCCCTGCATAAGAGCATATAACATGGATACGAGCAAAGGATCCTTGAAAGAAAAGGACGGAACGTTCCTATCATACGGAGCCCCCGCCATGGACAAAGGTCGTGCCTCTACTGCTGCGAGCACGAGTTTGTTCATGGGAAAGTTGAGGGATAATTTGATCATAACGCTTTTTGAACGATTTAAACAGGTTGATTGCGTTGAGGGAAGTATGAGCGCGAGCATTGTTACGTGCGCAGAGTAGACGAGCTTTAAACCAACAATACGTAGAGCCGCCATACCCGAGCGGTCGCTGAACCGGGCTTAAATGGATGCTCGCGATCGACCATGCATACAGTGAAGAGCTACTATGGAAAGTGAACGAGTGGGCGAGCATTCGGCCGGGGGCCAAAGGGAATGGTGCGCACATATTCGTCGGATAAGCTCGTCTGCAGTGCTGGTAGACGACGATGCTCGTTCGACAAAGCGAGGAGAAAAAATGAGAAGGAAAGGAAATGTTTTATAGGAAGAAACGCAAGGGGTGCGAGATAGGGGTACGCGTCTAAATGTAGAATTTACGCAGTTGATCAATGTTCCAGGTGCTGGCGAGCTCCCGACCGTCCTCCATCGCGAGGCGAACAGCCCCCGGGCGTGCTGTAGACACGACCGTGTAGGGTCCCTCCCATCTTGGGGTCAGCTTATTGGGTTTCGACAGGTCTTGAAGTCTTCGTAAGACCATGTCACCAACTTGCAGGGACCTTGGTCGGACTGACTTGGCCGCGTGCCTACGAAGAGCTTGTAGGTAAATCGCAGACCGGAGCAGCGCCAGTTCACGTGTTGCTTCGACGAGGTCTAGGTCGAGGAGGCGTTCAACCTCCTGATCGACGGAATCGATCAGCTGCACCCTTGGGGAACCTAGCACGATTTTGGCAGGCAGAATGGCCTCCGCACCGTGAAACGAAGTTGGAAAGGCGTTTACTTTGTGGCTCGACTCGTCGTGGTGCGAGACGGACCAAAGAACGGCGGGAAGCTCATCCACCCACTTCTTGCTGTCTTTGGTTGAGGCTCTTGAAGACCCTCTTTTTTATGCCCTGGACTAACTGCCTATTTGCTCGTTCGGCTGCTCCGTTGCTCTGTGGATGTGCCACAGAGGCGAAACAGACCTTGGTCCCGACCTCCTCGCAGTAACTTTGGAATAGTTCACTGGTGAACTGGGTCCCATTGTCCGTGATGAGACGGTTGGGTATCCCGAACCGAGTTATCACATTGCTACGGAGGAACCTCTTGGCCGCCTGGGCCGAGATGGTTGAGACGGGCTCGGCCTCTATCCACTTAGTGAAAGTGTCGATGGCCACGAGCAAATACTTGCAGCCTTCGACCCAGGGAAAAGGTCCAAGGACGTCGAGCCCCCAGGTCGAGAATGGCCACGAAAGCGGTATGGTTTGCAGGGCGTATGCTGGTTGACGGGCTTTGCGAGCATGGAACTGGCATGCTCGGCAGGTCGTTACGATTGACCGTGCATCCGTCAAGGCCGTAGGCCAGTAGTAACCCAATTGGAAGGCCTTGCTCACAAGCGTTCTGAAAGACGAGTGAGCTCCGCACATTCCTTCATGGATATCACGAAGAAGGTATTGGCCTTCCTCCTGAGAGACGCATCTGGAAAGGATTCCTAATGCGCCTTTTCGGTATAGGTCGCCTTCGATCAGTTTGTACTGAGAAGATTGCCTTGTTAGCCGGGAACGCTCGGCTTCTTCCTCGGGCAATGTCCCATGCGCAAGGTATTGGATATAGGTGCTCGACAAGCACCCCCGTCGGAGCGGTAGTTTGAGAGGAACCGACTTTAGACATTTGGTCGGCCAGGGAATTATCCTTCCTAGGGATGTAGATTACTTCGAAATTCTTGAAGTATTTCTCCATCTTCCTTACTTCGGCCAGGTACAGCGCCATTGAGGTATCGGAACACTGATACTCCTTGTTGACCTGGTTCACGACTAACTGTGAATCGCCCATCACAGTGAGCCGTTGGACTCCTAGCGATTTACATGCCCGAAGTCCGGCCAAGAGGCCTTCGTATTCCGCCGCGTTGTTGGTCGCGGCGAAATGTAGTTGGATGGCGTACTGAAGTTGCTCTCCATCCGGGGAGACCAAGACGATGCCAGCCCCCGAGCGCTCATATGCTCGGGATCCATCGAAATACAAGGTCCAGGAGTTTTCCCTTGAACCGTTGGTTTATTTGGTGGTGGTCTTTGGAGCCGACCATTCTGCCACAAAATCAGCCAGAACTTGTGATTTTATCGCCGTGCGGGCCGAAAACATTATCTCGAACTCGGCGAGCTCCATTGCCCACTTGGCTATGCGACCACTGGCGTCCTGGTTTTTCAGGATTTCCCTGAGCGGGAAGCCGGTCAGCACCACGATCTTGTGTGCTTGAAAGTAGTGGCGCAACTTCCTGGAGGCCATCAGCAATGAGTACAGTAGTTTCTGGACCTCGAGGTAACGCTCCTTTGGTCCATGAAGTACATCGCTGACATAATAGATAGGTCGTTGGGAACCACCTCTCTCTACCGCTAACACCGCGCTTACCGCCTGCGGGGTTGCCGCCAGGTATAGTAGCAATTCTTCCCCCGCTGCAGGTGTGACGAGGACGGGCGGCTTGGAAATGTACCGTTTTAGTTCTTTGAACGAGTGATCAGCTTCCTTCGTCCACGTGAAGCCATCGTGCTTGCGGAGGGCTTTAAAGAAAGGTAGTCCTCGCTCCCCCAGCCGGGAAATGAACCGGCTTAAAGCGGCCATTCTCCCGATCAGAGCTTGCACTTCCTTCACGCACGTGGGCGACCTCATGTTCTCAATGGCTTCGATTTTCTCCGGGTTTGCCCCGACGCCTTGTGGTCCGACCATGTAGCCGAGCACCTTGCCAGCTTTCACGCCGAACACGCATTTTTCTGGATTTAGCTTTATTTGATGCTTATTGAGGTTACAGAAGGTTTCTTCCAAGTTAGCAATGTGACCCGAAGTGCTCTTGCTTTTTATAACTATGTCGTCGACATAGACCTCCAAATTTCGACCCACTTGGTCTGCGAAAGTTTTCTGCATGAGGCGCTGAAAGGTTGCTCCCGCATTTCTTAGACCGAAAGACATGGTCGTATAGCAGAAGGTACCGAACGGGGTGATGAAGGAAGTCTTTTCTTCGTCTTCGCGCGACAGTGATCGATGATAGCCTGAATAGGCATCTAGGAAGCTCATGGTTTGCGATCCCGCCGTCGCGTCGACCAATTGATCTATGCGAGGCAACGGATAGTTGTCTTTCGGGCATGCCGCGTTTAGACCTGTGTGATCGACGCACATGCGCCACTTGCCTCCTTTCTTCCTGACCAAGACTGGATTGGCTAGCCATTCGGAGTGTTCGACCTCCCTAATGAAGCCAGCTTTCAGGAGTTTGTCGAGTTCCTCCCGGATGATCGCCTGTTTTTCCGGGGAAAAGCGTCTAAGTTTTTCCGGGGAACTGCTAGCCTGTGTTCAATCACCTCCCTAGGGACCCCGGGCATGTCGGATGGTTCCCAGGCAAACGCATCCGAGCTTGCCCGGAGGAAGGTGATGAGCTCGAGTTCCTATTTGGGATCTAAGGAAGATCCCAAATGCACGACTTTGGCCGGTTCCGACTCGTTGAGCGGAACAGCCTTGGTCTCTCCTCCAAGTTGGAGGGCAAGTTTAGGTCGGGAATGTTTTGGCTCTTGGTCAGGGCCGCGAGTGGGTAAATGACCGACCATATCCAACGCCCTTTCGTCGCATTTGAGTGCGGACTTGTGGTTCCCTTTTACGGTTATGACCCCGTTTGGTCCGGGAACCTTCAGGCACTGATACGCGTGGTGCGAGACGGCCATGAACTTGGCCAAGGCCGGCCTGCCGAGGATGGCGTTGTAGGCCGATTCGAAGTCTACCACCTCGAAGGTGATTAGCTCCGTTCTGAAGTTACTCGGGCCGCCGAATGTCACGGGCAAGACGACCTGCCCCAGAGGTTTGATCGAGGTGCCCGGGACTATCCCGAAGAAGGGCACGGCTACACTTTTGATTTTGGAACGAGGAATCTGCATCTCGTCCAAAACCTTAGCTGAAATAAGGTCCAAAGAGCTCTCGGAGTCTATGAGGACCCGACCAACAACGGTATTGCTGATGGTGGGGTTCACGACCATCAGAAGCCTCTATGGTTTGGTCATTCCAAGGGGGCAATCGTCCTTGGAGAAGGTGAGGGACAACTCAGACCATTTGAGTTGCTGCACTGGCGGCTTACCTTGGGTGACATGGTGCACTTCCCTCGCAGCGTCCTTTAAGTCCCGGCGAGATTTATAGGCAGAGGAGCCCCCGAAGATAACCGCGATGTGGTTCTGTGGTTCTTGATATTCCATGCCATCTTCGTTTTCTTCGACGGGCTACTTGCCCTTGCCGTTTTCACCCTGCTCTGGAAGCGACGGCATGGGACCCCTGCCACTGTAAAACTGCTCCAGGCGGTAGGTCCACGTTCGGCAATTCCGTAGGTCATGCCCGTGTGCCTGGTGAAGCGGACAATAGAGGTCGCCCCGTTGATCTGCCTGGCCACATTGGTCACGAGGCCTGTGTGGTTGTCCTCTTCCCCGAGCGTTAAACCCCCGGCGCTGCGGCTGGGTTGCTCGGGGCTGTTGTTGTCCCACCGCGGCAACCATGCCCGGTGGGAGCTGCTTTTTCTTCTTCTTCTTGATCTTCTTATCCACGGAGTTCGAGCCCTTTTTACTGGCGGAGGTTTCTAGCCCGGGCTGAGGCGGCAGCTTTCCTTCATCCAGCATTTTCTTCCACTGGATGGCCTCATCCGCGTTGGCATACCGATCAGCCATTCGAAAGAGCTCGTTTGCCGTCGGATCCGGATGGATCTCCAGGTCCTGCGTGAAGCGCACGTCCCGTACCCCGAACTTGAAAGCTCGGACGACGGCCTCATCCGATATGTTCGGGATCGAGTTCCAGACCTGGATGAACCTCTTGACGAACTGTCGCAGGGTTTCTCCATCCGTCTGTATCAAGCGCTCCAGGTCGCGTTCCTTTCCCGGGCGGATGTAACAGCTCTGGAAATTTGCTCAGAGCGCGGTGCTGAGCTGCCCCCAGGATCGTATGGAACCCTCCTTTTGGTTGAAGAGCCATGTGCGAGCAGCTCCGTCCAGAACCGTCGGCAGATAATTCGCCATCACCCCTTCATCGCCTCCGGCGGCGAGGATTGCGGTGGTATATATTGAGAGAAATTCATCCGGGTTCTGGGTCCCGTTGAACCTTTCGATGTGGCCGGGCTTGAACCTGTTCGGCCATGTGACATTCCGGAGAGAGCTCGTGAAGGCCTGGCAACCGAAGCTCGGGGTTTCGCGGTGAAACCCTCGGTCATAGCGGCCTCCGCGCGGGTCTTCCGCCCAACGCCCCGTACGCGAGCCGAGTCGAGAGAAGACTTCATGCGACGGTCGTGCCGTCAACCGCTTGGTCGTGGAGCGTTCAGAACGCTCGTAATCCGGACGATTGTAGAGGTGTCGCTCCGAGGTTGCTCTGGAACTGTTCCGGGGCTTTTCCCGGATCAGATTAGCGGTCTGGGGCGATCTCCGAGCATGGCTCCGAGATTCATCTCTGTCGAGCGCACGGGAGCGTCTGTGATGGTCCGGAAACACTCGGGCATCCGGTCGTGGGGAGGATCCGAGACTTTCAGCTCGGCGGCAAGCCTCTCAGTTTTCGGCCACAACCTTGCCCACAGCCTCTAGGTCCACTTGCTCGGGAAGCGCATAGGTCGCGCCACGACCGCCGCCAAGGCCTGTAGCCGCTTCGTTCTCAGTGAATTGGCGGCGGTGAGCTATGGCGGCGCTCCGGGGCGCGATCGGGGGTTCGGTACTCGCGAGAGTTCCTTTCCGCGGAAGCGCGCCTCCCTTTCGCCTGGCGGCGTATGCTCGCGAGGGTCTTTCCCAAAGACGCCTCTAGGTGGAGTCTGGCCGCCTCATAGTGGTCGCGCTTAGCAGCGTCCGAGGATCGTCCCTCGGGCTCGGCACGGCTCCCGGCCATGTTGACATGACGAGAGTGAGATGAATGCGATGGGGACATCATCGTATCCCCTTGAGATGCAGTCTCTCGGTCGAACTCTAGGTCGTCTGGTATATCCAGGCCATCGTAGAGTCCGTCATAGTCATCCTCGCGGTCTCCGAGGGTAATGTCTGGGGAACGGAGGATCTGCCCTCGCATCCCAGGGTTCGGGGAAGAGCTCCGGGACTCGGTGTGACCGATGGGATCGGTCACGCCGGCCACGTCGTCGCCGGTGTAGTACATGTCGTTGTCTTTGACGTCGTCGAAGGCACAAAGATTCCGAGTTTCCCCTGAGTTCGGCATCCTCGAGGATCTTGATCCGTACGGGAATCAAGCTATCGTCCCCACGGACGGCGCCAGCTGTCGACGATTGGAGAACGGGCTCCCGTCGAGCTTACTTGTTGAATGGGGGATCAACAGAGCCCCGTCGTACGGACCGAGGAGGTCGTTCGAGCGATGCAAGGTCGGGAGAAAGGGGGACACGGTGTTTATCCTGGTTCGGGCCTCTCACTGCCGAGATAACAGCCCTACTCCAGTGTATTGTGTACTATCTCTTAGTCCCCTCTCTGTTGCAGATCTTCAGGGGGGTTTAAATACTACGACTATAGGTACAAAGAAGGCAACTACCTCCTGGGATCACGCTATGTACCCATATTTGTGATCCGATGTCCTTGATTCGTGCGCTGTTTGAATTTCGGGTAAGATTTCCCTCGAACGTCGGCTGATTGGTTGTCTCCTTCCTTTCTCGTAGCGCTCGCCGGGCCCACCGACCAAATACCCGAGTAGGTCATGGTCTCCACGAGCATGCTTGCTCGTGGGGGTGGGGGGTGTTTGGTCTTGCCGCGAGTAAAGGTGTGGGCGCGTATGCTCGGAGGAAGAAGAGGGATGCTCGTTTCATTCTCCCGAGCATCTTCTTTCAGTACTGCCTGGTCGGTGGTGCTCAACTTTTCACGGGGGTACCATGGTCTTTTGCCAGATAGCCAATCCCCGACAACGAGGCAATTATTTGGTTCCGTTTTGGGGTGAATTTTTAATAGATCAAAAATTTGGTTTTAGCTTCCGCACAATCATTCACCCCCCTCTCTGATTGCTATATTCGTATACTTCGATCCTCTGTTATACCAAGTTCTCCAACCCTTGACATTGATGGGCCAGGCTCTGAAGCTGTCTTTCCACCCCATTAGATTGTGGCCGGCGGTGTTCAGTGGGATCCTCATGACTTCATTGTTGATAAATTCGGTCGTATCTTCATTCCCCTCAGGGCCGAGCAAGAATTGGATATCCGTCTCGGGGGCCAGGACCAGGATCATTGAGCGATAATCGGTCATCTACAACAAAAAAGGGAATCTAAAAATGGCGAAATCATATTGGTCCGATGATCATCACAAAAGCAGAAGGGACTTACGGTCACAAAATCGGAAGATAGATCGCCGGAAGTGTCCAAAATGAACTGTGAGAGAAAGACCAAGCCCCAAGCAAGAGAGCAGTTAGCAGTCGTCGATCGAATGAAGTACGATGCGCTCGAGAGAGAAGAATGTCACAAGGACGTGAGTGCGGAAAAGAAAAAGAAGGGCTATATAAGGCAAGAGGTCATTTGGTCAGAATGGTCCCGAAACTCACGCCCCAACTCTTGCATCCACTAAGCGGGCAGGACACGACGTGACCAAGAGAAAAGGCTGTAGGGCAGTTAATGTGGAGAGAGAAGGACGCAACATGTCCATTAAATGGTGCGCATCGGGAGGAACAGCTAGCAGCGAGTTGGTCGGTTCAAATCGTATCGATCGGTGGGCAGATATCATCACCTAGTGCATATCGATGCCGATTGGTTATACGATACACGGTGCTGAGTTACTAAAAGCAGATACAAGACAAAAACCAAGAATCATACACAAAGTCTGATGAAGAGCAAGATTTTTGGATACCAACGCTTTAAAAGGCCGTTTTACATTATCAAGGGACAAGGGATAGAATTACGTCACAGCTAAAGAGCATACAGAAGACTTATGAAATCGGCTAACAGGTAAGCAAAAGGTTCTACAAGAACAAAGATCTCAACAAACGACCACGATTGAAGGAAAAGTACAAAAGGGAGGTGCTATCCGTATAAAAGAAATGAAAAAGGAAAAAAACACAACAATTCCCAAGCAAAGGTGCTCAGAATTGTCGCAACTCTAAAAAAAAAGACCTAGTGAAGCCGACGACGCTTCCCGCCAGGAACATCACATGCACTTGAACTGCTACTGGAATTTGATGACTCCAGGAGGGCAGCATCGGCAGGGGGTGTTGGCGGAGACGCCGGCTCGACTTCAGCTGGTGGCGGATCAGCGGCTTCCGGGGCAACCTCTGCAGGGGCAACATCCGTGCTGGCATCAGGTTCTGTGACTTTCGCAGGAGGAGCGGCTGCTGCAGGATCGGTGGCGGCGTCAGCGTTAAACTCCTCCTGGAGGGCGCGGGCGATGGCCTCGTCATCGGCCACTTCTTCTTCAGCGCGAAGCTCGGCCGATAGTTCTTCTTGGAGAGCAAAGGCGATGGCTGAATCGTCGCCCGATGAAGAATAGTAACCAAAGAAGGAGTCAGAAGAAGAAGACATGATGTAAATGGTGAAGATTACTTCGATGTGATGCGGAGAGTTACGGTTTACCTGGTACTTATAGGGTAAAAGCGAGCAGCTAAATCGCCATAGCATGAAGAATGAAGCGTCCTTTGAGTAAATGCTGGCGGGATAAGAAGCGAGCCGACGCGGGGAGAATTATGGTGCAGCGTTTAGAGGAGATAACTACCAGGAGTGATGGAGGCGATGACCTGCTAAAGCACTAACAGGTGATTTTTGGGACATGCCCATGCATATCCCAAAAATGGGGGGCATATGTTCGCACCGAAAATTGAGCGACCGAGACGGGTGCGATCTTGGCATGAGTCTCAAACGACCAGCATGAACCAAGCTGGCAAAGGGCGGCAAACAGATGATTTAGAAGGTTGTGATCCTATGGTAATCCATTGATCGGAAGGAAAGACCGAAGCCGGTACGACAAGAACCAAATACGATCGTGCCCAAGATGGAAGGGAGAGTTCGAAGTTGGTACGAGCGGATGACGAGATCAAGGCTTATACAGTTAGACTCGAGGACTATATAAAGAGGATGACGGGCTACATCAAAGGGGACACATATCCAAACAACCAATCAATCAATTACTTTACTTTTTCAGCATTAGGAGTTGTCATTTTTAGTCTTGTAATCTTTCCTCTTGTAATACACGTTGGTCAACACGAGTTGCGCATCGCCGGTTGTTGATTTCTGCTGCATTGCACCCTACCAAGCTCTACTCTTTTTCCTGATCTTGCTGTGCATCGCTCGACCTATCGACAGGCCCCCGATCGTTCTTCTGATCGATCACATCGGGGAATACGTCTCTTGCCGATTGCGTGATCAAATCGGCTGGCACGCCCGCAGAATCTGAACCCGGCGTTCTCGTGTGTTGGCGGCGATCGACCTGTCGTCAAGTTTTTCGACGCCAATAGATCCTTACTGTGTTCTTGTGGAATTTTTCGCTTTCGTTTTCGTATTCGCTCTGCTCCGTTTTGCATCCATTTTCATATCCGTTTCTGGGGTTTCTAATTTCGTTTATGTTACCAGTAAAAAATGTTACCGTTTTCATCCCTAGTTACACTCAATAATAGCAAGGACGCATTATTGAATCAATTTTTGTTTCGAGGATGTAATGATTGATCAAAGGTAGCAAGGTACAAAGTTGAATTTTGTATGCAGCGCTTGATTATCAGTGGCAACACCCATGGTACAAGCATGGATGATGGATGAAACAATTGGTCTAATTAACAACTGTCACGCATGGAATTCCAGCATCCCTGAAAATCAGGAGTCGATAACACGAGACCAATCGCGCACCACAAACCGAACTAACTGTGACTGGAGAAAACTTCCAGAATAGTACTACAAACCGAACTAACTGTGACTGGAGAAAACTTCCAGAATAGTACTAAAACCTTGGTGACGGACGATCGCACGCACTGTCATCACACAAATGACAAATGTGTGGCAAATACAGAATTTATCGTGCCGGCAGCGTTCGAGGTCAGATTCTTACGGTCTACAAACAAATTCCTCACCATGTAGTTGTTATTGTAGTGTTTGAAGGAGAAAAAGCATTACCAGTCATTAGTAAATTGTGTGATGCATTGCAGCATCCACCCAATTCTCTCTCACTCTGTGTATTGATGCTGTTATCACTATTCAGTCATGGTGAAGGTACTTAGTTTTTTTTCATTCATTTGTTTATTTCATTATTCTAAATATTTTGCACCAGAAGCACTATGGCATATACCGTTGTCTAGTTAACTCCTCTTCCTCCTTTCCAAAATGCAACAAAGTCGAGCTCCTTCCTTTTGCTTTGGGAAAATGTTAAATCAACTTTATCACTAGTTTCATGTCTTCATACCAACTGCATGGCTGTGATTTACTATCGATTTCACAATGAATAAGACGTATGGTCAAGTCACTGATGGGTAATACGCAGTCACTGATGGATGCCATGTTATGCATGGAATTCCAGGTGATCAGGACAGGGCAAGTGACCTCTAACACACCACAAAGCGACTTTGACGGCCGAATTTACAGAAATTTTGAATAGTAGAACTGTTCGCGCTAAAAACGTGACGAATGGTTCTTAGCTTTGAACACACAGGGCAAACACCGGGTTTGAAAGCGTGCCAGTCAATTTGACCTGAAATTGACAAGGTAGAAACCGTGAATCAAACAAAGCCGATAAGCAGAAGATTATCGACTTAACACCGGTCGGCAAGAAGCCGATCAGGGGATAACTTGGATCGACCAATTACAGCTAATCTGAGGGTGAGGTAAGATTGACTCTGAAAGGCGATGCGCAACAAGCAAAGCAGATCGAACATGAGAAACAAGTCGACGAGAGCAACAAATCGGCGATGCGCAACTTTTATTGATCTCGATGACTTACAGAGAAAGGATTGCTACTAAAACTAGACGAAACAGGAAAAATTATAAATAGGATGGTGTTGATTGATTGGTGACCGATGATCCTTTGCCTCCTGGTTTTAGTCCCCTTTTATATCGCTTCGGCCGATCCGAGTCATCCTTGGACACGACAATCGAGCCCATATCAGCTGCGATCCGATTTCTTCCCGTTTCAGCAACTGAGTCCTTATCGGTTACAGTGTATCTTTTTAACTTTTAATCGTATCAGACTCTATTTCACAATTGGGCCGATAATTATCATATATGCCAAATTTTGGTGCAAACATATGCCCCTCATTTTTGGAAGGTAACTTGTTGTCTTCCAAAAATCATGCTCTGTTACCATCGGCTTCTTAATCGGCTTATAGGGAATGTCTCCTCAATACCTGCCCCATTAATAGCGCCGTAAAAATCTCGGTGCACTTTTAATGCAAAACACCATCCCCGCCTGTTCACCTTTTTCACTGCGGTATAAATACGCGGGTCCCCCACTATCATTTTCACGTTTCTGAGCTCTCGAATCACAAGCGATCGGCTTCCTTCGCTTTGTTTGTCCAAGTCCTGCTCTTCTTCCACAATCGACCGAAATGGATCCGTCCCAAGTATTCATCCCGATTCCTCATAGCAACGATCAGTTTTTCCTTGGACCGGTAGGAACCGTAGAAGCCAATGCGGTAATAAACCAAGAAATCCATAGGATCCCCTTATCGGCTTCTGGATATAATATCGGAGAACGGGGAAAAAGCTTTAGGGCTTGGCCTACACCCCTTAAAGGATGGCGATCTTGGTATATTAGGGTATCGGCTCAGAAAAGGGTAGAGTGGGAACGAATGGGAATATCCAAATGCCTCCCCCTGTGCTTAGCCGATCCGAAAGCTAATGAGCCGTTGGTAGCTGCGGCTTGTTACTTTTGGTTGGATTCTTTTAATGCTTTTCTTTTCCCGACCGGTCCAATCGGCCCTACCATGCTTGACATAGCCCAACTCTACTGCCTTAAACCGGATGGTGACCAGCTATCGGCCTTCAGTGGTAAGCCCAGCTACAAGCTAATCCGAACCAAAGGAGAAGGTTGGCATAAGTATATCCAGAATAACAACAAGGTGAATGGCCCAGTGTCGGCTGAGGAGCATGTTGCTTTTCTTAACTTGTGGTTGGATCGGTTTTTATTCTGCGGAGCATCCCTTGGTCCTACCCAAACTTTCAATTAATAGCCGAACGACTAGTGGAGGGCCATCGGCTTGCACTTGGTAAAATTTTTCTAGGGGCTGTCTACCAAATGATGCATATTATCCATAGCCGACTTTTCTCTGGTTTCGCCAAGTTCGTAGTCAGCAACGTAGGGTGGCCTCTGAGGTTTATCCAAGTCTTCATTGCATGTTCAGCCGATCCATTCTCTCTGAACCCTTAGGAAGCTCGGCTTTTTGTAGAGAAGATTATCTTGAAAACGCTCAACCTCAATACAGAGCCAGTCGATCCTATGGAGAGAAATTCATCATGTGTTCTGCTGGTGAAATGAAAATGACCACAACTGGTTTCCACAAATACCTCAGTTTCTTTTTAAATCTAGATAGGCCTTCTTTCAATTCGCAAGATTTTTTTAGTTATACCAATGTAGCTGACTTCCCATGGCCTTCTTTTCTTCAGCTAGATGCCGATAGCTCCTTGATGCCTCAATCTACCTTGAACTTGTACAAACTTTTTATTTCTTCGAGCATGATCCACGTCGGTATGAATACCCGGAATCGTACATTTCAGCCATCTTATGAATTCTACCATCCTTCGATCTACGCCCGACAGTTGGGCTTCGGGCAAACTATCCCTTGTTTTCCTTTTCTCTCTCGCATCGAGCCCCGATCTCGGGTGACCAACAAAACTGCTACGGAAATCGTGCTCGAGGTAGCCGATGACCTCCAAGTCCTCACGACACCACATTTTTTCCTCAACTCCCCTCGATCGGTAGTTTTCTCGCAGTGGTGGTCTACTATAGCGGAAGCACTTCTCCTGGACAAGACTCCGTCGGCTATAATTCCTTTGTTTTTACCCGATTTTCATGAGCCGATTGTAGCTTCTGATTCAAGCAAAAGCTCAAGTTATACTAACTCCTTAGTAGCTGTAGAGGTACCGGCGCCTCTTTTTCCTTTGAATGTTCCTGTTGATCGGTTTTCCTGAGTTTTCGCCTTTGCAGAGGAGGATTGTGACGGAGTTGGGGGGCAAACAGCGGATTCAAATGCCCCCGCTGGCAGTAGCCGACAAAGACGACCGGGCCAGACGACCGGCACCACAGGTTACTCATCGGCTACCTTGGGTATTCAGAGCCCATCCCTGTCGGATCTCGCCCACCAGCAATGCCCCGCAAGTAAATTGCTTCCATTGCATCGGCTTCTATTTTTCCTTTTATTGTCTCTATCGATGCTTACCTTTGTGGTTCTAGAGCGGAAGAAGAAGTCTACCGCAAAGCGATCGCCCAAGCCTGTGGAGCGTTCAGCCGACCACTCCCCAGAGCACTCGACAACCGAGGTGAATCTGGCCTCAATTCTCTCGCCAAAACAAAGTATGCCATTCCACAGTGCTGACCCCTATCTTCTGGTTTCAGCAATCGCCATCAGTGCAAGCGGTTGGTGTCTTGGCTGATATCCAGGGCACTTCATCAGCCATTCCGCCAATGCTGTCTCCGACTCTGCCTGCGATGCCGCCCTCAACAGATGTTGTGCCGATCTCTCCGGATTCAACCGACCCCGCCAATCTTCTGGGCTTCACTCTGGATGAGTTGGATGACCCTGAAGTTGTGGCCACCGATGATTATCCGTCGGACATCCGGAGAATAATCGATGCTGTTACCACTGCATCGACTGTCGTAACCTCTGCGCTAGGCATGCAAGAGCGCCTCAATTGCCTTTTTAATGAAGTAATGCAGCCTGAGGCCCAACTCCTGGTGAACACCCAGCCCCTAAGGACTACCATGGCTGCCGTGCAAGCCGATTTACCTACTGCAGCTATGAGCGCCTTGCTGGATGTTTGCCATCTGGATGATCGGAGGGAGGAGGTAGAGGCAGCGAAGGCTAGGGTCGATCGAAGGAAAGCGCAACAAGCCGATCAACAATCTTTGGACAGACTGGTTACTGATGCTAAGCTGAAGAAGAAGGAATACGTCCAAGGTGATGCTGCCCTCAAGCTGACCAAGGGCAAGATTCAGGAGCTGGAATTGACCAAAAAGAAGCTCGAGGAACAGCTAGCATTGGTCACAAAGGAGCTTGAAGAGTACCAGATCAAAGCTACTAATTCGACTTCATCCTTGGTTGACCAGCGGCGGTAGATTGGCGGTATGTTTGCCAAAGTCAAGACCCAATCAGCCAAGATAGTCCCTGTTCCCGGCGATGCAACGGCCGACCAACAACTGATCGACAGTGTCCAGGCGACCATCGGCAAGGCAACAGCGGCGTTGTTGGCCTTGGGAGCCCATTTGCCCGGATCAGGGCTGTAAAACTCTTTAGGTCGGATGTTTGCTTGAAACTTGAAGTTGTTTTTGGATGTTGGGATGTGACTGTTTGTCATCGGTTTTAGTAACCGATTGTTTTAATGCTTTTGATTCATCCTTAGCATTATTGGCTGGATGTGTCTACGCTCCGATCCATATGCTAGGATGGTACGGCTTCAGGTATTTCCCGTTAATCGCCTTAGGTAACGTTATCCCTTCGAGCATTTCTAGTATATACGAATTTCCGTCGACAAGCCGATCTTTTCTGTATGGTCCTTCCCATGTTGGTGACCATTTTCCAAACCGATTATCTTTGGATCCAACCGGCAATATGGTTTTCCATACTAAATCAGCTTGGTCAAAAGATTTTGGCCTGACCTTTTTGTTGTATGCTCTGGCGACCCTTTCTTTGTTCTTTTTAAGCCGATCCAGCGTATTCAGCCTTAGCTCTGCCAAGTCATATAAATTGTCAAGCATTAGGTGTCTGTACTCATCGGCCAATAAATTATTTTGTTCGGATACTCTGACCGAGTCGATGTTGATCTCTATGGGTAGAACGGCTTCTTGTCCATACACTAACTGAAAAGGTGACAGCTTAGTCGATCCATGGTAGGATAGCCGATAGGCCTATAAAGCTTCTAATAGCGTCGAGTGCCAGTTCCTTGGTTTTTCCTCAATTTTCCTTTTTATCAACTTTATCAATGTTTTGTTTGATGACTCGGCTTGTCCATTAGCCTGAGCATAATAGGGTGAGGAATTGAGTAGTTTGATCTCTAGGCTTTTTGCAAAATCTTGGAACTCCTTGGACATAAATATCGTCCCTTGATCGGTAGTGATTGTTTGCGGGATTCCAAACCGATGGACGATATGTTCGTTGACAAAGCCGATCAGTTCCGTGCTAGTAACCCTTTTAAGTGGTATGGCTTCTACCCATTTTGAGAAATTGTCTGTTGCCGCGAGAATAAACTTATGACCTTTGCTGGACGTTGGAAATATTTGGCCGATTATATCTTTGCACCGTCCTCTAAACGGCCATGGTTTCATTATCGGATGTAACATCGACGCTGGCACCGACTGTATGTTACCAAACTTTTGGCATGTCTGACATCCTTTGTAATACTTGAAGCAATCTTCCAACATCGTCGGCCAAAAGTATCCCGTCCTCCTTAGCATCCATTTCATTTTGTGAGCCGATTGGTGCAACCCACAAATTCCTTCGTGGACTTCTCCCATTGCTACCTTGGCCTCCTCATCCCCCAGGCACCTTAGCAACAAACCCTCCATGGTTCGAAAATACAAAGTGTCCTCCAGTACGACATATTTTAATGCTTTCTGCCGGACTTTTCGTTCAGTCAGCTTAGACGGATCTAACAAGTAATTCCTTACTTCTGTTCTCTAGTAGATATGTTGAACACACATAACCGATCCATTACTTGACTCGATTGATTCCTGTCGGCTTTTTCTTTTGTACCCTGATGACCATTGTGCTAATAGGTTTGCCTTATCATTGATCTCCCTAGGGATATGTTTTATGGATAATGTTGTGAATGATCCTATAACTTGGAGGCATTGATGTAAATACTGGGCCAGTACCTCATCGTTGCATCGGTATTCACCCTTGACCTGTTGTACGATCAACATTAAATCCCCAAAGGCTTATACGTCGCCTATCCCCATGCTTTCTAGTAGTTGTAACCCCTTGAGCAACGCTTTATATTGTAACACCCCAAATTTTTGCTTTTCATGAAATTAAGTGTTGCTTTGCACTTTTGTGAATTTCTGGAATTTTCTGGAATTTATTTGGATTTATTTGGAATTTATTTGAATTTATTCCATATTGAAATAATTAAAGAAATTAAATTTTCAAATAAAGTTTTGTTGGACATATTTTATTTGAGTCCAAAATGATCCAAAGTATTTTCCAGAATTTTTCCGAATTTTTCTCGAAGTCTTTTGCTATTTTTAATGAATTAAATGAATTACTGGGAATTATTTTAATTATTAAATCGCTGGAAAATGCGAGTGGGTTTGTACTGTTCATCCGACCGAGCCCGAGTCAGACTCGAGTTCGAGTCCGACCCGAGTCCACGTGACTCGACCGAACCCACTCGGCCGAGCTAACCGCGTGACCGTTGGATCTTGATCCAACGGCCACGATTGAGACACGCCACCGAGCCCGAGCCCGACCGAGCCAGCTCGCCGAGTCCGACCGGACCCAAACTTCGCGCACCGTTGGATCTCGATCCAGCGGTGTCTGCGCGTGCCACGTCACCCTAACCGTGTCGCGCCGGACTCGCCCGCCAGCGGAGAGGACCTCGGATTCCGCGCGTTTCACGGACGCCGAGGGCCCTATTTATTGCGCCGCCACCCGTGTCGGGATCGCCGTTTCATTGCGCACCCGTAGCTCCTACCCACGCCGCTCAAGCCGCCGCCGTCAGCCCGCGCGAGCTCGCCGTAGTTGGAGGAGGTGTCCGCCGCGGTTTGCGCCGTTTTCCGCCACCGTCCGTCGTCTCCCGCCGAGAAGGAGCCCAGATCCGGAATCCCCGCTTCGAGACGCACCCGAAGAGACCACCCACTCCGCCGGAGCGTGCCCGAAACGCCGTCGGTGTGGTCTTCGTTCTCAACGCCGGCCGGAGCTCCGCCGTGGACATTGCAGACCCGCGAAGCTTCTCCACCGTCGGATCTTCATCGCACGGTCCAGATTCGTCCACGTCATCCACGGTAAAGAATCACGTGTTAATCTCCGGATCTAATCTCAACCGTTAGATCTAGATCCAACGGCTTAGGTTGAACCACGTTCATAACGATAGATTGGATCTTGACCGTCCGATCAAGATCGAACGGTCCAGATTAGTGGAGTTGTTTTCCAAGCGCGATAGCCAGATCTAATCAGCCGTTGATTTTCAAATCAACGTACATGATTGAGCCACGTGTCCGGGATGGCTGACCGTCGCGGTCGATCGCCGCCCACGCGTGCGCAGTGTAGACGCCGACACGCGGGCCCGCGTGTCGAGGGGCCCGCCTGTCGGCAATGGCCGCGTGGGCCGAGCCCACGGTGGACCGAGCCCACGGTGGACCGAGCCGAGACCGTGCGCCGGGTCCGTGGACCCGAGGCCACGCGTCGTCACCTGATTGGTCCACGTGTCCTTGCTGACGCAATAATTAATTTCCGAAAAAGAAAATGATTTATTAATTCGAATTAATGATTTCAGATTTTGATTCAAACTTCAAACGCTTATAACTTTTGCGTTTCAACTCCGATTTGAGTGATTCAAATTTCTAAATTTGTATAAAATTGAGATCTACCTAAATATGAATTTTATTTAATTTTTGGACTAAAGTTTTTCTCTGTAATATTATTTAATTGATTATTTAAACTTTAATAAATCATAACTTTTGCATTTTAACTCCGATTTGAACGATTCCAGTTCCTAAAAATCCAGAAAATTATGTTCTTTCTGTTTATGGATTTTATTTGGAGTTTTGGGATGTTTTTGCCTAGTGTTTATTTGTGTATTGCTATTTGCACGCTTTACGAGTAGACGTTGAAGTGCCGGAAGGATTCGAAGGAGAAATATTGACTCAGGATCCAACTCAAGACCAAGAACAAGTACTCTTTGAAGGCAAGTTATGCTTTGACCATGTTGATCCCATTTTGAAATCTATTTTGGTTCAAACTATTGCATGCTAGTTAAATTAGAAAATACTTTATTTAAATATGGGAGATTAGATAAATACCAATTTGCTGTATGACACCTTGATTACTTAAATATGTGCCATGACCCCTTGTCACCCTAGTTGTGGTTTACTAGTTGGACATAATCAAATTGCCAACATGGGTTTTAGACCGTTGTAGTATATTGCTTAGACCTGCTACGTGCTCATGACATGATTTTGGACAATCAAATGTTAATATTGACTTAATGATATATTGAACCTGTTTTGGAAAGGTATCATGTGATGTTGATAGCACGTGGTGCTTGGTAATCAACTAGGGTTTTGATAAATAGTTTTCGGCCGGGGCATGTGGCAAGAATGATCAGGTGGGCCAGTGTGGCACTGGGGATGTTGATTTGGTTCTTCGGGTAGTCTTGCCCTGGTCACTCTAAGGACTTAACCTTGCAAGCCTTTGATCTGAGTCATACTTGCAACCACATGGTCGAATGGGACAGCCCTAGTTGACTAAGTCGCTAAGGACTCACTTGTGGAGCCTCGGGTGTCAATTACACCGTTTGTGTGATTGTGCGGGGAGCGTATCGTGGTGAGGCCGGATACCCATCTAACGGTGTGTTGGTCCCATACTTCGCCTTGGCTAAGGGAAGGGATGGTGTAGAGCACGAACCTGAGAGGACCACCTGTGTTGTTTGAGGCTTCCAGAAGGCTTTATTCTGAGGAACTCGCCTTTGTGGTGTTTGACTGTATCTTGTGGGTAAAGTGCACAACCTCTGCAGAGTGTAGAATCTATTCGAATAGCCGAGTCCACGGTACTGGACAATGCTCGGGGATTACAGTCAAGGGTTAGACTTTATGAAAATAACTTGGATTTGAAAGGTTGGTTTGGAGTAATAACGAGGTTGATGAAAATGTGGACTAGGATGGGAAAGATGTTTACTAAACTTCTTGAACAGTTATTTATGCTTTACTTGTTTCTCGCTTTGAATCTACTTATGATACTTGTCAAATGTCATTTCGCAAATATACCTTGAGCTATTCCTTTGTACCAAGCCATGCATATAGTATATTAGCTTGCATTCTGCAGCATGACTTGCTGAGTACCAAGTACTCACCCTTGCCACAATACAACACCAGTTGAAGAGGAGACTACACCAGCTTTGGAGGAGGAGCTCCACGAGGACTCATCTACTTAGGGAGCGAGCCCAGTCAGTTGCCTGTGGTATACTGGATGGCGCCACGAAGTTATCTTATTTTTCGCTGCTATTATCTTTCTTTTAATAAGTTTCGCCCTGTGAGGCGTACATTTGTAACTTGACCTTAAGGTCGGGTAACCAGTTTGATTATTTAATTAAAGTACTTTATTAGTATCGAGTGGTATGATTGTGATATTTACCGATGTAAGACTGTGTGCACTAGCGCGTTCCTGGACTAGTGCTGAATACACAGAGGGTCCGGATTTGCAAATTCGGGGTCCCGACATATATTCTGCTTGATTATTAGAACATCGGCTATTAAGCCGATACATGAATTCAAATTCCTACCCTTTTGGTGAGATTAACACTATGCCAATGCCTTCACCCTCCTGGCAGACTGATCTGTCAAAGTACAGTTGCCAAGGAGTGATATCGGCCATCCTAGTTAGCTTGGCACTCCCCGTGAGAAAATCGGCTATAACCTGTCCTTTGACGGACTTAGCCAATTCGTATGTTAGGTCGAACTCGGTTAAAGCATACGCCCATTTGCCGAGTCGACCTCGTAGAATTGGTGTGGATAGTATGTACTTAATGATGTCGGTTTTACATACTATAGTGCATCTTGATGTCAGGATGTAGTGCCTCAATTTTGTGCAAGCGAAATATAAAGACAAGCATAACTTTTCCACAAGGGGGTACCTGATTTCAGTATCCAAAAGTCATCGGCTTAAATAAAATATGACTTGTTCTTTGCCATCAGCTTCTTGCGTCAGGATGGCTCCCATTGTTTCTTCTTCAGCCGATATGTACATTCTGAAGGGTAAATCACTCTTTGGCGCAACCAAAACCGGAGGTTTCATCTGATAGCCTTTTATATCATCAAAAGTTCTCTGCTGATCGGCTCCCCACACAAACTCTTGGTTGTCTTTTAGTTTCAACAATGGGGAGAAGGCGCGAATTCGACCAGACAAATTTGAAATGAAGCGTCGCAGGTAATTGATCTTGCCGATCAATATAAGTAGCTCTTTTTTGTTTGTCGGTGGCTTAGTATCGGCTATAGCTTTAACTTTTGCTTGATTTACTTCAATCCCTTTTTCATGCACAGTGAACCCGAGGAATTGTCCAGCCGATACCCCAAAAACGCATTTGAGCGGATTCATCTTCAACCCATGTGCCCTTGTGCTCTCAAACATTTTTTCCAAATCGGCTAAGTGTTGCCAATTCTCTTTTGATTTCACGACAACATCGTCGATATAAATTTCTACCGTATGGCCAATTAAATTGTGGAAAATATGGTTCATAGCTCATTGGTACGTGGCCCTAGCGTTTTTCAAGCCGAATGTCATGACAGTCCATTAGTAGAGCCCCAAAGCCCCTGGGCACCTAAAGGTGGTTTTGGGTATATCGGATTCAGCCATAAATATTTGGTTATACCTGGCATTTCCATCAAGGAAGCTTATGATTTTATTCCCGAATGCAGCGTCGATAAGCATATCGGCTGTTGGCATCGGATACTCATCTTTTGGCATAGCTTTATTAAAATCTCTAAAGTCTACGCATACTCGTAGCTTACCGTTTTTCTTCTTTACAGGAACGATATTTGAAACCCACTCGACGTATCGGCAAGGCCTGATAAACTTGGCTTCTAGCAATCGTTCTACCTCTTCTTTTATGGCATCGTATAGGGTAGGGTTAAATCGTCTCGGGTTTTGTTTAAACGGCCGATACCCAACCTTTATGGGTAGCTGATGTTCGACAAGCTGTCGGCTTAAACCAGGCATCTTGTAGTATTCCCATGCAAAACAATCCTTATACTTTCTGAGTATGTCGACCAACTTTTCTTTATATTCTGGATCTAGTTTAGCACTTACATAAGTTGGTCTTTTCCTATCACCTTTTCCAATGTCAACTTACTCGAGCAAATCGGCGGAGGTAAATCCTTGCCCTCGTCTTTCTTCTTCGAAGTCTTCGATAGCCTCTTCATATTCTATTTCTCGCCGATAGATCCTCATCCTTTCCTGTAATTTTGCTACTATTTTGATTTCCCAATGCAGATGAAATCGCAATCGTCCAAAAAATTTCCTGATAAGCATTCGGCTTCTTCGTGTTGCCAGTTAGCATCAGGGCTGGCCATGGCGATATGAGACGATGTATCGGCCGATACGACTTCAACTTCATCATTATTCCATTGCACAAGCTTCTGATGCATAGTTGACGGAATGCAGCAATTAGCGTGGATCCAATCTCGTCCGAGAAGCACACTGTAACTGCCTTTAGCCTCGATCACAAAGAACACAGTCGGTAGTGTTTTATTACCGACTATTAATTCTGTCATTATCACACCCTTTGCTTCGGTGGGGTCTCCCATGAAATCGTTCAACACCATGTTGGTTTTTATCAGGTCTTCGTCGGCTTTACCCAACTTTCTGAAGGTGCTTAAAGGCATTAGGTTTATTGTTGCTCCGCCGTCGACTAACATCCTTCATATCTGTCAGCCATTGATATACCTTTTGAGATACAACGGCTTTAAATGCCGATGCATGTCCTGAGGTTTCTCGAATACGGCATCCTGTGC
Organism: Rhipidocladum racemiflorum; assembly: GCA_036346355.1. NCBI lineage: Eukaryota > Viridiplantae > Streptophyta > Magnoliopsida > Poales > Poaceae > Rhipidocladum > Rhipidocladum racemiflorum. The sequence goes on along the minus strand of CM070569.1, from coordinate 3,763,394 downwards.
ACCAAGGCACAATTGGGCGAACACCCCCTCGGTCGATTCCACCTCAGTCCTGAATTCCGCGGGCAATGTGAATACCATGTTGATATCCATCGGTGGCGTGTCATCTCTAATCATCGGGAATCCGGAATCAACTGATTGATCTGAATCACTATCGGCTTGATCTTTCTTCTTCCATTCCTGTCTTATGGCGGGTATTGGCCGTAGTTTATTGAAAAGTTGATCTCGTTCTCTTTCTGCTTTGATCTCTCTTTCTTCCTGTGTCTTTATTTGTTGGAGACGTTTGCGCTGTGATTTGCTAAGGCCCGAGGGACATCACCTCGGCTTGGGTTCAATCGGCTTTCGGATTTTTCCAGCCAGATTACTCACTTCGCCGCTAGATTCTGGCTCGGCAGTAGTGTCGAAAATTGGTGCTTGGGGGGTTTTGGAGGATTCGCCCTTTTCTGGTATTGACAACCTCTCATGGACTGGTATTGACAACCTCTCATGGACTGGCCTTCTGTTTTCGGACCCTAGCCGGTCAAGTACTGGCTTGGACAACCTATCCTTGACCGACCGGGTTGACCGAGCTCTGAATGGGTGTTGCATGGGGCATGACTGTACTTTGGGTAGGGTCATCCTCTTCTCCCAGCAAAACTGCCAGAAGGGACATTGCCAATGAGCTTCTTCTTCATTGCTTGGCCAATAATAGCTATCCGGCCGATAACGCTCGTTTGACCGGTAGGTATTTGGCCGATGGAAATAACCTGGCCAACGGTAACTTTGCCACCGATAGCTTATCTTTTCAAATTTTTCCAAGGGTTGGGAGAAGGTTGGTTTAGGTTTGAGATTGGGTCTTCTTGGCGAAGTTTTCTCTGCCTTGTACCATTTTCCAATCTCTAATTCTCCCTTCAGCTTCACGGTCCTTGAGCTTTGACCACTCCGGTCGGCTTCTATTTGTATTGAGCCGATGGTGATCTGCACTGTTTCGTCCCCATTAGTGCTGGACCGGACTTCAACTTTCTGCGTCGGCTTGCTATCTTCTTCCATAGGTTCTTTTCCTTTCCCTGAGCATTGAACCATGTTGATTTGGAAAGGACTTACATCTATCTGCATAGCCGATTCGTCTGCAAACTTCAATCGTCCATCAGCGATAGCCTATTGAATCTGTTGCCGAAAAACATTACAGTCGTTAGTATTGTGTGAAAAAGAATGATGCCACTTACAATATCTTCATTTTTTGATCTCATCAGCCGATGGAATGACATGCCCTTCTGGTAATTTTATAAGTTTCTCCTGCAACAACAAATCAAACATCCTATCGCATTTTGACACATCAAAGGAATATTTGACCTCCGTTTTGTTCTTCGTTGGTTTAAGCCAAGAGCAAACGAGTGGCTTCTTTGGACCCTTAGTTCACTCGGCTATATTCACATCTGCTTCGTCGTCTTCGGATGTTTCAGTTGAACTACACTCGACCATATTTACTTTACCTTTTTCGCTATTATTTGCCCTAAATTTATCCTTAAACCCTTTTGTAGGATCGAAGTATACGAATATAGCAATCAGAGGGGGGGGTGAATGATTGTGCGGAAGCTAAAACCAAATTCTTGACCTATTAAAAGTTCACCCCAAAACAGAACCAAATAATTGCCTCGTTTTCGACAAAAACAGAATGACAGAGGTTTGGTAAAACGAGAATTCCCGGAGATCCAACCGTCGAAACGATCTGAAATTTGGACACAAGAAACTAGATTCCAATACGAATCGAACCCAAAAAGAATCAGCTCGATCGGACTTACGGATCAAAAGTTATGAGCTTCGCAAGCTTGCTGATCCAGAACTTGACGAGAATCAATCTAATCAAAACTTCAAGATTAAACAAGAATGACAAAAGATTGATCAACTAGACTTTGAGAAACACTAGATCAATACCTAGAGAGGTTTTGATGGATCAAATCAAGATAAAACTTGAAGAACAAAAACCAATCTAGAACTAGAACAAGCATGCAAACAAGAACCAAAAGCAGAAAATCTTGTAGCGACGTGGTTCTTGTACGCAAAAATCTTGGAAGAATTGATCTTTATTTCTTGTCTAAAATACTCTCATCAAAAGAGTACAAACCCTAAAACCAAGCTCAAAGCTTGATGCGCTCAGCTCTACTTGGTGCCTTTCAACAGAGACCCCCACCTATTTAAAGCACCAACCCACAAGGAGTTACGAATACGATTCCTATTCCCTAGAAGGAATCCGTATCCAACTCAACTCTACTTGGCCCAACCAGGCCGAGTACAACTCTTACTGCGCGTATGGCAACCCTACCATACTCACGTGACTAACAGTTTGCACGCGTATGGCCACCTGCCATACTCACGTGACTAACACTTTGCACGCGAATGACCTCCTGCCATTCTCACGTGACTAACCATTCTTCATATGCACCATTCTCTTAGCCCGAACGTCCGCGCATGACATCCTTGACCACCAAGACCTCGGTTCCTCCTGAACCTAGTCCCGAACCTCAGTTCCTCCATGAACCTAGTTCCGGTCCCGTCATCGACCACATTCGTCTTCGAGCAATACCTGCACATGAACAAACCACAAAACAAATCCGAGCACAAGTCCACGACTTGACTCAATGTCAATCCATGCAACTACTCACATGAGTATTGCATAAAGTCCACTTCAAAAGAAGCATCATGAAATCATTACAAATTTCAAATTCACATTCAAAATTCAAATCCAAATCGCTCAAAACCCTAATTGAGCGAAAACGCATTCACGACGGACAAACAAAGTTGGTCCGTTGTATAAAGAAAAGTTTCTATTCCAAGAAGCCAACCAAACGCGGAAAAACACGTTCACAACGGACAAACAAAGTTGGTCCGTTGTACATGCAAAAATGGCTTCGGTCATGAGCTCAAGACAAGTTCACAACGGACCCCAGAAGCTTGTCCGGCGCAAACGTGCCACGCTCGGTTTCACAAAAGTAAAACCCTAGAAAAAGTCCATTCACGACGGACAAAAAGAATTAGTCCGTTGTACATGTGAAAATCTTGGTTCCAAGGAATTATCCAAACCGAAAAAGCTTGTTCTATGAGACCAAGAAAAAGCTGTCCGTTGTACATGTGAAAATGACTTGGTCATGGGCTCAAAACATGTTCTATGAGACCCAAAAACAATGTCCGTCGCAGATGGAAACTTCTTGTTTCTTGAGAACTTTGTCCGCGCTAATCGTAACTTACTCATTTCTTGTCAAATTGTCAAAACACATGAACAAACACATTTTGCAAATTCAAATCTAAGTTAATTTTTCAGTTCAAAGCCAATTTTTCGGCACATGATTTCACAATCTCCCCCTTGATGAAAACATTGGCAACACCACTTAGAATTGATCATTTGGCATTCACTTTACCAAAGATTTTGAAATCCAAAGGATCAAAGACCAAAGTAAGAAAACACAGAAATCCCTCTTTGACCAAAATGCAAAACAAAATCTCCCCCTGAGAATGAAAATGTGTGTGAATGTGCAATGCGCCCAAAAATTTCAAAAATTCTTTCTCCCAAAATTCTCAAATTTCCAAATACAACTCTCCCTTTTTCTTTAAACTTTTCAAAGAAAGATTTCCAAATTTCTCCCCCTTTGACAATGGATTCATCAAGAGTAAAAGAGAGAACAGGTTCAAAATTTTTCCTGAAACAATGATTTCACCAAGAGAAACAAGGAAGTGCCAAGATAGGAAAAGATGAGCTCATTCGATCATATAACCTTATATATCACATAACATGCAAAATACATGATCTTGATGTGATTTTAGCAAGTTAGGGAATGACATGCATCTCAACCTCAATTCAGTCAACCATAGCCAAGTACTAAGCAAAACCTTTAGTAGAAAAACAAAGGCTCAAAGTTGAAGCAAATAACAAATCAGGGCGAGCAAATAGTTTCAACTCCAATCTAGTAAACCAATTTAATCCTTAAACTGCATGTGGCATGCTTGAAGCATACTTCTTTTATTTCCTTGGAGTGGCATGCTTGAAGCATACATCTTGTCTTTTGAGGGAATGGCATGCTTGAAGCATACATCTTATCTTTTAGTGAAAGCATCCTGAAGCACATAACTTGAGGCTTTTGCTTTTAACAACCCTTTTTTATTGATTCCCTTTTCTTTTCATTTTTCTTTGATTATAAACATGCAAAAGTGATTAAAAGGTCTTATTGAAAGAGTAAAGCTAAAAACACACTCGCTTCATAGCCCAAATTTGTCAAGAAGATTCAATATCAAGCTTAAAAGAGTGAGATATCACAGAGTATTTAACTATAGGCAATCAAACCAAGGAATTCCGCAATGTCATTTTTAGTTCAAGTGGAACAATTTAGATTATCATATATTAGCAAAATTACATAATATATAAAGAAATATGATAAAGTGAGCTCATTAAGTGAAAGAACTTGGCAAGGAACCTCCCCCTTAAAACAAACCCATTGGATGAACAATCCCAAGTTCTCCCCGAATAAAAGCAAAACGAGAAGAAGACAAAGGTTTTGTAAAAAAAGTCTGCCAATTGATGTTCAGTATCCACATGATGAAGCACAATGCTTCCTTTTTCAACATGATCTCTAAGAAAGTGAAATCTGATATCAATGTGTTCAAGAAAGAGAATTACTCAAGAAGTGGCATAAACCAGATGTACTTTTTCTATCAATTCTACATCCTCCAAATTCAGCATCAGAGAAAGCTCTTAAACTAATGCATGAGGAAGCAGAAAGTCAAATGCCAAAATCTTGAGTACCACGGAGATACCTTAAAATCCTCTTGATAGCTTGTCGATGTGAAGCACGGGAAGCTTGAAAACGAGCACACAAGCACACAAAGAACTCCAATTATCTCATCCTCAACATCATCATCATCTTCATCAACAAAGATACTCTCCCCCCTGAACATATGCACTGCACTGCACTATTTGGACTAGTGCCTTTTAAAACAGAGGTGGAAGAAGCATCTTGAAAAATAACACTTTTAGCACGAGATGCGCGAGTGAAGGAGGAGAACCAATTCTTATCATCGGACATGTGGCGTGAGCATCCGAATCCACTAGCCATATGTTCTCCTTCCTCGCGTGAGAAGCCTACATAGAAGCGAGAAAGTGTCGAGGTCTCGATGCTGGGGTTAGAAATAAGATGTTTAGGAATCCGATCTTGAGACACACGACGCACAACAGTAGGCACAACACGAGCATTCTTATGCACAAAGATAGATTTGTCTTTTCCCGTGTTCTTACCAACAAAAGGTGTTTGCATCACCCTAGGCATATAATGAGAAACAAAGCGTGCCTGTCTGAAATTAGACCTAGCCTTAGTTTTTTCTTTCTTTTGTTGTTTGGCTAGTCTAAAGCAAAAATATACTAAATGTCCATCTCTACCACAATGAGTGCAAGTGTACTTAACATTATGTTTAGCTTTGGAAGTAGAAGCAACATTTGCATTCATCATAGTAGAAGATAAAAGGCCAGCAGATTTGAAGACAATTTTCTTAGGCTCATTTGAAATCTCAAGTTTGTCATTGCAAGGAGCATAAACAACAGAGCGAGGTTTAGTTTCATATGAAGCATGAAGATCAAAACCTAAACCTTTCTTGTTTGAGCTAACCTTAGATTGATCCAAAATCATGTTCAACTTTTTCTTGCCATTAGTGAATCGTTCCAAAGAGTTTTGCAAGTAATCAACTTTATTAGCAAGAATTAAACAATTATTGCAGGGATCATCCACTTTTCCTTTTTGCTTGCGACAAGTTGAGCATGAAAGAACCTCATGTGTAAGAAAATCTTCTGTCATTTGAGAAACCCTAGCATTTGCATCATGCAACTTCAATTCTAGTATGGAGCATTTAGAACATGGAGTTGTATCATGCAAATCAATGGTAGAACAGCTAGCATGTTTAACATGTTTCTCATTTTTCTCATTTAGATGTAACAGAAGAGCGTGTTCTTTCCTAAGCAAGGTGAGCTCATTGTAAATTAAGTCACATGATTTGCAAGCATCATCATCAGGAATCAAGGTTTTAAGTCTAGCAATTTCAGCATTCAATGACTCCACAACAAAATCATGTTTCTTAATTTTCTTATCACGTTTATCAAGCAATTTACCAAGACGAGCAACAGCAATAGCTAATTCATCGTAAGAAGGATCCACCTCATTGAAGTCATTTGTCATGATCGCCTCGGTGAAGCTATCCTTGCTTTTGGCCATGAGACACAACCCCGTCAACTCATGCTTGCTTGGAGTTGCATCATCCTCGCTGCTCTCCGAATCCACATCGCTCAAATTGACTTGTTCAAGAGCGGAAAGAACTCGATGGACAACTTTGCGGTTGATGAAGTTCTTCTTCTTTCTATCACTTGGAGAGAACTTCTTCTTCTCTTTTCTTCATCGTTGTCCTTCTCCTCCCTTGATGCTTTACTTGCAAGTTTTGGACAGTTTGGACGAATATGGTCGAGATCACCACACTCATAGCATCTTGGAGGATCACCACCACTTCTCTTTCTCTTTATCACATTTTGCAAAGCTTTGTTAAAGCGAGAAGAGAGTAGTGACAAGTCTTCTACTGTGAATTGCTCAATCTGTTCATCGGTTAGTGAAGACAAGAAAGATAGAGCAAAACTTGAAGCAGCACCATTATGAGATATGCTAGATTGAGATGTCAAAGCAATTGATTTATGATCATTCTTTCTAGCAAAAACATCTAATTCATGAGTTTTCAACTTAGAATAAAGAACATCTAAAGTAAGTGTACTCATGGTAGTAGATTCTTGTATAGATGTTACTTTCATCTCCCACACCGACATGTCCAAAGCACTAAGCAATTGTCTAGCATTAGCAGCATCATCAAAGCTAACTCCAACAGCACGCAAATTGCTAAGAATCTTATTAAAGCGTGCAAAGAAGTCATCTACCGACTCACCGGTTTCATCTCAAATCGCATGTATTCTTTTTGTAAAGATCTTGACGAACCTCTTTAATAGTGTTAGAACCCTCATGGTAATCACAAAGAGATTTCCATACCTCATATGCAGATCGAAGATGAATCACACGATCGAAGTCGCTACGTCCCAAGCCTTGGATGATCAAGTTGCGCGCCTTACTATTTGCTTCAACATGTGCTTGCGATTGGTGTCATTGACGTTGTCGTTTTGGGGACTTCATATGGTTTGTAGACCTTCTCCCAAATTGCGAATCCCTGAGCTTGGATGAAACGCCTCCATCTTGGCCTTCCAAAACTGAAAATCAACACCATTGAACACACAAGGTTTTGTCGAATAATGATCCATTGATCTAATCACCGATTAAGATAGATTAGAAAAACCTTGCTCTGATACCACTTGTAGGATCGAAGTATACGAATATAGCAATCAGAGGGGGGGGTGAATGATTGTGCGGAAGCTAAAACCAAATTCTTGACCTATTAAAAGTTCACCCCAAAACAGAACCAAATAATTGCCTCGTTTTCGACAAAAACAGAATGACAGAGGTTTGGTAAAACGAGAATTCCCGGAGATCCAACCGTCGAAACGATCTGAAATTTGGACACAAGAAACTAGATTCCAATACGAATCGAACCCAAAAGAATCAGCTCGATCGGACTTACGGATCAAAGTTATGAGCTTCGCAAGCTTGCTGATCCAGAACTTGACGAGAATCAATCTAATCAAAACTTCAAGATTAAACAAGAATGACAAAAGATTGATCAACTAGACTTTGAGAAACACTAGATCAATACCCTAGAGAGGTTTTGATGGATCAAATCAATATAAAACTTGTTTAAAAATAACCAATCTAGAACTATAACAAGATTGCAAACAAGAACCAAAGCAGAAAATCTTGTAGCGACGTGGTTCTTGTAGTACGCAAAAATCTTGGAAGAATTGATCTTTATTTCTTGTCTAAAATACTCTCATCAAAAGAGTACAAACCCTAAAACCAAGCTCAAAGCTTGATGCGCTCAGCTCTACTTGGTGCCTTTCAACAGAGACCCCCACCTATTTAAAGCACCAACCCACAAGGAGTTACGAATACGATTCCTATTCCTAGAAGGAATCCGTATCCAACTCAACTCTACTTGGCCCAACCAGGCCGAGTACAACTCTTACTGCACGCGTATGGCAACCCTACCATACTCACGTGACTAACACTTTGCACGCGTATGGCCACCTGCCATACTCACGTGACTAACACTTTGCACGCCGAATGACCTCCTGCCATTCTCACGTGACTAACCATTCTTCATATGCACCATTCTCTTAGCCCGAGCGTCCGCATGACATCCTTGACCACCAAGACCTCGGTTCCTCCTGAACCTAGTCCCGAACCTCAGTTCCTCCATGAACCTAGTTCCGGTCCCGTCATCGACCACATTCGTCTTCGAGCAATACCGCACATGAACAAACCACAAAACAAATCCGAGCACAAGTCCACGACTTGACTCAATGTCAATCCATGCAACTACTCACATGAGTATTGCATAAAGTCCACTTCAAAAGAAGCATCATGAAATCATTACAAATTTCAAATTCACATTCAAAATTCAAATCCAAATCGCTCAAAACCCTAATTGGCGAAACGCATTCACGACGGACAAACAAAGTTGGTCCGTTGTATAAAGAAAAGTTTCTATTCCAAGAAGCCAACCAAACGCGGAAAAACACGTTCACAACGGACAAACAAAGTTGGTCCGTTGTACATCTAAAAATGGCTTGGTCATGAGCTCAAGACAAGTTCACAACGGACCCCGGAAGCTTGTCCGCCAAGCGTGCTACGCTTCGGTTTCACAAAAGTAAAACCCTAGAAAAAGTCCATTCACGACGGACAAAAGAATTAGTCCGTTGTACATGTGAAAATCTTGGTTCCAAGGAATTATCCAAACCGAAAAAGCTTGTTCTATGAGACCAAGAAAAAGCATCCGTTGTACATGTGAAAATGACTTGGTCATGGGCTCAAAAACATGTTCACAACAGACCCAAAAACACCGTCTGTCGCAGATGGGAAACTTCTTGTTTCTTGAGAACTTTGTCCGCGCTAATGCGTAACTCATTTCTTGTCAAATTGTCAAAACACATGAACAAACACATTTTGCAAATTCAAATCTAAGTTAATTTTTCAGTTCAAAGCCAATTTTTCAGCACATGATTTCACAATCTCCCCCTTGATGAAAACATTGGCAACACCACTTAGAATTGATCATTTGGCATTCACTTTACCAAAGATTTTGAAATCCAAAGGATCAAAGACCAAAGTAAGAAAACACAGAAATCCCTCTTTGACCAAAATGCAAAACAAAATCTCCCCCTGAGAATGAAAATGTGTGTGAATGTGCAATGCGCCCAAAAATTTCAAAAATTCTTTCTCCCAAAATTCTCAAATTTCCAAATACAACTCTCCCTTTTCTTTAAACTTTTCAAAGAAAGATTTCCAAATTTCTCCCCCTTTGACAATGGATTCATCAAGAGTAAAAGAGAGAACAGGTTCAAAATTTTTCCTGAAACAATGATTTCACCAAGAGAAACAAGGAAGTGCCAAGATAGGAAAAGATGAGCTCATTCGATCATATAACCTTATATATCACATAACATGCAAAATACATGATCTTGATGTGATTTTAGCAAGTTAGGGAATGACATGCATCTCAACCTCAATTCAGTCAACCATAGCCAAGTACTAAGCAAAACCTTTAGTAGAAAAACAAAGGCTCAAAGTTGAAGCAAATAACAAATCAGGGCGAGCAAATAGTTTCAACTCCAATCTAGTAAACCAATTTAATCCTTAAACTGCATGTGGCATGCTTGAAGCATACTTCTTTTATTTCCTTGGAGTGGCATGCTTGAAGCATACATCTTGTCTTTTGAGGGAATGGCATGCTTGAAGCATACATCTTATCTTTTAGTGAAAGCATCCTGAAGCACATAACTTGAGGCTTTTGCTTTTAACAACCCTTTTTTATTGATTCCCTTTTCTTTTCATTTTTCTTTGATTATAAACATGCAAAAGTGATTAAAAGGTCTTATTGAAAGAGTAAAGCTAAAAACACACTCGCTTCATAGCCCAAATTTGTCAAGAAGATTCAATATCAAGCTTAAAAGAGTGAGATATCACAGAGTATTTAACTATAGGCAATCAAACCAAGGAATTCCGCAATGTCATTTTTAGTTCAAGTGGAACAATTTAGATTATCATATATTAGCAAAATTACATAATATATAAAGAAATATGATAAAGTGAGCTCATTAAGTGAAAGAACTTGGCAAGGAACCTCCCCCTTAAAACAAACCCATTGGATGAACAATCCCAAGTTCTCCCCGAATAAAAGCAAAACGAGAAGAAGACAAAGGTTTTGTAAAAAAAGTCTGCCAATTGATGTTCAGTATCCACATGATGAAGCACAATGCTTCCTTTTTCAACATGATCTCTAAGAAAGTGAAATCTGATATCAATGTGTTCAAGAAAGAGAATTACTCAATAAGTGGCATAAACCAGATGTACTTTTTCTATCAATTCTACATCCTCCAAATTCAGCATCAGAGAAAGCTCTTAAACTAATGCATGAGGAAGCAGAAAGTCAAATGCCAAAATCTTGAGTACCACGGAGATACCTTAAAATCCTCTTGATAGCTTGTCGATGTGAAGCACGCGGGGAAGCTTGAAAACGAGCACACAAGCACACAGCAAACTCCAATTATCTCATCCTCAACAGCATCATCATCATCTTCATCAACAAAGATACTCTCCCCCTGAACATATGCACCTGTACCTGCACTATTTGGACTAGTGCCTTTTGCAAAAACAGAGGTGGAAGAAGCATCTTGAAAAATAACACTTTTAGCACGAGATGCGCGAGTGAAGGAGGAGAACCAATTCTTATCATCGGACATGTGGCGTGAGCATCCGGAATCCACTAGCCATATGTTCTCCTTCCTCGCGTGAGAAGCCTACATAGAAGCAGAAAGTGTCGAGGTCTCGATGCATGGGGTTAGAAATAAGATGTTTAGGAATCGATCGAGACACACGACGCACAACAGTAGGCACAACACGAGCATTCTTATGCACAAAGATAGATTTGTCTTTTCCCGTGTTCTTACCAACAAAAGGTGTTTGCATCACCCTAGGCATATAATGAGAAACAAAGCGTGCACATGTCAAATTAGACCTAGCCTTAGTTTTTTCTTTCTTTTGTTGTTTGGCTAGTCTAAAGCAAAAATATACTAAATGTCCATCTCTACCACAATGAGTGCAAGTGTACTTAACATTATGTTTAGCTTTGGAAGTAGAAGCAACATTTGCATTCATCATAGTAGAAGATAAAAGGCCAGTGATTTGAAGACAATTTTCTTAGGCTCATTTGAAATCTCAAGTTTGTCATTGCAAGGAGCATAAACAACAGAGCGAGGTTTAGTTTCATATGAAGCATGAAGATCAAAACCTAAACCTTTCTTGTTTGAGCTAACCTTAGATTGATCCAAAATCATGTTCAACTTTTTCTTGCCATTAGTGAATCGTTCCAAAGAGTTTTGCAAGTAATCAACTTTATTAGCAAGAATTAAACAATTATTGCAGGATCATCCACTTTTCCTTTTTGCTTATGCGACAAGTTGAGCATGAAAGAACCTCATGTGTAAGAAAATCTTCTGTCATTTGAGAAACCCTAGCATTTGCATCATGCAACTTCAATTCTAGTATGGAGCATTTAGAACATGGAGTTGTATCATGCAAATCAATGGTAGAACAGCTAGCATGTTTAACATGTTTCTCATTTTTCTCATTTAGATGTAACAGAAGAGCGTGTTCTTTCCTAAGCAAGGTGAGCTCATTGTAAATTAAGTCACATGATTTGCAAGCATCATCATCAGGAATCAAGGTTTTAAGTCTAGCAATTTCAGCATTCAATGACTCCACAACAAAATCATGTTTCTTAATTTTCTTATCACGTTTATCAAGCAATTTACCAAGACGAGCAACAGCAATAGCTAATTCATCGTAAGAAGGATCCACCTCATTGAAGTCGCTGTCATGATCGCCCTCGGTGAAGCTGTCGCTGCTTTTGGCCATGAGACACAACCCCGTCAACTCATGCTTGCTTGGAGTTGCATCATCCTCGCTGCTCTCCGAATCCACATCGCTCAAATTGACTTGTTCAAGAGCGGAAAGAACTCGATGGACAACTTTGCGGTTGATGAAGTTCTTCTTCTTTCTATCACTTGGAGAGAACTTCTTCTTCTCTTTTCTTCATCGTTGTCCTTCTCCTCCCTTGATGCTTTACTTGCAAGTTTTGGACAGTTTGGACGAATATGGTCGAGATCACCACACTCATAGCATCTTGGAGGATCACCACCACTTCTCTTTCTCTTTATCACATTTTGCAAAGCTTTGTTAAAGCGAGAAGAGAGTAGTGACAAGTCTTCTACTGGGAATTGCTCAATCTGTTCATCGGTTAGTGAAGACAAGAAAGATAGAGCAAAACTTGAAGCAGCACCATTATGAGATATGCTAGATTGAGATGTCAAAGCAATTGATTTATGATCATTCTTTCTAGCAAAAACATCTAATTCATGAGTTTTCAACTTAGAATAAAGAACATCTAAAGTAAGTGTACTCATGGTAGTAGATTCTTGTATAGATGTTACTTTCATCTCCCACACCGACATGTCCAAAGCACTAAGCAATTGTCTAGCATTAGCAGCATCATCAAAGCTAACTCCAACGGCACGCAAATTGCTAAGAATCTTATTAAAAGCGTGCAAAGAAGTCATCTACCGACTCACCGGTTTCATCTCAAATCGCATGTATTCTTTTTGTAAAGATCTTGTGAACCTCTTTAATAGTGTTAGAACCCTCATGGTAATCACAAAGAGATTTCCATACCTCATATGCAGATCGAAGATGAATCACACGATCGAAGTCGCTACGTCCCAAGCCTTGGATGATCAAGTTGCGCGCCTTACTATTTGCTTCAACATGTGCGCGATTGGTGTCATTGACGTTGTCGTTTGCAGGGACTTCATATGGTTTGTAGACCTTCTCCCAAATTGCGAATCCCTGAGCTTGGATGAACGCCTCCATCTTGGCCTTCCAAAACTGAAAATCAACACCATTGAACACACAAGGTTTTGTCGAATAATGATCCATTGATCTAATCACCGATTAAGATAGATTAGAAAAACCTTGCTCTGATACCACTTGTAGGATCGAAGTATACGAATATAGCAATCAGAGGGGGGGGTGAATGATTGTGCGGAAGCTAAAACCAAATTCTTGACCTATTAAAAGTTCACCCCAAAACAGAACCAAATAATTGCCTCGTTTTCGACAAAAACAGAATGACAGAGGTTTGGTAAAACGAGAATTCCCGGAGATCCAACCGTCGAAACGATCTGAAATTTGGACACAAGAAACTAGATTCCAATACGAATCGAACCCAAAAAGAATCAGCTCGATCGGACTTACGGATCAAAAGTTATGAGCTTCGCAAGCTTGCTAATCCAGAACTTGACGAGAATCAATCTAATCAAAACTTCAAGATTAAACAAGAATGACAAAAGATTGATCAACTAGACTTTGAGAAACACTAGATCAATACCCTAGAGAGGTTTTTGATGGATCAAATCAAGATAAAACTTGAAGAACAAAAACCAATCTAGAACTAGAACAAGCATGCAAACAAGAACCAAAAGCAGAAAATCTTTGTAGCGGCGTGGTTCTTGTAGCACGCAAAAATCTTGGAAGAATTGATCTTTATTTCTTGTCTAAAATACTCTCATCAAAAGAGTACAAACCCTAAAACCAAGCTCAAAGCTTGATGCGCTCAGCTCTACTTGGTGCCTTTCAACAGAGACCCCCACCTATTTAAAGCACCAACCCACAAGGAGTTACGAATACGATTCCTATTCCCTAGAAGGAATCCGTATCCAACTCAACTCTACTTGGCCCAACCAGGCCGAGTACAACTCTTACTGCACGCGTATGGCAACCCTACCATACTCACGTGACTAACACTTTGCACGCGTATGGCCACCTGCCATACTCACGTGACTAACACTTTGCACGCGAATGACCTCCTGCCATTCTCACGTGACTAACCATTCTTCATATGCACCATTCTCTTAGCCCGAGCGTCCGCGCATGACATCCTTGACCACCAAGACCTCGGTTCCTCCTGAACCTAGTCCCGAACCTCAGTTCCTCCATGAACCTAGTTCCGGTCCGTCATCGACCACATTCGTCTTCGAGCAATACCTGCACATGAACAAACCACAAAACAAATCTGAGCACAAGTCCACGACTTGACTCAATGTCAATCCATGCAACTACTCACATGAGTATTGCATAAAGTCCACTTCAAAAGAAGCATCATGAAATCATTACAAATTTCAAATTCACATTCAAAATTCAAATCCAAATCGCTCAAAACCCTAATTGGCGAACGCATTCACGACGGACAAACAAAGTTGGTCCGTTGTATAAAGAAAAGTTTCTATTCCAAGAAGCCAACCAAACGCGGAAAAACACGTTCACAACGGACAAACAAAGTTGGTCCGTTGTACATGCAAAAATGGCTTCGGTCATGAGCTCAAGACAAGTTCACAACGGACCCCAGAAGCTTGTCCGGCGCAAACGTGCCACGCTCGGTTTCACAAAAGTAAAACCCTAGAAAAAGTCCATTCACGACGGACAAAAAGAATTAGTCCGTTGTACATGTGAAAATCTTGGTTCCAAGGAATTATCCAAACCGAAAAAGCTTGTTCACAACAGACCAAGAAAAACTGTCCGTTGTACATGTGAAAATGACTTCGGTCATGGGCTCAAAAACATGTTCACAACAGACCCAAAAACACTGTCCGTCGCAGATGGGAAACTTACTGTTTCTTGAGAACTTTGTCCGGCGCTAATGCGTAACTTACTGTTTCTTGTCAAATTGTCAAAACACATGAACAAACACATTTTGCAAATTCAAATCTAAGTTAATTTTTCAGTTCAAAGCCAATTTTTCAGCACATGATTTCACACCTTTATCTAAATATTGATTTTCTTGTGCTGATAAACGATGGAACAAATGACCTAAGTCAGTGAATTCTTGCCCCGCAAATTTCTCTTTCAGCGGAGGAATTAACCCTTGAAACGCCAAATCGGCCAATTGGTCATCGGGCAACATAACACTAAAGCATCTGTTCCGCACTTCTCTGAACCTCCTAATGTAATCGGAAATGGACTCGCCAAATTTCTTCCTGACCGAACTTAGATCAGGAATCCTTAGTTCAGTGGTCCCAGAGAAGAAGTATTCGTGA
This sequence comes from Rhipidocladum racemiflorum, assembly GCA_036346355.1. NCBI lineage: Eukaryota > Viridiplantae > Streptophyta > Magnoliopsida > Poales > Poaceae > Rhipidocladum > Rhipidocladum racemiflorum. Next base: position 3,748,087 of record CM070569.1, on the reverse strand, counting down.
AATCGGCTTTCCAAATCGTTCCAAACATGGACCGAATTTGGTGGTAAATTGGTGAACCATGTAAACGCTGTTCCTGATAGAGACAGTGGGAACAATCTAATTTTTAATCCGTCGGACTGAGCTGCTTCACCGCATTGAGCAATGAATCATCCGACATGTTCTAAAGTGGTTACGGAATAATCGCCCGAAAACTTTGCAAAGTTTGGGATCCTATAGTTATGTGGGTAAGCCATGCGATCGATATAATCTGGGTATGGTTTCCTATATCCGATAACCCTCCCCTTGGGCTGCAAACCAAACTGCTCCCTTAATACAGTAGCGATTTGCTCCGCCCAATTGACATTATCGGCTTGTGGTACTATATGGCCTGGCCAATTATCGTAGTTTACGCCCTGCCCCTCGAGTGCGAACTCGGGCTGTCAGCCGACCCGCATTACTGGATGCCTGGGTAATTGGTCATGATCGTTGTTTCTTACAGCCGATACTTCGGGTATGAGCAGAAAAGGTTCAACATATGAGACTACTTTGTGTGGTGCCTGGTTTCTGTGCGTAGTCCCTTGGAATTGAGAAACTTTGCCTGTTTCAATCTGATGGGTTCTAAGCATGGAAAACAAAATTTTTCCTACGAATGCAACCAAACACCAAGATCATATCTAGGAGATGCATGCAAACGGTTTTAGAAGGACTCACCCTAGTAGACCGAAAGCGGGAATAACGTTCCCGCAAACAAACGTGGTTGAAGTAGAGGTACACGCCCGACTTCAAAGTCGCGAAGATGAGCGCCACAAACGGCAGCGCCTCCGTACTTGGTCACGTGCGGAACAACGGCGACCTCCAATCCCTCGATCCCGGTAGGCGGCGGAAGTAGAGGATCCACGGAAACTCCAACAACACTACGACTTAGTGGTGGTGGTGGAGAAACTATTTCAGCGGCGCTTAAGCAAGCTCTTTGCTTGAAAGGTGGAACAGCAGGAGGAGGGAGAAAGGACCAACCAAAGGGTTATGGAGATTAGTACATGAGAGAGGAGCTCCACCCTCCCTTTTATAGGAGTGAGTGGACTCTCCACTCTCTCCATGTGAATGGACTCTCCATTCTCTTCATGTGAATGGACTCTCCATTCTCTTCATGTGAATGGACTCTCCATTAAATAAATAAACAATTTTATTTCTGTTATTTTAATATTTGTTAATTCTTTTAATTAACAAAAATTAACACATACCCCCTTGAACTATTCCGATATCTCGAAACTATTCCGGTGCTGTCCAAACTTTTCTTGATTGTTCGTATCCACTCAAAAGCGTCGATGAACCTTAAGTGTGTCACCCTACGGTTCGTGAATAAAATGGACATGATCAAGACACATCTACGATCAATAATCATCGGCGGGATTTGGAGATCCATAATGACTCCCACTTACTCAACGATGAACTAGTGATCGTGTGAACCAAAAACAACATAACCAATTCCTTTTGTCTCGCGATATATTACTTATCCGGGATCCGATCATTGGTATCAACTATACCTAGTTCGATCCCGTTACCGACAAGTACTCTTTACTCGTTCTGTGATATGACATTCTTGTGACCTAGTCACGTGCTTGCAAGCGATGTCAATGTGATATCACCGAGAGGGCTCAGAGTATATCTCTCCGTCATCTGGATGGACAGATCCCACTCTTGATGCATGAGCCTCAACTAATACTTTCATAGTACCCAAATCCATCTTTATAGTCACCGTGTTACGGAGTGACGTTTGATGTCATCAAAGTACTCTTCCGGAGTTAGTGATTGACATCATCTCATGGTCTAAGGAAAAGAGCTATTTTGTATATGTTCGACAAAGCAACAAACTTTAATGACTTGATCGAATTTGCTATACCAACTTGGGTGTGTGTTCATCACATCATTCTTCTAATAATGTGACCCCGTTATTAACAACATCCAATGTTCATGATCAGGAAACCTTGATCATCAGTTAATCAACGAGCTAGTTTAAAAGAGAGGCTTTACTAGGAACCTTTTTGTTTATTAAACACACATGTATCAACGTTTCCGGTTAATACAATTTTAGCATGAGAAATAAACATCTATTATAAACATGGAATAAGATAATAAACAATTTATTATTGCCTCTCGGGCATATTCCCTTCACAATCGGCCGAGAAACCGATTGACCGAACCCACTGGTCGAGGGGACGTTAGGTAAGTTTGTGTTTAGCTTAGCCCCATCTGTATGCCCATGGTAATGTGCAACCCCGTCTATATGAGTACTAGGTTTTAACACAGTAGGTTGGGTCGGCATCATTAGGGGTATTGGAGCCGACGCGTTTACTATGTTAGTATTTGGTGGTATTGAGTATACTAGGTACGTTGGTAGGGACTGTAATGGGTCTAACAGACTCCCCGATACGGCCAACTCCTGAGCAATCGTTTTGATGCTATTTTCGATCATCGGCTTTAGCGTGGAGACTAGAGCCGATGATTGATTGATCAGCGCGTGATGTACAGACTGCTCAATCATATTGGACAAGTCAGCCTGGTCAGGTATATATCGGCTTACCGGGTCGGCAGGGGAATCGCCGATAGAATTGATTGTTGGAAGTGCAACCTTTTGAGTGACTCCTCGCCGTGTTTTTTGGAAGCATTTCAACATCATCTCTTCCATTGCTGCCTTTCGATCTTCAATTTCTTTTTGCTGCTCGGGAGTTAAATCGGCTAGTTTAAGCGCGATTATTGCATCTGTATTGATGTCAGTGGTAGCTGTGGATTTTCCAGTCGACGACATGATCGACCTCCTTGGGTCCCACTGGGCGTGCCAAAATATGTTCGTGCTAAAAACGTGACGAAGGGTTCTTAGCTTTGAACACACAGGGCAAACACCAGGTTTGAAAGCGTGCCAGTCAATTTGACATGAAATTGACAAGGTAGAAACCGTGAATCAAACAAAGCCGATAAGCAGAAGATTATCGGCTTAACACCGGTCGGCAAGAAGCCGATCAGGGGATAACTTGGATCAACCAATTACGGCTAATCCGAGGGTGAGGTAAGATCGACTCTGAAAGGCGATGCGCAACAAGCAAAGCAGATCGAACCTGAGAAACAAGTCGACGAGAGCAAAAAATCGATGATGCGCAACTTTTATTGATCTCGATGACTTACAGAGGAAGGATTGCTACTAAAACTAGACGAAACAGGAAAAATTGTAAATAGAGTGGTGTTGATTGATTGGTGACCGATGATCCTTTGCCTCCTGGTTTTAGTCCCCTTTTATATCACTTCGGCTGATCCGAGTCATCCTTGGATACGACAATCGAGCCCATATCGGCTGCGATCCGATTTGTTCCAATTTCAGCAACTTAGTCCTTATCGGTTACGGTGTATCTTTTTAACTTTTAATCGTATCAGAGTCTATTTCACAATTGGGCCGATAATTATCATATATGCTAAATTTTGGTGCAAACAAGAACTTACTTGGACTTTCAGGCCCATCACATTGTCCACGAGAAGCAAAATAGGGGATTGATGGCCATGATGCTTGGACATCGTTGAACGCCATGATTTGCTGTCCGGCATGGAAAAATTGAGTACTGACCTCAAACATAGGGCAAGCAAATTTTGCAGGTGTGACGGGTGTTGGGTCTTCAAAACTTGCAGGACTGGAAGTCAGGAAACTTCACACTGTACGGGGAAATCCCTCCGCTTGACGCCCTACCTGTAGCCGTCAGATCTGTGTTGACAACACGGGACAAATTAGTCCGGTGGGAATTGGGCCGTGCCGTGCTGCCGGCGCGGGCCCAACAGGTTTTGGCTACGGCGTGCCGTGCCTGCATGGTACAGCTGCCTCGCCGTAATTTGCTGTAATGCCGGAGCCTTGTCTCCAGCAAAGGCCCAAACACAGTCCAAGGCACACCATGCTGTTGCCGTGGCGTGCTAGCTCAAGTCTTGTCCTATTGGACACGTGAAGTCGTGGACGCCGTTGTCGGCGGTCCGTCGCCATAGACGACACCAAGGACTAGGAGTGAATGTCGATCGCCAACGAGGATCAAGTACATACAAGTATTTGGGAAAATAACTAATTTTATTTATTTATTGGGGAAAAAGACTGCTAAATCTGGTGCCGAGACGATGAGGATCGTTGAGATCCGATGTCATCATCGTCTTCTTCCTCTCTAGTAGCCACCGTCTTCTTTCTCGGACGGTCGGTGAAGCTAGTGGTGCAGTGCAACAAGGCCTTATCCAACGGCGGCGTGGCCGAAAGCTGCTGGATTTGGTTTCCGAGGTGATGGGGCATGGCGTGAGACAGCGGGGAAGGTAGCAGTGTCGGTAGGATGCAGGCTGTAACATCCTAAAAATTCAAAAATAGCTAAAATATAAAATTAAATGATAATTATAATTTCATTCTAAATTTCCACCTTTTCTATGCTTTTCTTGAACTCCGGCCTTAAAGAAAATCTTTTTCAATGTTAAATCTTTTATTTGCAAGCCATGAAAATCAACTTTGAATTTTGGTTTTATTCTGAATGTTCTCCATTTCAATGTTTTGTTGTATTTTTGGTAGAAAACTATTTTCAGCATTTGCTTCTTGACTTATAAACCTTGGAAATTAAAACCATATAACAAAAAAAATTGGAAAAATTATATTTAAAATTTAGAAAATCTCAGAACATCCTAGCTAAGTCTCAAAGCTATATGGACAAATTTAATACTGATAATAAATTTAAAACAGTGCAAGTGGACTAAAAATAGTAGCCATTTCAGAATTACTAAAAATTATGCAAACCTGATCACATCCTAAACTTTTTATCACATCATATATACAGAACTATATAAACTTGTACAAAAAGTTTCAAAATAATAATCTTTATTTGATGCCTTTAGAAAATCAAAACCAGAAACTTTAGAAATTTGGCAAAAGCAATGTCAGAATTTTTATAAAATGTATATAAATGATAATAATCTAAAAATTGTAAAGTGATACCTAAATCCCATGGAAACATATATAATTTTTTTTATAAAATTGGAACCTCATTTGGAACCATAGAAAATTCAAAAATAGAAAAGGGAAAATCCAAACAGCAGGCTTGTCAAAAATTTTAAAATTTTAACATCCATTCTAGAGGAAGAGTTCTAGTATTTCCTAATTTGCTTCTACTGACCACTGGGGTCCACCTGCAGCTTGACCCCACCTAGCATCGACCCAGCTTCCCTCCCCCTTCCTCTTCTTGGCTGTGCACCGACTCCCTCCTCTGTTCTCTGCCACGGCAGCAACTTTGCGGCGCCGACCTTGACCACTGCCACGACGCTGCTACGCCACTGCCACTGCCACCGCACGTTATCTCCTTGTCTCGCGCTGCCACAGCCAAAAATCTCATGCATCACCGTTCGTTCCGCCGTTCACATCACTACTCCCAGAAGCCACAGCCATTGCCTCCCTTGTCCCCGGTCAAACCAAGCTCCATAGGCGTCGTATGCAGCAAAAGCACAGCGCCCAAGCCCAGCCATTCAATGCTCTGCCACGGCACTGCAGCCCATATGCCAGTGCCACTTTCTCCCTACTTGCTTTCTTCTTCCCCATGTCGGCTCCAAGGCAGCCGTTTCCTTCCTCCTCGCCCAAAGCTCCATTTTACAATTAAATTGGTACGAAGCATCACAACCACACCCCAATCGAGTCCTCTAGCTTGATTTTGAAGTTTTTCCCCTACCGGTGAGCCACCCCCACGGTTCTCCTATTCCGCTGCCGGACCTCGCTGTTGCGCCGCCGCGACGGGCAGCCGTAGCTCCGGTCGTCCCTTCCCACGGCACCAGCGAGACCCCGAGATTCCATTTCAGTCCTTCCCACCACCTCTCGGTGCTTGCCTTGCCGCCGGCCCTGCTCGCCAGATCCACTGCTGCGGATCTGCCATGCGAATTGACTAGAGGTGGGCGTCGTGCCGTGCCGTGTCGGTCCGGCCTGGGTCTATCGTGCTTCGGGTTGAAACCGTGCCGTGCCACGACGGCCCATCGTGCCCACCGTGCCGGGCCGTGTCGGCCCGACTCACCTTTGACGAGCCTAAGCCCGGCCCATTTCCGCTTCGTACCTACTTCGTGCCGTACCGGTCCAGGCCCGACCCATTTTCACTATTGTGACGAGCAAAGAAATAAAACAAATTACTACTACTAAACTACCTATTTTAATTACATAAGAGACTAATCACATCAACAAAATGTCAAACATAAATGCAATGCTTGAAGATGCCCTGAATCAACAGTATCTGCCAACTTTTAGGCCTTAATCCGTGATTTCGTGCCCGTTCGTGCCGTGCCGGCACGGGCCCAACCCAAACTGTCGTGCCATGCCGTGCCGCCCGTCGTGCCTGGTTCCTGGGCTCGGCACGGCCCGAGCTACAGTTGCGTGCCGGTCCGGCCAGGCACGGAACCGTGCCGTGCCGTGCTTTGCTCCGGGCCATCCCATCGTACTTCTGGCCGGCCCAAGTGCCCACCTCTAGAATTGACCTCTGCTCTGTTTTGGTTCCCTGACTGGTGACCCCATCCGAAGGTATAAACAGCAAGCCCCTTCAGTTAATCTCCTTGATTCCATGACAGGTGGGACCAACTAGATGAATGAAATTCGCTAGCTCCAGAAGTCAAAGGAAAGGTTCTTGATTATTATGGTTTAACCTCCAATTTAAATTAAAAAAATTAATCTATTTAACTCAGTTAGTTTAAGTACTCTTTGGATTCAAATATTAAGACCTTAAGTAAAGTAAAATTTGATTAAAACTCAAGTAATCTCTGTCTTAAATATACCCATATGTCCTATAATGACCCTCATACCGATTTTGCAAATTAGAATGATACTTTGAAAGTATGTCGTGCGTAGCCCTCTGCTAAGCTTTATTTATTTTCAATAATTTTCCAATTCAAAAGTGTCATGAGTTTAATTTAAATAACCTCGATTAGTTTAAATCTTTAAACTTATATATATCAAGACTATGATTCAAGCAAACCTTAGTTAGTTCAAATGATTCTTATCTCAACTAAGATTAAATTAGATTAGTTGATAAATATGTCTGGTATAATTAGAATCCCTAATCAAAAATTGGTTTAATAAACCTGACTTGATCATGGAATTCAAACGTCAAGACTTTAATCTCAGTAAGTAAACACTAACTAGTTCAATCTTGATCCGCTCTTGTTCACATAGAGCCGTCAGGTTGCCCCTCACGGTGGCTGAAGAGAAGACAACCTCGCTATCGAATAATCTGGGGCTGTCTAATAGATCTAAAGTAGAGAACGGAGAGGGAGAAAAAGAGACACAAATATAAGGAGAAACTAATCTGCTATTATTTATTGCTTGTTGCATCCGTACAATGGGGTGACCCACTGCCTCCTATTTATAACTTACAACTAGGGTTTCGGCTAAGGACCATACTGGGCCTTCGTGGGTCAGAAGGTTTCCCAACACTCCCCCTTAGGCGTTTTGCCACGAGATGCATATGCCTCATCAAAACTCTAGAAAAACCCAGTGTGAAAAATACTTGGAGAAAGAGTACATAGCATACGCTTATTGTGTTGCACGAATTGCCTCATCAAAACCTTATGTAAAAAAACTTCCATGAAAAACTTACTAAGGAAAAAGAGTACAATTCACCCAAACTTCAATGCTAATCTTCGAGATCTATGTTGGGCACTCAAACTTCATGTTCGAGATTTATGTAGAAGTATGTGAAAATTCTGCCCCTGAAATATGCACTTCTCTAAGTCTCATCATCCCAATTCCTCTAATGCACCTTTCAAATTAAAGAATATGCTGGAAGTGACTTAGTGAATAAATCTACTAGATTTTCACACGACTTAGTACGCAGTATCTTGATCTCGTTCATCTTATGCATTTCATGAGCATAAAAAAACTTGGGGTTGATATGCTTCATGAGGTTGCTTTTCACATATCCCATTTGCACTTGAGCAACACAAGCTGCATTGTCTTCATAGATGATAGTGGGAGTTTGCTCCATGTTCAAGCCACGTGACTTCTGGATGTGGTGAACCATTTTTCGAAGCCATGCACATTCATGGGAGGCTTCATACAAGGCAATGATTTTCGAGTGGTTTGTCAACGTCGAGACAAGAGTCTGTTTAGACGACCTCCAAGAAATTGTCGTTCCACCACAAAGGAAAACATACCTAGTTTGTGACTTGCTAGTATGTGGGTCCGATAGATATCCAACATCAGCATAGCCAACCAAATTCAATTCATTGTTTCTTCTGTAAAACAAGCTGAAATCTTTGCTTCCTTGGAGGTAACCGAAGATGTCCTTAATCCATTTCCAATCCGTTTTGGTGGGTTCTGCACTGTACCGGGCTAGCAAGTTCACGGCGAACGCAATGTCCGGCCTGATGCTATTCGCAAGGTACATGAGTGCTCCAACTGCACTCAAATATGGGAATTCCGCTCCCAGGACTTCCTCCCCCTCTTCTCTAGGCTTGTATGGGTCCAAGTCTGCTTGTAGTGACCTTCTGATCATTAGGGCTTTTGCATGATATGCTTTTTCAAAAATCAAATCTTTCTAACACTTTCTGCATGTAGGATGATTGGTGTACCAAGATTCCACCTTGGACATGTTCAAGCTGTAAGCCTAAAAAGAACTTGGTTTTACCCAAGTCTTTCATTTCAAACTCAGACTTCAAGTATGAGCATGCTTCGTCAATTTCTTTATTTGTCCCAATGATGTTCAAATCATCTACATAGACAGAAATTATACAAAATCCATTCGGGGATCGTTATATAAATACACATGGACAATCTTCGTTGTTTGTGTAGCCTTTCTTGCAGAGAAAGTCACTCAAACGATTGTATCACATTCTTCCTGACTGCTTTAGCCCATACAGTGATTTCTCCAATTTCACATTGTATAAGTTTCTGTTTGCTCTGTCTTGGTTCGGGATAGGGATACCTTCCGGTACTTTCAGGTGGACTGCATCCATTAGCTTCATTTTCAACTTCAAGTTGACTGCCATTGAGATCAGATATCTAAAGGTAATTCCTCCCATGATCGAAGAATAGGTTTCTTCATAATCAACCCCAGGACGTTAAGTGAAACCTTAAGCAACAAGCCTTGCCTTGTACCTTACCATTCATTATTCTCATTTCTCTTCCGAACAAAAACCCATTTGTGACCTATGGGGTTTATATGGGGAGGCGTGTGGCACACAGGCCCAAACACCTCTCTTCTGTTCAGAGAGACTAACTCTGCAGTGATTGCCTTCTTCCATTCTTCCCAATCAAGCCTTTTCTTGCACTCTACGAGAGATGCAGGCTCGGGATCATGATCAATGATCGTGGCAATCTTCTTTGAAAAGTATCCGTCGACATTGGCGTTGCTCTATTCATAGTTCTCTTGTTGTTACAAAATTTATGGCCATTTCGTCATGGGGTGCTTCATGCATTTCTACTTGCTCTTCACTGTTGTTTCCCATCACAGGAGCAAGCTTTAGTTTTTCATCACCCATGTGTGCGCACACATTATTTTCGGTGGCTTCCTGCAATGGAAGATTCAAGTCTGGAATTGCCTTTTCCACAGGCTTCTTTCTAGTGCCAGGTCTCAACTGGCTCCCCTTCTTGCTTTGGGGTATTTTCATGATTGGCTGTGGTAAGTCCTCTTGCCCAGTTTTCCCCAAACGTCTCCGAGTACTTTGGATTTGAGAAGCCAAATTTCTTGTTCTTTTTCTTTGAGTCCTCTAAACAGAATGAGGAATACCTTCTGCTTTCGTTGGTATTTCAACCCTCTCTGGTGCATTTCTTGCTAGTACATGCGACTTAACCACGCTCTTCAGATCACAAAAATGATCAGGCAGTTCATTTGCTAAGTTCTGCAAATTAATTATCGTCTGGACTTCTTGATTTCCTTCATTAGTGCGGGGGTCATGCGCGGGGATCATAGTGGAATGCCATATGATTTCCCGGTATTTTTCATCCAATGGTTGATTTCCTCCCCCTAATGACGGTAAACGGTCCTCATTAAAGGTGCAATCAGTGAATCGGGCCGTATGCAAGTCTCCAGTCATGGGTTCTAAATACCTGATTATGGATGCACTCTCATAACCAACGTATATCCCAAACTTGTAGAGAGGGCCCATTGCAGTCCGTTGTGGGGGTGGTATAGGTACATATACCATACAACCAAATTTTATAAGATGAGAAATCTTCGGGATGGCCCCTTGCACTAATTGCATAGGTGAATGGATGTTGTAGGCCGATGGTCTAAAATTGATGGGTGCTGCTGCATGCAGGACTGCGTGTCCCCAACAAATATTGGGCAAGTTACAACTCTGCAAGAGCAGCCGGGCTATGAATTTAATCATCTTTATTAGTGCTTCAGCTAGTCCATTTTGCTTATGGACGTGCGGTACAGAGTGCTCAATTGCTATTTCTGTTGCTGTGCAATAATCATCAAATGCCTTGAAAGTAAATTCGTCGGCATTGTCCATTCTAATGGACTTCACACGATGAACAAGAAATGAATTCGTAATTATGATGATCTGCGAGATCAGCTTTGCGAATGCATGATTTATTGTTGACAGCAAACATACATGCGATCATTTCGAGGAAGCATCAATGAGCACCATGAAGTACCGAAATGGCCCTGACAAAGGCTGAATCGGGCCGCAAATATCTCCCTGGATGCGTTCCAAGAATGCACGGATTTCATTTTGCACTTTTATAACAGATGGTCTAGTTATTAATTTTCCGGTGGCACATGCATGGCACATAAAATCTTCATGATTTGGGAAATTTTTAACGTTAATGCCATGACCTTATGAGTTTTTAACTATATTTCTTATCATTCTAAGACCAGGATGACCTAATCTACAATGCCATAAAGAAAATAATTCAGAGTTTCTAAAGACAGTCTTAAGCGAAGTATACACTACAGATGCATTGATTCTTGTGTAATACAACCCAGATTCATATGAGTGATATTTTTCTAATACCATTTTACCACATACCGCGTGCTTCACAATGCACAAGTGTTCTTTGCCATTTTCTTTATTGGTTTTTACGTGAAACCCATTGGCACGGATATCTTTAAAACTTAAGAGAGTGCGTGTTGATTCAGGGTACAAGAGGGCTTCTTCAATTACCAAAATAGTACCCATTGGCAATATAATTGTGACTCTTTCGGAGCCTACTATATGTGTATTGTTGCCTGCGATTGTCGTAATCCTTCTAGCGTTCTTCGTGATCGACTGGAAGTATTTAGACTCTCTTAAGATGGTATTTGTTGTGCCACTATCAACAATACATATCTCCTTCATTTGGGCGCTACACAATTTCTAGATAAAAGAAAGATAATTCTAATCAGACAGTGGCAAAATAATTCAAACATTGCTTATAAATATAGAATACTGGAATAAGGAATAAACTGCATATTCATTCATGAGAAAAAAAATGCTCTTTTGGAGTTTACAATTCATTATTCAAAATTAACTAACAACCACTATTCTGTAGTCCGCAAACTTTAGGCAAACCCAATCTTGCTGTGCTTGGAGCAAGATGGTGGATTTGAGCTTCTCGAACCGCTTCTAAAGTGCAGTCTATAACTCAAGTGCACTCACCTCAGCCATGTATTCATTCTTTAGAGTGGTTGAAAGGTGATGCCTGAGAAAGGGCAAACTTTGATCGTTTTGCTCGGCAGTAGGTTGCGCGTCCTTTGAGGACCCTAAGCCGGTGGCAGCTTGGAGCTTCTTGCTTGCAAGCATGATCTTTGCATTTGATGCCCATGTGAGATAGTTCTGACCATGCGGGGCCAGTTCTTCAACTCACTATTCACAATTTCAGACATCTACATATTTACAAAATTACGTCATTAGAGTACTGCGAGTAATATAATAAAAGAGTGGTTGCAAAATTCATAAAATGCATAATTAATTTCTCATGAATTTCTAGCAAACTAAAAGAAAACAATGATTGCAAGATTCATAAATACAATATTCACAAATACAAGATTCATAAATATTTATAAAGATTCATAAATACAGTTTCGTGCATGTATGTGTCGACGATTGGAGAACGGGCTCCCGCCGAGCTTACTTGTTGAATGAGGGATCAACAGGGGCCCCTTCGCTCGAGAGGGGAGTTGCATCCGAGCAACGTGCAGATGAGGGAGACACTCGAGGTTTATCCTGGTTCGGGCCTCTCACCGCAGAGATAATAACCCTACTCCAGTGTATATGGTTTGAGTTTGTAAGGTTGCGTACACTGTTTTTCGTCGTCCCCTTGCCACAGGGGCCGGGGGGGTTAAATACAAGAGACTAAGTTGTAAACATAGTAACTACCCCCTACAATTACGCTATGCTTCCATATCTTCTGTACCCGTGATCCGGAGCCCTTGATTCGCGCCTTGTTTTGAATTTCTGGCGCACCTTCCCTGGATCTTCGGCGGGTTGGTTACCACTTTCCTTCCTGGTGATTTGACTGAGCCCCCCGACCAGCCACCCGAGCATCCGCCAGGCCTACCGAGCATGGTTGCTCGTACCTGCCCGTTGTGCTCGTAGGCGGGCATTGGTTCTTAGTAGGTGGACGCGTATGCTCGTTACCCGAGCATTGGGTTGCCCGGGCGCTCCCCTTGGGCATTTCCTTCGAGGGTATCGTATGGTCGGTAGCTTTTGGGCTGCCGAGGCAAGATGGTCTTTATGGTAAATATCTCAATCCCCGACTGTATGTGATCGGCTTCGTGCATGCGATCAGATTCATGTGCACGATCGGCTTCGTGCATGCGATCGGATTCATGTGTACGATCGACTTCGTGCGATCGATGTCATGCGCGCGATCGGATCCATGCATGCGATGCTGTCAGTTCCATGCGCGGCGGCCTTCCTGGCACGGTGGTGGCCGCTTCGTGCGGCGTGCTTCATGTGTATATTAAAGAGAGAAAAAGAAAACTCAAAATACACGTGAAGCAATAATTGCAAAATGCATGCAAATATTCATAAATGCTGCAAAAGAAAACTTCATGCATGTACGCGATCGGCTTCATGCGCACGATCGACTTCGTGCAATGAATCTGATCGCATGCATGAATCCGATCGCGCGCATGACAGCGATCGGCTTCGTGCGCGCGTCTCGGTGAGGCTTCGTGCCCAATTTAAATTTCTCATGAATTTCCTAAAATTCATAAAATTATTCATAAATGCAGAAAAAAAATGCTAAGAAAATTAAAAACCAGATTCAAATAATTTTCTAGAATTTTCTAGCATTTTTTATAATTTTCTGTTAATTTTAATCAATTTTCCAAATTTCTAATGCATTTTCGAAAAAGAAAAAAATGAGGGGGGCAAAAGGGTAATTTCCCTTGCTCTCGTGCCTCAACCGGTCTTCTTAACAGGATTGAATTAGGATGCTTTGCATTTCAAGTCCAATCGAAAAGGGGGTGAGCACTTCAGTGCTCCTGGTGAGGCGGTATAGGGCCGGCCGGCGCGTCGGGATGACGGTGAGTGCGGTCTGGGAGCAATCGCGCTGGACGGCGACGGTAGTGGCTTCGAGCCATAAGCCCGGCGGCTATGGGTGGGGTGGGCCAGCAGCGTGATGCACAACGGCAAGGGCGCAACGGCGGTTGGCTTCGAGCTGACCGCGCGAGGCGGAGAGGTAGTGCTTCAGGCGCGGCAAGCCGGGCGCAGCGCGCAGCGATGGCTTCGGGCCACGTGGCCGGCGGCTCCGAGCGATGCGCGTTGCTGCCGTCATGTGCGTGCTTCGAGATGCGGAGGGGACCGAGTCGGCATCAGCAACGGCGCTTCAATTGCGGCGTCTAGCGGTCGCGCTACGGGCGCCAGGGACGCGCGGCTTCGGGCCGAGGAGCGCGGCTTCAGAGATGCAGTTTAGTTCTTTGTAGTTTACTGTTTTCTGTTCGACAAATCTGTTTCACTGTGTTTTCTATAATGTTGAAGATTCAAAATGACTAGCAACAGATCAAGAAGTGGATCCCAATTGTGGTGTTATCTTCTAAAGAAAATTCAGATGATGATACTGCTTTTCACTCACCTACTCCACAATTGGTTCGAGATGCCACAGAAGCTAGATACTCGTTGACTGAATTGGAAGACTTCGTTAGCAAAATGGATCCAGTTTGCAAGAAGGTAACAGAAAACAGTGGATCTTCAAAGTGTCGGCCATGGAAAGGACCTTTGCCGGCACCAAGGTTGTCACATGTTCAGTAATTAGACAATTTCCAGATTAAATTCTGAATATAAATCATGAACAGCATCATAGAAACTAGCATGTATTTCTCTACCGTACTAGACAGCACGAACAACATGACCATCTTGTTAAACATGATTAACCACGAGATTAGGACAGATCGAACATACTGAGCAGAAGAAGATGTAGATGACGCAGCTGGCGCAGTCGCGACGTTGACGTGGACGACGTTATTGACGGCACATCGCAGGAGCCGCTCACTGTGACGCCTAGCAGCAGGAACAGGAAGGCGACCCGTGGTGAAGATCTTGAGCAGTCGAGCGAAGCGCTTCCCAAAATCCTTATTCGCCCTCTCCCGGTGCAGGATCTCGAAGGCGAAGTGTTCCGGAGACCTGCTCTCCCGATCGCAGGTGCACTCGTAATAAAGAAGGCTACGGTGGTAGCGCAACAGCGAGAGGCGGCAAAACTCTAACCCCTCTCAAGCCTCAAGCCCCCCTCCTGGTGGTGGCCAATAGGTAGTTTATATAGAGAGCCATAGGTGTTCCTCCCCTTTCACTAGCAAGGTGGGACTAAAGGATTTCACCATCCTCTTGCTCCCACATGGGCCTTTGAGATTTTCTCTAGGAATTAGTTGATCTGGGCCAAGCCCACTTTATTCCAACAATCCCCACCAGATCTCAAATGCCCATTTAGAGATTTGCCAATACTCATTGCTGTTTGATATACCAGCGTTTCAGCAGAGACTGTTAAGTTGAACTTCTGCCTATAGCTCAAAGCTACATCCATCCACAACTTGAACAATGGACTACACCTTGAATTGTAAGTTTTGTGTGAACTGGTTTCACTCAAAGTCATAACTGATGTCTGGCTTCCAGTAGCCCCTTCCGCGGGTGGAGCATATGCGTCGTACTCCATGGTCTCTTCATGAGCTTACTAGAGATCACCTAGGTCTCATAGACTGCGACGTTAGACAGCCAGGCTCATATAGGTGTGTTCTTTCAAGAATGCTCTGTAGGACAGCATCTTCACTAGTTAAAGCCAACAGAAACACATTAAGGCATATCGCCATCCTGCCTTACAGCCTTTTGAGAGTATTGCATCTTCACTTGGAGAGGGCGATAGATTACTCTCCTCAGTTCGCCAATTGCTTGTTTTACCCAGGACTTAATTCACAGGATCTCCGATCACAAAGGCTGGGTTACCACAATGGCAACTTATATGGGTCTCATACCCATCTCCCTAGATCCACCTTCTATCACATTCCGTGATAGTCCCTTTGTAAAGGGATCTGCCAGGATTTTGCCTGTTTGAATATAAGTCACACTTATTACTCCGGAGTTTCTCAATTTCCTGACAGATTTCAATCTTCTTTTAACGTGTCTTGATGACTTCGCATTATCCTTAGCACTGTTCACTTTAGCAATCACAGATTGATTATCACAGTTCATAAGGATAGCCGCTATTGGTTTTTCTACCACCGGCAAGTCCATCAAGAGCTCACGCAGCCAATCTGCCTCTATAGTGGTTGTATCTAAAGCAGTGAGCTCTGCCTCATGGTTGACCTTGTCAAAATGGTCTGTTTGCAAGACCTCCATGACACTGCACCACCACCAATGGTAAATACATATCCACTGGTAGCATAGAGCTCATCAACATCAGAAATCTAGTTCGAGTCACTATATCCCTCAAGCACTGCATGTGCCCTGAATAGTGAATCCCATAACTCGTAATACCTTTCAAATAGCGCATTACCCTTTCAAGTGCATGCAAATGATCAGAACCCAGGTTTGACATGAACCAACTCAATTTGCTCACAGCAAATGATATATCAGGTCTTGTTGCACCAGCAAGATACATGAGCGAACCAATAATCTGATAATATCTTAATTGGTTTAAGCCAATTTTCTTATTCTTTCTCAGTGTCACACTGGGATCATAAGGAGTGGGAGAGGGCTTGCTGTCCATAAAACCAAACTGGCTCAAGACCTTCTCCACATAGTGGGATTGCGAAAGAGTAATCCCACTCTCATCCTTAATAAGCTTGATGTTCAGAATTACATCAGCTTCTCCCAAATCTTTCATATCAAATTTCTCTGATAGGAAAGACTTGACCTCATTGATCCCATCAATATTTGTGCCAAAGATCAGTATATCGTCCACATAAAGGCACAATATAACTCCACCCCCACCATAGCGATAGTATACACATCTATCAGCCTCATTAATGGCAAAGCTCGCAGACGTCAGAGTGGTGTCGAACTTCTCATGCCATTGCTTAGGTGCTTGTTTGAAGCCATACAAAGATTTCAATAATTTACACACCTTGCTCTCTTGACCCTTTACTACAAACCCATCAGGTTGTTCCATGTAAATTTCCTCATCTAACTCTCCATTAAGGAAAGTTGTCTTCACATCCATCTGATGAACGAGAAGACCATACAAGGTAGCCAGGGAAAGTAATACTCGAATGGTGGTCATTCTAGCAACAGGTGAATAAGTATCAAAGAAATCTTCGCCTTCCTTTTGGGTGTAACCCTTAGCCACAAGCCGAGCCTTGTACTTCTCAATAGTACCATTAGGCCTAAGTTTCTTCTTGAACACCCACTTACAACCCACAGGTTTACAACCATAGGGCCGTTCAGTTACCTCCCAAGTCCCACTGGTGAGAATCGAGTCCATATCATTCTAGATAGCTTCTTTCCAATTGTCTGCATCTGGAGATGCATATGCCTCTGCAATGGACGTGGGAGTATCATCCACGAGGTACACAATGAAATCATTGCCAAATGATTTTTCAATCCTTTGTCTCTTGCTCTTTCTAAGAGCTTCATTGTCATCCTCCTCTATGACTTTCTCAGGTGGTTGCTTAGAAGACTCAATAGGTATAATAGTTTCGGGAATTATCTCAGAAGAAAATCTAGAAGTGCTATGCATATTTTTCATCAGAAACATATTCTCAAAAAAATAGCATCGCGAGACTCCATAATAGTATCAACGTACATATCAGGCACATCAGAGTTAACTACTAAAAATTTATAAGCGATGCTCCATTGAGCATATCCCAGAAAGACACAATCCACTGTCTTAGGCCCGAGCTTACGCTTTTTGTTAATCGGTACATTGACATTCGCCAAGCATCCCCACGTGCGCAAGTAAGAAAGCGACGGTTTTCTCCCAACCCACTTCTCGTAAGGGGTATTCTCCATGTTTCTATTAGGAATTCTATTCAGGACATGATATGAAGTCAACACAGCTTCCCCCCACCATGCCTTAGATAAACCAGCCGTGTCTAACATGGCGTTCACCAAGTCAGTCAGCGTGCGGTTCTTCCTCTCGGCAATCCCGTTTGATTCGGGTGAGTGGGAGGTGTCCTCTCATGAATAATACCATGTTCCGCATAGAAATCATTTTTGGAAAATATTCGCCACCATGATCCGACCTAAGGCGTTTGATCTTTCTCTCTAGTTGATTTTCAACTTCAGCTTTATAGATTTTAAAGTAG
The DNA here is from genome assembly GCA_036346355.1 of Rhipidocladum racemiflorum. Classification (NCBI taxonomy): domain Eukaryota; kingdom Viridiplantae; phylum Streptophyta; class Magnoliopsida; order Poales; family Poaceae; genus Rhipidocladum; species Rhipidocladum racemiflorum. The sequence continues at coordinate 3,730,412 of CM070569.1, read as the reverse complement.
TGTAGCGTCTTTGTAACACCCCGGCATCTAGTATGCCCAGAATGTCACCAAACAGAGAAGAAACAACAACCAAATAGCATTAATATTAACAAATTACAGCAAGGGCATAATTGTTCTAAACAAAAAAATTCGGCAGCATCTCCTTTGTTTTTACATGGTTTCAAGCATCAACAATATTAACAAATCAAGATAACATAATGAACGATAACAATAACATGACAATCGAGGATTTCAGCAACAATTCAACTAAGGATATAAATCTATCCGTCACATGACAAATATGGACTAGTCATTTACTCATGACGACCAACGAGGCATCAACACCACAATTTAGTTCAATGATGTAACCATCACAACTAAAGGAAGGGTATGGCATTGATTAAATGAGTGATGGTAAGTGATGACGTGTGTCTAGCTACCTTTCCCACATGTCGGATCCAAGATACCTAAAAAAACATAAACAACACGTGTGAGTTCATCACTCAGCAAAGTGTTTTGCAATGATACAAAAACAATAACAACTCACATACATACTTAATGCCATTCACACATCCTGAGAATCAACTCATAAACTTCTTCATATGCATCTCGTAGAACATCACAAGCTTCTCATAAACAACTTAATTCATGCAATGCAATGCATATGTCTCTCTGCTTAGCACATACCGGTATTGCCGAGTGCACACCCGTCGGAGTGCACCGTCTTTCCCTTCCATCCCGTGGAGGGTGCCTACTCTTACTGACTCGCTCCCATTCACAACTGTGGATGAAACTACGAGATAGGTCTTTCTCAGAGGCGCTCCGGATTAGTCATAACTTTCTCACCGACCTTACCGGATTAGTTATGATTCCTCACCGTCCTGGCCTGTCCTCGTGCCATGAATGCACACATGCCATAAACATGAATAAACTTGCATATGCACTCAATTCAAGAATTGCATAGCCATAATTAGATACATAATCATCCTCACATCCATAGCATAGCACTTCATGATCATCTAATCAATTGCAAGAACAATTCATAGTAAAGCAACACATCATAAAGTAGAATCGCATCTATATCAATTCATATGACCACCAAGCCATAATCACCACAATACACTTGCCTCAACCGTGTGCGACGGAGTGGCGAGATGAGAAAGGCACTCCCAGGGTCACTCAACCTGCACATAGGTACAATACACTCAAAACATGCCCACAAATCAATACAAGAACTATCATCTACATCGACTTCGCAACCCACTCCCAAAACCCGAAAAATAGCCCTCTGCCCAACCGGGACAGCAGCGCTCCAACTACCATAACTTAAGATCTACAACTCCAAATCAAGTAAATGAATACATTTTCTTGAAGCTTAGGAAATTTCCCAACTTTTTCTAAGTATTCGCGAAGACTGATTCGGTCTCTAAAATTGTCTAATCTACAGTTGAACACGATCTGTCCCAACCACGTCACAGATTTGACAGCGCTCGGTAAAATAGACATAACTTTTAAATGGCTAAACATAATTTAACATTCTTGGTGTCCAATTAAATATAATTGAATTACCTACAACTTTCGTAATAGCTGGCTGATCATGAAACACATCTAAAATTTTCTAAATCATGATCTAACATAGCACACAAAACTGCTCGCGAATCCAAAATCTGTCCCAAAATTAGATCCACCTCTAACCTCAACTTCCCAACGTGAAAACCATGAACCAATCCATGATAACACTCCCAAAACCAGCCTCTACAAGAAAACAAAATCCTAAGGAAGAATGATTTCTCTTACCCAACCATTGGATCGATGACGACACGAGGAACCCGCTCGATCTGCAGCCCTTCTAGCGATCCGACTCTCCAGGGGCAGCATTGGGGATCAAAATGAAGAACAATAGGGAGAGGAGGCTGGGTGGAGGCGCCCAAGGGAGGTGGGGGCGGCCAAGGGGTGGAGTGGGAGAGATCTAGGGTTTGGAGGGGGAATCCCCCCTTTCAGGCCCAAAAAGGCCTGACTAGAAGGCCCAGAAACTGAAAATACCTCTAAAATTCAGATTTTCTTCCCTAAAGTTCTCCTGGAATACTACATTCTCCCTAAAGCTCATATGGGATATTACAATCTTATCCTTAGCTTTCAACAAGTAAACATAGCAAAATCTAGTCGCGTCATCAATCAATGTCATGAAGTATCTCTTTCCACCCTTTGTTAACACACCATTCATCTCACATAGATCAAAATGTATGAGTTCTAGAGGTGCCAAGTTCCTCTCCTCAGCTGCCTTCTGAGGCTTCCGAGGTTGCTTCGATTGCACACAACTATGGCACTTAGAACCTTTGGCAATAGTGAAATCCGGAATTAAACTCATGTTGGAAAGCCGATTCATAAGACCAAAATTAATGTGGCATAAACGAGAGTGCCAAATACTCGCATCATCATTAACACTACCACAAATGTGGTTCATAGACTTATTACTGAAATCTGAAAGGAAAAAGCGGAACAAGCCTCCGCACTCATAGCCTTTACCAATAAACAGTCCATGCCTTGACACAACTACTTTATTGGACTCTAACACTACCTTAAACCCATCTCTGCATAGAAGGGAGCCACTAACGAGATTCTTGCTTATAGAAGGGACATGCTGCACGTTCTTTTGCTGCACGATCTTTCCCGAAGTAACTTTCAGATCCACTGTGCCAGTGACATGAACAGAAGCATGTGACCCATTCCCCATTAGGACGAAGGAATCCCGAGTGACCTGATAAGAAGAGAACATATTAATGTCAGAACACACATGAACATTAGCACCCGTATCAATCCAACAACTAGAAGACTGAAATACTGAAAACATAGAAGGTAAATTACCATACCCTCCATCTCCAATGTTGCTAGCGGTCACCGTGTTGACAGCCTTGGATGCCTATCCATTGTTGGCCTTTTTTCCTCGACGGTCTGCACGATCTAGGCAGTCCTTGGAAAAATGCTCGACTTCACCACATGCTAAACAGGGCATCTCAGCCTTGTTCATCTTCTTCTTCTTGAAGTCGGTAGTCTTATTAGGCTTGTTCTTCCCTTTGTTTTTGCCGTAGTTCTTCTGAACCATATTGGCGCTGGACTGGCCCTCTACTCCCTTAGCACTGAAGTCCTTAGCCCGAGCTTTCTCTTCAACATCAAGGGATGCTATCAGATTTTCGACTGATATCTTTGTCCTCTTATGTTTTAGAGTAGTGCCAAAACTCCTCCACGAGGGAGGCAGTTTTGCAATGATGCAACCGACCACAAAAGGATCAGGTAAGACACATTCCAGGAGTTCGAGTTCCTTGACAATGCACTGTATCTCATGGGCTGTCGGGACCCCGAATTTGCAAATCCGGACCCTCTGTGTATTCAGCACTAGTCCAGGAACGCGCTAGTGCACACAGTCTTAACATCGGTAAATATCACAATCATACCATTCGATACTAATAAAGTACTTTAATTAAATAATCAAACTGGTTACTCGACCTTAAGGTCAAGTTACAAATGTACGCCTCGCAGGGCAAAACCTAATAAGAGAGAAATAATAGCAGCGGAAAATAAGATAACCCATTGGCGCCATCCATTATACCACAGGCAAGCCCGGGCTCGCTCCTAAGTAGAGCGGTTCCTCGTGGATTTCCTCCTCAGGTGGTGTAGTCTCCTCTTCAACTGGTGTTGTATTGTGGCAAGGGTGAGTACTTGGTACTCGACAAGTCATGCACGAATGCAAGCTAATATACTATATGCATGGCTTGGTACAAAGGAATAGCTCGGTATATTTGCGATGCTTGACATTTGGCAAGTATCATAAGTAGATTCAAAGCGGAGAAACAAGAATAACATAAATAACTTTCCAAGGAGTATAATAGAACATATTTCACATCCTAATCCACAATTCCATCAACATCTTTATTAATCCAATCCAACATTTCAAAACAAAGTTATTTTCGTAAAATCTATCCCTTGATGTAATCCCCGAAGCGATGTCCAATACCGCGGACTCGGCTATTCGAATAGATTCTACACTCTGCAGAGGTTGTGCACTTTACCCACAAGATACAGTCAAACACCACAAAGGCGAGTTCCCGTAACAAAGCCTTTCGGAAGCCTCAAACAACACAAGTGGTCCTCTCCGGTTCGTGCTCTACACCATCCCTTCCCTTAACCAAGGCGAAGTATGGGACCAACACACCGTTAGATGGGTATCTGGCCACAGCCACGATACGCTCCCCCGTACAATTACACAAACGGTGTAATTGACACCCTGAGGCTCCACAAGTGAGTCCTTAGCGACTTAGTCAACTAGGGCTGTCCCATTCCAGCCATGTGGTTGCAAGTATGACTCAGTTCAAAGGCTTGCAAGGTTAAGTCCTTAGAGTGACCAGGGCAAGACTACCCAAAGAACCAAATCAACATCCCCAATGCCACACAGGCCCACCTGATTATTCTTGCCACATGCCCCAGTCGAAAACTATTTATCAAATCCCCAGTTGATTACCATGCACCACGTGCTATCAACATCACATGATACCTTTCCAAAATAGGTTCAATATATCATTAAGTCAATGTTAACATTTGATTGATCAAAATCATGTTATGAGCACGTAGCAGGTCTAAGCAATATACTACAACGGTCTAAAACCCATGTTGGCAAATTGATTATGTCCAACTAGTAAACCACAACTAGGGTGACAATGGGTCATGGCACATACTTAATTAATCAAGGTGTCTTACAGCAAATTGGTATTTATCTAATCCCCCATATTTAAATAAAGTATTTTCTAATTGAACTAGCATGCAATAATTTGAACCAAAATAGATTTCGAAATGGGATCAACATGGTTAAAGCATAACTTGCCTTCAAAGAGTACTTGTTCTTGGTCTTGAGTTGGATCCTGAGTCAATACTTCTCCTTCGAATCCTTCGGGCACTTCAACGTCTACTCGTAAAGCGTGCAAATAGCAATACACAAATAAACAATAGGCAAAAACATCCCAAAACTTCAAATAAAATCCATAAACAGAGAGAACATAATTTTCTGGATTTTTAGGAACTGGAATCGTTCAAATCGGAGTTAAGACACAAAAGTTATGATTTATTAACGCTTAAATAATCAATTAAATAATATTACAGAGAAAAACTTTAGTCCAAAATTTAAATAAAATTCATATTTAGGTAGATCTGAATTTTCTACAAATTTAGAAATTTGAATCACTCAAATCGGAGTTGAAACGCAAAGTTATAAGCGTTTGAAGTTTGAATCAAAATCGAAATCATTATTTCGAATTAATAATTCATTTTCTTTTTCGAAATTAATTATTGCGTCGGCTGGACACGTGTCGACTCGGATTGGTCTGCCGACATCACGCGCCATGGACTCGGTCCACGCTCGGCTCGGGTCTCACTGTGGACTCGGCCCACGACTCCACGTGTCGGCCCGACATGTGGGTCCGCCTCGGATAACATCATCGGCGTCGGCGAGGCTCGGCCATTGGTGCTGACAGGTGGGACCCACCGTGACGTCATTGCTGACGTCAGCGCTCGGCTGGGACAGCCGCTGACATGCGGGCCCGCCATGACGTCAGCATGACCTCATGGTGCGGTTCGGTCACGTCGGCCCGACACGCGCGGGCGGCGTGTCGGCGTCCTACCTGACGGGTCGCGACATGGCGGTCAGACGTCCCGCCACGTGGCACAATCTCGGCCGTTGATTTGAAAATCGACGGCCCAGATTAGATCTGGCTCTCACGCGTTTGGGTTAACGCGTTTGATCTGGACCGTTGGATCTAGATCCGATGGTCGAGATTAGATCTGGAAATCGTAACGCAATCTCACAGTGCGATGACGTGGCGTGATCTCAAGCGTTGGATCTTGATCGGACTGCTTAGTGAGCTCGCGGTCAGGCGATGGCTTGCGGCGCTGCTCACCGGCGCGAGGACGACGACCTCGCCGACGGCGTTTCTGGCGCGCTCCGGCGAAGTGAGAGATCCCTTCGGGTGCGTCTCGTCGCGGTGAGTCCGGATCTGGGGTCAACGGCGGCGGAGGACGACGGACGGCGATTAACGGCGAAAACGCATGAGCGTTACGGCAACTCCGGCGAGCGACAGGCCGAACGGCGGCTCGGCGACGTTGTCTCAGGTCTACGGTGCGCTGAAGTCTAGGTCACGACCGTGGTGGCGGCGCATTAAATAGCGACCTCGGCGTCCGTGAAACGCCGCGAATCGAGGTCGGCACGCGATTCTGGCCGAGTCCGGCGGCGACACGGAGAGGGTGACGTGGCACGCGCACAGCCGTTGGATCGAGATCCAACGGTGCGTGGGTTTGGGTCCGGGTCGGACTCGGCGAGTTGGCTGGCTCGGTCGGGCTTGGGCTCGGTGACGTAGCTCAATCGTGGCCGTTGGATCCGAATCCAACTGGCCACGTGGATTAGGTTCGCCGAGTGGGTTCTTTGGAGCATTGGCTCGGGTCGGACTCGAACTCGAGTCTGACTCGGGCTCGGTCAGATGAACAGTACTTGACCCGACTTGGATTTTCCAGCGATTTAATATTTAAAATAATTTTCAGTAATTCATTTAATTCATTAAAAATAGTAAAAGACTCAGAAAAATTCTGGAAAATATTTTGGAACATTTTGGACTCAAATAAAATATTTCCAACAAAATTTTATTTGCAAAGTTTAATTCTTTAATTATTTTAAAATGGAATAAATTCAAATAAATTCCAAATAAATCCAAATAAATTCCAGAAAATTCCAAAAATTCACCAAAGTGCAAAATAATATTTAATTTCATGAAAAGCAAAAATTTGGGGTGTTACATGGGCTTGCACTACAACAGAGCGATTATCAGCCATCTTATAGTCATGAAAGTTTTCCATGACATACAGTTCACTGTCCTCATCCGATGCACCGAACTTGGCGTTCAGTGTATCCCATAGCACCTTCGCATTTGTTATGTGCATGTACACATCACACAGACGGTCGGCAAGAACGCTAAGAATGCATCCCACGAAGATAGTATTAGCATCCGTGAAACTTTTCTGCTGCTCAGCAGAGAGATCACCTTCAGGCTTGCCTTTACTAACCCAGAATACATTCATAACAGTAAGCCAGAGCGTGACCTTGACTTGCCACCTCTTAAAGTGCACACCAGAGAATTTAATCTCCGGCCTCAGTGCGTCGGCAAAACTAGCCATTGCTAATCCAGGAAGTTGTCTACAATAAGGTTTTTGGATTGTTGAGTAATTAGATAATTTCCAGATTAAATTCCGAATATAAATCATGAACAACATCATAGAAACTAGCGTGTATTTCTCTACCATAGTAGACAACACGAACAACATGACCATCTTGTTAAACATGATTAACCACGAGATTAGGACAAATCGAACGTACTGACCAGAAGAAGATGCAGATGCCGCGGCTGGTGCAGTCGTGACGTTGACATGGACGACGTTATTGATGGAACATCGCAGGAGCCGCTCACTGTGACGCCTAGCAGCAGGAACAGGAAGGCAACCCGTGGTGAAGATCTTGAGCAGTCGCGCGAAGCGCTTCCCAAAAACCTTATTCACCCTCTCCCAGTGCAGGATCTCGAAGGCGAAGGATTCCGGAGACCTGCTCTCCCGATCTCAGGTGCACGCCAGCGCTCGGAATGAAGAAGGCTACGCTGGTAGCGCAACAGCGAGAGGTGGCAAAACTCTAACCCTTCTCAAGCCTCAAGCCCCCTCCTGGTGGTGGCCGATAGGTAGTTTATATAGAGAGCCATAGGTGTTCCTCCCCTTTCACTAGCAAGGTGGGACTAAAGGATTTCACCATCCTCTTGCTCCCACATGGGCCTTTGAATTTTCTCTAGGAATTAGTTGATCTGGGCCAAACCCACTTTATTCCAACATCACCTCCGGTGACTTTTGGATATGTGTTATCAAAGGCTAGGCGTTTTTCAAAAGGAAATAGATCTGGTCCTTCTTTTCAACCGAAATTAGAGGGGTCAGTTATTGGTAGTCAATTTTCAAATTCTCAAATATTGCATCAATCTCCTTCAGGGTCACGTCAGGAAATCCGGAGCCACCTTAGACCCTTTCATAACCATAATAGTGGATTACTCAAACTTTTTTCTCGCACTTGGAAGCCTCTTATCAGGGAGTGTTCTTTTTGGCTTGGGACTAAGGCTGTGTTTGTTTAGGTCTTTGGAGGAGAAGTCAGCTGAGCCGAAGAAGCTAGCCGACTGGAGCCGAGGAGGTCGGAGCTGGAAGAGACTTGCTGTTCGTTTAGTTCGACCAGTGAACCTGTGGCTGGTGCTGGATGGGAGTGGAATGTCTGAAACGCCCTTGTTTACTGTAAATTGGGTGTAAGTCCCGGGTTAGCTGATTTTAGGGTAATTGTCGTGTTTAAGATCTGTTTTAAGTGTGAAGTACATGACTTTGACGGGATTTATCTGAAATTTTGTATTTTGTCTGGATTTAGCATAAATTACCTGATTGTAATAAGTTTAAACTGAAATTGAGTGTTTTCATACAATTGATAAAATTTAACAATGAGAAAGCCACACATAAATGATTGCAGATAATAGAAAATATTATTAATCAAGTGATTGTCGTAGTCCAATGCTATATCATAGTTACACCAAAATGTACCACTAATCATCATCCAAAATCTACCCATAAAATGTCATAATAGAGATACTAATATTGAATTATTTTTCCATACTCCAATCAACCTGTAGCAGCCAGCAGCCCATTAGCAATAGCTTCACGAGTTGCGATCATGTCCACATTGCCTTCTCCCTCATGGTTCCCCCCAGTTGTGGAAACCACATGCCCTAGAGGAATGTAGTTCTCATCACGGTCACACCTATCAAAGTGCATATCAAACACTTGGCTCTCTCTAATGAAGTTATGCAATGCCATGCACGCGATGATAATCCTCGTTTGCTTCTTTATTGGGTAACTAGGGACGGACCGTAAGATGCGCCATTTTTGCTTCAACACACCAAATGTGCGCTCAATGACATTACGGAGCGAGGAATGAGCATAATTGAACAACTCTTTTTTACCACTTGGTGCTCGGCCTTGGCGGAACTCAGGTAGATGGTACTTTTGTCCTCTATATGGTGCAAGATAGCCAGGTTCGTTGGGATAACCAGAATCAACAAGATAATATTTGCCTACAAATTATATATGTTAGTGAAAGACAACACAAACAGTAATATGTATTATAGTTGATGTATATAGAGTTTATACCTGCTGGAGGATGTGGAAACCTCTCTTTGTACTTGTCGAGTGTATCCCTGAATATCCTTGTGTCGTGTGCGTAACACAGCCACCCGGCTACCACGAGGTGAATCTCATGTCAAAGTCACATACTGCCATAACGTTCTGTGTTGCAAACCCATGGCGACCAACATGGTTAATCATCTCATCAGCTGGCACAACAACTGGGATATGTGTCCCATCAATTGCACCTATGCAATTGTTGAAGTGTGGTGAGAATCTTGAATCACGAAGTCTCTCATGTATGGTTGTGAAATTGGGATCAATGGGTTTTATGATGTATTCTCGCCATTCTATTCAAGCATGTCAACACATGCCTAAACTTTCTATGGATGGTGTCCGTTGATCTATGGAACCGATTGTGCACTTGGCTCACAGATTGGGGTCCACCAACAGTCCACAGAAACATTGCAAGGGCCTCTTCAGAACACATAAACTTTGTTGCTTTCAATCCATAATGTTGTACCAAGGTATCATGCAGTGCATCAAAACAAGGCCTAGTCATTCTAAACATTTTGTAACATTCTTCTGTAGACCCCAAAGTATCAAAGGTCCATTCTTGACCAAGACTCTGTGCTCCTTCTTCTTCCTTTTGTACAGTACTTTGCACCATGCGCAATAGTAACATAAGCGACATACAAGAATCAGTGCTGCCTTCTCCTTCTTAGCAGCTCCTTTCTCACAACAAAGAAAGAATATCACCATCACTAGAATCAGTCTCAACATCGCTTCCACTTGTTGTGCTCATCTAAAAACAAGAAGTAAACAATATAGGAGCATACAAAGAAGTAAACAAGAAAGGAACATGACAAAAGTACAATATAGGTGCATACAAAGTAGTAAACAACATTAGACCATAACGAAGATACAATATAGGAGCATAGAAAGTATCATTACAAATTTTAAAAAGGGTCTCAAGCAACTAAGGGTACTACATTGTCTAATAGCATAAAAGAAACATAAAAGAAACATAAAAGAAGCATAAAAAAACATAAAAGAAACATAAAAGAAGGGTCTAATGCCTCTTCCTGTCCTCATATTGCCTCTTCAACCATTGGAACCTCCCCTCATTTGTCTTCATAGCATAAAAGAAGCAACGGTTCTCAAGTTTACCAAACAACTTTGTAGCAATGTAGTACTCATCACTTGTTTCAGTTGCCCCACACTTGATAACTTCATCCATGATGGCATTAATATCATTGGCCATAGAGACATTGCTAGATGCATCTGATTTGTCCTCACTAATGACATGATCAACAAATCTCTTGAAGTCCTTTCCATAAGGATCTTTCTTAGGCCTCTTTGGACTGCGTGCAATAGCAGCAGCCCCATGCTTCTTTTGAACAGGCACAGGTGCAGGGCTAGGTTGAGGGGTCACTTGAGCTTCATCCTCCAAATCAACAATGTCTTCATCTATCTGAATTGTTGCAGGTGCAGGTGCAGTCTCCTTCTCTTAAACACTAGGCATTACCGAAGACTTCCCAGAGATATTTGCCCTCTGGAACATGGCCTCTAGCAACGACAAGTTGTCCGGAGGCCCTTTACGAAATCGTCTGATGTCTTTATGGACCTGCACATACAAAGCAATCTACGTTAGTACAACAACATAACATGAGAAAGAAATGTACAATGCTTTTGAAAGATCAATACCTTGATCATGCTAGCCCACTCTTCTTCACTAGCTGTTATAGTTTGTTTCTCATTATCCCATCCAAGTCCAGTTGCTTTTTGCAAGTAGTACACCCAAGCTGTCCAAATACTCTTCAATTCATCCCATCGATTTTTCATTTGTTTTTTGGTATACATTCTACCAGTCCGCTTGTGGAACTCTTCGATTAAATTCTTGTAACCTGTTGGACTCAATGACTTGGTAGGCCTATTGCCATCAAGGGTCTCATTGGCAGCAATTTCACAGAATATCCTTGCTGCATCAACATCCCAAACTGCCTTTTGTTCCATCTATCATATGCAATTTTAGTTTATGAATACAATAGCATCAGTTTAGGTGCTTGCTGCATGCATTCAACAATCAACAATATCTATCAACAATCTACAATCTACAATATCTATCATATGCAACATTCACAAACTAACACATCACACTAGGATCTGTTGATCCTGTTACTCAAAACACTATACAGCAAACACTATACAGCAACGAGTAATGAGTAGTCACAACATCTGTTGATCCTGTTACTCAAAACCAAAAGGTTGCAAACACTAGACAGTAGTGAGTAGTCACAGCGCACAAATTTCTGCTATTCAGAATTTCTCCTAAGTTCAGCTTTCAAACTTAGAAAAAGCTTCGCTAAAATCAGTTACTATTAAACAGGAATACCACCTAAGCAATGGTGAAACTGGGCTAAAATCAATCGATATGAATACCGCCTAAGCAATTGCCTAATTGATCCCTAAACCAACCAAAATCAGGGCCTCGTCAAACTGCATCAATGCAATGTAGCCTGTGAATGACTCTTATCCCTAAACAAATCTTACACACAAAATACCAGATGCTTCTAATTTTGCATGGAAGTTAGTGCGCTGCTGTTGGTATGATGTTGGGGTATTTTCATTGTCGTTAATCACTTGCTAGGATGATTAAAGTAATTTTGTTTGGTATTACATAGTTGTATACTACTTGCATAAATTGGAGTAATCTTGTAGCATGTATTCGGTCGAACATGTAATGATTTTATATAGATTGAAAGATAGTCTCTAGGATATGCATTTTCCAATGTATTGGTGTATACGTACATGGCCTGCCTTGCTTTTAGGATATGCATAAACAACCAGATTGTACATCAGGCTTCTAGCCTCTAGGGCTTATCAGGTATACGTACATAAACGAGTTAGGTTGGTATCTAAGTCTCAAAATACTGCATATCACTGTCACTGAACAAATGTCCTGGACTTCGTCTCACGAAAACACAAGTCACACAAACAAATAGGTTCGTCTCACGAAAACACAAATTTCTTACTAGCCTGAACTTCATGAGCGCTTTGTGGATGCTGTCAATTTCTTGTTGGCAGTGAAAGCTAAATTTGTGAAAGTCACCTTGGAGCGGAGGGGCGTAGCGCCAGCTAGAGCAGAGGGCTGCGCTACCGGTTGGAGCAGATGGATGCAAGATCTTACCGAGCAGAGGGAAGGCCGCCGCCGAAATGTATGGGCGCGCAGCGCCAGAGATAGGCAGCTGCCGGCTGGAGCAGCACCGACGAGGCGGGGCGGAGGTCGCGCCGGGGACGTCGTCGGCGAGGGGCACAAGCGGCCGGCGACGCAGCTCCGCCGGAACCCTAGCGAGCCGCCACGGTCGCGTCTCCGATAGCACAGGAGGTCAAGAGAATAACAGGATAAAAAACGATTCGTTTCTGATAATAACAGGATGGCAATTTTTTGTAAATAAGAGTCAAGTTGCAAGGGTACCAGGGAAGTGGGATTTTCAGAAGCTCTAGCCAGCCCGAGAAGCATCGTTTTCCTTGCTTCTCTCGCGTAGTGCAAATTGGGCTGGAGCTTCTCCTCTCCAGCTAGCTGAAAAATTACTGTTTGTTTTGGCTTATGGCTTATGAAGGCCTAGAAGCCAAAAAAGCCTAAGTAGAAGCCTAAACAAACAGACCCTAAGTCAGGCGATCACCGCTGTTTTGCTTTGGTTCTTCGTCACCAGATGGATGGTGCTAATGGGCAAGGTGATGTTCCTAGTAAGGTAAACGGGATGGGAAGGTTGGCTAGCCAAGGTTTTCGCGGTGGATCACGAGGTGGTCGAATCTCAAGAATTACTGTTGGACATGGAGGTTCTTTTGGTATTGGTGCTGGAGTCAATGAACAAGTGACCGGAAATCAGTCTGGTGGATTTTTCCGAGGCCGTGCCCACTGGCAACCTCGTTTCTTTGGCGTGGCCGAGGGCGTTTTAATGGAGGATTCAATGGTAGGGGTCACGGCCGAGGCCATGGTTTTTCAGGTGGGGAAACAAATACTGCATATCCCTCGAAGAAGCAAGCTACAGGGGGCAGTAAAGATGGGCAGGCATTGGTGAACAGCACAATTAATCAATCATCTTCATCAGCCCCGGTATCTAAGGTACTTGACAATGTCAATAAAGCCAATTTGTTTGTTCCCGTTGTCAGAAAAGAGGGCATTTATATTCAGATTGTGAAGCAATAATCTTTTGTGATATTTGTGAGGATGAACAACATATTGCCAGCAAATACCCTTTGCTGAAATTACCAAAACCAACTGCTAACTTGTGTGGATATGCTTCGGATGATCTCGGGTTTTATCAAATTTTGTTCTCAGGTTCTAAGAAGCCTCGTAGTGATTCCACCAAGATAGCATTGGTTCGTATTGAAGGTGATACTTGGACTTCTGAAAGATTGTGTGATGAGTTACATAGAGTAATTCCAATTAAGTGGCAGTGGGAGGTCAAGGATCATAGTCAGCGTTCTTTTTTGGTTTCATTTCCGTCCAAGATTGAACTTGTATAGATGATAAGCATTAGTGAAGTTAAAGTAAAACACCATGAAGGGGTAGTTATGTTTTTTCAAGAGTAGAACCCGAAGGCAGATGCAAAGTTTCAGCTTGAAAAATTTTGGGTGCAAGTGTTCGGGGTTCCGCATGAAATTTGTCTATTTATCTTTGTGTGCTGTTGGGTCTATTATAGGAGCAACTCAATTTGTTGATATGGTTAGTATAAAAAAAACTGGGATTGTGCATTTGCATGTTGTGGTCACTGATGCCCTCTATGAAATATGTGTGTGGGGGGTGCCCTCTATGAAATCTTCTTTGTGGTTCAAAACAAAGATCAAGTGGGGACATATTCCTTGGAAAATGGTACTGAGAGTAAAGGGAAGGGTAAGAAATAGGTAGATGATGATGAAGAAATGCAGGACAGAGACAGCAAGAGGCCTAAACAGTTGTTAGAATGATCATCTGAGACACATCTTGATTCATCCGATGTTCCTATGCCATCCGATATCCACAGAACTTCTAGACTAGTCAGATTTGCAAAATGGTCTTCGGTGATTGTACCATGTACGTTGTTTTTGTTTAGGCGCAATTCTTTCAAATTTGTGAGTTCCCGTATCCCAACCGGTATCGCTCCTGACAGTTTATTGTTATTGAGCCATATTGTAGTCAAACTGCTGAAATACTCTAGCCGAGCTGGCAAGCTCCCTGTCAAATTGTTGTGATGTTTATCAAATCCCATCTATGAAATAGTTCTGCTATGTCCACGCTGATGAAGTTGCGGGCTCTTCTCTGGTGGGTCGAAGGCGTAGTTGCGGCACTTCCAATACCTCCTCTTCCAAGTTGAAATTTTCCAAGAGCAGACAAGCTTGCAAGGATCTCCACACATACACATTGGTGGTACAGCTCTAGGAGGTAGGAAGAGATCCTGGTACGCTGAATTGCGCGGCCAAGCGCTTCCCTATTCCTTTGCTTTCCCTTTTCACTTTCCACTTGCACGCCTCGGCATTTTGGATTGATCATCTACTTTTTTTTTTCTCCCTCTCCTTCCCTTCTCTCTTCTCTTCTTTCTTACTATTTCGCTGCTGCCTTTGCGAGACCGCGAGCGGTTATAAAGGGTAGATATCGCCCGGATGTGGAGCGATCGCCCGGATATGGAGCGATTGCCCCATATTAGGGCGATATTTAGCCCGGGCAGTGTGCCCCCTGACAGCATTGACGGCATCGAACGGTAGTTCCTGACATTTTTACATCGCTAAGTCGCTAAATCGCAGAGTCGCTAAGTCGTTAAATCGCTAAGTCGCTGAATTGCTAAGTTGCTGAGTCGCTAAGTCGCTGAGTCGCTGAATCGCTGAATCGCTAAGTCATTGTGCCGTGGCAGCTAACGGCAGTGATGGCCGTAACAAAAAAGCTGACACGACAGCTCCTATCGTGAGTCGCTAAATCGCTGAGCCACTAGGTCGCTGAGTCGCTAAATCGCTGAATTGCTAAGTCGCTGAGTCGCCGTGCCGTGGCAACTAACGGCACTAACGAAAACGCTGCCACGATAGCTCCTATCGCTGAACCGCTGAGTCGCTAAGTCGCTAAATCGCTGAGTCGCTGAATTGCTAAGTCGTTGTGCCGTGGCAGCTAACGGTAGTAACGAAAACGCTGCCATGGCAGTTCCTATCGTTGAGTCGCTAGGTTGCAGAGCCGCTAAATCGCTGAGCCCCTAAGTCGCTGAGTCGCTAAATCGCTAAGTAGCTAAGTCGCTGAGTCGCTGAGTCGCTGAGCCGCTAAGTCGCTGAGTCGCTGAATCGCTTAGTCATTGTGTCGTGGCAGCTAATGGTAGTGATGGCCGTAACAAAAAGCTGACACGACAGCTCCTATCGTGAGTCGCTAAATCGTTGAATTGCTAAGTCACTGAGTCGTCGTGCCGTGGCAACTAACGGCAGTAACAAAAACGCTTCCACGATAGCTCCTATCGCTGAACCGCTGAGTCGCTGAGCCGCTGAGCCGCTAAGTCGCTGAGTCGCTGAATCGCTAAGTCATTGTGCCGTGGCAGCTAACGGCAGTGATGGCCGTAACAAAAAGCTGACACGACAGCTCCTATCGTGAGTTGCTAAATTGCTGAGCCGCTAGGTCGCTGAGTCGCTAAATTGCTAAATTGCTAAGTCGTTGAGTCGCCGTGCCGTTGCAACTAACGGCAGTAACAAAAACGCTGCCACGATAGCTCCTATCGCTGAACCGCTGAGTCGCTGAGTCGCTAAATCGCTGAGTCGCTGAGTTGCTGAATCGCTAAGTCGTTGTGCTGTGGCAGCTAACGGTAGTAACGAAAACGCTGCCATGGCAGTTCCTATCGTTGAGTCGCTAGGTCGCTGAGCCGCTAAATCGCTAAGTCGCTAAGTCGCTGAATCGCTGAGTCGCTAAATCGCTAAGCCGCTAAGTCGCTAAGTTGTTTTGCCGTGGCAGCTAACGGCAGTGACGGCAGTAACGAAAACGCTGCCATGACACTAATTTTTGCTATTTTTTTGTTGATTTTTTGAAAAAAATATTAAAAATAAATATTAAAAAAATTATACTCCTCTTCTCTTTCCTCTTCCTCTTCTTTCTCTCTTCTTCCCCTTTTCTTTCTTTCTTTCTTTCTTTAATTTGCTTGGCTTCTAGCCACTGGCCGACGAGTGAGAGGGGAGCCCCTATCGCTCAGGGATGGGGCGATCGCCCTAGGTTGGAGCGATTTTGACCTGCCACCTTACAGCACTTATGAGGGGTCCTATCGCCCCCATATACGGGTGACAGATGCCCAGTTTTGCTATTTTTTTGCGTTGATTATTTTTTAATTTTTTTTTAAATAAGTGTTAAGTAAAAAATAATCTGCTCCACCTCTTCCCGTGCAGGCCGACACCTTGACAGGTGCGTACCATTACGTGGGCTCCATGGTGCGCATCAGCGCATCTGCTTGGCTATTTTTTGTTTGTCTCCCAAGCCCAACATAGTGCGGGCCGCGCGCACGGCATATGGACGGCCCTGGCGATACGAGCTGTCAGCCTGTCGCTAACGTAATGTGGGCCAACTCAAGGATTAGGCTGAGTGGTTCCTACGCTCAGCGAGTAGAAGGCAACGGCGTCTCACGTTCGCGGGGAGGGTTCAGGGGAGAACAGGGGATTGCGTTGAAGTGGGCGACGGCGACGTCATACCATGGGGGGAAGCAACGGATCGCATCTCCGGTGGGCCATCGGGGGCAGCGGCGGGCGTCTGCGGAGGAACGTTCGACGTTCGAATCTGTCGAGCGCGGTTGGAACCTCACCGAGGGATGGTAAAACAACTGGGCCCCCATCTTTATTCATTGTAAGCGTGTTTAAACTCGTATACACACCCAAATATAACAACCAGCTCGGTTGAGCATGCTTAAGTATTCTCGAAAAAACTTTTAGCATGCTTAAATACATGTATTTATAAAAAAGCAGTACAGTTTACCAAGAGTGCTTTCTACTAAAATCCAGACAGTACATAGAACCAAGCAAGAACCTGCTCGTGTGATCTCAGCTCCTACCCCGCTCTTCTTCTTCTTTTCATAAAAGCCCAACTCCCTAGTGCTTGTGAACAAACCCAGTCGTACAAGCTGTCAGCAAATAAGAAACAAACAAATCTCCATTTCCGGTAGAACAAGAAGGCACAGAAGACAATCCAAAGACCGACTACACATCCTATGCCCATGCCAAGGTACAATGAAACCGCGTCACTCATGCCTTCATGCTCTTCAGGAGAGCGTGGGGTTATTCCAGCTCCTGAACAATTCTTCTGTAGAGGTGGACCACAAAGACCTGGGTTGCCAATATAGATGGATGCCTGGTTATCCAGAGTTCTTAGTTGATTCCCAGATGGTATTTTTCCGGTCAAATGATTATAAGACAAGTTCAAGTATGTCAGAGATGTTAGAGCTGATAAACTTGTAGGGATTACACCAGAGAGGTCATTGTATGAGAGGTCAAAAGACTCCAATTCCCGTAGTTCACCAATACCTTTGGGGATTATGCCACTGAGATGATTCCAAGATAAGTTTAAGTTTTTCAATGCAATAAGCATACTGATTTCTGCAGGAATCTGCCCTGTTAAACTGTTGCAAGACAAATCAATATTTACCATGTATGCGATTCCTGTTGTAAACTCAAGCTGTTGACCTTTTGTAATCACCGACAAACTATCAGTGTAAGCAGCAATGTACATGTCCAAAGTGACCAGTCCAAATTCAACAATTTGTAAAAGGGCATCATGTTTATCGGGAGTTCGAGCCATAGCTACCAGACTTCCAAGTGATTGTGGTATGTCACCTGAGATGTTGTTGCATGCAAGGTCTAAATATTGAAGCCCTTTCATCCTTGTGAGTTGGTCAGGGATGCCACCGGAGAACATGTTTGAGCGTAGCCGCAGTAATGCTAAATACGGTAAACTTTCCCCAATCCATGTTGGTATGCTGCCAGAAAAAATATTGTATGCCAAATCAAGAAATTTTAGCTCTTTACACCTCTGAAGAAACAATGGGAATGACCCTGAAAGATTGTTGTTATTTAAGTTGAGCATGGTAATATTTGAGGTTTTGGACCCATGAAAACAATTGGGCAATGTCCCGTTTAGTAGGTTCTCTGATAGGTCTAAAAATTCCAATTGTTGCAACTGAAACAGGGAGCAGGGAATGGTTCCAGAAATAGAATTTTTGAAGAGAACAAGTACTGCTAGCATTGGTGCTCCAATATCTGATGGCAGTGCGCCCGATAGGTTGTTTCCAGAGAGGTCCAAGTAGGCTAGATTTTTCGGAAGTGTTGGGATCGGGCCAACAAGTTGGTTAGAACTGATATCCAATGTAACTGCTTCCAAACCGCCAAAGAGAAATTCTGTCGGAAGACTCCCAATAAGCAGATTTCTCGACAAATCCAAATATCTAGCACTGTATGTAGAGATCCAAAACTCAGCAGGTATGGAACCATGTATGGATGTGTTTGAAATGTCGAGGGTGAGAATTGATCGGCCAGGTAGCCATGCTGGAAATTCGGGCCCTAGCATGCAAGATCTAAAGCCAGCTGAAGTTAATCTGAATGGAGTATTCCATGTATTGTTGACCATCATAGTTAACGAGTTATCAGATAACCACAGAACTTCTAGAGTAGTCAGATTTGCAAAATGGTCTTCGGTGATTGTACCATGTAGGTTGTTTTCGTTTAGGCGCAATTCTTTCAAATTTGTGAGTTCCCGTATCCCAACCGGTATCGTTCCTGACAGTTTATTGTTATTGAGCCATATTGTAGTCAGACTTCTGAAATACTCGAGCCGAGCTGGCAAACTCCCTGTCAAATTGTTGTAATCCAAGTATAAATTTTGTAACTCTTCCTCTGGCAATCTATGAAATAGTTCTGTTATGTCCATGCTGATGACGTTATCTGATAACTGCAGCTCTTGCAGTTTCTTCAGGTTATGGAAGGTCGACGGCACCACTCCGGTGAAGTGGTTTTGATGAAGACGCAAGCTTTGAAGGGTGGTCAAGTTTCCCACTGCGTCAGGGATAGGACCATGGATTCCGCAGCCAAACAGGGAAATTTGCTGGACACTGGGCAGATCCCAGAACAAGCTCTTTGCTCCAAGAGATGAGTTAAAGGAGTTGAAATCGAGGTAGAGGAGCTCTAGGGACGAGAGGTTAGAACCCAACGGGGGAGGCATAGTGTTCTGAAGCCCGCAGTAACCAAGGTCAAGGGTTAACAGAGAGGGGAGCATGCTGACAGCATGGGCCCAGTCGATGGCAGAACTGAGGTCCACCTCGGACATGGCGAGGTACTGCAACCTCCGAAGCCCCGATACCCATCCGAGATCAGGCGAGTGAGAAGTTTGTAACAAATTGTACAGCTGAAGGCTGAGCAGATTTGAGAGGTTGCCGAGGTGGGGAGGAATTCGCCCGCCAAAGTTCGAGTATGAGAGGTTGAGGTCCCTCAAGCTCCCGATGGCGCCGATGAGCCCCGGGATCGGTCTGCCGCCGAAGTTGTTCCATGAGAGGTCCAAGTGCTTCAAATGACGTAAAGTGAGCAGGGAGGAGCTTATCTCACCTCCTATGCTTCCCATGGCTTGTTGATATGAACTGAAACTGTTGATTTGGAGCTTGACGACGTGGCCGGTCCGGTTGCTGCACCCGACGCCCGTCCACCGGCAGCAGTCTTGGCCCTGCCACGACGACAGGTAGTTGCCGGGGTCGGTGAGGCCGGCTTTGAGCGCGAGAAGCGCGTCCCGCGCGCGTGGGACGCAGAGGGTGCTCGGCAGCAGCGCAGGCGCGGCTGGGGCGGATGAGCTCCGGAGGAAGACGAGGCAACACGTCGTTAGGATTAATATTGTCCTAGCTTGGCTTAGGCGCCTTGGCACGGCCATCTTTTGGGTACGTACGTATACTGTCTAATCGCCGGAGGGTTTCACCCTGCGCTTCTGCATCGCGGTGGCCTTTTGATCTGAGCTCGCGACGCAATATTTCCTTCCAATTTGTCAAGGTCCGAGTCCCTGCCGCGTTGTCTTGGTAACACAGCGAAATGCCCCGTTCATCAAGTTAGCTGACTTGAATGGGATGTCAGCTTGTGGTTTACTGTAAGCTAGCGGTCCGTCAGCTAATTGATTTTAGCGCGTGAAATTCGCCATCCGCCTTGGAACAGGAAGCCCATGGAATTCCATGCGATGGGAACACGCCCTACACAGTGCCGGAACTATACAAATTTCCAAGGAGCTGCACACTCTCGTAGAATAATTTCGTAATAATATAAATCCAACACATATATTTGAAATTTATTAAAAATACAATACAAATAATTCTAAGGTCTTAAAAATCCCAAACCATCAAATTCGGAACCAATTCAATTAACAAATTTTACTACTACAGAATAATACATCACGAGAGGTGCTTTTATGCTCTTCCTTTTAAAAGTTTCACAACTATTAAAGCATGAATGAAGGGTAGATGGTGATTACTTACCCATTCGCTTGCTTTAAGATTTGTGCAACTTGTACTAGAAGGAAGAGCATAGAAGCACCTCTTATACATCACTATCGATTCATCTGTGTCGGTTCCAAACTTTTGACTAAAAAACCGATTATGATACGTGTATGTCATTTATAAATTTTGGTAACAAGTTATCACAATCGGTTCTGAGAAAGAATCGATTGTGATAAAAATCATCATCACAATCGGTTCTTTCTAAGAACCGATTGTGATAACCCGTTTCCTCATCACAATCGATTCTGATTTGTGATGAGCCTCGCTAGGTTTTATATCCTCTCAGGATGAACTCTCCTCTGTTGGTGTTCTAGAGCAAAAAAAAACCGTCATCACCCCGAAAAACAGAACATATTCTTGTTGAAACTTAGACTTGGAGGAGAAAATCTAAAATCCTTAAGAATATGTGTTAAGAGGGTAAGTTGAAGCCCTAGCTTGAGAAGATTTCCCCTCTATTTTTTCTCATTTGAAGTTTTCAGCATATTTATAAGCAAGCACTTAGTAGTGACGACGACACACATGAAATAAATTACATGCATGTAGATCATTAAGAAGGGTTGTATTGTAATGCCAAGTCTAATTGAGACAAGCTAATGCCATTTCAAGGGTAAAGTACCAGCAAAGTAAAAGTACAAACTTGCCAACTTGTTCTCTATAACTTGTTGTTGAACCTGTTTTAGTTAAAATATACAGGACAATACTTCCATAAGGAAGGAAAGGGAAGGATTTTTTCACTCAACGCAAAATTATTAGTAATTACTTGCACATTCTTTTCACTCCATCCAAACACAGCACATAATCCCAGACAATTATTAGAACAATACCAAGAATAATACCGACACTACTAGTCCTTTCATATTGCAGTCGGTTTCAGTTAAAACCGACACTACTAATCAAACCTATTGCTTTTTGTGAAGGCAATGAAAGGAATGCATTTCAATAGCATATATACAGAAAGTTCAGCAAAGTGGAGACCGACTCGGCTTGAACTTAAATTAGACGGCAAATATAATTGAAGGTGTGATGGACACCACATCACAAACGGTTCTAGCTTAGAACCGATTGTGATGAGTGTGGTTATTACAATCGGTTCTTACTCAGAACCGATTCTTACTCAGAACCGATTGTGATAAGGGGGCCCTCATTACAATCGATTCTAGTTGAGAACCGATTGTGATGTGCTCGGGATAGTCCCGCCAAAGTGAAAATTGGGCGCCAAAGTGAAATTTGGGCGTCGAGCGGGTTCCAATTTCAAAATAATTTTGCTGGGAAAGCCACTGCCCTATATATTTACACACACCCTTGTGCTCACTACTCATCTCCTCCACTTGCTCCTCTCCTTCTCATGCTCTCCCTCTCACTTGCACTGTAGATAGATACATAGACAGACAGATAGATAGAGAGAGTGAGAGAGATAGGAGCCGAGGTGAAAGGCGACTGCACTAGGATGTGGATCTTGGTTTTGCATTTCTTGGTTTTGAAAGAAATCACTGCATGGAGCACTTCAATAATGGTAAGGAACTAAACTTTGATATATTGTGAGTTCTTCTTGTTCAAATTAACTTTATTTCTTTATTTTCCCATTATATCATGTACTAATTTTTCAGTCATTTTCAGATTCATGGTAATAACAAATGGGCATGGCTACAAAGCTGAGGAGGTGGTGTAGACCAAGGACAATGCAAACATAGAGTATCACTAGCTCTATAAAATATTTTCAAGTATATTCCATAAACACGTGCACAATATTTTGTCAAGTGTATCACCATCTTTTAATTGGATGAATGGGTAAATGATGCATGTGCACTGACTGTTAAGTATGTTTGTGTTCTATATTCATGTAAACGAATGTGATATGTGTATTGTAAAGTGTTTGTGTTCTATATATATTGTGAATGATATTCATACCGTAAACCAATCAAAAATAGTGAAATGAGGGGCCTCATCACAATCGGTTCTTTGCTAGAACCGATTGTGATGACCATTTATCACAATCAGGGAGAAAACCGACTGTGATAGCGCTTTCTCATTACTATCGTTGGACTTTCTATCGCCACCAAAACCGATTATGATGACTAAAAATGAAATCAATTGAAGAGATGATCTTGTAGCGTTGTTCAAATTTTTGATAATGCTAAGGCATACCCGGCATCTCTAGATCTGCCCCTGGCCGTCGAATGAGAGGAATTGTAGAGAGTTCTTTCTCAATTGATTTCATTTTTTTTCTATAGCAACAAATACATATAAGTATACATAAGCCCAATGGGCCAGATATTCAGTACACATAGGCCCACAAATATATATATATATATATATATATATCCCCAACACTCCCTCTCAAGATAGGTGATAGATATTTATCATCCCCATCTTATCACATGCAGACAAACACTACTAGAAAACTAGGCTTTACTATCGGCACATCACTACCGATTGGATTTGAACCTGTACTATAGTGACATCAGTACCAGCTCATTGGCTACAGGGCCGTAGTGGGCTTTTAGTACCGGTTAGATCCACTAACTGGTACTGATGCCCTCACATTAGTACCGGTTTGTGACACGAACCGGTACTGAAGGCACGGGGTACATTAATACCGGTTCATGACACGAACCGGTACTGATGCTCTCACATTAGTATCGGTTGGTGTTACGAACCGGTACTGATGCATCATTTCAGGAAATTTCAAAAGGAATGCATATTCTATGTATACTAGTACGCGATGGTGGGTTGGTTGGTTATAAGGGTGAGGCTGAAGTCACGAGGTTGCGTGTTTGAGTCTCGCTTCTCCCGTACATCCTCGACATATTTTGAAACATTTCTAGTCTTATTAGTACCGGTTAGTGGAATCGGTACTGATGCCCAATGGGCATCAGTCCCGGATGGCCTGTACCGGTTCAAAAATCGGTACTAATGGCTGTTATCAACCGGTACTGATGACCAGATCTGTAGCAGTGAAACACATTTTAACACTCTCAAACCTTTTGTTAGACAGTCGCTTACTTGTTCTCTAGATGTTACAAAGCTCAACTTTAGAATTCCTTCATCTAATCTCTATTTGATAAAGAAACGATCTATCTCCGCATGTTTTGTCCGATCATGTTGGACTGGATTGTCAGCAATATTTATAGTTAACTTGTTATCACACCATAGATTCGTGGGAATATCTCCCATCAGCTTCAACTCAGATAGGAGACTCCTTATCCATAACATCTCGCTCAAACTTACCGACATTGCCCTATATTCCGCATCAGCAGTGGAGCGAGATACCACCGGTTGCTTCTTACTCGAGGACACCAAATTACCACCAAAAAATACACAATAACCTGAAGTTGACCTCCTGTCATCAGGGCAACTAGCCCAGTCTGCATCACAATAACCTTCCACATTTAGTTGTTCATTCTTATTGAATCATAAACCCTTTCCTGGGGTTCCTTTCAAGTATCTCAAGATTCTAAGTGACCACTTCTAGGATCATGCATGTAATGACTTATCACACTCAGCATAAGTTATATCTGGCCTTTTGTGACACAGATAAATCAACCGTCCCACAAGCCTCTGATATCTCTCTTTATCCACCGGGTCTCCTGACTGAGCGCATAACTTGTGGTTCGGTTCAATAGGAGTTGAAGCTGGGCGACATCCAAGCATACATGTGTCATCAAGTAGATCCAATACATATTTTCGCTATGAAAGAACTATCCCCCTAGGGGATCTTGCAATTTCAATTCCTAGAAAATATCTAAGTTGGCCCAGATCCTTAACTTTGAACTCCTTGCTCAGATTCTCCTTCAGTCGAGCTATCTCTCAAGCATCATCTCCTATTATAATCATATCATCCACATACACGACAATAATGGTGATATGTTTTTCAACTGGTGATAAAACACTATATGATCTCCATTACATTGTCTATATCCCAAGCCTCACATTGCATGTCTGAATCGATCAAACCATGCCCTTGGTGATTGCTTGAGACCTTAGCACTTTTCCCTTAGTTTGCAAGGTGGTAAACCCAGATGGGATTTCCATATTACTTCTCCCTGGAGATCCTCATGTAAAAAGGCATTCTTAACATCAACTGATATAATGACCAATCTAAGTTAGCTGCACAAGAGACTAGTGTTCTCACTGTACTCATTTTTGCTACTAGTGCGAGGCTCTCATCATAATCAATTCCATATATTTGGTTGTACCCTTTTGCCACAAGTCTCGCCCTGTACCTCTCTATCATCCCTTCAGGATTTTGCTTCACTGTCTACACCCACTTGCAGCTAACCACCTTCTTTCTTGTTGGGAAAGGTACAAGATCACATGTCTTGTTTTTCTCAAGAGCTACCAACTTCTCCAACATGGCCTCATTGCTGGGGTCGAGGATATGACTAGATGAGGGTGAATATGCATTTATAAAATATTATCACTAATTAGATATGCTCCAATTACATCTCTGTCAAAACCTAACTAATATGCGGAAGCGAATAACTAAGGTCTTGACAATTAAGGCCTAAATTAACAAAGCTCACTAGTGCACTAACTAATTATGTCTCTAAATAAGAATTGTTATACTAATTAAGCAAGCATGAACAAGCAATTCTAAACACAATCAGGCAATTGAAGATAATAATACAATAAAGTAAATGCTTGAAAGTAAAAGAGACAAGTTACTTTTTCCCATGGTCTTAGAGACTTGCCGATCTCTCCTAATCCATGTTGAGGCAAGCCCAACTCTTTGGACCGGCTTAGCACTTGAGCACCCGTCTCGAATCCACTAGTGGTAGCAACTTTACCTCTTCGGGTAGACGTGCTCCAGCCTTCACAAACTTCGGCATGCTTCTCACAACCTCCATTGAGAGCTCCGCACACGACGCTCCTATGCCGTCAGGAGGGGGCAACCTCCAAGAGTAACAAGTGGAGTTTCTCACTTGAGCTTCACCTAGCACAACACATGCACTTACGGTGACCACTAAGTACAACACATGCACTAGGATCCTCCTCAAGTGCAACACATGCACAATGAGGTTTGAACCTACTCTCTAATTGCAAAACATGCAATTAGAACTCACTCTTAGCTCAAGAGGCAAACTTGTGAGTGCAACAAATGCACAACTCCACCCAAATACTCGTAAAACCAGTAAGCCCCAAATGCTAGCTCTTTGCATCCATTTATATCCCTCACATGAAATATAGCCGTTGGGGGCCAAATTGGGGAAAATTAGGATTTTCGGTACTACCGCCTTACTAGGGCCAATACTACCAGCCTCCATGCCAACGGCTAGAAAACTAACCGTTACGCAGGAAGCCCGGTACTACCGCCTAACTAGGCCCGGTAGTATCTCTCGAGCGTTAGTACTGGCCCCACGGGCGATACTGCCTGCCTTTGTGAAACTCCAAAGCAACCCTCTTTGGAAAATAGCTACCGCCCCATTTGACCGGTACTACCGCACCTCCGGTAGTACCACTCCCACATGGTCGGTAGCTTTGACCTCCAGAAATTCTGAGCAACACATGCTCCTCTAAAAAATAACTAACACTCAGACGAGCGGTAGCACCGCTCCCATAAGCGGTACTATCTACCAGCGGTGCTACGAGCCCTACATGGGTGGTAGTGCCGGCCTCAAGGAGAAAACTTGATTTTTCTCTAAAATCTTTTCTCCAACTCTCAAAGATTTATTCTTTGAGCCATGTGATGATCAACACATGATCAAGTCAATTTGCAAACACATTTGCAAACCCTATTGACATGCTCTAAAGAATTGCAATTAAACTCTTCAACTTTATTTACAAAACACATTTTGCAAACAAACCAAGAACCAATGAGTTCAATCTTCTTTTGCCATGAGGTAATCACCACAAGATTAC
The DNA here is from genome assembly GCA_036346355.1 of Rhipidocladum racemiflorum. Classification (NCBI taxonomy): domain Eukaryota; kingdom Viridiplantae; phylum Streptophyta; class Magnoliopsida; order Poales; family Poaceae; genus Rhipidocladum; species Rhipidocladum racemiflorum. Next base: position 3,703,830 of record CM070569.1, on the reverse strand, counting down.
GACACTTTGCAAACACATTGCAAATGCCCTCTTCACATGCTCTCTAGGATGCAACCCATAAACTCTTGCTCATTTGCAAAACCTATTTACAAATAGCAATTAAATCCCAATGCATGAGCTATCTCACTTTTGCAACACATGCAGATCCATAGCTTCATGCAAGAACCAAATTAACTCAAATTGCTTGAGCTTTCTATTTGCAATACATGCAAATTTCTATCTCGCTTTTGCAACACATGCAGATCCATAGCTTTATGCAAGAACCAAATTAACTCAAATTGCTTGAGCTCTCTATTTACAACACATGTAAATTTCTAGCTCCAAGAAAAATTCAAAAAACTCAAATGCTTGAGCTCTCTATTTGCAACACATGTAAATCTTAGCTCCAAGCAACCAATTAAAAATCAACTTGGTTGGGCTCTCTCCTTTTGCAACACATGCAAAACTTAGCTCCAAGCCACCACAAATAAAATTAAGAATTTAATTGAAGAACCAAGCATAAACTTCAATATTTGCATTTGCAACACATGCAAATCAAAGCATTATGCAAAAACCAATGCACGAGCTTCATCTATTTGCAACACATACCAAATGGTTAGCTCCATTCAAAATCCAACTATGTTGAGCTTTGAGTGAAACGTGGGTTGAGTTTATCAACATGTGATGAAGCTCAAACAAGAAACTCGATCCCTCTTAATAGAACGGCGATCTACCTAAATTAGACACTCTATCTAGTTTACCTTTACCATTGCACGCGATCCCCTTTTTGGGGCTTTTAAGATCTTTGATCTTTTTTGCTTCTTCCTGAGATCGGCACCCTTCTTGTTCATCCGCTCTTGATGAATTTTCTCTTCGGGATCTCCTCTTGACGCCCATTTACACTTGATGGCGCCCTTGTCCCGTTTCCTCTTCATATAAACTGCTTGGACTAAATCCTACTTTCATAACTCATGGAAAGCGTTAATCCAACATACATGGTTGTCTCAGTCATCTATCGCACTCTATTAACACATAATGGATGCCTCTAAGATCGATTGGGCACACTATAATCAATTTGAATGAAATAGTTATGTCATGAGTGCACCAATGCAACTAATGCTTCTTATACTTAAGAACTATCGATTATCCTTAATCAATCAAAGAAACACCATCAACACATGATAAAGTGTTCTTTGATGATTAAAAGACAATCGGCCTTGATTTAAATTGACATGAGTATATTTAACTACACAAGTATTCATATACTCAATGATGGAAGGTATTGATCCATAATGTGTGAAATATATGGAAATGATCAATACTCTAAACCATCAACCGTAGAATAAACTCCACAAGTATATGTGCATACATATAATTGACATTGAATCAATATGCATATATTCTATTATGATTGCATTAGAGTTTATCCTATGGTACCATAGGTATACTACAACTAGGCAATTTAAATATATACTCAAGATTTTGTTTCAATATTTTGATCCTTTAATATGTGGCAAGAAGACATGGATCAATGCTATGAAACATCAAGTTAAATTATGAAGTCCCCCTAGATGTGTGCATCCATGTAATATATGAATTGGCAACATGATGCACATCTTAGAGGTTAAAACAATAAAGGAATTCATACTTTAACTTGAATCCTAAGTATGCATTAAGATAATGAACATTAATACAATTGCATACCTTGGTTTTCCATTTTTCATCCAAATATGAGACTACTAATAATAAGTTCAATAGACATGTTAGTCTCATAAAAGATTAGATTTATCATTAAACAAGGATTAAGCATTAATCTAAAACCAATCACCAAAATCAATGGAGCTTGAACTTACACTCACTCCACTTTTGATCCTATTTTGCTTCCCTCCAATCTTTTGGAATCACTGCTAATTGTAAGATGCAATAAAGGCCTTATAACCAAGAGATAAAGACAAATATGAGACATAATTAGCTATGTCATTCTCAATAACATCCTTGGTGGTGGTATCTTGAAAGCCATATCTTGATGGAGGTTTTCCTGCAGTGCTTCTTTTTCCTCTTCTTACAGCAATGGGCAAATTAGATCCTCTTCCCCTCCTGTATCAGAGGGTAGCTATATAGGATTTAAAGAATCAGATGGCTGATCTTCCACCTTAATTATATTTTGTAACTGTTGTTGCTCCACTGGTTGCACCACTAAATATTTTGACTCCCTCCTCGTATAAACTTGCAGATTTTCTTCTTCGTTTGGTCTTCTCCATTTTTGTGTGTACATGGGTTCACTTACATGACATGGGGTTGAGTCAATGACCACCTTCCTCGATTGCTTGTCCTCTTTAGCTTTTAGCATCCCATCCTCCTCTTGCCAATCATCACACATATCAGAGAGATCCAAGTCAGTAAAGAGTACTCAGATTTGTCTTCTCTCCACAAAATGGAATGGATTCTCTAAAGGTTACATCCATGCTCACAAATGTATGCCGTTTAGATGGACTATAACATTTGTATCCCTTTTGTCCAGGTGAATAGCCTATAAAGATGCACTTGATAGCTTGGGGATCCAACTTTCCCACTGAAGGCCTATTGTAACATCCCAATTTTTGCTTTTTTTGCATTTGTTGTGCCTTTTGAAATTTTGGAATTTTTTGGAATTTATTTGAATTTATTTGGATCTATTTGAATTAAGTCCTTTTGAGAGAAGTATTTGAATAATTGAAAATTGGGATGTTACAAACCTCTCCCCTTAACAGAATCTTGACCCTGAGATTCAGAGCTAACTAATGAATATGTTTGGAAATTCTAACTTCATATCCTCTTCATGCTCCCAAGTAACTTCACTTTTTGAATGGTTACTCTACTGAACTCTGCAAAAGCGAACTGACTTGCTCCTGATCCTCTAATTAGCTGTATCAAAAATCTTGACTTGGTGCTCCTTGTAAGTCAAATCTTCTTGCAACTTAATTGACTCTAATGGTGTCTGATCTGCTGGCACACAAAAACACTTCTTTAACTGAGACACATGAAACACATCATGCACTCCTACCAATGATTGTGGCAACTCCAACTGATAAGCAACCTCTCCTCTACGGCTCAAGATTTTAAATGGTCCAACATATCTGTGCGTAATCTTTCCTTTGGTGTGAAACCTTTTAACTTGTTTAAGAGGGGTAACTCTAAGATACACAAAATCATCTGGCTCAAACTCAACTCTCATCAATGATTATCATCATAACTCTTCTGTCTTAATTGGGCGATCCTTATTCTCTTTCTGATCGTAGCAATCTGCTCTTCTGTTTCTTTAAAAATATCGGGCCCAAAAACAAGACCTTCTCCTATCTCATTCCTATTCAATGGAGTATGACAAGAATGACCATACAAAGCTTCAAATGGTGACATACGCAAAACTTGCCTATAACTATTGTTATAACTAAACTCAACATACGGCAAACATTTTTCCCACGAAGTAGCATAAGCTAAAGCACAAGCTCTCAGCATATCTTCTAAAATATGATTAACTCTTTCAGTTTGACTATCTGTCTGCGGATGATAAGCTATACTAAAATTCAAATGAGTTCCCATTGCTTCATGTAACTTATTCCAAAATCTCGAGGTAAATTGGGTACCTCTATCCGATACTACCTTCTTTAGAACTTCATGTAAACATACAATCCTTGACATATACTGAAAGATTGGAATAGCGATCAGAGAGGGCTGAATGATCCCAATTTAAAATTTCCCTTACCTCTTGTTCAAGAAGAAACTAACTAAGAACCATGCACACAAGAGAAAAAATAATTTCCCAAAATCTGGTAGAGGGTGGCACTACCGTAGGCACAAGGGCGGTAGTGCAGGACTTACGGTACTACCTCTCGTAAATAGCGGTAGTGCCAGGCTCAAGACCAAGACACAGAAATAGCACAAACTCAAGAGCAAAATTGATGAAACTTTGAATCTAAAGCTCCGAGTCACATGCAACTTGGTAGTTGAGTTCACAAGGATGACAGGAACTTATTCCACCTATCGATTCGAAGAATCGACGACAAAGCTCCAACCTTTCTTGTTCTGAAAGAAGATCACACCAAGTTGTGGCAAAAGAGGAAATCTGTGATCTAGGCTTGCTCGTGAGATTTTGATGATCAAGATGAACTTGGATACATTCTCACATGTCACAGCAAGCTAGAGAACAAGAGGAGCAACTTCCAAAACATGATCTACAAAGATTTCTTCATGATGACCAAAGAGATTGGTTTTCTTGCAAAAATGAATCCAAATCTGTCGACGATTGGAGAACGGGCTCCCGCCGAGCTTACTTGTTGAACGAGGGATCAACCGAAGCCCCTTTCTGCCAAAGGTGTAGCATCGAAGACGCGGGAGATGGTCCCTTAGAACAGACAGAAACACAAGGATTTTATCCTGGTTCAGGCCTCTCATGATCGGACGCCTAGGATAAAGATAACTAGCAGACTGTGAACAAACACATGCTGCCGCATCCCATGCATGGATCAGATGCACAGGGGAACTAGGCATAGATCGGACGCCTAGGATAAAGATAACTAGCAGACTGTGAACAAACACATGCTGCCGCATCCCATGCATGGATCAGATGCACAGGGGAACTAGGCATAGATCGGACGCCTAGGATAAAGATAACTAGCAGACTGTGAACAAACACATGTTGCCGCATCCCATGCATGGATCAGATGCACAGGGGAACTAGGCATGGATCAGACGCTTAGGCTACTAGTGGATTGCAAGCGGACTCACATTGCCACATCCCGAGCATGGGTCTAATGCTCGAGGAACTGACAGACGAGCCAGGCTCGAGCTGCCACATCCTGGACATGGACCAGACGTCTAGGGAAATAAACTGGGAAGACTTGTGCTCAAACGCAGAGCATGCTCGGCGCGGAACACAAACCATCTCCGAGCGTAACGCGTGCTCGGAGGAAGAGACTCGCGCCCGAGCGCAATGCCTGCTCGGCGCGGAACAGGAACAGTCCCCGAGCGAAACGCGTGCTCGGAAGGAGAGACTCGCGCCTGAGTGAAATACATGCCCGGCGCGGAACAGGAACAGTCCCCGAGCGAAACGCGTGCTCGAAGGGAGAGACTCGCGCCCGAGCGAAGTGCGTGCTCGGCGCGGAACAGGAATAGTCCCCAAGCGAAACGCGTGCTCGGAGGGAGAGACTCGCGCCCGAGCGAAGTGCTTGCCCGGCGCGGAACACGAATAATCACGAACAGTCCCCGAGCGAAACGCGTGCTCGGAGGGACAGACTCGCGCTCGAGCGAAGTGCGTGCTCGGCGCGGAACAGGAACAGTCCTCAAGAGAAACGCGTGCTCGGAGGGAGAGACTCGCGCCCGAGCGAAGTGCGTGCCCAGCGCGGAACAGGAACAGTCAATTTTTAAGGTATAACAAGATCAATTCCCGTGTGCAATGCCCGTCCGGTGTGAAGAAACACACGTCCGAGCTAAAAATTTACTCAGTACAGATTCGAGCGAAAAGCCTGCTCGGGCAAGGGGATGAAATTTGCGCTCGAGCGAAGAACTTGCTCGGCGCAAAACTGAAACGACTCGCCTAAGCACAGTTTGCTTGAGGTAAAGAACTTTTTTTTTACATATCTTACCTCATCATAAGTTGTGCAGTATCGGTCATCAGATGTGGAAGATGACGCCTTCGGGATTCCTTTGGCAAAGAATCCGTCGATCCCCACGGACGGCGCCAGCTGTCAATGATTGGAGAACGGGCTCCCGCCGAGCTTACTTGTTGAACGAGGGATCAACCGAAGCCCCTTTCTGCCAAAGGTGTAGCATCGAAGACGCGGGAGATGGTCCCTTAGAACAGACAGAAACACAAGGATTTTATCCTGGTTCAGGCCTCTCATGATCGAGATAATAGCCCTACATCCAGTCGCCCGATGGTGTTTTTCTGTATTGAAATGATGGATACAAGTACGTGGATCTCCCCACGGGATCCCCTTTCTCTGTTGATGGAGAGAGAATTAAATACTAGGTGCCTATGTACATACATGGTAACTAATTCCTAAGATCACGCCTGTTGCCCTCTTTGGACGTGTCCATGATTCTCGCCAAGTTTGAATTATTGGTATAACTCCTTGGCGAAATAGTCGCCACTTTCCTATTTTATGGGTTGACCACGTCCTCCGGCAATCTCCGAGCATGCCTTTGGTCTGGCTTCTACCATCCCGCGTCCTTTCCGAGCATGGTTGCTCGGGCACGTCTTTGAGGCTTATAGCCGACCATGCTTTGCTTTGATATTACGAGTATACTTGTGCCCGAGCATGATAATGTCCGAGGCTCACGCTTGGGTATCGCATCCAAGCCCATGGTCGGGAGCTGCTCAGCCGTCGGGGCAGAATGGTCGTTATAGGAAATAGCCCAATCCCCGACAAAATCTGCCTAGAGGATTGGGATATGATCTAAGGGAAGATTCATCCAATCAATCTGTCATCCTTGGCAAGAACAACCAGAAGCATGTAGAAGGAGGGGAGGCAAATCCAACTTGCAGAAATTAAATGCGAGAATGTAAATACTGAATTTAAATTGCGTAGAGTAAAGACATAATGTAAATGCAAAATTTAAATTCAGAATTGAGAGAATGGATCTTTGTATTTTCTTTGGAAGATTTTACAAAGCCTCACTTCATGTGGGCAAAGCTCAAAGGAGCAACCAAAAATCTTCTAGAGGGAAGATTGCCCTATATGTGTTGCTTCAATCCTAAGCTACCTCTCAAAGGCTAGGCTCTCAAAGGTCAGGATTTGATCCCACACTTTTACCTCTTGGGCTAACCCGAAATCCACTAACATAACGGGTTTTGCACACTTCTCAAAGCGAACTAGACTTAACCACTACTCTATCTTCTAGACCCACAATCCAACAGCTCTCCTTGATCCGAGTAGTGTTAAGCTAGCATATCCACCCCCTTCATCTCTGACCATCTTCCGGCGATCCACGGCCTCCTGGACCTCCGGCGCTCCTCACCTAGTCCCGACCTCTCTTCGCCTCACCATGATCTCGGAATGAAGCCCTGCAATCACCAAAGACAAGGAAACACCTCACATAGCATTATTCTAGAATTATATGAATAATAATCGAAGAAAGAAAATCAAAATGTTCTTCACAACAAAAGTCGGCACTACCACCCTCTAAGGGCCGGTAGTACCACTCGGCCAGCACTACCACTCCTCAGAGGCCAATAGTGTCATTCTCCATTTAAAACCAGCGAAGACCCCTCTTTGGAAAATAACTACCGCCATTATACAGCCGTTAGTTTCGACCAGGCCAGCAGTACCTCTCCTTAGAGCCAGTAGTGCCGCTCAAGTCTGACAAAGACCAAATCGCTCCAAATTAAAAATTAGATTCAAACTCAAACTCAAACCAGAGCAACCCCAGCTCAAATAAAGTCAAATACTCATCACAAACATTGATGGACCTCCACATGGTCCTTCATATATAGCTCTGCCAAATGATCTCCCGAATAAGTGTTCTTTACTGGTATAAAATGGGCAACTTTAGTCAAATAATCCATTATGACCCATATAGAATCATAACCACTCTGAGTCCTAGGTAAACCAGTAATAAAATCCATACCGATTTCCTCCCATTTTCACTAAGGAATCTTCAATGGTTGTATCAATCCAGTTGACCTCTGATGCATTGCCTTTACTCTCTGGCATATATGACACAAAGCTACATGCTCGGCAACTTCACATTTCATGTTAGGCCACCAGAATCTCTTCTTAAGATCCTGATACATCTTTGCACTTCCTGGATGAATAAAATACTTAGAGTCATGAGCTTCCTCAAGAATCAATTGCTTTAACTCTTTCTTATTCGGTACACAGATTCAACCTTTGATCCACAAGGTACCTTGATCATCAAGATTAAAATCCTTGGCCTTGCCTTCATCCATCTTTAACTTAACTCTCTTAATCTTGGCATCATCTCTTTGGCCTTCTTGGATTTGATTCTCTAAAGTTGGCTTCACTTCTAAGGTATCTAGAAATCCTCTCGATACCACCTCCAACTTTAACTTATGAAATTCCTTACATAACTCAGCTTGACTCTCTTCAACTAGCATGTTCACACTGTGGCTCTTCTGACTCAAGGCATCGGCTACCACATTTGCTTTACCAAGTTGATAATGAATTCCTACATTATAATCCTTGATCAATTCCAACCATTTTCTTTGTCTCATGTTAAGATCTGACTGAGTAAAGATATACTTTAGACTCTTATGGTCCATATATATCTCATATCTATTTCTGATGAGATAATGATGCTATAACTTCAAAGCATGCACTACGGCAGCTAACTCCAAATCATGCGTTGGATAATTCTCTACATGCAGCCTTAACTGCCTTGAAGCATATGCAACTACATTTCCATAATGTATCAACACACATCCAAATCCTTGTCTTGATGCATCGCATATGCAACTACCTTTCCATACTGTATCAACACACATTCAACACATGAAAGCTCTTTTCGCACTCTAGCATCTATGCGAACTTGTTCTCCTTTTTTAACAATTACATAAGTGGCCTAACAATTGTCGAGAATCTGTCAATGAATCGACGGTAATATCCTGCCATTCCGAGAAAACTATGAATCTGTGTCACAGACTTCCGTTGCTCTCAATGTAACATTGCTTCAACTTTACTTGGGTTTACTGTGACTCCCTTAGTAGTCATCACATATCCAATGAATTCAACCTTCTCCTTCCAAAAATCACACTTACTAAACTTAGCATATAATTGTTGTTCTTGAAGATTCTCAAGAACTAACTTCAAATGTTCTACGTGTTCTTCTTTCGTCTTAGAGTAGATAAGAATGTCATCTATGAATATGACAACAAACTTATCCAAGTATTCCATGAAAACCTTGTTCATCATATTCATGAAATATGCAGGTGCATTAGTCAATCCAAATGACATAACTGTCAACTCATAATGTCCATATCTTATTGAGAACACAGTCTTAGGTACATCCTCTGCATGAATCTTCAACTGATGGTATCCCGATCGAAGATCTATCTTGGACAAAACTCCGGCTCCTCTTAATTGATTAAACAAACCATCGATCATGGGTAGCAGATATTAGTTAGTTATCATCACTTCATTTAGCGCACGATAATCAATACACATCCTTAAACTACCATCTTTCTTTCTAACAAACAAAATAGGTGCTCCCCATGGAGATGAACTAGGTGTCACAAAACCTTTTTCTAATAGTTCTTCAATCTGTTTCTTCATTTCTAACAACTCATCGGTAGGCATTCGATAGGGCCTCTTGGCTATTCGGGTTGTACTAGGCACTAATTCCATCACAAACTCGATATCTCAACCTAATGGCATACCAAGCAAATCCTGGGGAAAAGCATCCAGATACTCACTGACAACTGATAAATCCTCTAGACTGATAGCTTTAACATGGTTCACTGTCAACTGACCATCGCAAATTATAGTTGCTTGAAATTTCACTTTTTCGCCTTTCGAACTCTCAGCTGATTCAATTCTTCGACCATAAACCAAACAACCTTATGTTTGGACAACCAATTCATTCCAAGGATAACATCTTAGGTCCAGTGCAACATCTGATGCTTCCTGAGCTCCATCAACCGTAATGTGGTTGACATGACCTTTCACTGGCACTTGTAGCATAGCTCCAACTCAACTTGTCTCACAGTTCACTCCTGATGCTGGTGCTTTTGCTGTGTAGTCCCGAGATTGTAACAAACAGGGGTGACAATTCCTCTTCGGGACAATCATTGGCTAAATGTCCTGGCTCATGGCAACTGAAACAATACCTAACTGACGTTTGTTGGCTTCCTCCTAATGTAGCACTAGTCTTGGTAGGGATAGAGCTGAGATTGATGCGAACCGAGGTGATCACTTCCATTTGAGGGAAATCTCTAGAAAAAAATGTCCTGACTAGCGTCAGGCATAGCAAATTCTAGGGCAGGCTTGTTCCTTGAGAACATCTCCTGGGGTGGTGTTGCGGAAATTCTGACCATCAAGGCGAGGCACAGGTGCAAGTGTCTCGAATGAAGTCTGGGTAGGGTAACATGTGACCTGCTGAGGGACAACTCTCATCCTCTACTGACCTTGACGACCTCCTTGTTGCGCTATCCCACGCTTATGTTTGTCATCTAACTCCTTGCGCTTACCTTCTAGGATAAGGGACTTGTTGATCACCTCCTGAAAATTAGGACGTTATGGGTAGCTAGCCCAACTTGTATTCCAAAATTCAGTCCCTTCTTAAACAAGACTATCTTGTTTTATCTATTGCAACATCCTCAGGACATAATGCACAAGCTATGTGAACTTGTTCAGATAATCAGCCACTGATTGGCTTCCTTGCTTAATTGACCTAAACTCCTCTTTCTTCATGTGATTCTTTAAGCAACTGCTCTTGTAGTCTTACCACTTGTTCTCGGTGTTATGACCTTAACTAAGATAACTTCTGGAATGGTTGTAGCTATAAAAAAATGCTCGATCTTTCCATGGGCATTGCTTAACCAAATAGCCCGGCTCATAATAATTACAGCACAAACGTGCCTTGTAAGATCTGCCTACATATGCAATGTTATTCTGCTTGAGAGTCTATGCATGTTGTTTCGTAGGGCATCTCCTGGCACAGTGACCTCATTCACCGTAGAAGAAACACTTTGATGGTGATAACATCCTTCTGCTTTCATGAGGTAGACAGATAGGGTTGAAATGTTTCTTCTTCAATTCTTCAAGCGACACAATAAGTGTGGATGACAATCCACCTCCTTTTGTGCTCATGGTGGCTCGAAAATTCTCTCGTTGATACTGAGTCACAGTGGTCACTATCAAATTCCAAGGGACATTGAGCTAGGCAGTGATCTCGGCCTTCACAAAGATAGCATGTGATATTGCTTATAGGACATTCTCCAAGCAAATGGTTTCCTTCACAGTTGGAACAATTGATTATATGTTCATCAGCGGTGTGCCCTATATCTCCACAATGGATGCATACACGATCATCTGACTTGTGTGGATAACAACACTTCAAAGAAAAATGTCCAGGTATGATATCGAGTGCAGGGTAGCATTCTTCTCTGTATTCGTTGTGCTTCCACTATCATCTCATAAAGCAAAGAGATGATGAAAAGCAGTGGTAATTTTTCGAGTAGAAACTGTCTAATTTGAAACTATCCAAGTTGAAACTTCCTAATTTGAAAGAAAAAAAATTATTTAAATTTTTTGAGTTGAATTTTTTCGAGTTAAAACTTCCTATTTTAAATTTTTAAAGTTTAAATGTTCTAATTTTAAATTTTTATATTAAAGAGGGAAGAAGGGGTGGGGGAAGTGCGTAGGGAAAAGAGAAGGGGGAGATGGATGGAGAATATGACACATGGCATTCTAAGGAGATGATCTTAAATTTGTTAGTTTAAGATTAACCTCAAAATAGTTATTCCCCATCTTCTGTATCAAGGTTCACCTTTTTCTCTTCCGTACTTGCTTCCACCACCTCTATTCATTCCACTTTAATACAAAAGTTTTAAATAGAAAGTTTTAACTAAAAAAATCCAATTCATAATTTAAATAAAAGTTTTTCAAATTAGAAAGTCTCAACTCAAAAAAAATTCAAATTAGAAAGTTTCAACTCAAAGAAATTTTAAATCAGAAAATTTCAACACTACTTGTAGTGCAAAGTTAGACTCGTAAACTCATCTTAATTGTTAACAACTAGTCACGCTAAAGAAATGTAGTAAAAGTTAGAATCATTATCTAAGAGCAAGTATAATATATAGCAAAATCCACTACACACTAATAGTAAGCTAAAAGTTAGCTTGTATAATAACTATATTTAAAGATTATCTCTAGATGTTGTGCAATAACTATATCTCTTCTCTTGTATATAAATAATCTACCTATGTTCCCGTGCAAGCTGACTACTAAATAAGAGCCAGCTCTCTTCTCTCTTCTTTTTTCTTACTCTTCCACGTAAAACAAAACTGAGGTATACATACTAATAATAAGCTGATGTGATCTTATTATACTTGCTCTAATTAAGCAACCCCTCACACAACAATGCATCCATGCATGCTTCTAGAACTCACATACTTGATGCATGTCGTATTTATTATCTTCCAATTACTCGACAAACCGTTGGTTGCACCGAAAAAATGAGGAAATGCGATGTGACACACACACACACACACACACATATAGGGGGCATATTCGGTGCAAACCTCCTTTACCGTGAAAACCACGTGTAAAAGTTTTGAAAAATTCTCAAAAAATTATCATAGGTAGGGGAGGAGAGGTTCTACAACCCTGTAAAATTTGAAGACCAAACTCAATCGCATTTGGAAGATATGAAAAAGACAAATTGCAAAATGAATACTGCTAAACAGTGAAAAATTACTATTCATACTGAATTTGTCTTTTTCATATCTTCCAAATGCGATTGAGTTTTGTCTTCAAATTTTACAGAGTTGTAGAACCTCACCTCCCCTACCTATGATATTTTTTTGAGAATTTTTCAAAACTTTTACACGTGGTTTTCACGGTAAGGGAGGTTTGCACTGAATATGCCCCCTATATATATATATCCTTTTCCGTACTCCTGGGAGTACTTACTCCCACCTCCAGTATACCACTTAAACGAACGTGTTATACTCCTTTATCACTTTCAGTATACTCTAATAATAATTCTAAGATACTAAAATGCGACATTGTTGAAAAAAATTCATCGGAACCATTTATTTCTTGCTATATACCGTTTTTCATGTATAAAAAGAGTATATAAACAAATTATGCTATAAAGTGTGGGTTTTGATGAAATTTTTCGTGAAACTCACTTTGGAATATCTTATAATTAGTATTAGAGTATATTCAAAAGGATAAAGAAGTATAATAACATCATTTATGCAGTATATTGAGAGTGGGAGTACGTACTCCCAAGAGTATACAACCATTTTCCTATATATATAGGAAAATGGTTGTATACTCTTGGGAGTACGTACTCCCACCTTCATTATACCACTTAAATGAATGTGTTATACTCATTTATCACTTTCAATATACTCAAATAATAATTCTAAGATACTACAATGTGATATTGTTGAAAAAAAATCATCGGTGCTCTTTATTTTTTATAAACTCCCAGGGGTATGAAACCATTTTCCTTATATATATATATATATATATATATATATATATATATATATATATATATATATATAGAGAGAGAGAGAGAGAGAGAGAGAGAGAGAGAGAGAGAGAGAGGACAGAAACAAGCACTACGGTGCGTGCGATTACGAGGCACAGCGATAAAGAGCCATGTGCAGCCATCGAGAGCAGTGTAGGCTCGAGCCTGTTGACACCGTTCTTGACACCGCTTTTCATCTGAACTGGAGGGAGTTAACAGCGTCAGCAGGGTAGGCTTGAGCCTGTTGAAGCCTCCCTGCTGGATTTGCCGTCCAAACACACTAGGTTTTGTTTACACAGCAGCAAGATAAGATCACTGTAGCTATCATCAATACATGTCGAAGCATGATACCCTATCATAGGCCAATAAAAAATTCTGCTAACATGGCGATGCAATGCCGTGAGGCCCAATTTTGTGGTGATGCAAGGGCATTCGAGCGGGGACACGTGTATGACCGGATCGCGCACAGGATGGCCCTCGTCAACAGGAACCTCTATGTGATTACAATAAATGCGAGGGCTTCTTTGCAAATTCTGGCACATTCGTGGTTGCACTTCTCTCTTCCATTGTAGGGATGTTAATATTTGTTTTCAGATAATGTGGTTCGATTGTTAACCAAGGTATAAAACAAGCAGAACAAATGCACGATCATGTGAGGACTGAGCCGTAGCTCAGTTGGCAAGCGTTGCCGTTGTGTACGCTGTCCACCCGTGTTCGAACCTTCGATTTGATGCAGGTGCTCACCAAATAAAAATGGACACACACGTGCGCGTTAAGTAGGATAGCGTGTATTCATGCTACGGAGTTTTATGGAGCCTTCAATTAATTACTTAGCTTGTGTAGAACATACAAACGCGTGTATGTGCATGTTCTACGTGAGTGTAGTGTGTGAGGTTGTGTGCGTACCTAAAAACAATACACAGTCACACCACACCTTATAGAAGATTCCTAAAGCTCATGGCCATCTTCTCTTCTGTTTTGGCTTTGTTTGGGGGATGTGTTGGGCTAAAAGGTTGCTTTTGGCTTACTGAGCTGTAAAGCAGCTGTGCTTTTTCTTGAGAGATCGTTTGGCAAACTGGCTTTTTATTGGATGTGGTTTTTCTTGAGAGGAGATGCGGAGGCAACAACTGAGAGGGGACGAGACGCAGAGGCGCAACCGATCGGTGATGAGACTGAGGCAGGGAGATGGGGGCCAAGGCAGCAGCTGAGCAGGGAGGAGACGGCCGAGCGAGGATGGGACACCAAGGCGGCGACCAAGCCGGGGAGGAGACTAAAGCATTGGGGATGGCTCCGAGGCCGAGAGGTGGGCTGGCGATGATGCAGCGGGGAGGAGGCCACTACGTGAGGAGGCAATGATTGGGCAGCAGGGAGAGACTGTGCAGAAGAGGTTGGATCTGGAGGAGGCAATTGGGCGGCGAGGCGAGATAGGGAGGAGGGGCGCCACCGGGCAGCGGGGCATGATCGAGAGGAGGGACGAGATTAGGCGAAGGGGGCAAGATCGGGTGGTGAAGGCTAGATCTAGAGGGTGAAGGATTTTTTTTTAAATAATATATTTTTAAATAATTTACAGAAATAATATGTCAAATAAAAAAAATTACAAAACTACCTACCTGTCGCCATTTGTATTGGCGACGGGTCTCTGTCACCAATTAAAATAGCGACAAAGACTCTGTCGCCATTTCAAATGAACGATTACAAAGGTTGTCGCCAACGGTTGCAGCTCTCTGTTTGGGGTTGAGTTTCAACTGGGCTTCGGCTTTGCGTCGGATGTCCCTCAAACAGAACGACTTCACAACGGTTTTAAAGTACAGCTCAGTCAAAAGCCTCAAGCCGTAGCTCTTCAGCTATGGCTTCACCCTTCGAATTATTTTCTTAAATATTATCTTTTTAAAAAATCATAGAAATAATGTGCCGAATAAAAAAATCGTAAAAATACTCTCCTATCGCGTGTCGCGGCACTACGCACTGGTGGAGGCAGCAACGCCAGGCAGCCGATTCCGTGCACAGATACGGTGGCTAGAGGCTGGAAGCCTGACGGGGAGGAGGGGAGGCCTTGTGGGGAGTTCAAGGTTGGGAGAGCGGTCAAGGTGCATTCAGTGCATTCAGTGAATGTCTTCGTGCACAGATTACAAAGGTTGGGAGAGGGTGGCAAGGGAGGCGTACCGGATTTCCCCCATGAAGAGATCAGTTTGGGCGCTCCATGGCGGAGAAGACGGCAATTCCGGGAGACCAAAGTATGGATTTGTAGTGTTCCTCAGTGGGTACGATAAGCTGTATGGTGCCAGCTTCGGCTACCTGGAGAAGGTGGAAGGTTTCAGGAGCATCTTTACCCGCCGGGATGTCGGTAGCCACGCTGTCCATACCCTTGAGAAGGGAGATGCTGGGGTGCTTTCGCATCAGATACGGGCGTGGAAAGTGTCCAAGGGTGAAGGCTCAACGCTGCCACCTGGGGATTGCTACTAGCTTGACCCTGCATCGCTGCCTTCCGAGTTGCTGCGCGACGATCGGCGGTAATGGCTTGAATGGTAATGTCGAAAGTATTTTAGCTGATAGGAGGAGTGTTCATACCTAGTGTAGAAACAGGGGAAGGTCATAGGCTTGGTGCCCTGAGTCAGGCGATCTGATGATGCCTGTGACTCTAGATGAACATTGCTTGGTGCGTATGATTCTTCTTCTTCAGGTAGAGATTTGGAAATCATGGATACTCTTAGGTGTTTCGGTGTCCAGTTCATCTACCCTCAACTCGCAGTGTATGGAAGGAATGATCTTTTTTTTTGCATCTACTGTGGACACTGCTATGGTATATGAAGGATTCTTAGGAAATGATTCTGCAGTACCATGCTCAATCAAGCCAGTATTTGTTATAGTAAGATTTATTCCAAATGATGAAGCGGGTACTAAGCATAGCAGGGGGTTGTTTTCTTGTCAAGCAGGTCTGGTCCGGTAGAAGCAATAGCAAATGGTGGTTACAAGTAAAGCTGTGAGTGCTATGATGTGTAACTGGATTTGTCATCTAGATATCAGGGGCATTAGAAACTAGAAACCGATTCACGGTCCAGTTTGGGTGATCAAAAGACATTAGAATGCTGATCCAGTGACTATTACTAGAAGAGAGTATACGTACTGCTATCAGGCTTTCCCTGTCATTCTTCGCAGGATCCAAACTTTTCGATGTACAACCTCCGTTGTGGTTTCAATCGCTGTATGGTGACTGCCACAGCCAGCAGAGTGTAGCAATCTTTCAAAGAACACAGGCTATGGCTCCGCTCTTCAGAAAAGGAAAGAAATTAGCACATGACGACATAACTAGAAGGGCAAATGCTCCGTACAGAATTACAGAGTACCTCTGACGATGGTTACAAGCCTTTTGCCAGAATATGAAACTTCTTCAGCTTACATGTGCAATTATGCATCATAGGATTATTGATCAAACCTCTCAAACAAAAAAGGTACACTGATCAAATCGCATCGTGGCCATCAGGGATGCTTTGAAAGTAGGGCAATTAAAATTTTCAATAGCCGCATTGCAATCAGGCCAAACAACAGTTATGCATCAGTGAAAAACAATGGCAATATTTAAGTAATATAGCCAATCTTCATTCCCTCAAAGGAAGTAAGTTCTCATGTTCTTCAATTGTCGACGCTAAATCCACCAAAGTAAACTAAATTGCAGTGAATAACAGGTAGAGGACTTCTTCTAATTTCTCGAAAAATTCTCAGATTACATAGGTAATGCATGAGAGATCACATGAATATCTGACATTATGACACGCTGACCAGTGACCATAATCCAGGGCTTATCCAAGGAAGTTCATGATCACCAAGTGGAGCACCAGATTGCACAGAATAAAATCTGCAAAAGCCCTTTCTGGGGGAAGATCCTGCATATAATATTTTGATATACAACATTATGCCGGAACCAAAAGTAGATGATCCAAGCAAATAACAGTGAAAGTAGAGCTACCTTGAATTCCTTGTTATCTTTGTTGACTTGAATGCGGAGGCAAACTGCACAAACAATGATAGTTATGTATCATGCAACCAAGGAAGGGTGATCATGATTGAGAAGGGGTAAGAAATTCCTACCAGCAAGCACTGCAGTTCCTATGCATGAAAGGACACCAGAGAGGAAAGAGTTGAAGGGAAATGACCCTACTATTCCCATGTAAACAACCTGTTTTGCCACATAAGAGAGCATTTCAATAGTTTGCAGATGGCTCTGTACTGCCAGGCCAAGGCCTATTTTGCAACAATGAATGAAGAGAGGACTTATGGGTTGAACACAAATCTGGCTTGAACCCACTATGTCACACCATCTTAGAAAATCGCAGCTAATACTTTCATCTGTCAAATCAAACACTAGGGGATACAGTTGCATAGCAATACATGACAACTACACCTACACAAATTGGTTGCTAGTGGCCAGATAGAGCATATTTTGCAAGTTGATACCTATTAAAACTGATAAATGAAGAATCATAAACAAACAAGATATTTGTCATCTAGTAGATCAGTACATGGCTTTAGGAAATCCCCATGTATGGTGCGTACGGCATGACTTTCAACATGTTATATTAGAGCAAAATAACTCACCATACCACAGGTACCACAACTGACAACCTTATTTCTACATTTGCTTTAGCGAAACATTTTTAAGATAATATATGCTCCGCATTGTTGAGATAAAATTTTCAACTTCCATCTCGAGGCTTCAAAACCCACTTCAACCATATAATCCTTAACAAAGAGGAAGTGTTAAGACTTGCCTGAATAAGGGCAGTAGCCACAGCGAAAACCACGTACAGGTCGATAATCTGCAGAAATATCACCACAGTGAGAACAGGATCATTAATAAGCCGATGACCTCAGGTAATTGGGAAGAGGAAAATGTCAAATCAGGTTACCTTAAGATTTGTTGGTGTGGCAGCATAGGCCTTGCTCAGGGACTGGATCAGAAGCTTTGCATCGCTCGTTGCCCTCGGCATCCTCAAAAACTTGTGTCTTCTACTTCAAGCTAACTAGCAACGAAGTAAGTCATAATCAGATTGCCTGGGCTGTAGCAAGGTGGATCAAATGTGCAAACCCCTGATAGCTAGCGTGCAGGTATTAGACTATTATAGATCATAGCAAACAGTTTCCACATTGCAAGTCTTACGAAATATCTGAGCTTCCAGAGATATAATTCCACCAAGAATGTGCAATTAAAGATGTGTTGCTCTCACATTGTGACATAATATAGCACCTAACTTCACGGAGCAGAGCGTTAGATTTGAACTTGTTAGTGCGATTTGGGAAGATTATATACAAAAACAATGGTAGATTCTACATTTTAGAATGTGTTGCTCTCACATTGTGATATAATTCCACCAAGAATGTGCAATTAAAGATGTGTTGCTCTCACATTGTGACATAATATAGCACCTAACTTCACGGAGCAGAGCGTTAGATTTGAACTTGTTAGTGCGATTTGGGAAGATTATATACAAAAACAATGGTAGATTCTACATTTTAGAATGTGTTGCTCTCACATTGTGATATAATTCCACCAAGAATGTGCAATTAAAGATGTGTTGCTCTCACATTGTGACATAATATAGCACCTAACTTCACGGAGCAGAACATTAGATTTGAACTTGTTAGTGCGATTTGGGAAGATTATATACAAAAACAATGGTAGATTCTACATTTTAGAATTGTGCCATCGATCTCCCAAGTCCTAACACCGAAAAAGTACAGTTTGGGCGCAGCACAATCACCTTAAAGTAAAAAAAAAAAAAGCAACAGTTGTAGTAAATTTTTTTGCGCACCTCTGAAATCCACACTGCCATCGTACCAAGTTGGCGTCCTACCCCAAAATTACCACTAAATCGGGCGTGGATCTAAGCCAAACAAGAGCAAAGAGCCTCAACACACATAGTAGATGGGGGGAATGTCAGGACGCAATTTAAGCGGAATGTTCAGAGTTCAGTTTACTGTTTTTTTTCAGAACTGAACATTGGAGATGGAAATCGACAGGAGATGCAATGGACAAGCGACTTCACTTAAAGGGAATCGACGGCTTAGATAGGTTACAGTGCCGCTAAAGTTAAATCACATGGCTGTAGGCCATTTCAGTAATTACCGTTTGTCATTGTTGAATGTAATTTCGTTTTCATTGTTCCTTGTCAAAGTAATTCAGTTTCAGTTCATCTTTTTACCTGTGCTAAAACTGAAAGGGCTTATAAGCCGGACTCGGAGGAAATGAAATCAGAAACAAGAAATGATTCTCCTAATTAGACCCAACAGAGCAAAGCAGCTTAGCTTAGAACTCTACTTTCCCCTTTCGTGTTCTTCCCCAAAATCCCCAAACTCTCGGTTGCTTTACTGTCGCTATGGCTAGGGTCTGTCAGGGAACTAATCTGGAACTAACAGCACGTTTCCCGGGGGGGTTCTGTTAGGATCTAGAAGGATCCAGACGGGCGAGATCCGCTCCGCGGGAGCCAAGCCACGCCGCGTCGGGGGACGGGGAGGAGGACGGGATGCGGAAGGATCTAGAAAAGCATAGGCCCTAGAGAGAGGCTGGGTGAGATGGGAAGAGGGAGGGAGGGGGAGGAGGAGACTCACCTGTGCCGGGGGAGAAGACGACTTGAGCAACCCTAGGGGTGTCGGGGCCGTGCCGCTTGGGGACCGGAGGAGGAGCTGAAGGGGAGCGATCGAGGCCAGAACAGCGTCCGCGGCAGCAGGCCCGGGGCGTGGACGGCGAGGCCGAGGGTGGGCCTTGAGGAGGAGGCGGCCCAGCAGAGGCGGGCAGGCACACCCGTGCGAGCGCAGGCGCGAGGGAACCCAGGAGAGGGGAGCGGCCCGTCGGCGGGATTGGCAGGAGGAGAGAGAGCCCAGGAGGGAAACGGCAAAAGGAGAAACGGCCAGATCGGGAAAGGGAAGAAATGGGGAGAGGGAGAGAAATAGGCGTGGAAATCGAGTTTTTTTAAAATTAATATAGTTTGATTTAATATAATTTTATTTATAATTCCGAAGTACTTTTAGAATCGAGATAACGAGCTGAGATGAACCGAGCCAGAGCAAAAATCAATTTCATTCGAAATTGACTCATCCAATGTTTAATCAATAAACGCGTGTAATTGAAACAATTTTGAATCGAGCCGATGAGCCCCACAAATGAGCTTTCTGTCCAGCCCTAGAGAGAAAGGAGAGAAGCTAGGAGGATAAGGTTGGCCGGTTAGGGTAGAAAGAAAGAATTGCTTGTGATCAGATGTTAGATAAATGTTTTTTGTTGTAGCTATAGTTATATTTTATTGCATGTATTGTAAAGAAATGTTGCAAAGTTACAATGGATTTATTATGTTTTGTTGCGAGCAAGGTTTCAAATTTCGTTTTGGTATAAATCTCGGAGGTGGCCGAAATCCGAAATCTCGGCGAGATTCGAAAATTTCAGACAAATTCGGACGAAATACAAAACCAAATTTCAAATCCGGTTTTTTTTCAACTAGAAAATCTGAGATCTCGACCCATATTGAACCGACCGAAAAATAATCCAAAACACGTTAAAAAAAATTTGGAATTTTTTTTGTATGATCCTGACACATCCTAATGTTCCCATAAAAATTTCAGATGATGACCAAGCATGAGTAATTTTTAAAAAATCTAACAGTGGTAATATCATGATAAAAGCCTTAAGTAAAATCTATTTTTGATTTTTCAAATGTAACAAATGAAGTTCAAGTCATTTGAAAGGTTTTCTATATGTTCCTTTATATTATAATGCAACAAAGATAATATTTTAACGATGCCCGGTAGCTTAATAGTATATTGCTAACTAATTCTCCGTCAGCTGGCCTTCTTAGCGATGAATTAATACCTGTGATTGATGAATATTCATGCATGTTCCACATGATATAGTACTTAATTTTCGGGTGCCTTGCATGTGTTGCTGTGCGCAGGGACTAAATGCAGACCGAGTTAATTAAATCGGGGTGTGTTATGCTAACGGAACAAATATATGCTAATTTTTTTCAATAATCTTCGATCGATTTCATTTCGTTGGTGTTAGTGTCTAACCAATTACGTACTATTGTCTCTAGAAGAGAAAAAAAGTTCAATTGTACATGCAAGAAGTACTGTATATGCTAATAAAATTATCAGCTAGTGGAGATACATATCATTACTGGTCGTTATGTTCTGATCGATCGATGTATGTACATTGGATTTGGAAGCACTGACTCGATCTCCTGATCGAACTGAAAATGGAATGAAACGAATGGGCGAAAAAAGTAGGAGAAATTAATCAAGTATACTTATCATATTATATATATATATATATATGTTGTGAGTTGGGAGCAACCACTTGATATCTTCTGGAGATTATTAAGGATACTGTCGGTGTTTCGACCACCGGCAATACGATTTTTCGGTCTAGGGGGTTCGCGCGCTCCCTCTCCTCGAATGGCCTGATTCAAGGAGTCCAAGATGTATACTGGTTCGGGCTGAACGTCTCTACTCCAGTTCGTGAGATGAGTGTATATTATTCTTTCGGGGGGTTACAATGGCGACTTCCTTCGAGAGGAAGAAGAGCCGAACGATCTTACCGCTTTTCGCGTGTGGGTGTTTTTCTTGTGTTGACCGACCGTTCAATCGATCTATCTATCTCTCCCTCTCCTCCTCCCCGGGGTCCTGCCTTTCTTTATATAGGCGGAAGCGACAGGTTACATGAGAGTTTGGAAAGGAAAAAAGAAAGGGGTGTCCTATGACTCGGAATCTGGTTTTCGGTCTTGTCGTCCGACCGGCCTCCGTCCACACCCGTGCCGAGCTTGGTAAAATAATATACCATAACATATATATAAACAAATTTTTTACTATATTAGCCCGGTGTTATAATTTTTTAGCGAAAATAGTCTCCATACCATTGATTTAGCAAAAATGCCCCCCCCCGATCCGCGGGAGCGTGCGACACTGAATCGTGTGATGACCAGCGTTGCAACAGCGCGGAAACAGCCGGCTGTCGCGGTAGTATTCGCGCGCGGAGTACGGGCGCTTTCCGCGGTCTCCAAGTGCTAGCGGCAGAGTGGGCCTCGACGACGCGAGTGAGCACAGTCCAGCGCTGCGGAATTTTTTTTTTAAATAATACTTTTTTTTAAACTGAATTGCGTTTTTAATACTCGATTTTTTTTTTTGCAAAAATAATGCATGGTCGCCAAACAGTACGGCGAATACCCTATTTTCGCCGAACCGTGTAGCGAATACCCTATTTTCGCCACACGGTTCGGCGACAATACCCTAACCGCCGCAGTTAAGCTGCTGCACGGGTATCAAGGATATTTTCGCCAAATGGTGCGGCGAAGACCCTATTTTCGCCACACCATTTGGCGAAAATATGTTGTCGCCAAATGGTGCGGCGAAAATCGCTCGGTAAAAAAAGCCCCCGCTGGATCGATCGATCGATCTCTCCACGCCGCCGCCGCAGCCAAAAAACAGAGCGCGCCCGCCGGCCGCAGGAAGAGAAGAGGGAGAGGGAGAAGGAGAGGGAGAGGGAGAGGAAGGAGAAGGAGAGGAAGGAGGAGGAGAAGAAGAAGAAGAGGAGGAGGAGGAGAAGAAGAGAGGAGGAGAAGAATAAGAAGAGGAGGTAATATCGCAACTTTGTTTAATTTCGTATTTTTCAATGTAGTGAGTTATTTAGAGTAGTGTAATTTAGATTAGCGATCTAGAGTAGCACAATTTAGAGTAGCGATCTAGAGTAGTGCAATTTAGAGTAGCGATCTAGAGTAGCACAATTTAGAACAGCGATTCTAGTTGTTTAATCTAGAGTAGTGTTATTAGTTAGACCCGATTAATTCCGATTAATCGTTCTGCCCATTTGTTTTACCGTAATGAAAAAAATGGAATCTTTAGGGCTTCGATCACAAGCTAATCGGCTAGTTAATCGGCTAATCGGCCGATTTTTCTGAACATTGCATATTAGTAGCAAATAGCCATGTTATACGTGCGCTATATTATTATAATATTACAGTATCGATTTCCCGATAGTTAATTAGCGTTGTTCAATTTACGGTACAGATTTTACATTTTACTAGGGATGCAAAAATTTATTTGGTCTATGTCGTCGCAGTGATGTCGGAACCAGTGAAATTCAGGGTATATTATGGCGATGGTGAAGTAAAAATTGGGCAGAATGGAGTGGATTTAAGCGGCTTTGCGGTCACCATGGCCGAGCACTTGTCCTCCGATACTGTTAGCATTCGTGATATAAAACTTTGGTTGACCCAATTTTTTTCCCTGGATCCAAGTGTTTATTCTGTTATCATCCAAATCGTATACACGCGTAGCAAGGGTGACCCGGCTGTGTGGGAGTTGAAGACGATGGATCGAACACGCTTGTGGCGTAAATAGTTAAGGTGGTGCAAGGGATCTAGCCTCGAGCGTGTGATGCGGTGCAAGCTTGCCCTAGGGAAGAGCCGAGTACTCTTGGTGTGGCGAGAAGCGACACATCGGCTCTGGTGAACAAGTTTAGCCAAGAAAGGTCGGTTGAGGCAGCAGCGGGGGATGATCACATGGATGCAGCAAGCGCAGAAGGCCGGGCTGATGAAGGGGAGGATATCGATCAACTTGTGGATCAATTGGATTGGGTGGACCGCATGGCGACAGAAGAGGAAGCCGAAATGTTGGACCCTGTAGATACCATCGGCGAAGATGACGAACGGGAGGAAGATGATGAAATGCATGGTAGTACTAGCTCAGCGGAGGTACCCATCCCCGATGAATGGAATAGGCATAACAAAGCTGGTATGGAAGCTTTGTGGGGCCATGACTCGCATTGTGAGTATGGTACTGGTGCCATTCGGTTGAATCAAATGTTCCCGAACAATTCTGAATTGAAGTTGGCAGTGAGCTTGTGGGCACTATCGCTGCAAAGAGAGTTTCGGGTTGTCCTGTCTAGCCCAGATAAGTACACAATGAAGTGCGTAATCGATGGTTGTGAATTTCGAGTACATGCCTACAAGCCGAAGTGTGAGACGTATTGGATTGCATCAAGAGTGGACGAGCACACATGCAGACTAGAAAATATTCTTGTCAAACACCGTAACTTGAATGCGGCTGTAATAGCCAGCGTGATGTTTAATGAAATCATTGAGAAGCGGGATATCGAGTGTTCGTATATTCAGAAAGCAATGTTACGAACATTTAAGTATCAGATAAGCTACTCCATGGCCTGGCGTCATGGCGAAAGCATTAGAGAAGAGCTTTGGCACATACGAGGCTTCGTATTACAACCTACCTCGTGTGCTTGAAGTATTGAAGCAAACCAATCCTGGCACATACACCGCTTTCAAAGAAAGCGAAGCAGATGCAAATGGGATCTGTACATTTCGTCGTGCTTTCTTTTCATTGGGGCCTTGCATTGCGTCATTCAGGTACTGCCGTCCATTGCTTTGTGTTGATGGCACATTTTTGACTGGAAAATACAAGGGGCAGATTCTAACAGCCATTGCAATTGATGCGAACAACCACATACTTCCATTGGCCTTTGCTTTTGTTGAGGGTGAGAATCGAGATAGCTGGTTGTGGTTTTTCAGACCTCTGAAGGTGGGGGTAGTTGGTGATCGGCCTAGCATGTGCATCATTCATGATCGTCACAAAGGTATCCTCTCGGCAATTAAGACTCTACAGGAGGATCGAGATGAACCATTTTCATGGCCTGACTTGCAGAACAGGTGGTGCATGAGACATTTGGGTGTCAATTTCTTGAGCGGTTAAAAGCAAGAAAGCGATGAACTGTTTAAGAGGTTATGCAAGCGAGAATCGAGGCACGTAAGTTCAACGTGCTATTTGCCGAAGTTGGATAAGCACACCGGCGCATATCGAAGAGATGAAGAAGCAACCACCTCGCCAAGTGAATGCCCACCCAAAAGGCTAACACCCCTTGGGAGCTCGATCCTCGTGTCGAGGAGACGAGCGATCAAGGAACATTAAGTGTTTCGCCTTTGGATAGAGGCCGAGCCTCTTGAGAAGTGGGCATTGCTCCATGACACCGAGGCGCCAGGTTAGTATGGTACATTAGAATATCAAAACACCATTGAACAATTTGGGTTGTTGTTCTAAACTATTATCGTTGAACAGGTTTGGCGTGATGACCACGAACATAGCCGAGGTTTACAATTGGGTCATCCGAGGCCTGCGTCCGCTACCGCTTGTGGCCATCCTTGAAGGCATGTTGCACGGCATCGTTGCCTACTACCAGAAAAGGCATGCGGAAGCGGTACTTCATGCCTCGACATTGCAAACGCCGTATTGTTCGCGGATGATGACCTACATGGAGGAACGAACCATGAAAGCTCGAAGATATGGTGCGTAGCTACTGAGGTCACCGAATACCGCTTCAAGGTGACTCTTCGGTGCAAAAGGGATTGGGAGCGGACCACGGTTATTACGCACGAGGTTAATCTAGGCCAAGGGGCATCTGGATGGTGTGAATGCACCTGCAATAAGCCAAGACTTCTCCATATTCCTTGCTCACACGTGATGGCTGCTTGTGGGCAAATTGGGATGAACACGTCGCAATACATGTCCCCTTTCTACTTGAAGGATCATGTTGTCCATACCTGGTCGGGTGAGTTTCGTGGTTTTCGTGCACACAGTGATTTCACCGCGAATAACAGAGATGAGCACGTCTGTTTGCTGGATCCAATCTTGCGGAGGTGTGCGAAAGGGCAGTCTGGTCGTCCACAGACTAGGCGCATTCGCAACGACATGGATGAATATGAAGTGGGTGGCCCTCTTAGGAGGTGTTCTGAGTGCGGCGAGTATGGCCACAAGGCAAACCAGTGCAAGTAGGGTGTAGGATCTGAACGTGGTGATGGCTATGTATCGAAATATGTAATTATATGCACGTTGGATGTCTTTTATTGTAATATTGACGCGATTGGGTCTTTCATTCATATATGTTGTGTTTCTCACATGTTGTGTACTTTTATTTATGTTCACCCCTTATGTCTTTTATACATATATGTATTGTAATATTGACGCGATTGGATGTCTTTTATTCAAATATGTTGTGTCTTTTATTCAAATATGTTGTGTTTCTCACATGTTGTGTACTTTTATTTATGTTCAACCTTCATGTCTTTTATTCATAAAAGTTGTGTACTTTTATTCATATATGTCGTGTTTGCCGTGACGCTAGTGCAAGATGATTTATGTTGAAACATTTCTATATGCAGGGATGGAGCAGGTCGACTCACTCCTGGACCCTGTGTTGGATGCGCGGCACCGTGCGCACGTCCACACGACACAGGGGAATGACATGTTGGCCTTACTGCGTATTCATGTGCCTAATAAGGCATGGGGCGTTGACCCTCGCTTCCACTTCAGGTTAGTTGCAGTACTTGTACATGTTACATTTTTTTGTATAATTAGTGTTCATTACATTCAATTAATTTAACTCTGTTGTTCGTCGTTAGGCTGGCACGTGCCAGGCTCCTTCCGCTAGTCCGCATGGTGGAGGGTTCAGCTGCCGACCCCGGTGAGCACGATCCGCAGGCCGAGGGTGACCACCCGCCGTGGTCGCGGCGTTTCCCGTTCGACAGCTCGCTACTAGCGTGTTTGGTCGACCGCTGGAGGCCGGAGACGCACACTTTTCACCTGCCTTTCGGGGAGGTGACGGTGACGCTGCAGGACGTCGCCATGCTCACTGGATTGCCGATCGCCGGGGCACCGATCGGACCCTCAGTGACTCCTGCTGGGTGGGACATGGACTTGCATGCGCGCTTCGCCGGGGTTGCGGAGGTCGACCCACATCTACCAATAGGCGCAAAGCACGGGCTATCGAGGAGGTGGTTGGTGCAGTTCGAGTTAGTGATTGTACATATTACTATGTTAGTCCAGCTTTGCATAGCATTAACGTGATATCAAACTCTTTCAATTGTCGCAGGTGCAGCGGATGGCGGCCCAGCCCACCGACTACCAGGTTGCTAGGCACCTTGAGGCCTATCTGCTTTGGTTGTTCGGCTGGGTGATGTTCACGTCGAGTCACGGCGACACCGTGGACGCGCGTTGGATAGCCTACGCCGCGGGCTGTGCGGACTCGGGCTGACGACGTACCGCAGGTGTCCTGGGGTTCGGCGGTTCTTGCTTGCACGTATCGCGCCCTTTGCGACGCGTGCGTGAAGAGAGGCAGGAACCCCAATCTTACCGGGATGCCACTGCTTCTTCAGCTTTGGTCATTCGAGCGCTTCTCCGTGGGTCGACCCCACGTCGACACACGACAATACACCCCCGACATGTACGGCGGTGATGCGCTGGACCGACCCACGATAGGCTCGCTCTGGACCAGGCGACGGGTACATGTTCTTACTCATTAATGGAATTGTAATTTCAATGCCATGTGCTTACAGTTATTTCTACTCTTTCAGCCGTAGTGGGCAGGTCTGCAGGTACGTGCGGTGTACCTCTCCTTCACGAAGGCCTTCGACCACCTGAGGGAGAGGCAGGTCGTCTGGGACCCTTACAGCGACGAGCGTGTAGGAGAGAGAGCTGCGGTGGGGCTGTCGCTGCTGTGCTACAGGGAAAAGGCTTACTGGATGACGAGGAGGAAGCTCGACTTCGATGTCTTCGTAGAGGACTACGCGCCGCACCGAGTCCTCAGGTAGTTCGGACTATGCCAGGTGGTCCCTGTTCCTTTGGGGGAACGCGTGCCGGCGAAAGTGCACTCGTGAGTTACTCGCCACTACATGTATGCTAAGTGCTTACGATATATTTGTAATAATGAGCTCTTTTATGTAGGTACTCCACCCAGGGACCCAAGAAGTCTATGGTGACCTTGCTGCAGAGGATGGCGCCGTGGCTTGCGCAGTGGGGGGGCGCTGGAGGACGTTGTCGAGGAGGTCACGCCGTACGAATCCTCCTCCTACCAGGAGTACTTGTCCTGGTACGTGCCCCGGACCCGTACTCGTCTCCTACGCGAGGAGCAGCCGGCCCAGATGTTTCCTCCTAGCGTCGCAGACTTGTACTCGAGCCATGCAGGAGTGGCACTGCACCAGATGGTAAGTCTCGTTGTATTTTTACTCATTAATGCAATTGTAATTTCAATGTTATGTCGTTATGTTTATCGTTTGTTTGTACGTGATAGGTGGACGAGGCGAGGGACTTGCACCAGCATGCCACTGACTTTCTGTCTAGGCTGCGGCAGGGGACCATTTTCACACCGGACCAGCTATCATAGGCCATGGGGCGTGTGGAGTCGCGATCCGACGGATCGTGGAGATTGGTGTCGCTTAGCGAGCCCTAGCCCCGATCAAGCTTCGACCGGGACCTCGTCGAGCCGCCACCCGGCTCGGCTCACCGACACCACCTTCTCGACCACCACTACGGCCAGGGTCCGGCTTCCACACCCAGTGCCTCGGCTCGAGGCACTACCGAGGATCCAGTTAGTAGGCGCCAAGACGCGGGCCTACCATGGTCCCCACACCCGTGGCCGATAAAAATTCGATTGATCTCGTTTGAATCTAATCTTCTCACTATAATTAAATGTTAATGTCTCAGTATTGTAGGCCTCCTAGGACATGCCTCTACCGGACACCCGATCGAGCACGGCGTCACGACTCTTTGACCGTCGATTCTTCGCGAGGGGCTCGATTCACGCGGCATCCTCCGACCACGCGATACGCCGCCTCCTCCAGCCACGCAGATCACGCAGCCTCCTCCAGACACGTTACCTCCCCGCCTGCGTCGCCCGGCGGTTCGGTACAGCCCTTCGGACTACGCCCAGGCGGGACCGTCGCGGGTGCTTCGCCCACGACCTCTCGACGATGCACCCCCTTCGGCGCGTCGGCAAAGGAGAGTTCGCGCTAGGGGTCAGGGTCAGGATCCACCACTAGGGGGTGATCAGGATTAAGATGTGCGTTATTTTTGGGTACTTTCTCCTATTATGGTTTACCATCTATTTTGTGTACAATGTCATATACGTGGTCTATTATATATTTCTGTCAGCTTTAGTCATATCAACCTCGTGTCATTATTGCTTTTTCAGCTTTTGTCATATCAACTTTTCCAGCCTTTGTCATTTCAATTTGCATAATCTTTGCCAAAAGCCGACTATGGCAGATATTCCCTGTCTAAAGCTGTGGGCATAGCCAGGCTCATGTCATCAGAAGCTGCAGAAGCATCCGATGCTCGCGGATTTGAACTACTCTGAAGTCCGCGAGACTCTCCTTTGGCTGCCCCTTCGCGACTCTTTATAAACCCACCGAGGAGGGATATGTGCATCACACGCCGAACTTCAATAAACTTTAGTCTGTTTCCCCACACACACACAAGAGGCCACGATGTCGTTTCTACCGTCGCCTCTTCGAAGCGAAGGCTAACTCCCCAATACCGGATGAGAGTAGCGTTCACGCCCGATTCTGCCGAGCTGCCATGCAGAAATGTGGCGCAACCTGGTAGCGAAGGTTACGCAGCTTCACGACGGAGATATGGCCGCTCGCGCTCACTACTGTTGTGTCCGCGGCTTCGGGGTAAACCAAATGATGTCCATACAAATTAGGGTAACACTACCATTTCATGCATCGTTATTTGTTTTTTTAGGACGAGGACCGTTGTTGCTTTTTCCAATGGATCGACGGGCCGGAACGACGTGACTACGAATTTCTCTACAACTGCCACGACGCCTAGCCCACTTCGCCTGAGAACTTCACACGGTGGGAGAGGCCGCCGGGATATGTCCCCTACCTAGATCGACCGGAGTTAAGGGCCGGTGGGCAAGGGACCAACCAATCGGTGAGTTTCATGTGCCTCATGTTTCAACCACAAAGTACCCATTCTAAACCAGTTCATCGCATACAGGACTTCAAAAAGAAGCTTGCAAAATGGCTCAAGTCAAGGCAAGCAAATCCTCCTCAGGGGCCACCCCAAAGCCCCGAACTGTGCGACCACGGCCTCCAGGCAGTGGTTGATACCGGCGACAAGGATCTAGCGGACAGAAGATTCTACCGGTGTCCTTTGTCCGAGGATGCATGGTGCTGGTACTTCAACTGGGTCGACCCGGAGACATACCACCCACATCTCAAACTTCCCGTATTTCACAACTGGGGAGAGCAACCCTCGCCGTGGTGCTACTACCTCCCAGAAAAGCCGGACCCCGAGTACGCATACGGTATTCTTCAACCACCACAGCGGGCATACTGCATTGACTGCAGGGCACATTTTCGGTTGTACAACAAGAAGCCCAACACACACCTCCTGGACCATATAGTGGAGTGCGAGCCGAAGCAGAGGAGGCGTCTCGGCAAGTCTCCGGAAGGGCAAGAGGGTTCGTCCTCTGGAAAGGTACGGGATAAGGGGAAGCAGTCGGCCGAGGTTCGCAGTACGCAACAAATCCTTGACGCATTACAAAGGCCATCCGGGAACCCCGGTGGTATTAACATAGGGGGCGCCGGAAATCGGGATGGCATGCCCATATGGGAGGGCAGGACTCCACAGAATGCACACAAACAAGTTACTTCTTACACCCCAGAGATGTATGGTATAGGCTACCCATTGGTCAGCAGCTGGGAGCACTGCGCACGCCCATGGAGCTCTTTCATAAGAGAGAATGAGCGGTGTCCAAGAACAAATCGCACAAGATTAACAGGTGATGTAATATGTAGAAAATGTATGGCATCATTCCCACTGTACGAACATAGGCGAAACGATCACTTGTTCCACCATTACAATCAGTGTTACTGGCACTTCTCCTAGCAATGTCGTCACTGTTGTAATATCCGTTGTATCTGCCGTACTAAGGTTGAGTTTGCGTACTAACGTTGCTAGCTGCATCTACATGCTTTTGTTATTGTCCTTTTTGGGTACCTTCTCATATTATGTTTTACCATCTATTTATATCAGCGGGAACAAAGGCGTAGATGGAATATTTTTGCATAATATGGTACTCCATGTATCAAAGAGCAAATCTGCGGTATTCGTACCGAAAAATACATTCAAACGTGGCATTTCACAGGCTGCCGAAAAGGCTTAAAACTTATCGTTGACAATAGTACTTAGGGTTATTGTGGCGGTACTTTTTTGTAGGGAACAAAGGCGTAGATGGAATATTTTTCCATAATATGGTACTCCATGTATCAAAGAGTAAATCTGTGGTATTCGTGCCGAAAAATACATTCAAACGTGACATTTCACAGGCTGCCGAAAAGGCTTAAAACTTATCGTTGACAATAGTACTTAGGGTTATTGTGGCGGTACTTTTTTGTAAGGAACAAAGGCGTATATGGAATATTTTTGCATAATATGGTACTCCATGTATCAAAGAGCAAATCTGCGGTAGTCGTGCCGAAAAATACATTCAAACGTGACATTTCACAGGCTGCCGAAAAGGCTTAAAACTTATCGTTGACAATAGTATTTAGGGTTATTGTGGCGGTACTTTTTTGCAGGGAACAAAGGCGTATATGCAGTGGCGGATCTAGAATTTTAATTTAGGGTATGCCGAGGTAATACTATAATATACAATTCGGTAAAATGCAATGAATAATTCGGTAAACAACTATAAATGTTGTCGAGAAATTCAGTATACGAGTATAAAATAACTAAAAACATGATAATACAAGTACAAATTATAATATAAATAATTCAAGCATTTTAAGTATGAAATATGCATAAAAGAAGCTTACGCACCTACAATAGTTCAAAGAATACAATATTACTTCTTGTCCTTCTTGTCTGGCCTCCGCCTTCTAATGGCCATGAAACTCTTGATTATATCATTTTCATCAACTTGGAAGAAAATATCTCGCTCAATAAACGTAACTAGATAGTCATCCAAAAGACTATCACCCATCTTATTTCTCAACTTACTTTTGACTAAACTCATTGCAGAAAATACCCTCTCAACACTTGCCGTCGCCACCGGTAGAAGCAATACCAATTTCAGAAGCAAGAAAACCAAATCATAAATTATATGCCTCTTTGTTTCAACAAGCTTAACTGAGAGATCAACAAGATTCTCTAGACCTTTGAATCTATCATCTAGTCTTATGTCGTCAATATAGTTATCAAGTTGCAACTCAATCTTTATCAAATCGGTACTTGAGATGATGTCATTAGGGTAGAACTCAGCAAGTCTACGCACCTTCTGTGCATCAAAAGAAGCAAACGAGTCGGTAGGATTGAAGGCCGACATACAAGAAAGCAACTCCATATTAACCTCATCAAACCGATTATCAAGCTCTTGACTAATTTGATCAATGACCCCAATATATACTTCTCTTCTGAAGTGATCATCATTTGTTTGATTTCGGGCAAACCGTGCTGATCTTCCATAAGGCACATAATTTCCCTCCATATCAGGAACTTAGACACCCTGTTTATTGCAAAACAAAGTGATCCTTTGAAGAAACTGATTCCAGCCATCAGACCTAAATTGTTGCATTCTACTCTTTGCCATGGTAATAAGTGAGATTGCATTAAGAATATCTTGCTCCCTTCTTTGCAAACACTCGGATAAATCATTTGTGTATCCAAGAATAACAAGCATTAAGTGTGCACTGAAAATAAAGTCAAATGACTCAAATACTCCAACCATAGTATGTGTTTTTGGCCAATCCCCCCTCTGTGAAGCATCATTACCGAGAGTGATGAGTACATCGCGGATTGTGGGATACATAGCAATAATGTTGATAACAGTTTTGTAATGAGAGCCCCACCTAGTCTCACTAGGTCTAGGCAAACCCATCTCTTGATTCAATCCACTCCCAGTTTCAAGTTCACCACAATCAAGAGCTTTCATGATATTCTCAAGTCTAGCATTTCGAAGCATACCATGACGCTTACAAGAAACTCCAACAATATTCAGCAAAAGTGATACTTGATCAAAAAACCACACACAATCATTATTTCCTTTGGCAACAGCAACAAGAACTAATTGAAGTTGATGTGCAAAACAATTGATATAATAAGCATAAGGTGACTCTTTCATGATCAATGTTTTCAGCCCTTTAATATCTCCTTTCATGTTGCTAGCCCCATCATAACCTTGACCACGGATTTGAGTTAAAGTCAAGCCATGACTAACAAGTAAACCTTCAATTGCTTCCTTAAGTGACAAAGAGGTAGTATCATCTACATGAACAACTCCAAGAAAGTGCTCACATGGCCTTCCCAATTTATCAACATAACGCAAGCAAATAGCTAGTTGTTCTTTATGTGATATGTCACTAGACTCATCAGCTAGAATTGCATAGGGCTCATCACCAAGTTCTTCAATAATTTTCTTTCTAGTTTCTATGGCACAACATTGAATAATTTGCTTTTGAATCTCTGGGCAAGTTAAAGTGCAATTACCTGGAGCATTCTTCAAAACATACTTATTTACTTCTTCACTATTTGTTGCAAGAAACTTCAAAAGTTCAAGGAAGTTCCCTCTATTGCTAGACTCTTCGCTTTCATCATGTCCACGGAATGCCAATCCTTGATGCAAAAGAAACTTTATACATCTAAGTGAATAAGTCAACCTAATCTTGTAAAGACGAAGATCCTCATCACTCCACTTCTCAATATGATAATCAATTGCTGCATTGGGATTCACAAAGCCACTGTATCTCTCTTGAGCTGCATTATGTGTACTAGAACCCACATGTTTCAAAAGTGCTTTCTCTCCTATATTCCAATTTCTCCAACCATCTGTAGTAAATGTCTCTGCCCCCTTGCCCTTACATTTGTTATCTTTGAATAAGTAGCATACAAAGCAAAACACAGAATCCTTCTTGATACTATATTCAAGCCAATGATGCTTAGCAAACCATACAAAATTGAATTGACGGTCTCTATTTCCAATTTTCCTTTTTGGAAATTCATGTGCATATGGTTGGAATGGATCTTTAAGAATATATGCTCTTCGAATTGCATCTTGATCATTAACAGGATAACTTTTAATGGGTAGCCTTTCACCTGGATCATGTGGAAGACGATTGATATCACAGACTGGGGGTGGTGGCGGTGCCGGTGGCGAGACATTATGAAAGGGAACTGAAGGCGGAGAAGATGGCATAGGATTCACAATTTCTTCAATTACTCTCTCTTGCTCTTGAGGTTCATCTTCCGCCACGGTTCTAGGCGGAGTTAAGGAAGGAGATGAAGCAGCAACAACCCTCTTTGCTGCATGCTTTCGGAAAAGAGATGCAATGTCTCCGTTCCTCTTCATAATTCAACAACTCTACAAACAAAAAAAGCAATGCATCAACAAGCAATTCTCTAGTCTCTAGCAAAGTAGCAATTATATTTTGTTTATACTACATAAATCAACTAGATTCAATTTCGAAACTAACCTAACAAGAATCATCTTAATCGGATTTACGAATCTAAAGTTATGACCTTCACAAGCTGACTATATAAAACAATGACAAAAATTGATCAAACCCTAATTTAAGCCTAGGACAACAAGAAAGCTCAAGGCAAACTTCGATACAAATTACACGAACTAATTATCTTGATACAAATTATACGACCTAATTATCTTCCACTACATGCAACTTTGCAAGCAGATCTGCAGTCAAGCGTAGCAACCCAGACTACCCAGTCATGTTCGCCGGGCAGGACCTGTACGAAAAAGGTAGGGATAACGTGATACTTTTACCTCGATCGATCGCTGTATCTGATACTAAATACTTAAATAGCTGCCGGCATGCATGGGCAAGACCGGTGAGGAAAAGAATATGTTCAGTGCTTCCAATAGGAGAACACATTAATTCTCGATGTTTATACGAATTAAGCTGGATCAAAGTGGCTACGAAATAGACCACAAAGTAGAGGGAGGGAGATTACCGAAGCAGCGATGCTGTATTCTTCAACCGCTACATGCGTGAGCCGTGAGCGTGACTGCGTGGCTCCAATCGCTGCATGTGCCGATCGCTGGCTGCGGCCGACCGCCGCTGATGTGCGCATGCGCCGATCGGCGATCGCTCGTTTCGTTGTTGTTTACACAGCTGCCACTACGCACCGTCGCATCGATGACCGATCGCTCATCTTGCTAGTCGCTATTGTGTACACAGCCGCCAGGAGTCCACGATCGATCGCTGTCTAGCTCTGTTGTGTACATGCATTACAACAGGATTGCTTTTCTCTGGTCGCTGGGCTTCTGATCTGCCACTGGCCCATTGCAGAGCTAGCGTGGAACGGTGAAAGGCAAGCCATATTGGGCCAAATTGCCGAAGCTACAGGGTATGCCGGGGCCCACCCGGCATACCCTGTAGATCCGCCGGTGCGTATATGGAATATTTTTCTATAATATGGTACTCCATGTATCAAAGAGCAAATCTGCGGTATTCGTGCAAAAATAATATTCATCCTGCCGAAAGTGCTTCAGTATTTCATGCATTTCAAATTTCTTAAGGTTAAATAGGGTATTCAACTCAATGGATTCCTATATATTTTTGCACAAATGGAACATCCAACACCATATGAATATGGTATAATTATTTTATGATTTTTGGAGCCATGTTGTATATTTTTGCCATATGGTACGGCGAATACCTATTTTCTCCATATGGCCTGGCGAATACCCTATTTTCGCCATATGGTACGGCGAATACATATTTTCGCCAAACCGTGTGGCGAACATCCTATTTTCGCCACACGGTACGGCGATAATACCCTAGCCCATGGTTAACTGGAATTAATTGCGCAATTAGCCTATTTTCGCTGAACTGTGTAGCGAAAATAGGGTGTTCGCCACACGGTTCGGCGAAAATAGGGTATTCGCCGTACCATTTGGCGACCAAGTATTATTTTTGCAAAAAAAAAATTCGAGTATTAAAAACGCAAATCAGATTTAAAAAAAGTATTATTTAAAAAAAAATTCAGCGCTGCGCGTGCGCGGGTTGTCTTCTTTCCGCGGCCGACCTGCGCGGGATGTAAATGGCCGGGTCGGGGAGGCTGCCGTACTTACGGTCAGTGCGTCACCTGACGCTAGGGGTGAAAACGGAACGGAAAGTTCCCAACCATTCCGAAGAAAAACGGAAACGGAAGCTCTTTTTCGGAAACGGAAACGGAAATGGAAATTTTTTGTCGGAAACGGAAACGAAAACGGGAGAGCCAATTCCGGCGGAAACGGAAACGGAAATTCCGTATAAGTGAAACCGGAAACTAAAAACGGAAACGGGCCGGAAAGGGAAATGGGCTTGGCCCAAAAATGAGAAGAGAGTTTATATTTATTTTCGAATTAAAATAATTTCATAAATACAAATGGTTTATATAAAATACTAAATAGAGTTCAAAAAATTCCACAAAAATTCTAAAAAATACTTTGGAATATTTTGAACCTAGAAAAATTATTTTCAGCATAATTTTTTTATAAATAAATTAATTTTATAAATCTAAAAAATGCAAAATAGTATTTATAAGCTCCAGAAAATCCAAGATAAATCTCAAAAAATCATAAATGAACATCGAATAATAATATACAAAATTTAGGGTGCTAAACCTTTGTAGTTGGTGGAGCAATAGGATATCAATGATAATTATATAGATGAGGACATACTGATCTGATATGGGAGACAAATAATGTGCCATTAGCTGACAAACTTGAGAAAAATTTTCTAGTGATATCAGTGAACATAGCACTATTCTTGTGTCCACCTTAGAGGTGGAATGGGCTATATTGTTCTTATGGTCATGTATATTGTAATTCTCTACTATGTTCTTGTGGAATTTTTCGCTTTCGTTTCCGTATCCGTTCCGTTCCGTTCCGATTTCGTTTCCGTCACTATCCGTTCCGTATCCGTTTCCGGGGTTTTCGATTTCGTTTCCGTTACCGGTAAAAAATGTGGAAACGGAAACGAAACAGTCATTTACCGACCGTTTCTGTTTTCATCCCTACCTGACGCGACCACTTCGGCGGCCTCACCGACGGCCTCAAGCAAGGAGTACGTGCAGCTAGTATGGCTTCCGCCCTTCGGTACCGCGGCTAGGAGAACTCCCGTACTCCCGTGGTTTCTTACCGCGGCAAGCCTTTGCCTCTCGCGCCGGGTCCGACACACCACGCTCCTGATGCAGCCGCGGTGCCCTCTTCCTTCCGTGCAGGCATGGCGTGCAGGTCCTTCTGCGAAAGCTTGGCACGCCAGGGTCTCATGGGGATATTTTTACAAATTCGACGGCATAAAAGCTATAATTTATATATAAAAAAAACATAAAACGAGTCCAAATATATAAACAGTTCCATCCAACTCACCTCACTGGTACGTCGTCGCGCGTAGCCACGCCAAAAGGTTCAATGTACGCACGTGGGTATCAATCTCTACTATATAAAGTGAGAGTTTCTTCCCACGTCACATTAATTGCTCTGCTTAATTGCCCTACTTAATTGCTCTGCTTAATTGCCCTACGTAAGAAACGAAGCGTTGCTTTAATTAGCTAGCTTTTGCAAGAAACGAAGCGTTAAAGATAGATGTTTGATCTTTAATTAGCCAGCTTTTGCAAGAAACGAAGCGTTAAAGATAGATGTTTGATCTTATGAAATAGTTTTTTTTATTTTTTTAATCTTTATTTTTCGTTATCAATTTTGTTTTTCGTAGCAACGCACGGGCATATAACTAGTGTATCGATTAAGTTGGGGTTTTGCTTCTACGTTAAGTTTAAAGTGTGGGAGTATGTCTTATCCTATCACATTGAAAAAACGAATACCAGTTATACCCCCACGTGACAAATGGAACTCTTTATTAATTAACTTGCATATATCCTATGGTAAACTCCATTCCATCCATGCATGTGTTCATCGTGCTGGCATGCACGGCCCTATCTATACCTTCGTTGGTATACATGTTTGTACATATATGATTGACTTTAAATGGCTGTGTACCTTATTAGGTGCGGAGTCCACGCGGTAGCTGCATGCCAAGTATGGTGTCCCCTGGAGTTATGAACGGCGGCATCTTTGCACGTGCCGCCTCATGTAACTACAGTTGTGTACAAAGTACCATGGCACGACAACGATGATATATAGGTCTTGTTTGGCAGAGCTTTACATCCTAACTCCATCTTATATTTTGAAACTTATAAGCTAAAATAAAGTGAATTTAGTTTATATTTTTATTCTAAAATATAAACAAAGTGATCCACCTAAACACTTTTAATATACCCATAGCTCTAACTCTACGGATCTAATAGAGCTGAAGCTCTGCTAAACATGGCCATAAATCCATGCCAAGCACTAGCAAAGCTAGCTAATAGCTACTTGGTGTTCTATCTATTAATTTCTGGATCTAGTTTTCCATGCATTTGACAGATGCGAGATGGATGGGCATCTCCTAGCTATCTATAGGCCCCACGTTCCGAGTACTGATCGTAGCTGCAATTTATCTAGAAATGATGGTACAATGTTGTCGTTAACTATTGAACCGGGCCATGTGTAGCAGTGTAGCGATCCTGGGCCGTTGCTTTTGTGCGAAGCGAGAGCGAAAACTCGTAGGCGTGGCTTCAACGATGAACAACAGTACAATGCTAACTAGTGAACCATGTGTGGTAGCAATCCAGCGTGGACACTTTTATATAGAGGTGGGCGTCGTGCCGTGCCACGACGGCCTATCGTGCCCACCGTGCTGGACCGTGCCGGCTCGACTCGCCTTAGGCGAGCCTAAGCTCGGCCTATTTGCGCTTCGTGTCTGCTTCGTGCCGTCCCGATCCAGGCCCGACCCATTTTCACTATTGTGACGAGTAAAAAAATAAAACACATCACTACTACTAAACTACCTATTTTAATTACATAAGAGACTAATCACATCAACAAAAATATCAAACATAAATGCAATGCTTGAAGATGCCCTGAATCAACAATATTTCTCAACTTTTAGGCCTTAATTCGTGATTTCGTGCCCGTTCGTGCCGTGCCGGCACGGGCCCGGCCCAAACGGCCGTGCCGTGCTATGCCGCCCGTCGTGCCCGATTCCTGGGCCCAGCACGGCCCGAACTACAGTTGCATGCCGGCCTGGCCCGGCACGAAACCGTGGCGGGCCGTACTTTGCACCGGGCCATCCCACCATGCTTCGGGCCGGCCCAAAAGAGCCCGGCCCAAATGCCCACCTCTACTTTTATACGAGACCGAGGGCACAAATGCATGGCTGCATGCATGTATGGTAGTTTAATTAATTAATTATTTCTGGTGTACATAAGGTAAGTATAGTGGCGGACGTGTCGTACAGTTGTGTCTATATCGTGAGCAACAACATATTCCTTCTCTTAACCAGACTTTGCCACAAACGTATAGTAGCTAGGATCATCGTATCAATGAATTTACCCTTTCTTTTCACAATGCAGTAGTACTACTAACTAATGGATTTACCTTTATGCTGTACCTGAAGAGTTGTACGTAGTAAAATCATGGGGACTGATAAGGACCAACCCAAGTGTGCCTCCACTCCAACAAAAAGAAGGAAATGGGATCCCAACGGCCAAGTTCGGGTAGTTACAAGACCGTGCAGGAAACGCAGCCTAGCTACCATGCACGGCCATGGATGTGTTTAGCACGGCCTCTGAGCAGATTCCATGCATGCATGGTCCCATGTACGTACGTGCATGGACCAGGATCATGCACGCTTATTACTACTAGTCGTACCAAGCAGGACTGCGTGTGTTGGCAGATGGAACCGACAGAGCCACAGGGTCACCATGTATGCCATAATTCCCGAGGAGGCGAGGACCATGGTTCGGTTCGTGCTCATTATTGGTTTGCATGCACACGACGCAGCTCGACTCGATCGATTCTGGAGTTAGTTTGGTCCACGTACGGTTTTATATATGTACGCGATCCAAGTAGTGCTTCTCACGGGGTGTGCAGCTAGTGCGGATCGAGGACACACGAGGATTTTTTTTTTCTCTTCTCTTTTTTAAAAAATCCGCTAGGCGTGCCTGCTCAAATTTGACGGTATTCAATTTACAGCGATGTTATTTATTTGTTTTTTGAGAACAAATTGTAGTACGACGGATCATTGGAAGTGATATTTCCGAATTTAATAATGATTGGAGGATCGATGGTTAGGCCGCTAGCTGAACGTTTTTCTATCGGCAAGTGATGATTAGTCAACAGCTACTTTGGGGGAAATGAAGTGACGAAGGCTAGTTTCATTTAGGGATGACTAAGGCCATGTTTGGATCTCTGGACTAATTGTTAGCTGGCTAAAAATTAGTACTAGTTTATCCAAACAGGAAGACTAATAGGTGAGCTAATTTTTAGCCAACCCCTTAGCTAACAATTAGTCCATTAGTTGGTGGGGAGGAGCTAATTTGGGCTAATAGCATGTAACACGCTGGCCTTATCCTCATTTCCTCACCCATTATGAGGGGCAGACATGACTTTTCTAAAAAATTAGTCCAACCATTAGTCATGTATCCAAACAACCCTGAACTAATTTTAGATGGACTAATTATTAGCTGGCTAACAATTAGCTCTAGCCATTAGCCAGCTAACAATTAGTTTTAGTCCATCCAAACATGGCCTAAAAGGCTAATTAACCTGAAGTTTTGTTTAACCAGAAAACAAAGCGGACTGAGCTAAATTGATATAAACATAGTCTTGTATAATCCAAATTCATATATAAATATAGTCTCATATTAAATTCACATATAAACAGAAAGGAAACAAAACCAACGAAGAAAAGAAATACAATAAAAATACCTTGAGCAAGGTTATGGATGCAGCAGAAGGTGGCAGCCCAAGGAAGCCTCCATGGTGTCTATATATATATATATATATATATATATATATATATATATATATATATATATATATATGCGCACGCGTACATCAAAGCATCTACGACCTAAAAAAACGTTGATCATCCCTGTGAACCGAAAGATTGGACCAATTGTGTCCTCTCTCTAGTTCACAAAAACATAGTGTTTTAAACATCAATACGATCTTTAAAATATAACTTTAATCACTAATTTTTATTATAACATAATTATAAAACCAATTAATATTATTATGAAAGTACCTTTTAAGATGAATCTACAGATATGATCTTTATGCATCCAATTTAAATATTTAAAAATATAATAATACCAAAAAAATTTAAAAGTTTGACTACACATATCCCAAAACAACATGTATTTTTATGAACCTGATGGACCAAGGGAGTATATCATTGTACCGTTGTGTACGTTTCATCTAGAAAACCCATCAAAATAATATAATCGGCCAGGAAAGTGCTTCTAAACTTCGCCCATCGAAAATTGCATAAATTTGAAAGCACAAATCAACAGTGGATTTCATCTACTCACCCCTTCTAGCTAGCTCTATCATGCATGCTACAAGATAGGATCAGTTGTAACTTTTCTTGGCCCGCAAAAAAATTCTCCCTGCAGCCGTGTTTCCTCTATATCCTGACCTATCATAGCGTTCTCCACCAGTCCACCTTCAGTCTACTCGCCACACCGCGGTTGTGGTTCGGTGCGCTGTCGCCTACCAAATTTCGAAACCTTAGAACCTGTTTGTTTGCCCTATGGATTATATAATCCAGCTTATATAAGTTAATGGAGAAACAAACAGCTTAGATTATAATCTATATTATATAATCTAAAGCATGAAATTATAATAATATATAAGCAGCCATTAGAGTGCTTATATAATCTCAAACTAATAATCCAACACAGTAATAATCTAGGAAAACAAACAACCCACCGGTTTATTTAAAGGTAGCTTATATAATCCAGCTTATATAATCCAACACCAAAAAGCTGGATTATATAAGCTGAAGAAGAAAACAAACAGGGCCTAACTCGATTACCGGCGTTGTTTACCAACCTAACTTGATTATTGGGTCTTCGCAGATTACCAGTACATATTCGTAGTAAATTGTGTGGAATCTATGCTACACTACTGCATCGCAAGTTCAGAACAGATTTCACATGGCAAAAGCCTCAATAAGCTACCACTAGCAGGGTTTCACTTTTCGTTTCGAGATTACTTTTCGAGGTCCGAGCGGTACCGAAATTCGCGAAATTCGGTTCGAAATTCGTTAAAAACCGTTAGGTTTGAAAGTCAAATGAATTTGAAATTTAGTCGAAAAGTCTCGAAATCTCCGAGCGAAATTCGCTCGAAACGGCTCGAAATTCGTTCGAAAAGGTTCGAAATTCACTCAAAAGCTCGACAAACCGCTGGGTTGAAAACCACTCGAAAAGGCTCGAAATTACCGAAAAGACTTGAAAACCGATGGTAGTTGAAAAAGAGGGAAAATGTAGAAAAATTAGGAAAAATTGTAAAAAAATATTGTAAAACTTGGAAAAAAAAAAACCATTAAAGGCCAAAATAATATTTGAAAAATTATTTCAACAAATATAACTACTAAATATAATTGAATAAATATTGAAACATGCAAGGTGTTGTGAAGGTGTAGTCTAAAATTACGATTCAAATGTTGCATTTATTTGATCAACAATGTATTTCCATTTATTTTTATGCACTATAATTGATAGTTTAATACTTGCATTCGTGTTGAATATTTAGTTATGATATGGCTCTTTCTCAAAATAATAGGAAAAAATGATAGACGGTTTATTACTATAGGTCTCATATAATTCTATATTGATTGTTAATAAGTTAAAGCTGGGATTTTGATTTAGTATAATGATCTCTTAGCAGTTTATATGTGATTTTAAGAAAAACTCGGATGTATGCGTTCTAAATACAGTCATGATTTTATGGATAGTGCTCTTCTTGTCTCATGTCGTTGGTTTTACAAAAATATTGGAATTAAATATACTTCAATAAATATGACAACTAAATATACTTCAACAAATATTTATACTAAATATACTTTAACAAATATTGCTACTAAATAAATTCAAGCCTGCAAGCCGAGTTTTTCTTCTTCTTTCTATTATCTACATTTTCAATTGCTCAAATACATCTCTAAAATCCGTATTTTCAAAAAATATTCACACCAATGGTCACAGGGCTATTAATACTAATTATAGAGAAATTTTGGATAAATTTTTCCAAATTTTTATAATTTTTGAATTCAAATTTAAATTTGAGCGAATTTGAAACGGTTTCTCTTTTCGCGATGCGGGCGGATTTCATAAATCCGTTCGGATTTCAACGGAAAGTGAAACCCTGACCACTAGTATCTTAAAGATATCAGCAAGCTAATTATTTTAATTAAGCTTCTAATTTGTCCTGTAAAACTCAAGCTTGAAGAGAGGAATCATCGCTACTACAAATCTGATCATCACTTCCGGTTGACAACGGCCATCAGTATTTAGTACCGATTTTTGAACCGGTACCAGCCATCCGGGACTGATGCCCATTGGACATCAGTACCGGTTCTACTACTAGAAATGTTTCAAAATAAGTCGATTGTATGGGAGAAGCGGGACTCGAACCCGCAACCTCGTGACTCCGGTCTTACCCTTCTAACCAATCCACCCACCATCGTGTTACCAACCGGTACTAATGCCCCGTGCCTTCAGTACCGGTTCGTGTCACGAACCGGTACTAATATGAGGGCATCAGTACTGGTTCGTGT
This sequence comes from Rhipidocladum racemiflorum, assembly GCA_036346355.1. Classification (NCBI taxonomy): domain Eukaryota; kingdom Viridiplantae; phylum Streptophyta; class Magnoliopsida; order Poales; family Poaceae; genus Rhipidocladum; species Rhipidocladum racemiflorum. Next base: position 3,660,160 of record CM070569.1, on the reverse strand, counting down.
TACCAACCGGTACTAAAAGCCCACTATAGCCTTGTAGCCAAAGAACCGGTACTGATACATTAGTACCGGTTCAAATCTAATTGGTAGTGATGTGCCGGTAGTGAAGCCTAATTTTCTAGTAATGCGTTCAATACATATACGGCAATCCTGGTAGAATGCATACACGAACAGAAAGTAAACCACTCCTACTTGCACAGTTGCAGGAGCAAAAAAAAGCAAACTAGCACTCGATGCAATCCTGGTAAAAAAATGAAAAGGATTAGCTAGTCAGTCTGGCCACTCTACGTAACGGACAAATCACAGGCATGAACGCAAACGGCACGACGCTCTAACCAGACAAATTCAGTCGATCAAATCACGCTAAAATAAGCGTTAGCGACCAAACCGCGTCTGTCCGCACTCCACAGCACGGCCCACACGCGCGCTGTCCGTGTTCCCAAACCCCAACACCCGGTGGTCCGCCGCGCAACGGAAAAGGTCGCGCCACCGCCGGGACACGTGCCGCGCGCCACGCCACGCCACGCCGGCGTTGGCTCCCGACCCCACCGGCGTTAATGCTAAACAAACCGGCTCGAACCCAGATCCGGGCCCGTCTGCCGCGCCCGGCGCACGGGAGAGTCGAGGGAAAAAAAAAAACGGCCGCCTTTACGAGAACCGCGGGGGCGCGGACAAAAACCGCGCTTTGGACGCAACGTCCGCAACAGCGGGACGGTGGTGGCTCGTCCGTCCACGACAGCCGAACAGAGCCCAGCGCTCGTGGGGCCCGCCCCCATGCACTGATTTTTTTCTTCTTTTTCTTTTAGCAAAATATTCGGTGCAACCACCGTTTTCGTCTGGCCAATCGTGCAGCCTCTTAAAAGTTAAAAATTCTGAAAAAAATCATGGATGTACATCTCAACTTACCCCATCTACGTATAAAATTTCATGATCAAATACGTCCTATGCTAGAAGTTACAAAAAAAACAAATTTTGTGATGTCTACTGTAGCAAGATTCGAAGCGAAAATTTGTTTTTTTTTTTTGTAACTTCTAGCATAGGACGTATTTGATCATGAAATTTTATACGTAGATGGGGGGTAAGTTGAGATGTACATCCATGATTTTTTTTAGAATTTTTTGGAACCTTTTTTAGTAGGGTTGCACGAAAACGGTGGTTGCACCGGATATTTTGCCTTTTCTTTTTGCGAGGACTCGAACTGATTAATTAATATTTTTTAAACAGAGCATTTTCCGACCTTAGGCTACTCCCTCTCATTCTGACTTTCAAATTTTATTTCTAAATACATATCATTTTACAATTTTGAGATAATTTTAACTGATTTTTCTTTGTATACCCATATCATTCATTATTTCTAATACTATAGAATAAAGTAACACATATCATCCAAGAGCAATAAGTAAGCTTCATTATGGTGATTTGGTCATTTTAATACATATCTTGCTTGAAATGCAAAATCCTAAAATATCATCTATCTGTAAATGGAGGGAGTAATAAGTTCGGTAACAAGATATGTTCTGTCGGTGATATCAGCTAGCTAAGAGCGAACAGCTAACAAACCGGTTAATTCGGTTATATCAGTTCGGTTTATTTTATTTAATTTTTTTTTGGTTTTTTAGAACAGTAAACCGAACCGAACCGAATAGATTCAAAAACCGACTGAATTAACCGAAATTTTTCGGTTCGGTTAATTTGGTTTTTCGGTTAACCAAATTTCATACAACAAAGATAACCAGCATATCACACATCAAAATGCATTCACCAATCACTAGTAGGTACTGATCTTAGCAAAATGGATGTAATACCACCACAAAAGACATTGTCCAGCAAGTAGAATCATATGGGTGCTGCAGTAACTAGAATTTATCAATCCAACATTCTAGACATAAAGTAACTAGAATCATACGAGTGCTGCAGTGCTAGTGCAAGTTGAATCATATAAGGCAGGCAAACATCAGCAGTATTATAGAGCCCAACTATACTCTATTATTCTAACGAATTACTAATGGAAAAAAGTAAGGTAAACAAACAGATCTGAGCATGTTCTAATTCGATATTATAAAGTATGGTGGCATACATCATGTGCCATCCAATATACAGTTCCTTGGCATGATTTAAGCATGTTGAATTTGATAATCTGAAAGAGAATTGACAAAGCAATATATATCACAGATGTAGCGTATGGAATAACAGAAGTATTCAAAGATCAAGCACAAAATTATCCATATTTTACAAGACGGTAATCAAACCTCCTTAGCGAGCCCAAAGTTTGCAAGTTTCATGGCTATGTTTTTATTCTACAAAATGAAATTTTGAATAGTATCCAGAACATGCATATACGAATTAAACTAATCATATTATCTGTCACAATTACACAATATCCATATACAAACAAGCACAATTGCACAAATCCTTACATAGTTGCATAGCATGGAGTCAATCTACAGGATTCTAGAATTAGCTAGCAGCAAGAATCCAATTCTGTTCCCTACTTTGGAAGAATAGATAATCAAGAACAAGAAATTCATGGCTATGTCTTTATTCTACACAACACATTGTTTGGTTGAAAAGAATAGATGGATGGAGAATGGAGAGATGTTGTTTCCTCAGGTGGAGTACCGTGTTGGGGAAGGTTGCGCCGAGCGAGGACCGGAGGTGGCCGAGGGAGGAGGCACCAAAGGGAGACAGGAGGAAGCGTCGGGTGTCGCCGTGTCGACCATCGCCAGTCGGGAGAGCTCGAGGAGGGCAGGCGGCGCCGCGGCTGCGAGGGAGAAGACACCAAGGGAGGCGGTGCCGAGGAAACAGGGAGGAGGACCAGGAGGCGTCGCCGTCGGGGACTCCAGAGAGCTTGAGGAGTCGAGGGAGGAGGGGCTGGAGGGAAGCGGCACCGACAGGCGACGGAGCCATGGAGGAGACTCAGCCGCCATCGCCGAATGGCTCGATGCGACGATGCCTCGCACGGTCGCGCCATAACCCTCGATCTAGGGTTGGGGTCTTGGCAGAATGGCAGTTGGGGAATGGGGAATTTGTGCAACAGTGCAAATGCAGAGACGCCTGGCTCTGGCTAATGAGGTAATTCCTCATTGTTCGGTTTCTTCGGTTTTCCAGTTCCACAAACCGAACCGAGAACCATTAACTGAACAGTGACCGAATAAAAACCAAACTGAAAACCAAAAACTGAAAAAACTGATTTTTTTTTTTTTTTTTTTTTGTTAATTCAGTTCGATTCGATTCGGTTTTTTGGTACCAAATCTACTCCCCATCTACAAAAGCTACACAAAATCAACGTTCCCTACCAACGCTCTCCTCCTTGAGCCATGTTTTCATCAGGGTGATTATATATTTAAGGAATAAGTTTATTTTACACTTTTGAACTATAAAAAAGTTTAAATAACTTCTCAAACTACAAAATCGATTATTTAACACCCTTGTCTTTTAATATCAGATTAAATCACACCCCGTGAAGGTTTTATCTAGTGCAGCGCTGCGGTGCACGGGAGTAGCGCCGCAGTGGACTGTAAGTGGCAGTGGTGGGAAGCTTGTAGGATCGCACGGCGGTGGTGGCTCTTAGGGAGACGTTGCAGGGGAGCGGGTGGCGGTTGGGGAGGCGTAGGGGAGAAGTTAGATGCATGCAGGTGGGAGAGGAAGCCAGTTTCCAGGAAATTGTGTTTGTAGATGGGTGGACTGAATGCACGCAAGGTTTAAAATCTCGGTGAAATTTCAGAAATTTCGGTCGAGATTTCGTATTTCGAACCCCTCCGAGATCTTAAATCTCGACCGGATAAAAAATTTAAAAAAAATCAAAATATTATTAGTGGCGGTTTTTTGCTAGAACCGCCACAGATAATATTATCAGTGGTTGTTTTCTTAAAAACCGCCACAGATAATATTATCAGTGGCGGTTTTAAGAAAAACCGCCACAAATACTCTTTTTTGAAACCTCAATGACTTTAGGCCGAGATCTCGGTATTTTGGCCGCAATCTCGGTGATTTTAGCCGAAATCTCGGAAATCCCGGTTGAAAAAAACCGGATTTGAAATTTGATTTTCAAATTTTGTCTGAATTTTGTCTGAAATTCCGAAATCTCACCGAAATTTCGGATTTCGACCACCTCTGAGATATATATCGAAAATGAAATTTGAAACCTTAAATGCACACTCGCGAGGGAGGGATGGGACAATGCAGGAGAGGAGTCGGACGATCCCAGCTGCGCGGAGGTAAACTGCGTTTTTTTTATTAGTCAAGAAATCTCCCACGTCCATTTTTGCAATAATCCGTTACTTTCATCTCAGGATCTCTACAAATCTTATGAAATTGATTAATTAATCAGTCGTGGTCCTCGTGGAGCACCTGTTTAATTAGCGTGCCAACGTTTTGGATTGGCTAGGTGTTCTGGAGATGCTCAATTATTGTCTGCTTCCCTCGGGCTCTAGAGCGGTGAGAAGTCACCGTCTGATTATTTAATCTCTCTGTGGCTTTCTTGTTCATTTCATCCGGTGACAAGCCAAAAAATATCGCGATGAATTAGCGATTTAGCGTGTTTTGTACCATACTCAGCTTACGTTTGTTTGGGGTTTTTTTTATCGGTTTAAAAAGTTAAAAAGTCAGAATCTAAATAAATAGATAGATTTTATATGGGGTTTTTAAAAAACCATAAGCCTTTATATAACTAAAGACCAAAAGTCACAAGATGTATTTTTTTTAACTTATTGAGGATTAGTTTTAGACTAATGCCACTGAAGTTGGGCTATTTTTGCTAATTCCATGGTACTGAAGCTATTTTCACTAAATATTTTATGAACAAGACTAATACAGTGAACAATTCGAGCACATCAGCTGGCAGCAAGGAGTCCCAATCTCCAAAGCTCCGAGGACAAAAAGGAGCAATAATTAAGGTCCTATTTGTTTAGATTTTTTTGTCAATGTAAAATCTAAAAGTTAAAGTATAAATAAGTGAGCGGTTTTTATTGTACTTTTTTAAAAATCAAAATCCTCCGTATAACGACATGCTCAATTATTGTCTGCTTCCCTCGGGCTCCAGAGCGGTGACAAGTCACCGTCTGATTATTTAATCTCTCTGTGGCTTCCTTGTCCATTTCGTCTGGTGACAAGCCAAGAAAATCTTGGGATGAATTAGCCACTTAGCGTGTTTTGTACCATACTCCGCTTATGTTTGTTTGGGTTTTTTATCGGTTTAAAAAGTTAAAAAGTCGGGGTCTAAATAAACAGATAGATTTTATATGGGGTTTTAAAAAATCATAAGCCTTTATATAACTAAAGGTCAAAAGTTACAAGATGTGTGTTTTGACTTATTGAGGATTAGTTTTAGACTAATACCATTGAAGTTAGGCTATTTTTTGCTAATTATGTGGTACTGACGCAATTTTCATTAAGTATTTTATGAACAGGGCTAACACAGTAAACAATTCGAGCACATCAGCTGGCAGCCCAAGGAGTCCCAATCTCCAAAGCTCTGATGACAAAAAAGCGCAATAATTAAGGTCCTATTTATTTAGATTTTTTTTGCCAGTGTAAAATCTAAAAGTTAAGGTCTAAATAAATGAGCGGTTTTTATTGTACTTTTTTAAAAACCATAATCCTCCGTATAACGAAATACCACTACAATTAAGATGAAATTAATCACATCTATCACATATAAAAATAGACTACTTTTAAGCTATTTAAACTAAAAAAAAATTGACTTTAAGCTATAAACCAAATGGTTTAGCTTAAACAAACCAGGTCTAGGGTCCAATGCATTCCCATAAGAGCAAGTATAATAACAAAATTCACTGTTTACTCCATCTCTCATCTATATCATCTAGAGTAAATAATAAAGCTAGTTTGCACAATAGCAATCTCTATAGATTATCTTTAGATGCTATATAAAAACTATCTTTTCTCTCTTATAAATAAATAATCTATCTTATTTTCCGTACGATACTGACTACTAAATAAGAGTCGGCTCTCTTCTTTTTTCGCTCTTCTATTTAGGATAAAGTTGATGTGTATATATGTATAGTATATTAAGATGATTTTGTTGTACTCGCTTTAATTCGAAATATTTTTGCCTTAATTTTCAGGCCGAGAAAGCAACACCTCGAATTCAGTGGCCTCTTCCGAGAAGACCCTATTAGGAAACTCGGCCCATCGTGGCCCATGTGGACTCTCCCGAAACCCTAGCTATAGGTTATAAATAGGAGGCAGGGGGTCACCCTATTGTACACATGCAAGCATAATAAAGAAGAGCAATTCCTCCTCATATCTGTGTCTCGCCTTCTCTCTCTGTTCTCCACTTCAGATCTATTAGGCAACTCCGGACTATTCGATAGCGAGTTTGTCTAACACGTTATCAGCACGAACCTCTACCACAAGAAGCGGAGGATCGTCGACTACAACGAACGTCCACTACCGGCGATTGATCGCCCGATTCGATCTGCAATCAACTCGCCATCAAGCCGGCATCCACTCGGATTGCCAAAAGAAAAGTCCTACGTGTTAGTCTACTGGAGAACAGATTGAAAAGGTGAGAATCACGGGATTGATCAGATCGCTCATTTTGAATCTATGCATGCATGTAATCTACGTGGCACGAAGCTACAATATGCAACGATCTTGCAGATCGTAACATGAAACTACAGTAGCACGAAGCTACACGATGTTCTACAGTACATGAAGCTATTGAAAACGAAGCTACACTGCCAGGCCATGAAGCGATGCCAGATCGTGGACGTCCGACCACACGGCTCGAAGTGGCGCCACCCCGCTCGGCTGGCACGAAGCCACCACCGACACACACTGAAGCCAAATCACTGTCGGTCCCCCCGACCTCGGCCTCGCCGGTCAACCTCACCGAATCGAAGAGGCTGCCGGCCCGCTTTGCGCATGCCCATAGTGTCGTCGTCGCGCTCGTAGCGTGTTGCCCGGCCCGCGCACCGTCGCTCCTGGCCTCCCTCCGGCACGAAGCCACTGCCGCCGTTCGGCCTCAAAGTTGCCGCTTGGCCTAGAAGCGCCGCTGCTACGCCCGCTAAGCGGTTGTTCTTTGCCGCCGATTCGGCCATCGTGCGACGCAGCTCACATGAGCCGACCGGCGAATGGCGCTCGTCCCCGCTTTGGCGCCTCGGTCGCTTCACATCGCCTTCGCGCTCGCAGTGCGCCGCCTGCTCATCGCGACTCCTCGGCTCCGACTTGAAGCCGATGGCCCGGCCTCGAGTCGCCGCCACCCATCGGTCGCGCCGACTGCCCGGCTGAAGGGTTGTCGCTGTTTTAGGCGCCTCGGCCGCCGCAGTTGCGTAATGCACAAAGCGCCACGCTGAAGCCGCCGCCAGCTGGCCATTGCCGCTCCGCTGACGCCAACCACCCGCCACGGCTACCACTGGTTTCAATCGCTAGAGCTCCCGCGCATAGTCCCGATTGGGCATGAAGCTTTGATTGAGCCGGGTTAATCCGTTTGGAATCCGGATAAGAATGGAGAGGAGAGGCGAAATTACTTATTTGCCCCTCGGTTTTCTTATTTGTTTTTTTCCCCAAAAATTGCATTAGAAAATCAGAAAATTGAATAAAAATAGTCAGAAAATTCTGAAAATTTGACAAAAAAAATTATGAAAATTCCCAGGAAATTCCAGAAATTTATTTGGATCTGGTTTTAGTTTCCTAGCATTATCTTGCAGTATTTATGAATAATTTATGAATATTTTCATGCTTTTGCAGTTATTGCTTCATGTATATTTGAGATTTTCTTTTTCTTTCTCCAATATACACATGAAGCACGCTGTATGAAGCGGCCACCGGCGCGCCAGGAAGGCCGTCGCGCATGGAATTGATCACATCGTGCACATAAAACCGATAGCATGAAGTCAATCGTGTGCATAAATTCGATCGCATGCACGAAGCTGATCGCGCGCATCAAATCGATCGCACGAAGTCAATCGTGCACATGAATCCGATCGCATGCACGAAGCTGATCGCGCACATGAAATAGATTGCACGAAGTCGATCATGCACATGAATCCGATTGCATATATGAAGCCGATCGCACGAAGTTGATCGCGCACAATAATCTGATCGCATGCACGAAGCTGATCACATACATGTACGAAGCTGTATTTGTGAACATTTATGAATCTTGTACTTATGAATCTTGCATTTATGGATCTTGTACTTATGAATATTGCAATTATTACTTTTTTTAGTTTGTTGAAAATTCATGAGAATTTAATTATGCATTTTATTGAATCTAGCAGCTACTTTCTATTAGATTGCACGCAGTAATCTAATGAAAGAACCTTGTGAATGTGAAAAGGTCTGGCATTGTCAAACGTGAATCTTGAAAAACTGGCCCCGAATGGTCAGAACTATCTCACATAGACATTAGATTGCATAATGAATTGTAAGCTCTCAAAGAGCATATTTTTTCTTTCTCATGAATAAGAATTGCAGTTTATTCTTTATTCCAGTATTCTATATTTGCAAGCAATGTCTGAATTACTTTGCCACTGTCTGATTAGAATTATATTTCTTTTTCATCTAGAAATCGTGTAGTGCCCAATGGAGAAAATATGTATTGTTGATAGTGGCACAACAAATACTATTTTATGAGAGTCGAAATACTTCCAGACGATCACGAAGAACACTGGAAGGATTATGACAATCGCAGGAAGCGATACGCATATAATAGGCTCCGGAAGAGCCACAATTATATTACCAATGGGTACAACTTTGGTAATTAAAGAAACCCTCTTGTACCTTAAATCAACACGCACTCTCTTAAGTTTTAAAGATATCTGCGCCAACGGGTTTCACGTAGAAACCAATGAAGAAAATGGCAAAGAGCATTTGTGTATTGTGAAGCACGCGGAATATGGAAAAATGGTATTAGAAAAATATCCCTCATATGAATCTGGGTTGTACTACACGAGAATAAATGCACCCGCAGTGTATACCTCTTTGAAGACTGTCTTTAGAAGCTCTGAATTATTTTCTTTATGGCATTGTAGATTAGGCCGTCCTGGTCTTAGAATGATGAGAAATATAGTTAACAACTCACAAAGTCATGACATTAATGTTACAAATTTCCCGAATCATGAAGATTTTGTGTGCCATGCATCTGCCACCGGGAAATTAATAACTAGACCATCTGTATGAAAGTACAACATGAAATCCCTGCATTCCTGGAACGCATTCAAGGGGATATTTGTGGACCAATTCAGCCCTTGTCGGGATCGTTTCGGTACTTCATGGTGCTCATGGATGCTTCCTCGAAATGGTCGCATGTATGTTTGCTGTCAACAAAGAATCATGCATTTGCAAAGCTGATCTCGCAGGTCATCAGAATTAAGAATGCTTTTTCTGATCATCGCGTGAAGTCTATTCGAATGGACAATACCGGCGAATTTATTTCTAAGGCATTTCATGATTATTGCACAACGACTGGGATAACTATTGAGCACTCTGTACCGCACGTCCATACACAAAATGGACTAGCTGAAGCACTCATAAATAGGATTAAATTCATAGCCCGACCGCTCTTGCAGAGTTGTAACTTGCCCAATACTTGTTAGGGACACTCAGTCCTGCACGCAGCAACACTTATCAATTTTTGATCATCGGCCTACAACATCCATTCACCTATGCAATTAGTGCAAGGGGTCATCCCGAAGATTGCCCACCTTAGAAAATTTGGTTGTATGGTATATGTACCTATACCACCCCCACAGCGGACTGTAATGGGCCCTCTCCGCAAGTTTGGGATATACTTTGGTTATGAGAGTGCATCCATAATTAGGTATTTGGAACCCATGACTAGAGACTTGCATACAGCCTGATTCGCTGATTGCATCTTTGACGATGACCGTTTCCCGTCATTAGGGGGAGAGAATCAACCATTGGATGAAAAATGCCGGGAAATAATATGGCATTTCACTGGGATCCCCGCGCATGACCCTCGCACTAATGAAGCAAATCAAGAAGTCCAGAAAATAATTGATTTGCATAATTTAGCAAATGAACTATCTGATCATTTTTGTGATCTGAAGAGCGTGGTTAAGTCGCATGTACCAGCAAAAAATTCACCAGAGAGGGTTGAAATACCAAATAAAGCAGAATGCATCCCTCATCTTGTTCAGAGGCCTCAAAGAAAAAGAACAGGAGATCTGGCTTCTGAAACCCAAAGTACCCGGAGACGTCTGGAGAAAACTGGGCAAGAGGACTTACCACAGCCAATCACGAAAATGCCCCAAAGCAAGAAGGGGAGCCAGTTGAGACTAGCACTGGAAAGAAGCCTGTGGAAAAGGTAATTCCAGATCTGAATCTTCCATTACAGGAAGCCGCCGAAAATAATGTGTGCGCACACATTGACGGAGAAAAACTAAAGGAACTTGCTCCTGCGATGGGAAATAGCAGAGAAGAGCAAGTATAAGTGCATGAAGCATGATGAAATAGCCATAAATTTTGTAATAATAGGAGAATCGATGAATAGAGCAACAGCCGATGTCGATGCATACTTTGCAAAGAAGATTGCCACGATCATTGATCATGATCCCGAGCCTGCATCTCTCGCAGAGTGCAAGAAAAGGCTCGATTGGGAATAATGGAATAAGGCAATCACTGCAGAGTTAGTCTCTCTGAACAAAAGAGAGGTGTTTGGGCCTGTGTGCCGCACGCTTCCCCATATAAACCCCGTAGGTCACAAATGGATTTTTGTTCAGAATAGGAATGAAAACAATGAAGTTGTAAGGTACAAGGCAAGGCTTGTCGCTCAAGGTTTCACTCAACGTCTTGGAGTTGATAATGAAGAAACCTATTCTTCGGTCGTGGGAGGAATTACCTTCATATATCTAATCTCAATGGCAGTCAACTTGAAGTTGAGAATGAAGCTAATGGATGTTGTCACATCATATTTGTATGGAAACTTGGATTCGGAGATATAGATGAAAGTACCGGAAGGTATACCTATACCGAACCAAGACAGAGTAAACAGAAACCTATATAGTGTGAAATTGGAGAAATCACTGCATGGACTGAAGCAATCAGGAAGAATGTGGTACAATCGCTTGAGTGACTTTCTCTGCAAGAAAGGCTACACGAATAGCGAAGATTGTCCATGTGTGTTTATACAACGATCCCCGAATGGATTTTGTATAATCTCCATCTATGTAGATGACTTGAACATCATTGGGACGGATGAAGAAATTAAAGAAGCATGCTTATACTTGAAGTCTGAGTTCGAAATGAAAGACTTGGGTAAAACCAAGTTCTGTTTAGGCTTGCAGCTTGAAAATGTCTAAGGCGGAATCTTGGTACACCAATCATCCTACACACAGAAAGTGTTGGAGAGATTTAGTTTTGAAAAGGCATACCCCGCAAAGACCCCAATGGTCGGAAGGTCACTCCAAGCAGACCTAGACCCATACAGGCCTAGAGAAGAGGAGGAAGAAGTCCTGGGAGCGGAATTCCCATATTTGAGTGCAATTGGAGCACTCATGTACCTTGCAAATAACACTAGGCCAGACATTGCGTTCGCCGTGGATTTGCTAGCACGGTACAATGCAGAACCCACCAAAAGGCATTGGAAAGGTGTGAAGGACATCTTCCGTTACCTCCAAGGAAGCAAAGATCTCGGCTTGTTTGACGGAAGAAACAATGAATTGAATTTGGTTGGCTATGCCGATGCTGGGTACCTATCGGACCCACACATTGGTAAGTCACAAACCGGGTATGTTTTTCTTTGTGGTGGAACAACAATTTCTTGGAAGTCATCTAAGCAGACAATTGTCTCGACGTCGACAAACCACTCGAAAATCATTGCCTTGTATGAAGCCTCCTGAGAATGTACGTGGCTTCGAAGAATGGTACACGACATCCAGAAATCATGTGGCTTGAACATGGAACAAACATCCACTATCGTCTATGAAGATAATGCAGCTTGTGTTGCTCAAGTGCAAATGGGATATGTGAAAAGTAACTTCACGAAGCATATCAATCCCAAGTTCTTTTATGCTCATGAAATGCATAAGATGAGCGAGGTTAAGATACTGTATACTAAGTCGTGTGAAAATCTCGCAGATTTATTCACTAAGTCACTCCCGGCATCTTCCTTTGAAAGGTGCGTTAGAGGAATCGGGATGATGAGACTTAGAGAAGTGCAGATTTCAGGAGGGGATTTCATATACTCCTATATAAATCTCAAATATGAAGTTTGAGTACCCAACGTGAATATAGAAGATTAACATTGAAGTTTGGTTGGATTGTTCTATTTTTCCTTAGTAAGTTTTTCACTGGAGTTTCTTACATAAGGTTTTGATGAGGCAATTTGTGCAACACAGCAAGCGTATGCTATGTACTCTTTCTCCAAGTATTTTTCTACTAGGTTTTTCTGGAGTTTTGATGAGGCATGTGCATCTCGCGGTGAAGAGTCCAAAGGAGAGTGTTAGGAAACTCAGCCCATGTGGACTCTCCCGAAACCCTAGCTGTAGGTTATAAATAGGAGGCAGGGGGTCACCCCATTGTACACAGAAACAAGCAATAAAGAATAGCAGATCTGTTCCTCTTCATATTTGTGTCTCGCTCTCTCTCTCTCTCTCTCTCTCTCTCTGTTTTTCACTTCAGATATATTAGGCAACCCCAGACTATTCGATAGCGAGGTTGTCTAACAGACCCGTCACTGCACACCTCAATCTCGGATTCTCGATTCCGTCCGCACACGATCCGTGACCCGCGCACCAACCACGACGCATGCGGCTGTGACGGCGTCAGACGGCGATGGCAGTTATGGTAGGAGCGTGACGTGACGGTGAGATATCCTGACGACGTCAACTGGTTAGGATCGTGGGCTCCGTTGCAAGTGGGCCTCCTCACCATGGTCGTTCAAATTGGGAAAGGCCACGAGTAAGCGCCCCGTGTAGTGGGACTATTTACGGGAATGCCACATGCCCGCATAGTGCTGAGTGAGAAGTCAGTGGAGCGGGTTTACGGCTCCGGACAATTTTCTTTAATGATGTGTTTGATTGATTGTAACAAGTGGTGTATGTATAAGATAATATAAGAAAAATATTATTTATATATTTAATTATTTAAATGAAATCATCATATCCTATATGATGAGATATAAATTTAAGAAATATTCTTTATAGATGATAAACCATTCTATTAATAAAAAATAATAAAACTAAATGATACAGCACTGTTCTAACCCATTCAATCTTATTTATCTTACCAAACACATGCTAAGTACTCTGCCAGGTACTGCTCAGATGGCGGCACAGCACAAAAACATACTGTAATATCGTCATCCCTGACGAATAAACCCATATTAGAAAAACTGCACGGACGAAATACGTACGCCTTGCACACGTTTGGATCGCGGAAATTAGGTACAATCTTACGGGATTCTTGTGTTTCAAATAAGCTAATTTTCGAGCAAACCACATGTGGTTCGAAGGACATAATACTCCGTACTTGTTACTGTTCTTTTCATCCGTAATATAATTCATCCATAAGCTAATGTGAGAAACTAGCTTGTTGTCTCACATTACATGTTCGTTGCAGAGATTAAATGCATAGTTATTTTAATATTTTCACTATATACATCTACTTTAATGTTGAAAAGGTAGATGAGTATTTATAGTGTTCTCCCTTCGTTCAAGTTTATAGGGCTTATTTTCTCTAGGCATAAAGACTAAGGATTTATTGGAAATGAATAGACTACTCCTAAGTATTATCTTTAAGCACTATATTTGTGAAATCATTTGCTGAAAAATTCGTTTAGAATTGAATTTGCAAAATATGTTGTTTTAGATAATTATGTGATATGCTTGTGATAGCATGGTAGTTGTTTTGTTTGATGCAATGCGCTCGTGTGAGTGGTTCCCTGGATTGATCTTGAGTCAAGTCGTGGACTTGTGCTCCGAATATTGTTTTGTGGATTGTTCATGTGCAGGTGTTGCTCGACGGCGAATGTGATCGATGACGGGACCAGAACTAGGTTCATGGAGAAATTGAGGTTCGGGATTAGGTTCAGGGAGGAATCGAGGTCCTAGTGGTCGAGGATGTCATGCGGGACGTTCGGGCTAGAGAACGGTGCACGTGAAGTCTAGTTAGTCACGTGAGTGCGGCAGGTGGACTATACGTGTGCAGTTGTAATCGTTTGGGGTAGTTTACATGTATTGGGCCATGTGGATATGCATGCATGTATCTGTATACGAACTCTTTAGGATTGCTCATTGTAAATAGGGGGATGTGTCCTCTGTTTATTATTGAGCCAAGCTAGGCATTATGGTTTATACTCTTTTGTTTGGAGTATTGTAAACAGACTAGACAAAAAGAAATAAAAATTATTTTTCATCAAAGTCGCGCGGTAAGGAAGCCGGATTTCTGTTTTTCGTTTTCTCGCCCGGTTTTCGGTTTAGTAGATTGATTCATTGTCTCTCTTGATTCTTTGAGTTTCTTCTTGATTTGATCTATCCAAAACCTTCCTAAACCTTTCTAGGACATTGATTTAGTGTTCCTCGAAGTTTTGTTGGTTAATCTTTTGTAGATTTTGTTTAATCACGAAATTAGGGTTTAATCAATTCTCGTTATTATTGATATAGTCAACTTGCGAAGCTTATAACTTTTGATCCGTAGATCCGATTGAGCTAATTCTTTTCGGGTTAGTTTTGAAATTGAATCTAGTTTCTACAGTTAAAATTCCACATCAATCTGACGGTTGGATTTTTAGGAATTAAGGTTAGATCTATTCTCGGGATAATTTGTCACAGCAAGCTTGCGGGGTTCATAACATTTGATCTGTAAGTCTGATCGAGTTGATTCTTTTTTTGTTTGATTCATATGGGAATCTAGTTTCTTTTGTTGACATTTCAGGTCAATCCAACGGTTGGATCTCCAAAAATTCGTGATTTACCGAATGTATCTACTCTATTTTTGTTGAATACGAAGCAATTATTTGATTCAAACTAGGGTGAATTTTTAGTAGATCAAATTTTTTATTTTAGTTTTTCCACAATCATTCACCCCCTTCTGATTGCTATACTAGTATATATCGATCCTACAATATTTAATACATATATATATAGATAATATCAATTAAATCTTGATATTTACTAGGGATATATAGGAACATCATGCTAATTGTATTGGAACATAAAATACACTTTATATTTATGGACAAGATTATTTAAAATATACATCATATGAACTTGAATTGTGAGGGTATCATTTAATAGATGTATGCAAGGGCTAATGACACTAAATTTTTTTCAGATTTAGTGCATTATTAATCGATGTGTCTGATATGCTTTGGACTTATAATGTAGGAGGGAGCGAGAGAGTAAGTAGGAAGTCATTTAGCATTGTTTGCTTCCAAACTGACGTATCATTGAATTTATTAAAGTTGATGAGAAGTTCAATACGGAAAGTGATATGTATACCTCTGGTCACACCATCCGTTTGAAAATTGAATACTCCATTGGACAGATGCTAACCAAACTAGCTCGTGCAGCGTCCAAAATCTACTTAAGGCAGACGTCGATCCTGCTGATCTCAGCTGCTCACTAGACTTAGACTATCTCTAGCAATTTCCCTCTATTCCATTCCCTTCCCTATTCACTTTCCCATATTCATTCTCTTTATTTCCTACTATCTTCAACAGCATCCCATTAAGGGAATTTGTGTAGGGATTGGAGAAAGAATCCCTTTCTAGAGGGATTCATTGTTTGAATCTTTTCCGAAGGGAATCGTGAAAGGGAATCCGCTGGAGCATTTGGGATCTGTTCGCAAAGGGATTTGGAGGGGGAAGGGAAGCTGCTGGAGATAATCTTAGGGCCTATTCCGGAGAGCTATAGCTTTTTTTTTTTAAAAAAAAAAAAAAGTTGTTTTTTGATATATTTTTTTTGCTAAAAAGCAATTGTGATTTTTTTTTATAAGAAACCGTTCAGTAAACATCTAATTTTTCTCACTAATAAGCTGCAAAAATAGGCTCTGTTCAGCTTTTAGCTTTTAGCTTTTACTAGTTATACATGGTTTATAGTTTATTCCAAAAGACATTTAAAAACTGAACTGTTTGGAAGCCTACCCAGCTTTTTAGAAGCTGAAACTGGCTTTAAGCCCCTCAAACAGGCCGTTACTTGTCTCTTTTTTTCTCTCTCCACACACACTCTCTCTTTATGATGGGCTTTTGGATTGATGTTTCTCACGAGCGGAGTGGCACGTTCGTGCCAAGGTTAGAAATCTCATCGAAATCACACGAACTCTTGGCGAAATCCTGGATTTTGGACCCCCCCCCCCCGAGATTCAAGATCTAGGCATAATGAAAAATTTTGAAAAGAAAAAATTAAATTACTATAGTAACTTAAAATCTCAACAAAATTTCGATAAATTTCACCAAATTTGGGGGGGGGGGGAGGGGGGTTGATCGGATTTGATTCTTCATGTCGCTGTCCATCCGCTCTGGCAACCGATTCGTGATTTAGATGTTGTTGAGTTTGGACCAGATGCTATTAAGTTTTGAGATTACATGTTGAGAATCTCGAGCCTTTTGTTTTTGTTTTATTTGTTTGACGAATAGATAAATACAGTGATAGACATCTTATCTAGATAATTTGGATGCCGCTTTCCTCCTAAAGTCGTTTGCTTGCGGCCTAGACATTCCTTCCTCACTGATGGTCCTATGTATAAGTGCCTGCTATTGGTGTTTAATTAGTTTAGTGACCATGTATATATTAGTATTAATATATTGTTGATGGTGAGATGGGAGAGATGTATGGGTCTGTCTTTCAGAAATTTTAAGGCTTGAGGGTACGTACAAGGATTCTTACTTTTAATTCTTTTCAAAAGAAAGGTTTATTTGATGGTTTGATGGTTTTTAAAAAGAATTTCTATCTGTACAATTGGTCGAATGATCGCCACCAAGTTCACTTTTTTTTTCTTCTTTTAGTTATAGTAGTATCCTTCAACGTAAATAGTCATAGACAATCCAATGATTGATTTGTATAGTTGTAAGATGGTGAGAAGGTCAAAATTCCAAATTAAAATTTCAAGGCAGTTTTGATTACGAGCAGTCTAATAGAGCATACATGGGGCTGCAGATGGATAAGGTGCGTGTAAAGAAACATATAATTCAATCATGCTGAACCAGGTTTACGTTTAAGATCGAAGACTTTATGCATGCTGCAATTGCATTTAGGTTTACATTTAAGATCAAAGACTTTATGCAAGTGTAGGGTATTTTATGTGCAAAAATTTAGTAATTTGCATTCAAACAGATAGGGAATGCCACATAAATTCTTTCATAGTTTTTTTTTAAAAAAAAATTCATGTTTTTAGCCACAGGATACCATTTTACAGTATTTTGTATTGTAGGAATTATAGAAAATCCCTTAAGCTTGATCACTATCTACAAATTTCATGGGAATATTAGTGATGTATCAGAAGCATTAAAAAAAATTCAAAATTTTTTAGCGTAGTTTCAACACTTCTTTTTTTTGCTCATTTTAATTTAACCGAAATCTCGGCATTTTTCACCAAGATTTCGGTTTTTGGACCGAGATCTCAGAAATCCCGATTGAAAAAATGCTAGATTTGATTTTTTTTTTTTTTGGTTTTTTGTGTGTTTTCTTCGATTTTATTTGAGATCGATTTTGAGATTTCAATGAAATTTCAGAATTTAAAGGACGGTGAGATATAAACTAAAAACAAAATTTGAAACTTAGTTCGTGCGGCAGCGACGATGACGACGGCCTCTGGGCACGAAACCTGAGACCGAGAGGGGGCCGCGGCCAGCGAGAGCCAGGACGCGACCACTGTGGCCGTCTGCACGGTGCACCGTGTATGAGGAGGCTGCCTGCTTTTCACACAAAAGTAAAAAAGGCCATATATAAAAGTGTTAGACAACCTCGCTATCGAATAGTCCGGGGTTGCCTAATAGATCTCAAGTGGAGAATAGACAGGGAGAAAGAGAGACACACATGAGAACCCGGGCCTGCTTTATTATTCTCAGATGCTTGTGTACATGGGGTGACTCCCTCGCCTCCTATATATAAAGCGGTTCTCGCTTAGAGATAAGGAAGAGTCCATATCGGATACTTAATCTGTTTCCTAACAGATACGGTAATCCGCTTCCTAACACTCCCTTGACTCTTCATCGCGAGATGCATATGCCTCATTAAAACTCCATAAAATGCCAGTGGGATATATTATTGGAGATAGAGTACATAGCTCACGCTTGCTGTGTTGCTCGGATTGCCTGATCAAAAACCTTATGTAAGAAATCTTCATTGAATATCTTACTTAAGGAAAAGAGTACAATCCACCCAAACTTCAATGTTAATCTTCAAGATTTACGCTGGGTACTCAAACTTCATGTTTGAGATTTATGTAGGAGTATGTGAAAAATCTCTCCTCGAATCAGACTTTCTAAGCCTCATCATCCCGATTCCTCTAATACATCTTTCAAAGGAAGATGCCGAGTGACTTAGTTAATAAATCCGCTGAGATTTTCACACGACTTAGTATGCAAGATTCTTTATCTCGCTCATCTTATGCATTTCATGGGCATAAAAGAACTTGGGGTTGATATGCTTTGTAAGGTTACTCTTCACATATCCCATTTGCACTTGTGCAACACAAGCCGCATTATCTTCATAGATAATAGTGGGGTTTGTTCCATGTTCGCACTACATGACTTCTCGATGTGGTGAACCATTCTTTGAAGCCATGCACATTCCCGAGAGGCTTCATATAATGCAATGATTCTGAGTGGTTAGTCGACGCCGAGACAAGAGTCCGCTAGACGACTTCCAAGAAATTGTCGTTTCCACCGCAAAGGAAAACATACCTAGCTTGTGACTTGCCAAGATGGTCCGGATAGGTACTTCAGCTGGCTTGCCAGAGCCAACTAAATTCAATTCATTGTTTCTTCGTAAAACAAGCCGAGGTCTTTGCTTCCTTGAAGGTAACTAAGATGTCCTTCACCCCTTTCCAATGCCTTTTGGTGGGTTCTCAGATCAGACCGCTAGCAAATTCACTGGCGAACGCAATGTCCTACTTAGTGCTATTCGCAAAGTACATGAGCGCTCCAATTGCACTCAAGTATGGGAATTCCGCCTCCCAGACTTCCTCCCCTCTTCTTTAGGCCTCAGACGGTCTAGGTCTGCTTGGAGTGACCTTCCGACCATTGGGGTCTTTATGGGTATGCCTTTTCAAAGCCAAATCTCTCCAACACTTTCAAGGTGTAGGATGCTTGGTGTACCAAGATTCCGCCTTGGACATGTTCAAGCCGCAAGCCTAAAATGTAACTTGGTTTTACCTAAGTCTTTCATTTCAAACTCAGATTTCAAGTATGTGCATGCTTCTTCAATTTTCATCCGTCCCAATGATGTTCAAGTCATCTACATAGACGAGATTATACAAAAATCCATTCGTGAATCGTTGTATAAATACACATGGACAATCTTTGTCTGTTCAGGTAGCCTTTCTGCAGAGAAAGTCACTCAAATGATTGTACCACATTCTTCCTGATCGTACCCATACAAGGATTTCTCCAATTTCACACTCGTATAGGTTTCTGCTTTCCTGCCTTGGTTCGATAGGATACCTTCCTGATTTCATGTATATCTCCGAATCCAAGTTTCCATACAAATATGCGCGGACAACATCCATTAGCTTCATTCTCAACTTCAAGTTGACTACCATTGAGATTAAGTATCTAAAGGTAATTCCACCCATGACCGGAGAATAGGTTTCTTCATAATCAACCCTAGGACGTTGAGTGAAACTCTTGAACAACAAGCCTTGCAATGGTTGTTGCTCTTTCATAGATTCTCCTATTATTACAAAAATTTATGGCCATTTCGCCATGGGGTGCTTGTGCACTTCTACTTGCTCTTCATTGCTATTTCCCATTCCAGGAGCAAGTTCCTTTAGTTTTTCTCCGCCAATGTGTGCACATTATTTTCGGCGCTTCTTCCAATGGAAGGTTCAGATCTGGAATTGCCTTTCCATGTGCTCTTTCCAAAGGTCTCAACTGCTCCCTTCTTGCTTTGGGGCACTTTGTGATTGGTCAGTGGTAAGTCCTTCGCCCCGCTTTTCCCAAGACGCCTCCGGTACTTTGGGTTTGAGAAGCCGATCTCCGTTTTTTCTTTGAGGCCTCTCAATGTGATGAGGGATACCTTCGCTTTGGTATTTCCACCTCTCTCTCGGGTGCATTTCTTGCTCGGGTACATGCGACTTAACCACGCTCTTCGCATCACAAAATGATCGTGCGCTTCATTTGCTAAATTCTCGCAAATCGATTGTCTTCTTGACTTCATGATTTGCTTCATTAGTGCGAGAGTCATGCACGGGATCCCAATGGAATGCCATGATGATTTCCGGCATTTTTCATCCAATGGTTCATTTCCTCCCCTAATGACGGAAAACGATCCTCACAAAGATGCAATTAGCTTAATCGGTCAGATTCAAATCCTACCATGGGTTCCAAATACCGGGTTATGGATGCACTTTCATAACCAATGTATATCCTGCACTTGGCGGAGAGGACCCTTTCGCTTGTCGTGGGGGTGGTATAGGTACATATACCATACATTCAATTCTTCAAAGGACTCAATGCACTAGTTTGCATGTTTGAATGGATGTTGTAGGCCGATTGTCTATAATTGATGAGTGTCGCCGCCATACAGATCAAGGTGTCCCCAACAATTGTTGGACAAGTTACAACTCTGCAAGAGCGGTCCGCAATAAACTTAATCCTCTTTATGAGTGCTTCACCTAGTCCATTTTGGCGTATGGACATGCGGTGCAGAGTGCTCAATAGTTATTCCAGCTTGCACAATCATCAAATGCCTTGGAAGTAAATTTGTTGGCATTGTCCATTCGAATGGACTTCACGCCGATGATCGTGAAAACATTCTTAATTCTGATGATCTCATAGATCAGCTTTGCGAATGCATGATTCCTTGTTGACAAAGAACATGTATGCGACTCATTTCCGAAGCATCAATGAGCACCATAAAGGATCGAAACGGCCCTAACAATGGCTGAATCGGTCCGCAAATATCCCCTCAATGCGTCTCCAGAATGCAGGGATTTCATGTTGCACTTTCATAACGAGGGTCTAGTTATTACTTTCGTGGCACATGCATGGCACACAAAATCTTCGTGATTCGAGAAATTCTTAACATTAATGCCATGACCTTGTGAGTTGTTAACTATATTTCTCATCAATCTAAGACCGTGATGACCTAATCTACAATGCCATAAAGCAAATAATTCAGAGCTTCTAAAGACAAATTTTCTAAAGAAGTATACACTACGTGTGCATTGATTTTCGTGTAGTACAACCTAGATTCATATGAGGGACATTTTCTAGTACCATCTTTCCATATTCGCGTATTTCACAATGCACAAGTGTTCTTGCCATTCTTCATTGGTTTCTACGTGAAACCCATTGGCGCGATATCTTTGAAACTTAAGAGAGTGCGTAGTTGATTCAGTAAGGTACAAGAGGGCCTCTTCAATTACCAAAGTTGTACCCATTGGCAATATAATTGTGGCTCTTCCCGAGCCTATTATATGCGATCGCTTCGCGATTGTCGTAATCCTTCCAAAGGCTTCTTCGTGATCGTCCTGGAAGTATTTCACTCTCTTAAGATGGTATTTGTTGTGCCACTATCAACAATGCATATTTCCTCCATTGGGTGCTACGATTTCTAGATGAAAAGAAAATAATTTAATCCGACAGGCAAAGTAATTCAAACATTGCTTGTAAGTAAAGAATACTCGAATAAAGAATAAATAACAATTCTTATTCATGAGAAAGTAAAAGTATGCTCTTCGAGCTTACAATTATTCAATATTAACTAATCAACCACAATCTAAAAGAAAGTGCTCACAATGCTATTCATGCACTAAACGGAATCAGAAAGTATGCATTCATCGCTTCTATGTTATCCACGTATGTTTTTCTTCATTGGCCAAGGGCTTGGCCGCATCATTGATGTCTAGGTCGGGCCGCGAGGATGAAGCATGTGGGTGTCAACTTCCATGACATCATCATTGCCTACTTTCGGCAAAATGTGCCTTCGCTGCATTTCCTTTGGCCTTCTTCTTGGCCTCGATATGCATTGATCACTTCTTTTGGATTCTCGGCATATTTTTTGACCAATGCCCCTAGTGCCGTGATTTGAAGCACGCTTGGTCTCGCTTGTCCATACGCTTGCCTGCGCTTTTCCTTGTCATTCTTCTTCTTTTGGGCTATGGACTTTCCTTTGGCCTCGATGTTTCTCTTTTCCACTCCTTCTTGACCCACTTCATGTGGGCGGTTTTTTCACCTTATAGCTGTTGGCATTGATTTCTCGGTACAATGCTCCTTCCAGTGGTCGTGAGACGGTTCTTTCGAGAGCTTCGCTCTTGTGACTCCAACTTGCATAACATCAATCAGCTTCGCTTATACTCCTTGTATGCGCCCCGACGATAGTCATGGCACTCGATAGCATTGGGGTGAAAAGTGGAAAGAGTTTTCTCAATCTTCTCCTCCTCGGATCTTCTGCCACATAGGGGAGAGATTAGTACAAATTCTCGCAAGGCGTAATTGTACTCGCCATCAAGCTTTGTAGTCCGCAACCTCGTGACGCACTAATCTTGTCGTGCTTGGGGCAAGATTGTGTATTTGAGCTTCCGAACCGCTTCGAGTAGTCCATAGCTCAACTTGCACTTTCTTCACCCATGTATTCATTTTTCGTGGTGGCCGAGAGATGGTGCTCGAGGAAGTGCAATGCTTGATCGCTCGCTTGACAGGTGGCAGCGCCCTTCGAGGACCCTAAGCCAATAGCAGCTCCTGAGCTTCTTGCCGCCGAAAGTACGATCTTCACATCTGATGCCCAAGTGAGGTAGTTTTGACCGTCGGGCCAATTCTTCAAACTCACTACCACAATGCCGACATCTGAGATTTTACAAGATTCCTACATTAGATTATCAAGGTAATCTAATAAAGTATGATTGCATAATTCAGAATGCGGAAAGTAAATTCTCATGAATAATTTCCAGAATTTTTCTTAGTATTTGGCAATTTTCTCGTTAATTTACAAAGAATTTTCCAAAGATCACTTGATAAATGTAAAATAAATTTCAACATGAATTAAACATGGCATAAGTCTAATTACAACTTATATAATTTTTTGTTGGTCGAACGAAATGTAATGAATATCTCTCATTAATTTGACTTTGGCCAGTCAACTCGCCCCTAGGGCTCATACATGAGGGAGGGAGCACTTCGCTTCCGGTGCCAATTAAAGAACCAAGCCTCATGTGTGTTTTCCTAGACACCAATTGTCTCATATCCTGTTTATTCATTACCAAAATCAAATCCCAACCACTCATGTTCTCATTTTATGCCATATGAAATATTCTCGAATTTTTCTAGCACTTTTCATAATTTCGCTAATTTCCAAGCAATTTTCGTAATTCATCATAAATGTAAAAAAATTTCAGCAAATATCAACATGACATAATTCATAAATTCAAATAAACAATAATTTCACAATTCATAAAATACAGGAAAATAAATTCCATAATTCATAAATGCAAGTGAAAATAAGGCTAAGGAAAATTAAAACAGAGCCAAATAGTTTTCTCGCAATTTTTTTTTAGAAATTTTTTCAGTATTTTCCGAATTTCTAATTGATTTTCTGAATTTCTAATCAATTTCAAAAAACAAAATAGAAATCATAAAGAACCGAGGCCAAGGGGTAAAATCTCTCTCCCCCTGCATACTCCATCCACTCCACCCGGTTTGAGTTTCTTCGGGCCCGTCGTGGCAATAAGGACTTCAAGTCCATGCATGCACTAGTGGGCTTCACGCTCGCTCAACAAGGCTAGCAGGTTTCCTGCATGGCTTCAAGTCCATGCATAGCTTGATCCTCAACATGGCCTGCTGGCTTCAATCCGATCTTTTTTCGCTCGGGCCGTTTCTACTCTCAAGCGTATTGGACTTCATGTCAAGAGAGTAATGCGGCTAGGCTTTAAGCTTTCCATCGACGCGCATGGCGATCGCGGGTCCGCGGCAGGTCGCGCTGCAACGCCGCAGTCGGCCAGACGCGCGTGACGCAAGACCGACGGAGGGCGCGGCGACGCAGACATCGGATCTCATGCGCTTAGCAGCGCGGCAAAGCGCCGGGCGACGCCAGACGGCAACAGCGCGACGACGCCGCGCGGGCCGACTTTGCACGCAGCGGGCTTGGCACGGCGCACCGACTGACTTCAGGTTGCGGCGTACTCGCGGGTCGCTGCTTAGATGGCTTCATGCCATATATTATTGCTTGTTGCTTGTTGAGTTCTCAGAGCTTCATGTGCTATATCTTCTTGTATGACAGTACATGTATCAAAACATACGAGATTAGATTAATCCCGCGAACCTCACCTTTTCTATTCTTCGTGACTATCGCGTAGGATAGAGTCGCAGACTTTTCTTTCGGCAATCCGGAGTGGATGCCCGGCTTGGTGGCGATTTGATTGCAGATCGGATCGCGCGAATCAATCGCCGGTAGTAGTCGTCGGCCGCTGTCGACGATCCTTCACTTCTTGTCTTTTCTCACCTTTCAATCTTTCTCCATAAGAGCTTCGTTGGCGATAACGTGTTAGACAACCTCGCTTATCGAATAGTCCGGTTGCCTAATAGATCTCAAGTGGAGAATAGACAGGAGAAAGAGAGACACAATATGAGGAGGAACGCCCGCTTTATTATTCTCAGATGCTTGTGTACAATGGGGTGACCCCCTGCCTCCTATATATAGCGGTTCTGCTTAGAGATAAGGAAGAGTCCATATCGGATACGAATCTGTTTCCTAACAGGATACGAATCCGTTTCCTAACAAAAAGGAAGCCTCGGCTGACCCAGTCAAGCGAGGCAGGTACTTTTCGAACGGATTTGATTGATGTTATTGTCACTTGTTCCTCCTCGGTTTTCACTCGTGTCGCAACGCCGTGGGACGTACGTTAGTCATGTCTGAATTTTTACCGGGCCGTGCATGGTGGTGCGTAGGATAATCGACCGTACGATGCTTAAACAGGTTGTGCATTGTTTGGATTGGGCAGAGATGGTGAGGTTATGATCAAACCATCCCATGTAGATCTTATTTTCCTTCCATATCCGATGGTTGAGATCCCTCCTGACTCCTGTGTCTAACGGCATTCCAAGTACACAAAAAAATAGCTCCAGAAATGACTTTTCTAATGCATGATATCTATTATGCAGTATTTTATTTAATATATGCGTGCCCACTTTCTTAAAAAAAAACTCCTGAGAGCTTTCTAACGAGGATTAAGAGTCCTAGAAAATATCAATAAAGATGAGAGGGTTATAGATTTATATCTTGTGTCACTATTCTGATATCGTGTGTATACCATCTTGATTGGTCAAGAACGATCTTGATATAAAACATGTTATTAACACAAGAGTGCTCCCGAGCGAAGGCCATTCACGTTTCAAAGGTTGATGTTTGATCTTTCATGGTCAATTCGGTTGCCGGATTTATTTGGTTCCTCCTTAATTTTTTTATTCCTCTAATCCAGCCAAAGCCTCAATTTGGGTGGGATTAACATCGACCAAACCTTGGCCCTCGTTTCACGCCTTGATGTGATCGGTGTTGTTTCATGCCTTGGCAGTTTTGGGTTCTTCCTCTGTCGATTCACATCATGGCATGATTGGTGTTCATGTCGTGCCTTAGTGTGGCCGCTGAATAGGTCTAGGCATCGAGTGGTGATGAATTGATGCACTGGCGGTCGAATCATGTGATGTGACTAACGTCGTACCGTGCCCTGTGCATGGTCATCGCCAAACTGTTAGACTTAAATATGCGAATTTGGACCCTTTGTGTATTCTACACTAGTTTAGGATCACGCTAGTGCATATAGTGCCAACATAGATATAATATCATCTCGATACACAGAGGAATAAGAATAAACAACTAATTTTAATAAACAAATAAATAGTTAGATGATCTTATGGTTGAATCTACATTTATTAGGCCACGTAGGGCTCAAGCACTAAATAAGATGGGCTCAAGCACTAAATAAGATAACAGCAACGAAACGAAAATAAACTCCAGCAAAAACCCATTGGCCTGCCATAGGCAACCGATTGGAGCTCGAATCACAATAATCAGCCTCTTCACGATACTACTCCAAAGCAGGTGTTAATTTTTCTTCTCCAACTAATTGATGATTACTACAAGGATGAGCACATAGAGTAGTCAGCAAGTTGTGCACAAAATGTGAGTAGAATAAAACTACATGCAAGGCTAATTCCAAAGAATAACTAAATCGGTTCTTTTTGCAAAAAAAAACAAGCTTTAGCATTTGAATACCATAATAGATTGAAAACATAAGTAAAACAAATAATAGTGATAGTAAGCTATCTGGAGATTTCTCAAATTGGCACATAGCCTAAACCATTTCCTTTTGGCACACATCCCTCTTCCTAGTTTTGTTTTATAAAATCTAGCCCTCGTGTGAAATTTTCGAGCATTGTCCATAACCGAGGGCATGGCTATTCGAATAGTTTGATTAACACACTATAGAAATTATACACATTATCCACAAAATATAATCAATCTTATAATGTCATTTATAACACATTTCCTTTAACATGTGACTAAGAAGATCATAATAAAACCTTTGGGAAACTTAGTCCACCCTTCCACAGAGCATAAGAGTGGGAGGGAGTCACCATTGGACTAGGATTGATAACCGTATAAGATGTGGCGTCGCTACAGCACACACCCTCCACCCTAAGCACTAGCTCAGCTTAACCTCCTGTGGTATCACATGTCAAGACTCGATAACTTATTGAGTTAGGTTTATCTCATTCCGGACATGTGCTTATATGATTAACCCAGTACAATGGCTTACAATATTAAGTCTACAATTGACCAAGACAAGACTTATTATTTACTACACTTGTTCACACATAACTATCTCAATTGATTCACACTAGAATCATATAAGCCTAGTTTCACACAAAACCACTAGCACACAACTTTTTGCCACTTGATTCAGTCTAAATCATTGTCCACTTGTCGATTATAGTGCAATACATGTCATCAACATCATATCATCGTGTGGCAACACATGACACACCCTTTTCACAAAGATATTTCATAGTCACTTTGTCATATGTGAATTTGCAACTTCAAAATGATATCAATAACCCATTGCATGGCTAAGCACACCAATCAAATCTAAACCAACCCAAGTTGGTTCTACATTAATGATCAACTAATAATTAACCAACCTAGGGTGATAAATGATAATGGCATACAAATGGCAAGGTAGACATAACTCAAATAGGTTGCATAATGAATACCAAAAACAATCAAATAATTGATCATTTGAACTAGCGTGCAATAATTTGAAATAAAATAACTTTTATAAAATTGAGTTCAATATGATCAAAGCACAATTTGCCTTGGAATATGTCCTGGTTTAATTTGATCTTGAGCTAGTTTTTCTATTTCGAACGTTCTCAGCACTCCAATGTCTATGCAAAATGAGTAATGAAAAGCAAATAAATAACAAACAAAGGCAAAATAAACTCCAAAAATTAAAATAAGAATGTTGGAAGGTAGGGTTTGATTTTAGATGAATGTAGGAACTTGAATGGACTTAACCGGAGTTCGCATGATGGACAACGGGTGCTTGGAAGATTTATCAAACAAGAAAATCCTAAAAAATACGGAGAATGAAGAATATTCTAACCCTGTGAGACTGATAGTTGGGAGTAAAAAATATACCAAAATCTCTTATTTTTACAGAATTCAGGAAAATAACCGAGAAGTTGACATGTGGACCCCATATGTCATAGACTTGGTCCACCGAACCAATCTAGGTTATGTTTGTGTGCCATTGTAATATCCCGAATTTTGCATATTTGAATTTGTTCCAAG
The DNA here is from genome assembly GCA_036346355.1 of Rhipidocladum racemiflorum. Taxonomy (NCBI): domain Eukaryota; kingdom Viridiplantae; phylum Streptophyta; class Magnoliopsida; order Poales; family Poaceae; genus Rhipidocladum; species Rhipidocladum racemiflorum. The sequence continues at coordinate 3,632,231 of CM070569.1, read as the reverse complement.
TGTTTTAGCCTTTTTCAAAATTTTCCATAATTTTATTGCTAATTGAAGCTTAATTGGGAATTTCTTTACTTTAAAAAGGACTTAATGTGATTAATGCTCAAGTGAACATTTTTTGAAATTATTTTATTGGAGTTCTATATACTCTAAAGTATTCTACATGATTTTCTAGGATTTTACCAAGTTTATTTGCTATTTATTTTTGCTATTTATTTAGAATTCATTGGTGTTTTTGTAATTTCTAAAATAAGAAAAAGAAAATAAAATCTTAGTTTTGGTTATGAGCCTAAACCCAAATCGTTTGGCCCATCCAACCCATTTGGCCCAAGGCCCATCCACATGTGAGGACCCTTCCTTCTACCTTGGAATACCGAGAAGGTACCATGTGCACACAGTACTAGTCCCATGTTCACTGGCTAGTACGAACATTTACAATATTATCATCACAACCATACACAATATCATACAGATAATAGAGAAATTAATTATACAACAAGGCCTATAAGGCCAAACAGAGTGCGGCGGAAAGATGCACATACAATCCCTCATGCAACCGACAAGGATAGACCCTAGAAAAAGTCGTTGTAAAGACCTCGGGTCCTAAGGCATAAAAAGCATCATTGAAGTTATCTGTTTCTTCTCCTACCGAATGACAACAATGGCAAGATTGAATACTTTCATACTCAGCAAGACTTGTAGTGTTTTGCAAAGTTATAAGTACATACAGGCTATGACAAAGGAAGCTAACATGTTTATTTAAATAAAGCAAAATTGAGCAGAAATATCAGGTAATAGATTGTAAGCGAAATTTGTAAGAGTAGTTTTGACTGATATGTAAACAATGAGTATAACTAGTATCATAAGCATTATCTCACAGTCCTCCATGAATGTGAGCACAATTCGTCCCTTTGCTAGTCCTTGGTACTAAATATGAAACAAAGACTTTTTCAAGAAATATTTCCAATCCAATTCTTTTTATGAAAATATCAAAATCATCTAACTAAGTGATGACTTTACCAAGTAGCCCTTGATCGTGGGTGCATCTTTTCAAAAAGATCTACTCTCCGCAGAGGCGTACAACTTTACCCATAAGTCATGACCAACTCTTGTTGCCAAGCTATTAACATACTTCCTTTAGTGTGCGGTAGAGGGCTCATGATAAAACCGTTACATTATTTGGATCTAACTTTGCACCAGACCGGCGATGATAAACCCTTGCTATAATGGCAAAAGATATTTGTACAATCACTGTACTTTCAATAGTTCAATCCTGTTGAGTCCCCACTTCTCCCCATAGCAAGGCATGCACCGTTGCATGGTATGTGTTTTACTCATACCTTCTGCGTGGACAACCCTACGAGCAATCCATCTCAAAAAGTCCGTGCCACTATAGTCTTCCATGTGCAAAGCTATACCCAAATGACTTAATAGGTTAGAACCACTCTATAAATAGTACTTATGGTTGTACGGATGTCTTGGCTTGATAACAACACAAAAGTTCGGTCCATAACCGACCCGGGCGAGAACACTCCCCCTACACTACATACAAATCCATCCCTCACACATCTGACTATTGCCATATCTCGTCTGCGTCAAACCATAGTTTTCAGTTTTGATTTTTAAACAAAATACCATAACCCAACTTATCCGTATAACCAAAATTTTGACCTTTGAACAAATAGTTTAACTGACCATTTATTCTCCCAATTCTAAGGCATGGCTAAGCAGTTGAATAAATATGTAAATATACCCAAGTGACATTAGATATTGCCTAATCCCTTAATTTATGGTTTTCAAGGATGACATGACAATATATATTGAGGAAGTTATATGAAATCAGGATTATATCTACCAATACCCTCAACATAGCATCTTTAAAGAATATAAACGCATGCATACATAGGTTGATGAAAACAATATAACTTAAGTAAAATAGTAGGTTCAATATGATCAAAAGGGGTGCTTACCTTGCTCGGATTATTCCTGAGCAAGGTCAAGGTCGACAACTGCGGTCTTTAGAATTTCGATATCTACACGAAGGGTAAAACAGCAATAAAAAGAAAATGAAATAACAACATCAACTCCGAAAGGATAGAAGGTTCTGGCTCAAGTTCTTCACAGGTTGGGGTTCTTCATAACTAGTGTCCACTTACCAAGATCCAAAAGTTCGTCTCACAATTTTTTTTTAAGTCCAAGTGAATAAGTTACGTTCATTCAAGAACTCCTATTAATGTCTAAGTGAAAATTACATTCAAATGTAGCCATTCATTCATCAACAGAGGGTCCTGACCTCTTGAACATTTTGAAGGTGGTTTTACTGGATTTGCATTTAATTTGCAAAAGTTATTCATTTTTTAATCTTGTAAGCATTGGAAACTAAACCATTCTTGAATTCAGATTAAACTACATCAAATTTCCACTATTTTAAATAAATGAGACTCTTGTGATCCTACGAGTATTTAAAAATTTGGTACACTAAGTTTGAAGTTCAATTACAGAAATTTCAAGTTGGAGCAGAAGCTAGGTTTTGTTTAAATTTGAATTCAAATTTGGCACAGAGGCCAAAATTTTAATACCTTTGCATGGTTGGGAAACCACTGATTTTATAAGAAGTTAAGAACTTGTTTGGTCAAATTTGGATTTGAAACGTAGAAGTTATAAGCATTTGAATGGCCTTAGTTTTTGAAAATCAGAGGAAAAATAGGAAATACGCTTTCCAACTGGGAAATCACCTTTCCTCATTTTTTGGATTTTCCCGCTTGGGTACCAGCAGCTGACAATCTGGGCCCAAGGGCCAGGCTCAGTGAGCAGGTGTGCGTGCAAGAGACTTACGGTGGGGCCCACTTGTCGGTGAGCCGAAATAGGGGAGGCTTGGAGAGGCTTCACCGGCTGCGAGGGAGGGTAGAGCCGGTCAAGCATGGGTCCAGTGAGCACCAGCAGGGCACAGTGCACCTAGGGCACTGGTTGGCAACGACCGAGTGAAGAACTGGAGCTCCACATTGCCGGCCACCGCGTCCTCATCACGCCGCCACCACCTCGGACCACCTTGTTGAGCACTGTTTGCGTCATCTTGTGCGTGAGGTTGTCCTCTCTTCTTCCCCCTTATCAATTTTGCATTTCACTTTTGTACACGACTAATTTGTGCTCTCATTTTCTCCAGCCGCTGCATCATTTCTTGGCTTTCATGCCACGTCGATATTCGGCCACCGTCGTCAACCACGCCAGTGGAACCGTTGCGCTGCTGCCTTCCAGTGGGATCCCAGTGGTTGGAGATTGAGGAGCTCACGCTCAGCGCCGGTGGGTGAGGGGAAGAAGAGGCGAACAGCGCTGGCGAGGAGGAGAATGAGCTACGCACCGATGTACCCAGGTTCAGGCCCCCGATGTGGGTAATAGCCCTACGTCCTGCTAGATCGTTGTTTGCTATCTATGGAAATGGTTACAAGGGGTCTGGCTATCAAGCTTGCTCCCCACCTCTCCATGCACCCGGGCTCCCTTATATAGACGGGGCCGGCTCGGGCAGGTGAGAGGGTGACATCATGCTGATACATAGATCATTATTACACTTGTCTCTTTAGTCTTGTCTCCCCGCCTTACTCTTCGTGCTGCCGCCCATCCTTGTCCGGGGAAGGTGCGAGGCGCTAGAGGGACAGGCCGCCTTTGCAATTAATGGCCCTGACATAGCGTGTAAGGGAGGAGGAGGCTTTGGGGCGAAGTCTCCGTCTTCCGCTTCTTGGTTGCCTGCCTTTTTGCCCAGTCGTCACGTGTGCTGACACCTGGTAGAAAGGCCCTGGTCGCCAGCCTGGTAGCCCGGCTGGTCATCCGATCGGTCGCCTGCCTGGTCGTCCGGCCGTCATGTGGGCCGGTGCTCGGCAAGAGGGGCCTGATCGCCGAGCTATCTTGTCTTGGTCACGGCAGAGAGGGTACCCCCAGCTAAAGTATGCCGACAGTAGCCCCCGGGTCCATCTCGGAACGCGCACCGGTTACACTTCAACTCGTATTAAATGCTGCCATGTTCTGGGATAGAGCCAGATTTTCAGGGTACCCCAACCACCTCAGCCTTCTCAACTTCTGCCGTTTCTCCTCGGGTCCCAAAGCATCGCGTCCCTTTGCTATTTTCATGAAACATTGACGCGCAGGGTATAAATACACCCACATCTTCATGCCCAACGATTTCATGCTTCCTACCTTTTTTGTCTTCTGCCTTGGCAACTTCCTTCTGCTTCGATGGCGCAAGCTCTCCCCTCTTCCACTGCCAACCAGGAGAGGGTGAGGGTGCTCTCCCGGCTCGCGCCCGAGGGTGCCTTGCATTTCCGCCGTGGGACCCTCGTGCCACGGTGCGAGCCCGGGGAGATCGTCATATTTGCCTAGGGAGTGATTGTGGGCCTGGTGCCGCCCTTCTCCGAGTTCTTCCTTGCCATCCTTCACTTCTACGACATCCACCACCTTCATCTCACCCCCAACTCCATCGTCACCCTTGCCATCTTTGCGCACCTGTGTGAGATGTTTGTGGGGGTGATGCCTAATCTTCCTCTCTTCCAGTACTTCTTCACTCTCTGTAGCATCACTGACAGCGAGGTTTCGGGGAGTTGCCACATTCACTTCCGCGACGGGCTGGTCCCCCGCTACATCTCCTTCCAGGCAAGGTCCAACTGGAAGACGTGGCGGAGCGACTGGCTGTACACCATTGATGACAGCGGGATCGACGCCCTGGCGGTGCCCTCCGCACCAGCAAGAGGTGGTAAAAATTGGGGCTCGCCCGTCGAGGAGACGGTGGAGCTCCAAGCTATGGCGGCCCGCATCCACCTCCTGCGAGACGCCGGGTTGACCGGGGCGATGGTAGTCTGGGACTTTTTTTTCCGGAGGATCAACCCCCTCCGTATGCGTGCTTGCCCGGCGTGGTAGTATACGGGGGACGACGACATGACTCGCACGTACCCGGGTAGTAAGTCTCCATCCTTCAAACATTCACATCCTCTTACACGGTTGCTGCTACTTCGACAATGCTCGCCTTTCTTCTTTGCCTCTCTCATGCGCAGGGAACCTGGGTGATCCTGCCATCTCTAGATGGCTGACCATCCTGCTCCCGCCGGTGCAGAGCAGTCTGGATTTCCCTGATGGGGCCAGACCGCTCTGCGACTTGGGGTCCGCAGAGAGGCTCCACATCGTGAGTCTCTTTCCCACCATAGACCCCATCGAGCCATTGACGCTGCCGCCCCGTGGTCCCTTGAGGATAAGGGACCCAGCCTCGGCAGATGATCGGAGTGCAGGCAAGTGGCCTGCATCTCTCGACCCTCCGCGTGCAGACCCCAAGAGGCCTCTCACTGGGGGCCGACTTCGGCTGCCGCCGACCCCACCACGACCATGAGCGCACTCGGGGTGAAGGGAGCTTCGTCCAGGGCGGCGGGCACTGCCGCCCCGTAGGTGGTGCCGGCTTTGCCGATGTCGGCTTCGTTGGCGCCTTCTCCAGTGGCGCTGACTCCCTCAGCGCCGAGGATCACCGTGGCCATCCACCAGGGCGGGCTCGCCCTTCCGGCGGCCTCCTTCACCTTCCGGTTCCCTCCAAGGGCACCCGCTCCAAGTGCCCCCGTCGGACCGGCGCCCGTGGTGCTAGACGTCGCGGTGGGGACTTCCGCCCACGGCTTGCCAGGCACCTCTGCTGCGGTCGTACTCACCCCTCCATCTTCCAGCCTGGTCGCGCTGCTGCCTGAACTCAGCACGCTCCCACCCGTGTGCCACGCCGGTGACTGAGGGAGGTGGCCATGGCGGAGGAGCTCGAGGCCGTCATGGGGAGGAGCCCGAGAAGGTGCCATGGGGGTGAGGGGGGCGCGAAGGGGGCACAGTGGGGGAGGAGGCACCATGGGGGAGGTGGGAGTGCCGTGGGGAGGAGGCACCGTGGGGCGATGGGGGCAATGGGGCGAAGGAGGTGTCGTTTGGGAGGAGGCGGCCGTGGGGGAGGAGGTGTCCTGGGGGCGATGGGGGCGCTGTGGGGGAGGAGGCATTGTGGGGGGGTGATGGGAGTGATGGGGCAAAGGTGGCACTATGGGGGAGGAGGCACCGTGGGGGTCAATTGGGGCGAGGGGGGCACCTTGGGGGAGGAGGTGGACGTGGCAGAGGAGGTGCCGTGGGGGGTGATTGGGGTGAGGGGGAGAAGGGGTATTGTGGGGGAGGCGGCGGCAGTGGGGGCGGGCCGCAAGCCGACGCTGATGAGGGGGGCTAGGAGGTTGGAGGCAAAGGGGAATTACGGCCTGCAGGCCGCGGATGTGGGGTAGGAAGCAGCCGTCAGGGGCGAGGTTGCGAGGAGGCGAGGGGCATGGGGGGCAATGGGGGTGGCGAAGGGTAGCCGAGCCAAGGTACTACTGCACTAGATCTAGGGTTTTGTTTTTTAATGTATATCTAAAAGTGGGACCCACATGTCATAGGATATCCATCGGGTACCCATGGGCAAGGTTCACAAAATCGATTTGACGATTTTCGGATGAACAGTAATTTTCGATAATCGCAAAAATCGAGTCGAAAATCGTCAAAAATCGGATAAATTCAAAAACCAAATTTTTTCAAAAATATTCAAAAATCGTCGATTTTCATGGAAAATTGACGATTTCTCGTGGAAAATCGACGACCTTGTTGAACTTTTTGTGCAATCGATTTTTAGTAGCGATTTTTGACATTTTTTTTGACGAAAATCGACCGATTTTCGACTAGTTTTTGACACATAATTTTTTTTTTCGTTTTTTTGAATTATTTTTTTGAATCAAATTGGTTTATCGACTGGTTTTTGATATCGGGCCGCGGCGATATGGGCGAAAATCACGGAAATCAACAGAAAATCGTCGATTTTGTGAACCCTGCCCATGGGTAGAAATTGACATCCACGCTCATCCTATGATCTTATCGGGTACCCAAACCCGAAAACCCATGTGTCTAAAGTACTACCCGCCTGCCCTTATCGGATTGGGTACCTGTAGGTACCCAAACCCATAGGTAAAACTGCCACCCCTAATCAGAATGAGTCTCACCAGAGAGGAGAACGCATTACATGTGATAGTTTTGGCCGAACCAAAGGAAGACGGTGGCGCTATAGAGCTCCTAAGGATTAATTCCCAAATTAGATTAGGTGAAATTTAGAGGAGGTCCATGAACATGTTTTGACATGAAAGAGTGGGGGATAAATTCGCTGGAGAGGGTGTTGTGCACAGGTGGCATTCACGGTCGACGTGTAGAGGTGGTTCCTTAAGCTTGAGAAGGGGAGGAATGGAGAAGGGAAGTGGGGAAGATGGAGGGGAGGGAGAGGCGCCCCATCATGATACTATCGAGGAGGAGGAGAGCAGACGGGCTGGGTGGAGGCACTGTAGATAGTAGGGATGGTGATGAACTTGCATCCATGTGGATGAAAACCACCATGGTTTGGGTTAAGGGGTAAAGTAGATAGTTTCGTAAGTTTGAGATCCTGATTTGGACGGTTTTAAATTTTAATGTTGAAAATCTAATCGAGGACGAAGTTCAAGGTTGAAAAGTGGATTTTTTCCAAATAGGAAATGCTTCTTGATTAGAGAGAGAAGGGAGAGGGAAAGAGAGAATGTGCGCATTAGAAATTTGAAAATTTATAGAGAAGTTTTGTTTGCCGTCGGAAATCCTTTGGTGCAATGCTACCATTGAAAGACCATGTTTGGACCGCAAGGATTTTTTTTCAAATCCTGCCGGAATTGAATTGTTTTTTTTTTTTTTTTTTGTGAACTTCTAACATTCCAAACAGGATCTAAACATCTCATATAGGAAACGGTTGCCAGGAATCAGGATTGTAAAGTTTACAGTTTACACACTCTAATCCTCAGCCTTATCCAGAATCACCCTTGCTATATTTTGAACACTACTCCTCGTGCATGCCAAAAGAGCAAGAACGAACGGCTACTAATTAGAGATAGCCTGTCACCTTTTCAGCATTTTTAACCCCTTGCTATCTAACACTGACATATAGACTGGCACAGCCACTGGACCAGCTTGATGTGCTCTACACTCCTCGACATTGCTGGGCTCACCTGCTTTCACATCATATCTACATAGAAAGTACACGTAAACACAAAACGGATGAAGAGCCAATGCAAAGGTAGCCCCCATGCATCGCTGCATCAAAGAGAGAAAAGCCTGTGAAAAGCAGAGAAAACATTTTCCCCAACAGCAACGCAGATCAGATCAACCCTGGGAGCCAGCGGTGGCATGGCAGCAGCAAGCAGCACCAAGCAGAAGCAGCGAGCAGCTCGGTGGACCACGTCCACGAGGACCATGTCAATGCCTTCTCCTGTGCACTGGGACCACGGGCCATGCCTGACACTGACACGCGGTCCCCGGGACCGTGGACCGTCTGCTCACGAGGCAGCACCCTGCCTAGCATTTACTACCGGACGCTCTGTAACCGTCCGATGGGGATCCGACGGGGGTATGGTTGTGCTTTTAAATACTTTACACCGTAGTGGTATGGTTGTGAATGTGATGAAGTTTGGAGGGCAGAATGGGTAATCTACCCTACCCCCTCGACGGCGATCGGTGGTCGTGGTGGCAAGTAGGTGAGGAGGTTAGCGAATAGCAATGGAGGTTTAGGATACCTTTGGTTTGTTTCTAATGGTTACTGATGTTTGTTTTATTAAATTTTAGTAATGTTTATTTGCAGCTAAAATTTGGCAAAATTCTCTTCTTCGTTGACGCTCTAGTTTATTTTCTTACTAATTTTTAGTTAAAATATTAGCAACTAACTTAATTACCAAATTTTAATAATATCAATTTTTAATAAGATGCGATAAAATAAATTTATCATCAAACAAACAGCCTTCGCTCCTTGCCTCTTTAATGGCCACCTCTACCTACGCGCATCCGCCTCCGCTCCCAAGCATACGCACCACTAAGGGGCTAGGGTTTGCGCACTTCGCTTCCTACGCGTCGGAAGGCACCGCGGCTGCGAGCTCCTCGTCGTCTTCACCGGCGGCGGCGCTCCCGCTCCTCGCTTTCTCCGGTGGGTCTTCTCCCCTTCGCGCCATCGGCTCCGGTTTGCGTTTTCGTTCATGCAAGCTTCGATTAGCGTCGGTTCGGATGCGAGCGGCCGGAAAATTCGAAGCTCCGGTGGAGAGGGGGGGGGGGGGGTTGATTTGCCGTGTTTCTAGAGTAGATATTCGTTTCTGGAATGAAATGCGAGTCGAATCTCTCGTCGGAGATCTTGTCGCTCGCTTAACATACGGGAGATGGGGAAATCTGTGCAGTAATTTTGACTCGGTTTTGTCCCAGTTGCGGATGCCAATTTTGAGGCGGAGAGCGCGGCGAGATCTGCGAGGATTCGAATAATTTGGGGGATTCCTACGACGTGCCGGGAATCGTGCAGGCTAGGAGGACGAGGCGGTGCTGTGCCAGTCTAACGCAAGGGAGAGGAGGGGGAGGAGGAGGAGGAGCGAGGGGTCGCTCGCTCACCTCACCTGCCTTTGGTTTTCCTCTTCCCCGTGTCCCTATCCCGGCTACAGTGGCAGGGAGGACATGTTCACAGGCGCAGTGGTGTGCCCCCCCTGCGGCCAGCCATAAAGTGGCGATCTTTCTCTCAAATCTGCAGCAGCGGCAGCCCGCTGGGGCGTCGGGACCCAGGGGAGGGAGGGGGGAAAGGGCGCCTACTTTTAATCACATTACCGCAATCTTTGCTGGTCTTTGGCTTTGCCTTTTGGTTCTGTCAACAGGTTCGTTGTCGAACTCTGGTGGCAACTGTCAGTAGCTCGGTACTAGCTCCTCCTATACCCCATTGGCTGTGAAGCACTCGTGGTGGTTGTTGTGTTGTTTGAACTAGGCATCACTATTACTACTAGGTTGCTTTTGTTGCTTCTTGGGTTGGTGTGAGTGGCTCTTGGGCTGCTGCTTAGACAGAGGTTCTGGATTTGTAGGCACTGCTGCTGGAGAGGAAGGAGAGGTGATGATGGTGAGCTCTACTCAGCAGCAGCAGCTGCTGCTGCAGAGGAAGGGGAAGGCCGTGGTGGAGAAGGGCAGTGCGGCTGCTGCTGCTGCGGCAGAGAAGGTGGTGGTGGCGGTGCGGGCGGCCTCGAGGGAGATCTCGAAGACAGCGATCGTGTGGGCGTTGACGCACGTCGTGCAGCCCGGCGGCAGCATCATACTCCTCGTTGTCATCCCGGCGCATAGCTCTGGTATTGTTTCCTTTCCTTGCATGCATTCCTACGAGACCTTTGCAAATACAGTTTTGTTGTACTGCTGTTTTTTTGAGGGGCTTAGCTTTTGTGCTTGCTATATATAAATACATACATTGCACATTTGCACAGCTAACGTGCACATATGAACTGGCATCATTGATTCCTAAACTCATCTTACCATGATCACTGAAGTTGCTGCACTTTGTTCATTACCTTGGCTTTTCTCGGTTGAGTGCTTCCCTGAGTTGTGGGTTAGTAGCCTGAAATATCATTACGTTTTTCCTCTATTCCAGGCAGGAAGTTCTGGGGCTTTCCACTCTTTGCGGGGGACTGTGCAAGTGGCCATAAGACCATGTTGGATCAGAAGTCAGACATCTCAGAGCTGTGTTCGCAAATGATGCTAAAACTTCATGAGGTTTATGATGCAAACAAGGTTTGGAGTCAGTTACTGCTTCTGTAGATGTTTGCTTGACTCCTGTCAGATATATGCATATTTTATCTATGGCTATTGTTATTTCTGTAGATAAATGTGAAGATGAAGGTTGTTTCTGGGTCTCCTTCTGGTGTTGTAGCTGCTGAGTCTAAGCGAGCACAAGCAAGCTGGGTTGTGCTAGATAAGTAATGGTCAACTCCTAGTACAGTGGTGTTCTTCTCTACAACCTAGTCCTTTTTATTTTCTGTTGCTTACCTGTCCATGTTGCTGCTGCTTAGGGAGTTGAAGCATGAAGAGAAACATTGCATGGAAGAGCTGCAGTGCAACATTGTTGTTATGAAGCGTTCCCAGCCTAAAGTTCTCCGGCTGAATCTTGTGGGCTCTCCTGATAAAGAGTCCAAAGCATCCTGTTCACTTCCACCTGTGTTGGATAGTCCTGTTAGTAAAACGGCAACTGATGTAAAAGAACAACGGAGTTCAATTCGAGGACCAGCTGTAACACCAAATAGCAGCCCGGACTTAGAGACACCTTTCGGAAGTACTGAAGTTGGAACATCTTCTGTCTCGAGTTCAGATCCAGGGACCTCGCCATTTTGTGCTTCTGAAACAAATGGCTCTATGAAGAAAGAGGCACAGGCATCAAAGGATAAGATCCAGCATTCGGATGCCAATATTTCTGATTCTGACAATGAAACATTGAGCCCTCCACTAACCTTCTCACTGCAGCCATGGATGGTTGACATTCTACAGGGATCTGCATCCTCAAAATCACTTGGAAAAGGTCCACGAAAAAGTCGTACTCCAACAGCAGATGCTTTGCTCGAGAAGATCTCCAAGCTGGATCTCTTGAATGAAATTAGTTCTATCAGAAGCAGATCAGACTTAAACTTCCGAGGAAATGTTAGGGATGCTGTCTCGTTGGCTAGGAGTGCACCTCCAGGACCACCTCCATTGTGTTCAATATGTCAGCACAAGGCACCTGTTTTTGGAAAACCTCCTCGGTGGTTTAGTTACGCTGAACTCGAACTTGCAACTGGTGGTTTCTCCCAAGCAAATTTCTTGGCTGAAGGTGGATTTGGATCTGTTCATCGAGGTGTCCTTTCAGATGGCCAGGCAATTGCTGTCAAGCAACATAAGCTTGCCAGCTCCCAGGGTGATGTTGAATTTTGCTCAGAGGTGGAAGTTTTGAGTTGTGCACAACACCGGAATGTTGTAATGCTGATTGGTTTTTGTGTTGAGGAAAGGAGGCGTTTGCTGGTTTATGAATACATCTGCAATGGATCCTTGGATTCACATCTTTATGGTAAGATAAGATCATTTTTCTCTCTTGCATTTATGATTTATCTATCGAAAACAGCTAGTAAACCACACTATTGTACTTAGTAGCTTAGTTACATGCCAGTAAAATTTAGTAGTCTTGACTTGCCTCTTGCTCTTGTCCAGTGGAGCAAAAGTTAGTGATATTGCCATAATTTTTCTTTGTTAAGGTATTATTGAAATATCTTTCAGGTCGCAATGGTAGAGAAACATTGGAATGGGCTGCTAGACAAAAGATTGCAGTTGGTGCTGCTCGAGGGTTGCGGTACCTACATGAGGAATGCAGAGTTGGCTGTATAATCCATCGCGACATGAGACCAAACAACATCCTCGTCACACATGATTTTGAACCACTGGTATGGTCTACATTTGCCTATTGGAATGTAAAAATAAGTATTGTCGTTCTATTTACTTCATTAAACATCTTTCCAGATATCGTGTCAAGTTTATGTGCCTGATGCAATGATGAAGTCATACGCCATGCCTGTTTATTTAGGTTTTTTGACTTATAGCTTAAAGCCGGATTTTGGGCTTAAACAATATAAAAGCTATCGGCTTTTATATATGGTTGAGTTGGATAATTTTACCCTAACTTCAATGATATTAGTCTAAAATAAACCCTCAATAAGCCAAAAAATCACCTCTCCGGTGGCTTTTGGCATTTAGTTAGACGAAGGCTTTTGACTTTTGAAAAAGCCCAGATAAAACAGATAAAAAGCTACCCATTTGTTTATGCTTTAGCTTTTTGGATTTTAAGCCAGTGAAAAAGCCCAAACAAACATGACCTATTAATTTGAGGTGGCTTATCTTGCCACTTCACTTTTCTGGATGATTATAGGGTCTTATCTAGTAAAAATCGGGTAGAATTGTAACAACTATGCATTGATGCGTTGAACCTCCCCATATTATCTGGCTAGCATCTGTTGTATGTTGAGTTGTTGACCTTTGTCAATTATCCAGTCTTATATTATGCATGCCTGTTGGCATACAAAACACCATGACAGGGTTGTAAGTTTCTCAATAATGGTCTAACAGGTTGGAGATTTTGGTCTGGCGCGATGGCAACCTGATGGAGACATGGGCGTTGAAACAAGAGTCATAGGCACATTTGGGTACATATTGAGATTTGCAATTTTGTTTTCTAGTCATACGCAGTTTTGAGCACTGATAGAGACTCTTTACGACTCCTTGCAGTTATCTGGCACCAGAATATGCTCAGAGTGGACAAATAACAGAGAAGGCTGATGTCTACAGTTTTGGGGTTGTGTTAGTGGAACTTGTCACTGGGCGCAAGGCTGTTGACATTAACCGACCTAAGGGCCAGCAGTTTTTAACTGAATGGGTGAGTTTTTTGTCCTTGTGAACTTCGGATGCTTAATACTAGTGTTAATGAAATGGCTGAGGAACTCCATTTTGGCACATTCTAGCATGGTCTGTGTTGTAGTTTTGGCTGCGGTTAATTAGAGGCATTCTCTTTTGACAGATAAACTTATGTTTGAAGGTTTCAGAATTAGCCTCATAAATTGTACTGCTATATCAAAATTGTGTGCACGAAGTGTAAGAAGTGCTTTACTCCATTTGCGCTGCTTAGTTTGAAGTAACTCAAAGATTTGAATTAACAGGCACGTCCTTTCTTGGAGGGGTATGCAATTGATAGACTCATAGACCCACGCTTGGGGGACCACTACTGCAGAAATGAGGTCTATTGTATGTTGCATGCAGCAAACCTGTGCATACGACGTGATCCTCATTCAAGGCCTCGCATGTCTCATGTTAGTTCTTTCTGGGCTCAGTCTGCAAGTATTTTTCCCAATATCCATTGGAAAACTGGATTATGTGAATGTTTACCCCTTATCTTTCTACTAGGTTCTTCGCATACTCGAGGGTGACATGGTTGTTGATTCTAGCTCTGTTTCGGCCCCAAGTAGCGATTCTGGAAGCAGGAGCTGGCGAATGCCAAATGATCAACGGCATTTTCAGGACTACAGCAGCCCAGCTCGACAAGATTCGCAGCGAGTGGTTGAAGGAAAACACTCTTATGGTGCTTTGAGGGCTGCCTGGGACCGAGATAAGCAAAGCATCTCTCACAGATATTAATGCTCTTTTCCAAAGTGCTGCGAAGTTGAGCTATTCAATTATGTACTATTCCCTTGCCTTTTCTCCCAATCCTTTTTTTTTTCTTATTTCTCCCCTGCTTTCTAGTAATTCTAGGCTCAAAGCTTTTGCTGCTACCTTGCCCTCCTGTATAGTAGAAATGCTAATAGGTTTACAAGTATATTGAGCTCCGAGTTAGCTCTTCTTTTGTGTATGAACCCAGAAAATTTGTTCTCAAATGGCATAGTTAGTTTAGAATCTCACTAACTTCTGATATAGGCAATAGTCCTGTAAAGATTGCATGCCCGATTTCTTCAGCTGCGAGGCGTTGTCTGATGCCCCTATTCTTCAAGACCAGCCATTTTCCTCAAAGATACATTATAATTACGGTTGACCCCAGCAATTATATTGGCTGTGGATCTCGATGTGATCTCTGCACTGTTGCACATACTGAACTGATACCTCCACGCTGTTCCTATCAATCATGGTGTTTTGTGGTTTGTGATACAAATAATCAGTTGGTATTCAATAATGTCACATGAACGGTTCTCTCTTACATTGGCATGACTCATGAGGGCCCTGAGCTGTTATGCTTGTGTATGGCAACTTAAAATCATGGAACGAGATAGGATTTGTTTTAATAATATTTTGTTAATAAAAAATAACAAAAATAATATGCTGATTAAAAAATAGTAAAATACCCTTTTGTAGCTATTTGAAATGGCGACAGCCTCTCTGTCGTCATTTCGAAAATCGACAGCGTCGTCATTCCAAATGGCGATGGAGAGTGTCGCTATTTGGAATGACGACAGAGAGCACAACAAGAAAAAAAAAGGGAGGGGAAAAGGGTAAGAGAAACGAGGGAAGAAAGAAGAGGGAAGCGTATATGAGTTTTATTAAAATAAAAAAAATAAAAATATGTCAAAAATAAGGTAACACGGTCTAGGTTTTAAAAAAATACAGAAATAACACATGCGTTAACACAATTTGATAGAAATTTTAGAGATATTTGTTAAGTAGAAAATAACAAGACGGAGAGAAATTAATAAGAAAAAAATCGCAGAAGTGACATTTAATATTGGTATAAATGAAATGAAGGCACGGAGTACATGGCTTGTACGAAATAAAATGGCATAGCATGATATAGAAAACAATGACAAGAAATGTGCATAAATATATAATGGTATATAGCATGACAGAGAAATAATAGGGTGCATAATATGACATCGTGGACATAACATGCCATAGAAAATATGAAAAGAGAAGTGGAGCGATGACATGAATGAACCATAAACAAAAACTACAGCTAAGGTACATGCGCGCCTATTGGAATTGTAAAGAAGTCATGCTCATCAGTGGGCATAGACCCTATTCGGAAGGCTTGAATGAGTAATCATATGGCACCCATACGGAGTGTTGATCGTTAGGACAGCGTGGACGGGGTTTTTGGTCACGGTTATGGTGAACACAACTGCAACTCGTATTGCTGCAGTAATTGTAAGTGTGTTAGTCCCTGACGTGGTGGATGACCTCTTCATTGTTTCTCTCCCTAAGCCTTTAACGGCGTAGATCGTCGTTCTGGGTCTGTAGTTCAAAGTTCTGATTGCGGAGCTATTCGTTCTTGTTTTTGACCTCGGTGAGTTCTTCTTCCTTGTCATAAAGGTGTTCCAGCAATTTGTAGATGTAACATTCAGCTTGTAAGGGAAATGATTCGTCCACACATTCAGTGTATTTGCAATTCTCGGTCTGCAAGTAGGAGTACGTGTCATATAGCAAGACATACGTGGAATGGTATATAAGAGTTGTAGCGGTTACCATGAATAGAGGGCATCGATAGAAACAATGTCTTGGTCTGCCAGTGGACTCATCGTAAACCTGGTCAACGGCTTCGAGGTCATGCTTTCATGTTGGCCACTTCAGGTGGTTAAGTGGGCGGCCGTAGTGGATTGGATTTTTTTGGGTTGTAGTACTCCCTTGTTCGAATGGAAAAATCTGGAACCCCTTGGCACATCGAGAGGAGGGGCGGTTTGTGTGTGCGCCATCCCAGCTATGGTATGCGGCGCCTATCGACCACATATATTTGACGAACGCCCATGGACCTGTAGCACATCTTCGTCCTTAGGCCTCCTGCAGGACATAAGCTGGACGACACGAGAGGTCTTCTCATAAACATGCTGCAACGCCCCTCGCAGGTGGTTCATGGTGACCTCCAACCTGTCCCCCTTGTCGACCCCGGTCATCAGTGCGGTGACCTCCGAAACCTCCCTGGCAAGATCACTTTGCGTACACGTTGAAAGGCTTTTTAGTTGTTACAATTGTATTAATGGTACATTATATGGTATGTGAAAAAAAAGTACTAACCAAGCGGTGAAAAGCAGAGTCTGAATGCGTAGGGTAGGTGTCGCCGTGGAGGGAACGTGCCTTAGAGTAGAGTCGATGACACGCACAACTCAAACGCGTGTACGTGGGTTGTACTAACAGATGTACTCATGGTACGTACCGTGGTCGTAAGGGGTAGCCTCCTCGTGCACGTTCGCCAACGCCTACGCTCACTAGTAAGCATGAGGCAACATGGGGGCCGTCCAGCTTGTAGTACCAATGAAGCCCTTGCGTTTCTGTTTACATAAACAAATTCGTAACATAACCTCATTAGTAAGCACATCCAAACGAGTGATGCAATTAAAAGTAATGTAAAAGAAAACTCCAAACGAGTGATGCAATTAAAAGTAATGTAAAAGAAAACTAGCATGTGCACGTTCGGTAGGACGATGTCACTAGGGGGATGGGGAACGCCTGTTGGAGACCGAACTGCCTCATGAGACCATAGGCGGCGTAGGTCTCCATGAACACGTCGAAAACCAGGTAACAGTGTGTCACCCAGAAGGTGGTATCACTGGTGTACTGTAGCGAGAGGCCTTGAGGTGCTCACACGACAACAAGCTCTGGGAGGTATGGGCACCAGATGACATGATCATCTGTCAGTTGGTCAAACATCTCTGCGTACTCGGGGTACAAAGCGTGCGACATAACTGGGGGTGAAAGTCGGCTGCACAAAAGCGAAATAGGTGACCATTAGTATGAAAGTTGGCAAATTATTGTATAATTGATGATAAAGGTGATTGTACAAACCCGTTGAGGACACCACAATGTCCCCATGTTATGATGGTCAACGTCATCTCTAGGAGCCCCTAGAAGCCTGTGCCGTAATGTGCCAAGTCTATCTATGGTCGTCCGATCTGGAACCTCTCGAACGACCACAACTGAAGCAGTAAAGGACACCTAGTGAGAGTGGAAGAGTCCACCATGCGAGAAACCCGTCGCAAAGGGTCCAGTAGGTGGCAGTGAGTACAGCAGGTCCCCAATCCAGCTATAGGATTTCCAGGTCAGCGTCCGTGATCGTCCTCGTGAACTGGATCATGTGCTTGTCGACACTGTCCCTGTGGGACGAGCAGAACAAGATCCAGTCGAATAGCCATAGCAGGTACGCCTCGAAGTGGTGGTAGATGACGTACTCTCCTGCTCCATCTGCCATCCTCTCGGGCTATAAAAAGTAATGCTCAAGTCGAGAACTACAAGGGAAAACAAAATAAAAATGAGACAAATTAAATCACACTTACGTAGAACTGCACCAGCCATTCTGTGTCGGATCGTGTACAGAATTGAAAGGTGTGTACCCTACCTCCTCGGGCCCACGAACTGGTCCAGGAGCTCCGTTCGCCACTCCGGGTGGATGTCGTCAGGCTCCACCGCGTCCCGGGAGCAAGGTAGGGCTATGAGGTAACAGACATCCTCCAGTGTCAGCGCCATTTCACAGCATAGTTGGTGAAACGTGTGTGTCTCCAGCGCTAGCGGTCTACCAAAGCGGTCAGTAAGCTCCTATCGTAAGGGAACCTCTTGGAGGCACCCCGTTTGTCCTGCGTGTCAGCGGCTGTCACCTCCACCATCCAGGCTACAGGAAATAACCCTGCTACTCTCAGCCTACAGGAAAACATTATAAGTACCATCCCTGCACACATACAAGACATCGTAACGCAACTATGACAACAATGTACTAACCTCGGAATCCATCGCCGATCAATTTGTCATGCTCTCATGGGGGTGCGCAAGCGTAGGGCGCTAAGCTCTAACGTCGACTCCCAGTCCGGTAGCAAAAAGGTGGCTAAGCGGCTCTGGTGAGTCATGTTTATCACTAGGCCTAGCAACTTGTACTGCTCGATGTCCGCTATACTTGCAATTCAATAGTTCAATGGTAGTACAAATTCGAATATACATACAAAATGAATGCAGCAATTATAAATAGAATTTGAATGCAATAAGTACAGATAAAATTTGTGTATGATACTTAGATATACAAATTGAATGCAATAATTACACATACAAAGTCCATATGTTCATTACACATACAAATTCCATACACTAAATTGACATGTGACCAAAGTACAACAATTTCATATGCAAAGTCGATACAATAATTTTACAGCCTCTGAACCGTCGGGAAGTACTTGAAAGTGTGCCCTGTCTCCTAGCAAACTGAACATTTTATTTACATGACGTCCACTTTTTGTTGTGTTCATATCGTTCCTTATACGCCTTGTCTGCCACCGCCCTATGCCCTTCAGCCTACTGACATCTTGAACCTATCGTGTGTCCTCCCATCTCTGATGCTCCATGAATAAACCCACCACTCGAAAACCGTAAATTTATGCGTTCCAAGTTGCCGTCACCACTTATTGAAGAATTATGATAAGAATATACCCGAATCCGTATGGATTGTTGAGCAGGTAGCCATGACGTGTGTGCATGGCCTGTGTAATAGACAAGGTTTGTTGTAGGTGCAAACACATGTTTGCCTATGCAGGATGCAATGAGCAACTTTTCACCGGTTTGTCCTACGACTGGCTTTCTCTTTACACAGTACCTCAAAACTAAGCTCCCTTATGCCCATTTTTTTCAATGCTCTATGCATCTCTCCCTGCTTGCCTTTCTCCTCCATGTATGTAGAAATCATTTTAGAGTATTTCACAACAAGATCATTCATGCGGGCTATCACCCTAGCATGGCGATCCGCAAAGTACTTTGTGATACCATGAAGAACACCCTCGACTATAGCAACCAGGGGAAGAGGTCTCAGGCCCTGCATGACCCAATTGTAAACCTCACCCAGGTTTCTCAGCATGACCCCATACCTAGCACTATCAATGTCATAAAGCAGAACCCATTTCTCCGTAGGCTCATGTTCTATCCATTTAGAGAAGCATTTCATGGCTCCTCCGTTTATCTGAACCTGGTGCGGAGGGTTCGTGAGTAGCTCTTCCAGCGCTACTTGGGCCTTCCCTAGGGAAGGCGTTGCACTCTTCACTGCCTCCGCTATATGTCTTGATGTTAGCTCGCCCAACTTTTTTCACAGTGCATCAAACTTTCTCTGCTGGTTCTGGTCGCATAGCCTCTTGAAAAGCTTCGTCACCTCATTGTTCCTGAACTGCTTATAGAAGTTGGCACCCATATGCCACTTGCACCACCTACTTCGCAAATCAGGCCATGGATGTATCTCATCTGCACCTTGTTGCAACTGCATGATCGCCTTCAATAGCCCAGGATGCCGATCGTGTATGACACACTCTATGCCGCTATTCCACAATGCCGGCTTTTATGTTCCTTAGAAACCAGAACAGCTATCAATGTTCTCATTCTCCACGTATGCGAGAGTTACGAGAAGAACCTGATTATTGCCATCTACTCCTATGATAATCAATATTTGGCTTTTATAATTTCCAGTCAAAAATATTCCGTCTATGCATAACAACAGACGGCAATATCTAAACGTGTTGATACATGCATCGAAAGCAAAGAATGCTCGCTTGAGTACCATCTTCCCAAGGAAGCGCTACGAAGCTTGCTTAGAAATATCGATATAAGTCCTAGCATTTCTTTCCTAGATCACCTGAAGTATACCTGGCAAGTTCTGATAGGAGTCTTCATACGTACCAAACCTTGTTTGCAATGACTTTTGCTTCGCTCTCCATGCCTTGGCATAGCTTATGATGTACTAGAATATCTGGTCTATTGCAAGTATGATGGCATGTGGCTCTAAATTCAGGTTGCCCACAATCTTCCCGTACATTGCATTCGTAACAAAGCCTGAAGATATGTTTCAATGCAACTACGTAGACTCTGTTAGCACGCATGTGTGTGGAACGACTATAGAACACTTCAAAATGGTGTCCCACTTAGGCTGGTAAGCATTGACACGCCATGGAAAACCCTCCATCTGGCATTTGATGTCATGCACCCGTTGATCTGACTTTATAACCTTAAAAGTTCTACGCAGCGACATTGCCCATGCTGTCACTGCTACTTGCACTCTACACTTATTCTTGTAAATCACTCCTTGTCGCACGTCGTTCGGATCGTACCCTCATGCGACGTCTTCACCCTCATTGATGTGACATCACAATTTTTGCTTTTAATACATTTACTAAGTTATTTGAAATTTTGGAATTTATTTGGAATTAATTTGAATTAAGTGTTTTATTAAATTATTTAAAAAATTTAAAAGTTTATATAAAGTTTTGTTGGAAATATTTTATTTTAGTTCAAAATGTCTCAAAGTATTTTTTAGAATTTTTCTGGTATTTTTGCTATTTTTCTCGCTTTAATTGAATTACTAGGAATTATTTAAATTAGAAAAAGAAATCAGAAAAAACCCAAAACTCTAATGGGTCGGGGCCAGTAGACCCGGTGGCCAATCCACTCAGCCCAAGCCCGTATGTAATCCTGATCCTAGATCTGGGGCCGTAGATCTGCAAACGGACTGCTGTGATCAAGCCATGCCGTGCTAGGGTTTGGTTCATTGGATCATGGGGTCGTGAATGGCCTGGATTAGGCCACATGTTCTGCCGTGTTCAGTCCGGATCGATTTGCCCTTGATCGAATCATGGCCGTTGATCAAGCCACGCACACGGTGGGGATGAGTTGCCGTGTCGCTGCCGCGTATCCGAGCTGGACTCCGCCGTCGTGTCGTAACCACTGCGGATTCCGCGCACGCCGAGGCCCTATTTAATGCGCCACACCCCTTCTGAGAATCACTGTTTCGAGCTCTACGTATTGCCCTAGTTTTCAATGCCCGAGCCGCCGCCTCGCACACATAATTGCTCATCGGAGTTAGGAGGAAGGCCACCTTGGTTTTGGTTGGACTACGCTGCCGTCGAGCCATCTTCCACCGTGTGGGTTCCAGATTCATGTTCAGTGTGGCAAGGCGCATCTGGAGGGGTGTTTCATCTCGCCGGAGGAGGCTAGAACTGCCGTTTCGCGCGTCATCGTCTCCAACTCCAGTCATCTGCACGTCAGACTTCACCGGTGAACCCGCGGAGCACGCTCACCGTCCGATCCAGATCCGAGGTACCAAGTACTTCCATGTTGGATCATCCCATCTCTCAACTAGATCAGGTTGTGACCATTAGATCTCAGTTGAATGGCTCTGATTGTGCCACGTAGTCTGGGCATCGTGATAGTAGGATCTAGTCTCAGCCGTTGGATTGAAGTTATATGGTTTAGATTGATTTGTGTAGCACTAACGTAGGTAGCTCACGACCGTTCGATCTTGAATCAACGGCATAGATGTGTCCACGCTTAGGTTACCGGGACATGCCACATCGCCGGGCTTTGTTGCTGGGAAGATTAGATCTGAGCTATCCAAAATTGAATGTACGATCCAGATTGAGCTGCAGCTTGGCCAATCAGGGTGCGATGCATGGAGCGTGAAAACTGAAGCGCTGCACTGCACTGCTCGGTCGTCGCTGACATCAGCAGGCGGACCCACTTGTCAGTTGTTGTGCTCGCGTGTGATGACATCAGCGATGAAATCATGATGACATCATTAGTGGGACTCGTGTGTCAGATAGCTAACTGTGTGCATGGGTGACATCAGCGGGTGGGGCCACCTGTCAGCGTCTAGGGAGTCTCGTGGACCGGGTCCACGATGGACCCGAGGCGGATCGTGGATCAGGTCTATGCGCCGAAGGTGATGTGGTACTACCGGATTATTCCACGTCAGTGTTGACTCAAGCATGACGCATTAATCCAGAATTTCCATTAGAAAAATAATTCATTTAATTCGGTTTATTCTTTTTAAATGATTTTCAAACTTTAAACTGCTCGTTCTTGCTCATACGACCTCTAATTGAGGTGATTCCAGAGCCTAAAAATTTGTAAAATTTTGCTTTAGTTAATGATGAATTTTATTTGATTTTTGGAGTTATGTTGCTCTCTTTTTTTGGTATTTATTTATTTATCTGTTTCATGTAGACATCGAAGTGCCCGAAGGTTTTGAAGGAGAAGTGTTGACTCAAGAATAAGGTCTAGAGCATAATAAAGATCTTTTCCAAGGCAAGTTGCACTTTGATCATGTTGATCCTATGTTTTAAACTTATGTTGTTTTAAATTATGCATGCTAGTTTAACTAAAAGTGACTTAAATTAATTTGGGATTTAGTTAATCTACCTATTTGCTTATGTCACATTGTCACTATTATTTGTATGCCATAATTCATTTGTCACCGTAGGATGGTTGTTTATTAGTTAGAAGCTATTGATTTGCCAACATGGGTTTGCTAGATCGTGACTAGTTTGCTTAGCCATGAAACATATTATTGATATAATTTTGGAATACAAACTTAATGTTGATTAATGGAATATGGAATGTGTTTCTGAATTAGTGTGATGTTGCCATATGATGAAGTTGATATGTAGAGGCTTGTGTGGATCTACATAGATGTTGAGTTGTTGTTATGTGTTGCACAATAATCAACTGGGGTGAAAAATGATTTAGACTGGAACAAGTGGCAAGAGGCTTTGTGCCATATGGGCCTGTGTGGCAATGGGTTGATGAGTGTGTGAGGGCTGTGTACCACAATTATTGAGAGAAGGAAGTATTGCCTTGGTCAATTAAAGACTTAACCTTGCAAGCCTTTGAACTGGGTCAAACATACAACCACATGCTTGGAATGGGACATACCTAGTTGAGTAAGTTACTAATATCTTGCATGTGGTACCTCAGGGTGATAGTTATACAAGGGTGTAGCTGTACGGGGGAGCGTACCTGTGCTGCGGCTTGGTGCCCATCCAACGATATGTGTCGGTCCTATACTTCGGTTCTGTGTGATGGGAGTGATAGTGAAGGCAATACTGGAGAGGTTCACATGTTAAGCTAGAAGTTTCTGAAAGGCTTTGCTACGATTATTCGCATGTGTGGTGAGTGATTGTATCTTGTGGGTAAAGTGTATAACCTCTACAGAGTGTCAAAATTATTCGAGTAGCCGTGTCCACGGTATTGGACAATGCTCGGGAATTAAGTCAAGGGTTAAATTTTTATAAAATGAACTTGGGTTGGTGGAGGTTGTTGGTGGAAAATGTGAAATTGATTTAAGGAGGAGAACTGGTTTACTTATGAAATAACTGTGTACTTTATTATTGTTATTACTTGTTTTACCGCTTTACAATCTATTATGATTATTTGTGGATGCTGTTTACTGCAAAATAACCACTTAGCCATTCAATTGGAATAAGCCATGCATGTAGTTATTAGACTTGCATTCTGTGTATAACTTGCTTAGTGCTATATGTATTCACCCCTTGCAACAATACAAACACCAATTGAGGAGAAATCAACACCGCCATTGGAGGAGGAGTACCAGGAGGAGCCATCAAGTTAGGGTGCAAGCCCGGTCAGTTGCCTATGGCATATTAATTGGTCACTATGAGTCTTTACTTTCCACTGCAGATTTATTTCTTTTGAGTCTTTGCCTTACGATGTGTACTTTTGTAAGCTAACCATAAGGTTGGTTAAACATGTTATATTAATAGATGAAGTCTTTATTTATTATTTCGCTGTATATGATTGTGATATTTCATCTATGTTGAGACTATGTGCACTAGCGTGATCTTGGACTAGTGTGGAATACACAGAGGGTCTGGGTTGCACATTCGGGTCCTAACAATTGACCACCAGCCTATCGAACTGACACTCATCCCACTTCGCAGGGAAAGGCTTTTCATCGTCTTCGTCATTACTTAAAGTCTCGTATTCCTGTCTCTCTGCTTCCATCGCTTGCACCAATGATTTAATATATTCTCCCTCATCTGCCACACCCATTGGTTCCTGCACCTTTGTCGTTGGAACATCAACTTTCTCGCCTTGCACTGCCTCCTGACCCAAACTAACATCCTGTCTCAAATCATTCTCCAGCTTGGCTGCTCTCCCCAACTTCCTCTAGTTCATCACCAACAACCTCCAGCTATGTTGCATGGACGGTATTGGCTTTTTGAAAATGCTTGCGCCAACAACACTAATGGCCATCGTTAATCGTTATTCTTACATACGAACTCCACAACTTCGGCCCCTTCAGGTCCACTAACTGCCAGTATGTGCAATTCCGTCTCTGGCATCCTACTCAGTGCAGCTTCAGATCATGCAATTCATAGTCCAATGAGAACATGTGGTACAATCATCATGTAATTGTGCCCCATGAATGCTCCCCTACACGTGACAAGCTAGTCACGGCACTTAGAAAATAACTTAGTTTCACCCCTTGTGCACCCGTGTGCAAAATCCTTTCTCCATAGTATATTTTAAATTGCACTCGTTTATCCATACCAGTCATGCATTTCTTGAAATTCTTAATACCACTGCACTTGTGTACCACGATTGCGCACTCTACACTACTAGAAACTGAAAGTGCATCTAGGCCCCTAAATTAGTTTCGGTTGATTAATGACAAACGATTAAAAGGACTAATGTTTTCAAGAAGCTTGTGAACAGGTAAAAGTTCCATAATGAGATCACTTACGTGCGAAGGGTACCCTCAAACAAGTTTACGCGAGTAAAACGGCATTATGCCCTTTCTTTCTATGTTTTTGAGTCGTAGGAATGCCGTACTATTAAGAGAGATGCATCGTAATTGATCTAGACTAGTCTCTATGCTCAGATGAATGTCACATTAATTCCTTTAGAGACTCTAAGTCACCGCACATGCACCGGAATTCAGTTTCTCTTAAGTTCAAGTCGGACTTTCCGATATAACATCGGAAGTTCCGATGTTGCCAGACATTCCGATGTGCATATGTGCTTAAGTCCGATGCGTAGAAACAAGATCGGAAGTTCCGATATGTAAGATCGGAAGTCCCGATACATGTGTGACATCTTCCAGGGTGCTCTCTGTAAAGATCGGAAGTTCCGATATTTTAGATCGGAAGTTCCGATGTGTTCAAATCTGAAAAAGGGAGCTCTCTGGAAATATCGAAAGTTCCGATATATATATCGGACAGTCCGATATGGACTTGGAAGCTATCTTCTGAGAACATCGGAAGTTCCGATGCATCTCGTTTCGACCGTTGAAGTGCGCTTGAGTTCTGAACCTATACACAGATCGGACATTCCGATGTGCTGATCGGAAGTTCCGATATGTGGCTGAGTGTGGGTATAACGGCTAGTTTTTGCAAGACTCTATAAATACCCCACTCCTCTTCCTTTGGACGGTTACGCACTCTAATTGGCAGAACTCTAGAGCCTTTGAGCCTTTTCTAGTCATCTCTTGAGCCCTCCTCTTTGATCTTAGAGATCATCTAGAGAGTGAGGATTAGAAGTGAAATCTAGAGCTTGAGAAAAAGCAAGTGTTATTCATCTTGAGCATTAGAGTGTTCCTCCAAGATCAATCAACGGTGCATTTGTTACTCTTGTAGGTTGAAGGACTCCTAAACGGCTAGGGGTCGCTCACGAGCTCCCAAAGGTTGTGGGACGCCGTGAGAAGTTTGTGAAAGCCGGCTCCGCCTCCGAAAGGAAAGGAACCAATAGTGAAACCAAGCCTCAAGTGCGACCGAGGTTTGGGAGGAAAGGGTTGGAAGAGACCCGGGCTCTTTGGAGCCTCCTCAACGGAGACGTAGGATTCCCTCAAGAATCTGAGAAGCTCCTCACAACGGAAAAAGAGAAAGTTGAATTGCTAACCAAAGATCTTGATTTGGCTAACAATTCAATCACTATCCTTAAGAGTTCAAATGAATCACTTCAAGAGAATGTTATTAGTTTGGAAAATAATCTTCAAGCTCTTGAAGTGCAAATTGAGTCTCTTAATGACCTCAACTCTTCAATCATTAATTCTTCAATGGCTTCTATTCCTTCCACTAGTAATGGTTGCTCTCGTTGCTATAATATTGATATTAATGCTTGCTCTACTAATTCCCAACTTGTGCAAGTATTAAAAGGGGAAAACGAGAGATTGAATGCCTTGGTAAAGTATGGTTGCATTAAGACTTATCAATCCAAGGACGCCCTCTACAAGACAATCAACACTCGTGGAAACAAAAATAAAGAAGGGCTAGGATATGATAAGTACGAGTGCAAAAGAAATGACCGTGTGGTGGTAAAAGGTAAAGAATACATTAACTTTGTCAAAGGAAATGACAAACAACCATTGACCACCACACAAGTCATTAAGATCGGGCAAGAATCAAAGAAGTATCTTCAACATCATACATCTCATTCCATTCACTATGCATCCTATATGTTGAAGAGAAATCACCGTGGTAAAGTGATTGCTCATTTTGTCGGTGCCCACAACTCTACTGAAAAGAGTAAGAAGAAGGTGTGGGTACCGAAGGTTTTAATCACTAACATGCAAGGACCCAAAAGGATTTGGGTACCTAAAAACAAAGTCAAATGTGCTCTTGTAGGATTATACCTCCGGTGGATCAAGTTGGGTGCTTGATAGTGGTTGCACAAACCACATGACCGGAGAAAAGAAAATATTTTCATCTTTTGATGAGAAAGGGTCACAATATGAAAATATTGTGTTTGGTGATAATGGTAAAGGTGAGGTAATGGGATTAGGTAAAATTGCTATTTCTAATGATCATTCCATTTCCAATGTTCTTGTTAAATCTTTAAATTACAATTTGTTATCCGTATCGCAACTTTGTGAAATGGGCTACAATTGTCTATTTACTAATGTGGATGTGACCGTCTTGAGAAGAGATGATTCCTCAATTGCCTTTAAAGGATATTTGAAGGGTAAGCTCTATTTGGTTGATTTCAATGCAAATAGCTCTAAACTTCAAACATGCCTTATGGCAAAGTCTAGCATGGGTTGGTTGTGGTATCGCCGGCTAGCCCATGTTGGCATGAGAAATCTCGACAAACTTCTAAAAGGGGATCACATCATTGGACTAACTAATGTTGAGTTTGAGAAAAATAGGATTTGTAGTGCTTGTCAAGCCGGAAAGCAAGTTGGAGCGCGTCATCCCGCGAAGAACATCATGACGACGACAAGACCATTAGAGCTTCTACACATGGACCTCTTCGGACCCGTTGCTTATATAAGCATCGGAGGTAACAAATATGGTTTAGTCATTGTTGATGATTTTTCACGCTTCACGTGGGTGTTCTTTTTGCAAGAGAAAAGTGAGACACAAGGGATAATCAAGAAGTTTGCGAGAAGAGCCCAAAATGAATCCGAGTTGAAGATCAAGAAGATTTGAAGCGATAATGGAAGTGAATTCAAGAATACTCAAGTCGAAGAATTCCTTGATGAAGAAGGGATCAAGCATGAGTTCTCCGCTCCATACTCCCCTCAACAAAATGGAGTGGTAGAAAGAAAGAATCGGATATTAATCGAGATGGCAAGAACAATGCTTGATGAGTACAAGATCTCCGATCATTTTTGGGCGGAAGTTGTCGGCGTACTAGCCAACAGGCACCTCCGAAACGGGTGCTTATGAGGTTCAGACGGGGGGCTTTCGAGGCAATTGCCGGGGAAAGGAAGAAGATGACCGGAGTATCGGGAAGCTCAGGGGAACAAGGGGGGCGCAAGAACTTTTACCCAGGTTCGGGCCCACCATCTTCCTTTTTCCCTCTTTTAAATGCCCCTCGGGAAACCGCTTAGTCTCCCGGGTGGGGCCATTAATAAGCCCGCACGCCCCGCAGCTTTTAAGAGACCTTCTGGCTTCTCCCGGTTCTCAAGGCGGTTTGTGCAGTTATTCCTGCCCTGCAACCGCCGCACGACCCTTGGGACACGCCTTCTTAATGGGGCTTTTGAACTCCCTTTTTTCGAACCGCCGCGCCCTTTCGGTTTTCCCGCCGATCCTTCCCTCGCAGCCTTATAAGAGGTTGACCGAGGGGGGAGCGGTTCTTCCTCTTTCTAACTTTCCTTCCTGCTTTAGAGCTTCTTTCTTCTTCTTCTTCGCCGACGTGCTTCGACACTCTCCTGCGCCCGATGGCTCCCATTCTCCCCTCGTCGTCCGTCGAGGAGGAGGTTGCCGCCAGGCTTTCCCGGAACATAACCGCGGGCGCCCTTCGCGTCTGCGCTGGGACCGTCGAGCCCCGCTGCCGGCCCGGGGAAGTGGTTTTCTTCGGTGTGACTTCTTGCCGACTCTTGCCGCCGATTTCCGATTTTATCTTTCCGTTCTTAATTTCTCGCCATTCACCACATCCATCTTCCCCAACTCCGCTATCCTCCTTTCCGCCTTTGCCCACTTCGCAAAATGTTCGTAGGAGTGTTACCCAACCTCCTGCCGCTTCTTCTATACCCTTCGGCGCCACGCGGCGGCAATTACGCTGCTACGGAGCTGCCACCTGCGTTCGCGACGGGACCGTGTCGCTACATTCCACCGATCGCCGGTCGGTTGGAGAAATTGGCGCAAAGATTGGGTGTACGTCGAGGACGACAGCGGCATTGAAGTGCTGGAGCTTCCGTCTGGTCCGGCGGTCAGCAACCCCAATTGGGGGGCCCAGGTGAGCGAGACACCCGAGCTCCAGGCGATGCTAGCCCATGTCGACCAGCTGCGGACGGCGGGCCTGACAGGGCCCATGGTTATCCGGGACTTCGTCTCCCGAAGGCTGTGCCCTCTGCGCCGTCGTGTCCGCGGCTTTGGCAAGATATGGGCCTGGCGACGGACCGGAGTATCACTGGAGGTAACCTGCTTCACCTCGGATCATTCTTTGCCCTTCGTCTTCATTGGTTGAATCTGGTACTGACGGCGTTTCTGTCTCCCGGGGCTCCCCTCTTCTTCTTATTTTGTTGTTGTCAGCCGCCGGGAACCTGGCTCCCGACGTGATCGACAGGTGGATGGCGCAGCTGGGCTTTGCCAGCCCCGTTCCGCCGTTCTCGGAGGGTGCGGTTCCGCTCTGCCGGTTATCACCGGGGGAGCGCGCGGTGATAATCCGTGCCATGCTATCGATGGACGCCATGGGCACACCCGTCGTGATGCGCCAGGCGCCCTTGACAATCCGGGACCCTCCTCCCGCCGGTGGTCAGGGGAGGGGTGACCAAGGGAGACGCAGGCGTCCGGACGACGACGATGCCAACGGTGGTCATTCCCAAAGGCCCCGCCTTCTGGGTTCGGCCGGGGCGGGATCTTCTGCTGTGGCCGCGGGAACTTCTTCCGCTGCAGCGGCCGGCTCCTTAATGGTGGCGAGGGGTTCGTCGACCGGCGGGACCTCGTCCTTCCTCGCCCCCGCTGGGGCGGTGACAATGGACCCTCCAGCGCCGGCTTCTTTTCCACCTCCGCTGGCTCCGATGGTGGGGCAACAGCTGCCGCCCTTGGCTTCGCCGACAGCGCTTCTGGCCGCCACGCGCCCGCCGCCCGCCGCGCGGCGATTCTTCCTCATTGCCGCCCGCCCGGCGGCGATTCCTCCTCCACCGCCAGCGCCGGTCCCTAGACCGCTTAGGACCAACTGGCACCACTGTGAGGACTGGTCCTCACTCCGAGCGTGCCCTGATTCCCGAGGCCGTCACCTAGGTACTCATTCAAAAATGCACATGCGATATGAAAATTAAGTCCCTTCGAACTGCATCTCATCGTTACTTCTTTCCCTTTTTCAGGGTTCCTGCTTCGGATACTCCCGCCGCCCAAGTCAGGGGCGATCCAGGCGCCGTGGCTGCAGGGGGTGCGCCACCCGGGGTCGCCGATCCCCAGGACGAGCAGGTGGAGGGGGGCAACCCCCAAGCGGTTGCTGCTACCGCCGTCGTTCAGGACCCAGGCCCGCTCGGCCCCGTGCCCACCCCGGATCCCCCCACCGCCTCCGTTCCTTCGGCAGACGCGGACGCTCTGCTGGCGGCTCTTAGCGAGCTCTACTCCAGCACGAGCACTCGTTTGGTGACAAGCAGGGAGCAACTTATGGAGGCGGGAGCCGAAATCAACCGCCTCCGTAAGGAGGTGGAAGATTTACGCGAACGGGGAGCGGGGTTGGAGATGCAGCTGCGGCAGGAGCGAGAGAAGCGGGAGCAAAGTGCCCGCTGTGTCGAAGAGCTCGCCGCGGAGCTGGAGGCGGAAAGGGTCGATCGGGCCCAGTCGGAGGTGGACACCATAGAGATGCTACGCCACGCCTTCGACCGGACGGTGGCCAGTCTTGCTCCATTGGGGCTGGAGCAGTCGGATCCGCGGGAGGAGAGGTCGCAGCATTATGCATTCTGCCTCGGCCGGACTGCGAACTTCCTCACGCACCTGCCCGCCGCCCTTACCGCCCGGTCCGCCCAGGAGGGACGCGTAGTTGCGGCGGCCACGGCGAAGTTCGTGCTGGCTTGCTGCGCCAGCCGCGACCCCAACTTCGATCCCACGGCCACGGTCCAGGGAATCGAAGGTGACTGGGCGCAGGCGGAGGAGCGGGTCCACGACGCCTCCGAGCAGGTTGCCGCACAGCTGGCGATGGAGAACCCCCAGTTGGAGGCCGTTGCGGAAGACGTGGCGATGAGGCTGGACGTCGGCCCAGTTGACGAGGACGTGGCGGCCGCCGAGGCGGCAGCGGAGGACGAGGAGGATCCCCCAGTAGCGTAGTTTTTTTTTCTTTTAACTTTTGCATGTAAAGACTTTAGATGCAAAACATTTTACATGAAACGGGAGCACAAGTTCCCGCTATATCGCTTAAGGATCGCTTTTACCCTAATCTTTCCGGTTCCGCGCGAGCCAATACATGGCCGCTTAAAGACTTAAGGTCTTGTGCCAGGGAATCATTTCCCTCGAACCCCTTGCCTTAGCAAAATTTTGACTCCCAGATAGCCTCTAGGGAATGAACACTTAGTGAGTCCGGGCAGGACCTTAGGTTTTTGGTAGTGGTGCTCAAGTCGCCGACCCCCACGGGGACACCCGGAGTGTCATGACCGTGCTGAACTAGCCATCCAATCACCAACTCCCGCGCGCCGCTCTCACTTAGTGATCCCGCCTTTGCTATTGGGGCTTTGCAGGGTTGCAGGGTACCAGAGGCAAGTGCCCTGGCACTACCCGACAGAAGGCAAAAGACCGAAAAGAGGGCAGGAAGAATAACTACTTCGGATAAGGAAAATGGGTATTTAATTTCAAACAGAAGGCCTCCCCCACCCGCGGTGGAGAGGAAGACACACTCCGGCCGGTCGGGGAACGGAGCCTGGGACTTACAACCGATCAAGGGTAGAACTTGCGCAGATTTTCTATATTCTGGGAGTTCGCCAGTTCTTCGCCGTCTTGATGGCCAGCTGACCGCCGGACGAGAGGCGAGACCACTTTGAAAGGTCCCTCCCACTGGGGAGACAGTTTATGCGACCCGGCATGCGACTGGATTCTTCGCAAGACCAGGTCGCCTACTGCCAGTGTTCTCTCATTGACCCGGGAGGCGTGGTACCGCCTGAGACTTTGCTGGTACCTTGCAGCGCGCAGAGCCGCCCTATCTCGCGCTTCTTCCAGAAGGTTGACGTCATCCCGACGCAGATCTCCCTGGTCTCCTTCTACGAACGCAGCAACGCGTGGTGAGCCCAGTTCCAGTTCCGAAGGGAGGACAGCCTCCGCGCCGTAGACCAGGAAGAAAGGGGTTTCCCCGGTGGCCCGACTGGGGGTAGTCCGAAGTGACCATAACACCGCCGGGAGCTCTTCAGTCCATCGGGCCCCACGCTTGTGGAGTCGATCGAATGCCCGTGTCTTGAGGCCCTTAAGCACCAGTGCGTTGGCCCGCTCGACTTGGCCGTTGCTCTTGGGGTGGGCGACCGAGGCAAAGCAGACCTTGGTGCCCATCTCTTCGCAGAAATCTAAGAAGGCCGTGCTGGTGAACTGTGCGCCGTTGTCGGTGATGATGCGGTTGGCGACCCCAAAGCGGGCGAAAATCCCTTGCATGAACTTGATCGCAGCTGCGGCGGTGATGGATCTTACTACCTCAGCTTCCACTGTCGGGACCCCGAATTTGCAAATCCGGACCCTCTATGTATTCAGCACTAGTCCAGGAACGCGCTAGTGCACACAGTCTTAACATCGGTAAATATCACAATCATACCACTCGATACCGATAAAGTACTTTATTTGAATAGTTAAACTGGTTACTTGACCTTATGGTCAAATTACAAATATATGCCTCATAGGCGAAACTTATTCAGAGAAAAATAATAGCGGCGGAAAATCAAATAACCGTGGCGCCATCCAAGATACCACAGGCAACTGACCGGGCTCGCTTCCTAAGTGAGACGGATCTTCTTGGAGTTCCTCCTCCAAAGCCGTGTAGTCTCCTCTTCAACTGGTGTTGTGTTGAGGCAAGGGTGAGTACTTGGTACTCAGCAAGTCATGCACAGAATGCAAGCTAATATACTATATGCATGGCTTGGTACAAAGGAATAGCTCAAGGTATATTTGCGATGCTTGACATTTGAAAAGTAATATAAGTAGATTCGAAAGCAGTAGAAACAAGTAAAGTATAAATAACTTTTCAAGGAATTTAATAAACATCTTTCCCATCCTACTCTACATTTCCATCAACTTCATTATTAGTCCAACCCAACTTTTCAAACCAAAGTTATTTTTAGGAAAATCTAACCCTTGACTGTAATTCCCGAGCGATGTCCAATACCGCGGACACGGCTATTCGAATAGATTCTAAACTCTGCAGAGGTTATGCACTTTACCCACAAGATACAATCAAACACCACAAAGGCGAGTTCCGTAACAAAGTCTTTCTAAACCTCTAACAATACAAGTGGTCCTCCCCTGTTATTGCGCACTAACCCGTCCCTTCTCTAAGGCGAAGTCTAGGCCAATCATCCGTTTGATTGGTACCTGGCCTCAGCCCCTGTACGCTCCCCCGTACATCTTACACAAAGGGTGTAGTTGACCTCCTGAGGTCCCACAGTGCGTTATTAGCAACTTAGTCAACTAGGTCCGTCCCATTCTGAGACATGTGGTTGCACGTTAGACCCAGTTCAAAGGCTTGCAAGGTTAAGTCCTTAGGGTGACCAGGGCAAGACTACCCAAGAACCAAATCAACATTCCCAACGCCACAACCGCCCACTTGATTACTCTTGCCACATGCCCTGGCCGAAATCAGCGTTTATCAAACCCCGCTTGATTACCATGCACCACGTGCCATCAAGATCACATTATACGTTTCCAAAACAGGTTCAATATATCATTATGTAAATATTAAGATTTGATTATCCAAAATCCTGTTATGAGCACGTAGCGTGTCTAAGCAAAGATACTACAACGGTCTAAACCCATGTTGGCGCTTTATAATGTCCAACTAGTAATCCACAACTAGGGTGACAAGGGTCATGGCACATACTTAAATAATCAAGGTGTCATACAAAGAAATTGGTACTTATCTAACCCCATGTTTAAACCAAGTATTTTTCTAATTGAACTAGCATGCAATAGTTTAAATCAAAATAGATTTCGAAATAGGATCAACATGGTCAAAGCACAACTTGCCTTCAAAAAGTACTTGTTCTTGGTCTTAAGTTGGATCCTGAGTCAATACTTCTCCTTGAATCCTTAGGCACTTCAACGTCTACTCGTAAAGCGTGCAAATAGCAAATACACAAATAAACAATAGGCAAAAAGTGTCCAAACACCCAAATAAAATCCATAAACAGAGAGAACATAATTTTATGAATTTTTAGAAACTGGAATCGTCAAATTTGGAGTTAAGACATAAAGTTATGATTATTTAAAGTTTAAATAATCAATTAAATAATTTTGCAGAGAAAAACTTTAGTCCAAAAATTAAATAAAATTCATATTTAGGTAGATCTCAATTTTATACAAATTTAGAAATTTGAATCACTCAAATCGGAGTTGAAACGCAAAAGTTATAAGCGTTTGAAGTTTGAATCTAAATTTGAATCAATATTTCGAATTAATAAATCATTTCTTTTTCGAAATTAATTATCGTCGGCGAGGACACGCGTCGGCTCTGATTGGCTGGTGGCGTCGGTAGGCTCATGGGCTCAGCCCACGGCGCGATTCGGTCCATGGTGGACCGGTCCACGGCTCGGGTGAGGCGGCGGTGGGACCCACTGTCGCTCGCGGGTCTCACGCATAACGCGGTGACGCGTGGGCCCTCGACTTGCGGGGCCCGCGTGTCGAGGACACGCGCCCACACGCTGCGTGGAGTGCGGCTAGGCACACGTGGCGCAATCTCGGCGTTGATTTGAAAATCAACGGCCAGATTGGATCTAGGCTTCACGCCGTTTAGGTTAACGCGGCGGATCTGGCCGTTGGATCTTGATCCAACGGTCGGTCGATCTGGTTTCGAGGTTTGGAAGAGAACGTGGGCTCACCTCAACCGTCCGATCTGGATCTCGACGGTTCACCGAGCTCGCGAGGTCGATGGCGACGCCGGCGGGACTCGAGCTCTGGAGACAAGGGCGGCGACCTTCCGCGCGGCGTTTCCGAGGGCCTCCGGCGAGATGAAATCGCACCCAGGTTCGCCTGCGTCACGGGGTTGCGGATCTGGGCTCCTTCTCGGCGGAAGACGACGGACGGCCGGCGAATCGGCGAAATCGGCTAACAAGCGAGGTTCCAACTCCGGCGAGCTCAGACGGCAAACGGCGACGGCTCGGCGAGATGGCTTGGGGAACGGTGCGCCACGGATGAGGGCAACCTCGGGGGCGTCTCACGCTTTAAATACGGCCTCGGCGTGCGTGCAAATCGGAACCCTAAGCCGTGTCTGCTTTCGGTCGCGGCGAGCTCTCCGGCTCGGAGTCGGGCGGAGACGGCGACGCCACGGCCGTCCACGTGGCACGATCAGCGGCCACGATCGCGTGGGCCGCGATCGGATCCGGGCCGGATCTGGCTCGAAGCCGTGCTGGCGGATCTCGGTAGTTGGATCTTGATCCAACGGTCGGGATCGCTTAGGGTTGGGAGCTGGTTTGGTCGAGCCAAGCGGCTCGGTCGGACTCGAGTCCGACTTCGGGTTCCGACTTCGATCGGATGAGCGATACTCGACCGAGTTGATTTTCCAAATGATTTAATATTAAAAATAATTCCCAATAATTCATTTAATTCATTAAAAATAGCAAAAGACCGGAAAAATTCGAAAAATTCGAAAATATTTTGGAACATTTTGGACTCGAATAAAATATTTCCAACAAAATTTTATTTGCAAAGTTTAATTCTTTAATTATTTCAAAATGGAATAAATTCAAATATATTCCAAATAAATCCAAATAAATTCCAGAAAATTCCAAAATTCACCAAAGTGCCAAATCACACATGAATTTAAGAAAAGCAAAATTTTGGGATGTTACAAACCTCCCCTTAATAGAATCTCGTCCCTAGATTCAGGGCTTACTAAAGGAATAGGTTTGGAAACTCTTTCTTCAAATCCTCTTCGCTCCCAAGTAAACCGCTTTCTTCATGGTTGCTCCAATCGAACTCTCTGAAACGGGTTGACTTGTTTTTAGTTTCTCGATCCATTGTGTCTAGAATCCTCACGGGATGCTCCTTATAAGTCAAATCCTCTTGCAACTCAATTGACTCTAGCGGTGTCTGTTCCTCAGGAACTCGGAGACACTTCTTTAACTGGGACACATGGAATACATCATGCACTCCTGCCAACGATCGTGGCAACTCCACCGGTAAGCAACCGCCTCTGCGACTCAAAATCTTAAATGGTCCAACATAACGGGTGCGAAGTTTCCCTTTGGCATGGAACCTCTTAACTCCCCTGAGAGGCGTAACTCTGAGGTAAACAAAGTCTTCTGGTTCAAAACTCAAGTCTCGGCGACGATTGTCAGCATAACTCTTCTGTCGAGATTGGGCTATCTTCAACCTTTCCCTAATCATAGCGATCTGCTCTTCAGCCTCTTGAAGAATATCAGGCCCAAAGACACGGCGCTCGCCGGTCTCATTCCAATTCAATGGCGTCCGACAGGGTCGACCATACAAAGTGCCTCAAAGGTGACATCTCAGAACTAGCCTGATAACTATTGTTGTAATCGAACTTCGGCATACGGCAAACTCTTATCCCAAGAAGTAGCATAAGCTAATGCACAAGCTCTCAACATATCCTCTAGAATCTGGTTGACTCTTTCGGTCTGTCCATCCGTCTGTGGATGATAAGTCAGATCTTGAAGTTCAAACGGGTTCCCATGGCTTCATGCAACTTATTCCGTAACCTTGAGGTAAATTGGGTACCTCGTCCGATACAATCCTCTTTGGCACTCCGTGCAAACAGACAATCTGATCATGTACAATTTTGCTAATTTATCTCCCGAGTAAGTGGTCTTCACGGGATAAAATGGGCTACTTTAGTCAAGCGATCCACTATAACCCATATGGAGTCATAACCTCCTTGAGTCTTGACAAACCGGTAATGAAATCCATTCCGATTTCCTCCCACTTCCACTCAGGTATTTTCAGCGGTTGTAGCAATCCTGCTGGTCTCGATGCATTGCCTTGACTCTCGGCATACGCCGCACAATGCAACATGCTCGGCAACTTCACGTTTCATACTCACCACGAATCTCTCCTTGAGATCCTGATACATCTTGGCGCTTCGGGATGAATTGAGTACTTGGAGTCATGGGCTTCTTCGAATCGATTGCTTTAACTCCTTCTTGTTAGGCACACAAATCCGATCCTTCATCCATAACGTGCCTTGCTCATCCAACTTGAAGTCCTCTGCCTTGCCTTCCTCCTTGATGAACTTAATCCTGCGGATCTTGTCATCATCCTTCTGTCCTTCTCGGATCTGATCCTCTAAGGTAGGCTTTACTTCCAATGTGGCCAAGAATCCGCTAGGTACAACCTCAATCTTCATTTTCTGAAAGTCCTCACATAACTCATCCTGACTTGTGGCTAGCAACGTACTCACGGTATGGCTTTTCCGACTCAGAGCATCGGCTACTACGTTGGCCTTCCCGGGATGGTAATGGATTCCAACATTGTAGTCTTTGATCAACTCTAACCATCTCCTCTCGCCTCATATTCGAGATCCGATTGGGTGAATATGTACTTAAAACTCTTATGATCCGTATACACTTCACATCTGTTTCCAATCGAGATAGTGACGCCATATCTTCAAGGCATGCACTACGGCTAACTCTAAGTCATGTGTCGGATAATTTTCCTCATGCGGCCTCAAGCGCCTTGAAGCATAAGCGGCGACCTTTCCATCTGCATCGGCCACACATCCAAGTCCTTGGCGCGATGCGTCACAATAAATATCGAAGCTTTGAGCAACATCCGTAGAACTAACACCGTCTTGATGTCAATCGCTTCTTCAGCTCCTGAAGTCCTTTCTCACATTCTCAAGCGTCCATGCAAACTTCTTTTCCTTCTTCAGCAATTGCGTAGAGGTTTCGCAATTGTCGAGAAGCCTTCGATGAAACGGGCGGTAGTATCCTGCCATTCCAAGGAAACTCGAATCTGGTCACGATCTTTGGTCGCTCCCAATGTAACACGACTTCTACTTTGCTTGGATCTACGGCGACTCCTTCATGCGGTCATTACATGTCCAAGAAACTCCACTTTGTCCTTCCAAAAATCACACTTGCCGAACTTGGCGAAAAGTTGTCGTTCCTCGGCTTTTCCAAAACTTCGCCTTAAGTGTTCGGCATGTTCACTCTGTCTTGGAGTAGATTAGGATGTCATCTATGAATACGACGACAAACTTGTCCAAATATTCCATGAATACCTTATTCATCATATTCATGAAATAAAATTTGGCGCGTTAAATTGACCCAAAGGACATAACCGTAAACTCGTAATGTCCATATCTTGACGAGAATGCGATCTTGAATATCTTACGATCGGATCTTCAACTGATGGTATCCCGATCTCGAGATCAATCTTGGAGAAAACTCCGGCTCCTCTCAACCGATCAAACAAATCATCAATCTGGGTAGCGGATACTTATTCTTCACGGTGACTTCATTGAGTGCCACGGTAGTCAATGCACATCCTGAAACTCCGTCTTTCTTCTTGACAAACAAAACTGGTACTCCCACGGCGACGAACTCGGTCCGATAAATCCTTTCTCCATTAACTCCTCTAGTTTGTTTCTTCATCTCTACCAACTCCTCGGTGGACATCCGATAGGGTCTCTTTGCTATCGGTCTTTGTGCCGATCTGAGCTCTATCACAAACTCTATGTCCTGTCAGCGGCATACCAGGTAGATCTTCAGAAAAACATCTGGGTACTCATTCACTACGGGGACATCCTCTATGCCGATTGTCTTGGTACTGTTAACCATCACCGTCCTTCTCTAACGGCAGAGCCTGAAATTCAATTTCTTTCCACAAGGGCTCTCAAGCGAGATAGTCCTTCGTCCACAATCAATACGGCCTTGTGCTTGGATAACCAATCCATTCCCAAAATAACGTCTAAGGTGCAGGTCTCCAAAATTATAAGGTTTGCTAGGAACTCTATTCCATCTATTAGTATTCTCACCCGAACATCCTACTTTCATTCGGAGTTCGAACCAGGGTTTGAACTAAAAGCATGCATCTAAGTCTTGCAATCCTCAAATCATTTCTAGTAGCAAAGCCTTGCGAAACAAGCGAATCTGAAGCTCGAGTCAAACAAAATCAAGCTGTGCAGTGCTTGAGTTAACAAGTAACTTACCCAAGATGACGTCAGTAGCATTCTGCAGTGCATCTGCAGTGACATGGTTGACTCGGCCTCTCACCACGATGCAGGGTGTGGCTCTGG
Organism: Rhipidocladum racemiflorum; assembly: GCA_036346355.1. Classification (NCBI taxonomy): domain Eukaryota; kingdom Viridiplantae; phylum Streptophyta; class Magnoliopsida; order Poales; family Poaceae; genus Rhipidocladum; species Rhipidocladum racemiflorum. Next base: position 3,593,285 of record CM070569.1, on the reverse strand, counting down.
TCTTTGGCGTCCTAGCTGGGGTGGTTCCTAGATTGAAGTGAACTCGGGTCACTCCTGCTGTCTTCTTCGGACAAGCTGTTGGCAAAGTGTCCTGGCTCGTTGCGATTGTAGCAGCGTCTCACTTGTTTGCCGACTACGGAGTAGTGTTTCTAGCGGGGCCGGGTGCAGTAGTTACGATTGATGTGTCTTGGTGAGGGATGGTGTCCTTGTTATGTTACGTGGTTGGAATCAAGAATTGATTTGGTGCAACTCTCGAGGCCATTGCGTTCCACTGGCGTGATCCTTCTTTGTTGCATCCTGCGCTTCCTATTCTCATCCAGTTCCTTGCGCTTGTCCTCAAGAATAAGCGCCTTATTCACCAACTCTTGGAAATCTGGGAAGGTGTGGGTGATCAATCCTACTTGCAATCCTGAGTTAAGTCCCTTCATAAAACGAGACTGTCTGGATTTATCTGTCGCTACATCCTCAGGTGCGTAGCGTGCTAGCTGTGTGAACTTGTTCAGGTAGTCGGCCACTGGCTGATTACCTTGCTTCAGTGCTCTGAACTCCTCCTTCTTGAGATCCATGATTCCTTCAGGCACGTGATACTGTCGGAATGCAGCCGTGAACTCTTCCCAAGTGATATCTTGAGGGTTCTCTTGCGTGGCACAGAAATTCTCCCACCATTCGGCGGCTGTTCCTTCCAACTGATGAGAAGCGTAGAGTACCTTCTCATTTCCTATGCATTGAGCTATGTGTAGCTTCCTCTCGATTGACCTTAACCAATCATCGGCCTCCAATGGATTGGCATTCCCGGAGAAAGTGGGTGGGTGAGTTCTCATGAACTCTGACAGTCTTGTATTCTGGCGTGGTCCCTGATTAACTTGATTAGCAGTGGACTGTGCCGTGACGTGTTGCATTTGTTGCATCATAGCATGCATCAACTGAGTCTGGGCAGCTAGAAAAGCTCCGAAATTTTGCGCATCCAGTGGCGGTGCTGGTGCTCCCTCATTGGGGTTTTCTGCTGAGCGAGAACCACTCCCATTGCTTCCAAAGTTTCCACGGGTATTCACCATCTGTCGGTTTGCTCTAGGTTTAGAGATGAGAGGGAAACAAGAATAGACAAGTAATATGGAACTTATGCGGGGCGAAAGGTGTACTTTAAGGTCCAACTTTATTATTGATAACTTGGTATGGTTGCTTACAATGCCTAAGGGCCTTGCAACACATACTGCACACTCAGCAAACAATGAAAATCCAAATCGAACTAACTCTGGAGTCTAATGCCTAAAGGGTCACTCTTTATTCTATGACGCGACTCGGCGAAGGAGTCTCACTATAGAACCTATGCTCACTCATCGAGAAAACCTCCACGGCACAGTGCAGGTCTTTGTGGCATAGGCGCCGAAACGCTCGCCATGTCCAAATGATCGTGTCCTCTGTGGTAGTCGAAGAAGCGATGTCCTCATCGAGATCGACTCCTCTGGATCGGCTCGTGTAGCTCAATCTTGGCTCTGGAGTCCAGTCCGTACAAGGTCATCTCCAACTCGTCAATCCTTCGTAGAAGGTGTGCCACATACTCTTGAGCTTCCCGCCATCTGTTCTTCTCTGTCGTGATCTCCTTGCGGGCCTTCTGTAGCTCCTTGCTTGTATTATCTAGTACATCCTCCTGGGCAACAACAAATCGTGCCAACTGTGTAACCGTGGCATCCTCATCCTGAATCGCCTTCGGGTCAAGAAGGTTATCGCTTGTGGATGATAACGAACACCGTGCTCTCCAACTCTCTGGCGTGAATACGGGTAATGTGCCGCATTGCTCGTCGTGATACTTCTTGGATACCCATCTGCATTGTAGATCTCCTGGCGGTCACGGTGTATCGGGCGATTGCCTGGGCCCTTTTTCCTAGCAGGTACCTCAATCTTCACGTCACAAGCCTTAATCAATCCTGCTTGTCTGATCACTTCTACTTGGTATTGCGGCTTTTCAAAATCCCCGAGAGTCTGAAGCATATGCCAAAGTTCTGCGGCGTGACCAACTCCCAGATCAACGTAGTTGAACTCTTCCTCCATCTGTCACGAGAGTGCTTACGTAAGAACTTGGAATTTTTAAATTGTGACAAGGTAAGGAAAAATTTCAGCAAGAGACAAGAAAAGAGAGAAGGGGATAAGTCGAGATGTCATTTCTTATCTTCACAAATTTCTAGCTTTAGAAAATAGGTTTTATCCTCACTACGACCATTCTAGCTAGGGTTGAGCCTACAGTCAAGTATGGCTCTGATACCACCTCTGTCGGGACCCCGAATTTGCAAATCCGGACCCTCTGCGTATTCAGCACTAGTCCAGGAACGCGCTAGTGCACACAGTCTTAACATCGGTAAATATCACAATCATACCACTCGATACCGATAAAGTACTTTATTTGAATAGTTAAACTGGTTACTTGACCTTATGGTCAAATTACAAATATATGCCTCGCAAGGCGAAACTTATTCAGAGAAAAATAATAGCAGCGGAAAATCAAATAACTTCGTGGCGCCATCCAGTATACCACAGGCAACTGACTGGGCTCGCTTCCCTAAGTAGACGGATCTTCTTGGAGTTCCTCCTCCAAAGCTGGTGTAGTCTCCTCTTCAACTGGTGTTGTGTTGAGGCAAGGGTGAGTACTTGGTACTCAGCAAGTCATGCACAGAATGCAAGCTAATATACTATATGCATGGCTTGGTACAAAGGAATAGCTCAAGGTATATTTGCGAAACAGACATTTGAAAAGTAATATAAGTAGATTCAAAGCGATAGAAACAAGTAAAGTATAAATAACTTTTCAAGGAATTTAATAAACATCTTTCCCATCCTACTCTACATTTCCATCAACTTCATTATTAGTCCAACCCAACTTTTCAAACCAAAGTTATTTTTAGGAAAATCTAACCCTTGACTGTAATTCCGAGCGATGTCCAATACCGCGGACACGGCTATTCGAATAGATTCTAAACTCTGCGAGAGGTTATGCACTTTACCCACAAGATACAGTCAAACACCACAAAGGCGAAGTTCAGTAACAAAGTCTTTCGGAAACCTCTAACAATACAAGTGGTCCTCCTGGTTATTGGCAAGACTAACCCTTCCCTTCGCTAAGGCGAAGTCTAGGCCAATCAACCGTTAGATGGGTACTGGCCTCACCCAGACGCCCCCCGCATAACTTACACAAAGGGTGTAGTTGACCTCCTGAGGTCCCACAGTGCGTTATTAGCAACTTAGTCAACTAGGTCCGTCCCATTACGGACATGTGGTTGCACGTTAGACCCAGTTCAAAGGCTTGCAAGGTTAAGTCCTTAGGGTGACCAGTGGCAAGACTACGAAGAACCAAATCAACATTCCCAACGCCACAATCGCCCACTTGATTACTCTTGCCACATGCCCCGGCCGAAATCGTTTATCAAACCCCGCTTGATTACCATGCACCACGTGCCATCAACATCACATGATACTTTTCCAAAACAGGTTCAATATATCATTAAGTCAATATTAACATTTGATTATCCAAAATCTGTTATGAGCACGTAGTGAGTCTAAGCGATACTACAACGGTCTAAACCCATGTTGGCGCTTTATAATGTCCAACTAGTAATCCACAACTAGGGTGACAAGGGTCATGGCACATACTTAAATAATCAAGGTGTCATACAACAAATTGGTACTTATCTAACCCCATGTTTAAACCAAGTATTTTTCTAATTGAACTAGCATGCAATAGTTTAAATCAAAATAGATTTCGAAATAGGATCAACATGGTCAAAGCACAACTTGCCTTCAAAAAGTACTTGTTCTTGGTCTTGAGTTGGATCCTGAGTCAATACTTCTCCTTCGAATCCTTCCCACTTCAACATCTACTCGTAAAGCGTGCAAATAGCAAATACACAAATAAACAATAGGCAAAAAGTGTCCAAACACCCAAATAAAATCCATAAACAGAGAGAACATAATTTTATGAATTTTTAGAAACTGGAATCGTCAAATTTGGAGTTAAGACACAAAAGTTATGATTATTTAAAGTTTAAATAATCAATTAAATAATTTTGCAGAGAAAAACTTTAGTCCAAAAATTAAATAAAATTCATATTTAGGTAGATCTCAATTTTATACAAATTTAGAAATTTGAATCACTCAAATCGGAGTTGAAACGCATAAAAGTTATAAGCGTTTGAAGTTTGAATCTAAATTTGAATCAATATTTCGAATTAATAAATCATTTCTTTTCGGAAATTAATTATCGTCAATGAGGACACGCGTCGGCTCTGATTGGCTGGTGGCGTCACCGGCTCATGGGCTCAGCCCACGGCGCTTGATTCGGTCCATGGTGGACCCGGTCCACGGCTCGGGTGAGATCGACAGTGGGACCCACTGTCGCCAAGTGGGTCTCACGCATAAGCGGTGACGCGTGGGCCCTCGACTTGCGGGGCCCGCGTGTCGAGACACGCAGCGCCCACGCGTGGAGTGCGGCTAGGCACACGTGGCGCAATCTCGGCCGTTGATTTGAAAATCAACGGCCCGGGTGGATCTAGGCTTCACGCGCTTAGGTTAACGCTGCGGATCTGAGCCGTTGGATCTTGATCCAACGGTCGGTCGATCTGGTTTCCAGGGTTTGGAAGAGAACGTGGGCTCACCTCAACCGTCCGACCGATCTGACGGTTCACCGAGCTCGCGAGGTCGATGGCGGCAGCGGGACTCGAGCTCACGGAGACAAGGGCGGCGACCTTCCGCGGCGTTTCCGAGGCCTCCGGCGAGATGAAATGCGCACCCAGGTTCGCCTGCGTCACGGGGGTTGCGGATCTGGGCTCCTTCTCGGCGGAAGACGACGGACGGCCAGCGGAATCGGCGGTAAACTGCGCAGAGGTTCCAACTCCGGCGAGCTCGTGCAGACAAGCAGCGGCGGCTTTCGGCCCGAGATGGCTTGGGGAACGGTGCGCACGGATGAGGGCAACCTCGGGGACGTCTCACGCTTTAAATACGGCCTCGGCGTGCGTGCAAATCGGAACCCTAGCCGTGTCTGCTCGGTCACGGCGGAGCTCTCCGGCTTCGGAGTCGGGCGGAGGCGACGCCGCGGCCGTCACGTGGCACGATCAGCGGCCCACGATCGCGTGGGCGCTTGATCGGATCCCGGGCGGATACGGGCTCGGCCGTGCAGGCGGATCTCGGCCGTTGGATCTTGATCCAACTGGCCGGATCGCTTAGGGTTGGGAGTCGGTTTGGTCGAGCCAATCGCTCGGTCGGACTCGAGTCCGACTCGGGTTCACTTCGATCGGATGAACAAGACTCGACCCGAGTTGATTTTCCAGCGATTTAATATTAAAAATAATTCCCAATAATTCATTTAATTCATTAAAAATAGCAAAAGACCCAGAAAAATTCCAGAAAAATTCTGGAAAATATTTTGGAACATTTTGGACTCGAATAAAATATTTCCAACAAAATTTTATTTGCAAAGTTTAATTCTTTAATTATTTCAAAATGGAATAAATTCAAATATATTCCAAATAAATCCAAATAAATTCCAGAAAATTCCAAAAATTCACCAAAGTGCCAAATCACACATGAATTTAAGAAAAGCAAAATTTTGGGATGTTACATCCACCCACTTAGTGAACTTGTCGATGGCGACGAACAAGTGGGTGTAGCCCCCTGTGGCCTGCGGGAACGGGCCCAGGATATCCAGCCCCCAGACAACGAAGGGCCAAGAGAGCGGGATAGTTTGCAGGGCCTGGGCTGGTTGGTGGATCTGCTTGGCGTGGAACTGGCAAGCCTCACATCTCCTCACCAGCTCGCAGGCATCCTGGAGGGCGGTTGGCCAATAGAACCCTTGACGGAAAGCTTTTCCCGCCATCGTTCGTCCGGACACATGGCTCCTGCACACGCCTCCATGGATATCCGAGAGCAAACTGCTCCCCTCTTCCCGAGTGATGCACTTCAGAAGAATTCCGTTCTTACCCCGGCCAGACAGTCCCCGCCACCAGGGTATAGCACTTGGCCTTCGTGCTACCTTCTTCTGCCGACGCATCATCGTCGGGGCACACTTGGTCCCGCAGTAGGCCAGGATCGGATCCATCCATGTGCCTTCCTGGTCAAGTCAAATGACCACGAGGTGGTCGTCCTGGCACTTTGCCGCCGGGCGTTCACGAACCGCTTTCCCCGTAAGCGGTGGCGGCATCACCATCGTCCCCGCCAGAAACGGGGGCTGCGATGGACGGTCGTGGAAGCCTTTCTTCAAAGACCCCAACCGGTACAGGAGATCTGGTCGAGGCGAGCTGGGCGAGCTCGTCCGCCAGATGGTTGTCACGCCTGGGGATGTGAGTGTACCCTAGCCCTTTGAAATGCCTTTCCAATTTCCTGACCTCCGCCAGGTACGCTGCCATGACGGGGTCAGGACACGAAAAATCTTTCCTGGCCTGATTGACGACCAGTAGGGAGTCGCCCTTTACTTGCAGGCGCCGGACACCGATGGCTGCGGCGGCCCGGAGCCCAGCCAGCAAGCCCTCGTACTCGGCGACGTTGTTGGTGGCCTTGAAGTCGAGGACGACCACGTACTTGAGGAGGTCTCCGGTCGGAGAGACCAGAAGAACCCTAGCCCCCGCGCCTTCAAGCCTGAATGACCCGTCGAAAAAGAGCGTCCAGGGGGAGGGCGCGGGGACCTCATCGGCTCCAGACTTGGATGGGGTCCACTCGACGACGAAGTCCGCCAGCCTTTGACTCTTTATCGCGATACGAGAAGCGAACTTGACACCGAACTCCCCCAGCTCGACGGACCACTTGACGATGCGGCCCTCTGCTTCTCGGTTGTGGAGGATCTCGCGCAGGGGGTATGAGGAGATCACTGTGATCTCTCTCCCTTGAAAATAGTGCCGCAACTTTCTTGACGCCACCACCACCGCATAGACCATCTTTTGAGCCTGAGGGTACCTTGTTTCTGCGTCGTGAAGCATCTTGCTGACGTAGTAGACCGGCCGTTGGATGCCTTCTCGCTCTGCCACCAGCGCCGCGCTCACGACGGAGGGGCTAGCAGCCACATACAACAGCAGTGGCTCACCTGGCTCGGGGGCGACCAGCACCGGGGGAGAGGAGAGGTATTGCTTCAAGCCTTCGAACGCCTGCTGGGCTTCTGGGGTCCATTCAAACGAGTTGGTCTTCTTCAACAGCTTGAACAGCGGCAGGCTTTTCTCCCCTAGCCGAGCTATAAACCGTCCAAGGGAGGCCAGTCGGCCAGTTAAGCATTGCAGTTGCTTGAGGCGGGTAGGCGGCTGCATCCGCTCAATTGCTTCTATCTTCTCTGGGTTGGCCTCGATCCCGCGACTGGAGACCAAGAACCCGAGCAGCTTCCCAGATGAGACACCAAACACGCACTTCTCGGGATTCATCTTTATACAGTATTTTCTGAGGCGGGAGAAGGTCTCATCTAGGTCCTGAACAAGCTCATCGGCCATTTTTGTTTTTACTACCAGATCATCAACATACACTTCGAGGTTCCTCCCTATTTGGGGCCGAAACACAATGTGCATGGCCCGCTGATAGGTGGCACCAGCGTTCTTCAGCCCGAAGGGCATCCTGACGTAGCAGTATACACTGAGAGGAGTCACAAAGGCGGTTTTTTCTTCATCTTCCTGCGCCATACTGATCTGATGATACCCGGAGTAGGCGTCGAGGAAACACATGGCTTCACACCCTGCCGTGGAGTCGACGACGATGTCTATCCGCGGCAAGGGGTACGGGTCCTTGGGGCAGGCTTTGTTGAGGTCGGTGAAGTTGATGCACATTCGCCACTTCCCGTTGGACTTCTTTACGAGCACGGGGTTGGCCAACCACTCCGGATAGGTGGCTTCCCGCACAATCTTGGCGGACAAAAGCTTCTCCACTTCGTCCCGAATGGCGTCCTGCCGCTCTGGCGCCTGCCGCCGGATCTTTTGTCGAACCGGGTGCGCTCCAGGGAGCGTTGCCAATCGGTGCTCAATCACCTCCCTAGGGACCCCGATCATTTCTGATGGTTCCCAGGCGAACACATCCAGATTAGACCGGAGGAAGGTGACGAGCGCGCCTTCCTATTTGGCGCTGAGGTCGGTGCCGATCTTGACGACCTTGCCCGAGCCATCCTCGCCCACGGGGACCGCCTTTGCCTCGCCCGCACGTCTGGGCGGAGCGCGGGTCCTGACCGGGGGGGAGCTCGGGCTGTCGTCCTTATCGCGCGCCGAGCAGGTGGTGCCGGCCAGATCCTGCAGCTGCTTGCTTAGACGCAGGGCTTCCAGTCTATCCACCTTCACCGTAATTGGACCCCCAGGCCCTGGAATCTTCACCAGCATGTAGGCATAGTGAGCAACCGCCATGAACTTGACCAAGGCCGGGCGGCCAAGCAGGGCGTTGTACGGGAGGTCGAAGTCGGCGACCTCAAAGTCGACCAGCTCTGTCCGGAAGTTCTCCGCACTTCCGAACGTAACAGGCAATAGGACCTGCCCCAGGGGCAAGAGGCCCACCCCGGGGGCGACTCCGTAGAAGAGTGGGGCCGAACGCAGCTCCTCATACGGTATCTGGAGCGCTTGGTACGCCCCAACTGACAGCAGGTTGATGGCGCTACCTCCGTCAACGAGGACCCGCCCGAGCTTCGCGTTGCGAACCGTGGGAGAGACCACGATCGGCAAATGGTTCGGGCCGGAAACGTTCTCCGGGTGGTCGGCCCGGCTGAAAGTGATCGGTTGCTCCGACCACTTCAGCAGCCTACTCGCCCCGAAGGGACGATACGGTGGCGCAGACCGCCTCGAGATCCCGCTTGTACTTCGAAGTTCGATGAGTAGGTGGTCGATCCCCGTGGATGAATGCCACCGCAGTGTGCTCACTTTGTTGGAAGGCCAATGGAGCTGAGTCTTCGTCGTCGTCTTCTCCGTGGTCTTTCTCGCGGTGCTTCTTGAGTCGCCTGTCTACCAGCTTGGACACAACTTGGCAGTCCTCCAAGTCGTGTCCACTTGTTCGATGGATGGGGCAATAGGGCTTGCCCTCATCGTCTTCGCGATGGGGCGAGCGGCGGTTCCTGCGGTCGCCGCGCCGGTCCCGACGCTCATCCCTTCGGTCCTGATCATCGCGACGCCGGGATTTGGTCTTTGGTTCGGCAACCAGGACTTCTCTAGCAGTGGCCTCCTTTCGCTTCTTCTTCTTCTTCTTGCGGTTGGAGGATTTCGAGGTGCCGGCGTCGTTAGTGTTGGTGGGCCTTGTTGCGCACTTTCGAGCCTCAGCCGCCCTGGCGCACTTGTGCGCCAGGGAGAACAACTCGGAAGTGGTTGAGATGATGCGGGTAGCCATCTTCTCCCGCATCTTCTGGTCCCAGACCCCCATCCGGAAAGCAATGATCACCGATTGCTCAGAGATCCGGGGGGTCGTATTGCGGCAGTGGCTAAACCGCCGGATAAACTCTCTCAGGGACTCCCCCTCTGTCTGCTCCAGAGCGTGGAGGTCGTCATCCATGCCTGGTTGACCGTAGGAGCCCTGAAAGTTGGCGACAAAAATGTCGCACAGCTCCTCCCACGAGTGCACGGAGCCTCGCGGGAGGTTAAGTAGCCAAGACCGGGCAGAGCCCGTCAGCGACGTCGGGAGGTAGTTGGCCATAACCTCCTCAGACCCTCCCGCCGCGCGCACCACCGTGGTGTAAATTTGCAGGAACTCCTCCGGGTTGGTGGTGCCGTCGTACTTCTCGATGGAGGTGGGCGGAATCTCTCCGGCCATGCAGCTTGCCGGAGGTGGAGAGAAAACGCCTGGCATCCAACGTTGTAGGGGGAGCAGCGTTGTTCGCCAGCTCCTCGATCCTGAGGAGAGGACGAGGAGTGCGACCCTGCGCTCTCCCCGGAGTCCGAGGGGGAAGCCCCCTGTCGCCCAACGGATATCTGGGGATTACTCTCGCGACGCCCCCTGAGAACGTGACGTAGGTCGCCGTCACGCTGGAGCTGCCTCTCGTCCAAGCGCGATCTGAGATCTTCGCGATTCCCCCTTGACTTGGGGGGACCGCGAGAAGAAGCGGAGTCATGTGCACGTCCCCCTGTAACAGAGGGGGCTGCAACCAGGACTCCCTTCCCCTTGTCCCGGCTCTTAACACCGGGAGACGTTGTGTGGCGGCTGGAACCCTGCGCGTCAGTTGCGCGCGCTCCTTGCCGCCACATGCCGGAAGCCCACGGCCGGGCCGCCGCTTCAACCTGCTGTTGCGCGGCATCGACCAAGTGGACAATATCCCGCAGCCATGGAGTGGCTGGGGTGTCTCCCCCAGCGTTACTGGGGGGTGATCGAGGAGCAGCCGAGCCGCATGAAGGCTTCGCGCGGGGGTGTCGTCCCCCAACGCCAAGCACCGTTGGACGGGCTGACCCCCGGGCGTAGGAGCCATGCGCGCCCCTCCCGAAGAGGAGGGACCCGGGTGGCCCGGCTCCCTCCCCGAACGCCGAGACCGGCTACGGGCGTCGCTTTCCTCGGGCAGATTGCTGCGCTTGGAGTGCGACTCCGCCATGCAGACGAGCGCCCCTACTTCTGCTGAGCTTCGAACTGAAGACGGAAGGAAGAGGGCGATCTAACCACCAATAGCCCCTACCTGGCGCGCCACTGTCGGCGTACTAGCCAATAGGCACCTCTGAAACGGGTGCTTATGAGGTTCAGACGGGGGGCTTTCGGGGCAATTGCCGGGGAAAGGAAGAAGATGACCGGAGTATCGGGAAGCTCAGGGGAACAAGGGGGGCGCAAGAACTTTTACCCAGGTTCGGGCCCTCCGAAGAGTAACAGCCCTAGTCCTGATTTTCTTGCTATTACTTGTCTTCTAACTTGGGAGTATGAAACTTGCTAACAATGAGTCGAACCCCCTCTCCCATGCACCCCGGCCCCCTTTTATACTTGGGCTCCCGGGGGCACATGGGAGGCTTACACGGCAAGGCACACTCATTACACTGGCACGGGCGCATTTAATGTGCACGTCACTGTTCTTACATCCCATTAATATCTGCCGCAGCCGTCACACCCCCTCCTCGGGCCCCACGTCCGCCAACGCCACCTGCCTGTCAGGGGTGAGGTGCCGCCGTGATGTCATACGCAATTAATGCACGCTGGGAAGACGCGCCGCCATATCGCATCCTCAATGCTTTGCATTTAATGCGCACGCCGCATTAAATGTCCTTGATCGTGGCGCCGCAGCCTTTGGGGTTGACGCGTGGGAGTGGCTCGCATGCCACGTGTCTTACGGCGACCACCTTCCTGGTCGCCAGCGGTGTGGCTCGACCGCCACGCGCCCACTGGCGAACACCGCCTGGTCGCCTGCAGGTGTGGCTCGACCGCCACGTCCCATCTGGCGACCACCTTCCTGGTCGCCGCAGGTGTGGCCCGATCGCCACTGTCCACTTGGCGACCACCTCGCTGTCGCCCGGTGTGGCTCGATCGCCACGCTGGCCCATCGGGCGACCACCTTCCTGGCGCCAGGGGGCTGATCGCCACTGTCCACTTGGCGACCACCTCGCTGGTCGCCCAGTGGTGTGGCCTGACTGCCACGCGTCCACTGGGCGACCACCTTCCTGGCGCCAGGGGCTCGACCGCCACTGTCCACTGGGCGACCACGCTGGGGAGTTACTGCTTGCCGGAGGTGGTGTGCCCGGACACACCCTGCCGGCCCGTCGGTCTCTTTTATTGCGGGGGAGTGGGGACCCTGGCGCAAAATACGCCGACAGAAGTCGTCAACACCGCTTGTCATGCCATCAACCGATTATATCTCCACAAGATATTGAAGAAAACGGCATACGAACTCCTCACCGGTAACAGACCAAACATTTCATATTTTAGAGTTTTTGGTAGTAAATGCTTTATTCTTAACAAGAAGCCTAAGAACTCCAAATTTGCTCCAAAGATCGATGAAGGTTTCTTGCTAGGATATGGATCAAATGCTTACGCCTATCGTGTTTTCAACAAAACCTCGGGTTGTGTTGAAATAGCGAGAGACGTGACATTTGATGAATCTAACGGCTCTCAAGTAGAGCAAGTTGATTTGAATGTGTTAGAAAATGAGGAAGAGCCAAGCATTGCGATCAAGAAGATGGCAATAGGTGAAGTGAGGCCGCAAGAAAAGGTGCACCAAGATAACTCATCTACACAAGTAGAGCCTCCTACTTCAAATCAAAGTCAAGACATTCCTCAAGATAGTCCAAGCAAACTATTGGAGGATGATCAAATCGAAGATAATGAGCCAATTCAACAAACGTCTCAAATGCCGCATCCAAGAGTGCATCAAAGTATCCAAAGAGATCACCCCGTCGACAACATTCTCGGCGACATCCAAAAGGGGTAACTACACGCTCAAGAGTATCTAATTTTTGCGAATTTTATCTTTCGTGTCTACTTTGGAACCTTTGAAGGTAGAAGATGCATTGAAGGATCCGGATTGGGTGATGGCAATGCATGAAGAGCTCAACAACTTCGTTAGAAACAAAGTGTGGTCACTAGTGGAAAGACCTAATCAAAACGTGATAGGAACCAAATGGGTCTTCCGCAACAAACAAGACGAAAACGGAGTTGTTACAAGAAACAAGGCTCGGTTGGTAGCTCAAGGATTCACTCAAATTGAAGGTTTGGATTTTGGTAAGACTTATTCTCCCGTTGCTAGATTAGAATCAATTCGTATATTGGTTGCATTTGCTACTCACCATGATTTCAAGCTTTTTCAAATGGACGTCAAGAGTGCGTTTCTAAATGGTCCAATTGCCGAATTAGTCTATGTTGAGCAACCGCCGGGAATGGAAGATCACAAGAACCCTACACATGTCTACAAACTCCATAAGGCGCTCTACGGGCTTAAGCAAGCACCTAGAGCATGGTATGAATGCCTTAAGGATTTCCTTATTAAAAAGGGTTTCGAAATTGGTAAAGCCGACCCTACTCTCTTCACTAAGAATGTTGATAATGACCTATTTGTGTGCCAAATATATGTTGATGACATAATATTTGGTTCTACTAACAAAAGTTTCTGTGAAGAGTTTAGTAGGTTGATGACGAAGAGATTCGAGATGTCAATGATGGGCGAGTTGAAATTCTTCCTAGGATTTCAAATCAAGCAACTCAAGGAAGGAACGTTTTTATGCCAAACAAAGTACATCAAAGATATGCTTAAAAAGTTTGACATGGAGAACGCCAAGCCAATCCATACACCCATGACGACAAACGGACATCTCGGCCTAAATGAAGAAGGTAATGTGGTAGATCAAAAGGTATATCGGTCCATGATAGGTTCTCTACTCTATCTCTGTGCATCTAGGCCTGATATTATGCTTAGTGTTTGCATGTGTGCAAGATTTCAAGCCGCTCCGAGAGAGTGTCACCTAGTAGCCGTGAAAAGAATTCTTAGATATTTAGTTCACACACAAAATCTAGGGCTTTGGTATCCTAAAGGATCAAAATTCGATTTGATTGGGTATTCGGATGCTGATTATGCGGGTTGCAAAGTGGATAGAAAAAGCACCTCGGGGACTTGTCAATTTCTAGGTAGATCACTAGTGTCTTGGTCCTCAAAGAAACAAAATTCAGTGGCACTATCCACCGCCGAAGCCGAATATATTGCCGCGGGAAGTTGTTGTGCACAATTGCTTTGGATGAGGCAAACGTTGAGGGACTTTGGTTTTAATATGGAAAAGGTACCACTCTTATGTGATAATGAGAGTGCAATTAAAATAGCCAACAATCCCGTTCAACACTCCCGGACCAAGCACATAGACATCCGACATCACTTCCTTAGAGATCACTCGCTTAAGGGAGACATAGATATTACCTATGTGAGAACCGAAAAACAGTTGGCCGATATCTTCACCAAACCTCTAGATGAGAAACGCTTTTGCGAGCTTAGGAGTGAGCTAAATGTCCTAGACTATCGGATTGTGTCTTGAAACATTGCACTCATTGACTGGTGGTTATAAATTCAATTTCGAAATAAAATGTTTGCAAAATCAATTGAGTGTAGTTCAAAATGTTTTTGTTGGATCTTAATCTCGGATCAATTCACTTGTAATCATAGTTTTGATTGCTTGGGTGCTTACTGATGACAAGTGGAATGATCCTCCTTAAGTTCACATGACTCAAAGTTTCAGACTTCACTCAATTCCCTTCATTTCCTTCTCTCTCAGTTGGAAATTTGAGTACATCGGAACTTCCGATCAGCACATCGGAACTTCCGATGTCTGGTGGTTTCGTCTCATCGGAACTTCCAATGTTCCCATCGGAACTTCCGATGTCTACTCAGCGCCTTGAAAGTGACCGATTCCCTTTCTTTTTCCTTTTGTCCTCTTGTCCTTGTCTCTCTAGTCCTTTCTCCCCTTTTCATCTTTTGCCGTTATCGGAGACTCCGACCTCTCGGAACCTCCGATCTTCGCTTGGGAAGGACTTCTTCGTGAAGAGGACCCTCTTCTCCATTCGATTTCTTCGCTTGGGAAGGACTTCCTCGTGAGGTAACCCTAGGGCTCAATCTTCGCTTGGGAAGGACTTCCTCGTGAGGTAACCCTAGGGCTCAATCTATTCCGTTTCAATCTTGTGTATCCTTTTGAGAAATCGTCTCGGTGAACTTGTTCATCTGCTCCTTTGGTTCCTTGATTTCAATTTCTATCTTTTTCCATCAGTTGGTTTGGGAGAAATATTGGATTGGTTAAAATCCGTGGACATCGGACATTCCGATCGAAAACATCGGAACTTCCGACCATGTGTCGGAACTTCCGATATGAAATCGGAACTTCCGATGTCAACTGAATGAAATCCATATCAAGTTTGTTTCTCTCGTGAACTTAATCGACTCTATCCTTCTCCTTAGATCTATGGATCCCGATCAAGGTGGCTCCCAGCCCCCAACGGACCCAACAGTCTTAGGCGCAAAAAGGCCAAGGCAGACTCCGACAGGAGCGAGAACCAAAAAGGCTGCGGGTAGAGGAAGAGGCAGAGGAAGTGCAGGTATTCAGATCAATGTGCCTCCACCTGATCCGCCCGCACAGACAGTGAACGTGCCTCGAGGAGCACCATTGCCTTCCAGGAAAGGTAAAGCAGTACCAGGAGCCTCTCAGTCTCAACCAGCTCCAGACAGAGGAGTGCCAAAGCTCAGGCAAGCAGAAAGGAATCCTCGTCTAAGGAGGAAACCTGTCAGCTACAAAGGCAAAGCCGCCCAAGTGCATAAAGCCGAGAAGAAAATCCTGCAGTGAAGCACAATTCTCGATGATTATCGCTTCGACCTTCTTTCACAGGATTTTTATGAGTCACTATTTTGCCTAGAAAGAATCCACCATTCGATGCAAAGGTCGATCGGGATTACATGGTCGCGGTGAGGATGCTACTTTCACTGAAGTCATTGCAGCATGTGAAAGGACAGGGACCAAGCGGATCATGAGTTTTCAGCATGATTGGAATGTGGAGATCATTGCTCAGTTTTATGCAACTCTCTACATCTCCAGGGACAGGGTCTCCACTCTGCATTGGATGATCGAAGGAGCTTGGTATGAGATTTCGTATGTTCAATTTGCTCTCTGTCTTGGTTTCACCGAAGCTGATTGCCGTGATAAGGACCAGATTCATAATGAAGCAGCTTTCGGTGCCTCCAACTTGAACTTTCTCCATGATGAAGATGCAAACTATGAGGAAGGGAGTTGTCGGTGTTTCGTGCACCGGCAATACGAATTTA
The DNA here is from genome assembly GCA_036346355.1 of Rhipidocladum racemiflorum. Classification (NCBI taxonomy): domain Eukaryota; kingdom Viridiplantae; phylum Streptophyta; class Magnoliopsida; order Poales; family Poaceae; genus Rhipidocladum; species Rhipidocladum racemiflorum. The sequence goes on along the minus strand of CM070569.1, from coordinate 3,577,606 downwards.
TGGTCGGATGGGGTCGCGCGCTCCCTCTCCCCGAATGGTCGACTCAAGGAGTCAGATGATGTATACTGGTTCGGGCCGAATGTCCCTACTCCAGTTCGTTCGGCGTGGGTGTATTGATCTTTGGGTGATGAACAAGGGGTGTACAAGCGAGGCGGAGGGTCGGCTGTCTGATCCCCTTGATGTTTTCGCTAGGGAGTTGGGGCTACCTAGAAGACTGTTTTCTCAGCGCCCCTCCCTCTCGGGCCCTGCCTCTCCTTATATAGACGGAGGAGGTAGGTTACACGGGAGTTTGGGAAAAACACGAGGAAAGGGGCCTGCGCGTCTTGAAGTCTGGCTTCTGTCTTGTCCGACCAACCCCTGCCCGTCCCGAGGCAGGGTTGGTGGCTCTGTGATGAGCAGTCTTGCGTAGTGCTGTCTGGGTGGCGTGTCGCGTGGTGCTCCTGTCAGCCTCAGAGGCTTTAATGGCGCTTGACTTTGCCCTAGCCTCGGGAGTGGGCGTATTCTTCTGCGGCGTGCCAGGCGATGGGACGGGGGCTTGACTTCTTCGGTGGCTCCTCTGACAGTCTTGGGAAGGAGCCGTCTACCCCGGTACGGATGCCAGGGGACGCTGCGCATGAGGCAGCCATCTGACACCGGCGTGGGCCCTACTGGCTCACGTGTGGGTGGAGCTTGCTGACCGTGAGCTTCAATACTAGGCGGTCGGAGCCCGCCGACCGTCCAGGGTCGGTCCTGCATAGGTCGGGGTTCGATCCCTGCGGCCCAAGTGCCTTTCGGCAGTGCTGGGCCTTCGCCGCGGTGGGTCAGCCCGTTCGCGCTTCCGGGCTGATGGGGGTACCCATGGTACGGGTACTCGTCAGGAGTACAAAAGGCATGAAGCCTTTCTTTGCCTGTCTCAACAGGCTTTTCAGAAAGTCACTAGCTCCCAAAGAGGGTGATGCATCCCATGTGCTTTCTTATACCAGGAATCTTCTGAGTAGGATGCGAGATGGACATCGTTCATTTGATGTCTTCGATTTCATTTGGAATGAGATTCGCTTGACTGCACAGGAGCCCAAGAGGAGCTGTGGTTATGCTCCATTCATAATGCATATGATTGAGCACATAACTCATCAGCATTTTGAGTATGATGCAAGGCATACTGGAGTGCAGATCAGGGCAATTAAGGCCCCAGCTCAGCCTGCTAGACGAGTTTCCACCAGAGGTGCTTCCTCCTCCACCACTGCTCCCACCACTGCAGCTTCCAGTGGATCTTCCTCTCCAATTCTCCAGGCATTGAAGTCTATCTTTGGCATGTGCAAGAAGAATGCAGTCAGAGTCAGAAAGAACTCCAACAGACTCAAAGCCATTCAAAGACATCTAGCTCTTGAGTGCTCAGAGGATGAAGCAACAGATGAAGATATAGTTGATCCTTTTGAAGCAGAAGCAGAAGAAGAGTCTAACTCTGAAGAGGATTCTGGTGATGATGAGCCCAATTCTGAAGATTCGGACTAGCTTCTCTATCCTTTCTGGTGTTTGATGCCAAAGGGGGAGAGAAAAAGAGCTTACATCTTGCTTTCGCTATCTTCTAGTGTCGTTTGATAACTTCGTCTTATCATGTGAACTGGGACTTGTTGCTTTTACTTATGCTGTTCCTTATTGCAATGCTGGATATTTGAATATTGCTTATGTTAGTGGATTATATTCTTGATCATTTATGTCTGTTATCATCATCTGCTCAGTTTTAGGGGGAGCTCTTGCTTATTTCCTTTCAAATTGTGCATTCGTGATCATTTCCTTTCTCCAATGCACATATTTAGGGGGAGCTCATCCTATACAAATTCATCCTTTTATCCTTTTAATTGTAAGCTTTAATCGGGTTGTCATCAATCACCAAAAAGGGGGAGATTGAAAGTGCATCTAGGCTCCTAAATTAGTTTCGGTTGATTAATGACAAACGATTAAAAGGACTAATGTTTTCAAGAAGCTTGTGAACAGGTAAAAGTTCCATAATGAGATCACTTACGTGCGAAGGGTACCCTCAAACAAGTTTACGCGAGTAAAACGGCATTATGCCCTTTCTTTCTATGTTTTTGAGTCGTAGGAATGCCGTACTATTAAGAGGGATGCATCGTAATTGATCTAGACTAGTCTCTATGCTCAGATGAATATCACATTAATTCCTTTAGAGACTCTAAGTCACCGCACATGCACCGGAATTTAGTTTCTCTTAAGTTCAAGTCGGACTTTCCGATATAACATCGGAAGTTCCGATGTTGCCAGACATTCCGATGTGCATATGTGCTTAAGTCCGATGCGTAGAAACAAGATCGGAAGTTCTGATATGTAAGATCGGAAGTTCCGATACATGTGTGACATCTTCCAGGGTGCTCTCTGTAAAGATCGAAAGTTCCGATATTTTAGATCGGAAGTTCCGATGTGTTCAAACCTGAAAAAGGGAGCTCTCTAGAAATATCGGAAGTTCCGATATATATATCGGACAGTCTGATATGGACTTGGAAGCTATCTTCTGAGAACATCGAAAGTTCCGATGTCAACATCGGAAGTTCCGATGCATCTAATTTCGACCGTTGAAGTGCGCTTGAGTTCTGAACCTATACACAGATCGGACATTCCGATGTGCTGATCGGAAGTTCCGATATGTGGCTGAGTGCGGGTATAACGGCTAGTTTTTGCAAGACTCTATAAATACCCCACTCCTCTTCCTTTGGAAGGTTACACACTCTAATTGGCAGAACTCTAGAGCCTTTGAGCCCTTTCTAGTCATCTCTTGAGCCCTCCTCTTTGATCTTAGAGATCATCTAGAGAGTGAGGATTAGAAGTAAAATCTAGAGCTTGAGAAAAAGCAAGTGTTATTCATCTTGAGCATTAGAGTGTTCCTCCAAGATCAATCAACGGTGCATTTGTTACTCTTGGAGGTTGAAGGACTCCTAGACGGCTAGGCGTCGCTCACGAGCTCCCAAAGGTTGTGAGACGCCGTGAGAAGTTTGTGAAGGCCGGCTCCGCCTCCGAAAGGAAAGGAACCAATAGTGAAACCAAGCCTCAAGTGCGACCGAGGTTTGGGAGGAAAGGGTTGGAAGAGACCTGGGCTCTTTGGAGCCTCCTCAACGGAGACGTAGGATTCCCTCAAGAATCTGAACTCTGGGATCAAAGCTTTGTCTCTCTGCTTGATTCGTTTTTGTTCATTTTGTTGTGGCCTTTCCTTGCTACTATCTCTATCTAACTGCTGCTAAGTTCGTACATTACTCTTGTCGCTTGTGGGACTTAGTAGGAGGTCCTTTTTGTCCGAAGTCTATCGGACTTTCCGAACAAGTATCGGAAGTTCTGATAAAATCGGAAGTTCCGATCCTACACCGGAAGTTTCGATACTCTTTCTGCTGCGACTTTTTAGTTTTAATTTTAAACGTCTATTCACCCCCCCTCTAGGCCTTGTTAACCCCTTTTCAGAAACAACTGATGCAGGAATACATAAATGTATTTTTTTAGCTACACACTATCCTGTATACTTTTCACAGTTTTGCATGTCCATAGCTATTGCTACTCTATGCAGCTAATTACTTACGAATCTAATTAATCTAGTCGCTACTTACAAATCTAATTAATCTGATCGCTAAGTCATGTAAATAAAAAACTATTGGTACTCTACATAGATAATTACTTACAAATCTAATTGATCTGGTCGTTAAATAGTGTATCTAAAAAAATTATTGCTATTCTACAAAGCTAATTACTTATAAACCTAATTAATCTTGTTGCTAATTCATATATTTAAATTTTTTTGCTATTCTACACAGTTAATTACGTACAAACCTAATTAATCAGGTAACTAAATCGTCTATCTAAATAGCCATTGCTACTTTACATAGCTAATTACTTACAACCTAATTAATCTGATCACTAAATCGCATTTTTATATTTTAATTCAAATAAAAAATTACCTGCAAAATCATAACGCATTTCTTCTTCCTCTCCCTTTCTCTCTCCTTCTTGCCCTCCTCCTCCTCCTCTTTCCCCTCTCTGCTCTTCTTTTTTTGCTCGGTGGCTAGAAGGAACGACAGCAAAGACAAATGAGACAAGGAGCGGCGCGGCGGAGCCTTGTCTACTCTCTATCGCCATTTAGATGACATATTTTCTATCACCATTTCAAATAGCGATAGGCTTTCTATCGATTTTTGAAATTGCAACAGAGAGTTTGTCCCATTTCAAATAGTTAGAGGGTATTTTTGTTATTTTTTAATCGGCATATTATTTCTGTAATTTTTCATTAAAAATAGTATTTTTTTAAAATTCGACCGAGATGTACAGCGAGTGGCTGATAGTGGATGGATGCGTTTGCTGCACCGATGCAATGCGGCTATTGAAGGGTCTCTTGTGCCAATCCTTGTGGACCAACCAGTAGTAGCATGGTGTATGTATCGTCCATCACTGCGTTACTATGCGCATCATCATAGTCCAGATCAGAGTCTGTCTCTCTACCCCAACGTACGCCACGTTGGAGTAACTTGTGTGCTTGTCACAGTAACCGGCAGTTCTGTGCAATGGTAAATTGGTAATCATGGTGAATGAGGGTTCCCTGCGCTTTTGACCCTGGTCGCTGCACCGGATCATGTTCCTCGAGGCTCATGCTCATATGCCCCATGCAGGTCTGTAAACCAGCCGAATTTGATCGAGCTTGGCGTTTGTAAAAGCTCAAATGAGTTTAGACGAGTTTGAGTTGGAGTTTAAGATTAGATTTAGGTTTCTTTTGGGATAACTTTTGATTGCACAGATTTTAGATTACGGGAGGAGCTGCTTTTGGTTGTAGGAGAATCGCGCTAGGCCGGCTGCACGTGGAGGTGGAGGACTAGGCCGGTGAGAATCGGTAAGAATCAGCTGGCATCTGGATTCTGATTCTATGTAGAGGATGGCTTCTGATTATGAGAAGCTGTCTAGAATCCTTTCGTTTAGCAAATAATTCGATTTTCTTTTAAGCAGAAGCTGGAAAGAAGCTGTCCCAAAGGGGGTCTTAAGCTTGGATAAGTTTGGTAATAATCAACAATTCAATGTGCACTAATTTTTAACAATACAAAAGCTCAACATCGATGAGTTAACATGCAATATTAGTTAATAAGTGATCTATGAATTTACCGAGGTTCACAAGTTATTTAAGTTTGGCTTATTAAAGCTCGTGAACTGGAATCAAGCTTTAGTAACTCACGAGTTTTAAGCTTTTTTTTATGATCCTATCCGTATAGCCATTATTTTTTCTCGAATTGATCTCGCACACAAAATTGTATATTTAGTCCCAGCGCGCGCGGATCATGACTATAGCGAAAGAGGATACTTATCTCTTGCTACGCTACGACATCATAGTAGCTTTACAGCAGCGCGGCAGCAAATACTACCGCAGCAGGAGCTCATGTACCGTGCCTGGCAGGTCGTCTTGGGTAAATTTCAGCACAACTTTATTGCTCCGGTGTGCAGGAGAGCGCACTCAGCAAGATTAGTTTATTGCCACTGCATTGCTCGCGTGAGAGGGAGAACATGCAAGATGATGATCATGTACTATTTAATTTTATTTTCTTTTAATGAAATGGTTCAGTATCTATTGAGAATATTTCTCAAATTTGTATCACTTATTTAGAATAGGATGGTTTGAATGTAATCAAACACATGAATAATTTTTTTTTCTTAAATCATTTTATATCTGTATCGTTTGGTACAATCAACCAAACACATTCTTAATTTATTACTACTTTATTGCTCACGTGAGAGAGAAACTAGGTAAGAATATTGGTTTATCGCTACGTTGCTCCTAAGAGAGAGCATGCAAGAAGAAGATTATTGACAACTGACAACCAGCCCATACCTCGAATCGTGGGCCTCGTGGCGTGGCACCGCAGGATGTTGCTGCTGCAGCCGATAGCAACCCTACCACGGTGGGGCTACCGAGTCTGCCGCGTCGCGCTCCCATATCATTAAGAGTATGTTTGGTTATAAGACGAGGTTAAATAGAATATGATCATCCAGTCAGGATGAGATAAAGTTATCTAAGTGGCTGCTTGGTTGGATGAACAGGGATGGATAAATTTTTTATTTGGTTGGATGGATGAGGATGGATGGGATGAACCCATTTTTTTGTTTGATTGAATGGATGAGGATGGATAAGATGAGCCAATTTTTTATTTGGTTAGATCGATGAGGATGGACGGGCTAGTTGTAATCAAGGTTTCGAATTTCTTTTTAAATTTTTTGGATAAAATTTAACCAAAATTTGAACTTTTGGACAAAATTTGACCAGATTTGATTTTTCGAACAAAATTTCATCAAAAATTTGAAGTTTTGAAAAAAATTTGATTTTTTTTCCAATAAATTTTGACTGAAATTTGATTTTTAGAACAAACTTTGACCATATTTTGAATGAAATTTGAATTTGGCCGAGTACACCTCTTCATATAACAAACTGGATGAGCCCGTTCGGCTTTTTTTTTTTGAAATGGCTATATCCTGCATCTTGAGAGAATATTCCAAAAAGCTAGATGACCATATCTATTCATCCACTCATTCAAATAATTAGATGACTCTAAATCCATACATGATCATATCTTATCCATCCTTATCCACCTAACCAAACGTCACCTTACCTGCTGCATTGTACATCACCGTATTAGAAGCAAGGATCCAAATCCCAGTGAGATTTTGGAAATCTCGAACGAGATTTCAGAACCCCTCAAGATCCTAAATCTCTGTCGGGTAAAAAAATAAAATAAAAATCAAAATGCTACAATACCCACCCAAATTTCGGCGAGATCTCGGTGATTTCAGCCAAAAATCTCGATAATTTTGATCGGTTTTTTATTTTTGTGGACCGGATTTTATTGGATTTAGGTGTCAAGAATGTCCGCAAAAAATTTCAAAATTTTTTTTATATGTTTTTATCATTTTTTGATCGGTTAAATTTGACTCATAGATAGTTAAAAGAGTTCCATATGACCATATCTCATTCACCCATCCAAATAATTAAAGAAGTCCAGATCTACAGATAACCATATCCCATTTACCCTAATAGCACATCACTATCGGTCCTGAATAAATGTTTGTATAAATGCCCATCCACACCCATGCACCTATACTATAAAATACTTTATCATCAATCTATATCTCCTAGTTATTCCTGCTATAATATGGATACAATCCCCGTTCAAGTATGGAGTGGCTCTATCTATTGGTGGGCGAATCCGAATCTATCTGCAGTTGACTTTGCTATATATTGGGCATCCCCTTATACAGAAAAATTAATCTAATAAAGAGAGTTTTGCCCTCTTACTTTGTGTGTGCTCCATAGTTTATTATTTTGATTCCGTTGGCGTGCTGTTGATTGATCATAGGTGAACAACAACGTTTTATAATACGTTAATAGCATGACGTTCTACCGAGGCCAACTAAAATTGTCTGCCTGCATCAATCTACACTGCATTGAAATCGATCGGCAACACACGATTAATCTACTACAAGCCCTACATAAGTTTGAGCTATGTAAGTTTATCGCACATGAATAGTCAATTCAATCCTGCAGATTGTTTTTCCTCTGATTATAGATTACTTGCTAATCTAATCTAATATTGCGATTGGAAGCTACTATTCATCCACTAAACATATGCCGAGAATAGTAACATGCGCTTTGATCCATCCCATTGTTCAGAGACAGAATCAGATGCACATATTAGCAACAAATGTAATGCGTTTACAACCGAGCAAAGAGATCGGCATGTCCTCGCCGTGCCTCCTGAGCATATGCAAAACCGGAGAGATCGGCACATCCACTCCATGCCTCCCGAGCATGTGCAAAACCGGTGCTCGCCTAGCGATGGCGCCGACAGAGGCGATGTACTCCCCAATGGTGGTGCCCGTGCACGGCACTCGCGGCGGTAGCGCCAGCAGCCCTCGCGCCCATGAGACTTGCCCCTGAAGTGGCGGCGGCAGCGCCCAATGCGGTGCCCAATGCAGTGGAGGTAGCGCCCGTGCCTAAAGATGTGGCGGCGGTCCCCGACGAGGCTAGACATACACTTTTCTGTGTGCTTGTGCGCTCGATTTCAGGTTTCTCCTCGCGTCTCTCACCACCAGGCGGTGAAGCGCATCTTCAGGTACCTTTGAGCTACCATTGACTATGATATCTAGTACTCTTCCTCTTCTTGTCTATCACTTTAAGCCTTCTCAGATGCTGACTTTACTGGCTGTAGGATAGATAGAAAGAGCACTTCTGTCACTTACCAATTCATTGGTACTTCTCTTGCCTCTTGGTCTTCTAGGAAACAGTTCGGAGTTGCACAGCCTACCGTAAAGGCCGAGTATGTTGCTGCAGCCAGGTGCTCTAGATGAGATCGACCCTGCAGGACTTTGGGTTAGCTTTGATAGTGTTTCACTTTTCTATGATAACACTTCTGCCATTCATATTGCCAAAAACCTAGTGTAGCATTCTCAGACCAAGCACATTGATATTCGATATCACTTCCTTAGAGATCATCATATGGAGAAGGATGATATAGTACTCCAGTTTGTAGAGAATGACCATTAGATTGCCGATATCTTCACGAAGCCTTTGGATAGCTCTAGGTTTGTAGACCTGAGAGGAGAGCTTGGAGTCGAGAGCCCATACAACATTATTTGAGGGGGAGCTGATTTCTATTATATGTATCATATTTGTATTCAGTATTTCATTTCTATTTGCATCTTCTACATGCATTTGGGCTAATTCTTAGTGTCAGGAGTTCACTTCACTATATCATATTTGTATTCAGTATTTCATTTCTATTTGCATCTTCTAGGTGTATTTGGGCTGAGTCTTAGTGTTAGGAGTTCACTTCACTTAGACTTCTGGCATGCTTCTGCATGGACCTATCATCTTATGCTATGGTTGCTATCATGCGTAATTAGTTATCTCTTTTCTCTCTAGGTTGAGTTCCCTTACAGTCTTGTAGGTCTAGCAGGTGTTGGGCCCTAGGTAGACAGGGTCTGTGTGTACTCCCTAACTCAAGTTTGTAGAGTCAGCTTTTCTATGTTAGTCATATGGGGAAGATGAGAGCGAGTATGAGCTATAATGTTCTTCACAATCTTATCAATGCTCTATAGCCAGCTAGATCATTAGTTTCTCGACCTTTTCTTCGCATATTATGTTTCTGATTTTAGTTAAGTTTATTTGGGTTTTCTGAATACTAATTCTGCTAATAACTCAATTTGAATCAGAATTGTGCTTAAAATTGACTCACATGTTGAGGGGAGTCTTGAGGAACTGATCTTCATGCATTGCATATAGACTTATTTTCTATTTCTGAGCTTTATCTATTATCCAATTGAATTGATTATGATGCTATACACTTTACTACTTTTCTGAGGATCTTTGCTAGCTTAGTCATGTCTAAATTGTACTAATTCACCATGCTAAGCTTGTTGAACCTTAAAATTGAAATTGAGCCTTAATGAAAAATTTGATAAAAAAATTGTGGTTTTTACTTGCTAGATTTCTTTACTAGGTGCTTATGCCATTCTTGGTATAATTTTAGGTTTCTACTAGAGTCTTTAGAGTAACTTGGGTTAATCTAGTTTGTTGTATTCTAGTTACTTCAAAATGCTCATGAATCTAAGTGCTAAAAATGTTGATTAATTGACTAGTGTGTGCTACAATTGATCTCAACACTTTACATTCACGAGACTGCTTCCCATTGCACTTGAGATGAACTTAGGATGTATTGTGTATGACAAAGATCAGTCTTTTAAGTCATGCTTGAGATGGTCGATTATGGCTTGAGTCAATTAAATCGAAAAATGCAAAACAAAATTAAGGAAGAGAGTGAAGCCTAGTAGACCTTTGTCGATAGCTCATAGTTGAGGCTGTGTTTCACTAGGATGAGCTCTCTAAACCTCAAAGTTTACGGAGGAGAATGAAGCCTATGAGGCAATGAAGCCTTTGTCGATGGCTCCTAGTCGAGGATATGCTTCACCAGGATAAGCTCTCTAAACCGCATTGTGTGCGTTGAATTTAAAATTTGCATTTAAAAGATGATCGAGCAAGAGGGTTCTCTTATGCACTTGTAGCTTCCCAATGCGTTGACTAGGTTGAACTCTGGTATATCCATTTGATCCTTGCATAGCTTTGCTTCTAGTCTTGAAATTATGCTAAGTGTTGCTCTTGTTGAAATCATGAAAAAATAGCATAAATTCCCTTGTGCTAGCTAGCAAATATTGAAATATGCAATTTGAATGACTTAGTGTGGCATAATATGAGCTTGAGTAGCTTGGTGTCATACGTTGTCTAAATGGTCACTTGGATAACCTTCAAATCTCATTTAGGATGCATTTTATGCATACATGCTTTTCTTTGATGTCTATATTATCAAAAAAAGGGAAGAAAATATGAAAAGGCATAATTAGAAATAGGGAAAGAAAATGCTTTATCATGATCATGGTGAAAAATTATTCTTTTCTTTGGATCATGAGCAAAATTATAAAATTGAGCTTTTATTGATTTTTCTTGATTTTTAGAGCATTTGTGAAAAACTTGTTCTCTTATTTGATAAGCTCTAAATTTCTTCTACTTGGTCATAAATTTGCTTCCTCTTTCATTTGGACCAAGTATGACTTTGCAATCAAATATCTTGCTTGCTTTCTTTCTTTATTTTTCAAGCTCAAATTTATGCCTTTTGTCTGTTTTATCAATATACTCATCAAGGGGGAGATTGAAAGACCATGTGAAGGTCTATTCTTGTTTGTAAAGAGTATTTGACTATATTTGAGCCTAGTAAGCTCATATTTGAGTTTGGTTTGAATTAGATTTGAATATTAAGTTTTTAGGATGATTATTGCATATCATTTTGTGCATTGCTATGTGATGTGTTTCCTTATTTTTGATGGTTGCAGGACGTCGGTGCGAGGTTATGGTGAGGCAAAGGATGGTCGGGACTAGGCTAGATACATTGGAGGTCCAAATCGTCGAGGATCACCGAAGGATGACCGGAGATGGAGTCGTTGCAAGCCATGGAGATAAGGGAACAGCTGGGATGCTATCTTGGAGCTGCTTGGATCAAATAGAGTCGTTGGATCACAGTTTAGATGATAGAGTAGCGGTCAAGTTAGCTTAGTGGATAAAACCCATTTGTTAGTGGGTTTCAGGTTAGCCCATGTATGAGTGAGTGAATCTCAACCCTTGATGAGGTTTCTTGAGGGCCAAGAAAGTCATCCAAGGGTGAAGATTGCTCCTAGTAGTTGAGTCAATCCTAGCTCTTAGAGGGGTTGCTTAAGATTGAAACAACTCATCTGGATGATTCATGAAGATTATAAATAGAGGGGGGGAGGTGACTCTCCCTTGAAGGTTTTGGTGCTCCTTTGAACTTTGTCCACCTTGTTGTGAGGCTTTGTAAACCTTTGTCCAAAGAAATAAAATTTTATTTCCTCTACTTTTGAATTTAAATTCTGCATTTACATTATGTCTTTAATTCCACAATTTAAATTCAGTATTTACATTTTGCAATTTAATTTCAGTATTTACATTCCGCAATTTAATTTCTTGCAATTACATTCTCGCAATTTGGATTTGCCTCCCCTCCTTCTACTTGTTTGTGCTTCTTGTGCTGATGATGCATGATTGATGGATGAATCTTCTTTAGATCACATCCTCATCATCTAGGCAATCTTCATCTTATTTTTGGAAGAACTCGGTCTTTTTGCTTGGATTGAAGAACCTCTTGTAGATTGGGTTTGTGCGGTTTTTCTCTTGTGCTCTTGCTTTGTTTTGACATGTGGGAGGTTACCTAAGATCATCTTGATCATCAAAACCCCACGAGCAAATCCAAGACCAAGATTTTGGTTTTTAATCGAACTTGGTGCATTCTTCCCTCAAATAAAAAAAGGTCAGAACTTTGACATCAATCTTCACGATTGATGGTTGGAATAGGTTCCTGACATCCATAAGGAGGTGTGTATAGAGTTCTAAGTGCAAGTTTTGTCTTGTTTGGTTCTTTGAGTTTTTGTAGGCTCTTCTTGCCCAGTAGACAAGAGAAAACTTATTAGGAATCATTCACCCCCCTCTGATCGCCATTCTTGTCCTTCAGTTTTTGGGATGAGTTTTAACGCGACATGTGCATTACACAGTATTCGTCCAAGGGGAGTTTATGATATGGATAGAATCCCAATCCAAGTATGGAAGGACTCTATCTATTGGTGGGTGAATCCGAATCTATCTATAGTTTACTTTGCTATATATTGGGCATCTCCTTATGCAGAAAAATAAATCTAATAAAGAGAGAGCATTGGCCCCTTTGTGTGTGCTCCATATTTTATTCTCGTGACTTCGTTAGCGTGCTGTTGATTGATCGTGGGTGAACGACCACATTTATAACAATCCCTACCCAATCTCTATAAAATGTGACATATCCATGCCTGCCTCAATTCAATTGTCCAAAGATGATGAATATGTGCTGATACACTTCCAAAACTAACAACCTAAACAAGTTTTGTATAAATGCTTATCCTCAACCATCCACGTATGCCATAAATGTTCTATGGTTATTTCCTGTTCACCCCTACCCGGTCTCTATAAAAGTTGTACCTAGGGCGAGGTCAGGAGCGGAATTAGGGGTGCCGGGTATGCCCCAATACTCTCAACAATTTGAAAAGTGCTACAAGATCATATTTTCGACGGCCAAATCTGTTGATTGAATTGGTTTTGATTTTGGTGGTATAAGATTTTTAAGACCTTAGAACTATTAGTATTGTATTTTTAGCAAATTTTAAATATATGTGTTCGATTTATGATGTTACGAAATAATTGTAAAAGAGTATAGAATTATGAGTGTGAAGTGTGCACCCCTAATGAAAAATTTCTAGTTCTGCCACTGGGTGAGGTGAACATGCACTCCAAACCAACCCTTCCTACTACCAAAAATACTCATGCTTTGCTTCCCTGATATGCACCTGAGTAGGGTTCACAATACCTAATTGCACTCGAAAATTGCCAAGTGCTCAGCACCGATTTTCGTCGAAAATCAGTAGAAACCAAACAGTTTTGAAGTGAAACTTTTTGAAATTGGTGGTCAAAAAGTGGGGAAAATCGAAAACTAGATAGTTTTACCAATTTTCGAGCGATGTTCATTGAGTTTCGACCAATTTTCTTCAAAACCAGCAAATCACTTTCCTCACCGATTTTTGATCATTTTCATCGATTTTTGACCGGTTTTTATTCATTTTTGGTTGGTTTTATTTGATTTGGGGGGGATTCAAGAAAAATTAGAAAAATTGTAGAAAATTTGAATAAATCCAAATTAATCTATAAAAACCTCAAAGAAATTTTAATAATTTTAGAATTTATAGTGCTTCCTAAGAATCAAAAGTTGCATTTAATGAAATGGAAACAGAGACAATACTAGATTTTTATAAAAATTTACAAGCTTGATCATGCTTTGAAAATTTAATGGTATCATAAAGAGTACCCAAGGATCATGTAGTAACATTTCCATAAATATTATACTTCATTTAGTGCCCCTAGAAAATCAAAAACAGAAGAGCATATACAAACATAATAGCACGGTTAGAATTTAAAAAATATGCATGTCTAATCATCATCTAAAATTTTACAGCATTATTAGCATACCTCAAGACCTCACACAAAATTTTTCAAAATTTTTCTGATTTTTTTTCTTCAAATTTTTCAATTTTTTATAATTTGAATTTGAGTTAGACCGGTTTACCGACCTGTTTCAAATCTCAAGCTGGCTCAATACAAAATGATTTTCATCAATTTTTGGAACCTTGCTCCCGAGTCCTCCAACAGTGTTGGTTCCAACACCTGACATCCCTCGATGGAGACGAGGGCACCTCATGTCACATTAGTGGCACATGACAGCTATAGTCGATGTTTGCATCCATCTCAACCTAGTAGGTCCTACAGCAGGAACGCCTCTGCAAAGTTTATATCTTTTTAAAAAGCCATGCTCACGGTCAAGAGCCACTTTGGTGCATTGACACTATGTTAGTCTTGAATTTTTATGCAAAAACTTGTGTGGGAAAAATGGTGGGTAGCCATTTGTTTCAATAAAATACCAGGTGTGGTAGGAAATGGATCATTAATCATCATCAAGGATGATTGTGAGTTACTCATATTTATATTATATGCTTGTTATTTACATACTTTTTAGCTGCTCTTTACAAATCTCGTTTACCATTTACTACTTGTTATTGTTAAATAAATCTTGCTTTATGAAGAAATTTGAGAACATGGTAGGATAGCCATTTTCTTTGACATACCCGTGCATATATTTACAATTGTGATACACTACATGTTGTGCTAAGTACAAATGTGTTTACCCTTACTTGTTGATAATTATTCAGAGGATGGGTAAGAAGACCTTTTTACAGGTACCTTTACGTCGTGGGTTTCGGCAATGTTGATGTAGGTTGCACTCAGGCCTTTCCTATAGGTTTTCAATTATTAGTTTGTAAGTTAAACTCTGGGCCAGTGGCCCATAATACTCTTTGTAATTTTGGCCAATAATCCATATTTTATTCTAACCTTCTTCCACTGTCGTGTGCAAGTGAGATACAATTTCAGTCCGAGACTGAATTCCTAGGTAGTTTTGGGATATAACACCTTTGGGGGGGAGGCGGGGAAATGAAGGAAGTGTCATCATAAAGATTTGATGAGGGTGTACTCAAATTAGTAATTCAGAATAATAAAAATACAATATGTTATCATTTAGTGCAGAAAAATAAAACTCAAGTAGACCTATTTTCCTTCTAAAGCAACAAACTGACGTTACTCACTACTATAGAAAAGTTCATCACAGATGGTTTTCTAAACCGCCTGTAAGCATGTGTCGGTGATAATGCGCTTATTATCACAGACGGTTTCTAAAGCATCTGTAAAACACCTATCATAGATGATTCATGATACAGACTATCTGTGATATCCTATTATCACACATGGTTCTAAGTAGAGAACCATATGTGATAATATTTTTGTAAATTATTTCAGATTCCAGCAATGGCTTCTCAGATTGAGTGGAAACTACAGAACAATGCTGAACTAAAATATAATGTTTGAATTTGAATTCCAGATCTGAATTCCAGATAGTGGCCGCTGCACACTACAGATCTTCACGATAGAAAGATACTAGATAGATTGTTCCACCTACAACTAATATGCTAACTGAATGGAGACATGGTAGTTACGCAATGGCGAGGAGGACAAGGGGCTCAGCTCAACCACCAAAACAGGGTGCTTGCTTGGTGTAGGAGGACAAAGGGCATGCTCGGTGTAGGAGGATGAAGGGCGTGCTCAGTGGCAAGGAGGACAATGGGCTTGCTCGATGTAGGAATATGAAGGGCATGCTCAGTGGTGAGGAGGACAAACTACATGCTCAGTGTAGGAGACGGCCCTTGCCCAGCCCCTTCCCGCCCTTGCCGTGCCTGAACTTCGAGCTGCATGAGAGGAGTGAATGGATTTCACGGAGAAATTCTGGTGCTTGGAGTGGGATTGGGGGAAGGGGAGAGGGGTTTTAAAAGGGGACAAGAGGTAGGAGGAGGGGTGATGCCAGCCATTCGATGCGAAGGGAATGAATGTCTGAGATCATGATCGTGAGGGACATGCCGCAGATCACTGACATGGCACGAGACCTGGATCGGTGAATTGGCAGGACGAATCTGAATTTCATAAATTGGTAGGAAATATCATAGACAGTTTTATGAATAAACTGTCTGTGATAAGAAAATTCGTGTAACTAACTGTCCGTAAAGTATCATAGATGGTTCTTTTCAGAAAACCATCTGTGATATGTAGTCATATCATAAATGGTTTATGGTACAAATCATCTGTGATATTTCACAGATGGTTCATGAGATGAACCGACTATGATATCAACTTATCACAGATGGTTCTTAGCATATCCAGTAATTTAGATGGTCATGCTAGCAAAACTGTTTATGATTTGCTTTAATACAGTTAGTTTTTGAAAATCGTTTGTAATAAGACGTCTAATATAGGCCTTTCTGTATTAATGATAAGTTTGTTGGGTGGGTCACATAGGCTCTGCACAGAGCTATTAGAGGTCTCAAGTTGAAATCCTAGCCTTGACTTCGGCCTAATTGATCCCAGTTCTTTGCTGGTTTAGCGCAAAACTGGCCGATTCGACCACATTTTTACTTGTTGCCAAACAGGCACTAGTCTCAGTTTCTCTGTTTTAACTATCAGTCCAGTTCAGGGTTCACATTAGGGTTTCAAATATCGGTGATTTTTTGATGTATTGGTGGGATACAACATTTAAAATCGGTTGATAAATCGGTTAAATTTAAAAATTCAAAAAAAATTATGCAACATAAATATCACGATAGTCGGTGAAAATCGAGAGAAAATCAGTGAAAATTAAGACAAAATTGCTCAAAAATGGCTTTGAGAAACATTCAATTGGCCTGTCAAAATCGAGAGAAAATCGGTAGGTTTCCAATCCATCATATCTCACTCAAGTCTGAAAATTGTCTTTGTGTACCAACACAATGATTAACTAGACATCTGAACTGACCCACACTCTGTGAGCTATCTCCACTGACATTGGCATGCTTCCATGTGTTGAAGATTTATCCCAAATCTACAAACTTCATGCTCACTTTTGAGTTACCTCTATCATAACTAAATGATAGTCCATACCATGACATCATAGTGTGTTCATAGCTCTAAGTTCTAGCTCTATGGCCATCATTCCACACAAACCATTATTAGCTAAACTATGGAAAATACTGATCTTCATTAATACTCTTGTTACAAAAATTTTCATAACAGCATGTCAACCACATTTATTTCCCTTCCTTAACCAAAAAATTCTTACAAATGTTTCTCAACTAATCACTATCTTTTATGCATAAAATATTACATTGGCTAAGGAAAATCATGTCCTAGACTTCCTCAGTAGAGTCTTAGTTTAAATGCCTTTTCTTCATCTGACTCCTTGGACAAGCTGCTCTTGTAGCCTCACCACTCCCCCGTGTGACTATCACCCTAAGGTATCACATGCCAAGACATCAGTAACTTAAGGTGCGTTTGGTTCATGGGATGAGGTTGAATAGGATGGGATGGTCCTGTACCATTTGGTTCCATTATTTTGGGTGAATGAGATGGTTCAACATCTAGAGGGAATATTTCTCAAATTTGTATCACTTGATCCAGGATGAGATTGTTCCATTCAAACAACCAAACACATGGATGGCTTTTTTTTTGAATCATCTTATACAGGTACCACTTGGTACAAGCAACCAAATACACCGTTACTTAACTAGGTCTGTTCCATTCCAGACATGTGCTTGTATGTTTGGCCCAGTTCAAAGGCTTGCAAGGTTAAGTCCTTAATTGACCAAGGCAAGACTTCCCCAAAATTCATAATATCCAATCTCCAAAACCAAAAGCCAAATGCGACCGCCCAAATGCCACACCTGGCCAACCAATAAAAACGCTTGCCACTTGCCCCAGTCTAAATCATTTTACCACCCGAGTTGATTACCATGCACCACGTGCCATCAACTTCATCAACAACACATGCCATACGTTTCATAAACAGGTTCCATATTCCATTAAGCATGTTTAATTTTGATATTCCAAAAATGACATCAATAACACGTGCATGGCTAAGCAGACTAGTCACGATCTAGTAACCCATGTTGGCAAATTAATAGCGACCAACTAATAAACAACAATCCTGTCGGGACCCCGAATTTGCAAATCCGGACCCTCTGTGTATTCAGCACTAGTCCAGGAACGCGCTAGTGCACACAGTCTTAACATCGGTAAATATCACAATCATACCACTCGATACTAGTAAAGTACTTTAATTAAATAGTCAAACTGGTTACTCGACCTTATGGTCAAGTTACAAATGTACGCCTCGTAGGGCGAAACTTATTAAGAGAGAAATAGTAGCAGCGGAAAATCAAATAACTTCGTGGCGCCATCCAGTATACCACAGGCAACTGACTGGGCTCGCTCCCTAAGTAGACGGATCCTCTTGGAGCTCCTCCTCCAAAGCTGGTGTAGTCTTCTCTTCAACTGGTGTTGTATTGTGGCAAGGGTGAGTACTTGGTACTCAGCAAGTCATGCACAGAATGCAAGCTAATATACTATATGCATGGCTTGGTACAAAGGAATAGCTCAAGGTATATTTGCAGTAAACAGCATTTGACAAGTAACATAAGTAGATTCGAAAGCAGTAGAAACAAGTATAGCATAATTAACTTTTCAAGGAGTTTAATAAACATCTTTCCCATCCTAATCCATGTTTCCATCAACATCATTATTAATCCAACCCAACCTTTCAGATCCAAGTTATTTTTGAGAAAATCTAACCTTTGACTGTAATTCCCGAGCGATGTCCAATACCGCGGACACGGCTATTCGAATAGATTATACACTCTGCAGAGGTTATGCACTTTACCCACAAGATACAGTCAAACACCACAAAGGCGAGTTCCCGTAACAAAGTCCTTCGGAAACTTCTAACAATACAAATGGTCCTCCCCGGCTATTGCACACTAACCCTTCCCTTGGCTAAGGCGAAGTTTAGGACAATCAACCGTTAGATGGGTACCTGGCCTCAGCCCCGGTACGCTCCCCCGTACAACTTACACAAAGGGTGTAGTTGACCTCCTGAGGTCCCACAGGTACGTTATTAGCAACTTAGTCAACTAGGTCCGTCCCATTACAGACATATGGTTGCACGTTAGACCCAGTTCAAAGGCTTGCAAGGTGAAGTCCTTAGGGTGACCAGGGCAAGACTACCCGAAGAACCAAATCAACATCCCCGATTACCACAACGGCCCACTGATCATTCTTGCCACATGCCCTGGCCGAAAACTATTTATCAAACCCCGCTTGATTACCATGCACCACGTGCCATCAACATCACATGATACCTTTCCAAAACAGGTTCAATATATCATTAAGTCAATATTAACATTTGATTGTCCAAAATCATGTCATGAGCACGTGCGTGTCTAAGCGAGATACTACAACGGTCTAAAACCCATGTTGGCAATTTAATAATGTCCAACTAGTAATCTACAACTAGGGTGACAAGGGTCATGGCACATATTTAAATAATCAAGGTGTCATACAAAGAAATTGGTATTTATCTAACCCCCATATTTAAATAAAGTATTTTTCTAATTGAACTAGCATGCAATAGGTTAAATCAAAATAGATTTCAAAATAGGATCAACATGGTCAAAGCACAACTTGCCTTCAAAAAGTACTTGTTCTTGGTCTTGAGTTGGATCCTGAGTCAATACTTCTCCTTCGAATCCTTCCGGCACTTCAACGTCTACTCGTAAAGCGTGCAAATAGCAATACACGGATAAACAATAGGCAAAAAGTGTCCAAACATCCAAATAAAATCCATAAACAGAGAGAACATAATTTTATGAATTTTTGGAAACTG
The DNA here is from genome assembly GCA_036346355.1 of Rhipidocladum racemiflorum. Lineage (NCBI taxonomy): Eukaryota > Viridiplantae > Streptophyta > Magnoliopsida > Poales > Poaceae > Rhipidocladum > Rhipidocladum racemiflorum. Next base: position 3,558,164 of record CM070569.1, on the reverse strand, counting down.
GAATCGTCAAATTTGGAGTTAAAATGCAAAAGTTATGATTATTTAAAGTTTAAATAATCAATTAAATAATTTTACAGAGAAAAACTTTAATCCAAAAATTAAATAAAATTCATAATTAGGTAGATCTCAATTTTATACAAATTTAGAAATTTGAATCACTCAAATCGGAGTTGAAACGCAAAAGTTATAAGCGTTTGAAGTTTGAATCAAAATCTGAAATCATTATTTCGAATTAATAAATCATTTTCTTTTCGAAATTAATTATTGCGTCGGCTGGACACGTGTCACCTCTGATTGGCGGTGGCGTCGGTAATCCGTGGACTTGGTCCACGCCGGCTCAGTCTACCGTGGACTCGGTCCACGGCTCCTCGTGAGATCGACATGTGGGTCCGCCTCGGGTGACATCATCTGGCGTCGGCCGGGCTCGGCCACGCAGTCTTGCAGGTGGGACCATCGTGGCGTCCATCGGCGTCGGCCTCGGTGAGCGATCGGCGACATGCGGGCGCCATGACGTCGATGTGACGTCATGGTGCGAGTGGTGGGCGGCCGACATGCGGGCCCCGCGTGTCGGCGTCCACGCGCCTTGCGTGGGCGGCCCGGCGCGACGGTCGGCCTTCCAGACGCGTGGCGCAATCTCGGCCGTCGATTTGAAAATCAACGGCCCAGTTAGATTCGGCTCTCACGCCGTTTGGGTTAACGCGTTTGATCTGGACCGTTGAATCTAGATCGGACGGTCAAGATTGGATCTAGTGGTTTTGGACTAATCTCACCGTGAGATGACGCGTGGCGCAATCTGGGACGTTGGATCTTGATCGGACGGCTGAGATGCTTCGAGCGACGGCGATGGCGTCTTGGCGGAGCTACTGGCCGGGGCCGGGACGGCGACACGCACGGCGTTTGCGGGCTCCTGGCGAGTGAGAGGTCCTTCGCCAGTGCGTCTCGTCGCGGTGAGTCCGGATCTAGGGTCAACGGCGCGGGGACGGCGACGGCGGCGAACGGAAAAACCGCGGCGGAGGAGTGCTACAACTCCGGCGAGCGATTGCGCGCGTCGAGAGCGCTGCGGCGGCGGCTAGAACAGCGGCCGCCAAGGTCAAGGTGATCCTCGGTGTGATCCGGCATTAAATAGCCTCGCTTCGCGGAAAACGGAAACCTAAATCCTCACGGCGGCGGCGCGGCGGCGAGTCCGGCTCGGACTTCGGCGGAGACGACGACGGAGGACCGTCTACGTGGCGCAATCAACGGCCCACGATCGCGCGCGCATCGGATCCGGCCGGACTCAGCTCAACCGGTGCGATCCAATGCGGGCCGTTGGATCTCGATCCAACGGTCGGATCGAATAGGGTTCGGTCAAGTCACTTGGCTCGGTCGGACTCGGACTCGGTCCGGTCGGATGAACAGTACTTGACCCGACTTGATTTTCCAGCGATTTAATATTTAAAATAATTCCCAGAAATTCATTTAATTCATTAAAAATATCAAAAGACTCAGAAAAATTCTGGAAAATACTTTGGATCATTTTGGACTCAAATAAAATATTTCCAACAAAATTTTATTTGCAAAGTTTAATTCTTTAATTATTTCAAAATGGAATAAATTCAAATAAATTCCAAATAAATCCAAATAAATTCCAGAAAATTCCAAAAATTCACCAAAGTGCCAAATCACACATGAATTTAAGAAAAGCAAAATTTTGGGGTGTTACAAATCCTAGGGTGACAAACGAAGCATGGCATACAAATAATAATGACAAGGTGGCATAATCAAATAGGTTGATTAACTATTTTCCAAATTAACTGAAATCATTTTAATTGAACTAGCATTCAATAATTTGAAATAACATAATTTTAAAACATGGGATCAACATTATCAAGGCACAACTTGCATTGGAAAAACTGTTGATCTTGCTCTGAACTTGCTTCTTGAGTCAATACTTCACCCTCGTAACCTTTAGGCACTTTGTCATCTAGTGAAACAAATAAATAACCAAATAAATATCAAAAATAGAAAGCGATGAAACTCTAGAAATAAAATAAAATTCACCCTTAAATAGAGCAAAATTTTACAAATTTTTAGGCTCTGGAATCACCTCAATCAGAGTTCGTATGAGCAAGAACGAGCAATTTGAAGTTTGAAAATATATTAAAAATCATAAACCGAATTAACTTTTTTTTTCTGGAAATCCTGAATAATGACATCACGCTTGCGTCAGCACTATTTTGCATTTTGGCCGAATTATTTTCTGAAAGAAAAATCAGATTACACGCTGACATGAGCAAATTAAATAAATTAAAATAAATCTTTTCTGAAAATCTATATTAAACTGACATGTGGGCCCGGCCTATGACGTCACGGATGACATCATGCTGACATCACATATGATGTCACTGATCAACGCGGCTGGCTGTGATGCTTCGAGAACCGTGCATACATGTGGCGGTCTCCTACTGGTGATCTACGCGGTGAGATCTGAACCATCCACTCAAAATCGAACGGCTTAGATCTAACCCATCTAACATTACAGCGAGGACACGTGGAGACTCATTCACACACCTTTGTGGCTTAATCCTGACCATTAAGCATATATCCTACGATTCAGGTCGGATCTAATTCTTAGCGATGGGATACAGTGTGATCAAGACACGTGGACAAACCTAAGACGTTTGATCCTAATCCAATGGTGGACAAAACTCACAAGACTCCGGTGAGAGGCGGTGGTGATGCTTGGTCGGAATCGGGGATGACGACCCGCGAAGTGGCGCTCCGGTGATCCCCCAGTGAAGTGAATCCCCCCTTCGGATGTGGCTCGTCGTGACGAAGTCAGATCTGGGGTCAACAAGGCGGAATCTGGCGTGATGACGACTGAATGGAAGAAAGACCGCAGTGGATCTCTTTGCGAACTCCGGCAAGCGTTTGTGCACAAACAACGACCCTTGATGAGAAGTGGCTAGGACAGATGAAGCATCTCGAAACGGCGGTCCTCGTACGAGGTTCCATACGGCTTTTAAAGCCCTCAGCTTCCATGTACGGGCCGGAAAGGTGAAGCGACACGGCGGCAACGCGGTTTCAGAGTCCAGGTCGACTACGACGGTGAGCTCGTGAGGACGACGATCCACAACCGTACACGTGGCTTGATCAGTTGCCGCGATGCGCTCGTCTACGATCAGATCCCAACCGCACGATAGATCTAACGGATGCAAACCTTTAGTCCCAGGCTGGTACGATCAAATCCCGACCATCCATTTCGCATCCAATGGCTTCGGACACAAGGCGACATGGCACAACGCAGTAAATCAGATCGAGATCTGACGGTCTACACGCCCTAGGGTTAGGGTTTCGAATCCAATACAGCACGGGTTGGGTCCGGACTTGGGCTAACGGGCTAGGCCCGATCCACTAGGGTTTTGGCCCGTTAGGGTTTCCTATTTTCCGTATTTTTCTATTTAAAATAATTCTAGTAATTCAATTAATTTGAGAAAAATAGCAAAAATATCATAAAAATTCCAGAAAAATTATGAAAAATATTTTGAGACATTTTGAACTCGAATAAAATATTTCCAATAATATTTTATATAAAAAATATTTAAATAATTCAATAAAAGACTTAATTCAAATTAAATCCAAATAAATTCTAGAAAATTTCCAAAAATTCAAGAATTCCATAAATACAATAGAAGCAAAAAAAAATTGAGATGTTACAGCATGGCTTCTTAGTATTCAAACTTCTCAGGAATCCTAGTACTACACGGGTGTGTCAAAGTGAAATCAAATGCATTTTCGAGATTACAACGGTGGACACCTACATGCATACACGTGACCCCGCATATGACGTCGTTTACTAACATATGTCCTAGACATCTTGAATCGTGGGGGCTACGGATAAATCAATGACATCGCAGAATGTGCTCACATGGTTCACTGATACACACCGGTAAGCACTCAGATATGGGCAATTAGGAATTGATCGTGGATGGGTGGGTTACCAACGGTGGGTAGAGTCAAAAACTTTTACGTCTCCAACTAACCACCAAACTAGTAGTTCTAAAATACAACAACAGTACTCTAACTTTGTATAAAAAATCTAAAATACAACAACAGTCTAACTTTGTATAAAAAAGAATACAACTTCAACCAAATGTTTCTTTAGAGAGGATTAGCAATGTCATTTTGTAATCTGCGAAATTGATGGTTTGATCGTTATACTGACCGGCTAGGCTCGTTAACCTAGTGCGAACGTCATATCATCTCCAGCAATGCATGGTGTGCTTAAATAAGGGCCTGTTTGGGAGAGCTCCACTCCAAAAAAATCAGCTTCACTCCACCAACTTCACCATAAAGTGGCTCCATCATAAAGTTGAAGTAGGGAAGTGAGGTGTTTGGCTTGCAAATTAGATCTAGCTTCAAAAATAGATGGGTTTGATGTGGATACCCATTTGTGCCCTTGGATGTTGAATGGAGGTGGGTAATTACCTCATATGTGTAACTAGTGGCAAAGGTGGGTAATTACCTATGAACTTCACGAGTGGGTATGAAACAGTGTTTCTTGGAGTACCCCTTGAGGAGCTCCACAAAAACCATGAAGCAGCCCCCTAGATTCGCATTTTTTCTGAAATCGGAGTTCTGTGTAGCTGAGGTGTTTGGCTACACGAAGTTGGAGTGGAGCTGAAAATTGAGGAGCAGAGCTCTCCCAAACAGGCCCTAAGTAAGGGGTGTTTAGCAGAGCTCTAGCTCCACCGTTGGAGCTGTGGGTATAAGAGTGTTTAGATGGGTTATTTTATTTACATTTTAGAATAAAATATAAACTTAATTCATTTTATTTTAACCTCTAAGTTTCAGTTTTGAGGTGGAGCTGAGACCTAGAGCTCTGCCAAATAGGGCCTAAGCATCATGGACGATACAAGAAATCCTCCAATGCTCACTCAATGTTTGAAGAAATCATCAATGAACACCGGTCAAGGAGCAGTTGAGATGAGCTTCACAGTTTTTTTCTCCCGAGGCGCTTGACAGTTAATCATCTGGGAATGCAATTTAAGCAGTTCTAGAGGGTGTAGACCGTCCGATCGAGCAAATGAATGGCTTGGATCTTCCAAATTCATGCGCTACAGTGTTTGCTATAGTTGCTGCTACAGTGCGCTATAGCTGCAGTACTTTGCTACAATGTTTTCGGATCAATCTGAACCATCGCTTTTCGGAACTGCACAGGAACGTGTCCGTACGAAAACATATTTTAACTAAATAATTAAATTAAATTATATATTTTATAAAAATAAAATCGAACCATGAAGTTGCCATAGGCAAGGAATAAGTAGGTAATAACCTGAACAAAGGAGGTAGATGTGAGAAAAAAAGAGAGAGCTGCGGTTATGCTAGCATGTTGCTTTTCTTAGCAAGGATAGAAAAAGAATAAAATGGTCACGGAGAAATGAACAGATGGGTCAAGTCGATAGATATGATTAGGGGTCATCGTTCTCCCATTTTCTTCTCGGCACCGTCTTGAGATGAGCCAAGGTGAGGGTTAGTCGATCAGCCGCCGCCGCCGCTCTCCACGATGGCCTGCGACAATGATCCAACCCAGCCGCCGCCGGCGAAACGCCCAAAGGAATCAAACCCCAGCACCATCGACTCCCTTGGGGAGGACATCCTGCGCGAGATATTCCTCCGCCTGCCCGCCCTCACGGCGCTCATCCGCGCCGCCTTCACCTGCCGGGCGTGGCGTCGCGCGGTGGCCTCCTCCCCGTCCTTCCGCCGCCGCTTCCGCGCCCTCCACCCAGCGCCTACACTCGGTCTCTTCTTCGCGCCCTTCAGCCCAGCCCAAGCCCCTAACGTCCCCGCATTCCCCGTCTTCGTGCCATCCCGCCGCCCCGACCGGGACCTGGCAGCCGCTGTCCGCGGCGGCGACTTCTTCCTCACCTCCATCCAGGATCGCCCCGGCCCGCCACCCAGCTGGAACATCGTCGACTGCCGCGACGGCTTCGTCCTCCTCGACGATTGGGACGAGGGGTTGCACGTCTTGTTAAACCCATTGTTACGGCGGAGCCATGGCTTCTTTGACGCGCCGGATCTGGACATCTTGGAGGATCACCGTGGCTTTCCCGTCATGGTTGGCTCCCATTTGATCTACTCCGACGAAGACCCCACGTCGTTCCGTGTGGTGTGCCTTGCTCATGACGAGTCAAGGGTGAGGGCTGCCGTCTTCTCCTCGAAAACCTGGGAGTCGAGCACTCTACCATGGGTGGAAGTCTCGCCAAGGCCGCACAGGGACGATAATTTTTGGCTTATGAATGGCATGCAGGCTAATGGGTTGTTCATGTGCTGGGTTTGCAAGAATCGGGAGAGTGTGATTACATTGGACACGACTACGATGGAGTTCTCTGTTGCTGAGCTCCCACAGTGCTTGAAGGATCAGCGTCGCAGCTTTGTCATTGGTGAAACCAAGGACGGTGCACCTTGCATTGTTTATGCAGTTGAACTTAGCATTGGTGTATTGCTGCGCAGAGCTGACGATGATGGTGTTGAGAGATGGGTGCTGGACAGGGTAGTCCCTTTGGGCACACAGCTTGGTCAGGTCCTCGGGGACCTACCAGACGGCCATGATGGGCTGAATGTTGTTGCAATCAGGAATGGCTTCGTGTACTTGGCAACGTCGGAGATGTATCATGATCCCCAAACCCCTTGTTGGTTCCTGTCCCTTTGCTTGGAAACAATGGAGCTTGAAAAGCTGTTTCAGAGGACGTTTGATGGCGAGGTTTATCCCTATGTCTTGCCATGGCCTCGTTCTTTAGTAGGTGACTACGGGAGGTTTGCACATGATGTTCCTCCATGAAATGAATAGCTTGGCATCAGGCATGATTGTGAGAAAGTATATAACTTGGTAAAAGTGCGAGAGCAATTTCTTCTTGTTCACTGGTAAATCATAATGCCCCGGTGCTACTGAAAACTATTCACTTCTATTGAAGCTATATCAATCTGAGCTGTAGAATCCAACTAAGTTCCATGGCATTGAAGATTCATGACCAGTCTATCCTGTTTTTTTTTCTAATCTTTTGCATTATTAATGTTTGCCTTCACTTACCGTTTAAAGTATGGGTGTAAGAACTCTGAACTTGGTCTGTTTCTTAGATTGGCTACTGTGTCAGTTATTGTGTGTTGGGTGAGGTATTAGGAGTCTCTTTTGCTGTCTGTCTGCAACATCCTCCTTGCTCCTTACAGAGCACGGACTAATTGCGCTAAGAATGGCGGTCTTTATTATTGAAAAAATTAGCTTAGTAAATTGTGCACAGCACAGTGAGCACATCCTTTCTATACGTCATGTCTGCTTGGATGGCATTTTTGTGACATGCTTTATCAACCAACTTATATCTGCTATAATTGTTGTTTTCTAGGTAAACTGGTTATCCTATCCTATATATGAACTAACAAATTTTACGTGTGTTTATAGACTCATAAATGTTGAATGATGTGTCTTACTAAAAGTGGGACTCATTTGTTTCTGTGAAAGTTAAAACAGCTTTAGTTACCTGTGATATAGCATCTGCTGCGTTGCACTGCTCATCAGGGAAAGATGACACATGATTCATGGGATCATTACCTACTAGTTTAAGGGTTCTGAATTCTGATAGTTTGATAGCTTCTTTGATGTGATAAAGGGAAAGATCTGGTCGAGTATAACGCTACAGTCAGATATGTAATGTGCAGTGATCTCTCTAGCAGCAGGTTGACTAGATAGGTTCTTGGAAGAATAGGTTCTCTTGCTAGGTTGGTAAAACTGAATTTGTCTGGAAACATTTCTAGGTTGGTAAAAGTGAATTTGTCTGGAAACATGTCATGAAAATACATATTAGTGAAGATGGTCATTACAGTATTGCAGTCTATTAGCCTCTCGGAGAATCATCGTTGTAGTGACATTCCCTGGGTGCTCATCAGACGCTATAGAGTTACTTGAACTTGTTATATAATAATTGTCAAGGAAAAATGCCCTTGAGGTGTGATCACCGATGATTTGCCCTGTCTAATTTGGTGACAGCGCCAATCTTTGCATACATCATTTCCAAAGAATTTTTCGGAGATGTGACAATTCAAGGTGATTATGTGACAATTCAGATATCTTGGCTTTTCAATGTGGGTTTGTTTCATGTTTTTAGATTGTGCTTTTATTTGCTTCTGTCCATCATTGTATTTTCTTTTTCTTTTTTTTGAAATAGTCCATGATTGTATCTTCGCTTGAACGTCGGATTTATTCTGATTCTTTGGAATGTGTTCTTGCTCCGTCGTCTGCTGCGGCCGGCGGGGTCAGAATTCAGTGTTGTGCCAGGACAGCAGATGCATGTCAATGCCGGGCCTGGGAGACTTAAGTTTGGGCCCAATCGTGTTTCGGACTATTATTATCGACGCCCATTTTAACGTTGGACCAACTGGGCTTGGTCCAATGTCAATGTCTGTCTATCAAGGATTCAAATTTTGTTTTCGGACTCCATCTCGGGCCTGGCCGAAATCCGAAATTTCGGTGAGATTCGGAAATTTCGGACAAAATTCGGACGAAATTCAAAAACTAAAATTCAAATCCGTTTTTTTTTAACCGAGAAATCCGAAATTTCGTCCAAAAAGCCGAAATCTCGGCGAAATTTCCCAGTACTATCACACTTTTAATTTTTTAGGGTTTTTTTAACTTCGCGGAAATTATGATCTACCTACTGTCCCACATGGGAAATAACGTGAAAAACCCAATCCGGTCACTTAAGGTCAAATCCGGTCAACTTTTATACAAATTTTGGCCCATTTCACCGAAATTTTGGTCCATTTTACCGAAATTTCAGCGAGATTCTAGGGTATTGTAGCACTTTTAAATTTTTTAGGGTTTTTTAATTTTGCGGGGATTATAGAATTCGGAGGGTCCGAAATCCGAAATTTCGCCGAAAATTCGGCGAAAATTTGAACCCTGATGTCTACCCGATGCCGATGATATGCGAGAACGAAGAACCGCCACCGCCGTCGACTCCCTCAGCTTCACCTCCCCACCCGCCCTCCCTCACGTCGCTCGTCCCGCCGCCGCTGCGGCGTGACGTGGTGCCGCTATGGCCTCCTCTTCGCCCCTCCGTCGCCGCTTCAAGGCTCCCTGTCGAGGAACCGGTGGTATCCGACTCCAGAATCGAATCGATTGGATAAAAAAAAGGATCGGGAGATTTGGGAAGAATTAAAAGAACAGGGTAAACAAGACGCTAACAACCCAAGAAAAAAAAGAGACACGAAGAACAGTAAAGCAAGTGTTTAGTTTTCTCTTTCTATATCCGAATCGTAACAACCCAGAGCTCTTATATACTCTGGTCTTTCACCCCTTGGGTAAAGTTAAGCCTCTAATTTGTAATAGTTTTTGTAATTATCAACAGTTACATAACGGTGAATAATAATTACCAAACTCAATTACGGCCATGCGATTTACTTAAGTAAAGAGGTATTCTCTGATCTGGACCGTTGATTGATTGAACTGGCGCTTCTTCACAATTGTCTTCAGCTAGCTCCTCTGCTTCCTGACATTGCTCCCCCTTTGAGATCCTTGCCCTCAAGGATCGAATTGTGGAAAGATCTTGGTGATGAAGTCTACGTCCTCCCATGTAGTAGCTTCGGCTGGCAGGTTAGCCCACTGAATCTTCCACTGGACCACGGCGACATTGTTCCTAGGCACGATTCGGCGCTCCAGGACTGCAATAGGCTCAGTTAATATGTTTCCTTCTTTATCCACCAATGGAAGTTCTTTGCTGGGAATAGCTTTTGGTCCTATATGTTTCTTGAGCTGGCTAATATGGAAGATGGGATGAATCTGACAACCATCTGGCAACAGAAGTCGATATGCCACATGCCCAATCTTCTCCATTACTCGGAAAGGTCCATAAAATTTAGTATGCAACTTCAAGGTTCTGTGCAGCCCCAATGCATTATGTCTGTAGGGTTGGACCTTAAGATACACCATATCTCCTTCTTTAAACTCCCTCTCTTTTCTCTTCTTGTCAGCAAAAAACTTCCTTCTTGATTTTGCCTTCTCAAGGTTGGCTTTGACAGCTTCAAAAACAGCTTGTTTTTCACACAATTGCCTCCTGGCGTCTTCAGTCATAGAGTCGAAGAGTGTACATTCAGTAATCAGTGGGGGCTTCATTCCATATAATGCCTGGAAAGGCGTCATCTGCAATGACGTATGGAAAGATGTATTATACCACCATTCGGCCTGTGTTAACTAAGTATGCCATTTTCTGGGGCTAGAGAAAGCCATGCACCGCAGATAGTTTTCAAGACATTGGTTAACCCTCTCCGTTTGCCCGTCTGTCTGCGGGTGATAAGCACTACTCAGTCTGATTTGAACTCCCAGTGAACTGAACAATTCTTTCCAAAGTGTGCTAGTAAAGATTCGGTCCCTGTCCGAAATGATCATCACCGGTAACCCATGCAACTTATACACATTATCCATAAACAAATCAGCTATTTGTTGGACTGTATAAGGATGACACAACGAGATGAAATGAGCATATTTTGTAAATCGATCAACAACAACCATCACTACATCTTTTCCTTCAGATTTAGGCAACCCTTCTATGAAATCCATAGTCACATGTGTCCATGCCATTTCTGGAATTGGCAGAGGTTGCAAGAGTCCTGGATAGGGTACATTTTCAGATTTACTCTTCTGACAAACAGCACATGATTTTACAAAATCATTAACTGCAGCTTTCATTCCAGGCCAATAAAACAGTAATTTGATTCTCTGGTAAGTAGCTCTTTCACCGGAATGATCCCCTAAGGCCGAGTTATGGAAGGATGCCAATAATTGTTTCTTCAAATCCGTGCTACTGCCCACATAGATTCTCCCTTTATATCTGATTATGCCATTGGTTAGTGTGAACGGGGGAGAACTATCTGCATCAATTCTCATCTTAGTCTCCAGTTCTCTACACCTTTCATCCTCTTGATAACTTTGGACCACTTCTAATATCCACTCTGGTATGGCTGTAGTTATAGCCATTGCTTCTTCAGTATATGTGACTCTAGATAAGGCATCAGCCGCCCTGTTCTCTCTCCCTTTCTTATACTCCACTTTGTAATTATACCCAAGTAGCTTGATAAGAAGCTTATGCTGTACCCCTTCAGCCAATCTTTGGTCAGTTATAAACCTCAAACTTTGTTGATCAGTGCGTATTACCAAAGTTGAACCAATCAGATAGTGTTTCCATTTTTTTAGAGCTTCAATTATAGCTAGGGCCTCCTTGTCATACACTGACATTGCCATTGCTTTTAGCCCTATGGCTTTACTCATATAGGCGATGGGTCGACCTCCTTGCATGAGCACAGCTCCCAACCCGCTGTCACTGGCGTCAGTTTCTAGGACAAACGGCTGATTGAAGTCAGGCAGTGCCAAAACTGGGGCGTTGGTTAGAGTTCTTTTTATCTCAGTGAAAGATTGCTGTTGCTCATCTCCCCATTGGAATGCATTCTTTTTCAGAGAATTGAACAGAGGTCGGTAGATTACTCCGAAATTTCTGACAAATCTTCTGTAATAACCTGCTAGGCCTAGGAATCCCCTGAGTTGAGTAATATTTTTAGGTATGGGCCATTCTTGAACTGCAATTACTTTTTCTGGGCTGGTGGCCACTCCTGCTCCCGTAATGACATGTCCAAGGTATTCAACCTGTTTTTGTCCAAAAACACACTTCTTTTGGCAAACAGCCTATTCTCCCTCAGCACTTCCAAAATCTGTTTCAAATGCAGTTGGTGTTCCAATAGTGTAGCACTGTATATCAGTATATCGTCAAAGAATACCAGAGCACATTTTCTCAAGAATTTTGCTAAAATTTTGTTCATCAATGCCTGAAAGGTCGCAGGGGCATTGGTTAACCCAAAAGGCATCACCACATATTCATAATGTCCAATATGGGTACTGAATGCAGTTTTAAAGATGTCCTCAGTCTTCATTCTAATTTGGTGATACCCTGACTTCAAATCGATCTTTGAGAAAAGTTTGGCTCCATGTAATTCGTCCAACAAATCCTCTATCACTGGAATTGGATATTTGTTTTTAACTGTATTAGCATTGAGCTGCCGATAATCAATACACATCCTCCAAGTGCCATCTTTCTTTTTAACCAATATGGCTGGTCCTGGTGATGAATAAGGACTGACGCTGGGTCTAATTACTTGAGTTCTTAACAATTCTTCCACTAATTCCTCCATTGCATCCTTCTTGTAATGTGGAAGTCTATATGGCCTCACATTAACTGGTTTAGCATCTGGCACTAGGGGTATGGAATGGTCGCATTCCCTTACTGGAGGCAAGTCTTCAGGATCAGCAAATACATCCACAAATTGTGCTAGCACTTTGTCTATTTCAGCCGATGTTGAATATTCAACATTATCAGTGGCAAGTATTGATTTGGCATATATTACCGCCCCTATTACACCCTTCTCCATTAATTTATTCAACTTTTGCTCATTGATAATGCAATTTCCCTTGGGTGCAGTCTCATCATCAAACATTATCTTCTTCTGCCCATTCTTACAAATCCAGAATTGTCTTAATTTCAAATCTAAACTGACAGGGCTATGTTGATAGATCCAGTCAGCTCCAAAAATTATATCATATCCCTTCAACTGTAATATCCTGAAATCTTATTGGAATTCCTCTTCTTGAATCATATACTGACAATTTGTGCATCTAGAATTACATTCAATTCTCATACCATTAGCCACCACAACTTGCTCAGACTGATGATTACTAATTTGGCAATTAGTTCTTACTGCTAACTCCAGAGTAATGAAGGTTGCAGTACTCCCACTGTCCACCAATGCTATAGCAACAACCTTTCCAATATGCACCTTCAATGTGAATGTAGTGATGCAGGAACTTGTTCCTGTTACTGCATGTACTGACAATTGCAACAGTTCATCATCTGCCTTCTTGTGCGTGGGACTGCTAGGAGGGGTAGAGAAAACTTCTTCCGAATTCGGTTCATTCCTATCATCTTCATCTTCAATGCTAATTAGGTGAATCTGCTTGCTGAATTTACACACCTTGCTATGCCCCGGTACCCATGGCTCTTGGCACTTAAAACATTTTCCCCCTGACCATTTTGCAGTATTGATTGGCTCCAGTTGGTCTCCAGTACTCTTTTTTATATTTACTTCATTCTTCAATTCATAACTCCCAGAAGAGTTTGTCTTCAACTGATTTTCAGAACCCCATCCACTACTTTTCTTGTATGTCAGATTACTCTCATAATTCCTAGCATGTGCATAAGTCTCCACTAAAGTTTGTGGATTCAATGACTTCAGTGGTACCTTTATATGATTCTTCAGACCTGATATGAAATAGTCAATGAAATACTCTTCAGTTAACCCCGGGGTCTTTCTCTTAACGAGTCCCATCATCTCTTCAAACTTATCAATATAGACCTCTATACTTCCCACATGCATTAACCCCCTGAAATTCTCAGTAATTCCTATTCTTGTCTCAACAGCAAATCTGTGGCATATCATTTCACAGAATTGAGGCCAGGATATTTCACTAGTATCAATTTGATTACTACTAACCCACTGATCAGCCCTGCCGATAAGATAAACTTCAGCTATTGCCACTTTCTGCGCCTCTGGCATTTTTCCCAGTGCAAAACACTTCTCTGCCTTTCTAATCCAAGCCTCCGGATTACTTCCATCAAATTTTGGAAATTCCACCTTTGGCCCTTTGCTGAAACTGTTGGTATGATTGTTTCTGTCCTCACTTCCTTGAGTTTTCTGCGCAAAATGCCCCCATGGAACATCTGGCCTGCTAGGTGCTGGGTACTGTAATGGCTGATGATAATAGCTAAAGACAGGACGCTGGGTTGGCAAGAATGGAGGATTTGAAGCGATGAACTGAGGATTGAATGTTGCATTAGACATCACGGAAGGATACACACTTACTCCAAATGTATTTTCATTTTCTCCCGAAAATAATGGTGGTGCTGCAGAATAACTAGTCATAATCTGGGGAATACTAAATGGTATAGGTGGAAAGTGAGTACCACTAATATTTCCCACTGAAGAGATCGGAGCATAAGAATGACAGGTTTCCGGGGTAGAATATATATTGGCACCTGAAGCGGATGACCTTCTCTCAGATTGCCCCAGTATTCCGGTTTCATTATCCCTCATCGCCAAGGTACTGGTTACCTCTTTTTGCTCCATCTTATCCATCAACCTATTCAACATCTCCATCATACAATCAATCTTGGCAGAGTTACCAGTCAATTGGTTCTAGAATCCAACCATTTGCTCTTTAGTGATGTCCGAATCTTTCCCCATCTGTAGTTGGAGTTGCGACATTTCGGTTTTCAGCTTTTTTATTTCCTCTCCCACTTCTTCGTCTTTTAATCTTCCTGCTTTTGGCATCTCCACAGATCGAACTGTCTATCTTGCGAATCAGCTCAGGAATTTTACCAGGGAAACTAGTTCCCCAACCTAGCCTCTCGCAAATCCCCGATTAAATCTTGCCAAGGATAAACCTGGCTTTGATACCAAATGTCAGGAACCGGTGGTATCCGACTCCAGAATCGAATCGATTGGATAAAAAAAGGATCGAGAGATTTGGGAAGAATTAAAAGAACAGGGTAAACAAGACGCTAACAACCCAAGAACAAAAAGAGACACGAAGAACAGTAAAGCAAGCGTTTAGTTTTCTCTTTCTATATCCGAATCGTAACAACCCAGAGCTCTTATATACTCTGGTCTTTCACCCCTTGGGTAAAGTTAAGCCTGTAATTTGTAATAGTTTTTGTAATTATCAACAGTTACATAACGGTGAATAGTAATTACCAAACTCAATTACGGCCATGCGATTTACTTAAGTAAAGATGTATTCTCTGATCTGGACCGTTGATTGATTGAACTGGCGCTTCTTCACAATTGTCTTCAGCTAGCTCCTCTGCTTCCTGACACCCGACTGGACCATCTCGATTCTCGCGGCGGCTACATCCTCTTGGCGAACTATGATGCGGGATTAATGGCGCGACGGAGCGAACTTTTCTTTGTGATGGGGCATCCTGCCACCTTTGAAGGCCACCGTGGCTTCCCCGTAGAGCGTACCTCCCGACTGGTCTACTCCGACGAGGACCCCATGAGTGGTGCTTCTTGCCCATGACGAGTCGAGGGTACGGGCTACGTTCTCCTCCTCGGACACCCAGGAGCGGTCCATTCTCCCATGGGAAAATTGTGGCTTCCGAACCGCAGCATACAAGCGAAGGAACCGGTTACTCTCACGTCACGTCCTCTGGCTAGAAGGCCCACACGTCGGTGACCCAACGTCAGAGACACGACATCAGAGGATCTTATTTCACAAGCAAATGGGTTCTTGTACTGGGTTTACAAGAATCGGAAGTACATGGTTACGCCTGACACGGCAACAATGCCGGTGCCTGAAGAATCGGCACTGCAGCTTCCATTGTCGGTGAAACCAAGGACGGTATGTCGTTGCCTGGAAGAGGCGATGATGGTGTTGAGAGGTGGGTGCTGGACAGGGAGTCAGGGATTACCCTTTGCACACACAGGTTGCTCAGCTCCTTGGCAAACTACTGGACAACTACAATGAGCTCCAAGTTGAGGCAGTCAGGGATGGATTTGCCTAATTGGCAGCATCGGAGAAGTTCCGATATCCCGAAAACCCTAGTTGGTTCTTGTCCCTCTGCTTGGAAACAGTGGAACATGAATGAGAGTGGTGTGCATCCCTACGTTATGGCATGGTCTCATTCGTTAGTACGTAACTCTGGGAGGTTTGCACTGGACGATGATTATATAGGAATACGGGTTGGCTACATGTTCAAATTAAGAAAAGGAAATGCCATTTACAATACCTTCGTTTCACGGGTTGGCTAAATGTTCAAATTAAAAATCTTACCATGTAAATCAGGCCATGCCACTTACAATACCTTCGTTTCTTAATTTCTTCAGCTGATGGCAATGTGTTGACCCTCTGACAATCGTATAATCTTTTCTTGCAATAACAAATAAAAAATATGATCACATTTGGTCACATCAAAAGCATATTTAATTTTTTACTTAGCTTTATTCGGCCTAAACCAGGAACAAACTAAGGGCTTCTTGCTCCCCTTGACCCACTCGTCTACATTTATCTAGCCTCATCCTCCTCGGACGAGCCACTATTTTCGTAATCGATGAGGTTAACCATAGGCTTCTCTTTTTCTTTGTTGTTTTTAAATCTATCTTTAAAGTCTTTGTTCTCAAAGAACCGGCTTTCTTGAGCCAATACTCTATGTAGTAAGTAACGGTGAACTATTGGCCACCAAATTTCTCTTTTAAGGGAAGAATTAACCCTTGAAAGGTCAAATCGGCCAATTAGTTATCAGGCAAGGTAATACTAAAGCACCGATTCCTTATTTCTCAGAATCTTTTAATATAATCTGTTACCAATTCTCTAAACTTCTGCCGGACAGAACTTAAATTAGAAGTCCTTAACTCCAAGCTCCAGCAGAAAAAGTATTCATGTAATCGACTTTCTAAATCAGCCCAATTATTGACCGAATTTGGGACAATGTTGTGAACAACGTAAAGGCTGCCCCAGACAAGGACAACGAGAATAACTTCACTCTCAACCCGTCGGACTGAACTGCTTCGCCAAACTACGCAACAAAATATCTGACATGCTCTAGCTGTAACACCCCAGCATTTAATATGCCCGAATGCTACCAAACATAGACTAAGCAACCTCTAAATACCACAATTACAAGTAAATTACAGCAAAGGAACAAATGCTAATACCAAAAATTTCGGCAGCATCTCCTTTGTTTTTCCATGATTCGGAGCATCAACAAAGTAACACAAGTTATATCATAATGGAAAGCATCTAAAACAACAATAACATGTGACATAGCAACAATATAAGTCCAGGATAAAGCATTCAACCACTTAGTGAGCTAAACGAATCAAATAGTAAGACCGAGCACACAGTTAAGCAATTCTCCAAGTTTCATGGCAATACTTTCATTATCATGACTCCAAGTGGTAACACTTGTCTAATTTGTGTAGAGCTACGTGTAGATGTGTAGCTAACCCCTTTTTCCCGCATGCCGGTTTCATGGTACCTAAGAAAAACAACATAAACACAAGCGTGAGTTCATCACTCAGCAAGTATATTGCAATGGAACAAGAAAACACATTCCAATACCTTCATCACCACTTTTCACATACAACATCATACACATCTCATATTCATAGTGTAAGCATATCATTGACATCATCATAAATCATTCTCATATAACATCCTCATATAATGCAATGCAATGCGATGCACATGTCTCCTGGAAACTCATACCGGTATGGTTGAGTACACACCCGTCGGTGTGCACCCTCTCCCCCCTTCCATCCCGAAGATGGAGGGTGCCTACTCCTCGCTTCCCCACACCGCGGTGGATGGAATCACGATGTAGGACTTACTCATTGGCTTTCCGGATTAGTCATAACTTTCTCACCACCCGAGCCATGTAACATGCCATGTATGCATTTAGGCCAACATCATATTTAACTTGTACATTAACACATGGCATCATCATGGATAACTTGTACATTAACACATGGCATCATCACATAATAAACATACTCATCCTATCAATGGCAAACATTAAAGCATGGTATGTGAACATATCATATATTCAAACTTCAATCTCAATCAATCAAACAATCTACAATCACTACCCATTACAATACACTTGCCTCAACCACGGGCAACGGATTGGCGGGAAGTAGAAGGCACTCCCGGGGTCACACCACCTGCACATAGGTACCACACACTCACAATCATGTCCAAAAAATAGTACGCAAACCCTCATCTACCCCGACATTGCCAACTACTCGCAATAACCAAAAACAGAGGTTCTGTCCCGTCGGGACAGCAGCCTTCCAAAAGGCATAACTTGAGTTCTGGGACTCCGAATCAATTAAACGAGTACATCCTCGCGTAGCTTAGGAAATTTCTCAACTTTTTCTAGGTATAGGGAAAGACTGATTCGGATTCTAAAGTTATTTAATCTACAAAATACCGTGATCTGTTCCAATCACGTCATAGATTTTAACACGCTCGGTAAAACAGCCATAACTTTCAAACGGCTAGGCGGAATTTAACGTTCTTTATATCCACGGAAAGATAATTAAATTATCTACAAATTCTTCAACGTCTGTACAACCAAATTCGGAATCTAAATTGGCAAAAAACCGAACCCTAGGCCGACTGCTCATGCTGTCCGAAACAGAGAACGTGACCAACTCAAGAATCCATCTAATCTAATCAAATCCAGCACCACCAATTGATCTAAAAACTTGATAATCATCCTTAGAACAGTACCTAGATCAACCCCAAGGTTTTCCATGGTCATACCTTTGCCCAACGCACGAAATCTGAATGGATCTCCTCCCGGTTCGCTCCTCGCTCCTCGCTTCCAATGGATGGATCCTCGAGGTGCAGGGGTGGGGAGGCCACCCTAGGGCAGCAAGGGGGTGGAGGAGAGGTGGTGGAGAGGTGGGGAGCAAAGGGAGGCAAGGGGGCGCACGGCCACATGGGGGAAGAGGAGGGGAGGGCGGCTAGGGCAAGGAAAGGTGGGGGGCGCACCAATGGGGGGTGGGGCGCACCAAGGGCAGGAGGGGAGGCCTTTTACCAGCCCCCACACCCAATCCTAATCCTAAATGGATTCCCACTCCATCCCACCAAAGCCCACAACCCCCACTTTTAGGTCCAAACTCCCCCGGGAAGGCCCAAAACCCCGGAAAGGGCCCGGAAACGCTATTAACCTCCATACCCTATGGTTTTAACCTTATTTCCACATCTCATAATGTTTTTGACCTTATCATGAACCATTTATAAGGTTCTGACACTCCGTGGTGACACAACACTTCAAAAGGCCCAAAAACGCGAGTAAACCTCAAGCCGAAAGGTTTTATTCTCTAATTTCATATTCTATAATGTCACACCATACTGTAGTGTCACATTCTTCCCCCCTTCAACAGGATTCGACCTCGAATCCGAAGGACGCCAATAAAACAACAACAAAATCCCCAAGGGACAAAAGACTTCTCTGCAGCACGAAACAACCGCACGAAACCTCAAACCGGAACAAACAACAAGCGAGTTCTCAAAACCAACACTTGGCGAGAAAAGTAATGATCTAGATCAACTAAGGGCGACCTCTCACAGGTCGACCTTCACTTCTATTCCCAAACAGAATCTGCGTTTCAACCCCAAAGGGCTCCATCAACCCAAAACGCTCGAATCCTCACGGCAAACACTTCATGCTTCTATCACAACCAACCTGACTACCATACTCCATTAAACTCAACATGACATAATCAAAGGAAGTCACAATTCCTTTAACGACCTTTCTACATTCCCAAAAATTTCCATCGAGGGGAATAACTCATTAAGGCACACTTGCCCTTCCGATACACGATCGTACTAACATTTCATTCCATCCTCTCCCAGGCAAGACTCAAACCCAAAGCGTTAACAACCATTTTGGAAAGAATTCGGCAACAACCAAGCCAAATCACAAAGGAAGCATAAATCCCCTACACCACAACCACAATACCATAATTTCTTCATTCTTTCTTTTCATACTAGAAAGGAGTGGACATCTCGATTCATGACATGCATGCACACTTTTCAAGAGCACTCCGGATTAGTCATATATCCTTATATGACTTTCTCACCGACCTGGCTCGTCGACTCCTTTATGATTAATTATGCATAAACAATGTCTCGATTTCCTTTTTCACTCTTCATTCATCATGTAGCAACGGTACCGAATAGTCATTCACCAAATGACTTCTTCCTCGGTATCAAATGATGGAAACACAATTAACATCGAACGTTGTGGAAATTCATATAGACTATGACGGCAGCATAGTTGACAGTAAATCACCATGTCGTAAAAGAACCCACATCAATTGAAAACTGAACTTGCCAAACATTGCATTTCATCCAAATTCAACATTTTGGAAGAGAACATCAAAATTTCAAGTCGAGCATTTGCTCCCACAACCATCACAAACTTCCTCAAGGAGAGGGAAATTCATTCCCAAAAGGGGAACACCTTACTAACAAAATCACTTTGCAAAACATTCATAAAATCCACCTTTTTGAAACACTCGCAAAAATCACACATATTTTCAAAACAACTCCAACTCTAGCCAAAAGGAGTTACAAATTAAATCTCGACCATTTCCAACTTAACCCACTAAGACCTTCTGCGTCCTTTAACATTTACTCCAAAGATGATTCAGTGCGAACGCGAAGGAGCGCGATCCACTCAAAGACTCTTGGATGAAAACTCAAACTCACAACACGAACTAAACAAATTCGCCACAACCAAAGGTCGACACCAAACACTACGAGTATTGGGGAAACTCTGAAACTCAACATAAGGAACACCTCAACCGAAAGCATTCAACCAAGATGGCATACAACCAAACCAGTCCAGAAGGTTTTAAACACAAGATCAGCATGAAACCCTATACTTATCCTTTTAAACATTCAATATTCATTTTTTTTTCTCATCGAGAAACCCCTCAGGTTACAACAAGAGCTTCAAAACAAATTCTTTCTCTTATTATCTTCCCCAATACTTATAAATAAAGTTTATGATGCTTACAAAAAGACATCCCACGAAGACTAAGTCAACAAGGTCCCCACTGACCAACATAACAAATAACATCAAATTCTAGATTTGAAACAAGTGCTCCAACAAAACTTTCAGCGTGACCAACCGAAAACTTTCATACCACCTATATGTAAACGTCTCGACAATCGAAACTTATTCAGTTAATAAGTGACTTCAACATGTAAATATTATCTCCACAAGACAAGGTTCGTAAATATGATTTTACGACATACATTCATTAAGGATAAAATCATTCATCATGTTAATTATCCAGAGTTCACTCTATCACCACATGTTAAAATTTTCCTCTATTTTAACCATGGTTTTCAACAAGTAATCTAAACAATTACCAACACTACTAGGTTATTAATAACAACCAACGAGCAAAAATCATCAAACGACAACATTACTTTTAGCTACTTTATAGATAGGTTACAACAAAATTGTCACTACACAACATACTCCAACTATTAAATTAAATTTAATAAGTTAGACCAGCACAAAGTTCTTCCAATATCATCAAACTACAAAACCCATATCTTTCCAATTGGCCTCGACACTAGCATTTTAGGAACATGACTGCATACTTCCAACCATGCTAATATTTCGCAACAACATACATAGCAACTCTAATCAACTTCCAAATTAAAGTCACTAGGCAACACGATTAAATTTCTTTATTAATCCATTAGATTAGAGCATCTTTAACAACCAGCAAAGTTTCTTTAACAATAACAGCAGTCTACATCAACTTAATGTTCTAACTATGCATCAAGGTTTAAACTTTTAACATTAACGAGGATCATAAGCACTTTTAAAGCAAGGCAACAGATTCTAAGCATGTACATTAACCCATTCAATCATTCTCGCTAAGAGTAAACTACAACACTAGTAGTCTATTTATTCTCAAGCTAGAGATATTAATCACATTGAATTGATTCAACTCAAAATTTAACTTAGCAACACATCAATCCATAACCACATTGTTACCTATTACATAACATGCTAAACATCAATTCTTACTAGGGACAAACGATTTCAGTCAAAAGACTACTTACTTTCTTTGCAGCATTTTAGTTTTAAAACTCATCCCAAATTCATAAGGAAACTTGACTCTCAAAATTGCAATGAGATAAACCCAAACTTGGTCATGCAAAAGGAACTCTCCAAAACACTTTTCAACCTCAAAGGCTCCCATAGAGGAAAATGGTTGAAAGACAATTTTCTTAAAAGGGAACCAAGCGATTTAGTAATCCTTTTCAAATAAAACCTTAACACCAAACCCCAAACTTTCACGAAACAAGAAGGGTTTTCAAAGATGATTTCTCAAACCAGAAAATGACGAAATCAAACACCACTTACTCCTACAAAGCCACAGAACTTCAGCCCTGACAACCAGGTCTGGCATAGCACCTCAATAACTCCTTTAACTTCGGAGAAAGACAAACACAGAAATAAATTGAATGCTTCTTCCCCATAAAGCAATTAACAAACTAAACATCAAAACTGGAACGACGCCCAAAAGAAGCGCAACACTAGACTCCTCTTCTTCGTCTTCAACCAAGGAAGACAAAACCACACACCGCATACGGAACTATCCGCGAAAAACCAATACGAAACACTTTTCTTTAGGTTTCCATCAACTAAAACCAAGAAACCCAACCAAGACCGACCACAGAACGATAAAGAACCTCCGAAGGAAAATCCACAACCAAACTCTTCTATTTGACTCCAGTCAACTATCCGTTCTACGACAGAAAGGGTAAACACTCTTCTCCTACAAGGGTTAATAGTTCTTCGGTGATGGCGCTAACCGGCCATACCGTCAAACCTCACCCTTACTATGAACCAAAAGAGGTGATCGAAACCCTTCGGCACCCGAACCCCACTTTATCACCACAATAGGAACAATTCAATCATTTATCTCATAGACATAGCAACATGCATTATCAAATGAAGCATTCAATATCAAAGCTTAAATACAACATTTAAGCATAAGGAAACGATACCCATACCCTTTTTCCTACTGTGCATCCATTGTGTGTCAAATTTTAGATTAGTTATACCACTTTTGCAAGTTTTAATGTTGCTATCCTATAACAAAATTTTAGTTAAGACCTAAGCCATCTTTCTAAGTTATTCCACATCATATTTTAGTTGTACCCTATAGCATGACACTAAAAATACACATTCCAAGGACCTACAGCCCGCTCTGATACCAACTGTAACACCCCGGCATTTAATATGCCCGAATGCTACCAAATATAGACTAAGCAACCTCTAAATACCACAATTACAAGTAAATTACAGCAAAGGAACAAATGCTAATACCGAAAATTTCGGCAGCATCTCCTTTGTTTTTCCATGATTCGGAGCATCAACAAAGTAACACAAGTTATATCATAATGGAAAGCATCTAAAACAGCAATAACATGTGACATAGCAACAATATAAGTCCAGGATAAAGCATTCAACCACTTAGTGAGCTAAACGAATCAAATAGTAAGACCGAGCACACAGTTAAGCAATTCTCCAAGTTTCATGGCAATACTTTCATTATCATGACTCCAAGTGGTAACACTTGTCTAATTTGTGTAGAGCTACGTGTAGATGTGTAGCTAACCCCTTTTTCCCGCATGCCGGTTTCATGGTACCTAAGAAAAACAACATAAACACAAGCGTGAGTTCATCACTCAGCAAGTATATTGCAATGGAACAAGAAAACACATTCCAATACCTTCATCACCACTTTTCACATACAACATCATACACATCTCATATTCATAGTGTAAGCATATCATTGACATCATCATAAATCATTCTCATATAACATCCTCATATAATGCAATGCAATGCGATGCACATGTCTCCTGGAAACTCATACCGGTATGGTTGAGTACACACCCGTCGGTGTGCACCCTCTCCCCCCTTCCATCCCGAAGATGGAGGGTGCCTACTCCTCGCTTCCCCACACCGCGGTGGATGGAATCACGATGTAGGACTTACTCATTGGCTTTCCGGATTAGTCATAACTTTCTCACCGACCTTCCCGGACTAATTATGACTTTCTCACCGCCCGAGCCATGTAACATGCCATGTATGCATTTATGCCAACATCATATTTAACTTGTACATTAACACATGGCATCATCATGGATAACTTGTACATTAACACATGGCATCATCACATAATAAACATACTCATCCTATCAATGGCAAACATTAAAGCATGGCATGTGAACATATCATATATTCAAACTTCAATCTCAATCAATCAAACAATCTACAATCGCTACCCATTACAATACACTTGCCTCAACCACGGGCAACGGATTGGCGGGAAGTAGAAGGCACTCCCGGGGTCACACCACCTGCACATAGGTACCACACACTCACAATCATGTCCACAAAATAGTACGCAAACCCTCATCTACCCCGACATTGCCAACTACTCGCAATAACCAAAAACAGAGGTTCTGTCCCGTCGGGACAGCAGCCTTCCAAAAGGCATAACTTGAGTTCTGGGACTCTGAATCAATTAAATGAGTACATCCTCGCGTAGCTTAGGAAATTTCCCAACTTTTTCTAAGTATAGGGAAAGACTGATTCGGACTCTAAAGTTGTTTAATCTACAAAATACCGTGATCTGTTCCAATCACGTCACATATTTTAACACGCTCGGTAAAACAGCCATAACTTTCAAACGGCTAGGCGGAATTTAACGTTCTTTATATCCACAGAAAGATAATTAAATTATCTACAACTTCTTTAACGTCCGTACAACCAAATTCGGAATCTAAATTGGTGACACTACTACAGAACCGGTCATCACAAGCGGTTCATAACCGCTTTCAGAAGCGGTTTTAGAACCGCTGGTAAGCAACCGGGAGTGATACCCTTCGGGGTATCACAAGCGGTTCGGACAACCGCTTATGGTGAGACACCACAAGCGGTTCGAAAGGCGTCCAGGAAGGCTCGGGGGAGCGCCACGTGGGAGATCTTCACAAGTGGTTTGTGTTATAAACCGCTTGTGAAGACTTCCTCTCCACAAGCAGTTCGTATTACAAACCGCCTGTGGAGGTGCTCTCTCCACAAGCGGTTCGTATTACAAACCGCCTGTGGAGGTGCTCTCTCCACAAGCGGTTGGAGATAATAACCGCTTGTGGAGAGGCATTGTATATTATATATTCAATATATAATATGTTTTTGAGTAGGGTATCAATATGTATGGATTTTGACATTAAAAATACATAGAAATATTTGGTTTTTGTATACAATTAAATATATATTACTCATACGTACTCATTGAAATAATCACAGATCATTTACAGAAAAGTACGAACTTAATAGACTAAAAGATGGATAGGTTTGATGGACACATGAAATAATGAGCACTTTTACAAGTTTGATTTACACATAAGCAACTTTAACAAGTTTGAAAGAATAAAAGGGTGAATCTCGAGCTGATTTAATTCTTGCGTGCATCATTTGTTTACGTCCTTGGTCGACGTTGATGTCAGATCACCTGTCCTTATAGAAGGACAATCTCTCCAACCCGGTGTGTGGAACTCGCCGTCAGGGGATACAATCTCGTCAATAATAAAGCCAATGAGTTGTTCTTGGAGTGCTTCAACCCGGTGCGGCGGGATCACATCTTGCACATCGATGTTGGGCTGACAAAGAACGAAATTAATAAATCACCTGGTGCGGCGGGATCACATCTTGCACATCGATGTTGGGCTGACAAAGAACGAAATTAATAAATCTCTGAGCATGTAATTAAAGTGTAAGTATTAATTGATATGTGCACTCACCTCGTTGTCGCTTATGGGCACATCGCCGTGGGTAATATTTTGCATGTAGTGGCACACATAATAGCCACATAAGTTGTTTCCAGCTGTCTGTTTTAATACTCGAGTGCTTATTTGGACAGTGAATTCATTCTCGAATTTTTCCTTGTTGCTTCTTGCGAAACCTTGCGAATGCCCTGTGTGACGCGTTATTATGAATAGCAATTATCAGACTTGGAATTAGCAAGGTATTTCAATATAATAAGGAAACAATTGTATATATATTTGCTATAAACCTGTTTAGGACATCAATGATATACTGATATTGTTCCACCGGTCCCCTTTTTGAGTCTTGAACAATGATCTTGCTACTATCAAGCTTGATGACCAAAAGGATCCAGTGATACCTGGTCATATATTGCGACATATATATAACTAGCTAGCAGTATTATCAATGCCTTGGAAAGGAAAAGTTTATTAATGCGTTATGAGAACATGTAAATATACGTACATGAAGTTGAAGGGCAGAAGTATGTATGGTTTGTAGTGTTGTCCCATGAATGCATCTAGAACATAATCCTCAAGAGCCTTAGCGCTGTATCGAAATACGATCTCATTGACAATTTCCGGTCGAGGAAGCCCACGTTGAATATGTTCTGTTTTCTACATCGTTGTATCTCCATTCTCGTAGAAATGGATAAGTTATTAGAGTTGCACTTCTATGGTACAAGGAAGTAAATGGTAAAGTTATGAGCTTGATACTTACAGGCACCGGCTCATGAGAGACACGTTCATAGAGTCGCTATGGTAGATATTGTATATGTCTTGGTCGAGCCATATGGTGTTGTCCCCACGATAGAAATCTTCTTATCTCGAGAAGAGGAACATTTCTTTGTTGAGCGAGACTCTATCATGTACCATTCATGAAATTGTCGCATCTTGGTTGGCGTGTCCTTTATCTTATTTGGATCAATTAACTCCCGGCCAAGCTTATATTGCCATCGACTTCGCCATTGGGAGAACATCGATCCTAGAGCACCGGCTACGGAAGTGAGTCCTGCCTCCTTCATAAATCTCTCAAGGTTCTCTGATCTTGCCGCGGTGATCTTGATCTCTCTTCCGCTTTGCCGCCGCTTTGACCCGTTTACTCTTCCGTAGCCTTTATTGTTATGCGTTCATAGTTGGACGGCACAGGGAGTGGCATTGCACGACAGGTCAAGAAGTGTTCCATCACTTTTGGATCAACTTGTACGTTTGGGTCAGCTGACTTCTTTGGTGCGAAGTGTGCAGCCACTTCTTTGGTGACGATCGCGTAATTCTCCTCGTCGGTCCTATCATATGCCCTCTTTGGAGGTTCCTTTACCCTTTTTGACCGGCTGGACTGTGCCTTCGTGGGAGCAGGTGGAGTAGTATGGCTCTTGAGCTTCTTCCTCGGAGGAGATGGTGGAGGTGTTGGTTGTCGTTGTGGAGGAGGCGTCTGTTGTCGTTGTGGAGGAGGCGTCTGTTGTTGTTGTGGAGGAGTCGGTTGTCGTTTTGGAGGAGGCGACGCTGAAGGAGGCGTCGGTTGTCGAGGAGGCGTCGGTTGTTGTTGTGGAGGAGGTGTCGGTTGTCGTTGTGGAGGAGACGAGCTTCCTCCAGCCGGCGGCTCCGGAGATGACGCCTCCACGCCATCTGGAAATATGATCAACCTTTTTCGCCAGAGGATGATATTGTGGAGGTCCTGTCCAAGCTTGGTAACGTCGTCGCCTCCAGCAATATCGAGTACTAGTTCTTCAAATCCGCTCAGCACCTCCTCCACTGCGACCTTCGAGTAACCCATGGTATTGTGTTGCAGTGGAAGGTCCGCCCGTGACACCGCAATGCCATGCCGTAAGCCACCCCGATGGAGAGGTTGCGGCGCATCGATGTGTAGCTCACCTTGGCGGCGAACCCTTATGTCATCAACGGGATAATGGGCTTGCAAGTCTTCGTCCCCTTGAGGGCCCTGCGGACGCCAAGTACGCTCATTTCTTGTTACCGACGGGCTGATCATGGCGTCAGGTGATTGATTGGACCTGTGATCCCTGAAAGTTACTGAGAGCTATCCGCACTTGTTGCGCAACTTGTTGCGCCACTAGATCTCCAATGCTAGCCTGGGTTGCTCTAAGCTCCCGTTCCAATTGGCGCATTTTATTTGCTTCTCTTGTTTTGGTTCTCTGGCGGCTCTGTGCAGCGTATCCTTCACGAAACCGTACTTCCATGGTGTCTTGCCAAAACCTCATGTCCGTCCCGGGTGCTCAGGGGTTTGGAGGGCATGTGTTAGCTCATCGTTCTCTCTGTCTACCACAAAAGAGCCTGGCGAGGCGCTCGACGGCTTGTACAATTCTCTGGCCAACATCTTGTACATTTGGTAGCATCACCAAATCGCCATCATCTGCAAGGCTCCCCGTGACCCATGAACCAATTGCGCAGCGCTCTTCCCACAAAGCAAGAAGGTGTGACGTCCTTGGCCAATAATTCTTCTTCTTTCTTGTCCCATTTCTACTGACCTTGAGGTAATCACCGGTGCCGAGATGGTGGTGGTACTTCTTCATCTGTGCATTGGTCTTATTCTTCCGACTTGCGGCTGGCCTTGGTGACATCTTGTACTCCTCCAATGCTTCCCCTGATCGGCCAGATTAGGAAATTGGTTGAAGTCGGTCTTTCTCCCATACGCACGTACTTTTTCTTTGAGAGCCGACTTCCATGACTGAAATGAGAGTGCCATCTTCAACGTATAATTCTTGGCCTTGTCTCCAAACCCTTGAGGAAATGTGAAATTTTCCGAATATCTTGCCGGAGGAGGTCCTTGGTAGCTTGAGGAACTTCAGCCCATTTCTTGATGCTAATTGGGACGTGATCTCTTACGTGGTAACCGCAGCGTTGTTGAACGGCCCAAGCTGAAAAGAGGGCAATCGGCTTCCCATCGTTGTCAATATCGGTAAACACATGCTTTGTGGACGGCTTCTTGTTAGGTCCCCGATTCTTGGATTGGTTGCTCGATGTACCAGGCTTTAAATAAACAAACATATATATAACATGTCAGAGTGTATTCTAATAATGAATTGCGATTAATTAACATGCCCACAAGAATTATTTTCTTCTGACCATACCTCGGTGTTAACGGTGTCCACATTCTCGCCGGAACCAGTGTTACCGGCCACAGCGGCTGCAGGATAACCTTCATAGTCGGCGATGGAGTCTAACAGGAACTGTTCTTCCTCGTCGAAATTAGGGTCACCATGTGTTGGTTGTGCCATCTATAAATGTTGATATAATGTAACCTTAAATTCGAAAACATCTATAACAACATATATATATAGGTATACATATACCAACATGAGGAGGAAAGGGGACGTCGGTGAAAGAACAGATCTCACAGGAGTTGTTGTGTGAGGTGGAGGTAGGGGTGGAAATGAGTCAAGTTCACATTTTTTCGGTCATTTTTAAAATTAACATAGTTTAATTTAATATCATTTTATTTTTGGAATTGAGATAACGAGCCGAGCCAATCTAGCGCAAAATTCAATTTCAATATATATATGGTATTGAGCTAACGAGCCGATCTACCGCAAAATTCAATTTATTTTTGGAATTGAGCTAACGAGCCGAGCCGATCCATACACCATCACCAACAACATACACACATATATATATATATACAATGTCTCTCAATATATATACACAATACCAAATACCAACATACCAAATACCATACACCATCACCAACAACATACACACACACATATATATATATATACAATGTCTCTCAATACAATACCAAATACCAACATACCAAATACCATACACCATCACCAACAACACACACATATATATATATACAATGTCTCTCAATATATATACACAATACCAAATACCAACATACCAAATACCATACATACCAAATACCAACATACCAAATACCAACATACCAAATACAATGTCTCTCAATATATATACACAATACCAAATACCAACATACCAAATACCAACATACCAAATACCAACAATACCAAATACCAACATACCTAATACATATATGAACATAATTAACAACATACATACCAACATACCAAATACATATATGAAAATGCCTTGTGGACATTTCATCGAACACCTTATGGGCGATCAGAATAGAGGAGGTGGGGGGTACACACAGCTATACCTACCTCCTCCGGTGGGGTGGCGCAGCGAGCGGGCCAGCTGTGGTGGAGGCGAGCGGCCCGGGTGGCGAGGCGTCGGCGCGCCAGTGCACGAGCAAAGAGACAGCGTGAGCTGCAGGGCGCGCGGGACTTAGGAAAATTTGGAGGTGTGACGAAGGGAGAGAGCGCGAGCGTGTATAAAGGCAGCCACCTCTACAAGCGGTTCTTAATACAAACCGCTTGTAAAATGTTCTATAAGCGGTTCCAATTAATAACTGCTTGTAGAGAGAGATCTCTACAAGCGGTTCGTAATACAAACCGCTTGTAGAGATATCTCTACAAGCGGTTCCAATTAATAACTGCTTGTAGAGAGAGATCTCTACAAGCGGTTCGTAATACAAACCGCTTGTAGAGATATCTCTACAAGCGGTTATTAATTGGAACCGCTTGTAGAAGCCATCTCAGCGGTTATAATTGGAACCGATACATACTACTTAAAAGAGTGTGTTGCCTATTACGGTTGACAAGAACTCTCCTCTCCCCCCTGGCTAGCGCGGGCTCGAGGTCGCCCGTTCGAGCCCCACTCGCGCCCTGCCGGCCATTCTTTTTTTTTCTTTTAAACCTTTCTTTTTTTTTTTACTTTCTTTACCTTTCATTTTTTTTAATTTCTTTATTTCTTTATTTCTTTATTGTTTTTTGTTTATATTCTTCATTTGTTAAACCTTTCTTTTTTTTCTTTTAAACCTTTCTCTTTTTTTTTTACTTTCTTTACCTTTCATTTTTTTTACTTTCTTTATTTCTTTATTGTTTTTTGTTTATATTCTTCATTTGTTAAACCTTTCTTTTTTTTTACTTTCTTTACCTTTCTTTTTTTTTACTTTCTTTACCTTTGTTTTTTGTTTATATTCTTCATTTGTTAAACCTTTATCTTTTTTTTTTTTACTTTCTTTACCTTTCTTTTTTTTTACTTTCTTTATTCTTTATTCCATACGGTTTATTTCTTTATTGTTTTTTGTTTATATTCTTCATTTGTTAAACCTTTCTCTTTTTTTTTACTTTCTTTACCTTTCTTTTTTTTACTTTCTTTATTCTTTATTCCATAAGGTTTATTTCTTTATTGTTTTTGTTTATATTCTTCATTTGTTAAACCTTTCTCTTTTTTTTTACTTTCTTTACCTTTCTTTTTTGTTTACTTCTTGAGGTTTATTTCTTGGGGTTTATTTCATGAGTTGTTTATTCCAAGAGGTTTATATTTTTATTTATTTATTGTTTATTCCATAAGGTTTATTTCTTGGGGTTTATTTCATGAGGTTTATTTCAAATAAACACGTCTGATAGAAGACACGTCTAAAAATGATCACACAAGTTCAAATAAATAAGTTCATACAATAATACTACATTTTAAGTAGTACCATACTATGTCTTTACAAGTCTTCCTTCGTTATGATCGTGACGTATGTAAGGAGCATCCAGTCTGTGTCATTCAGGAGGCTTATGTCAACATCCACCGCAAAGGAGGGAGCTCGTCGAACTGACTATAGTCTTCCTCATCTGTGACGTCCTCAACTCCGACAATCCTTCGTTTGCCTTGGAGAACCACGTGTCGCTTTGGCTTATTATTATTATTATCTTTCTGCTTCTTAGGCTTGCTTGACATGTCTATTACATAGAAGACCTGTCTCACATCATTTGCAAGGACGAACGGTTCACGCCTATAGCTGACTTGCGTGAGGTCTACGGTTGACATGCCGTATTTGTCGACCTTTACGCCGCCAGAAGTCAGTTTGACCCATTGGCACTTAAATAGAGGGACCTTTAAAGGTCCATAGTCAAGCTCCCATATCTCTTCTATGAAACCATAATATGTGTCCACCTTTCCTTTGTTGTCTTCGGCATCTATACGGACACCATTACGATTGGTGCTCTTGTCATCCTGGGATCTGGTGTAAAATGTGTAACCATTTATCTCGTACCCCTTGAATGTCACGATTTCACTAGAAGGTCCCCGTGCCAATCGTTGCAATTGTTCATTGTCTGACCCTTTGAAAAGGATATAGTTTTGTAACCAAGCGCCGAAAGAATCCATGTGCTTTAGTGTTATCCAATCCTCAGACCTCCCAGGGAATTCACGGCGTAGAATACTCTTGTGCTCAACAACATACGGGTCCACCACAGTTGATTGTTTCAAAACCGTGAAATGTGCTTGCTTAAATGTAAGAAGATCATTGCATGCAATTGCTTTCCTTCCTACTGTCCCTTTTCCCCGTAGCCTACCCTCATGGCGTGATATAGGGACGCCGATCGGATTTAGATCATTAATGTAATCCACACAAAATTCAATCACCTCCTCTGTCCCATAACCCTCGGCAATGCATCCTTCCGGACGAGAACGATTCTGAACATACTTCTTTAGCACACTCATGTACCTCTCGAAAGGGAACATGTTGTGCGATACACAGTCCGAGAATACCTATCTCTTTGACGAGGTGAACAGTGAGATGAACCATAATATCAAAGAATGCAGGAGGAAATATCATCTCAAGACAAACCACACTTTGTACCACGTCATCCTGCAGCTTACTTAGTTTATCTGGGTCGATGACCTTATGCCAAATCGCATTGAAAAAAGAACACAGCTTTGTGATTATCCCCCGTACCCACTCGGGAAGTATACCTCTTATAGCCACTGGGAGCAGCTGTGTCATCAACACAAGACAGTCATGGGATTTCAGGTGTACGATTTTATTCTCTTTCGTGTTTATGAGTCTCTTTACATTTGATGAGTATCCGGAAGGGACCTTCACACTATTCAGGCACTCTATCATGCTTTTTTTCTCTTTTTTGCTTAGAGTGTAGCTCGCAGGATGTAGGTAATGTTGTCCTTTTTCTCTCTTTTCCGGATGTAGGTCGTTCCTCAGTTCCAAGAGTTTAAGGTCCTTCCGACCTTGCAGTGTATCTTTTGATTGGCCATACATATCTATGTAGCCTAGCAGGTTCAAGCAAACATTCTTCGTGATGTGCATGAAGTCAAGTGAGTGACGAACCTCCAAGACTTCCCAATAAGGCAAGTCCCAAAATACTGACTTCTTCTTCCACATTGGCGCCTGACCATCCTCATTCTGCACAGGTTTGCTTCCAGGACCCTTTTCGAATACTACTTTCAGATTCTTTACCATAGCAAGTACATGTGGCCCAGTACGATGCTGAGGCCTAGCACGAAGGTCTACTTGCCCGTTAAATTTCCTGCACTTCTTCCGCCATGGGTGACTCGTAGGAAGAAACCTACGGTGGCCCATGTAGACAACCTTTCGAGAGTTTTTCGTGTACATGCTTTGTCCGTTTCATCTAAGCATTGGACACAAGCTCTATATCCTTTGATAGTTTGGCCGACGAGTTCACAGAGAAGCAGGCGATCGTTGATTGTTACAAATAACAATGCACGTAAGGTGAAATACTCCCTTTTGTACTCATCCCATACCCGTGCACCATCCTCCCACAACGTCACAAGATCTGCAACCAATGGTTTCAGGTAGACATCGATGTCATTTCCAGGTTGCTTGGGGCCTTGGATCAACAACGACATCATGATGTACTTTCGCTTCATGCACACCATGGAGGAATGTTATACATACATAGTGTAACAAGGCCAGGTGCTATGGTTGCTGCTCAACTCTCCGAAAGGATTCATCCCATCGGTACTTAACCCAAACCTTATGTTTCTCACCTCTTGTGCGAAATGCGGAGTGCGATCGATCGACTTTCCTCCACTGTGATCCATCTGCAGTGGTGTCTAAGCATACCGTCATCTTTACGCTCTTCTTTGTGCCAACGCATCATCCGGGCATGCGCTTTGTTAGCAAACATACGCTTCAATCGGGAATCACAGGAAATACCACAACACTTTAGCCGAGGTCTCTTCTTCTTACGCTCCCCATCTATTTCACCTGGATCATCTCTCTTCACCTTATACCGTGATTCTTTGCACACTGGACAAACATCCAAATTGGCATACGCATTGCGATACAGGATGCAATCGTTACGACATGCGTGTATCTTCTGTACTTTCAGTCCCAAAGGATAGATGACTTCCTTTGCTTCATATGTAGATTCAGGCAGAGTGTTATCTTCTGGAAGCAACTTCTTTATGAGTGTCAACAACTCATCGAATCCCTTATCTGACACACTATTTGTGGCCTTCCATTGCATAAGTTCAAGTGTGGTACGCAACTTCTTGTGGTCCTGCCCACAATTTGGGTATAAAGGAGTTCTGTGGTCCTCTAACATGCGCTGGAATTTCTCGAACTGTCTTTCATCTGTGTAGTCTCCCTCACCGTCACGCAACATCTGGTCCAGCTCATCATCACCAAAGTCACTGAGTGTACCTCCCACGGAATAGCATTGCGTGGCGTCCGAGATATTTTTGAATCCCTCTTCTTCTTCCTCGTCTTCTTTATCGTCTTCCTCGTCTTCGCCATGGTTGGTCCAACTGGTATAGTTTGGCATGAAACCTCTCATCATCAAATGGTTCATAACCTGCCATCGCTGTGAGTGCTCCTTCGTTCTTGCAATCTACGCACGGACAACATATGAAGATGCCTGGAGGCAGGAATGCAATGGCCGATCGAGAAAAGCCTTGCGCCATCAATGAACTCTCTCGATCGACAGTCCGCATTGTACATCCATTGCCGGTTCATCTACAACAAGTAATAATTTCATATATTTTTTTCTTCTCCAAGAAAAACAACCCCACCTACACCTTCATGCAATTAAAGATCTACCTTTCTAATTATTTTTTTTATCCCTTTCTACCTTTCTAATTATTTTTTTATCCTTAACATGTTTTCCTATTTTATTTTACACACTACTAAGGGGGTGTTTGGGAGAGCTCCAGCTCCACCAAATTCTTGGAGTTGGTGGAGCTAGGTATTCCTAGCTCCACCAAATTCGTGGAGCTGGAGCTGTGGGTATATTAAGAATGTTCAGGTAAGTCATCTTGTTTATATTTTAGAATAAAATTATAAACTTAAGTCACTTTATTTCAGTCTACAAGTTTCAGCTCTGAGGTGGAGTTGGGATCTGGAGCTCTGCCAAACAGGGCCTAATTACTTCATTGCAATGTCATATTTTGAACTAGATCACCATACATCTTCATACCATAACAAAAACAAGCATACAAAATAAATTTTGGGGAACAACTTCATACTATACACATTTCAACATGTTCTACCTAGCAAAGCAACACATTTCAACATGAATAAATCATGATTTCTCCACATCCAATGCATAAAAAACAGCAATATGTAGGTGAGAAAGATGCTAACATGCTCTTACTGACCTTAAAACACTTAATTTGAAGCTAAATCACCAGCAATTTCAAAACAAAAAATTTGGGCAGCACCTCCCCGGAAGAAACGATTGCTCGGCCCTTCTGCATTCATCGATTGTTGGCTCGGGGAGGAAGAAGAAGTTTAAAGCGCTGGGCGGGAGGGATTCTAGAAGCGGTTTCATATACAAACCGCTTCTGAAGGTTGAGTTCTAGAAGCGGTTTGTATGTCAAACCGCTTCTGACTTTGTAGAAGCGGTTTGTATGTCAAACCGCTTCTGACTTTGTAGAAGCGGTTTGACAAACAAACCGCTTCTAAAACTAAGACTTCAGTAGCGGTTTGATACACGAACCGCTTCTAAATATAAATCTCTACAAGCGGTTGAGGTCTCAAACCGCTTGTGATAATTCATAAGCGGTTTGGTAAACGAACCGCTTGTGATGGTTGTCAACACAAGCGGTTCGTATGACCAACCGCTTCTAGAGACCCCCTCCCGCCCGTTGCGCACGAACCGCTTAAGTGCGTGGGCGAACTGATTCGCACCTAACCGCTTGTAATATACCGCTTGTGATGCCCGGGTTACGTAGTAGTGCGAAACCGAACCATAGGCCGATTGCTCATCTTTGTCAAAAGCAGAGACCGTGACCAACTCAAGAATCCATCTAATCTAATCAAATCCAGCACCACCAATTGATCTAAAAACTTGATAATCATCCTTAGAACAGTACCTAGATCAACCCCAAGGTTTCCCATGGTCATACCTTTGCCCAACGCACGAAATCTGAATGGATCTCCTCCCGATTCGCTCCTCGCTTCCAATGGATGGATCCTCGAGGTGCAGGGGTGGGGAGGCCACCCTAGGGCAGCAAGGGGGTGGAGGAGAGGTGGTGGAGAGGTGGGGAGCAAAGGGAGGCAAGGGGGCGCACAGCCACATGGGGGAAGAGGAGGGGAGGGCGGCTAGGGCAAGGAAAGGTGGGGGGGCGCACCAATGGGGGGTGGGGCGCACCAAGGGCAGGGGGGAGGCCTTTTACCAGCCCCCACACCCAATCCTAATCCTAAATGGATTCCCACTCCATCCCACCAAAGCCCACAACCCCCACTTTTAGGCCCAAACTCCCCCGGGAAGGCCCAAAACCCCGGAAAGGGCCCGAAAACGCTATTAACCTCCATACCCTATGGTTTTAACCTTATTTCCACATCTCATAATGTTTTTGACCTTATCATGCACCATTTATAAGGTTCCGACACTCCGTGGTGACACAACACTTCAAAAGGCCCAAAAACGCGAGTAAACCTCAAGCCGAAAGGTTTTATCTCTAATTTCACATTCTATAATGTGACACCATACCGTAGTGTCACACTAGCATCTTCATGGAATCATCCCCTAAAAACTTCACAAAATCGGAAACCCTACCATTGGGGTATAGGATCCAATCAATGTGACCAAGATACGGCTTTCGGTAGCCAATAGTCTGTCCCTTTGGCTGAATGCGAAACTGATCCCTCAAAACAGCGCTAATGGCTTCGGCCCAATCGGTTTCTTTGGTTGATGTTACCCATGCTTGAGGTGCTTGCCAATTAGGATCAAAATTAGTATGTTGCCCTCAAGTGCAAACTCTGGCTGGCATGGTGTTGGAGGTTGCAACTGCAAATGCGGTTGCTCATAGCCGATGTTCTGTCATCTAACCGTTGGCTCTGGTAGTGAAGCAAACGGCTTCGAGTATAACACAACCCTATATGGGTGCGGATTTGAGCAACCGAGTAAACTGGGTATGTCGGTAAAGACTGCACAGGGTCAAGTAAAGTCCTGGCTGATACCATCTCTTGTGCGATCTCTCTGAAGCTATTGGCAATCATCGGTTTAAGTGTAGTTACTAGAGCCGGCGACTGATTGACAAGGGCATGATGTATAGATTGGTTAATCATATCCGGTAATTATGCCTACGTGGGTACGTATCGGCTTACCTGTCTGTTCTCCACAACACCTGAGGTTTCCTTGTCGCCGAAGGTGACCGTCGGCAACGTGGTTTTCTGTGTGACTCCACATCAGGTCATCTGGTAACAATTCAATATCATCTGCTCAAATACGACCTTCTGATCTTTGATTTCTTTTCGCTGCTCGGGCGTTAAATCGTCCAATAGGGGGACAATTATCACGTCAGGATTGACGTCGGATGGGGAGATTGATTTTCCCATAGATGACATCGTTGTTGATTTGTCCCACCGGGCGTGCCAAAAGTGTGTTGACACCAAAAAACATGACGAAGGGTTAATCTGTAATCAGCACACGCAAACACCGAGTTTAATTTGGGTGCGGGCATGCCAGCCGATTTGATCCTGCAATTGGCAAGATGAACATTTAATTTGATATGCCTTTAAGCCAATGTATTTTCTAATAACAATCTAATCTAAACAGATATTCAAGCTGATTAGACGAAAAGTAGCCGATAAATCTAAACAATCTGATTGAGTTGATTAGATAAAGGATAAAGTTAGATTTTTTTTCCCAAAAAAGATGATGCGCAACAAGATCTAAGAAAAAGCAAATCTGGGTGGTGTAAGTCGACGAAATCAATAATCGATGATACCCAACTTTATTGGTCAAACAAATTACAAAAGAAGGATTACAAATCTAGAATAATAAGCCTAGTCGATGGAAAGTAAAAAAGTAATACAAGTTGATTGATTGAATATTTGATCCCCCTCTATATTGCCTATCGTCTTCTTTTATAGCATCCAGACCGACCGTGCCTTTCTTGAACTCTCATAAAATACTATCCGTATCAGTTTCAACTTCCCCCAAAACAATCTTTCCTTTGAAATCGTTATCGTTTTTTTTTCCGATCTTACTCTTGTTGTAATTTATATCGGTCGTAATCTTCTAAAATAATATCTACTTTGATCCGACATTGGTCTTATCTTAATTCCATTTTATTCCAAACAACTTATCAAATTAGTAGTCTTGGCCAAATCGGCCATACGCTAAACTTTGATGTCAGCAAAAGCATACCTGAATATATAGTCATACGCTACTACAAACACCTAATAGGTGCCAATGTATTTGTGTCAGTTTTTCTGGAACCGACACAGATAAAGTTTTTATGTCGGTTCTAAAACTCAAAATGACGGGAATACTATTTGTGTTGGTTGTTAATTACAACCGACACAAATACTATTTGTGTCGGTTTCTAAATGGAATCGGCACAGATATAAACTTATTAGTGTCGATTGTAATTACAAACCGACATAATTTTTTTTTTAATTATTAGTGTCGGTTTGTAAATGAAACCTACACAATTCAGGGTGTCCTATTGTCGTCAGTTTCTCAGTTGTATTTGGCTGTCGCTGTGTATTGTTATGACATGTAAAAGCATTCATCCCCTAATTAGGTTGTGTATCTGCTTCCACATTTTATATTCGAGGTATGTTTTGAACAATGTAGACGACCAATATTCAACTGTTATGATTTATTTGTTGTGCTACTGCTCTCATAGAGTTGATTGTTGATCCAAGAAAATAGGGAAAAGATGCATTGTAGTATAGAATACTAATTTCTTACTGCTCCATGCCTTTAAGTATTAAAATCCACATATAGATGTCTGGTGTTGAGCCTATGGATGCGTGAGCATAAACTACCGAGTCAGCAGCAGTAGGCCAGCACCAAATTCCTTGGTGCTGACATGCACAAGCACGACACCAACATTGTTGGCGCTACCCTCAAGCACTCGACAAAGTCATGCCTTAAGCAAATACTCTAAGTAAACACAGGAAGCTCTACATTCCTAACAGCACTGTAATGTGAATTTAAATTCTACAAGGGCTAGTGCCCATTAGAAAGCAACATGGAATCAAAACTTCATAATCTGAAATAAGCAAGTAACTTGTTTCCAATAAACAAGGTCTATTGTGACTTAGAATTATAGTGAATCAAACCAACAAATACAGATTGATCATAAAAAAACTGATATAATCTTGACAAGATATGCTGTCCTAAATCAATATTTTAAAGTGCAATTTGGACCTCACAAGCATAGAAAACCTGGCAAAATGGGCACTGGCTAATGATTGCAGAATATAGCATAGAAAACCTCACAAGCATATAATCTTGATAAGGCTAGTTTTGTTTGCTATGAAATCTAGTTTTCTGTAGAAAATCTTTAGTTTGCTGATTCTAATGAGGGTATTGGATGGCTCTAGAAACGCGGTTACAATTTTACAACTAGTAAAATAAAAATGGTTTTACAAGCCACCGCAATTCCAAACACACTAAATACATAGTTGATGTCATTAATTTCCATACATATTTGAATACTGTGCCCCTTGCTACCTACTAGCTCTTCCTCAATGAACCTTATAATTGAATAATAATGGCAACTGTGTAAACATTGGTGAATTGAGGCAATTTATATTGCATAGTTGTTAGTTGTAACCAGTGGCGGACCCAACAGGGGGTCAAGGGGGGCTAGGGCACCCCCTACCTCCGATAAAACCATGGGTACCCCCTCTAGCACCCCCTATCTATCGTGGGGCACTTTTCGAAATTGTTGTACTTTGTTTGATTTGTTTGTCTTATTTTAGTATTGTATTACTACCAGTTAGCACCCCCTAAATTTATGTCCTGGGTCCGCCACTGGTTGTAACTGTTAGGAATATATGTATATATTTGCATTAGTTCTTTGTATAGGGTGTTTTTTTTGCTTATTGATATGCCTTGTACATGAATATACTTTGGTCATTGTGGCATATCAGTTTGTCACCATTTGTGATCTATTGATTTTAAGAAGTATGCTTTCAAAGCAGATACCTTTTAAGCTTACTCTTATTTGGCTAATACTGTAACATATCAAAATATGATATTTGTAATGCAATGATATATATATATATATATATATATATATATATATATATATATATATATATATATATATGATATTTTGACACATCATGTTGTTCCAGATGGCATGGCTAGCAATATTCCTGAGGCTAGCCAAAATGCCGATTTTTATTTTTTTGGTCTGGCATCATTTGTGTCGGTTCTTGGTATAAACCGACACTGATACGTTGTCTATTTGTGTCGGTTCTCGATTTGAACCGACACTAATATGCTGACTATTTGTATCGGTTCTTGGTGTGAACCGACACTGATATGTGACTATTTGTGTCGGTTCGTATTTAGAACCGACACTGATAATGTTATTTGTGTCGGTTCCGATTATTACTATCGGTGATGTCGGTTCCGAACCGACACAGATGAGCATATCCTTAGTAGTGATAGTGGCTTTCATACCTATCTCCGATAGAACTAACAAAATAGAAACTTATGACTAGTAGACTCATACGTAAACATTCAAGATCTATTTCATTGGAAGGGAAAGCTCACTAATCTATGGATTAGAAAGCAAAAAAAAAAATGTATTGTTTGGTGTAATTGGTTCTTCTATGGCTTGGGATCAAATTGATTATTACGACCTGTTCAAGTCGTGCGGACAAAGAAACTACCCTATCGCGCACAAGGTTTCAAATTTTGTTTTGGTATAAATCTCGGAGGGGACCGAAATCTGAAATCTCGACGAGATTCGAAAATTTCGGATAAAATTCGAACGAAATACAAAAACCAAATTTCAAATTCATTTTTTTTTTCAATCGAGAAATTCAAAATCTCGACCGAAATCAGACCGAAATTTTAATCCTTGATACGCACTATGTCCCAGGCTCCCAGCACCATCATTATCTGTTGGACGCAACAACACGTCAATTCTGTAGCCAATAGCATAAACAATACAAGGCGACAAATCCTTTGTTTCACCTACAATAAAGCTGCTGCAACGGGGATTCTTCCGATCCCGAGAGAGCTCAGCAACAGAGAAACTAGTACAGGACCCATTCGCTTGCATCTAGAGGTAGTCATTTGGACCATGCTTGTATGGGAGTCCGAGGTACGACAGACATGGCACGGCCTAAAGCCGCCCAGTATGTAGTGAGCCATACCATGCTAGGCCCGGTTCTCGAGCATGATGGGTGGCATGACTGTTTGGGTCGGATTCGTGCCGGTCTGGCACGGTAGCAGCACACCGGTACGCCAGCAGCACACGGCACAACGGGCACAACGCCATTGACATGGGCCCGCGGCAAGGCACGGCGCCACCCCAGCCTTGCCTCCCCGCGTGCATCGCCTCTGCCGCCGTGCTGTTCCTCGCCTTCCTCGCTGCTTCACTGTGCTTCGCCGTGTTGCGGCCACCTCGTTGTGCCTCGCCTGCGAGCTGCCACCGCTGCTTCATCTATCGCATCGCCCGGCTCCTCCTCGGCTTCCTCAACTACCTCGCCCCCTGCCTCACACGCCGCCCTGCCGAGGGGAGAGAGAGGGGGCTGTCAGCCGGACCAGAGGGGAGAGAGGGAAGGGAGGCGGTGGTGCAGAGGGGAGAGAGAGGGAGAGAGGGGGTGCGGGGGATAACTTCGGTGTCATCATCGTCGTGCCCCTTGGCGGACGCACCAAGCTCGTGCCGCCTCACCTCCCGCCATGGCCACCCTAGCCCACGCCGCCCATTCGAGGCCGCCACCTCGGTTCCTTCGCTGTGCCGCCACTCGACCGTGGTTGCCTCGGTTCCCCCGCTGCGCTGCCCGGCCGAGGCCGCCTCGACTCCTCTGTTGTGCCCTCGCCACGACCGCTTAGCTCATCTCCCTCCGTGGTGTGGTGAGCCGTGAACCGCGGGAAAAGAGGGAAGAAAAGGAGGGAGGGAGAGAGAAAGGCGCAACCGCGCAAGAGCCGAGGGGGAAAGAGGGCTAACCACGGGAGCCAAGGGAAAAGGGGGGCTGGGCGCGGGAGCCGAGGGAAATGGGGGAAGGGAAAGGGAAATTATGTGAAAAAAGAGAAAAGAGGAAAGAAGAAATAAAGAATAACATAAAATTATGAAAATTCAAGTAATTAAGTAATTCAATGCATATGACAGAGTGTGCCCTACAAAACCAAAAGTAAAGTGTGCCCTACAAAAGTGGACAGGTTGAGTAGTTCATAGGGAAGGCTACTGGCTAACGTTGTTTCAAGAAAATAGAATATAGGGGATGCAGTGCCACTATATCGATGTTAGAGCACTAGCCACCACTGTGAACTCCAAGCTCCAGATTATCATGGAAGGATAAATCATCTAACCCTTTAGTTATGGGATAGAGAGAGAGAGAGAGAGAGCTGAGAGAGATTAAAAGAGACGGGCAAGAGGGGAGAGAGCTAAGAGAGATAGAAATATATATAAATTAATTATCAAAGTAAAACATCATTTCAGTAATGCTAATGAATCCCAACATTAAGAAAAGTTCATAGATACCTTTAGAGAAAAGAAATGAAGAGATTCCCATCGAGCAAGAGAGGTTGAGAGATTGTGTGTGAGAGAGAGAGAGAGGAGAGAAAGAGAGCGAGAGAGATTGAGAGAGAGAGAGAGAGAGAGGAGAGAAAGAGAGCGAGAGAGATTGAGAGAGAGAGTGTGTGTGATCGGGGAGAGAGAGAGTGTGTGTGATCGAGGAGAGAGAGAGAGAGAGAGAGAGAGGGAGAGAGAGAGATTGAGATAGAGAGACTGATCGGACGAGAGGGACTGGGAGTTTGAGAGAGAGACTAATCATCGAGAGAGAGTGAGAGAATTAAAAGAAAGTGTGCGATCGGGCGAGAGAGAGAGAGAGAGAGAGAGAGTCTGATCAGACGAGAGAGATTGAGAGAATGTAACACCCCAATTTTTGCTTTTCTTGAATTTAGATGAAATTTTGCACTTTGGTGAATTTTTGGAATTTTCTGGAATTTATTTGGATTTAATTTGAATTTATTCCCTTTTGAAATAATTATAGAATTAAAAGTTATAAATAAATTTTTTTTGGAAATATTTTATTTGAGCCCAAAATGTCTCAAAGTATTTTCCAGAATTTTTCTGATTATTTTGCTATTTTTCTTGAATTATTTGAATTTCTAGAAATTATTTTGAATATTAAATCGCTGGATAATGCCGAGTTGGTTAGTATCGTTTCATCCAACCGAATCGACCTAAGTCGACTGAAGTCCGACTCGAACCGACTCCGACCAAAGCCAACCGAACCACGGCCAGCGTGGCGTTGGATCTCGATCCAACGGCCACGATTGCGCCACGTCGCCCAATCCGAGTCCCGTTCGGATTTCGCCGCCGCTGTTGAGAGGGCCTTAGTTTCCGCGGTTTTCACGGAAGCCGAGACCCCTATTTAATGCGTTGCCGCCACCATCGTGTTCCTCTCTTCCGTGCGCACCCGTAGCCCTAACCCACCGAGCCCGAGCCGCCGCCGTTCACCCGCTAGAGCTCGCCGAAGTTGGATTCGTGCTCCGCCGCGGTTTTCCGCTGTTTTCGCCGCTGTCCGCCGTCCTCCGCCGTCACCGAGCCCAGATCCGGATCCGCCGCGTCGAGGGGTACCACTCACCTCGCCGGAGCGTGCCCGAAGCATCGTCAGGCTCGTCATCGTCTTTGTCTCCGGCCACCGAGCTCCGCCGTGGACATCGCCGACATCGCGAGCTCCGTTAGCCGTTAGATCTTCATCGGACGGTCACGGTGAGTCCACGTCACCCCGATCGATTTCACATTGCGGTTTCTAGATCTAATCCCAACCGTTGGATCTAGATCCAACGGCTTATATTTAGCCACGTAGCCATGAACTGCACCGTGTCTAGATTAGGTCTCAGCCGTTAGATCTAGATCGTACAGTTAGTGTTAACCGCGTTGTAGCGTTAGATGTGATTTTGGCCGTTCAATCGAGATCGAACGGTGTTGGTTGTGCCACGTGTCGCCACCCGGGTCATGCCACGCCACCCCACGGTGAGGCGAGATCCCGATCGGATCTCGACCATTCAATCTAAATCGAACGGTCCAGATCAACCGCGTTATTCCAAAACGTGTGGGATGCGATCCAATCTGGACCGTTGATTTTCAAATAAACAGCCCGGATCAAGCCACGTGTCTGGAAGTTGGACCGTCGCGGTCCACGCGGGTCAGCCGCGGTCACCGCTGACGTCACAGGGCCCGCGTGTCAGCAGGATAGCCAGCCAACCGTGACCGCGGACGCCATCGCCGACGCCACGGTGGGGCCCGTATGTCGCACGTCGG
The DNA here is from genome assembly GCA_036346355.1 of Rhipidocladum racemiflorum. Taxonomy (NCBI): domain Eukaryota; kingdom Viridiplantae; phylum Streptophyta; class Magnoliopsida; order Poales; family Poaceae; genus Rhipidocladum; species Rhipidocladum racemiflorum. The sequence continues at coordinate 3,514,111 of CM070569.1, read as the reverse complement.
TACCGAGTGTGGTGACGTCAGCAGCTGACATCATCCCGTGGGTCCCACGTGTCAGTGACACGTGAACCCGTGGACCGGGTCCACGGTGGACCAAAACCGAACCGTGGGCTGAGTCCATGGACCGCTGACGTCATGCTGACGTCATAATTCGATTTTTCAATAGAAAAATAATTCGGTGGAAATTCCAATCCCGTGCTCACGTCATGTTGACGCAATAAATGGTTTTTTCAATAGAAAAATAAATGAATTAATTCGGTTTATTGGTTTATTTGAATTTTCAGACTTCAAACGCTTATAACTTTTGCGTTTTAACTCTGATTTGAACGATTCTAATTTCTAAATTTTTATAAAATTGAGATATACTTAAATATGAATTTTGATTAATTTTTGAACATGAAATTTTCACTGTTTATATTTAATTAGTAAATTCTTTAAACTTTAAACAATTATAACTTTTGTGTTTTAACTCCGATTTGGGCGATTCAAATTTCTAAAAATTTGTAAAATTATGCTCTTTCTGTTTATGGACTTTATTTGAATTTTTGAGGAAGGTGCATGTACTGTTTTATTTATTTATTGTTATTTGCACGTGTTACGAGTAGACGTTGAAGTACCCGAGGGCTTCGAAGGTGAAGTGTTGACCCAGGAGCCAGCTCAAGATCAAGAACAAGTACTTTTTGAAGGCAAGTTATGCTTTGACCATTTTGATCCCATTTTTGAAACTAATTCAATTTAAATTATTGCATGCTAATTTAAATAGAAATTGTTTAAATTATTTCTGGGAATTAGATAAATGCCAAATTGCAGTATGACACCTTGACTATTTAATTATGTGCCATGAACCCTGGCCACCCTAGTTGTGGAATATTTAGTTGGACATTATTAAATTGCCAACATTGGGTATTTAGACTGTTGTAGTTATTGCTTAGGCCTGCTACGTGCACACGACATGATTTTGGACAATCAAATGTTAATAATGACTTAATGAGATATTGAACCGGTTTTGAAGAAGTATCATGTGTTGTGATTGTTGATGGCACGTGGTGCATGGTAATCAACTGGATTTGATAAATAGATTTAGACGTGGGCAAGTGACAAGAATGATATGGTGGGCCATGAGTGGCACCGGGGATGTCGTTTTGATTCTTCGGGTAGTCTTGCCCTGGTCACCCTAAGGACTTAACCTTGCAAGCCTTTGATCTGAGTCAAACGTGCAACCACATGTCCGCAATGGGACGAACCTAGTTGAGTAAGTTACTAATAACTTGCCTGTGATACCTCGGGGTGTCAACTACACCTTTTGTGTAGCTTGAAAGGAGAGCGTACCAGTGCTATGGCATGGTGCCCGTCCAACGGTATGTCGGTCCCATACTTCGCCTCTGCTAAGGGAAGGGATGGTATATGACAAAAGCCGGAGAGGTTCACTTGTATAGTTTGCGGTATCTGAAATGCTTTGTTACGATCACTCACCTTTGTGGTGTTTGACTGTATCTTGTGGGTAAAGTGCATAACCTCTGCAGAGTGTAAAATCTATTCGAATAGCCGTGTCTGCGGCACTGGACATTGCTCGGGGATTACAGTCAAGGGTTAGACTTTCTTGAAAACAACTCTGATTTGGAAAGTTTGGTTGGGTTAAATAATGACGTTGATGGAAATGTGAATTAGGAAAGAAAAAGTGTTCACTTAACTCCTGGAAAAGCTATTGATATTACCTTTACTTTTACTGCTGTTGAATCTACCTATGTTATTTGCTAAATGTTGTTTTACTGCAAATGTACCTGTTAGCCTATTCTTTGTAGTTAGCCATGCATATAGAATATTAGCTGCATTCTGTGCATGACTTGCTGAGTACCAAGTACTCACCCTTGCCACAATACAACATCAGTTGAAGGAGAAGCAACACCAGCTTTGGAGGAATAACTTCAGGAGGAGCCGTCTATCTAGGGAGCGAGCCCAGTCAGTTGCCAGTGGTATACTGGATGGTGCCACGTTGATGCTTTTATTACACTTCAATTTATTTCTTTAATAAGTTTTCGCCCTGTGTGGCGTACTCTTGTAACTTGACCATAAGGTCGAGCAACCAGTTTGGTTACCTTAATTAAAGTACTTTATTACTATCGATGTGTATGATTGTGATATTTACCGATGTTGAGACTGTGTGCACTAGCGTGATCCTAGACTAGTGCTGAATACAAAGAGGGTTCGGATTTGCAAATTCAGGACCCGACAGAGAATGAGAGAGAGACTAATTGGATAAGAGAGACTGAAAGATTGAGAGAGACTAATTGAGTGAGAGAGAGCAAGAAAGATTGAGAAAGAGAGCGAGAGATTGAGAGAGAGACCGATGGGGGGGAGAGGGACTGAGAGAGAGGAGCAATGTTCAAGAATAAATAAAATTTAGTTCTTTTTCTCTAATAGTTGTGTTCGCCGCCTCTGCTCTGTGCATTTTCGCTCCTTTCCTCTCGTTACAATAGTGCACCTGGGGCGGGCCTGGGCCGGCACAGCACAAAACAGGCACGAAGCGCAAATAGACCATGTCTAGGCTCACCGAAGGCGAGCTGGGCTGGCATGGTACGGCACGGCAAGCACGACTGGCCGTTTTGACCCGATACGATTCAAGCACGAAGCACGATTGGCTCATACCGGACTGGTCTGATATGGCATGACGCCCACCTCTACTTGCATCCCACAATCATTCTGAATCCAAATTTTTTTACGGGTTGGGCTCCCCGGGACATCCACCCATGGTAGAACGGACCACTCCAGGTGTCGTCGGAGAAGACCGTAGAACGCACGTTGGACTCGTTGTAGGCAACAGGGGCAGAAGTACATGTTGTTACCCGGTGTCACAGGACATCGGGTCAAAAAAAATTAGTGTATGTTAATCTATATATAAAAAAATTAGTGTATGTTAGTTTATATTTATTTTTATATATATATATATATATATATATATATATATATATACATATAGTACATATAAACCCTTTTGATCTAAATCTTGTGACATTAGGAGGTAAATAATAAGCAAATGGTAAGAATAATAAGTTGTTATCACATATATGATGAAATGGTGAATTCCGATGATTTTTTTCTCTAGTTCCGCCCCTGGTAGAAGAACGACATGGGGTCCTCGTCGAAGAAGAGCAAGTGGGCGTTGAGCTGCGCAAAGATGCCACGACGGCCTTTAAAGGTGTCCGCACGGCCGAGATAAAAATTTTCGCTCCACCACAGCAGGGGGTTGAACAAGGTGAGTAAACCCTCATTCATAGTCATGAGGAGGACGTAGCCGCCGCGGCAGTCGGTCAATGTCCTAGCAGGGGGGAATTTGGATGAATAAAAATAAACCTATACGGGATGATTTAGGATAATTTGATACATACGTTTGGTTGATTGTATAGAACCAATTCGTACGGGACAGAGTGGTACAGATTTCGTAAATATTCTTTAAATATGTTGTGCCATCCCATACCTCCAAATTGGTTAAACCATCATGTACCACTAGTGACAAAGGATACCATACCATCCTCATCCCTCCAACCAAACATCATCTCGTACCATCCCATGTCATTCCATCGAAGTAACCAAACAAAATCTTGTATCATTCCATTCAAACAACCAAACACCAACTCTGTACCATCTCATCCAGATCATCACATTCATCATGTACCATCTTATCCCATTCATCCTTATTCATCCACCCAAACGCTGTCCGTCGAAGGCTATTCTTGTAATGTTATCCGTAATTTTATCCGCACATAGGCTTGATTTGAAAAAAAATGCAAAATGGAAAAAATGCTTTCCAAATTTGCTAACAAACAATGTTGCATACGGGTTATAAGTACAACCCCTGTCTATGTGGGGCTTTTTTAGCCCCTTGGCCCAATTTATTTTGTAAGTTTGGTCCATTCGAAGCAAAATGTAAATCTAGCTTCTTTCTAATTGTAAAAGCAATGATTAGTATCTATCACGCTCTCAGACCACAGCAGGTGCTATGATCTCACTCTTTTCATGATTGAGAAGGGGATTAGATTTGCTATTTCGTTCGGATAGAATCTAAATATTAAAAAAAGAAGTGCAAAAGCGTCGATTTGGCCAAGGCTTCCTGTTTGCACCAAAATTTGGCATATACGTTAAATATTGGCCAAATTCGAAAATGGAAAGTGTGACACGAATGTGATAATTGGGATTAAAAGATACACCGTGAACAGCAAGGATTCAGTTGCCAAAACAGAAAGAGATCGGATCGAAGCCGACTTGAACCCAGATGCTGTATCCATGCAGGACTCGGATCGGCCGAGGCATATAAAAGGGGTGGACCGGAAGACGCAGGACAACATCAATCCAACACAATACACATCTACTTTTACGGTTCTTTTTTCATTGTTTTTCTAGTCTTGTAATCTTTCCTTTGTAAGTCGACGAGATTAATAAAGAGTTGTGCATCGCCAATTTGTTGATTCCGCCAATTTCGCCCAGGTTCGATTTGCTTTGTGTTGTTGCGCATCGCCTCTCAAAGCCGATCTACCTTTACCCTCATATTAGCCTTAATTGGCTAGTCTGGTTACCAAGTTTCACCGACAATTGTTTGTTGTCGGCTTTTGCTTAATTTTACAATTTACCTTGTCAATTTCAGGTCAAATTGACTGGCATGCTCGAACCCGGTGTTTGTCTCGTGGGTTTGAGGTGAAAAACCCTACTTCAAGTTTTTTGCGCAAACATATTTTGGCACGCCTGGTGGGACCCCAAAGAAAATCAACATGGCGTCAACTGAAAAATCCACAATGACAACCGATATCGACCCAGAAGCAATAATCGCGCCTACCTTGGCCGATTTGACTCCTGAATAGCAAAACGAGGTTGAAGATCGGAAAAACGCATTGGAAGAGATTATGCTAAAGTGCTACCAAAAGACCAGGCGGGGCGTCACTCAAAAGACTGCCCTCCCAACAATCAACTCTATCGGCAACAACTCCATTGATCCGGTAAGCCGATATATGCCGGCTCAAGCCGATTTGTCTAGTATGATCGAGCAATCGATACATCATGCGCTGATTAATCAATCATCGGCTCTGGTCACCACGTTAAATCCAATGATCGAAAACAGCATAAAAACGATTGCTCAGAAATTGGCTGTGTCGGGGAGCCTGTTGGATCCAGTAAAACCTCTCCCGTCGTACCCTGTTTATTCAATAGCACAAAACACTGGCACGATAAAAATGTCGGCGTTAGCCATACCTACGATACCGGCTCAGCCCACCGCAGTAGCACCAAATAGCCGATCGGGTGGAATGTTACATTACCACGCATATACCGATGCGGCAAAACTAAACACAAGTTATCCTGGACCATTGACCAGTATGTTTGTTCAATCGGCTAACAAGCCGACTGAAATAGATAGTACACATTAGACCTAAGGGACAATCCCTCCAAGAGAGCTAGCCCCACATAAGGTAGTATCATACACCGATCCGTTTGTACCTATGCCTGAGGCCTCGGCTATAAGGAACGATGGTTATGATCAGTTACCCCGACATCAGCCGATGCGTCGTGGCCGGCAGCCCGAGTTTGCACTTGGGGGGCAGGATACAAATTATGGTAATTGGCAAGGCCCTGTAGCCGCGCAAGTCGATAACGTTAATTGGGCTGAACAAATCTCTGCTATATTGAGAGAACAGTTTGGTTTGCAGCCCAAAGGAAGAGTAATCGGCTACAGAAAGCCGTATCCTGATTACATAGATCTCATGCCCTATCCACATAATTATAGAATTCCAGATTTTGCCAAGTTTTTTCGGGTGATGATTCCGTTACCACTCTTGAACACGTCGGACGATTCATAGCCCAGTGCAGTGAAGCAACACAGTCCGACGGATTAAGAATTAGACTTTTTCCTCTGTCCTTATCAGGGGTAGCTTTCACTTGGTTTACTATTTTGCCCCCAAATACGGTCCATCTTTGGAATGATTTGGAAAGCCGATTTCATGAGTATTTCTTTTTTGGGACCACGGAGCTGAGAATTTCTGATCTAAGTTCGGTCCAACATAAATATGGTGAATCTGTCTCGGATTACATTAGGAGGTTTAGAGATGTGAGGAATAGATGCTTCAGTGTCACGCTACCCGATGACCAATTGGCGGACCTAGCATTTCAAGGTTTGATCCCGCCATTAAGGGAGAAATTGGTAGGGCAAAATTTTTCCGATTTGGGTCATCTACTTCATCGTGTATCGGCACAAGAAAGCCGATATGCAGAAAATAAAGGTTTTTAAGACAAATTTAGGTTAAATGGTGATGAAAAAGCTAAAGTAAACATGGTTGAATGCGATTCAAGCGATACCTCCAAAGATGAAGCAGAAATAAATATAGCCGAGTGGACCAACGGTTCCAAAAAATCACTTGTTTGCTCGTGGCTTAAGCCGACCAAAAACAAAACAGAAGTGAAATACGCTTTCGATGTGTCCAAATGTGACCGGATATTTGACTTGTTGCTTCAAGAGAAGTTAATACGGTTACCTGAAGGACATGTTATTCCATCGGCTGACGAAATCAAGAAACGAAGATACTGTAAGTGGCATCATTTCTTTTCACATAAAACTAATGATTGTAACATTTTTCGGCAGCAGATACAATCGGCTATTGAAGATGGACGATTGAAGTTTGCGAAAGAATCGACCATGCAGGTAGATGTGAACCCTTTCGCCATCAACATTGTTCAATGTTCACCCAAAGGGAAAGAGCCCATGGAGGAGGATACTAAGCCGATACAAAAAGTCGACGGCGGGGCGAAGGCCAACCGGGATGAAACAGTGCAAATAACAATCGACTCAATACAAATAGAAACCGACCGCAATGGTCGGAACTCGAGGACTGTGAAACCAAAGGGAGAGCTGGAAATTGGGAAATGATACAAAGCCGAGAAATCCCCTCCAAGGAGACCGAATGCCAAACCCAAACCTACCTTTTCACAGCTACTGGAAAAGTACGAAAGGATAAGTGACCGACAAAGGTAGTATAACCATCGACCAGTTGGCGCTTATCGGCCAAGGAACGAAGAAGAAGCACATTGGCAATGTCCTTTCTGGCAATTTTGCTGGGAAAGAGGAATGACTTTACCCACAGTACGGTCATGTCCTATGCAGCACCCTGTCAGGCACTGGCCAAGGCAGGCGATCAAAGATAGGTTGTCCAGGCCTGTGCACGACCGATTGGAGCTTGGAAATAAGAAGCCGATCCATGAGAGGTTGTCGGCATCAGAAAAGGGCGAATCCTCCAACGCTTCAAGAACAACGCCTGACAGTACCTCCAAATCGGAATCCAGCGGGGAAATAAGTAATCTGGATGGAAAGATTCGAAAGCCGATTGAGCCCAAGCCAAGATGGTGTCCTGCATGCCTCAACAAGTCACAGCGCAGGCAACTCCAACGGTTCAAGACGCAGGAAAAGAGAGAAGCTGAAGAAGAAAGAGAAAGGGATCGGGTTTTCAAGGAGTTACGACCGAGACCAGCCGTAAGGCAAGAATGGGGGAAGAAGGGTCAGGCCGACGATGACGACTTAGACGAGTCAGTCGAATCGGGATCACCAATGATCTGAGACAACACTCCCCCCATGGATATAAACATGGTGTTCACGCTGCCAGCCGAGTTCAGGACCGAAATTGAATCGGCCCAAGACACATTTGCTCAATTGTGTCTTGGTGCAAGAGACGTTGTGTTTGAAAAACCACAGGATATGCATCGGCATTTGAAGCCGTTGTACCTTAAAGGACACATCAATGGCCAACCAATATCAAGAATGTTGGTAGACAGTGGAGCTACAGTGAATTTGATGCCATTAAGCACCTTTAAGAAGTTGGGTAAAGCCGACGAAGATTTGATCAAAACGAACATGGTGCTAAATGATTTCACAGGCGACCCAACTGAAGCAAAAGGAGTCATGGTCGCGGAGTTAACGATCGGCAGCAAAACTTTGCCGACTGCGTTCTTCGTAATTGAGGCTAAAGGAAATTACAGCGTATTCTTTAGACAGGATTGGATCCATGCTAGCTGCTGCATACCTTCAATTATGCATAAGAAACTTGAACAATGGAACGATGATGAAGTGGAAGTTGTATCGGCTGATACATCGGCTCATATTGCCATGGCCAGCCCTGAAGCCAGTTGGCAGCATGAAGAGGCCGAATGCATATCAGGCAAAGTTTTGGACGATTGCGATTTCATTTGCATCGGTAAATCAGGTTTTATGCCGATTAGTGTCAAGCCAGGCACGTTTGATCGGGCAAATGAAATAGTAAGAAGATGGAGTCCAAAACAATAGCAAAGTTACAAGAAAAGATGAGAAACTATCGGCAAGAAGAGTACGAAGAAGCCATTGAAGAATTCTAAGAAGAAAGACGGAGACAAGGGTTCACCTCTGCCGATTTGCTTGAAGAAATCGATATAGGCGAAAACGATAGGAAAAGACCAACGTTTGTAAGTGCAAAGTTAGGTTCAGATTATAAGGCAAAGTTAGTCGATTTACTTAGAAAATATAGAGACTGTTTTGCATGGGAGTATTATGAGATGCCTGGTTTAAGCCGACAGCTTGTCGAACATCGGCTACCTATAAAGGCAGGGTATGGGCCATTCAAACATATTCCGCGACGATTTAACCCAACTCTGCACGATGCCATAAAGGAAGAAATAGAACGATTGATGAAAGCCAAGTTTATCAGGCCTTGCTGATACGCTGATTGGGTCTCGAACATCGTTCCAGTAAAAAAGAAAAATGGTACACTCCGAGTGTGCGTAGACTTTAGAGATTTAAATAAAGCCACGCCAAAAGACGAATATCCGACGCCAATAGCCGATATGCTTATTGATGCTGCATTTGGAAATAAAATTATAAGTTTCCTCGACGGAAATGCCGGGTACAATCAAATACTCATGGCAGAAGCCGATATACCCAAAACAGCCTTCAGATGCCCGGGTGCTTTAGGGCTCTACGAATGGACTGTCATGACATTCGGCTTAAAAAACGTTGGGGCCACGTACCAACGTGCTATGAATCTCATCTTCCACAATCTAATCGGCCATATTGTCGAAATCTATATAGACGATGTCGTTGTAAAATCAAAAGACGATTGGCAACATCTAGCCGATTTGGATAAGGTACTTCAAAACACAAGAGCGCACGGGTTGAACATGAATCCTCTCAAATGCGCTTTTGGATTATCTGCTGGACAGTTTCTCGGGTTCATGGTACATGAAAGGGGAATCGAGGTGGACAAAGCAAAAATACAAGCCATAGCTGATGCTAGACCGCCGACAAACAAAAATGAGCTGCAGAAATTGATCGGCAAGATCAATTATTTGTGACGCTTTATTTCAAACTTGTCCGGGCGGATTCAAGCCTTCACCATGTTACTAAAACTTAAAGATAACTAAGAGTTTGTATGGGGAACCGATCAGCAGAAGGCCTTCGAAGATATAAAAAGATACATGGTAAATCCTCCGGTCCTGGTGGTGCCAAAGAAAGGAATCCCTATATCGGCTGAAGGGGAAACTATTGGAGCCTTTTTAACCCAAAAAGTCGATGCAAAAGAACAAGTTATTTTTTACTTAAGTCGACGACTACTAGACGCTGAAATCAGGTACTCCCTCATAGAGAAATTATGCTTGTCCCTATACTTTGCATGCACAAAGTTAAGACACTATATTTTGGCATCGACGTGCGTTGTGGTATGCAAAACCGACATCATTAAATATATGCTATCTGCGCCGATTCTGCGAGGACGACTTGGTAAATGGGCGTACGCCTTAACTGAGTTCGACCTAACTTATGAATCGGCTAAAGCAGTCAAGGGACAGGCTGTTGCCGATTTCATTACAGGGAGTAGCACCCTAACTGGAATGGTCGATGTCGCTTCTTGGCAATTGTACTTTGACGGATCGGTATGCCAAGAAGGTGAGGGCATCAGCATAGTACTAATATCCCCAAGAGGGCAAGTGTTTGAATTCAGGTATCGGCTTAATAGCCGATATTCTAATAACTAAGCAGAATACGAAGCACTACTAAGAGGATTGCAATTGTTGGAAAGCATAGGTGTAGGCAATGTAAAGGCCTCCGGGCATTCCTTGTTGATTGTGCAACATGTCAAAGGCGAGTTCCGATGCAACGATGATATACTGACGTAGTACTTGCAGCAATGCCTTCAAATTATAGAATCGTTCACAACGTTCTCTATCGAGCATATTCCTAGAGAATTGAACGATAAGCCAACTTGCTGGCACAAAGGGCATCAGGATATAGAAGCTACAGCCCACAAAGGGTGGCTGAGGAGATCGACAAAGCAGTAATGTGCGTCCACCCTGTCGATTGGAGGACAGAGATTAGAGAGTACTTGTTAGATCCATCCAAGCCGACTGAGCAAAAAGTCCGGCAGAAAGCATTGAAATATGTCGTGCTAGAAGAGACATTATATTTCTGAACAATGGAAGGCTTACTATTGAGGTGTCTTGGAACCGAGGAAGCCAAGGTAGCTATGGGAGAGGTCCATGAAGGTATTTGTGGGTTACACCAATCGGCCCATAAAATGAAATGGATGCTAAGATGTACAGGGTACTTTCGGCCGACAATACTGGAAGATTGTTTCAAATACTACAAGGGGTGCCAAACTTGTCAAAAGTTCGGTAACGTGCAATCGGCGCCAGCATCAGTTTTGCATCCGATCATCAAACCATGGCCGTTCAGGGGATGGGGAATAGATATAATCGGCCAAATATTCCCAACATCTAGCAAGGGTCATAAGTTTATTCTTGCGGCAACAGATTACTTTTCAAAATGGGTAGAGGCCATACCGCTCAAAAAGGTCACTAGCGCGGAAGTGATCGGCTTTGTCAATGAACATATCGTACATAGGTTTGGAATCCCGCAAACAATCACAACCGATCAAGGGACGGTATTCATGTCCAAAGAATTCCAAGACTTTGCAAAAAGCCTAGGTATCAAATTGCTCAATTCCTCACCCTATTACGCTCAGGCTAATGGACAAGCCGAGTCGTCAAACAAAACCCTGATAAAATTGATAAAAAGGAAAATCAAGGAAAAGCCGAGGAATTGGCACTCAACGTTATCAGAAGCCTTGTGGGCATATCGGCTAGCTTATCACGGATCAACTAAGCTATCTCCTTTCCAGTTGGTATATGGACAAGAAGCTGTTTTGCCCGTGAAAAATAACATCGATTCGGTTAGGGTGTCCAAACAGGATAACCTGTCAGCCGATGAGTATAGACATCTGATGCTTGGTAATTTAGACGATGTGGCGGAACTAAGATTGATTACGCTGGATCGGCTTAAAAAGAATAAAGAAATGGTTGCCAGATCGTACAACAAAAAGGTTATGCCAAAATCCTTCAGTGAAGCCGATTTAGTTTGGAAAACTATATTGCCGAACGGAGCTAAAGATAATCAGTTCGGTAAATGGTCTCCAACATGGGAAGGGCTATATAAAATAAATCGGCTAATCAACGGCAATTCGTATATACTCAAGACTCTCGAGGGATCCATACTACCGAAAGCAATCAACGAAAAATATTTAAAGGCCTACTACCCTAGCATGTGGGTCGGAGTGTGAACCCATCTGGCTGTCAGGAATAAATACATTCAAGGACGAACATGTCAGAACATGAATCGGCTACAAAAGCCGATGACCAATAAAAGTTTACAGCCAAGTGCAAAAACATCCGACCATGGGACTACGGTTGTTGGACAAATATCGTTTAAACTTAAGACTATTACAGCCCAGATCCGGGCAGATGAGCTCCGAGGGCCGACAACGTTGTTGTCGCCTTACCAATCGTTGTTTGAATGCTATCTACCAACTGCTGATCGACTGCCACATTGCCAGGAACAGCAACAATCTTGGTCGATTGAAGCTTGATTTTCGCGTACACTTCGCCGATTTGCCCTTTTTTATCGACCAACGAAGAGGCCGACTCAGTAGTTTGCACGTGGCACTCAGCAAGCTGTTTGGTGATCAAGGTCAGCTGTTCTTCAAGATTCCTCTTGGCTGATTCTAGCTCTTGGATTTTGCCTTTCATCCGTTTAAGAACAGCGATGCTGTCATCAAACTCCTTCTGCAGTTTAGCATCGGCCACCAGGTCATCTAGATGCTTTTGATCGGCCTGTTGCATTTCTCGCTGGGCGATCCTAGACTTGGCAGCATTCACCTCCTCCCTCCGGTCGTCAAGATGGCAGACGTCCAAGAGATCGGCTTGAACGTTGGCCATAGCAGTCCGCAGCGGCTGTGTATCGGCCAGGAGTTGGGCCTCAGGTTTCATCACTTCATGGAATAGGCGGTTAAGCCGCTCCTGCATGCCCGGTGCTGAAGTAACAATAGCCGACGCTCCAGCCGTTGCATCAATAATACGGCGGATATCGACCAGATAATCATCAAGTGGCTAATACCTCTGGGTCATTCAGTTCGTCCAGAGAAAAACCCAACAGATCGGCTGGATTGGCCAATGAAGTCGGAGAAGGAGGCATTGCGGCAGATGCTAGGACTTGCAGAGATGAAGCTGCAATCTCACCGGCTGGGTCTGCTACTAGAATCGGAGGAGAGGGTGCCGGAGCCAGCGCTAGAATCTGAGGCGGTATGGCAGTCGTGCCCCGTTGGAGGTCAGCCAGAACAATGGCCACTTGGACCGACGATGACTGTCAGAAGGAATAATTACAGCAGCAAAAGCAAAAAGACATATCGAGATAGCCGACACTATAGAAAGGACATACCTTAGTAGCCGATCCACCCGGAGAGGTCTCAGCGCTTCCCTCCGTAGCCTGGGCAGGCCTCTTCACAGTAACTTTATATTTCTTGGTCCGTTCTGAAAAATCGAATCAGTTAAGATAAAATACAGTGCAAAAGGGGGATGCCTTCGGCCATATTACTTACTCGAAGGCTGCTGCTTCACAATATCGGACAGGGAGGGACTGCTGACTCCCAAATTACCCGATGCATAGCCAGTAAGGCCCGTCGATTGACCCAGTCTTCTGGTGGACTGGACATCTCCGGACGGAACCGACGAAGCCGCACTCTTGTTGCCCGTTTTCTTCGACGATTGGGCCTGAGGAAAAAGTAATATGGATCAGCCGATGTAAGGGTGCAAAGTAAAGATGATGGATTCAAAAGGGAAAGTTAATACCTCTACAGCTATCGACGAGTTAGTATAGCCCGAAGAGCTATTTTCCTCATTTGAAGTACTGGGAACTACCGTCGGCTCATGATAGTCAGGCAAAAATAGAGAAATAATGGCCGACGGGGTTCTGTCCAAAAGGAGAGCTTCGGCCACAGAAGACCACCATGCCGTATATCGGCTTGATCGGTGAGTGTTAAGGGTGAAGTGTTGAAGCCTTATGATCTGGAGGTCATCGGCTAGTTCAAGAACGATTTTGGTAGCCGTCATGTTAGTTACCCTAGTTCTAGGCTGGACACAATCGAGGAGAGGTAGGCTAGGGATAACTTGGCCAAAGCCCAGTTGGCGAGCATAAATTGAGGGGTGGTAGAACTCATAGGACGGCTGGAAGGTCCGATTTATTGTGCTCAGTCCTGCATGAAGTATACTTGGGGAGATGAAAAGCTTGAAGAAGTCAAGAGAGGATTGGAACATGGAGGAACTATCGGCTTCCAAGCGGAAAAAAGTCAGGCAAGGGAAATCAGCTAGGTTTGTGTAGCTAAAAAAATCTTGCTGACCAAAGCCAACACGGTCCAAGTTTAGAAAAAGGACATGTACTTATAAAAACCAGCAGATGACATTTTCACTTCCCCAGCAAAGCACATTATATACTTCTCCTCGTAAGATCGGCTGGCTGTGTATGTGGGGGTTGATTCTTCAAGGTAGTCTTCTCGAGGAAATCCTGGATCATCCGACGGGTCGGGAATGAGTGATCGGCTAAAAAGACAGTGCAGCCACACTTGTATAAACCATAAAGTACCACCGATGTTGCCGATGATGAACTTGGAAAAGCCAGAGAAAAGCCTGCTCCGTACCACATGCATCATCTGAAACACTGCCCCCAGCAAAATCTTCCCTAGATCAAGCCGACGACCCTCTACTAGATGCTCTGCTATGAGTTGGTAGACATGTGTCGGCCCAAGGGAGGCTAAACAAAACATATATCTGTCCAACCACAGATTGAGAAAACGGGCGTGCTCCTCATCCGACACGGGCCCGTTGACCTTGTTGTTGTCCTAAATGTATTTTCGCCATCCCTCGCCCTTCTTTTGGATAAGCTTGTATACAGGCTTGCCGCTGAAAGCCGATATCTGCTCCCCATCAGGCCTAAGGCAGCACAGATGGGCCATGTCCAGTAGAGTCGGACCGATTGGGCCGGTTGGGAAGAGAAAGGCATGGAAGGAATCCGACCAAAAGTAACAGGCCGTGGCCACCAAGGGCTCATTGGCTTCTGGATCGGCTAAACTCAAGGGAAGGCACTCAGCTATTCCCATATGTTCCCATTCTGTTCTCTTCTGGGCTGACACTCTAATATACCAAGTCCTCCACCCTTTGAGGGGTGTCGGCCAAGCCCTAAAACTTTTGCCCCACTCTTTCACGTTATAACCAGCGGCCGATAGAGCGAGACGAGGGATCTCCTGATTAATGACTGCATCGGCTTCTATATTTCCTACCAGCCCTAGGTAGTATTGATCATCACTATTGGGGATCGGAATGAGTACCTGAGAGGAATCCATCCCAGCCGATTTCAAAAGGAGGTTCGGAACTTGGTGAGAACAAGGCGGAAGGCCGATTGCTGTTGATCCAAGAGCTCGAAGGCGTGCGAATGACCGTGGGGGACCCCCATATTTATACCACGGTGACAAGAGGTGAAAAGGCGGGAACAGTTTTGGCATTAAAGATGCACCAAGATTTTTACGGCGCAATCAATGGAGCGGTTACCAAGAAAGATTTCAGGGACTAAGGAGAGAAGCTGATAAGGAAAAGCCGATAAGATTTTTGGAAAACAACAAGTCATCTTCCAAAAATGGGGGGCATATGTTTCCACCAAAATTTGGCATATACGGTAAATATCGGCCAAATTCAAAAATGGAAAGTGCGACACGGATGTGATAATTGGTGTCGACGGTTGGTGCTGTCGGCAATGAGATTTGTGATTCGTGGGGATTCGTGCGAGATCGAAGCTAGATGGTAACACAGGATGCGAGGGCAATCTTTTAGACAGGTTCGGGCTCTCTCGGTGGAGATAATACCCTAGTCCTGTGTTCTTGGATATATGAGCGTGTTCTTCTTTTTTCTCCCCTTTTACAGGGTTGTCCCCTCCCGTCTTATATACTGGAGGGAGGGCATGTTACAAAGGGGTGCCACCTGGCCTTGGTCCAGGGGGACTCATGAGTGTCTTATTTGTCTCTGTTTGCCGAACCCAACTATGTCCAGGAGATTTGGTCGTCTCTTTCCCGACCCGCGCCTGCCGATCCGCCAGAGTCTGGTGGCTGCAGGCGCCAGGCTGCAGGCTTTACTTTAGGCAGGGTTGTCCTAATGCAGCACGAAGCTTCGCCGAGGAGGTGACCAGCTGCCTTGGAGAAGAAGTTGGGCCGTGGCTATGGGCTTTTTGTGGCATTCTCGAACTTTAGGCCCGGAGCGCCGTCCTAGCCCAATCGACCATGAGCTTCTCTGCGGGACTCCGGACTCGGACATCCCACAGCAGCCCCCAAGTGCTTTAAGATCGGATTTCCTCATCCTGTCATGTCAAAAACACTTCTGTAGGTAAGGAGATCATAAAGGACTTGTTAGTTTTCGGGATTATTGTCAGCGTTTCCCGGCTCATATCCGAGTAGCGCGTAGTCCCATTTATTTATTCCTTATGGGGGTATCAAAAGTGAGCCGGCTCGACACTGAGTGGTTCCCGCACCCCTTTACGGTGTGCGGCAACCGGCTCTCGTGGAGCACGACTGACCCTCATGGGGCATACCAAAAATAGGTCGGCAAGTGGCCGAGTGGTACCCGCACCCGTTTGCGGTGTGCGGCAATTGGCTCTCGTGGAACACAATTGACCCTCATGGGGCATACCAAAAATAGGTCGGCAAGTGGCCTAGTGGCTCGTGGTCGAGTGGTACCCGCACCCGTTTGCGGTGTGCGGCAATTGGCTCTCGTGGAACACAATTGACCCTCATGGGGCATACCAAAAATAGGTTGGCAAGTGGCCGAGTGGCTCGTGGCCGAGTGGTACCCGCACCCGTTTGCGGTGTGCGGCAATTGGCTCTCGTGGAACACAATTGACCCTCATGGGGCATACCTTGGTTATTCAGAGTAATGCCCGTGTCCGTTTACGGTGCACAGCTTTAGACTCTCATGGAGCGCATTCTCAAGACCATTTTGGTTAAATCCTCCTGCGGTACCCAATCACGCCGAGCAGCAGTGACTAGCAATTGACCCCAAGTTATGGGGTGCATCGCTAGAGGATGTTCGGAAAGTGCCCGGTCCCAATCTTCCGTGGCTACCGGCGTTCAGGCCCATCGAGGGGTGCACTCTATCCCAAACCTCGAGCCATACTTGACATCTGGTCGAGACTTGCGTGACACAGCAAACGGCCCATCGTGGGGCATGCCCTGGATCTGGCCCAGCATTACATACGGGAGCCCTTTCTGCCTTCCCACCGCGAGGCAAAAATCGAGGATCACTTCTTATAAACGAAGAAACCCTTGTTGGGGGAAAGACACCTTTGCCCCTCCACTGACGCAGTTGAGAAATCTTCGAATCTCCTTGAGCGATCTTGGCAGCCTAGGGTTTGCGGTTTCGTGCCCAAAACTTCTCCCCAGAAGCCCCACTCCTCCCAGATGTCTTCTTCATCGTCGGAGGAGAGCGCGGGTCCGGCGGCCGTAGGATGGGAGGCCTCCGTGTCAACGGAGGCTCGCCTGGAGGAGCTTGTCGCCGCCGGCGTTCTTTCGCCTCTCGAGCTGATCTTCGCCCGACCTGCAGCAGGTGAAGCCTACCCCACTCCTCGGGCTAACGAGATTGTGGTCTTCGAATCCTTCTTTTGGCGGGGGTTTAGTGTTCCTGGGAGTGCTTTCTTTCGGGGGCTTCTTCATTTTTACGGGATCGAACTGACCAACCTAAACCCCAACTCCATTCTTCAAATCACCATATTTGTTCAACTTTGCAAGGCGTATCTTGGGATCCGTTCTCATTTTGACTTGTTCCGTTCCCTCTTCCTGCTCAAACCTCATCCAAATCGGAACACTCCCAGTGCCATCAGGGGAGCCGGAATCCAATTGCGAGAGGGCCTGAAGAAACACTACTTCATCATCCCCCTCAAAACTTCCCTGAAAGGTTGGAAGCGGGAATGGTTTTATTGCGCGAACATTGATCCCTTTCTCGCTCCCTTCGCCGGCCGTGCTCCTACAGTCTTCCGATGCTGGAGCGATCCCCCAAAGGGCCGCGGATTGGACCGAGTCACCGAGCTTCTGGCGTTGGTTGATGATCTGAAAAGCCGGGGCTTGACCGGCATTGGGATCGCGATCAACTTCGCCAAGCGCCGGGTGCAACCCTTGAAGGAACGAATCCATTTGGGGTTCTGGTATAGCGGGACTCAGGATCCCACCCGGGAGTCGAATGCGCCTCTTCCGAGAGATGTCTTGGCGTCGTGGGTGATTGATTTCTTTGCTCCGGGCACCGAGATCACCAATAGAGGTTGTCCGGGCAAGTTCTCGGCGAAGAAGGCTCCTCCTCGTGTGAGTATTCCTCACCTCTGAGAAGTCGCTTTGTTGTTTTTGTCTGGTTTGTGATTCTGATGATATGTGATCGTTCACTTTTCAGGAGCGTGAAGCCTTCCTTTCTAATGCTCCGGTTGTCGCCCTCTCTCGGCTGAGGAATGTTCCGACCAAGCGGCCGGCGGATTCTTCGGCTGAGGGGCAGGAATCTTCTAAGAGGGAAAAAACATCAGTGGAGGAGGCTCATGTTCCCTCCCCAGCTGGGTCGTCAACTGCTGTTAGCCCCAGGGAGGAAGGTTCAGGAGCTCCATCTTCCGAGCCAGCACTTGCCCCGAATGTTGGCGTAGACTTGGGCTCTCCTCCGGGTGATGCTGGGGTCCGTAGAAAACCTGGGATGAAATTCAAGAAGTCCAAAAGGTGTGCTACCTCTTGACTCTTGTTTTTTGTCTCTTCGTATCTGCACCGACACGTTCGCCTTTTGGTGAATCAGGGCTCCCTCCACGGACGTTCCAGTGGAGGCATCTTTTGAGAGGGAGGCTCCAAGGTCAACTTCTCCAGGGAGGACTGCTTCGCCCGCTACCTCACCGGCAGGGGATGTGCCGGCGGAGGAGACGAGTCCAACTGTTGAGCCGTCTAGAGGCCCTGATCGCGAAGATCCTGCCGATCCCTCATCCCTTGGAGTGGAGGAGATTCATCGCGAACCTCCACCGCTTGATCCTCTCCCGAAGCCCCCGACTCGGACAATGTGGTGGGGAGGAGATTCCGATTGGGATGGGATGGAGGAGGATGAGAAAGCGGAGGTAGCAGCCCGAATGGAGCTGTAAGAGCTCACAGTAAAGTGTAGCTGGCTGGTCCGGGTAAGTCCTCCGATCTCCCCCTCTTCAGCATATATTTGAAGTGCTAACCCCTTGCCGGCACTCTGCTGTGATGCCCAGGATATGAGAACCCGCTCCGAAAAGAGGTCCGACTTCTTCCAAAAGGTGTTGCCCAAACTTAAGGATCACCAAAAGTACGAAGACGAGCTAAATAAGCTCAGTCAGGTACAGTGGAAGGAAGTCCACGCACTTGAAGCTCAATGCATGGCCCTCCGCGAGGAAAAGTCGGAACTTCAGTGGTCACTGCAAGGTACGAGTCTCTTCGGGCCTGGGGCGGGTGCTCTCTTCTTGAGCGGTCAGAGACGTGTCTGACTTTCCATGTTTTCAGAGCATGATTCGACAATCGCCGAGCTCAGGACGCAGCTGGAGGCCTCAAAAAACTCAAACCTTCAAACTCGGACTAGCTTGGAGAAGACTCAGCGAGAACTGGAGGGTAAGCTTCCCAATTCCGATTCGACTTGCTTCGAGCCGGATGTGCTTTCTGGTGATAGCTTGGCTTTCGTGCAGAGTACAAGGAGAAGGTGACCACTGCCGAACGAAGCTGCGCCGAGCTCCGCGTCGCCTGTGAGCCAGTCCTACACCTTCTGCGTGTCGAGGGAGCCGAACTGAACCAGGGGGACGACGCCGTTCCGCTTCTTTCGGGAGGAACTGACAAGATCAAGGCTTACGCAAAGGAGTCGGCGACCATGGGTGCGAATCAGGCGTTGGCAGTGGTCAAATCTCATTATCCGAGAGTTGACCTCGAAGCTGTTAAGGAGGGTTTCTCTTGTGACGAAGACAAGGCCAACGCGCTCCTTGAAGAGGTCTCCAGTACATCGCAGGCTTTACTGGAAAATCTTGAATTCTGAGTTTGGTGTAAATTCTCGTGTGGAACTCTGACCCTTGTCTGAGACATTGTTCGATATTTCCATATGATTTGTCTCATTTGCACTTTGTTGGGCTGAATGACTGTTCTAAAGCTCTCTCCAACTAATCTAGCACTCGGGATAGCACTTATCCGAGTCGCCCTCCTAGCTGAGTGGTCCAGCCCTAGAGCGCCGAGACTTGGCTCGTGGCTTTCTTGCCCCAGACACGCTCTTCCGAGTGGCTGGTGTCCACGCTTTTCCGAGTGGCTGGTGTTCAGCCCCCGAGCACTGGGACTTAGCTCGTAGCCTTCTCGCCCTAGGCACGCTTTTTCGAGTGGCTGGTGTTAAGCCCCCGAGCGCCGGGACTTAGCTCGTGGCCTTCTCGTCCCAGGAAGGCTTTTCCGAGTGGCTGGTGTCCAGCCCCCGAGCGCCGGGACTTAGCTCGTGGCCTTCTCATCCCAGGCACGCTTTTCCGAGTGGTTGGTGTCCAGCCCCCGAGCGCCGGGACTTAGCTCGTGGCCTTCTCGTCCCAGGCACGCTTTTCTGAGTGGCTGGTGTCCAGCCCCCGGCTTGCCGCTTAGTTGAACCAAGTGAGCGGGAAGGCAAATTTGACACGTGTCACGCAAAATATCTTTTGACTTTGTTCAATGTGTTGATCTTCTTTGGTATTTGCGCAGCTGCTTTGTATTCTGTGCTTCATTGATTGCGGGGTGCCGCGCTTGAATGTCGATGACGCTTCGATTTCTGGAGCTGGGGTTGGCTTATAAATAGGACGTTACCGCTGATAAAGCGATCATCCCTTTCTTAAGCTTCTTCCCTCTTCTCTGAGATATTCCTCGGCAGTCTCTAATGTCGTCTTTTGGGGACAGTGACTCCGACAAGTACGGGGATTTGTGGGAGGACTTAGAGTTCGCCAAGATGGAGTGGGCAGAGGAGAAGGCGGCGGCAAAAGATGCTACCGCCGTTGCCGCTCTCGTTGAGGCCATGCTGGCGCTGGGGGAGGTGACGGATGTGCTCAAGGAAATCCTTGGGCGTGAGCGTCGCGATGCCGCAGCCGTGGAGGCCCTTCTTCGGGTTGTTCCCTCACTTTGGGTGGTCGCGGATCTGATCCGCGAGGCCCTGGGCCGCGCGCGCCGCGGCTAGCTCCCTGCACCTGGCTCCCCCCTTTTTTTAACGCGAGAAAAAAAAGAAAAAAGAAAAAAGATTAGCAATGTAAATTACTAATATTGTGGAATAAAATATGAAATCGGTGCCATTTATATCGTTCTGAGTTTGATCGTCTTTCTCTAGACTGATTGCTCTAGTCAGTAGCATCAGCCCCTGCAGCGAGGTGCTGGAGGGCCGAATTTCTACCGATTAGGGACTAGTGACTCCGATTTCTGTGTCCAGGAGTGTTCACGGAACTACAGATCGTTGTTCTCGAGTGGTTAGTACCTTCTTTTAACTTCGTCTTTCCTATTTCGTGCGCTGATACAAGCGTTCGGATTTCGCCGCTTGTCGCGATCTCACCTCGAACATGCAGTTCCGCATAATTTGTATCGGCATGATTCGGATTAGACGCTACGCTAGTAGGGTGATAACCACTCGAGATTAACTCGGTCACAGTATAGTAAGACAGATCAAAGAACCAGATAGTCGGCAACTTTATTTAATGCGCGGGAGCTGGATACGTAACTTAAGCGTAGAAGCAACGTAGCTGTTCGGCATTCCAAGTGTTCACCAAGACCGCGCCGTCTTCACGCTTGAGTCGATAAGATCCCGGGCGAACTACTTTCTCGACAATGTAAGGACCGTCCCAGATTGGGGAGAGCTTATGCTCACTTTTCTGGCCCTTCCTGAGGACCAAATCTCCCTTGGAGAAGGTACGACTTCGAACATTGCGAGAATAGTAGCGCCAAAGGCCTTGGAGGTACTTGGCCGATTGGATTGCCGCAACATTTCTGGCTTCCTCAAGTTGATCAAGCTCTACCACTCGGCTTCCCTCCAACTCGGCCTCCTTGTAGTTCCGGATCCTCAAGGATCCGAATTCCATTTCTGTTGGCAAAATCGCCTTCGATCCGTACACCAAGAAAAAAGGAGTTTGCCCAGTTGCTCTGCTAGGTGTGGTTCTGAGTCCCCAGAGCACTGATGGCAATTCTCTTACCCATTGCGCTGCGTACGGTTTGAGGCGGTCGAAAATCCTGGTTTTCAGTCCCTGAAGGACTAAACCATTAGCCCGCTTGACTTGCCCATTGCTTCGCGGATGACCCACTGACGCGAAGCAGATTTTTATCCCCATATCATCGCACCACTGTTGAAATTCTTCACCACGGAATTGTGTCCCATTATCCGTAATGATGCGGTTTGGTACGCCAAATCTGACTACGATATCCTGAAAGAATTCTTTGGCCTTAACCGCCGTGATCGTGGCGACTGGTTTGGCTTCAATCCACTTGGTGAATTTGTCGATGGCCACAAAGAGGTAGGAGAAACCACCTTGGGCCTTCTTCAGGGGTCCGACTAAGTCGAGCCCCCAAACTGCGAAGGGCCAGGTGATTGGGATGGTTTGCAGCTCCTGCGCCGGCAAATGCGTCTGTCGGGCATAGAACTGGCAGCTTTCACACGTGTGGTCGATTTCTTTAGCATCTATTACCGCCGTAGGCCAAAAGAAACCTTGACGGTAAGCCTTGCCAACCAAATCACTCGACGCGGCATGATGGCCACACACTCCCGAATGGATTTCCTTGAGCAGATCCCTTCCCACTTGCTCCAGGACGCACCGCCTGAGGACACCAGAGGCGCTCTTTCGAAAGAGCTCTTCTCCGATAACCACGTAGGACTTGGCTTGTCGTGAGATGCGCTCGGCCAGGGTGGAAGTCTCGAGAAGCTTGTCCTTCAAGAGATAATCCAAATACGGGGTCGTCCAGTCGGGGTTAATGACTAGGACTTCCGCCTCGGGGACCTTACTCGGCTCTTGTCGTTTGGTCGTCATGGGCTCATAAAGCTCTTGGGCGAACACGCCACTTGGGACTTCCACCCGAGTGGCTCCCATCTTTGCCAACTCGTCTGCCACTTCGTTGTTACGGCGCAGGACGTGAACCAACTCCAATCCATCGAACTTGTTCTCTAATTCTTGGACTTGCTGACAATACGCCGTTATAGTCTGATCGACACACGACCAGTCCTTCTGCTCTTGGCTCACTACTAATTGGGAGTCTCCGCGAACCGTCAATCGTCGGATACCGAGCGATATGGCGATGCAGAGCCCATGAATGAGTGCCTCGTATTCTGCGGCGTTGTTCGAGGCCGGGAAATGGATGCGGAGAACGTACTTGAGCTGATCTCCCTTCGACGAAATGAGCAGAATTCCGGCTCCTGCGCCGCTGAGCATGAGAGATCCGTTGAAGTACATCGTCCAATACTCCAGCTCCTGCTCGACGAGGGGGGCCTGGAACTCGGTCCACTCGGCCGTGAAGTCGGCTAGGTCCTATGACTTGATGGCGGTGCGCGGCTTGAATGAGATATCAAAGGCTCCAAGCTTGGCCGCCCATTTCGAAATTCTCCCAGTAGCTTCCCGATTATGGAGAATATCTCCTAGCGGGAA
Organism: Rhipidocladum racemiflorum; assembly: GCA_036346355.1. NCBI lineage: Eukaryota > Viridiplantae > Streptophyta > Magnoliopsida > Poales > Poaceae > Rhipidocladum > Rhipidocladum racemiflorum. The sequence goes on along the minus strand of CM070569.1, from coordinate 3,491,115 downwards.
GGAGGTCACTACTGAAATATGGTGCCCCTGGAAGTAATGCTTCAATTTCCGCGATGCAACCAGCACAGCGTATAGCAACTTCTGGACTTGAGGATACCATACCTTGGATTCGCCCAATACTTCGCTGACGAAGTAGACCGGGCGTTGCACCCCATAGCGGTGCCCTGGCTCCTCCCGCTCCACGACCATCACGGCACTGACTACATGGGTCGTTGCCGCTATGTAAAGTAGGAGAAGCTCCTCTGGAATCGGTGAGACCAGGATGGGGGGGTGGAGAGGAAGGCCTTGAGCTCCTCGAAAGCATGTTGCACCTCCGCCGTCCATTCAAAACGATCCTGCTTCTTGAGGAGCTTAAAGAAGGGCATCCCCTGAGTCCCCAGTCGAGAGATGAACCTACCGAGCGCCACCATGCAACCCGTAAGCTTCTGGATGTCCTTCTGGCTTCAAGGGGGTGTCATCCTCATGATGTCCCCGATCTTTTCTGGGTTTGCCTCGATCCCGCGGTGAGAGACAATGAACCCGAGCAGTTTCCCGGAGGAGACCCCGAAAACACACTTCTCCGGGTTTAGTTTCATCCGGAACGCCCTTAGGCTTTCAAATGTCTCGGCCAGATCAGAGGTAAGATTCTCCCTCGCTCGCGTCTTGACCACTATATCATCTACGTATGCTTCCACGTTGCGTCCGAGCTGGTTGTGAAAACACCACTGTATCGTGCGTTGATAAGTCGCACCAGTGTTTTTCAACCCAAACGGCATCGTGACGTAGCAATACGCTCCGAACGGAGTGATGAACGATGTCTTCTCACAGTCTTCGTCTCGAAGCTGGATTTGGTGATAGCCCGAATAGGCGTCCAGGAAGCTAAGGAGTTCGCACCCGGCGGTGGAGTCTACCACTTGGTCGATGCGAGGTAACCCGAAAGGATCCTTTAGGCATGCCTTGTTGAGGTCGGTGTAATCAACACACATGCGCCAACTTTTATTCTTTTTGCGGATGAGTACAGGGTTTGCCAACCAATCGGGGTGATACACTTCTCTGATGAAGCCTGCGGCTAACAGTTTCATGATCTCCTCCCTAATGGCATCTCGGCAATCCTGGGTGAATCGCCGCAACCTCTGCTTGATGGGCTTGGCCGCTTCGTCTACGTTCAGCGTATGCTCGATCACCTCCCTGGGGACTCCAGGCATATCAGACGGCTTCCAAGCAAAAACGTCCTTGTTTGCCCGGAGGAAGGTGATGAGCACGTCTTCCTATTTTACTCCGAGCACTGTCCCGATCACGGCTGTTCGAGCCGAGTCGGACGGGTCGAGGGTGATCGTCTTGACGCCTTCTTCGAAACCCATCCCAGGCTTCGGCGCCTTCCAAGTCGGGATGCTTGCTCCCTCCTTACTAGATTTCGCCACTAGCCGGATTCGTTCACGGCCAGCTTGTGCCTCGAACGACTCGGCCATCTCGCAGCTCTCCCTGTCACAGGAAAAAGACTGCTTGATATCACCACGCAGCGTGATAATACCACTCGGCCCCGGTATTTTTAATGCCAGATACGCGTAATGGGGCACCGCCATGAATTTGGCTAGCGCCGGCCTCCCCAAAATGGCGTGATACGCTGTCGCGAAATCAGCCACCTCGAAGTTGAGGTTCTCGGTCCGGTAGTTCTCTCTCGTGCCGAAAGAGACCGGCAGAGTGATTTGCCCAAGTGGTGTCGCCGACGTCCCGGGAATCACCCCATGGAACGGCGACGACCCACATTTCAGCTCCGACCTGGAGATCCCCATATCGTCGAGAGTTTTGCTGAAAAGGACATTGAGGCCGCTTCCCCCGTCAATCAGCACCCTCTTGAGCTTGATGCCTCGAACAACTGGCCCCAAGACCAGAGGATACCTACCGGGAAATGGGACCCGGTCCGGGTGATCCGAGCGATCAAAAGTGATCGCAACCTCGGACCACCGTACGTATCGGGGGGTGTCCGGCGCAATCGCGTTGATGTCCTGAGCGGTAAGTTTTTGCTTTCGCTTGGACTCATACGCGGCCGAGCCCCCGAAGATATAATTGAGCTCCAGCTCAGCTTCTTGATAGTCTTCCTCCGCTTCAGGAGGGGGTTGCTTTCCGACCGCTTCACTCGGCCCCTGCCCGAGCTGCTTCTTGCTCTCCCGGGCAAACCTTTTCAGGGTGAAACAATCTTTGTCGGCGTGCCTTCCCTTTGGGTGGAAGGGACAAAGTGAGTTCATCACTTTGTCGTACCCGTCGGTTTTAGGCGCGCGTGGTTGGCCCCGCTCGGCTGTCGCCACTAGCTCTTCGCCTTTACATTTTTTCTCCTTTCGCCTGGAGGAGTCAACATGATCCCTTCTTTCGTCGTGGCGTTCGGCAAAAGCTTCGGAGGCCGACGCGTAGCGATCCGCTAAGGCGAACAACTCGCGGACCGAAGTTGGAGGCTTCCGGGACATCTTCTTGATGAGATTGGGGTCGCTGACTCCCTTCTGGAAGGCGGCGATCACGACCGCATCCGTGACATCCCGAACTGTGCTCTTCCTGTGCATGAAGCGCTTGACGAACTCCCGTAGGGACTCAGTCTTCTTCTGGTGTAGCTGGTACAAATCCCAGGGGGTGCCAGGGCGCTCATACGTACCTTGGAAATTTGAGATGAGCTGCTCACACAGATCTCCCCAAGAATGAATGGAATTCGCTGGGAGTCCGATGAGCCATGCTTGGGCCTGGGGCGAGAGAGTGACCGGCAGGTAATTAGCCATCACGTTCTGATCTCCCCCCGTCGCCCTGACCGCTAGTGCGTATACCTGCAGCCAGGCTTCCGGGTCCCTGTCGCCGTCGAATTTGGTGATGCCCTTGGGGTTAAACCCATCGGGCCAAACCACTCGGCGAAGGTGGGGGGTGAACGCAAGAACCCCCTCGATGACCTCGTCGCGCCGCCCAGGCGGTGAGCGACGCAGGGGAGATAGGGCTCGACGAGCGCCCCGATCCCCTGGGAGTACGCCAAAGCGCTCGTACTCGTCAGCGTGCCGACGCTGCTCGTCTCTTTCCCGATCACGCCGTCTCGCGTCGAGGTCGGAACGGAGGTCACGGTTGAGGCTGCGGCGCGAGAGTCGTCTGCGGGCGAACACAGGGCCCCGGTGGGGCTTCACGACCACGGTGCGGCCGTCTGAGTTCTGGCTGGGGTGCGAGAGTGCGCCCTTGCCGGGTGGTCGGTCTGAGCTTGTTGAATTGCTGCCGCCGTCACCATGGCCTTTACTTGGGCCACGATCGGGGCAGCCGGACTACCGGCCTCCAGCATTGGGCTCAAGGTGTCCAGGAGCGTTTTGGACGCGACGATATTCTGCTGTGGGGTGTGGAAGACAACTTGGTCACCCATTTTGACCTGCAGAATGTCTTCATTGACATCACAGGCACGACCTCGAAGGGCTTGCGCCCGTGCGTCAGGCTCCGCCTTGCGGCCGCCGTCGTGCTCGGCGACCTCCAAATCGCCGTGGCGCTGCTGCGACTCCGTGCGCGAGCCTCCGATCACACAGACTCGGCGGAAGCTCCAGCAGCTCTCCAGGCTTCCTTCCGACTCGGCCGATGAGCTGGAAGAGCCTGCCGAAGATAGCTCGAGGCGATCGGAGGTTCCAAGTGGTCTGGCAGCGAGGACTCCCACCACCCGGGACTCAGCGCCTGTCGCGTCGACTACCTGATGGGACTGGGGTTTCAGCCCCTCGCCTGGTGCTTGTGAGCACGAGACGGGGAAACACCCCGATCCAGGCAGTGGTTGCGACGATGACTCCCCGGGGGCCTCCTCGTGCGGCGGCGCGTCCGCCTCAAGGAGAGAGAGGCGCCCAAGATCGTCGGTGATGAAGACCAGGCTTCCCAAATGGAAAACCGTAGAAACTCCGCTTGTAGTAGCCATCAAGCTCGACGGAGATCTTCGCACACCTCCCCTACCTGGCGCGCCAACTGTCGACGGTTGGTGCCGTCGGCAATGAGATTTGTGATTCGTGGGGATTCGTGCGAGATCGAAGCTAGATGGTAACACAGGATGCGAGGGCAATCTTTTAGACAGGTTCGGGCTCTCTCGGCGGAGATAATACCCTAGTCCTGTGTTCTTGGATATATGAGCGTGTTCTTCTTTTTTATCCCCTTTTTTACAGGGTTGTCCCCTCCCGTCTTATATACTGGGGGAGGGCACGTTACAAAGGGGTGCCACCTGGCCTTGGTCCAGGGGGACTCATGAGTGTCTTATTTGTCTCTGTCTGCCGAACCCAACTATGTCAATGAGATTTGGTCGTCTCTTTCCCGACCCTCGCCTGCCGATCCGCCAAGGTCTGGTGGCTGCAGGCGCCAGGCTGCAGGCTTTACTTTAGGCGGGGTTGTCCTGACGCGGCACGAAGCTTCACCGAGGAGGTGACCAGCTGCCTTGGAGAAGAAGTTGGGCCGTGGCTATAGGCTTTTGTGGCATTCTCTAACTTTAGGCCCGGAGCGCCGTCCTAGCCCAGTCGACCATGAGCTTCTCTGCGGGACCCCGGACTCGGACATCCCACAATTGGGATTAAAAGATACACCGTGAACAGCAAGGATTCAGTTGCCAAAACAGAAAGAGATCGGATCGAAGCCGACGTGGACCCGATTGCCGTATCCATGCAGCACTCGGATCGGCCGAGGCATATAAAAGGGGTGGACCGGAAGACGTAGGACAACATCAATCTAACACAATACACATATACTTTTACGGTTCTTTTTTCGTTGTTTTTCTAGTCTTGTAATCTTTCGTCTGTAAGTCGACGAGATCAATAAAGAGTTGCGCATCGCCAATTTATTGATTCCGCCAATTTCGCCCAGGTTCAATTTGCTTTATGTTGTTGCGCATCGCCTCTTAAAGCCGATCTACCTTTACCCTTAGATTAGCCTTAATTGGCTAGTCTGGTTACCCTGTCTGATCGGCTTTTAGCCGATTGGAGTTTCGCCGACAATTGTTTGTTGTCGGCTTTTGCTTAATTTTACAATTTACCTTGTCAATTTCAAGTCAAATTGACTGACACGCTCGAACCCGGTGTTTGTCTCGTGTGTTTGAGGCGAAAAACCCTACTTCAAGTTTTTTGCGCAAACACTTTCCTTCACCATGCCATTTATTTACCGTCCAAAGGCCCATTTAGGCCGATATAACATGCAGTAATTCAATCCATAGAGCAGAACTGCCCACTTTGTTCATTCACAAGCTACACAATGACAACCTATATGATGTTCATCCTGCTAAGATACATTTATTGTTAATATTATTAAGTCAGTGAGAACTATATTTGCGTCAGTTGCTTCTAGCATTGCCTCCCTTGGATAACAATTTCACCTGGATTTGCCCTACAGAAACATTACATTATACATACACCAACACGTACAACCAATTCAGTTCGAAAATATGTATTAGCAAAGCCAAAGGGCATGTTTATTCAGAGACTACTGCAAATCAACCAAGTACTGCAAGGACCTATCAGCTTCTTGCCGGTAAGTTCCATATGCTGCTAATTTAAGCCAAAATGGAAAACACCAACATTTGGCACCAGTTTAACATATCTGTATCATATATCCCTATTCTTCTTTTCCTGAAAAAAAATTATGGGGTGTCTAGGGAAAATCTTAGTGTTTTCTAATTCTTGTTAAATAACACTCAAATTTTGAGGCTTCAGAATTAGATCCAATTGATGAAATCTATTTGCATCTTCTCCTCCATTTGAGTACTTTTTAGATAAAAATATTAATTGCTCACAAAACAAAAAAACACTCGAGTGTCATTTAGCATTCTTTCATGCCATGGGGAGCCGTGAGGCATTGGCGTAGCCAGCCGTTGGCACGGTTAGGCCATGGCCCAACCAATGCCCGGTTGGCTAGCCCACTCAGTGACTCGAAGAGACGTTGCATGCCGCCAGGACGCGGATGTCGGGAGACGTCTTGCCATCAAGGACTCGAAGACTCGAAGAAACGCCTGGAGACTCGTAGAGACTCGAAGAGGTAAGCATATTTTTTCGACGCCTAGAGATCGAGGACTCGAAGAGACGCGGACGCCAAGACTCGAAGAGACGATCCGCCAATGGCTGCCACTTATTGTTTTTGTTTGTTGGTGTTTTCTCTCGCAGGTGACAAGTTGCAAGCATGAATACCATCTCCAGTGCATTCTTGAATGGTAATGTTTCTTTCCGGCCTAATCCAACGATCTCGTTGTTTCTTAGTTTTCTTTTCCTGTACTTCTTTACGTAGCTAATGATGCAAGAAATTGCCAATCTTTGTGAAGCAATGTAAATTATGGTAATTGATTCATGTATTGTGAGAAATAAGCTAGTCTTGTCTCTGAACAAAGATAGCACATTTTGTATGTCGTACCATGATGAAAATTGTCCGATATTCTCCTAGTGGACCTTGTATAGCACAATTCCTGGGTTGTTTGGTCTATTGTCGTAGTAACATCTTGTTTTCCACCAAGAGAAACAACCTTGCTTTTGGCTACACGGTGATGAAGTAAGATGGTGTTTATCTGATAGTTGTGGTTACACATTCCTGATGCAATTTTACTATGGTGTTCTGGCAGTAGCAATTTAATTTGAAAGAATTACAATTTTTGCATATTTTAATGTGATCACCTTCATTGAGTAAGATATGTTCTCCAAAATAGATGAAGATGATATAATCGAGACTTTCATGGCTATTAGAATGCGTAAACCCGACAAGAAGAAAAAGTAGTATGGTAATATTCTCTGAACTGTTGCAAAACTTTATTATTATATTTGTATTGTGCTTTTGATACCTTATGTATTTAGATGTTGCGCTGTTAGATGATTTTTTTTTAAAAAAAAAATAGATTAATCTTAGCTAAAATCCTAGCTACGCCACTGCAGTGAGGAGCATCTGACTACGTTTCATTTCTACTTGGTCTAATTGTGGGATTTGTTGTAGGCCTTTGGGCTGTATATTGCACCCTTTTGTTCCACCACATGTAGCGGATTTCTTGTTGGAGATTGATCAAACTGTTCGATATATATATATATACTATCTATTAAAAGGGAAAGAATTGGAGAGCTCTAAGCCCATCCACCTCACCCCCCATGCCATACTATCTATTAAAAGGGAAAGAATTGGAGAGCTCTAAGCCCATCCACCTCACCCCCCATGCCATTTTACAAAAAGGTCCCTCACTTTTCTCTAATTACAGATACTATCTATTAAAAGGGATCTATTAAAAGGGAAAGAATTGGAGAGCTCTAAGCCCATCCACCTCACCCCCCATGCCATTTTACAAAAAGGTCCCTCACTTTTCTCTAATTACAGATACTATCTATTAAAAGGGAAAGAATTGGAGAGCTCTAAGCCCATCCACCTCACCCCCCATGCCATTTTACAAAAAGGTCCCTCACTTTGCTCTAATTACGGATATGTCCCTGTGAATTACATAGAGGTCCTTTGCGATTTTTTGTGAGTATAAAAAAATCTTTTCTAGATTGCGTTTAGGTCCCTGGTTCGTTACTTTACGGCAAAGCCCCCCGCTAAATAAGAATCTCGAACGAGCCCTTTTCTAATTTTTCATAATAGCGATTAGATCCAAAAATATAACAAACAGGTCCCCGCCCCTTACGTACAGGTCATTTCTCTGTTTTTCCCGAAAAAACTATTTTCGTTAACAGAAATATGTGTACAGCTCTATCTCTAGATTTTTTTCCCCCAACTCGATCTCTAATATTTTTCGAAACATGTATTATTACTCGGTGAACGCATATAGAGTTAAACTCGATAAAAGAAGGTTGACAACTCTAATATTTTTCGGAACATGTATTAGCACCCGGTTGACACATAGAGTATTAAACTCGACAAAAGGAGGTTAGCCGGGTAATGATAAAGTGTTAACCAAATTCGTCAAAAGAGATATGTGTCTAAGTTCTTTATTCGTTTTTCCCGGAAAAAATATTTCCATCAACAGATATATGTGTACAACTCTATCTTTAGATTTTTTTCCCCCAACTCGATCTTTAATATCTAGACTTTTTTCCCAACTCGATCTCTAATATTTTCCGAAATATGTATTATTACTCGGTGAACGCATAGATTGTTAAACTCGACAAAAGAAGGTTGGCATCTCTAATATTTTTCGGAACATGTATTATTACTCTATTAACGCATAGAGTGTTAAACTCGACAAAAGAAGGTTGACGGGTAATAATAAAGTGTTAACCAAATTCGTTAAAAGAAATATGTGTGCAACTCTATCTCTCTTTTTTTTTTTGTAACTCGATTTCTGATATTTTTTGGAATAAAAAATATATGTATACAGCTGTATCTCTATAGTTTTTTTTGCAACTCGATCTATAATATTTTTCGGAAAATGTATTATTCACCGGTAAACGTATAGAGTGTTAGTATCGCTCCGAAAAAAATATGTTTAATTCCTCCTACAGTCTGTTTTTTAAAATAGAGTAAATTTTACATGGTGTGGCATGCGCCGCACATTCTGCCTAGTTTGTTCTCATGCGGCCAATGCTAGCTGCGCATAACAAGCGTTCACCCATAAACAACCACTCTCTCCCCTGTCATAAATAATTATTGTTTTTAGATATCGATACGGTCTTTAAAATAAGCTTTAACTATTGGTTCTATTATAATATATTTATAAAACTTAACAAAATTAAAATATTATGAAAGTACTTTTCGAGATAAATCTGCATATATGATTTTCACATATACAATTTAAATATTTAAAAAGATATTAACAATTAAAATTTTGAAAAATCGATTACATCTATGTTTAAATGGTAACTATTTGCGAACTGAGGAAGAAATTTTTTTGTTGCGGGGCATTGGGCTGCTATGGAGGGAGCTGGCTGGTAGGGAGCTGGGAGTCTGGGACCAATTCGATTTCTAGCTCTTGTCTGCAACGTGCGCTCCGATTTGCCATCGGAACTTGCCTGGTCAGTGTGTGTCTTCAGGTGCAGACCGTAGGGACAAGTTCCTTTTTTTTTTCTTGGGACCAGATCAATATATCACTGGATCTGTTTAATTTGATGTCACGGTCACCACATGTTGGATTCAGCGGGAACAAAAGATCTTTAGCGATTTGCGTCTCCGTGTCTAGCTGTGTTGAGCCCGAATCCTCACCAGTGAATGGGGACAGCTTCGTCCATCGCAATGGACAACAAAGGCTGGAAGAGGCTTGTACTGGTGCCCGTCGACATGCGTAATGTACTGGGATGGAGGAAGAACAATGCAATCAGACACCGAATTAGATCGTCGACATGGATGCATCACGCATACAAGCATGCATTAGACTCCTACGATTATAGGTGCAACGTGCAAGTAGGCATCAAGCAGGTTTTTCTCGCATCAATATGTACAACATACGAAGGATATAACCTGCAGTGAAAGGTGAAAGCAGAGTGAGAGACGGCGGTGTCCAGAGAAGATCAGATCAGGAAAGTAACTTTGGAGACTGACTGAACTGAAGGATGCTAAGGAAAAGAGTCCTCGGTCTTAAATTTTCTGCGCCACGGTCTACTTGTTTGAGGACCTGCAATGGCTTACGCGTCTTTGCTTAGCAAACGGTGGCTGTTGCTGGGCTGCAATAAACCTGAAGTAATTGATCGGGAGGCAATCAAATCAAAGGACGGTTGCATTAGCATTTCCTTTGCCTCTCTTTTATTCGTTTCTTCCTTGCTCTAGCTGTGGATATATCTGAAATAGACGAACTGTGCATTGCTTGTCGCGTTAACGCCAGCATCATTCAGCTAAACGCTAGCCGTTGTATCACTGCATGGCGTGCAGTAAACAGTGTTTAGAGTAAGCTTTCAGTGCCTGATCAGTATGAAGGTTTCAGCAGTACAGCCAACCGCACAGCTATTAATTAAATAAACATCATTGTGCGGTATTAGCAATCTAATTTAATGCTCGCAACAATACTTCTCCAAAATGAATTAAGAATAGCAACATAAAAGAACATCTACTGAGTGATCGGTATTGTTGCGAGCATCAGTATTGGTTGGTTTCGTGACGCAATCCATAATTTGCAAGAAGCTTTGTACTAGTAGCGTTTATTACTCCTGCTATCTTTTCTTAACTGGTACGTGAGGAGGCTGAATTAATGTCGACAGAGGGAGGGTGGTATGATCTGCTGCTACGGCTCGTCCTAAGGATGCTTCGGCAGTGTGGGAGCGGCCGCCCCCCTGCTGTCCGCGGCATCCTCGCCACGGCAGTGCGGCTTCCACTCTGGCCACGGGGAGCCCCGCCCCACCGGAACGCGCGGGCCGCAGCGAGCCTCGTGCTCGAGCGCTCGCCATGCTTCTGCGCTGGACGCGGAAGGGTACTGAGGCCTGAACGTTTGCCTCGCTGCCGGCACAGTTCCATCGGCGGCGGCGGCGCCTTCCTCTGCCCATCCGGGTGTTGCCGTCGGTGTCTCGGCGGGCAAGTCCACGAGCCATTCTTCACCACCGGCGGCAGGGCCGGACCGTGCTGGCTCGGCTGACGCCCGCGAGAGCAGGAGGGCCATGAGGCACAGCGAGAGGAGGGAGACTATTACCGAAGTACGTGAAGTATGCATGCTGGCGTTTCTGTGTTTTGCCAACCTTATCTTTGTGTAGGATCAAGGTGAGACAGATGGTACTTATAGCAAGTTGTTGAAACTTACAAGTGTTAATGTCTATTCACGTTTGTAATAGATCGCGCAATAAACATACTTAATGGGAAACGCTCCTTTAAGCAAATCCTTAAATGGTCAGATGACGGGTACATTTTTGACATCCGAGACTGAGAAGCGTTAGAAATGTTCTCGGCAGAAAGGACACTTTGCTGAACCTTTACATGACTGAACTGAAAACAATTACCATCCATTCACAATATACCCTGAAATTGGATTTTTTTTTTTTTCTCTCACAAGGCTAAATGCTAGTAGTATGTATGTTTGTTGATGTTTCTACGATAATTCAGTTATGAGGTGTATATTCAAATCGACGGCATTGCAGAGCTACACAACAATCTATGCTGGCATTGCTAAGAGAATGTATATTGTAATGCCTTTGTCACCGAGAACGTTATTGAATAATCAAACTTATGTTTAACTTGTGTGGGCTTTTATTTAGTTTACCCATCTTTTGAACAGTTCCAAATCAAATTTATAAATAATACTTCAAATAAATTCATGCCTAAATTATCCAAATGGTACACTTAGGGTGTGTTTGATTGAAAGGATGAGGTTGAATGGGATGGGGTGGTCCTGTACCATTTGGTTCTATTGGGTGCGTTTGGTTCATTGGATGAGGTTGAATGGGATGGGATGATCCTGTACCATTTGGTTCCATTATTTTGAGTGAATGAGATGGTTCAGCATCTAGAAGAAATATTTCTGAAATTTGTATTAGTTAGTCCAGGATGAGATGGTTCCATTCAAGCAATCAAACACATGGATGATTTTTTTTTTCTTGAATCATCTCATACATATACCACTTGGTACATGCAACCAAACACACGAACCCTAACCAGATTAATTTAGTAAATTATCGGCGCCATGCAGAAATGATAATGTTTGTTGAATGAGTGGACATTCTGGATTTCCAGTATGCAGCTAAATTACTCTGTACTAGGCACCATATATCGTCATTGTCGTGGAAGTCGCAGGGAGAGAGACCTTTGCATCAACTGTTAACTTGGTCTCCATTCCCTTTGGCTTCAGCTGCTGATGGATTTCCAGTATTGTTTGCAGTTAACACTGTAGATGCTGGTATTAACTGACATGTTTTGTCTTTCTCGTTCCGGCTCTTCGACAAGCTGTGACTAAATCTACATATTGTTGGTTGTTATTTGGGCAATTTTGTTCAGAGAAGGACTGCAAGGGCCTATTTACTATCTTGCTAAGTTCCATATGCTGTTAATTTCAGTCGAAAGACCAATGTTTCGTGACAGTTAAATTGCCTCTTTCGTATTCCTAAATGCTTATTGGATTTACTGTTGTTCCTGTGTTCATTCTTTGATGTGATCTGAAAGCAAATTTTTTAGCCTTGCGTTTGTATATCTTTGAACAGCCCGCTTATATTACTGATGAACACAGCAATTCCTATTCCGAAATCAAATGGATTGAGCATTACTGACTTTGTGAATTTGGTCAGGCAATTCCCCATTCTTTTTTCTGCATAACAATTCAAAATCAAATGTGCACTACAACAACATTAATTTCATCATATTTACAGCAACATATATGATACAACCAATTCAGTTCAAATGTGTATATATACATTAGCAGAGCGGCAGAGCCAAGGGGTAAAAAGAAAAAGTAACAAATGCACAAAAAGAGAAGAAGTTCACGAAGCTCTAACCGGGGTAGGGAGGAATCCATCAATCGCCGGCCCTCACAATGCGGCAAGGCCGAGGAAATCGAGGGCGGACTTGGCCATGATGGCCGTGAACTCCTGGAAGCTGATGACGCCGTCGCCGTCGGTGTCGGCCTCGCGCATCATGTCGGTGAGCTCGGCGTAGGAGATGGGGTGCCCCATCCGCGCCATGGAGCGCGCGAGCTCAGCGGCGGAGATGTACCCGTTGCCGTCGCGGTCGAAGGCGCGGAAGGCCTCGGCAAGCTGCGCCTGGTCAACGGCGACGGCGGGGCGGCAGGGCCCGAGGAGCAGCGGCGCGAGTGAGGAGGCGAGCTCGTCGAACTCGACGGTGCCGTTGCCGTCGGCGTCCATAGCGGCGATGAGGGCATAGATCTCGTCCCCCGTGGCGGGGCGCAAGCCGAGCGAGCGGAGCAGCGCCGCGATCTCGAGCTTGGTGAGGCTGCCGTCGCCGTCGAGGTCGAAGCGGAGGAAGAGCTCGCGGAGCTGCCGCAGCTGCTCGTCCCGGAGCCGCGCGCGGCCGCCGCGGCCGGGGAGGGACATGTGTGCCGAGCGCTTCGCGCGGGTGTCGTCGACTCGTCGTCGTCGCGTGCCGAATGGGTGGGTGGGGTGTTTGTGCCTCTGCGTGCTTCTCGGATGCGGTCTTCGGGAAGGAGGTTCTGCAATCTGCATATTGCACGATAGTTATCACTACCTGTGCAGACGTTCAATATAGTTAATATGTACCATTTTAACACGTAAATTAATATAAAGTAATCTTATATATCGTATCGGTCTTGATATCAGTTAACACCGATTCGATACCGATCAATATTAGTCATACCGTGAAATTGATAACATAATCTATTGAAATATATATTATATTTGATAGTGCTACTATGTGTTTTTCAGTAACATTATAAATAAATTTTAGTGTACATATTATTAAATATGTATTAAAGAAGAGGATAAAAAACACTACGGATTTTCATGTTGTTGCTAATCAAAGAAGAAGGAAAAACTTTATCACTTCTATTGAGGGCCCTGATGGGCCTGTCCATGATATTAACACTATGTTTAATATTGCTTGTGACTATTATAAGTCTTTTTTTGGTTTTGAAGCTAAACTTAATATTAATTTAAGGGACAATTTCTTTAGAAAAGAGGATATGATTACGAATGAGGAAAATATGTTGCTGGAGGCCTCTTTTACTGAGGGAGATATTAAGAAAGCTGTTTTTGGCTCTTATTCAGATGGTGCTCCTGGTCCAGATGGTCTTCCTTTCTTTTTCTATCAAAATTTCTGGGATATCATTAAGAATGACCTAGTAGATTTGTTCAGAGACTTGGAAAAAGGAGAGTAGATTTATTTAGACTTAATTTTGCCATGATCTCTCTGATTCCAAAAGAAAGTAATGCTAAGAATATAAAACAATTCAGGCCTATTAGTTTGTTGAATTGTAGCTACAAAATCATCACCAAAGTGCTAACTAATAGGATCGGTCCTTTTTGTGATAGAATTATCTTACAAAACCAAACTGCGTTTATCAAGAATACGTTTATCTTGGAAAGTGTAGTCTCTGCTCACGAGGTGATTCACAAAATTCATCAAGATAAAAGTAAAGGTTTGGTGCTCAAACTCGATTACGAGAAAGCTTATGATAAAGTTAATTGGAGTTTCTTGCTAGATTTCTATCTAAAAGGGGTTTTTGCACTAAATGGCAGACTTGGATTTACTCTATTCTTCATAAAGGCTATGTGGGAGTCAAAATCAATAATGTTGAAAGCAATTTTTTTCAAACTGGTAAAGGATTGAGGCAAGGAGATCCTTTATCTCCAATTCTGTTTAATTTGGTTGTTGATGTTTTTTCTAGAATTTGACTTAAAGCTGCTAATAAGGGTTTAATAAGAGGTTTGTGTGAAGATTTCTTTCCTAGGGGTATTATCAGTCTTCAATATGCTGATGATACTCTTCTTTTTGTTGAAAGTAGTAAGAAGACCGTTTTACATCTTAAATGGTTCTTGGTTTGTTTCGAGCAAATGTCGGGTATCAGAATTAATTTTCACAAAAGTGAGTTGATTGCTATGGGTTGTGAGGAAATTGAGATTAAAAGATACAAAAGAATTCTCTGTTGTAAAGTAAGATCTTTTCCTATTAAATACTTTGGTATTCCCCTTCATTATGATAAAATTAAAAGGAATCAGCCGCTTGTGGACAAAATTATGAAAAGGATTGCTAGGTGGAGGGGAAAACTTCTCTCTTACAGCGGTCGGCTAACTCTGATTAAGTCTTGTTTGGCGAGCATTCCTATGTATCTTTTGTCTTTTTTCAAATTCCCTAAATGGGCTTTAGATCTTATTAATTCTCACATGATAAAATGTCTTTGGAATGACTTTGAGGGGCATAATAAACTACATTTAGCTCATTGGCGTCTAGTGTATGGAAAAGAAGCATGGTGGTCTTGGTATCCTTAGAGATAAGAATATGTGCCTTCTAGCTTCTTGGATTAAGAGGTTTGTTTCTAATGACAATAAACAGTGGAAGGATCTAATAAAGTTCAAGTACAAAACAGAGAACCCTAATATTTTCCTTTGTATTTCTGAGCATACTTCTTGTTTTTGGAAAGGAATTGTCTAGGCTATGCAGGCTACCAAATTTGGTTATAGATGGAGTGTGGGGAACGGAAATAAGATTAGGTTTTGGGAGGACAATTGGTTTGGTTCTTCATGCCTTGCTGCTCAATTCTGGGATCTTTATGTCCTTGTCAATGAAAAAGGTTGCACTATTGCAGAGATTTGGGATGGTTCTTATGCTAAATGTACTTTCAGGAGAACTTTCTCTGAAAATTTGATGCTTAGGTGGTTTGAATTAGTGGAGATAACTAGCACCATAAGGTTGTCGATTTTTTTTTAAATAATACTTTTTAAAAAAAGAATTGCGGTTTTAATACTCGAAAAATCAAAATTGCAAAATTAATATGTAATCGCCAGATCGTACGGTGAATACCCTATTTTCACCATACCCTACGGCGAATACCCGATTTTCGCCGAACTGTGTGGCGACGATACACTAAATCTGCAATTAATCTGCTACACGGGAATCAAGGCTATTTTCGCCGTACGGTATGGCGAAGACCCTATTTTCGCCATACGGTTTGGCGAAAATAGGGTATTTTCGCCATATGGTAAGGCGAAAATAGCCTTAACCAAACAGCCGACGGTTAATCGGGTAATTAGGGTATTTTCGCCATAACATATAGTGAAAATAGGGTATTCGCCGTACGGTCTGGCGATTACATATTAATTTTGCAATTTTAATTTTTCGAGTATTAAAACCGCAATTCTTTTTAAAAAATGTATTATTTAAAAAAAATATTCTAAGGTTGTCTAATGAAGACGATGCTTTAATCTGGCAATACAATAATAATGGGGTCTACTCTGTTAATTCTCTGTATGTTATTATTAATTTTAGAGGGGTTGTGCTGGTTTTCATTCCTGCTGTTTAGAGCCTTTCTGTTCCTCCTAAAATCCATTTTTTCCTCTGGCTCCTTTCTCATAATAAAATTATGACTAATGACAACATGTTGAAAAGGGGCATTGATAAAGGGACTTTGTGTAGTTTTTGTGATGAGAATGAAGCTGTTGTCCATCTTTTTTTCTAATGTGTTGTAGCTAAGAACACCTGGGCAGTGGTTTGTGATTTTTTTTTATATGAATATTGGTTATAATTATGAATCTGTTGCACGCTTTTTGTTGAGCAATAAGAGAAATGTTGTTTTAAATACTATTTGTGCTGCTATTTTTTGGAGTTTGTGGAATAACAGAAATGATATGAATTTTCAGTCTCAGAGTTGGAAGAATATAAAAACAATTTGGTGGAAAGTTCTCATTTACTTAAGGGATTGGAGTCCATTATACAAGAAGGAGATGTTGGCTCAAATAGAGCATTTCTGCACTTCGTTGGAGATAAAAATCTGAGCACCGTTGCCCCTGGCTTTGGGAGCAGCATAACCAAAAATGAGGACAATGTGGACAAAGTGGATATGGCTGAAATGTTACCAGAGGAACTTACTTTGCTTTCTACCTATTTCAAGGATTTGGTGTAGTCCGATGGCTTGCTAAGTTTCGGTTTTGGATAATCTATTTCTGCTTATTTTTGCATGCAATCTATACGCCTTTACTTCTGGAACCTAGGATCAAATGAACAAGGAGGATGTTGAGGCGAATGAAGACCTGGGGGGATTTTGGCCGGTAGAGATGGAAATTTCTGTAGTCTATTTTGATATCTGGATGTTGGCAAGTTGTAGGTTGTCTTTTGGTCCCTGTTTAGCGGTTTGAGAATGTTTTGTGCTAGATTTTATTGTCAGGGGTGAGTCTTGACCCCGGGACTTTTTGTTATTGAACTGTAACCTTACTTTCGTTAATGGAACCAAGACATCAGGTTTTGATGTCCTATTGATCTAAAAAAATTATTAAATATGTATATACTTATAAATATATACTATTATACTAAACCCGCAACGATACGCTGGTATAGATCAGTACCAGATCGTACCATTCTAAGCTCAAAACCGATATGACCTTTGGTATGTTATTGACAAGTTTGTGTTACACATAGTAGTAGCCACAAGATCTTAGCATTCTTTCTGTTGGAGTAACCACCGGATGTGTCCGAAGATTCGTGCATCTCTACCTCAGTGAAGCTCTGGAGCGAGTCTTTGGGTCTGTTTGGGGGCCTCCGGCTGGACTGAAAAGCTGCTTTTGGCTTGTTAGGCTGTAAAGTAGCTATAGCTGGCGGTTGTGGCTTTTCTTGATATGTCGTTTGGTAAACTGGCTGCTGCAGCTGTAGCATTTGAGGGGCAACCGAGTGGCCCCGAGTGAGAAGGGAGTCGGGGAGGCGATGCCCGAGTTGGAGGAAGTCGATGAGGCGACCGAACGGGGAGACGACGGGGCAAGAAGGGATGCAGAACAAGCGGGGAGGCGGTTAAGCGAAGTCACAGCTGAAGGTGCTTTAGCTGTGTAGCTACTTTGCAGCTGGGCTGTTTGTAGAAGCTTTAGGCCTAAAGCTGAAGCACAACTCCCCAAAACAGGACCTTTGCCTCCCAAACCTTTAAAAGCTCGTTAAAAGCTCCAGCTGGGCAGCCACGCTAAAAATCAATAATTCAATATGTATTAGTTTTTAATAATAAGAAAAACTCAACTCGAGTAAACTTAGTAAAAGTTAACATGCAGTAATATTTAACAGATGTTCTGTAAATTAACCGAGACTCATGAATTTGAGATCAAACTCTAGTTCAACTCATTTAGAACTCGAACTAAGCGCGAATATTAACTCTCCCTATGGGGAAGAAAATGCGGGCTTCAGAGCTATGCCACGTCGCCATTTTCGGCGCGAGGGCCCCGGTGGTTTTTGTGTTTTGCGTGCGGGTACCTGTTGCCGGCTACCGTCGATCTCGCGCGACAATCGTGATCTCGCCGTACACGCCTCCCTCAGCGTTGGCCAGTGCGTCGCCATGGGATCCCCATTCGCGGAGCCGTCGAGGCCAGCCCTTTCCTCAATGTCATTTTGCCCTCGCCAGCGTCCGTCTTTGCCGCGCGCGCCTCGCCGCGCCGTCGCGCCCCTCCTACGCATGCGAGTGTGGCCGCCTCCTCGCCTGCGACGCTCAGCCGGCTCGCCATCACGATCTCCTGCTCCCTACCCGCGTGCGCCCTCCGAACGTGCCTTCCTCGCCGCCTCGACCGCTGCTCTCTCTCTCGCGCGCGCGTGCGTCGTCCTTCGCTCACAGGAATGGTGGAGAGGCGGCGCTTGGAAGCCGGAGAGGTACTCGTCCTCCTCCTCGGTCACCAACCTGATCCCTCCCTCCCTCGCGGATTCTGTGCTTTTATGTTATTTTTGTTCTTGATCCGGTTGCTCATGATGGATTCTTTGATTTCTTGCCACTACATCCGCTCGTTCCATGCTGAGGCGTTCCGGCTTCCGGTGCATCTGTTCGACCTTCCCGTCCTGTCGGTCGTTGTCTCCGGTGGCTCCGCGGATCCTAATCTACGCAGCCTCCCCGTGCTGACCGGCGTCGTCTCCCACAGCTCCGCGAAGACTGATCTACACGGACTAGGCATCACGCTCCGCTACGATTCAATTCTCCACTGATCCGGTCCCCGAACTCAATTTGCTTTTGTTTGCTTGCATCCTAGATATTGGCTAGAGATCTAAGTGGTTCATTTGGAAATAGATATGAGGCCTGGACTTGGTAGTTTGATTCCTAGGCTTTTGTTGCTTCGTATGCGCATTTGGTGGTTGGAAAAGGCAAATCTGGCCTAGGGATAAATTGGGCGTTAGAATTTAGAGCCTTAGTTTTAGCATTGGTTAGTTCTGTTTTGTATCTATTAGGATGGCTCTACTTGATGTCATAAGTGGAGACTTCGCTCAGTAATGCATGATCTTTGATGATATGGGGTATGTGTTTTTATTTTGGTTGCAGTGAGGCTTGGGTTAGGCTTAGAATCAAGTGAAGCTCCTCTTGTTGATGATAACTGTGTGATTAGGCGCTGAAGCTTCCGCCGCGGCGCTCTCCAATGGCGGCGTCTCTGGGTACTGCTTGGGCGCCCTCCCGGTGCTTACCTGGTGCCAAGCCTCGCGCTGCCGCTCAGTTCAGCCCCGGTTCGCTTGCCGTCTCAGCGCCCCCCGCTGCCTCCGGCCAGGCAGAAATTGCTGCATCGGCATCTACTGCCAAGGTGAGAACAAGGTGAGAGTGAAGTTGGAATGATTGCCTCTGCAGCTCCACTTTGCGGCTTTGTGTATAGATGACGAGGGGGGAGTTGTAGGCCAGAATGGTTTTTTGTGCGGTTGATTTGGTTCCTTTGGCTCGTTCCACGCAGTTCCGTGCTTCCAATCAAACTTTGCTCTTGTTCCGTTTCATGCTAATGTAGGACTGAATGTCTGAATCCACTGCGTCTTCATCTGTTGGTGGTTGTTTTACCTCCGTGCAATTGAGTTATTGTTTTGTGTTGTTCAATGCAGGCTGTCAGTGGCGTGCAGAGTAGTATCGTGGTGGATGATGGAGGTCAGCCTACGTATTGTTACATTAAACATATGAACAAAAAAACTTAAGAAGCATGTCATCAGCATACAGTCAATTCGTTATGTTTGAAATTTTCGATGCTAAAAAATTAAGGATTTACGTAAGATTGTGGGGGCAATGGAACTATTAGCTGCAAATTCTGGTAGTGTAACTCCAAACAATCGAAGAATATGTACCTTGATTAAGGCCAGAAGATTCTGGCAATAATAATGTTATTTATTATATTTGATTGAGCCACTGAGGCCAGAGGATACTGAGGATGATAGAATTAGTTACCAGTTATCTGGTGAAGAATTGAGCTAGGCTGGCTTTGCTGGATGTATAAAAGTTGGCATTGGGAGCCTTTGCGCAATCAAGTCTTTTGTACTATTGAATTTGAATGAGAGCCGCATAATTGTGCTGCAGAATTAGCTTCCTATGTTATTACTTTTTAGTGTTATTGGTTATTTACTTTAGTTTGATGTGCTGTTCTCTTTGTGGTTATTGTAGTGATTTCTCTTATACCCGTTTCATGTAGAATTGTGAATAGTCTCTTATTCTGTATTATATGCATAGTTGCAGGTATCAGGAAATTTTAACTGACCCAAGCTATGCTGGTCAGTTTGTCCTAATGACCAATCCCCATATTGGAAACACTGGTGTTAATCTTGGATTGTTACTCTTCCACAGTTCCACACGATTCAAGCTGCCTTTTCCACAATTAAGCATGAAATAAATTAGCATGCTCTTTCAGCTGACGAATAATCCAACCAATTTTTCCTTGCCGGCCTAATCATAAGGAATCTAAGCATATGGTAAGGCTTTCTGCTTGGTATTGATTGACATCTTAAGAGAGCTGCCAATTGTTGTTAAATTGGCATTCTATTTTTGTAGAACATCCAACTGGCGATGCACAGAAACACTTGAGGAGTATCTGACAATTGACAAAGAGGAATATTATGGGAATATGTAAGTGATAGCAATTTGACTCCTTTTCTCTCCCTTTCCGTCTCACTCATACAAAAAAAATATTTCTTAAATTCACAATGGATTTGCTTTTTATGCAGATGATGTGGATACGCGTGCCATAACACGAAGATTAAGAGAAGAGTCTTATTGATGTCTTAAGTATCAATCAATCTCAGACAAATGATGAGCTGTTGGAAATGGCCTGAAATTGCAAAATTATTGGTATGTGAAGATTTCTTTATTCAGTGATGTCCTTGGTGTAATGTCATTCATTTTATTTTGTAGGTCTTTTCTTGTGTGGCATAGTAGCGTTTTTTAATTTTATGATCACAAAGAATTTAGAATATTTTATGCAAAAAAATGCATCATTATTAGTCTTCAAAGATAATATTGCAGACTCTTAGGTCGTTAATATCTCGGACAACTTTCTGGATGCAAGGTATGCATTCATTCAAAAAAAAAGGAATTACTTTGTTCTGTATCATTAATAAGTTATTAGCTCAGTTTTTCGCATAAACCATGTGTTTATTCTTCAAGATGATGCTCTCCTTGCATTGCAAATTGATTTTGATCTTGCTAAAAATGAAAATCATGCCTTCCTCGGTGTATGGAATCATCTTGACAAACTGAGTGGGTGGGCTTCAGCTTTATATAGTTCAAGAAATATCAACCCCAAGTATCCATAATAGTGAAGTACGACATATAATTTGTCTTTGAAAAATAAACATCTTTCCGTTAACTGAATAATGTGCGCGACAAAACTGTCCAATTCATACAACATTTATACAAAACTAACTATCAGTTCTGCTATTATCCCAATATAGGAACCCGACAGAATCCCAGCCTGTCTCCTTAATCTTTGGGCATTATTTCATAAAATGGCATGTTCTATCCCTCATGTTTTCCAACACATTGACAGAAGGTATTATTTACTCGTTGTGAACACATTCTTTCATATGTTTAGATCTAGATTTGTAATGTCTCTTTCTTTGATTGGTGATTGGTAGCGTATATCCTCTTTGTATGTATTTAAGCATTGAACAATGAAAACCAATTGTAATTTTTAGGTCCTCAAGATTGCAGCCTCATGAGCTCCACATTGGCTTTACCTTGTTAGTAAGTACATGCCAGTTAATCTTTTGAGAGTTTTTACATGGATCCCATTTATTATTGTGTGTCACATATTCCATTGGTACACACATAGCTGAAGCAATGGTAATTCGAATGATTTAGTGTGTTCTAGCATGCACATATCTTTTGTTCGCTTGATATTGTATTCTACATGCTTTAGCCTATCTAACTTTTGGCATTTATGCAGTTACAATAGTGCATATTATGAGGTGTTGTTTGAAGAAAGTCAATTAAGGCATAATCCAAAACTTTTTTGGGAGGGAAATGATATACCAACCTAAGATCGGCATATATGGATCAAAGCCTTTCTGGTACTTCAGAACCTTTCATGTTTTTTCTAAATAGATAATGCCAGACTGAGGTCGCCATATATGAGTAGAAAAATATCTGTTACTTTAGACCCTTTCATATGTTTTGCTATCGCTAAATACAGAAGCAGAAAGGCGTCATTTATGTCCTACCAACACATTGACAAAAGATATTATTTACTCTTTGTAAACACATTCTTTCATATGTTTAGATCTAGATTTGTAATGTCTCTTTCTTTGTTCGGTGGTTGGTGGCGTATATCCTCTTTGTATGTATTTAAGCATTAAGCAATGGAAACCAATTGTAGTTTCTTGGTCCTCAAGAGTGCAGCCTCATGAGCTTCACACTGCCTTTGCCTTGTTTAATAATATTACTAATAAGACGATCAACTACTTTTAGGCTTTCTGGTTCCTTTGGTGAACTGCTGCTTTGCGTACAGCTGCTAGATAGTTGTTGGACATTGTAGATAAAATTAAGGTGTATTTACTAATTTTTTCTCTGTTGGCTCACTTTTTGACATCTTACCCTTTCGTTTATTTATTGTTGTGATCGTGCTGTTCTTGTGCTTATTGTTTGTACACATCAAATTCTCTGTGTATATGCTTCCTGTTCGAGTTAGTACGTGCTTCGTAATGGTTTACCTACTTCTGAATTGTGCTCCTGTTGCTTACCGTTATAGATTGTTTTTATGGAAGGGCAACTTCTTTGTTAGCTTACTCTATATAACGTTAATCTCGTGATAATAATGCTAAGAGGCGTGTCGCTAGCAAACGTAAATCACTACTGAAATAGGGTTCTTTATTTAATTAGTTCTTTCTCTCAATCGGTCTACTCCATTTGCTTCACATTTTCTGCTTCATTTAGTTGTTATTTTGCTGCTTTTTGCTAACATATTTCCCTTTGTTCTCTATGGTGCCTCTCACACGACATATCACACAGCCACCTTTTGATCTTGTGATATGTTCTTTGCCCAGGGAATTTATTGAATCATTAAAAGGTATGCTTCATACAGATAATAGCGTACGAATTTCCCATTGCTTTGTTTTGATCTTTTTTTATCGTTTCCATGCTTTCCCTCTAATTGCCCTGTAGCTGCCTACAAAGAACAATCGTATTACGGTGGCACTGATTATAAATGCTCTAAATGTTTCGCGATTTTTTTGGTACAAAACATCTCTCAATATATAACATCGTAATATTACTTGTGCTACAACAGGATATGGTTATTTCTATCTTGTGAATCAAAGATTCTTTCTCCCTAGCTAAAACAAACATATACTTAAATTGTGCATCAAATGGCCCTCTCCGCAACAAGCAACCCATTTCACTCTTATGCATGCAGGGCATTAATTGTGCATCAAATGGCCCTCTCCGCAACAAGCAAGCTGTTTACCATAGCCAAAACGAATCACATTGACCAAGCATTCTAGGTGCACGCCCTTTCCATGATTATTTTGAATATTTCCTTACACACACCTATTTTACTACCGTATTATCATACCAAACTAATAATATTAGTCCTTTCTCTATAACCAGATCATGGTAACTTTATAGCTGAAATATATGGTTTTTTTGTTGGTTATCCAATCACCGCCATATGTATCCATGTCTTACAGAACATACCCCAATATATGACTACTTATATTGTTCCTTAATAGTATATTTATCATCTAAAACATTTATAATTGCTCATGAATTTATCATTATATGGTCCTTCACCATGAGAACTACTTTGATATTTCATAGACTTCTACAAAAAAAACTTGGCCATGTCTTTTCTTCTGTGGGTGTTTTTTTGACAATTTAATAAAACTAATTCTATGGTAGATTTCACATATGGCAAAAGAGGCTCACTTACTCCTATAAAAAAAGGCTAGAAATTGTTCTCCTACAAAACAACAAGTCCATATTGCAATGCTTGCACGATCTCCTTATTTGTGAGAACTACCTACGACTTTAGAATCCCATCCTACGTTCAAAACTGGTTCAAGCAAGGGTAAAAAGAAAAACTTACAAAAATGTTGTATTATTCTTAAACTTCACTATCGAAAGATATCTCTCTTACATCGTATTTGTATACCCTAGGTTCAAACCAGATAATTCTTTCAATAAGACAAGCATCACCTCTCACCACAATCAGCCCATAACGATGAATACATTTCTCTTTATTACATTAGTTAATTTGGTCATGTTATTATATTTACCGGTCCTCTATTTCACGATGTGTTCAAGATCGAAAGAAAGCTCTAATTAATCGTTAGGCTTTGTGACATAACTCTTAGCATCTCTTCCCTTTTAATTAGTTCTACATACGAATGAAACACATTAGTTTTCTGATGTATTGACGTTGCCTCAATTATATATTTTCTTTTAATCATTTCTATGGCATGCGATTACTAAACTATTTTTTTACTTTGTCTCTACCAAATGAACAAAATTATTAACGGCGCAGCGTAGCGCGCTTATCTTCCTAGTCGAACCTAAAGCAGACCGATCTCGAGCAACTTGTCATCCTTGAGTTTTTTATCCTAACCTACACCATCTTTCAATATTCATGCACGAGAAAAAAAAACCCATCGTATCCGTTCTTAGACTAGAAATCAAAGTTATCAATTTCATTTGGAATTTTGGATACCAGCTGGACATTCCGTACCAGCGAGTGAAACGGTACACAAGGAGGTGCATCCCGTTCCGCCCAAGATTCCGGACGATACCGGCCTTGCGCCTGATTCCGGTCGTTCCGGGCAGCTTGTGTCGTCGCCCGCCAACACACGTACCGGAGCAAAACTGGCACGGCGACTCAACTACTACTCTAGTCCAATAATAGTGTGTTTGGTTGCCTGCACCATCCTAGCTTGTTTCGTATGAACTATCCAGGTTAGTTTTGGTCTGACTGAGTGGATGCAAGTTAACTTGTTTGGTTGCTTGTTTGTGTATCTCACGGGACTGCATTAGAGAAAAATTCAATTTCTGTGTTTTCTCCATCCTGTATGAGTGGGTGCATTTGAATCCACCTGGGTAGGATGAATAAAAACAAAACACGTGTCTAACAGATACAGTTGCATCCACTCATACGATTCAGACACCATGCAGACAACCAAACACACCCAGCGTTCGGACTTGGCTCATTTGCTTTTTGCCAACAACCACTGACACAAAGCTGAACCCTTTTAATGTATTTTTTGATTAAAAACAACTTCCACATTAGATCTTTTATTAAATAGGGCTAATACACCATAATGGTGACTTTTTGACAATAGTCACTCTTTTTTTCTTAGTGGTACATTAGCGCCATAGCTTTTTTAGTGTATAGAGAATAGTTTATCCATGTAAGATCTAAAATATATGGAACAATATATGTGCATATTGTTTTAATTTTATACTTTGGAACAGTACACCAGAATGGTCTGGTACCAATGCCTTTCATTACAAGAACGAAACCGAAATGTCCTCCCTAGTGGAATCGACAACTTTGCAAGAAATTATCGTGTTAATCGGAGGGAAAAAAAATAAAGATTTACATTGTCGATTATAGTGGGTCTAGAATATAACTCTAAAGTTGTATAACAAATAGACACCTATAAATCCATTATAAACACTAGAGTTATATAACAAGTATTAAAACAACTTCATGATTCAATACAAACACACGTAATACAGTATCTAGTCGTGCAATTGCACGTAAAGTTCGGCTAATAGGTACCGAATGGGTCTAATGGGTTACTGGTATTGCACACACCCCATTGTTGATTTCTCACGTGCTAACTGATTTCTATGGTAATATTGAAGAGGTATACACTTTCGGCCTACTCTTGTTTTGAACACAGAAAAAAAAAAATTAGAAAACGGTTCAAATCATATAGGAGTCAAAAAGTTTTCATGTTTCAAACGAAGATTTAATTGGCAATGCAAGATCTCTCTTCCCTGATAAAAGATGCTCTCAAAACTCAGATTCTCGTCCCATACCATGAAATGAAACCATAGGGCCGCGATACACTGTTCCACAATGCGACTCCAGCAGGCCAGCATCATATGGGAAGATTTGTGTTTTGCGTTCACAGCATTGAACAAAGTAGCGATGCTCTCACCGTGCTTACAATAGCCGTAAACCAATTGTCCAGAAAGGTTACAGGGCTCTATAGAAATGAACTTCTGCTGTTATTATCAACTGCATATGCTTGCAACAGTGTATCACTGCATATGCTTACAAGTTACAACAGATGTTTAGTCAATAGATAGAACGTGAAGCGGCATCGGACAAAATGAGAAACAGAGAAAGGAGAGCGTCAACAACATCAACCATCATCGTAGAAATTGCTCGGTGCCAACCTAAACATGGATTTTTTCAAAAGATAACACTGCAATCGTCTTCAGATGTATTTGTCACGGGCAGAGAAAGAGTGAAGGCAATAGTTGTGGTAGGTGGCTGGCAGTGACCTTGACCTCCCATGCTGCCCGACGGGGAAGCCGTGATGAGACTGCCACGCTCCAGGTGCAAGGCACACGTCATGGGTAAAGAGATGCGAGTTAGGGCAATTTTCTCTTGATTTACTAGAAATGTTTACGCGGCGGCACGCCGCGTACGTGATTAGCGTATGTAAATAATATAGTAACATACAAGATAAAGTAATAAATTATAACGTTTTTTTATTTTGCAATGCGAAATGCTGGTGCTGGAATATAATGGTAAGGGTTTTTAAGAAAAAAATTAGGAATTATTTTCTGAGTTAGGGATGTGCACAGTAATCTTGATATGTTTATATCAAAGGTGGGGTAAGAATGATTGAGAGTTTGGTTGGATTTGTTTGAAGCTCTAGTTATTTTTGTTAGTAATTTTTGGTGTAGCATATCTTAAGTAAAAAAACGTATATTAGAGCTTATGAGTAAAAAACATATATCTTTCAAGCAATGGATTAGGTTGGATTCTTTTATCCTTTTGTTTAAGAATACACTTCAGGCAATGCTTGAGCAATAAGCAATGTGAGCTATGGGTTCGTATTGTTCCTGAAGTTATTCTAGAATTGGTGCATAATCTGCATTTTTGCAAGGAATTTCTTATCTGAATAAAATTCATGTAGTTTAAATCACCATAGCATAGACAGGATACTAATCATTAATGTTATATAGTAATTTAGTTTAGATTAGTTTTAGTGTTTTTTGTCACAATTGTCTTCACACAAGGAGTAAAACTGTTAATCAGGTAGTGCATGGCTGGTTCTTTGATTCTAGAAGAAAATTATTGCTTATTGACACAAGTACTGAGTCTGCCAATACAACATGTGAGGCTGTAGTTTTATCTGGAATAAAAGGCAGCATAACTTTCTCTTTTGGAAAAATAGAGGAAAAGGTTAGCATTGTCGAAAACATATTACATAATGCAATGAAGCAGACAGGAACAATGTGTGCACTAAACATAAATTGATTCAACTATATTATCTCGATAATTTGTGCAACAAACACGTAATTTGACAATTAAATGTAAAAAATGATATCAACTAAAAGGGTAAAAAAAATTCATATAAATGCAGACTAAAAATTGTGATATTATGAAATAAGTGCATGTACTTGGTAATGAGAATTAAGTGCCAGGACAATACTATAGGAGAAATGAACAAATAGTTCAAATATAGGAGAAAGCTAGAGCTATGAATCCAGAATATGTGCCCTACATGATATTGATGGCCACGTTAAAAATTCTGTGTTAATCCAATAATGTCTAATAGTTATGGGTGAGATGAACAGAAAAAAAATCTTTACATTTTTTTTGTAAGCTTGGCAGGCAAAACTGTAATAATCCTAACAAGAAGAATGACAGGATAAAACAAGCAGAGATAATTCTATAATGAAAAGTCAAAGGGCCATAGCAAATCAGCAGTAATTAGTAAGCTTTGAGATGTAAAACGGATACAACTCTTCTTTTTGGTCATTAGTTTTAATTACAAAAGAATATGCTTTCGCAAGCAAAATGGTATCTACAAAACCAGAATAGCGAGTCTAAGCAGAAAGACAAGGATAACGTGACGCAGTAGAGCAAATAGAGGATAAATATCGTATAGGGATAGTGAACACAATGGTTTTCAAATAGATCGAACTGCGGTATTGTACAACCTTAATTTCTATGTTAGAGACGAAATGTGTCAACCTTTCTTGAAAGCACCAGAAGAAATCTCTAACAACATGAATGTCATGCGATTATTTGTCCTCAACAGACAGCGCTATGCTGTAAGGAAGCAAAACGGTATCTACAAAAGCAGAATAGCGAGTCTTAAGCAGAAAGATGGGGATAACATGATGCGGTATAGAAAAATGAGAATCAACATCATATAGGGATAGCGAACATAATGTTTTTTAAATAGATCAAATTGTGGTATTGTAAAGCCTTCATTTTGCTGAGAAAAGATGTATTAACCTTTTCTTGAAGCTACTAAAAGAAATATCTAACAACATGAATGCCATGCGATTATTTATTCTGAACAAATGGTCCTATGCTGAGTAACAGACTGCTGATGACCTATATGTACCTTTATTTGTAATTTTAAACTATGAGTAACATACATCTATTTGTTACATTAGGTTGATAAATCTGATTCAAACTATCTGTGTATGGTTGGAAGCATAAAAACGAACACAATATTGATTAACATAAGTTTGCAAATACGGATTTTCTGAATCTCACATGGTTGTTCACATGGCGCGGCATTTGTTTTCGCATAACTCAGATGGAATAGGTAAAGCTATTATATAGAAGGTTTCGAGCTTCATGTAGCTTACAGCAGGTCGATGCTTAGGACTCTTCGTCAGTGTGGTTTTGCTAAGTATTTTCCTGCATAGAAACGAAAAAAACCCACCATTTCAGCAGTACATTCTTTACAAAGCTATTATAACATCTTAAGTGGGAAAAAAGAGAAAAAGGGGGAAAAGTTTAAATGAGTTGCTGACTTGGTGATATTACTATATATGGCACCAAAGCATTATGTGGTTTCCAATAATAAGAATAAGACCATGACTTATAGTAGAGGACCTGCGATGGAAATGATAGAGAACAACATTTTTGAACATGGAGGGAAAAGGGCACTGTGCTGCTTCCGTATAACCCACTATATGAAGGCAAATGACATACATAGAAGGGGAGTAGCAGGCAAACAAGGGAGCAACAGAAGAGCTATTTATATTACTTATCAATCTAAACATGCCCTGCAAGTATTGCTGATCAGATAAGCACACTCATTTTTTAACAGCAATCGCAAATAGCAGCATTAACAAATAACATCATACTTGAACATGTTTGTTTTGGCCCTCCTATTGGTAAAATCGTAAGAAATTATGCATTTCATTTAGTAATTGAAGCTAAATTTTGCAATGACAGCACTAACTGACCTTATCTCCTCTGTATGCATCCAAAACATATGTATGGTCGGTAATTGTTGTTAGAAGCATGGACTTGACATCGCCGCTAAATTTGACGCTGCAAACTTCAACCATGGCTGTACCGATCAAGAAAGTGTTAAATGGACCCTAATATTAGATTAGTTTCCTAAGATAAGTACCTCGCATGCCATTTATAAATACAATTTTCAAATCAAAGTCGAGTAAAAACATTGTCATATGATTGAGAAGCAAACAGCGTAATAGCACCTTCTTCCATAACCACAGCGAAAACAAGACCTTGCTGATCATATGTAACGTAAGGCATATCACGCAAACTGAATATTAATAGGAAAAGACGAATTAGTAAAAAACTAACAAAAAGGGTGTGAGGACATAAATGGTAAAATTATAGGAAATTATATACCTCATAGTTGAGTATCTGTAGCAAAATTTTACAATGGTAAGTACAAGGAAATAATAGCACATGTAATTAATTATGCCAATCAAAACTATGAACCGGACCCAATAAGATGATAATCTCATAGCAATACAGGAAACAAATTATAGGATAAATCAGAGATTAATTGTTGGGTTGCAGAAGTGAGGGGAAATAGTGTAATACACGGGATGCTGAAACATGAGAAAAGCATTCCCGGTTTTGATAAAAAGGCATAACTCTTTGATGTTGGCTAAAAAAGGTATTCATAACAGGAATCCAGAAGGCATTAGTCTATTACTGCTTACAGGAGGGCGAATGAGGAATCGATAATGCATAGCTCATTCAACGGAGAAACAATACTATAGAACTATAACGGTAAGCATATAAATCCAAACAAATCCACAGGAGCGTACTTAACACCTACATTGAGCTCAATGAGATTACCCAAGAGTAAAAATTCAGTGTGTACCTGTTTGCTTTTAACCTTCGCTAGCTGCACAATGGTTTAATCTTTCTTTGACCTCTTTATACCTAGTTTGGTTGAACCAAGGTCAATCGGAGAGAACACAACTTCAGCTCACGAACTCAATACGCTTATATGAATTAGTATAGTACTAACAGAGTAGCAAAGTATGGTAAATACCATTGAGAGTTGGCTAAAATAATGTCATGTTAATTATGGAAGGATGCACATATTTTTTTGTTTGTAAGGGAGAACATTGTAATCCATTTGCATGGATGGCTGTACAATGTGGGAAAAAAGTGGACATATCAATTGAGGAAACCACAATAAACTGAGTTGCAAATTGCTGGCACCAGGAAAAATAAAAGGGACACACAAACTGTCAGAATGTATATTAGGTAGAGGGAAATTCGTGCAAGGCCAAGTGATTCAATAGCATTGAGTAAAAAAATAAAGATAGTGATGCTATCAATCTGCGAAGGTACGACAAAATACTTTGGAAATGCCTAATGAATTAGCCATTTATGTGTGATCAATTCGTGTGGCTATTTCAGTGAGCATGAAGCGGAAAAATATAATAGCAGTAGTTATAAACAATTATTTAGACATTGAAGACGTAACGTTGAGGACAATCTCTCATGGGAACTTGCCAATAATCAATAAACCTATCTAGTATAGTGCACATGGAAAGAAAGAACTAATATATGGTACTTTTTTGAGGAAAAAGAACCTTAAGCTAACATGACAGCACAAGCTCTGGCCAAACCCAAATTACGGCCAAAACAAGAAACCAAGAAAAGAGGAGGTGCATGTCATAAAACCTTATAATAACCTTTTAAGCTAAAAAAAAACAGGTGCCTAAGAGCATCTCTCATCGAAGATCCAGTGAATTCATCTATCTCCTGCATTAAACGTAGCAAACAAAAATTAACAAACAGCATTACACTCCCAGGTTATTGTGGCAAACTTCACAGTATCCAGTGGTAAAGTGCGCATGGAACATAATATTGAAGAGCGCACCAAAAAAAGCAAGAACAAGGAGAAGCTAAAATCTGAATACAAAACTCGGATCCTCTAAGTACCACTCCAACAATTAAAATCCTAGAGCAAGGACTTCTTACAACAAGAGAAGCTACAGATGATGACTCCAAACAGTAAGACGGCCTCCCATCCTCCTTTTTCCCCGGTCGAAGTCATTCCTTTCCTGTAACCACAGATCAAGTGTAGCTTATCATTATAACCAGAAAAAATACCTTGACCATGCCCAAATAGCTTCAAATGACTATACAGTTAGTATTGGCAAACGATTTATTGCGATAATGTAACAACAACAACAACAAAAGTATAAAATAAAAAAAAGTCGATCACATGATTTCAGTGAAAGATCAACATTGTATGAAAGGAATCACAAGTAAATAATCATCCAAAATGCATCGGTTAGACACCTCTTGTATAAGAGGGAAGATCAAGTCAGTCGATCAAGGCTTCAGAAAAATCCATCCACCAAAATAAAGTTTGTGTCATCTTAAATTGATTGTATCGATATCATAACTGAGCTACTCAAAACCCTGCAAAAAGAATCAACTTCGAAGATGGTCACGTGAGAGACCAAAACTCCAAACCCATCAGCATCACCCTAAACCCCGAATCAATCTATCGATCACGGGAAGTACCTAATCCTAATAGCAACAATAGCAGTAGCAATCACGGGAAGTACCTAATCCCAATCGTATCTAATCAATGAAAAAGAAAGCACAACACGAAGAAGCAGTTGAACGCGAATGCCGGTGTTGATTTGGCCAGGCGATCTTCTTGTAGCGCTGGCCGCATCACCGATCCTCGATTCGCTCCACCGCCAAAGATCCCGAATCGGCCAGATCTTGTCGCACGTGTGAAGTCGCAGATTAGAACAAAGAAAAAGGAATGAAGCCTTGGTCGACGTAATTTGGGAATCTTGGAGAGGATGGGCTGGAAGAAGATGGCGAGCGTGGCGATGGAGGAGGAGTAGCCGCAGTTGATGACCCTGGCATCTCCGGCGAGGACGAGCTTAGCTACGGCCGTCGGCTAGGCGGGATGGGCCTTAGCAGCGAGCGGTGTTGGCCGAACGAGCGCGGAGCCTCCGAGGCGAGGAACGGCTCTGAGCGAGCGGCGAGAGAAGCGGCGAGGAGACCGCGGAAGGCGTGGCGAGTGCGCGAGGATGAGGCGCGAGCCCGTGAGGCGAACCGAGGAGGCTGCGACGCGCGAGACAACGGCGAGGGCGGCAGGTAGAGCGGAGCGCGAGGTCGGGATCGCGCCATGCGGGCTTCTCCGAGGCGGAGAGAAGTGAAGAATCCAGAAGAAAGCGAGGTGGCTGAAGGATATCGGTGATCTCTCTACGCGAGCAGTGGACCGAGCGCCGATCGACACCGACACGCGGATAGCGTCGGAGCGCTCTAAACCTCCGGAACTTAATATAGTTATAATTCCCATAGTATGTGCCTGATCTTTTTATATAGAGATGGGCCCTAGCAACCTTTAGCTAAAAAAGTAACTAATCTCTAGATAATTTAAAGATCAAGAAACAATCATAACAAAAGGAAATACTCGATATTTTACGATAGAGGCTATCCTCTAAACTGTTTCTATCCTAAACAATGCAGAAACAAACTGAATTGGAAACTAATGCAACATAAATAGATAAGGTCTAAAGGCCAACTTGATCTGCATGGGGTTAGTTGCGTCGGTTGGCTTGCGCCTCCTTGTGTATACTATGCTAGCTCGACATGACATCTCTTCCCTCCCTGAGAAACAGCTCGTCCTTGAGCTGAAAATCGGGATAAAGCTGATGGAACTTGTCCAATGATTCTCAAGAAGAACTTATCCAACGGTTCTCAAGAAGCATTAACGGCTGCTGACCCCTCCCATCGCACCAAAAGTTCACATTTACCACGGACAAGGTGAGAACGCATAACCTTCGATGGAACTGGACACACATGACATATAGCAAGGTGAGCAAGACCGGAGGAGCTGCTGGAGTATTCACCACATAAGGTTTTAACATACTGACCTAGAACACATCAAGAATTTTAGCCTGAGGAGGAAGCTGAAGGCGATATGCGATGTTGCCGACACGCTAAAAATTCTGATGAGGCCCATAGTATCGAGGGGCCAACTTGCCTTTGTTCGGTGCTGTTATGGAGGCAGCATGGCAGTGGAGGAGGCGCAGCCAAACCCATTGGCCAATGTCAAAGCTCTAAATCCCGATGCCCTGATCATGATGATGCTTGTAGCGTTGTTGGGCCTGAAGGAGACGCTTATGTACTTCTGCTAAAAATTCATCTCTGGAATGGAGAAGCTGATCAACCGCAGCAAGCCTTGCATCACCAGGCTCACAAGAGCAAATGTAAGCTCCATTAGTTTAGGTGATTGGTTTTACATTAATATTAATCATTATTTAATGATAAACCTAATCTTTGTGAGGCCAACATGTTTATTGAGCTTATTGTCAATAGTCTCATATTTGGATGGAAAATGGAAAACAAAGGTATGCACTAGTACTCATTCCATTCTATATCGCATATTTTGGATTCAAGTTATAGTATGAACTCTCCATTGCTTTAACCACAAATGTGCATCATGTTTTCCTAATCCATATATTACATGGATACACATATTTAGGGGTAGTTCAAGCTTTAACTTAATGTTTCTTAATATTGATCTATCCTTCACTCCATATATAAACACTACTACAGAATGACACATTACTATCGCTTCATCTGTGTCGGTTCTAAACTTTTGACTTCAGAACCGATTGTGATAAGCATATTTCATTTGGAAATCTTGGTAACAGGTTATCACAATCAGTTCGAGAGAGAACCGGTTGTGATATTTATAATAATCCCAATCGGTTCTAGATAAGAACCGATTGTGATAATAATTTTATTATCACAATCGGTTTTTATCTAAAACCGATTGTAATAAGTAGGTATTAGCACAATCGGTTTTGGGAAGAAACCGATTGTCCCGGAGCATTGGGTTATCACAATCAGTTCTTTTCCGAACCGATTGTAATGAGAAGGTATTATCATAATCGGTTTTGGGAAGAAACCGATTGTGATGAGCACAGGGTTATCACAATCGCTTCTTTTCGTAACCGACAGATGATTTTTTGGCAACACCATTAGGTGCAACCAAGAACGATTCATTACAAACATAGTTTTTGTGAGATCCTCCACTCACACATTTCCTTCAGGAAGAAGAAAAAAACAAACTCCAACACGGCCAGCTCTGCTAGAATCCCAACACGCACCTCTTGTACCCTTCATTGATGCTTTAATATTTGTGCAAAATTTGTATTTTCTGGACGATGAACAGACTGCGTCTGCTAGAATCCCAACTCGCGGTTCAACTCTCGCACAATTTATATAGACACATGTAGTGATGCAAATTATATATAACATTATAGTAGCATGCATGCAAAGCAGACAATAATAATATATATACCATTCCACACATTATACTTGTTTTTTATCAATAGGACATGAAACATTTTGACTTGGAACAATGTAACATTAGAAAGATACAATGCACAAAAATATAAAAGAGATTCAAAATAGTTTTAAGGCAAATTAATAGACTTCATCTCAGACTAGGCCAACAACTCCTAATATATTAAACAAGTCAGATTTCATTACAATATATCACCACATCCATTGTTTATAATTAGTAAACATATAAAGGGGACCGCATTACACCTAATATATTAAATTTACGACTCGCGGCTCGCCCGAGTAACCCGAGTCAACCGAAGTCATCCGAGTGACCCGAGTCACCCGAGTCGCCAGAGTCGCTGAGACTACGCCGACTAGTGATGGTTCATCCTCCGATGATGAACCCGATCTAGACGACGCCAACGGCCCCTATGGTGATCGACGCCAGAGTACTCCGCCTCCTCCTCCTCCTCCTCCTCCTCCTCACATAAGTAAGTAGGTGTATTGCCGTCCCACCTCGTAGTCGTCGTCCTCCTCCTAAATCGGTCAAATGCGTCCTGCGTCGTCATCGTGTCATCTCTGGGCGCTTCGCCGCCTTTTGAGGCGCCGGATGGGGTGGCGCCGGAGGGACGACGGAGACAAAGTGGACGCCTGGCGCCACGCCGGAGCGAGGCGCCGGAGGCCGAGGCATTGCCGGCCATGGCGGTGGAGGATCGTGACGGTGAGTCCACCGTGGAGTCGACCTGCCGGAGAAGGAGGGGGCGCCGCCATTCTTTGCGGTCGAAAGGAGAAGTCGACCTTGCGAGAGAAGAAAGGAGCTACATGAAAGAGTAGAAAAGAGCTATATGCATGGAGAGCTATATGAAAGAGAAGAATGGAGCCATTGCCGCCATTGCCGAGGAGTCGACCTTGTAGCAGGAAGAAAACGCGATTAGACCTTGCCGAGGAATGGAACGCGATCGACCTTGCCCGAGTACTCACCGATGATCGAAAGGAGCTATTTGAAAGGAGTTATATGCATGTTTGAACGGTCAAATTGGCGGGAAGCCGAGGTCGATTAATATCCGTGTCGGTTCATATCCCGAACCGATCGTGTTGACTTAAGTTATTGCGATCGGTTCTTCTTGAGAACCGACGAGATACATTATCTCAGGTTTCGGTTCTATAAAGAAACCGGTGTTGAGAATCAAATTATCACAATCGGTTTTACATATAAGCGGCGGTGATAACTAATTAATCACAAACGGTTCTTCTATAGAACCGATTGTGATGAGGCTCGCTAGGTTTTATATGTACCGCCTGGACTCTGAATGAACTTATTAACTCTCGTCGAGTTAGTTCGCTAGGCGATTTCTCTATTTTCCAAATTTATCTTACCTCGTGGCTTTATTCAAAAGGTGGGCCTGATTCCTTCGAATCCCTTCAATGTTGTATTAACGCACATTATTCGATTTTGATTTGGTCTCATTAGCGAGTGTATGGTGGAGGAGATCGGTGCGTTGAAGGTCTCCGTTAATTGAAACCCTAGCTAGCTTGATCAGAGCTAGATTTCCTCGCTTGTGGTTTTCCTCGAAAGGTGACCAAAGATTAATTCTTAGAAATCTCTTCAATATTGCAGAGGGACTTAAATTAATTTTTATTTGGTGAATGTGTACATTACATGTCATAATTGTTTTAATATAATTAATATGATCAATTATATATAATAGTTAATTAGGTCACAGAACCTATGCGTCTCCGTTCGAGGGTGCTTGTTTATAAGTATGCTAAAATGGCATATTTATAAATAAGCGATCTCGAGTGTCCACGTTTTTGATTAGCTGAGGATATGTGGCTCTGTAAGTTCCTAATTTGTTGTACAAACCGTAGTGAAGTTTGGCAAAGATCTCCCCTGGCCTGTTCTCCGAATACACATCCTCTTGACATGTTGTCGATACATGTATTTGGAGAACAAATGAGATGTCAGCCAAATTTTATCTAAAGTTTGTACAACATCTTAATTATGAACTTGCTCGAACCACATATCCTCGAATAGGATTAGGACCTAACCTACTTATAGATTATGAGTCATCGTTGGTACGCACGTGCATTTAGCCTGGCCTACAGATATATCGTTTCTTTAAGATCATTCAACAAAAACTTTGTTTTGGGTTCAACCCTTCTTTTATTTCATTGATTAGGGCATTATTAATTTATTGTTTGCGGTTTACTTGTAGATGGACCGTGAAGAATGGATGTATCACAAAAGCCGTGTGAGTGCCGAATTTCGTAGGGGAGTTAAGGAGTTCATAAGAATTGCGTAAGAAGATATGGTTATGAGGGTGTAAAGTTCATATATTGTCCTTGTATTGATTGCACCAATCTCAGGAGATTTAACAACTCACCAAATTGAAGGGCATTTGATTCGACGTGGCTTCGTGAGGAATTACACGTGTTGGGTCCATCATGGGAGATAGGTAGTACCTCCGTGCTCACGCAACGAAGACATCGGAAGCCGATCACGACTCTGAGCGTGATATGTTTGATGACGATAATTTAGATCAAATGTTCTGCGGGATGTGGAGGGAAATTACACGGACAGAGAGTTCAAAAATTTAAAAGCTTGATGGATGACGATGCCAAACCATTGTTTTCGTGTTGCAAAGGGAATACACCAAGTTGGGTTCGGTCCTTGCATTGTTTGAATCAAGGCAAAACACCGCTGGGACAGATACAAGTTTCAATGCACTTTTAATACTTCTATCGGATATGCTTCCGAGGGAAACGAGTTGCCAACAAGTATTTATGAAGCGAAGAAGCTATTATGTCCCATGGGAATGGAAATAGAAAGGATACATGCATGTCCAAATGATTGCATACTATACCGCAACGTCCATAAGGAATCACAAGATTTGTCCTGCTTTGTGGTGTACCCGATACAAACAAAATGAGAAGCGTAATGACAAGAAGCGTAAGAACCGAATTGACGACGGTGAAGATGTGAAAAAGGGGCACCACCAAGGTGTTGTGGTATTTGCCCATCATTCCCGTTTAGAGCGGTTATTTGCAAATCCTAAAGAGGCAAAATTGTTGCGCTTGGCATTATGAATCTCGAAAGGAAGATGGCAAGTTGAGACATCCCGCCGATTCGGCTCAATGGAGAAACATTAATTGGCAACATGAGGAGTTTGGTGCCGAGATGAGGAACATAAGATTTGGATTGAGTACGGATGGTATGAATCCGTTTGGTAATATGAGCAATGACACAAGATTTGGCCGCTTTTGTTGTGTATCTACAATTTGCCTCCTTGGTTATGCATGAAGCGGAAGTATATCATGATGTCGTTGCTAATCTCAGGACCCAAACAAATGGGGTAATGATATTGATGTGTACCTATCACCACTAATTGAGGATTTGGTAAAATTGTGGAATGTGGGGTTGAGGTGTGGGATGCATACAAAAGGGAGAACTTCACCCTACGGGCTATGATATTTTGCACCATAAATGATTTTCCGACCCTTGGTAATTTGGCGGCCTATAGCACGAAGGAGCCAAAGCTTGTCCAATTTGTGAAGAGGACACTGATAGCTTGTGGTCAGCCGACCGAGGAAAACGGTGTACATGGGTCACCGAAGGTTTTTACCCGAAGTCATCGATATCGTAAGATGGATGACAAATTTGATGGAAAGAGGGAAGTTCGTGCGGCCAGTAGCCTATGACCGGAAGGCAAGTATATTCACGCGTAGAGGATATCGATGTTCAAGATGGTAAGAGCCAGAACTGCTCGCCCCTAGGACCATTTGGAAAAAGAGGTCGATATTTTGGGACTTACCATATTGGAAGGAGTTAGATGTCCGCCAATGTATTGATGTCATGCACGTTGAGAAAAATGTTTGTGATAATTTGGTAGGCATCCTGCTGAACATACCGGGAAGACCAAGGATGGTGTGAATGCTCGCCGCGATATGACCTACATGGGGATCGTGCCCAAGCTTGCAAAGTGATGGAGGAGGATGGAAAAGGGCCGTGACATCCCCGCCGCATGCTACACCTTATCCAAGAAAGAGAAAGAAGACCTCTGCAAGTGTCTCCACGATATTAAAGTTCCATCGGGCTACTCCGCAAACATTAAGAAGCTTGTGTCTATGGATGATTTGAAGTTGATCGGTATGAAGTCCCACGACCGCCATGTCTTGATGACCCAAATGCTCCTCTGCAATCGTAAATATCCTACCAGATGACGCCAGTTGGCAATCACGGCTATGCTATTTCTTCAATGCGATTTCATGCAAGGTTATTGATCCCGATATCTTGGACAACTTACGAGTGAGGTGGTGCGCACTCTTTGTCGACTTGAGATGCATTTCCCCCCGTCGTTCTTCGACGCCATGGTCCACCTCGTTGTTCACCTTGTTAGAGATTAAGATTTGTGGACCCGCATTCCTCGTTACATGTATCCGCTCGAGAGGTACATGGGTATATTAAAGTCATACGTGAGGAATAGGTCGAAGCCTCGAGGGTAGTATTATTGAAGGTTATGGGATCAAGAGGTTATTGAGTTCTGCTGGACTACCTAGGTAAAAGACAACCGATTGGTGTTCCTATATCTCGTCATGAGGGCGTACTTGGTGGCAAAGTAACCATTGGGTCAAATCTAATGAGCCCACAATTTGATATGTATCAGTAAAGCGCGCATTTCACGCTCTTGCAACACAAAGGCGTAAGTTCATCCATACATCCAACAAAGACAAGTTGATATTACGGGAAGAGAATCCACTTATGGATGAGCTTTCCATCACACGAGAACACAATGATCGATTCCTCACATGGTTCAAAGAAAAGGTGAAGGTCTCCGTTAGTACCGAGGATGTCAAATGGTTGGTGACGGACCAAGATTTAATATACGTACATGGCAAGGTTACGATATTAATGGCTACACATTTTATAATCAAAGTCAAGATGCAAAGAGTACAAAGGCAAAACGGTGGTGTGAGCATAGATGCTTTGTCCGATGATCACTCAATTAGAGGATCGCCAATCGCAATGAATCACATTACGGGATGATCAAGAAATATGGGAGCTCGACTACGGAATATACCAAGTTCCATTGTTCGATGTAAGTGGGTGAGACTTCCTCACGGAGTTAAGGTCGACAAGACAGGTTTTACACTTGTTGATCTCGAATAGATCGGCCTACAGAGATGAACCGCTCGCCCTCGCAGCAAGCAACTCAAGTTTTCTACGCGGC
Organism: Rhipidocladum racemiflorum; assembly: GCA_036346355.1. Classification (NCBI taxonomy): domain Eukaryota; kingdom Viridiplantae; phylum Streptophyta; class Magnoliopsida; order Poales; family Poaceae; genus Rhipidocladum; species Rhipidocladum racemiflorum. Next base: position 3,451,373 of record CM070569.1, on the reverse strand, counting down.
GTGATCCGCCAATCCGAGGTTGCACGTCGTACTTCATGGCAAGAGGAGGATTGTTGGAGTTGAAAATGTCGTAGATGAAGAAGAGTACAACCAATTTGATGAAACACCTCCGCTTGCGTATGGGGCATGTCTTAGCGGTGACGACGGCACACATGGAACACATTACATGCGTGTAGATCATCAAGAAGGGTTGTATTTTAAATAAATTAAGTTGTAAGAATTCCCTGTATAATGTAGCATTTTGTAGAATATATATGTCAAATGGATCTTATAGTATAGCAAATTTGAAAAAGATTTGACTTTTCGACTCTTTTGAATGAAGACTGCTTTTAAAAAAATTAGAAATTGGATCATAGTCATCACAATCGGTTCTTTAGGAAACCGACACGTATAGTATAATTGCGACGATTCTTTTAAAGAACCGACACAGATACTCCACATATTGCGATCGGTTTTATATAGAACCCGACACGTATACTCCACAAATTGCGATCGGTTTTATATAGAACCGACCGTGATAAAACCTGAGCATTTTCATTTCGCGCCAAGACACTCGCTCATTTCAAGCAAGATCGATTTCGCTTTCAATTCATTCCACAACCCTAGCTCCACCACCTCCCCACCTGGCCGCCTCCCCTCCGCCCCTCCTCCCTACGCCTCCCCATCGGCGCGGCACCGTGGGCGCCCCTCTGGGTCCTCCCCGGCGCCTCACCGGCGCCTCCCCCTAGCTCCTCCCCCATCGCGTCCCCCCATCTCCTCCCCCATTGCCGACTGATCTCGGCCAGACCGTAAGATGCATTTCTGATTGTGGGCTATAATTGGTTGTAAATAGCTCGATGATGATTGCTTTTGAATGAGGCTTGATTAATCGATCATTAAAGGAACTTGCTAGACCTAGAACAACACCGCTCTTAGTCGACAATTTGGTGCCACTTGCTCTTAATGCATTGTTCTAGGGTCAGAGCAGTGCTGTGCTTATTCCTTTATGCTCTTAGCTGACAATTTGGTGGTACTTGCTCTTAATGCATTGTGGTAGGGTTAGGTTAGTGCTATATTCATTATGTGCTATCTTTGTACTTGTTGTTTTCTGCTAGAGCAAAGGCTGTTCTAGGTTGTAATCCTGAAATTTTTAGATGTAATAGCCGGTGATATATTGGCCATCTAGAAGTTGGACGGCTAATTAATTTAGCAACCCTTCTATAGCAACTGAGAGCAATCCATCATTGCAATTTGAAACTTGTAACACATGCTATATTATCGCACTTTATTATCGAGTTTAGTTATAACCTATAATGCCTCCTCGTTCGAGGGTGCTTGTTTATAAGTATGCTAAAATGGCATATTTATAAATAAGCGATCTCGAATTGTCCACGCTTTTGATAGCTTCGAGGATATGTGGCTCGGGCAAGTTCCTAAGTCATTGTACAAACTCTAGAGAAAGTTTGGCAAAGATCTCCTGGTGTTCTTCGAATACACACCCTCTTGACCTCGTTGTCGAGACGTGTATTTGGAGAACAGCAGGAGATGTCGCCAAATTTTCTAGAGTTGTACAACAAATTTAGGAACTTGCTCGAACCACATATCCTCGAATGGGATTAGGACCTAACCTAATTAGAGATTAGGAGTCATCGTTGGTAATGATATGTACTTAGTCGGTCTGAGATAGACATGTGAATTGCTTTCTATTGTGTGAAATTTGAATTGCTTCCTCTCATGAAGTTTAGGTTTGACATATACGCATTTACTTCAAATGTCGCAAAGAGAGAGCACCGCTCAACGCCAGAGAGAGAAGAAGGTCCCGCTACCCCATCGAGGAAGGTTAGAAAGGCCGGAGGACCGAATAAAGGAGCCACAGGGAGAACGCCGCAAGTGCTCCAATTCAATGCCAGGGGTTTGCACGGTCCCTGGCAGTTTAAGGGGCGCTACTCCTCTTTTCTCGCCAATTAGTGAGGGAGCGAGTGCCGATCACAATTAAGGACTGGAGGAAGGAAGTAAGCGACGAGCGTAAGAACCGACTGTGGGACGGTTAAGGGAAAATGGATTATACCAGAGGAAGATGAAATCAATGCGAGACAGTACGCCTTGAAGAGAATGGGTGTGGCTTTGAGGCATTTCAGGGTGACCATGCATGCCGAGTTCGTGTTGAAAGACCGTGACTCCTTCCAAAGGTATCCATTTGTTACACCCGAGGTTTGGGAGGAGTTCGCAAGGATGAGGAATACGCCGAGGCGAGGAGCCGAGAGAGAAGAATATTGCTATACAGAGGCATAACACACACGCGCACCACCTCGGTTCCGGTGGAGCACGAGGGAAGAAGGCGAGTGGGTGCGACTAGCCTCTGAGTGTGCAACCTTCGGGACAACGATGCCTTACTCCCACATATGCGAGGAGCGGCACGCTGATCGGGTATTAGCGAGGACGAAGAAAACCTCGACGGCCGATTGTCATTCCAAACCTCGCGATCGCACAGATCGTCACGACCATCGTAAGATATCTAACATAGTACATTGCATATTATATTCCCATTGTATTTTAGTAATAATTTATATTTGCGACATGCAGGAGGAGGTAAGCCAGCAGAAAGAGCAAGGAGCATTTGAAAGCCAAGGGTCACGGGACATCCTGTGTTCGGCAATCGGGAAGCCCGATCATAAGGGCGGTGCTTGCACGCAGCGGGTATACGAAGAGGTCCTTCTTTGTAGAGGAGAGCGCGTCAAAGGCTGTGGCAAGATCATGGGAAGCACGTGAGGCGCGGATCCGTTTGCAGATGAAGGAGGAGTTAAAGGCCGAGATGATGGCGATGTTCTCCTGCATCGATTCTCAACCATCGCCTATGCTACGCCCTAGCGATTGCGCTTCCAATAAGGAATCAGGCATTCCACACCTTAAGGTAATAATCAAGCTTTGAGACCAAAAGGTACATGAGTAAGCTTAACACAGTTATGATGAAGGTGTCGATCACTTCTTGCGTGGTCCCGCCAAGTGCCGGCTAGTCCTGATCGACGACGGAATACAGATTGAGGCTGCGCGCGGGGTTGCATTTCCAAGCAAGGAGGATGACACGGTGCATGGTATACCTTTGGGGATGGGCTACATGAGGGTGCAAGTGGACTATGTCCACGATGTTTACATGTCTCATGCCCTGGAGTTCCCCCCAAACGAAGATATCACCACTCTCGGGCAAGCACGGATGTCGTTCATCAAGTGGCTCGCGACGGTGTCGTAGTGCAAGCACCTCCTCCCGCTGGCATCGCCGGTACTCTGCTACTACTGCCACTGCTGGTACTACTCTGCTGCCATCGCTACTCGGGTATCGCTATTGTCGCTATCGCTATCAAGTATCGCTGCTACTACTCAAGCTCGCTAGTACTGTATCGCTATCGTGTCGCTCACATATCAAGCTCGCTCCTCCTCGCTCTTCCTCCTCATTCACGCGCATCGTGTCGCCTCCTATCGCTTCCTCCTCATCTGCCGCTTCCTATCGCTCTGCTGGTACTACCGTTGTCGCTTCCTGGTACTACTCCTGCTGCCGCTTTGCTCCGCTCCTCGTACTCACTGCTTCCTGCTCCTGCTGCACATGCTCCTCGCCTGCTACACAACTTTGCACCTACGCTGCACCGCACCTCCTGCACTCTACGCTGCAGTGCACCTCCTGCACCTACGCTGCAGCCTACAAATGCCGGGTGCGCAGGGGCGCAAAAGGACTTCTACCACGCTGACGAAAGATACAAAGCAGAGTTCAGAGAGTCCCTCCGTGAAGAAGGCAAAGTTGTCAGAGGGCACAGAGCACCCTAATGATCACAAGCGGTACATACATGGAAAGCCCTTTCTCCCAAGCCAAGAATTGAATTCTTTGGGCTTGTTCACTCGTCACCTACATGGATGGTACATCGATAGGTCACATGAGGCCGAGCCTCACCACGATTTCATAGTGAAGTATCGAAAGGGCCAATTCCACCGCAACGAGGATGGGACCTTCCTGGGCCGATTTGAGGATCTGCAGACTTTATGTACGCTTTGAAAGTCGTCGATATTTCTACCATACGATCCTCGACGCCTGTGAGTCTCGCACCATACTCAATCGATGACTATTTATTGATTTTGTATTATATTTTTAACAATTGACATGAATTGCAGGATCATGAGGCAAATGAAGTCGTGATGGGTCGACACTGTCAGTTTGTCGACTTTGTGATGGTGTCTGCGACCATGGTTAAGTATCAATCGGAGTTCCTTGCAGGATACATCAAGCGTGCATTGCATGAGGAGGCAAAAAGGACTTCATTCTCTTCCCATACCACCAGGAGTATGTACTACTATACAATTCAATTACATGTACACACTTCAACCTTGTATTAACTTATTCTCTTGCATTGTGTACCGTTTAATAAGCAACCATTGGGTTCTACTTGTGGTTGTTCCGAGTCAAAACAAGGTCTACACGTTGAACTCACTCGAAAATAGACCGATGGACTATGCGATCGAGCCTGCTTTTGCGTATAAGTACATTCCTCTAACCTAACACTTTACATATTGAACTACGTTAGGTATTTTTAACCTCAATGCATGGCATCTCTCCAATGTATAGGGCTTTCATGTCTTACGTTGCTGAACGTGGCCGACACAATGATAAACAAGGCACCAAACTCGAGTGGAAGCGCTTCAAGGTACAAGTGTCTATCATAGGATTTTTTTCTTACACCTATTTTTAATTCATCTCCTAATTTAAGTTTCTTTATTCACAGTGTCATCAACAAGGGTGCGATGATCTGTGTGGCTTTTACGTGATGCATCACATGCTGAATTTGGTTGGTCGCTCACATGTTTTCCCTAAGGTATAAAGTTGATTATTTGCACTACTGTCTATGTGATATTTGTTTACAAGCATAATACTATCAGCATGTTACAATACCAATTTAAGCCTTAAATATATTAGTGCACTACTATCTATTTTGCAGGACCTTGATATCATCCGGAAGAGCCTAACCAACACTGATCTCAAGAAATTACGAGACCATTTATGCCAGTGGTACTAGACAGAAGTTATAACAGATGATGGTAGATATAGAGACAATTCAAGCAAATACTAGTCCATAAAGTGTAAACAAAATTTATCTGAATGTGAATGTGATCTCATTACAGTTGTAAACAATATTAATTTGAATGTAATGTGTGTAGATTGTGATGTATATGTTCTGTGATTTTGTGGATTGTGATGAATGTGTCATATTGTCAATGCGAGGCCATTTTTCGAACGATGGGCGAGAACATCATCACAATTGGTTCTTCTTTGGAACCGATTGGGATATGTTTCAGACGCAATCGGTTTGCATAAAGAACCGATTTTGATAATATTCTTATCCCCACTCGGTTTCAATAAAAACCGATTGTGATAATGTAATAATTTGAATCGGTTCTACAAATGAACCGATTGTGATATTATTCTTATCCCCATCGGTTCTACAAATGAACCGATTGTGATAATGTAATCATTTGTATCGGTTCTAAAAAAGAACCGATTGTGATATTATACTTATCGCAATCGGTTCTAAGAGAAAACCGATTGTGATAAGTGTAATATCACAGTCGGTTCCTAAAAAGAACCGACAGTGATAATGTATTATTAGTGTCGGTTAAAAACTGACTGTGATATATCTACCTTATCACTGTCGTTGGACTTTGTATCGCCACCAAAACCGACTGTGATGACCAAAAAGAACCGATTGTGATGTACGGATCTGTAGTAGTGAAAGGATCAATATTTTGGAACTAATCCTTGAGTATATATTTAACACACCTAGTTGTAGTATACTCATGGTAATATAAGATAAACTCCAATACAATTACAATTGAATATGTGCATATTTACTCTTTATGGAATAATCATTACTTTAACACATCACTTATAGAATAAACTCTTGTGATATTACAATTGAATATGTGCATACATACCCTTGTGGAGTTTATTCTATAAGTGATGTGTTAAAGTAATGATTATTTTCATATATTTCACATATTATGGATCATTACTTTCCATCAACATGAGTACATGAAAACTTGTGTAGTTAATATATACTCGTATCAATTTAAATGAAAATTTAAATAGAGTTCATCTGTCTTATTAATCATTAAAGAACACTTCATCATATGTTGATGGTGTTCCTTGATTAATTAAGGACAAATTGATAGTTATTGAGTATTATGAAGCATTAGTTGCATTATGTGTTCAAGACACATTTAATTCATTAAATTGATTAGGGTTGTGTTCAATCGATCTTACAGGCATCTATTATGTGTTAATGGAGTGCAATAGATGATTGAGACAACCATGTATTTTGGACTAATACTTTCAATGAGTTTGAAACAAGATTTAGTCCAAAGTTTAAAAGAGAAGAGAAAATTCATCAAGAATAGATGAATAAGTTTATAGAGCCAGGTGATGATCTTTGAAAAAGAGAAGTGGAGCTGGGTGACGATCTTGAAGAACAAAATGATTGAAAATCATAAAGAATTCAAGAGAGCTAGGCCATGATCCCAGGGGGAATAAATTAACTCAAATAAAATCTGACATAGGCCATTGACTCGTGCTGCTACGTGGCGGAACGTGATTGATTGAAACTGCGACGTGATCTAGGCCATTGACTCAAAATCCGATCGATTAGATCTGCTCTAACTCACGCGAGGTTACTACTACGTGGCAAAGTCCGATGCGCAGCACGTGGCATCATCTAAGCTGCTCGTTCTAGATTAGACAGTCCAGATCCAATCCAATACGCGTAATTGCAATGCTACGTGGCGAACCATCATCGCAACTACGTGGATAGATCTGTGCCAATCATCTAATCATCCAACAACTGAGATTAGAACCGATCTTTCGCGATGGCGAGGCACGGATGCACAACGCGTGTACAAACCTGGGCCGGATGATGCTGATCTAACAGTCAGAATTCTTCACAAAGTCCCGACGTAGTTTGGCGGTGAGGATCTGTCGGCGAGGAAGAAGACGACCCACGTAGCGGCGTTACGGCACGACTTCGGTGAGGTGAAGTAGCAGATCTCGTGCGCCTTGTTGCGAAGATGCCAAATCTCGGTTCAAGTGCAACGATGCGGCTGTGATTCACGACGGAGATCGAAGAACATGCATATTAAATTGTAATTGTAATTGTAATTTAAACTTTGGAATTTTCTGGAATTTATTTGGATTTATTTGGATTTAATTTGAATTTATTCCCTTTTGAAATAATTAAAGAATTAAAAGTTATAAATAAAATTTTGTTGGAAATATTTTATTTGAGTCTAAAATATCTCAAAGTCTTTTTCAGAATTTTTCTGATTATTTTGCTATTTTTCTTGAATTATTTGAATTTCTAGAAATTATTTTGAATATTAAATCGCTGGAAAATAGCCGAGTGGGTTAGTACTGTTCATCCGACCGGGTCCGACCCGAGTCAAACTCGAACCGGACTCAAGCCCGACCCGAGCCAGCCGAACCCTAACGCACGTGACCGTTGGATCTTGATCCAACGGCCACGATTGCGCCACGTCGCCAAATCCGAGTCCTGTTCGTACTCCGCCGCCGCAGCCGGGTGGACCTCGGTTTTCACGGAAGCCGAGACTCCTATTTAATGCGCCGCCACCGCCACCGCCATCGTGTTCTCTCTTCCGTGCGCACCCGTAGCCCTAACCCACCGAGCCCGAGCCGCCGCCGTTCGCCCGCTAGAGCTCGCCGAAGTTGGATTCGTGCCCCACCGCGGTTTTCCGCTGTTTTCGCCGCCGTCCTCCGCCGTCACCGAGCCCAGATCCGGATCCACCGCGTCGAGGGGTACCACTCACCTCACCGGAGCGTGCTCGAAGCGCCATCAGGCTTGTCATCGTCTTCGTCTCCGGCCATCGAGCTCCGTTGTGGACATCGCCGACCTCGCGAGCTCCGTCAGCCGTTAGATCTAAATCGGACGGCCACGGTGAGTCCACGTCACCCCAATTGATTTCACGTTTCAGTTTTTAGATCTATTCTCAACCGTTGGATCTAGATCCAACGGCTTAGATTTAGCCACGTAGCCGTGAACTGCATCGTGCCTAGATTAGGTCTCAGCCGTTAGATCTAGATCGTACGGTTAGCGTTAACCGTGTTGTAGCGTTAGATGTGATTTCGGCCGTTCGATCGAGATCGAACGGTGTTGGTTGTGCCACGTGTCGCCACCCAGGTCATGCCACGCCACCCCACGGTGAGGCGAGATCCCGATCGGATCTCGACCGTTCGATCTAAATCAAACGGTCCAGATCAACCGTGTTATTCCAAAACGCGTGGGATGCGATCCAATCTGGACCGTTGATTTTCAAATAAAATTCCGCATCAAGCCACGCGTGTCCGAAGTTGGACCGCCACGGTCCACGCTGGTCACTACGACGCCACTCGTGACGTTAGCGTGGGGCCCGCGTGTCACGGATACCAACCGCACCATGACGCCACCACCGACGCCACGCGGGCCCGCATGTCGCATCGGCTACCGAGCGTGGACGCCGGCGGTACGCCATCTCAGGTCCCACGTGCCAGTGACACGTGAACTCGTGGACCGGGTCCATGGTGGACCAAAACCGAACCGTGGGCCGAGTCCATGGACCGCTTACGTCATGCTGATGTCATAATTCGATTTTTCAATAGAAAAATAATTTGGTGGAAATTCAAATATCGTGCTGACGTCATGTTGACGTCATAAATCGGATTTTTCAGTAGAAAAATAAATGAATTAATTCGATTTTTTGAATTTTCAAACTTCAAACGCTTATAACTTTTGTGTTTTAACTCCGATTTGAACGATTCCAATTTCTAAATTTTTATAAAATTGAATTCTACTTAAATATGAATTTTAATTAATTTTTGAATATGAAATTTTTTCTGTTTATATTTAATTAATAGATTCTTTAAACTTTAAACAGTTATAACTTTTGCATTTTAACTCCGATTTGAGCGATTCAAATTTCTAAAAATTTGTAAAATTATGCTCTTTCTGTTTATGGACTTTACTTGAATTTTTGAGCAAGGTGCATGTACTGTTTTATTTATTTATTGCTATTTGCACGCGTTACGAGTAGACGTTGAAGCACCCGAGGGCGTCGAAGTTGAAGTGTTGACCCAGGAGCCAGCTCAAGATCAAGAACAAGTACTTTTTGAAGGCAAGTTATGCTTTGACCATATTGATCCTATTTTTGAAATTAATTTAATTTAAATTATCGCATGCTAATTTAATTAGAAATTGTTTAAATTATTTCTGGGAATTAGATAAATGCCTAATTGTAGTATGACATCTTGACTATTTAATCATGTGCCATGAACCCTTGCCACCATAGTTGTGGAATTTATATAGTTGGACATTATTGAATTGCCAACATTGGGTATTTAGATCGTTGTAGTATATTGCTTAGACCTGCTACGTGCACATGACATGATTTCAGACAATCAAATGTTAATATTGACTTAATGAGATATTGAACCTGTTTTGGAGAAGTATCACGTGTTGTGATTGTTGATGGCACGCGGTGCATGGAAATCAACTAGGTTTGATAAATAGATTTAGACTGGGGCAAGTGGCAAGAGTGATATGGTGGGCCATGAGTGGCACTGGGGAAGTTGATTTGGTTCTTTGGGTAGTCTTGCCCTGGTCATCCTAAGGACTTAACCTTGCAAGCCTTTGATATGAGTCAAGCGTGCAACCACATGTCCGCAATGGGACGGACCTAGTTGAGTAAGTGACGGATACATGTACCATGGATACCCCCAGCAGCCTGCAATGAGCTGGTCGCCTTTTAAAGCCCAAATGACGAAGGGCCCATGGACCACAAAGAGACTCGATCCCAGGCACAGGCGACATTGGGGCATTCGACCCCACAGGGCGGAGCACTCGGCGAGCCGACCCGGCTTGGGCAGGACACTCCACGGTTCCGATCCGGTCGGGGTCGCCTTCGCCAACAGTCGGGGCACCGAGTCCTGCACTAGCGTTTGGATGACTTCCCTACTAACTTGACGTCTCAAGACGTCCGTGCTAGGGTAGGCAGCACCTTCCCGAGATGTCAGAAGGGCCACCGAAAAGTCAAGCACCGGTCCCATCATCCTGTCACACGGCAGAGTGGGGCGCTCCCTCCCGAAGCAGCACCAAAGTCAAACGTCATGATGCAGGCGCCAGAAGGATGTACGGAGCAGTGCGTCACTTCTCCAACCGGCCACCGCCGACTCCTCGCCGAGCCTACCAACCCAGTATGAGATGGGAACCGAAGGCCAGGATTTAACGACAAGACCAAGACTGCAGACACCGAGGCGTCACAGACTTCTTCTTTTCTTTCCAAACTCCCATGTAACCTACCACCTCCGTGTATATAATGAGAGGCAGGACCTCAGCGGGAGGAGGACAGACTTGATCGATCGAACCAGAGACCGATCGAACGAACAACGAGAAACACGCTCTCACTTGTAACACCTCGTAACTATTTGCTCCTGGAAGCAATACACACCCACCTCGCAGACTGGAGTAGGGACATTCGGCCCGAACCAGTATACATCTTGGGCTCACTGAGTCAGGCCATTCGAGGAGAGAGAACGCGCGACCCCACTAACCAAAAATTCGTATTGCCGGTGCACGAAACACCGACAGTTGGCGCGCTAGGTAGGGGCGTTTCGCACGTTATCATCTTCATCTCCAGATTCCCATCCACTTCCCCGATGGCTTCCTTCTCACACGACGGCGCACCAGCATTGAGGGGCTGGATCCGCTTCGGCGCCCTTGACTTCGTCGCTACTACGACGGGAGAGCTCGTGCTCATCCCTGCCGCTGTCCGTGACCAGGCCTCCTCCACGAGCCTGGACGCACTTGCCGACATCCTCGGCAACCTTCGCCTCGAGGCCTCCGCCCGGGCCTCGACAACGGAGCTACTCCACGGTGGCATCGCCCCTGGCGACGCCATGCGTGTGCAACAGCGGGCGGTGGCCCCGCCCTCCACGGGTTCCCAACTCGTGGCAATGACCGGCTACGTGTCGGCCTCCCTCCACGACTTGCTGGGGGACTCCTCCAGCCACGGCTCCAGCTCCGATAGGGAGCACCCCCCGCGCCGGCTGCACTCTCGCGAGTGCAACATGGCAGGCGTGGTGGACCCCTCCGCCACCCTCGCGAGCCCCAGAACTCTCCTCCCGAGCACCGAAGCGCAGGACGATGAGGACCGGCGTGAAAACCCCGCGCACCTCCAAGCTCGCCGCGTTGAGCTCAGCGGCAGCGAGAGGAGCTTGAGGCCCGCAAGGCCGAGCTCAATAAGCTCCAGGCCGACCTGGAGCAGCGTCGACTCGATCCACCACTCGTATCCGGCGCGTGCGCGCGCCAGGTACATCACCAGCTCGCCAAGGGGTCGGACGGTCTCCTGTTCTTCCCCCATGTGAGCCAAAATGTCGTCGCGGCTGCAATGCTGCTCCGTGGGCTTCCTATGCTAACGGACCCGGAGGCCAAGGTCACGTACCAAAACCTCCGGGGGCACAGGGCTCCGGCTCCCACCACTCGGGCGCGACCTCGAGCCGCCCGGGTCGCCCGTCCTCGCGGGGTCAACAGAGCACGGCGAAGATGGTGCTACAGCTCGAGCGGCCCTAGACATCGCGCACTCCGGTGCGCCATCGCCTGGGGGACAACCATGATCTCCGTGCCTCTCGCGAGGCACGAAGAAGAGCTGCCGACGCGACAGCACAGTCGCAGGTCGCGGATAGCGGACGGCACGACAACCGCGGTCTAAGCCCCGATGGCCCGGGACCGCGGGCATTCGCTCGCGCCATCCGCAACGCCGACTTCCCGGCCAAGTTTCGGGCCCCGGTCAACATAGCCAAATCCACAGGGGCGACAAACCCCAGTGTTTAGCTGGAAGACTACCGGCTCGCCTGCCGGGCGGGGGGAGCGATTGATGATCTCTTCATCATCCAGTACCTCCCCATCTACCTCGCGGACTCTACTCGAGCCTGGCTTGAGTATTTGCCCACGGACACCGTCAGGAGTTGGGCAGACCTAACGAACCTCTTCGTCGGTAACTTCCAGGGCACGTACAAACGCCCCGGCAACTCCTGGGACCTGAAGAGCTGCAAGCAACAGCCAGGGATTTTGGACCGGAATTTCAGTTATTTTGGACGAAATTTCTTTTTTCGATCCGAGTCGAGATTTTAAATCTCGACCAAATAAAAAAAATTGAAATGCCACGGTAACTTTCAAAATCTCGACGAGATCTCGGTGATTTTGGCCAAAATCTCGGACTTTCTGATCGGATTTTAATTTTTATGGGCTGGATTTGATTGGATTTATGGTCAAGACTATCCACAAAAAATTTGCAAAAATTTTTGATGTGTTTTTAACTATTTTTCAAAAGTTCAAAAGTTGATCGAGATCTCGGTGATTTCGGCCGAACTCTCAGAACTCCAGGTTGAAAAAAAAAACGGATTTGAAATTTAGTTTTTGATTTTCGACCGGATTTTGTTTAAAATTTCGAGATCTTATCTAAATTTCAGATTCTAGTAATCTCCGGGATATAAATCGAAAACGAAGTTTAAAGCCTTGGAAAAAGCCGCGGCGGACGTGGAAAGCACCGCGGCTGGGGCCAGCCGGGTCTCGGCTTTCACCGATCGCGTTCGCTTGTGCCCTTTTTGTCCTGCGGCGCCCCTGTTTGGGCAGAGAGTTCCTAGGATATTTGCAGTTTTCGCATGGTCCATCGCCAACGATATTCGCTACACGCTAGTGCAGAGTGGTCGAAGAAAAGAAACCACTGTTAGGAAACTCTGTTTCCTATCTCTTATGGATTCTTCCTTATCCCTAGCAGAACCGCTATATATAGGAGGCAGGGGCTACCCCTTTGTACACACAAGCAATGAGAATAATAAAGCAGAGCAGTTCCTCCTCATATTGTGTCTCTCTCCCTCTCTCTATTCTCGATTTAGATCTATTAGGCAACCCCTGACTATTCGATAGCGAGGTTTTCTAACACGTTATCGCACGCAGCTCTACCGAGAAAGATTGAAAGGTGAGAAAAAGACAAGATGTGAAGTATCGTCGACAATGACGAACGACTACTACCGGCGATTGATCGCCCGATCCTATCTGCAATCAACTTGCCATCAAGCCGGCATCCACTCGGATTGCCGAAAGAAAAGTCCTACGCGACTCTATCCTCTGCGATAGCCCTCAGAAGAATAGATTGGAAAGGTGAGAAACAGAAGATTGAATCTAATAGCTCGTTCAATTCTTTACGCCAAGCATCTATGTGGCACGAAGCTACGAGTTCGCGGTGTTTCTCTAGTACATAGTATGAATGCATCTAATCATGGCACGAAGCTACGAGTTCGCGGTGTTTCTCTAGTACATAGTATGAATGCATCTAATCGTGGCATGAAGCTACGAGTATGCATCTAATCTACGATCTAAGTACCGTGTTCTTCAACGCGTGTACGGTTACAAGTTCACAACAACTTTCGCAGATCGTAGCATGAAGCTACGATCGCTATAGTACATCGGCACGAAGCCCTATCACGGCTAAACAGCGATCGTGGGCACGAAGCCATCACATACCGGATGCCCGTAAGGCACCTCACCGGATCTGGCGTAACCGCCGTCGCCACGCCGTAGGTGTCACCACGCTGAGCGCCCCGTCGCCGCGCCGGTGCTCCTACAGCCTTGTAAGCCATCCATCAGCCGGCTGCGTCATCGCGGCCTCGCGACTTTCTTTGTATATGCGCTATGCATGCGTGTTTGCATCATCACGAACTAGTGCATACACGATCGAGATTCAAGAAGAATCAAGGCATCTGATACGCACTGTGCATGCATGCTCTTTCCTGGATGCAACCGAATTGCCTCATGCATGCATGTGGGTGGACGTGAGGAATTGAAGGACATGCATGTTTGCTTGCATTGCATGCGTAGCATGCGACCATGCAACCTGGCGCCGACAAGACGGCATGCGACCACGGCCGCAAATTGCCGCCGGCCACTACGCTGGCTCGAGCCGCCTGTCGCTCGAGGCCTATAGCCGCTACTCCCGCGCCTTCGCGCCACAGACTCCACCACTGGCCATTGCTCACAAGCTTGAAGTAAGCTCAGGCGCTAAGATCAACGCTGGCTAGGCTGGAACCCTAGCCGCCGGTTACTAATGGTTGTGTTTGGGCTGTTTAGACCACTTGGGCCGGCCTAGGTCACAAATAATTTTTTTGGGTCACTGAGAAAATGACATTTGTGCCCCTTTGTTTTCAATAAATCTAGAAATCAGTAAATGAATTTAGAAAATTGTTATTAAACTAGAAAATTGGATATCTGGATATGTGGACTTCCGAAAATTATTGGAAGCTCCAAACCCTGGGTTTTATTTTCTAGATTTTGGTCATGTTTAATATGTGGTAAATTATTTTCTATTACACAAGCAATTCTGAAAATTGCTTGGAAATTAGCAGAAATTATGAAAAGTGCTAGGAAAATTCCAGAATATTTCATACAACATTTTATGAGAACACAGTGGTTGGGATTTGATTTTGGTAATGAATAAAGCAGACATGAGACAATTGGTGTCTAGGAAAACACACATGAGGCTTGGTTCTTTAATTGGCACCGGAAGCGGGAAGTGCTCCCTCCTCATGTGAGCCACAGGCGGAGTTGACTGGCCAAGAGTCGAATTGACGGAGATATTCGTTACCTGTTTTCGCTCCCAACCAACGAGAGTTACATAAGTTGTAATTAGCATTACACCGCATTTAATTTATGTTGGAATTTATTTTCTGTTATCAAGTAATGATGAAAAATTACCTTAATGTAATTCAATGGAAATTCAAGCATGCCGCACGAAGCCACCGTCAGCGCAAGAAGGCCGACGTGCATGGAATCGATAGCAAGACGCATGAAGCCGCGCTATGCCAATCGCACGAAGCCGATCGTGCACACAAAGCCGATCGCACGTATGAATCCGATCGCCTGAAACATATCGCATGAAGTCGATCATGCATATGAATCCGATCGCATGCACGAAGCCGATCGTGCACATGAAACAGATCGCATGAAGTCGATCATGCACATGAATCCGATGGCATACATGAAGTCGATAGCGCGTATAAATCGATCGCATGCACGGCCGATCACATACATGCACGGTCGTATTTATGAATCTTTATGAATATTTATGAATCTGTATATATGAATCTTGCATTTATGAATCCGTAATTATGAATCTTGTATTTATGAATCTTGCAATTATTGTTTTCTTTTAGTTTCTTTGGAAATTCATGAGAATTTGTTTTATGCATTTATGAATTTTTGCAACCACTATCTATTAGATTACACGAAGTAATCTAAAGAAAGAATCTTGTGAATATGCAAATACGGCATTGTCAAATGTGAGTTTGAAGAATCGACCACGAATGGACAGAACTATCTCACATGGACATCAAATTTGAAGATCATGCTTGCGAGCAAGAAGCTCCAAATGTGGCTTAGGGTCCTCGTAGGACGCACAACCTAATGCCGAGCAAAATGATCAAACTTTGCCCTTTCTCGAGACATCACCTTTGACCACTCACGAAGAATGAATACATGACTGAGGTGAGTGTACTTGAGTTATAAAGCGCACTTAAAGCGGTTCGAGAAGCTCAAGTCCACCATCTTGCTCTAAGCACAAAGAAGATTGAATTACTGAAATTTTGGCAAGACTACGTAATGCTGGTTGTTAATGAATTTTGAATAATGAATTGTAAGCTCTCGAAGAGCATACATTTTCTTTTCTCATGAATAGAATTGCAATTTATTCTTTATTCCAGTATTCTATATTTGCAAGTAATGTTTTTGAATTACTTTGCCACTGTATGATTAGAATTATATTTCTTTTCATTGAGAAATTGTGTAGCGCCCAAATAAAGGAGATATGCATTGTTGATAGTAGGCAAAGCTAATACCATCTTAAGAGAGTCGAAATACTTCCAGACGATCACGAAGAACGCTGGAAGGATTACGAAAATCGCAGGAAGCGATACGCATATAATAGGCTCTGAAAAAGCCACAATTATATTGCCAATGGGTACAACTTTGGTAATTGAAGAAACCCTTTTGTACCATGAATCAACACGCACTCTCTTAAGTTTTCAATGATATCCGCGCCAATAGGTTTCACGTAGAAACCAATGAAGAAAATGACAAAGAGCATTTGTGCATTGTGAAGCACGTGGAATATGAAAAAAAAAATGGTATTAGAAAAATATCCCTCATATGAATCTTGGTTGTACTACACGAGAATCAATACACACGCAGTGTATACTTCTTTAGAAGCTCTGAATTATTTTCCTTTATGGCATTGTATATTTAGGTCATCTTGGTCTTAGAATGATGAGAAATATAGTTAACAACCCATAAGGTCATGGCATTAATGTGAAAAATTTTCCGAATCATGAAGATTTTTTGTGCCATGCATGTGCCACCGGGAAATTAATAACTAGACCCTCTGTTATGAAAGTGCAAAAAGAAATCCCTGTATTCCTGGAACGCATTCAGAGGGATATTTGCGGCCCGATTCAGCCCTTGTCGGGCCGTTTGATACTTTATAGTGCTCATTGATGCTTCCTTGAAATGGTCGCATACATGTTTCTTGTCAACAAGGAATCATGCATTCGCAGTCGATCTCATAGATCATCGAGAATTAAGAATGCTTTTCACGATCATCGCGTGAAGTCCATTCGAATGGACAATGCCGTAATTTACTTCCAAGGCATTTGATGATTATTGCACAAAGAATCGAATAAGCTGTTGAGCACTCATCGCATGTCCATACGCCAAAATGGACTAGTGAAGCACTAATAAAGAGGATTAAGTTCATAGCCCGACCGCTCTTGCAGAGTTGTAACTTGCCCAACACTTGTTGGGGACACGCAATCCTCGCACGCAAGAAGACTCATCAACTATAGACCATCAGGCCTACAACATCCATTCACCAATGCAATTAGTGCAAGGGGTCATCCCAAGATTTCCCATCTTAGAAAATTTGGTTGTATGGTATATGTACATATACCACCCCACAATGACCTGCAATGGGCCCTCTCCGTAAGTCTCGATATACGTTGGTTATGAGAGTGCATCCATAATCAGTATTTTGAAGCCATGACTGAGATTTGCATACACCCGATTCGCTAATTGCATCTTTGACGAGGATCGTTTTCCGTCATTAGGGGAGGAAATGAACCATTGGATGAAAAATGCTGGAAATCATATGGCATTCCTTTGGGATCCCCTGTATGACCCTCGCACTAATGAAGCAAATCAAGAAGATTTGTAGTGTTTAGCAAATGAACCGCTGATCATTTTTGTGATCTCAAGAGCGTGGTTAAGTCGCATGAACCGACCAAGAAATGCACCAGAGAGGTTGAAATACCAAAGAAAGTAGAAGGTATCCTCATCCCGTTTAGAGGCCTCAAAGAAAAAGAACAGGAAATCGGCTTCTCAAACCCAAAGTACCGGAGGCGTCTGGGAAAGCGGGCAAGAGGACTTACCAACGACCAATCACGAAAATGCCCCAAAGCAAGAAGGGGAGCCATTGAGACCTGGCTTTGAAAAGAAGCCTGTGATTAAGGCAATTCCAGATCTGAACCTTCCATTGGAAGAAGCGCGGAAATAATGTGTGCGCACACATTGGCGGAGAAAAACTAAAGGAACTTGCTCTGGAATAGGAAATAGCAGTGAAGAGCAAGTAGAAGTGCATGAAGCACCCCATGACGAAATGGCCATAAATTTTGTAATAATTGGAGAATCTATGAATAAAGCAACAACCATTGCAAGGCTTGTTGTTCAAGGTTTCACTCAACGTCCTAGGGTTGATTATGAAGAAACCTATTCTCCAGGTCATGGGAGGAATTACCTTTAGATACTTAATCTCAAATGGCGATCCAACTTGAAGTTGAGAATGAAGCTAATGGATGTTGCACGACATATTTGTATGGAAACTTGGATTCGAGATATACATGAAAATACGAGAAGGTATCCCTATCCCGAACCAAGACAGAGCAAGCAGAAAACTATACAAAGGTGAAATTGGAGAAATCAATGTATGGATGAAAGCGATCGAGGAAGAATGTGGTACAATCGCTTGAGTGACTTTCTTTGCAAGAAAGGCTACACAAACAGCGAAGATTGTCCATGTGTGTTTATACAACGATCCCCGAATGGATTTTGTATAATCTCCGTCTATGTAGATGACTTGAACATCATTGAGACGGATGAAGAAATTGAAGAAGCATGCACATACTTGAAATCTGAGTTTGAAATGAAAGACTTGGGTAAAACCAAGTTCTGTCTAGGCTTGCAGTTTGAACATGTCCAAAGCGGAATCTTGGTACACCAATCATCCTACATGCAGAAAGTGTTAGAGAAATTTGGTTTTGAGAAAGCATACCCCACAAAGACCTCAATGGTCGGAAGGTCACTCCAAGCAGACCTAGACCCGTACAGGCCTAGAGAAGAGGGGGAGGAAGTCCTGTGAATTTGCTAGCACGGTGCAGTGCAGAACCCACCAAAAGGCATTGGAAAGGGGTGAAGGACATCTTCCGTTACCTCCAAGGAAGCAAAGATCTTGGCCTGTTTTACAGAAGAAACAATGAATTGAATTTGGTTGGCTATGCCGATCTTTGGATACCTCGCCGATCCGCATCTTTGGCAAGTCACAAACCGGGTATGTTTTCCTTTATGGTGGAACTGCAATATCTTGGAAGTCGTCTAAGTAGACTCTTGTCTCGACGTCGACAAACCACTCAGAAATCATTGCATTATATGAAGCTTTCTGAAAATGTGCATGGCTTCGAAGAATGGTTCACCACATCCAGAAGTCATGTGGTTTGAACATGGAACAAACCCCCACCATTATCTATGAAGATAATGCAACTTGTGTTGCTCAAGTGCAAATGGGGTATGTGAAGAGTAATCTTACAAAGGATATTAACCCCAAGTTCTTTTATGCTCATGAAATGCATAAGATGAACGAGATAAAAATACTGCATACTAAATCATGTGAAAATCTCGCAGATTTGTTCACTAAGTCACTCCCGGCATCTTCCTTTGAAAGATGCATTAGAGGAATCGGGATGATGAGACTTAGAGAAGTGCAGATTTCAGAGGGAGAATTTTCACATACTCCTACATAAATCTCAAACATGAAGTTTGAGTACCCAACGTGAATCTAGAAGATTAACATTGAAGTTTGGGTGGATTGTACTCTTTTCCTTAAGTAAGTTTTTCATTGAAGTTTTCTTACATAAGGTTTTTGATGAGGCAATCCGTGCAACACAGCAAGCGTATGCTATGTACTCTTTCTCCAAGTATTTTTCCCACTGGGTTTTTCTGGAGTTTTGATGAGGCATATGCATTTCGCTGGAAAGAGTCCAAGGGGGAGTGTTAGGAAACTCTGTTTCCTATCTCTTATGGACTCTTCCTTATCTCTAGCAGAACCGCTATATATAGGAGGCAGGGGCTACCTCTTTGTACACACAAGCAATGAGAATAATAAAGCAGAGCAGTTCCTCCTCATATTGTGTCTCTCTCCCTCTCTCTCTATTCTCTAGTTTAGATCTATTAGGCAACCCCGGACTATTCGATAGCGAGGTTGTCTAATAACCACTTGTGTTGGCGTAGCCTACATGAAATTCGTGTTTTACTCTCCGGTTCTCACTTTCTCCCACCAAACCACATCACTAATGACTCGTCAGGTCATGACTTGTGAGTCATGACCGCTACGGGAATAGCAAGTTACTTATCTTTCCTGAATGCATATCTATCTTTTAAATTTTTGTTTTTAAATATTTTTTTTATGATTTTTGGATAACTTTTATTTTTTTTCTTTTACGTACATTTATTATTCATTATTTCTAAGGCTATTGGCGGATGAGCGGCAGTACCACTCAAGGATGGCCATGAGTGGAAAATCCCTTCCTTCTCCCCACGATGATCCTACTCGGCAAATTTCACAATTTTCATCGTGATCTTAACAATTTTGGTCGTATTTCAAGTTTTTTTGGGCCGGATTTGAGGCTAGGACCATCCAATTTTTTTAAAAAAATTGTTCTAATGTTGTTTGAATCATTTTTCATCCAATTCAAATTTGCCGGTAATGCTTTTATCAGGATGGTAGCACTATTAGAATTTTTGAAACTCCTCAGACTCGATCGTCATCTAAAAATTTTATGGGAATATTAGTAGTGTGTCAGGGCCATCCACAAAACTTTTAAAGATTTTTTTGAAGTGGTTTGAATTATTTTTCAATTGATTAAAATTTGCCGGTAAGGCTTTTATCAGGACAGTACCACTTTTAGAAGTTTTAAAAAGTCCTCAAGCTTGATCATAATATAAAAAATTAATGGGAACATTAGTGATTCATCAGGACCATCCACCAAAATTTTCTAACGTCGTTTGAAGCATTTTCATTAGGTTCAAATTTGTTGGTAAGGCTTTTATTAAGATAGTAGCACTGTTAAAATTTTTAAAAATTCTTTAGGCTTGATCATCATCTGAAAATTTTATAGGAACAATAGTGATGCGTCATAACCATGTACAGAAAATTTCAAAAATTTTAGCCGTAATTTGAACTATTTCTCGTTCAGTTGAAATTTGCTAAGATTTCAGCAATTTCGACCGAGATCTCAAAAATTCCGATAAAAAAATCCGGATTTGAATTTCGCCTTTTGGATTTCATCTGGATTTCGTCAAAAATTCCGAGATCTCGTCGGGATTTCAGTCCCCTTCGAGATATGATCCGAACCAAAATTTCAAACATTGCTCGTGTGTCTAGCCAATGGAAATGTGGAGACACGAGTGACAACTCGAGACCAAAACGAAACAAAGACTGTTGGGAGCAATGTTTCAAATTTTGTTTTCGGTACATATCTCGGAGGTGACCGAAATCCGAAATTTCAAGAATTTCGATGAGATCTCGAAATTTCATATAAAATTTAGACAAAATCCAAAAACCAAATTTCAAATCATTTTTTTTCAACAAAGATTTCTGAGATTTTGACCGAAATTACCGAGATCTCAGTCAACTTGAACTGACTGAAAAATGTTCAAAAACACGTTAAAAATTTTTATGGATAGTCTTGACCTCAAATCTAATCAAACCCAACCCATAAAAATTGAAATCCGGTCAAAACATCCAAGATTTTGATTAAAATACCTGAAATCTCATCGAGATTTTTGATATTACCATAGCATTTGAATTTTTAAATTCTTTTTATCTAGCCGAGATCTAGAATCTTGGGGGTCCAAAATCCGAGATGTTAACCGAGATTTTTGAAATTTTGTAGATATTTTGAACCATGGTTGAGAGAGCTGGGAGCACAAGAAATTTCCAATGGAAACTCGCAGCCTACCGCCGACGCCCGACAGCTCAAGCAATAGGAGACTTCGCCGTCAAAGCGAATAGATAGTAGGTTCTCTCTGCCCACAGTTGCAAACCGATTACGCACGGCTCAAAAAAATAAAATATGTACACGCGCAAATTTTTCAGGATCCGTTCCAGCTTCCATCCGTACCTCTCAGGAACGAAGATTACAAACAGAACATGCGAGCAACGTGTGCGACGCATTTTCTTTTGGGTTCCGTACAACGCAGACAAATTATAACATGACATATGCCCTGCCTATCGTGCATACCACTGCATGTACTCCATACATATCCGTTTTTCTTTGGACTTTGAAACAGCGCAAATTAAAGCCTAAAACATGTGTTCATCAAATACATAGTGCATACGGATCTCAATCAAATACACGCATTATTTGCACATCATGGGTTCATGGCCATTGCAGGTCAACACCAATGATTCAACAGGACTAAAGAGATAGTCCTCCGATTTCAAGGAGTTGATTCAGCAAGCTCGCCGTGCTAACGACGGAAAGTCTAATCGAATTAATCTGTGGTTCGCAAATGGCAACGAGTAGTCAAATAAACATTGAGGGGGCCATGCCTTCTCCTTCCTAAATAAAGAACCTGACAAAGTGGGGGCGTCCAGAAATGCTTCTCTGCTTTGAGCTTTTAATACCCAACTACAGGCCATCACTGGTATTTGTTTTGTACTGCCGCCTTCCAAGGGTATCTATAATGCTATAGACGGTAATTATCTATAATACATTCATATTATGTATAGGTACGATTAAAAACAACTCATATAATAGATTGTCTATATAATTATTTATGATACCCTCATATAATTAATATATTATCCATACAATAGTACACATAATATGAAGCTATCTATTAAATAGCAGCCAACATACTTTTTTCTCCTCTATATTACCTAACATTTTATGTGGGATAGGTTTACGGACATATATATGCCATAAGGAGCCATCGCCGTACCTACAGAAAAACCTGACGAAGTAATGGGAGGGCATTTTTCTACTCCGGCCAAGACCTCCGTTTTGGACAACGCACTAATCTAACCTTATTTATAACTTGACTGACCCATCAGTCATGAACCACTTTGACACAAGCCAACTGGCGCATATAAGACCGTGCGCAAGCTACAAGCCCATTCATTCCGCACCGACCAGCACGGCCACTCAAAACATCTAAACAATTCATAGGGAAGGAAGGTGCAGATCAAAGCACAGGAGGAGGCGAGCCGAGAGAAGCTTTGCCTAGCCGCCGGCCATGGCTGTTGGAGATCAGCCGGTGAAGTGAACACACAAGCACGCGCACTGGAAAGAAAGCCAAGCAGGTTGGTGTCGTGTAGAAACTTCACACACACACAAGCTCACGAGAACAGGCAGGATTTTTTTTTCTTTTGTGCGGCTTGAACTACCCCTCTGTACTGCTGTTCTCAACTTATATAGCAAAAGAAATGGCTACACTAACTACAGGGAGTAACTTAGTAACGTGCAGGAAATTAAAAAACTAGTAACCGACCGACTAAATGACGTGAAGAAACACTAGTAACCGGCCATTAAACAAGTAACTGAAGCATGCATGAAACGCCTGGATTAATAACAATGGCGTCCTATGACAAGGCCATCGAGCCCTACAAGAAGGCCGTCACCGCAGCGGCGTCCCTCGCGGCGTCCGCGATGCTGGTGCGCGGCGTCGTCAACGAGCTGGTGCCGCACGAGGTGCGCGACCTGCTCTTCTCCGGTGTGGGGTACCTGCGGTCGCGCATGTCCTCCCGGCACACTGTCATCATCGAGGAGACCGAGGGATGGGCCAACAACCAGCTCTACGACGCCGCGCGGACGTACCTCGCGACGCGGATCAGCACCGACATGCGGCGCCTCCGGGTCAGCCGTGTCGACGAGACCAAGAGCATGATGCTCAGCATGGAGGAGGGCGAGGAGATGCCCGACGTCCATGAGGGCGCCGAGTTCAAGTGGCGCCGAGTCTGCCGCGACAACTCAAGCGCCAGCAACGGCAACGGCAACGGCAACGGCCGTTCAGGCAACGGCCGTTCAGGCAACGGCAACGACAACTTCCGGCTTGTGGTACGGTCCTTCGAGATGAGCTTCCACAAGAAGCACAAGGAGAAGGCCCTCAACTCCTACCTGCCTTACATCCTAGCCACGGCCAAGAAAATCAAGGAGCAGGACAGGACGCTGAAGATCTACATGAACGAAGGTGAGTCGTGGTTTGCCATTAATCTCCACCACCCGTCGACCTTCAGCACGCTTGCCATGGATCACAAGCTGAAGCAGTCGGTCATGGATGATCTCGAGAGGTTTGTCAAGAGAAAGGAGTACTACAAGAAGGTCGGCAAGGCGTGGAAACGGGGGTACCTGCTGTACGGCCCGCCTGGGACTGGCAAGTCCAGCCTGATTGCAGCCATGGCCAACTACCTCAGGTTCGATGTGTATGACCTCGAGCTGACTGAAGTCACCTGGAACTCAATGCTTCGGCGGTTGCTCATCGGGATGAGCAACCGGTCAATCCTTGTCATTGAGGACATCGACTGCACCCTCGAGCTGCAGCAACGGGAGGACGGTCAGGAGAGTACCAAATCCAACCCTTCAGAGGACAAGGTTAGATAGACACTTGGAATCATACACCAGTAACACCACCTACAATTCCTCTGTTCCTTATCTTTCTTTCCAATTCTGATGTGCATTTTGGGTACTATACAGGTGACACTATCCGGGCTACTCAACTTCGTTGATGGGCTTTGGTCAACAAGTGGGGAGGAGAGAATAATTGTCTTCACGACAAACTACAAGGAGCGGCTCGATCCTGCACTTCTGCGCCCTGGCAGGATGGACATGCACATCCACATGGGTTACTGCTGCCCAGAGTCGTTTAGAATCCTGGCCTCCAATTACCACTCCATCGGTAACCATGTCACATACCCAGAGATAGAAGAGTTGATCAAGGAGGTCATGGTGACACCAGCTGAGGTAGCAGAGGTGCTCATGAGGAATGACGACACTGATGTCGCCCTTGAGAGCCTTATCCGGTTCCTCAAGAGAAAAAAGGGTGATGTCAAGGATGGCAAAGCTGAAAATGTGGAGCATGTGGTGGAGGAGGAAGAACAAGAGAAGGAGACCATGACGAAAAGTGGAGTCCCAGACAATCATAATCGGCAAGGTGCAAGCGAAGAATGAAGCTTAAACAGTGTGAATATCATACAATTAGTGCCAGAAAAATCTAGTATATTAATTAGAGACCACTTTTGGAACAATAAAGTACTCTGGTGTTGAGAACTTCTGATACTGTTTAAGCACATATAATCTCAGTTATCAATTGAGTATCTGCAGCAATTCCAAGGTACAAATACTGTTCAACATAAAGAGTCTACAATGTCCAAATAATCAATGTTGTCAAAACCTAGGGGTTTTAGAGGAAACTTTGCATACCGACATGGCTTCTCATAACAGATTAGTCTTGAGTACAAGTGTTCACCCCATTTTCTGCTCGTAGGTCATACTCAACAACTAGACCAAGATTGTCAACAAACTTGTGATACACTTGGCACCCTGCGCACTGTATGTGCAGTGTACGTTAGAGCATAAATGTACATCTACAGCGTATATCAGCAAATGAGCATAATGACATGGTTCTGTCTCATATTCAAAAAAGAGAAAGCCGTAGGCAAATAAGGTTTGGACTAATATGAGCAAATCTGCTGAAAGAAAGCTGCAAATAAATAAATGCATCGAACAATTTACCTGAAGAAAAACTGTTCCTCTTTCATAGGCTACCCTGTTTATCAAGCGTTTGGTTCTTTCACCGCATTTATTGCACGTAAATTGAACAAGCAAGCTTCTTCTCGGAAGCCTTATATCAAAAGTTCCTTCCTGCAAAATCACATAAAAAATGTATGTTGTTTAAAGCCATTTTGGCCTACAGACTAATCTGCAGAAGGATGCTTGCACTTCATTGACATGGTGAATCATATTAAAACAATATGCGCTTTCCAAGTGTCAGTATCAGTATTTGAAAATGACATACTTCCATAAGAAACATAACCTGAGTTATCTATGTTCAGTTTTTGAAATCAGCCTATTCGTCAACCTGCAAGAAGGCTGTTTTCAAACAATCCAATATTGTAGTCTATATGACATTCCAGAAAAAATTCGAGTTATTATTTTTCATGTTTTCACATCATTAAGCTCCAAATCTACCAAACGCAGAAGCTACAGATTATGTTGTTTTTTGAAGGCTGTATGCCTGTATCAGCCTCTAAAATACCCTAAAACACAAGAAATCGACAAAGTCCTACCTCTCTGACATTTCCAGCATTTCTGCATGAACGAACATATGATTGCACAAATATCTCTACTATTATAAAGCAACAGTTGGTGGCAGTGGTGAGTTCTACCCACGTCATTAATTGCCCTGCTTAATTGCCCTACGCAAAAAACGAAGCGTTGCTTTAATTAGCCAAAGCTTAGAAAGCAGCGTTAAAGATAGATGTTTGATCTTGTAAAATAATTTTTTTATTTTTTAATCTTTATTTTTCATTATCAATTTTGTTTTTCGTAGCAATGCACGGGCATGTAACTAGTATAGTTCATATTCAACCAATGAATAAAAAGACATGCTGGAAAACCACACCTTATTCTGAGAATAGAAAAGAGCCAAAATCTCACAAGCTCAAAGTACATAAGCATGGCTTAGCAGTCTACATCAATACACCAGGTTGAACAGCTCCCATCATTCAAAGCAGTGCATTCTCATGGTATTGTACAATTGTTGCCTCTACATACATGGAAGATGCTATCTCTATGTTATAGTAAGCAATATATGAGCTATTTATAATTGACAAATCCTAACCAACTCTACTATCTTTTAAGCAGTTAATAAATTCATAATCGGGTGGCTAACCAATTCTACTATATGCTGCTGGTTGCCTAATCCAATCCATAATCGCGGAATCCCTTATCACTACTACCATCACTTACTACCGCAAATTTCGCTAATCACCACGACCACAAAAGGCAGGCAAAACCCAAACCAGTAAATCCCTAACAACAGGGGGAGAATTGATGAATCGATGATTTGCCCTGTTTTAGTTGGTGCAAATGATCATTTGCCTCGGATGTCTTTCATGTGACCTGGGCCCGCATGTCAGTAAAACACCACGGGGCAAATGATCATTGACACAAGTAAACGAGGGCAAATCATCAATTATTACAACAATAGGAACAGATTGGAAGCAGGGGAGAGTGAGAGGTTACCGCCGGCGACTCCGCCGCGTCCGAATCAACCTCGCCGGAGCACGCAGAGACATACAGCTCCCTACGACGATACGAAACCCTCCGCCTGCAAGGAGAGCACACAAGCTTAGGCACCGCCGAGCTGAGCTCGACAAGAGAGGTAGCTATATTGCGGAGCGCACCCAGGAGCCGGCGCCCTGGGCTTGGGGGAGGAGGCGGCGAGGGAGACGCGGGAAGGAGGCGAGCGACGGGCGGCCCGGAAGGCCTCGAACGGGAGCGCCGCCAAGCAGCCGTACGCCGCAGCCGTCGTCGCCATCGATCGGTGGCTGCTCCTGGAATCACTTCTCTTCGGGTTTTCCACGTTCTCGTGTGCTGCCTCTCGGCCGATAAAATCACCGGAAAGAAGGCCCAAAACTTATTAATTGGGCCGTTAGTTTCGGCCTATTTTTCGTCCGAGAAAACGTTTCGCTCCGAACCCGTCTAAAAATTTCGGGAAAATTTCAGCGTCGCGCCGCGGAATTGCCATGCTTCTTCCCGCCCCCACATCCAAATCTCTCTTCGAAACGAGAGGAGGGAGCGGGAGCGCGCGAGCTCGCGATCGCCACGCGGAGCGAGGAGGAGGCGCCGTGCTCTACTCGCCGCCGGAGCTGGTCGCCGTTGGTAAAATAGGGTAAGGATCATGAACCTTTCTTTGTGCCTCCCACCGTCTAATCTGATTTACCTGCGGTGGGCGGGTGAACCGCGAAGGATGGGTTGGTTTGAACAAGGGATCTCGCCGCCTTTTGACGATACATCCTACTCCTGCTTCGTGGAAGTGCGGGACTGGGATCCTCGCCAAAAAAAGTGTGGGGCTGGGATGCGTGCAGCGTGTAGCAACTAGCAGTATAGCTTGTGCTGTGACCATTGTTCTTGGTGAAATGATATCTGATGTGTTGTTTTGAATTAACAATAAACAAGTTATGTGGAATATGGTATGAGAATCCTGCAAAATTGTTCATTTCTGAAATATGTTGGTTTGATCTTACTCGCTATGACCATTGGAAAATAGCAGATTGCATAGCTTCTTTTGTAAGATAAATAACAAAACACTGCCATTGTTCTTTGCAAATATGTACCATGCGGTCTTTACATTAAATACAAGATGCACCAAATTATGGAGTATGATATGAACCAAGTTCATGTCTGGGCATTTGTCTTTGATGGGCATATGTTTGGAAGTTGATACGTTAACATTGAACTCAATTCAATATACCTTTTGTTCAGGCCAGAGTTACCGGCAAAATACTAGATGGCTCAAGCTGCAAGGCTGAATGTGCGAATGCAGAAAGAGATTAAGCTTCTGCTAAATGATCCACCTCATGGGGTCTCTCTTAATCTTTCTGAAGATGAAAGTGCCTTGTCATCTTTGTCGAGCATTGAGGCCAGTATGTTTTTTATTTGTTCTCTACTGACAGCACCTTTTTTTTCTAATCAATAGTTAAGTCTGGCACTGAATTGTTTTTCTACTTGCTTTGCATGTGGCTTCCCTGCTCACTAAATAAAGGAATCGAGGGGCCTGATGGAACGGTTTATTCAAAAGGATCTTTTGTTTTGAAGATCCAAATTCCTGAAAGGTATGTTTCGATTATGATGGAAACCAACACCCATCCCCCTTATGATTTATCATGTTCTGAATGTCACACTTTTGCTGAGATGCAGGTATCCTTTTCAACCACCCAATGTGACTTTTGTTACTCCCATCTATCATCCCAACATCGACAATGGAGGACGCATTTGCCTTGATATTCTAAATTTACCTCCAAAGGTAATTGATAGGAATTAATTTATGACCTGATAAACCATTGCTCACATACTCAGTCTTAAAAAATCTGAACAACTATTCATAAAATCTCAACAGTTTTTGTTTTATCGATACGGGATACTGATGTGCAGGGTGCCTGGCAACCATCACTCAACATTGCTACTGTTTTGACATGCATTGGTTTGTTGCTAAGTGAGCCAAACCCTGATGATGGGCTGATGGCTGAGATAGTAAGTACATTTTCGTGGCAATAGCAGTAGGATCAATGATACAACACATTGTTTTTTGCTTCATCATCCAACCATGTTATTATTTTCTGACAGAGTCGAGAATATAAATACAACAGACAAATTTTTGACATAAAGGCTCGATCATGGACTGAGAAGTATGCTAATCCAGCAGCAATTGGTGCTAGTCTTTGGAGCTCTGTAGATGATTCGATTATGGTAAACAAGCATATGTATTCCATTTCGCTGAGTTCTTGTTCCAATAGTATAATAAATTTCTTTGGATGTTTTGCTTGAACTTTTGGTGGGTTCTCAAACTTTTAGGCACATAATAGGCCAATGGAGGAAGTACATAACCTAGAATCTTTGCCAAAAACTTCTAATAAGGATTGCGAAGGGAGTCGAAAGAAAATGCGGCTACTGGGTCAAAAGTTATCACTAAAATCAGAAGGATCAGAAGATAATACCATCAATGGCAAGCAGGATCAGGTGGCAAACCGCTTACCATCAACGGCAAGATCCACCAAACCTACTGCATGCTTGTCTGATGTTTCAAGCAAACATAACGCTACCTCGGAAAACAAGTCTGTCAATGCAGCAGATAGTGGAGTGATTTCGAAGAAAGAATACCAAGGTAATGGAAAGAACTTGCAGTTACTTGGGCAGAAGCTTTCTGCTACATTGGAAGCTCCTAGCAAAAGGAGCAATGGCAATGTGGAAGATAAGTTACGTAATCATCTTTCAACATCAACATCCAACACTAAAGATCCTGTCATGCAGTCTTCTGATGATGTTTTAGAGAAGAGTATGACACAAAACATTGATAGGTCATCAGATAGTTTGTATAAAGTATCAGAAGGGAATAAAAGAAATGTGAGGTCACTTAGTCAGAAGATGTCGCTGACATTGGTAAAGCCTGAGAATGAAAGCAATGATCAGAAGGAAAATATGGCTCCAAATCATCTGCCTTCATTGTCAGGATCCAATAATCTGCAAAACAGGTCCTCAGATGTTGATTCAACGAAAAGTTCCATTGGAGGTACCAATCTGGTTCAACAGAATTCTAATGATGAACATGTACATCCAAATACCCAGTTGATACCAAATAAAGAATGTGATCAAGGTCGAAAGAAGATGCGTTTACTAAGCAAGAGGCTATCATTGAAATCTGAGCTGCCTGAAATGGACAGGACCAATGATGAGGGATATAAGCCACCTGACTGCTCTCAAAATGATAGGAAGCCCAATGAACTGCCATTGTCAGCGCCAGTACCCAAAAGTCAAACCATGGGCCTTGGCTTTGCTGATTCACAGAAAGATGGCAATCAAAGCAATTGTTCCATCAAACAAAATGCAACTCCTATGGACAATATTGTTGTTTTGCAGAATATTGTTGTTTCAGATAGTGAAGACAGCGCAGACGAATGTGAAAGACCATCAAGATCAAGGTTGTCATTGATGAGACGACTGGCGGGAAAGCTCAAAAGCTAATTTCAGCCAATGACTTTGACATTTTGTATGCAGCTACGTAAAGTCTTAGAAAGGTTGTCATTGATTAGACGACTGGCGGGAAGATGCATGTGACCTTTTAGTGAATTCTCTGGCTGTTTATGAGTAGATCATGCATGCATTGATTTTCTGTTGCCCTATGATATGGGGCGTTAGACTTATTAGGAGACTCGTGTGGTAGCATCTATTTTGATTGAATGCGAAGTGTAAGAACTAAGAACTGCATTTTGCGTGTAACTTTGACTCTTGCTGTATTAAAATGGCACTAGCAGGGTACCTGTGCGTTACAACGAAAACCTTAATATTGCACCAAATGTTATGATGCATTAAAAATAACTAAACTATCGTTGCTGTGAAGTAAATTGTGAGCTAGCACTCATGATGTGAAGCATTAAAGGAACATAACCGTAGTTGCAAGAAAGTAAATTGCGAGCTTTAAGATACCTGATGAATATGAAACCTTTGCAGCGATGCATTGGACATCAGAGTTTTCTCTGGACACGCTAAACAGCTTTTTGTTCTTACCTAACATATCATTACAAGCTACTACCTCCTCATGTCCAACATTATTGACACGCATTCAGGATGGCAACTGCACTTTAATTTGTTATGGAAGACGTGGTCCTCTTTACAAGATAATGTCAAGACAGTAAAAACGTAACCAATGAACAATATGAAGTTACCGGTCAAGTTGAATTATCAAATGCCACAATGTTACAGGTTCTTGAAGAAACTAGTATTACAAGACATATTCTAAAAATCTAAATACATTAGGAGAGTACAACAAAAATATGAGAACACTTGTTATGTTGCCTCTGACATCACATACAGTAAGAAACAAGGAGTAGTCTTAGCAACGTACATATAGTTAAATATGAATCAAAAATGCAAAATATTACTACCCTTTTTCATATGTAGACGTCAAAAAACGTGAAGAAGGGTCAATAAGTAATAAACACACGCAAACACATGATTTATTTATAGGTGCGGACGTGCCCAGCCGATTTGATCCTGCAACCGGGCAAGAAGAACAATATATGATTCAATCAGCCATTAAGCCGATTAATCCTTTCAACTATAATCCGATCTAATCTAAATAGTTGTTCAAGCCGATTAAATAAAAAGTAACCGATAGATCTAATCAACTTGATTGGACTGATTAGACAATGATAAAGGTAGATTTTTTTCGATAAAGGCAATGCGCAACAAGATAGGAGAAAAACAGACCTGGATGGCGTAAGTCGACAAAACCAATAATCGGCGATGTGCAACTTTATTGATGTAGGCGAATTACAAAGGAAGAATTACAAGTCTAAAATTATACTCCTAGTTGAAAAAGTTAAAAGTAATGCGAGTTGATTGATTGATTGATTGATTGTGTCCTTTTTCTCCTTGTTCATCAATCCCTTTTATAGTGACTAGGCTGATCGTGCCCTTTTCTTGTTCTCGTAGAAATGCGTATCGACCTCAATCTCTTAAAATAAACTTTTTACGAAAACTGATTGTCAGCCTTGATCTCATATCCATAGTTAACCTTATCCTTCCAAATCGGTTATAACCACCAAATCGGCCACATCTATTTGATCGGTTTAGAAAGCCAATTATGATGTCAACACATGCACCCCCCATTTTTTTTTTGAGAAGATACTTATCTTTTCAAAAATCTTACTCATCAACTTCCATCTTATCGACTTATTGTGCCATCCTTGTTAATAACTACCACTTTTATGGCGCCGTAAAATCCTGATATGCATATCTCCCTTGTGATATGCTCGCATGCTACTGAAAAAACTTCCTGCCTTTTTACATTCTTTCACCTCTCTATAAATATGGGGCCCATTCACTCGTCATTTTCACTTGCTCTTGCTCTCGTCTTCTTCACAATCGGCTTCAAGCACCCTTCTCCATCTATTAGCTACCCTTCTTCCCATCGACTTGCCAGCAATGGATCCCAACGAGGTACTCATTCCTGAACCTAATAGGGAGAAACAATACTGTTTAGGCATGATAGGTAGTTTAGAGCCGACTGTCATCATAAACGAGGAAACCCCTAGACTCCCTTTATTCGCCCCTAAGTATAATATTGAAGGATGGACAAAAAACTTTAGATCTTGGCCGACGACGCTTAAGGTGTAGAGGGATTGGTATAATTGAATTGCTGCTGCAAAGATGCCACTATGAGAAAGAATTGGGGTATCGAAATGCCTTCCTCTTTCTCTAGTCGATCCTCAAGCCAACGAGTCCTTGATAGCTACCTCTTGTTACATCTGGTCGGACACCTTTTAACGCTTTTCTGCTAAGGACGGGACCTATCGGCCCAACCCTACTAGATGTGCCTATACGTGCTATCTTAGGCCTGACGGGGAACAAATATAGGCTTTCTCTGAGAAACTCCAGTACAAGTTGATTTCCATAAAAGGTGAGGGATGGAGCAAATACATCAATGAAAACCAAGGGACCGGGCCAGTATCGAACAAGTAACATGCGGCTGGATCGGTATCTATTTTGTGGGGCATCCCTTGGGCCGACGCAGGTATACCAGTCCTTGGCAAAGCAGCTAGCAAATGGTCGGCGGCTAACCTTAGGCAAGATGTTTCTCGGAGTCGTATACCAAATGATTCATATCATTAGAAGTTAGCTTTTTACAGGGAAAGGGCAGTATTTAATCGGTAACATTGGCAGTCCTCTGTGGTTTATTCAAGCCTATATTTATTGCATTTTTAGCCGACCATTTGGCATCTACGCTATGACAATAACAGCTTTTCCTTGTGAAGAAGTCTCGGAAGGGCAAAATCCTCATTACAGAAGCAACTAATCTTTTGGAGAGAGGTTCATCTTATGCAGCAGTGATGAAGACATAAAGTTGAATGGTTGAATCCAATCGGAGTGAGGAAATTTATCTCTTTCTTTTTCCAGCTGAGCAAGAAAGATTTGTCACTAAGTGATTTCTTATGCTGCAGAGAAGCCGACAGTTTCCTTCACTCGTCATTCATCCACTTGGCATCAGACAGTAGTGATATACCAGATGAAACTATTGAGTTGTTCAAATTATTCCTCTCTCCAGGCATATTGTCAATCGGCCTTCATATAAAGAATCAAACTTTCCATCCTTCATATGAATTTTACTATCCATCAGTGTATGCTTGTCAGCTCGGCTTCGAACAAGTAATCCCAAGCTTTGCTTTGCTGGGTCAACTTAGTCCCAGGGAGCGGGTACGCAAAGCTGCAACTGCCGCCATGGTCCTTGGTACGACTGACAACCTTCAACTACGGAGCTTGCCTCGCTTTTTGCTTCAAAGCCGATGCTCTTGGACTTCGCCTGGTGGTCAGAAATAACAACGGTAATGTTGCCAGAAGAATTGACACTCTCTGCCCTTACAGCCGATTTCTGCCCAGGCTTGCCCGATGACCCAGAGTCCTCCAATTTTGATGACAGTACTTCAAGTTCCAGCAGTGATGCTAGTTCTTGTAAACGTACTAACACAAGTATAGTCGATATTACGGGTGAGGTACTAACCTATGTAGATCTATTCTTATACTAACCACCAAATCTTTTTCCGAATCAGAATTGACCAATCCTTACTCCTTTTGCAAACCAAGGCATCTGGCAAAAGTCCCGTTGTAGACCGTTCTGAAGTCGGCCAAACTAGCAAAAAACCATGCCCATCAGCCAAAATTGCCTTATCGGGCTATTCATCAAGGACTCTGGGTATTCAAGCCCCTTTCCTCTGTGATCTTGAGTGCCAACAATCAAGTAAGTCTTCTATCTTGTCGGCCAAACTCACATTCTATTTACTGCATTTGCACCCCTAATTGCCTAAAGCCGATTTTCTTGCAGAAGCAAAACCCGAATGTCCTTACAAGAGGATGGTCAAGAGGGGTGGCCCGCAAGGCCCATCGGCCCAAGAAGTCTCAGCTGAGAGCCCCCCCCCCCCCAGACACACACATCTGCTGCTGGCAAGGTTAGAAGACATCTTCTTGACTTCTTCAAAACTTCTTTCAAAACAAATCGACTAACAAATCCATAAATCCACAACGCATACCTTCTCCACCTTCGTTTTCTCCGCCTGCCAACATCGGTTTACCGGAGGATATGACAAGTGATCTTCCCCCCCACCTTCTTAGCCGACACCACCTGCACCGATCGAGAAGGCTATGGGACTTTCCGCCGTTACCACCAAGCCGACCACTGAACTTAGCAACCTGCTGCGTAACCACTCAAATATGATGAAGTCATTCAAGAAGTCAAGGGCACAAAACAAAACTTGGCTGAACTTGCATCAGCCAAAAAATCCTTGGAGGAAGGACTTGCCAAGGTAACCACTCAAATGGTCGATTTTGATGAACTCATCCATAAGCATCTCTCATCGGCAAAAAGACCAAGAAGTCTACACTCGCCAAAGCAATGAACGCGGCAAAGGCCCAATCGGTCAAGGTCGTTCAGATCCCAGGCACCTCCGAGGAAGATGAAAAGATCATCTACGAGGTGAAGCAGATCATTGCTAAAGACCTACAAACTATCTAATTGTTTTTTCCATTTTAGAGTGGTGTTATTACTCAGGACTTCACCTTTTTGTTTTTCAAGGGCAAAAGATTGCTTGGACTTGTAGAAATGCAAAAGCCAAGTTTGCCAATGCTGATCCAGGTGAAATTCAAATGTCATTTTTCTCTTTTGTAGTTTTGTTGAAAATGCGTCATACTGACGGAATAATTTATGTTCATCAGGCGATCGCAACCCTGTTATTCTGCTGTTCTTCTTCCAACTCATTGTTATAGTGACACAAGCGGTAATTGTTTGGTTTTGCTGCGTCTTTTGGAGGAAGAAAAAGGTTCAAAACAATGGTTTGCAGAAGTTCCTGGAAAAGAGGGTATATGTGAATTAGAGGGTGGATTTGTTTGTCGCTTTTTATATTGCCTAGAGTGACTTCTCCATTAAACTCTGGGTCTCACCTTTACCTTCTGAGATGCAGCGTTCTCTTCACAGTAAGAGGAGAATTAATCTTAGGCAAGATGATCTCAGAGCTAGAGCAGAAGGCAGTCGAAGACGCTTCTTCAAATGAAACCTTGGAACAGTTGGGTGAAATGGTAAAAGCTAAGGAAGGTGTTGAGAGGAGGAAGCTGTACACATCATATAGCCTCGGCAGGGATATCCTAAGCTTGAGGCAAGGTTCTATCTTGCCACTTTATAATGGAAAGTATAAGAGCCATTCCTTTCACAACGCACAGAAAGAAAGCATTACGATCTTTAATACGTCCAGCGCCACCTCTACTTCCGAGAATAGAAGTAGCTAGGGGTGAAAACGGGTCGGATACGGTCGGGTAGTAGGTCATCCTGTATCCTACCCTAATTATTTTTTTCGGATACGGGTACGGATACGGGTAGTGAAAAATCGGATAGGATACGGATACGGATACCGGGTATTTACGAACGGGTAGAAAACGGATATCGGATATTTTACGAACGGGTACAATACGGATAACGGATAATTAGTCGAATAGTACGCAAACCACCTAGGATTAAAGTATGTGATAAAAGTAGGGATGAAGAAATTAAACACCACATTGATGGGAATGAGACGAAGAAAGTAAGACATAAGAGTCAATGTGGAGGGTCCAGACAAATGAGGAACAATTTTAATACTGGTTGCACACAGAACACCAATTTTGCCTAGCTGCTGATCTTTGTTCTTACGAATAGTCACATCCTAAAATAGATAGAAAATAAAACAAGGCATCTAGCAATACATAACAGAAAAAAGAGATCACTGAGGTGATTATGGAATAGCGCATAAAAGGAAATGCATTAAAATTTCATCATCCTAACAATCTGAATCCTGAAAGTAAAACTTTGCCTCCTAATAATCTCTAAATATAGAATTTCTTCAAAGATGAAGATAGAAAACCCCTTAAAGGAAAGCATCATGCTTTACTTTTATATTGAAAGCAGGATGACATTTCAAAACAATAGCACAGAAATAGCTTCAGCTATCACCATATCTTGCATAACATTATCATTTATATCTGAAGGAAAAGAAACAAAGAGCAGTAAACCAAAATAAATATATTGGCAAGATGCTAAGTCCATGCAATCAAATACCATTTGTAGCACACTATGATGGCACACATTGCAAAGTAATCTAGGGGGTGTTCAGCACAGATGATGAAATGTTTCCGCGATCAATATTCGAGTTGTATTTCTTTATACCACAATATGCTGGCACACATTGCAAGATAAATGTTCATGCAAAAGGGAATTTAGTTCGATAAAATATGAATGTATATCACAATTTGGCTTAGCTGATAAGCATGGTTACACATACATAGCTAAAAACTACCGAGCCAACACCACTCAAGTATACTGAAAACATTCACGATGCTTTATTTCAGACCATTTGACATCAATCAAAAACAAAGAAAGACCAACTACAGAATTCCTGACTACATGCCCATAATCGCTAGCTCTCCGCTGTCCCAACAAACAAAGATCCAATTTTTCCCAACAGCAAGAAGGAATCCGACTGATGGAACCAAAGATGCAAACTTTCAAACAATATTACATCAGAGAGAGGTCAGGGAGGAGCGCTCACCACCTGGGAGTGGGGAACGATCGTCGCCGCCGTGCGACACACTGGGGAGGAGGCGGGATGGCCGGAGGAGTTGTTGGGCGATGCGAGAGCAGGGTGGACTGCGCCGAGGGACACGGAGGCGTCGAGGAGCCGAAGATCGAAGAGCGCAGTTGGCGGCGCCGGTCCGGTGCGGTGTCGATGGTCGCGAAGAAGATCCATCGCTGCATCGGCCGCGCCGTCCCTAGACTCTGGCCAGACCACGCCGCTGCGTCTTGCGTTCCTCGCCGCCGACGACGTGCTCGACCAGAGGCCTCGCGGTCGCCGCCGCCAGGCGGGAGCTGTGGGTGGCGGCGGCGGGAGCCGGGAGCTATGGCGGCCGGCAAAGGCGGGGCGGCGGGAGCCGGGAGCTATGGCGGCTGGCAACGGCGGAGCGGCGGGAGCTAGGAGCTGCGGCGACCGGTAGCGGCGGGAGGCGGGAGCTGCGGCTGTGGGGAATGGGGAATGGGGAGTGACGTGGGTTTGAGGGTTTCTTTCGGTAATGCAATCGGGTACCCGGTTGTTAAAATTATTCG
This sequence comes from Rhipidocladum racemiflorum, assembly GCA_036346355.1. Taxonomy (NCBI): domain Eukaryota; kingdom Viridiplantae; phylum Streptophyta; class Magnoliopsida; order Poales; family Poaceae; genus Rhipidocladum; species Rhipidocladum racemiflorum. The sequence goes on along the minus strand of CM070569.1, from coordinate 3,414,042 downwards.
GGTACCCGTATCCGATCCGAAAATCCGGGTATTTACCGGGTATTTACTGTCCTGTATCCGATCCGTATCCGAAACAAAAGTATCCGGGTAATTACCTGTATCCGACCCGACAAAAAAATACCCGTATCCGTATCCGAATTTTTGGTAAAAAATTTGTCGGGTCCGGATACGGATCGGGTATTACCCGACCCATTTTCATCCCTAGAAGTAGCTACTCCAGTGGTAGTGGGAGTTGCAGCGGTGGCAGTCCTGGTGATATGGAATTGGACACAAGATCTAAGTCAGTAGAAGAGGCTGGACCTTCCAACACTGCAAATATTGCTGAGGATGCTCGAGATGAATGCCCAGGAGATGTCAAATCTACATCTCGGGTATTTACAAATCCGATGTATGTCCAAGGGCAAAGCAGTAGAAATTCGCCATTGCAGAAGGAAGAATTTCTGATGGAGACCATGCAGGGTAGTGCACCCAGCAAGAGAATGTGGCTGAAGAGGGGGCGAACTGTCTTCAACTAACTGACATACCTCAACAGATTTGATATTCAAAACGACGTATACATTCCTCTTTGCTGCCGTCAGAGACCATTTTGTTAGACAACCTCGCTATCGAATAGTCCGGGGTTGCCTAATAGATCTAAACTGGAGAACAGAAAGAGAGGGCGAGAGACACAATATGAGGAGGAACGGGTCTGCTTTATTATTCTCAGATGCTTCTGCATAACTGACTTCTCGCTTCCTATATATAAGCTGTTTCAAGTAGAGATAAGGAAGAGTCTATATCGGATACAATCCGCTTCCTAACAGATACTTAATCCGCTTTCCTAACACTCCCTTGACTTCCTTCATCGCGAGATGCATATGCCTCATTAAAACTCCATAAAAACCCTGGGAAAAATAATTGAGAAAGAGTACATAGCACACGCTGTCGTGTTGCACTGATTGTTCATCAAAACCTTATGTAAGAAAAAACTTCAATGAAAAACTTACTTAAGGAAAAGAGTACAATCCACCCAAACTTCAATGTTAATCTTCAAGATTTACGCTGGGTACTCAAACTTCATGTTTGAGATTTATGTAGGAGTATGTGAAAAATCTCCCCCAAATCTGCACTTTCTAAGCCTCATCATCCCGATTCCTCTAATACATCTTTCAAAGGAAGATGCCGGAGTGACTTAGTGAATAAATCATGTAGATTTTCACACTCCACTTAGTATGCAAGATCTTTATCTCGTTTCATCTTATGCATTTCATGAGCATAAAAGAACTTGGGGTTGATATGCTTTGTAAGGTTACTCTTCACATATCCCATTTGTACTTGTGCAACACAAGCTACATTATCTTCATAGATAATAGTGGGGTTTGTTCCATGTTCAAAGCCACATGACTTCGGATGTGGTGAACCATTCTTCAAGCCATGCACATTCCCCGAGAGGCTTCATACTGTGCAATTATTTCGAAAGTGGTTTGTCGACGCCGAGACAAGAGTCCGCTTAGATGACTTCACTAAAATTGTTGTTCCACCGCAAAGGAAAACATACCCGGTTAGTGACTTACCGATGCGGGTCCGACAGGGTACCCAAAGATTGGCATAGCCAACCAAATTCAATTCATTGTTCCTTCTATAGAACAAACCGAGTTCTTTGCTTCCTTGGAGGTAATCTAAGACGCCCTTAACCCTTTCCAATGCCTTTTGCGGGTTCTGCAGACTGCACGCGTTAGCAAATTCACTTCGCGAACGTAATGTCCGGCCTAGTGCTATTCAAGAAGGTACATGAGCGCCTCCAATTGCACTCAAGTATGGGAATTCCGCTCCCGTGACTTCCTCCCCTCTTCTTAGGCCTCGTATGGGTCTAGGTCTCCGCTGGAGTGACCTTCCCGACCATTGGGGTCTTATGCGGGGTATGCCTTTTCAAAGCCAAATCTTTCCAACACTTTCAAGTGTAGGATGCTTGGTGTACCAAGATTCCGCCTTTGACATGTTCAAGCCAAGCCTAAATGTAACTTGGTTTTACCTAAGTCTTTCATTTCAAATTCAGACTTCAAGCATGTGCATGCTTCTTCAATTTCCTCATCCGTCCCAATGATGTTCAAGTCATCTACATAGACTGAGATTATACAAAATCCATTCTGGGATCAATGTATAAACACACATGGACAATCTTCACTGTAGCCTTTCTTGCAAAGAAAGTCACTTAAGCGATTGTACCACATTCTTCCTCGACGCTTCACCTAAATTTTACAAGTTGATTTCTCCAATTTCACATCAGATAGGTTTCTGCTTGCTCTGCCTTGGTTCGATAGGATACCTTCCCAGACTTTCATGTATATCTCCGAATCCAAGTTTCCATACAAATATGTCAGTGACAACATCCATTAGCTTCTCAACTTCAAGTTGACTACCATTGAGATTAAGTATCTAAAGGTAATTCCACCATGACCTGAGAATAGGTTTTCTTCATAATCAACCCTAGGACGTTGAGTGAAACCTTGAACAACAAGCCTTGCAATGGTTGTTGCTCTTTTCATAGATTCTCCTATTATTACAAAATTTATGGCTATTTCTCATGGTGTGCTTCATGCACTTACTTGCTCTTCATTGCTATTTCCCATTCCAGGAGCAAGTTCCTTTAGTTTTTCTCCGCCAATGTGTGCGCACACATTATTTCTCAAGTGCGGTTTCTTCCAATGGAAGGTTCAGATCTGAATTGCCTTTTCCATGTGCTTCTTTCCAAAGGCCTGTGTCTCAACTGCCTCTTCTGCTTTGGGGCATTTTTGTGATTGGCTATGGTAAGTCCTTGCCCATTTTTCCCCGTGACGCCTCCGGTACTTTGGGTTTGAGAAGCCGATTTCGTTCTTTTCTTTGAGGCCTCGAACAGATGATGAGGATACCTTCGCTTTTTTGGTATTTCCACCCCTCTCGTGCATTTCTTGGTCTGGTATATGCGACTTAACCATGCTCTTCGTGATCACAAAATGATCAGCAGCCATTTGCTAAATTCTCGCAAATCGATTGTCTTCTTGACTTCATGATTTGCTTCATTAGTGCGAGGGTCATGCACGGGGATCCCAATGGAATGCCATATGATTTTCCGGCATTTTTCATCCAATGGTTCATTTCTCCCCTAATGACTCGAAAGCGATCCTCACTAAAAATGCAACAATTGGGTCAGATATAAATCTCCAAATGGGTTCCAAATACCTCGATTATGGATGCATTCTCATAACCAACGATATCCTGCAGACTTTGCGGAGAGGGCCCATTGCGCATTCATTGTGGGGGTGGTATAGGTACATATACCATTCATTCAAATTCTTCAGATGACCTATTGCACTAGTTGCATAGTTGAATGGATGTTGTAGGCCGACGGTCTATAATTGATGAGTGCCGCTGCAGATCGCGGTCCCCAACAAGTGTTGGGCAAGTTACAACTCGCAAGAGCGGTCCGCAATGAACTTAATCCTCTTTATTAGTGCTTCATTTAGCCCATTTTGCGTATGGACGGCAAGGTACAGAGTGCTCAACACTTATTCCTGCTGTCAGGCAATAATCATCAAATGCCTTGGAAGTGAATTCGACCGGGCATTGTCCATTCGGAATGGACTTCACGCGATGATCGTGAAAAGCATTCTTAATTCCTCGATGATCTCGAGATCGCTTTATGAATGCATGATTCTTGTTGACAAGAAACATGTATGTACCATTACGAGGAAGCATCAATGAGCACCATAAAGCATCGAAACGGTCCCGACAAGGGCTGAATCGACCGCAAATATCCCCTCGAATGCCCAGAATGCAGGGATTTCATGTTGCACTTTCATAACAGAGGGTCTAGTTATTAATTTCCTATGGCACATGCATGGCACACAAAATCTTCATGATTTGGGAAATTCTTAACATTAATGCCATGACCTTGTGAGTTGTTAACTATATTTTTCATCAATCTCACTGTGATGACCAATCTACAATGCCATAAAGCAAATAATTCGTGAGCTTCTAAAGACAAATTTCAAAGAAGTATATAATCGCGTGTGCATTGATTTTCGTGTAGTATAGCCTGTATTCATACACGAGGGATATTTTTCTAATACCATTTTTCATAATTGCTTCATAATGCACAAATGCTATTTGCCATTTTTCTTCATTGGTTTCTACGTGAAACCTGGGCGCTGATATCCTTGAAACTTTAAGAGAGTGGTTGATTCTGTGGTACAAGAGGGCTTCTTCAATTACCAAAGTTGTACCCATTGGCAATATAATTGTGGCTCTTCCGAGCCTATTATATGCGATCGCTTCCGATAGTCGTAATCCTTCCAAATACTTCGTGATCGCCTGGAAGTATTTCGACTCTTCTTAAGATGGTATTTGTTGTGCCACTATCAACAATGCATATTTCCTCCATTGGGCGCCATACGATTTCTAGATGAAAAGAAAATAATTCTAATCATATAGTGGCAAAGTGATTCAAATATTGCTTACAAATAAAGAATACCGAATAAAGAATAAATTGCAATTCGATTCATGAGAAAAGAAAATGTATGTTTTCAGAGCTTACAATTCATTACTCAAAATTCATTAACAACTGATCGCTCTATAGCCTGCAAATCAAAGAATCTAATCTTGTCGTGCTTGGAGCAAGATGGTGGGCTTGAGTTTTCGAACCCGCTTTCAAGCACACCAGAACGCAGTGTATTTCACCTCACCCATGTATTCATTATTCATAGTGGCCGAAAAGTGATACCTGGGGAGTACAAAATTTGATCGTTTTGCTCGGCAATAGTTTGTTGTCCTTCGAGGACCCTAAGCTGCAAGTGGCGCTTGAGCTTCTTGCTCGCAAGTATGATCTTCAAACTCCGATGCCCATGTGAGATAGTTCGACCTTTCGTGGTCTTCTTCAAACTCACATTGAATAATGCCGTATTTGCATATTCAAAAGATTCTTTTCATTAGATTACTCCGTAATCTAATAGGGAGTGGTTGCAAGATTCATAATTGCATAATTAAATTCTCATGAATTTCCAAAGAAACTAAAAGAAAGCAATAATTTCAAGATTCATAAATACAAGATTCATAGATGCGTAGATTCATAAGTGCTAGATTCATATATACACAGTATCTCATAAATATTCGTAATAAACAATAATTGCACAATTCATAAATTCATAAATGCGAAATAAATTCTCGTAAATTTCCGAATTTTTCTTAGTATTTGGCAATTTTCTCGTTAATTATACAAAGAATTTTCCAAAGATCACTTGATGACAGTAAAATAAATTGCAACATGAATTAAACATGGCATAAGTCTAATTACAACTTATATAATTCTTGTTGGTCGAACTAAAAACAGTAATGAATATCTTCACATTTGACTCTTGGCCAGTCAACTCGCCCCTTAGGGCTCACATGAGGAGGAGCACTTCCCCGCTTCCGTGCCAATTAAAGAACCAAGCCTCATGTGTGTTTTCCTAGACACCAATTGTCTCATATCTGCTTATTCATTACCAAAATCAAATCCCAACCACTCATGTTCTCATAAATCACAGAAGGAGAAATTCGAATTTTCCTAACACTTTTCATAATTTCTCGCTAATTTCCAAGCAATTTTGAATTACTTTACAACAGAAATTGAATTTCATCAAATATCAACATGACATAACTCATAAATTTATAAATTTAAAATAAATTCTCGTGAATTTCCGATATTCTAAATAGAGCAATTATTGCAAAATTCATGCAAATATTCATAAATGCGTAAAAGAAGGCTACGAAACTTAAAACAGAGCCAAATAATTTCTCGCACTTTCTAGCATTTTCTGGATTTTCTAAATAATTTTATGAGTTCTAGTCGCTTTCAGAAAAGAAAACAAAAAAGGAAAAAACGAATCATCAAATACCGCCTAAAAGGTAATTTCTTTACCCCATGCCCGATGCCGCAATTCAATCGCAGCTTAAGTCCAGGCTTGCTCTTCATTGAATCCACGAGTCAACAAGATGGCCTTCCTGGCATCATGAGGAAAACACTCCCAAGGCGCATTTGTCCTTCTTGGACTTCACATGGCCGGATATTTGGGCTTCAAGTCCTATACTCCTATGCAAGATGCACACGGAGAGGATTTGTCCTTCTTGGACTTCAAGTCTTTTGCAGTGACTTCATGTCCATCGAGTAAAGTGACAAAGCGCATCGCGGCCATAGGGGCTCGCCCAGCGCGGGCGCGGCCGCTCGGCTGACGGCAGCAAGAAATGCCGAGGCGAGGGCGCTGGCAGAGCCTCGTCCCACGACGCAGCTCTGGCGAGGCGTTATGGCGGTCCTCGGCCACGATGACAAGATTTAGCTCACCCCACGGCAGCTGGCACTAAGACCAGACGGCAGCCGGCTTTCAGCCGGCTGAGGCTGATACGCGACTGCGAGGTTCGAGAGCGATGCTTTAAGGGCAGAGCAGCCGGGCGGTCCGGCGACTTTAACACGCACGGCAGTGGCTTGAGCTACCAACGCGGCGCGGCAGAGAACCGAGGTGTTTCCGTGATGTTGCCGCTCCAAGAAACGGCGCGACGCGGGCGACGGCCATTACGGCCAGCACTTCATGGCCGGGCCAGGTACTGACGCCAGATGCCGCGCGGCTACGGCCTGGTTGATGCGGCCGAAAGCTCATGATGCGTGCCTCGCTTAACCGAGCAGAGATCAGCAGCAGCTGGTTAGGCACAAGAACTTCACCACGTATCACGCCTTCACTTGTGCGTAGTGCTATTATCGAAAGGTGGCATGTTCAAGCTTTCCGATGACAATTTTTCCCGCTGAATTTCTTTTCAACAAGAGGCTTGACTGCCGGCAAGAGTCCAACGCACGAGGGCGCCATCGGCATCAGCGTGGTGACGGCGAAGTCGCTCAGGCAAGAGCTTCGTGCTACATATTGTAGATTCATTTGATACCGCATTTCTTGTACAACTTCATACTAAACGACCGTAATGTCGCTCATATCGTGAGCTTCGCTACTAGATGCATAGATTAGATGCAAATACAAACGAGCGATTAGATTCAATCACCCGAATCTCACTTTTTCAATCGCTCGTAGACTATCGCGTAGGATAGAGTCGCGAGGACTTTATTTCGCAATCCGAGTGGATGCCGGCTTGATGGCGAAGTTGATTGCGATTGATCGGGCGATCAATCGCCGCAGTAGACGTTCGTCACGCCGCCGATGATCCTTCGCTTTGTCTTTCTCACCTTTCAATCTTCTCCTGAGAGCTTCTGTGATAACGTGTTAGACAACCTCGCCATCGAATAGTCCGGTTGCCTAATAGATCTAAACTGGAGAACGTAGCAGAGGCGAGAGAGACAATATGAGGAGGAACGGGACCGCTTTTATTATTCTCAGATGCTTCTTCAGATAATGCAGACCGCCTCCTATATATATGCGGTTCTCGCTAGAGATAAGGAAGAGTCCATATCGGATACGAATCCGTTTCCTAACAGGATACGAATCCGTTTCCTAACACATTTAACCATTTAGCTTGGCTTGATCATGCACGGTACTTCTGTTTTTAAATGTACGGTGTTTTTATTTTTTTTGAAAAAAATGTTTATCTTGTGGTTCAATTGTACAAGTTCATAGTGAAATAAATGCTTTCAGGTAGCCTCCAAACAACCAATTGTTACACAAGTCCAGATCATGAAGTATGGTTTATTTGCCTTCGACTTTTACAAGATCCTTCAAATGGATAGTATTAAGCTTCAGTAACAGCCTTAACAGAAAGGAGAATTTAGTTCGTGTCCTCTCACCTGGCCAAATGCTTTACAGTTCCGATAATTTAACGGTAATGCTACAGTTCGGACGTCTGTTTTTTTCCGCAACATTTTTTTCCTACGCATGCAACATTTTCCATCGACAAACAGTAAATGCTTCAAAAGCGAAAAAAATGTTTTAAACGTTGAAAAAAATGTTGCAGACGCTAAAAAGAATGTTGCGCGGACGTCCGAAAATTTAAAAAAAATCAGACGTCCGGCTGCTAGTACTGCCCATAATTTAAATGGACTAAGAAGATAAGAAAACTCTATGCTGGTTCAGTCTGCCGAGGCAAACCGAATTCATTCTAGGATACATGGATTTCAACAAACTCCAATTAACACTGCTGAAATATGAAGGGAAATAATATGAACATCTCTATCCGTTTAAGGCAGTCTTCTCCTGAGCGTCTTAGCGTCTCAAAGGATTGCTTTTTGCCGTGCAAATCCTGGCTGAAAGAAAGTGAAATGCAAGGTGAGGCCCAACAAGAACAAACAAATAGAAGAAATTATTCGATATATGCCACTCCTCAATTTGAAAATTAGATGCCATGTTGAAAAAAATGCCATGGCATGATTTTTAACATGCCATCCAATTTCCGAGTGGCAAATATCCAATTGGCCCAAAACAGAAATATTCATACGCAGGCCTGCAACATTCATCTCATATGCAGCTCAGCTCTATCTGTAATATGAACTAAAGACTATACCTGAAGTAGCATTGAAGGGGCTTTCGGTGTTTCGGCAGCTACACGGCTCCGAGTCTTTCTACCATTGGCAGCAAGAACTGAAGGACCGTTGCCTCCAATGTCCCAGAAGGTACGCTTCCTAGCGGTTGGTGCAGGTGCTGTGAACCGGTTGCTTGGGCTCTTCGGCTCGCCTGCAGCTGCTGCACCTTTCTGCGCCCTTCGCAGGCTTGCCCTCGTGACAACTCTTCTCTCGCCCGTTGCTGCTTCAGAGTCGTTTGGAGTCTTCCTGTTGATCAAATCACGGATGAACTCATCCTTCTGCTTGAGCCGCAGAAGGTGTTCCTTCTTCATCTTCTCAATCTCGGCCTCCAAGGTCTTCAGTTTCGCCTGCAGATCCCGGACCAGTGCATTGCCTGCTGCAGGCCGTTTGGGACCTGGTGTGTTGAAGCAGTTCCCGGCTAAGATAGACCTCTTGACCTTTCTTTGTGCTGAGCATGGTGTGGAAATGTGAGGTGACTGAGCTTGAACAGTCAGTAGCTTCTGTTGCTGCTTCGCCAACTGCTGTCTCAGCTCGCTATTCTCCTTCTGCAGCTCCAATACTAGCTTAGCCTGACCGGCTTCACATTCTGGTACCTTCAAAACCTCCTCAGTCACAGCGGCCAATGCCTGAAAAATCGTAATACTGTTTCACTTTACCATGAGTTCTATTCAGTAGAATGCACAATGCTATCCATGTTGCCATGTTAAGGTTCGTAAAATCATAGTTCCAGACCTTCGTTTTTATCTCCTTGGCACGGTCAGCCCAATGGAGAGTGTTCTGTGTCTCACCAAAGGAAAGATTCGAGGGGCTAATGTTCGCAATCATGGCGGTGTTGCATGACCCCCCGAGTGAATCCTTGAGGAGCTGCGTCAGCTTGGAATTGCGATACGGTATGTGCCTCTTCCCCTCCACAAGAGCGTTGATGCAGCTGCTGAGTGCAAGGAGAGAGCGGTTAATGTTTGCTCCTTCGATCGACCTCTGTGTGCGTTGGTCGGTTGCAAGAGCCCTCTCTGATCCGGCAAGATCAATGAGTGAGAGCTTTCCAGCTCGTGTAACTATGCTACCTCCATCGAAGTGTCTATATTCCCCAACAACCTGCAAATTTTCAATGGTTTATGTCTATCCAATTTCTGGAGCCATCTTTTTTCACGAGGGGTGAAGCGTGTGTTTGATATTCACCTGCAGTATTGCATGAGAGCGAGATGAGGTCTCATTTACTCGAGTTGGTTCAGTTGTTCTGTTCTGGTTACCTTGCTGAAGTAATTTCATAACCTGTAAGATAACCATGGATATTAATTACGAATGTTACTGTCATTTTGCTTGAAAACTGTAAACAAATAGTGCCTAAGGAAAAAACTTGTTACTTCATCTGCAGAGTATGCTCTATATTGAGTAAGACCGGCAGCAACAGTTCCCTGGAATCCGCAATTATTCTTCTGTTAGAATACTGATAGTAAGAAGGCCTACAGATATATTGTGAACTGTGTATAATTCGTATATGTTTAAAGCATTCAGAATGGAGTCATTTGGCAACATAATATACTCTTCCTTATGTTAGAAAAACACAATCTATTATAATATTAAAGTAGAGGCAAAAGAAGCCACCATGTTCGCTCTGAAGGCTAGAAATTCCCACATTAATCGGAGGAAAAAAAGAAAGATCTACACCGTTGATCGTGGTGGGTCCAGATTATAACGGCCTAGATTAAAAGAAAGAATTTGTGTGTTACACAATACAGGATCTAGATTATAACGGCTTAGATTAAAAGAAAGAGTTTGCATCATTTACATTACACAAATAGCTAAGAGTTTGCATCATTTACATTACACAAATAGCTAAAATTCTGAATAAAAAATAAAATAAAATTAGAAATTGGATTCCATACAATTGAAAGAAAGAGTCCATGTAAAATATAATAGAATATCTATCTCTACCACTTATTTTGGTAGGACTAGATTATAACGGTGCATATTAATCTTAACTATTATAAGAATGAGTAGGTGAGGAATTCCGTAGCTATTTGCTGTTTGTCTAACCTTATTTGCATTTCATTGTATTCCCTTGTTCAGTGATTATTCAGTAACGGATCTCAAATAAGTGATAGCTCAAATTTTAAATTCTCGTTTTTTTTGTTTATAAGAGTTTAGAACTTGTGGTGTCATCATCTATTTGGGATCCGTTGCAACGCACGGGCACTTTACTAGTCCATATAGATATTAGAGTTATATGAAAAAAATACACAATTATAGAAAATATAATTATATATCAAAGAGAATTGTATCATAATATTTAGCCGCGCAATTGCGCAGGTAAATTTGCTAGTTAAATTTATAGTATTTCATATCTTTCAAATACGATTGAGTTTGATCTTCAAATTTTATAGGGTTGTAAAAACTCATCTCTCCTACATATAGTAATTTTTTGAAGATTTTTAAAAACTTGTACGTGTGGTTTATACAGAGTTTACACGATAAAAATGGTTTACACCGGATATATTGCCATAGTTACAACATTAACGGTTAAGCTCAGATACCTGCTTATCTTCTCTCAGGAGGACGGGTCTACCAGGAGACAGCAAGTCCCTCACCGTCTCATTGTAGATCTCGAGGTACGACAGCTGAATGGAGTGATTACCGTCGTGGCTCCTCTGCCTCACCTTCGAGAACAAATCCTTGATTGCGAGCAACATTACGCCTGGGTTTTCCATTGTCCCGAGCATTGTATAGGTCTTCCCAGCCCCTGTTGCTCCATAGCAGAACACTGTCCCATTCCTACCTTGCAAAACACCCTCCACGAGATCTGCTGTTCTGCATTACCACAAATGGAGAATTGAATTCATGTTAAGTACTCCTTTGTTTCTGAATACATATTATTTTAACTTTCAAATTTTATTTCTAAATACATGTCATTCTACAATTTTAAGACAACTGTTAACTGTTTTTTCCCCTTTGTATACCCATATCTATCATTCATGATTCATAATGTTATTTATTACTGTAGAATAGAGTGACACACCACCCAAGAGCAATAAGTGAGCTAATGAAGGAGGACGATTTGATCATTTCTACATGTGCAATGGTTGAAGTGCAAAATCCTAAAATATCATCTATTTAGGAATGGAGGGAGTACCTGGTAAACTTATAAATTGCAATTGAACAATACTTCCTCCGTCCAAAAATATACGGCATATTTTGATTTTACACAAACATTAATGTTGCGTTGAAGTTGAGAAAGATATAGAAGAAAATGATTTAGATGCCCCTACTTAATTGCCTTGAAACGTGAAAGATATACTTTATGCGGGTGATAATGAATAAATGCATATGATTGAAAGAGAATAAATAGGGGTATAGAAAAAAAGATCTTAATAAGTCTACAAGCAGACATTATATTTATAAACAAAATTATTCAAAAAATATACCTTGTAAACTTGGACGGAAGGAGTACTGTTATACTTGTCATGAAATGTGGATGCTATTATCTAATATAGTCTTATCAACTTATGCAGTATCATCAGCACATTTATCACATACAGTGCCACTTCGAAAATGCAAGAGCCCAGAGCTCTGAATTTTTGTCTTTTCTTAACAGGATAAGCAAATACTAGTCTGAAAAATGTGCATCTGATAAAAAAAATAGTACTACTGTCTCCATTTACTTTTATAAGGCTTAATTTTTTTAATAATCTTATTTATAAATATAAAACTTGTATATATATTTAATAAGGCATTTCTTTCTATGACTGTATTTATTTTTTATCAACTATATATGTATTTATTCATTACCACCTAATACCTATACAGTATATATTTTATCTTCGAAGACAATTAAGCGAGGGCTTGTACAAAGTTAATACCCGGAGGGAGTACATTTCTGTATAGCCATGGTATGGCTATGGTCTTACGTGGTGCTGTAGACTTCGGCCTGCGTCGTCGAGTCGGGGAAGGAGGCGTCGAAGCAGAAATGGCGGCCACGCACCCGATTCAGCCGGAGGTAGTCGGTCTCGGAGGCGAACTCTGTGAGGTACACGTCCTTCTTGTTCACGATCTTGACGCAGCTCCTGGACCCGGCTTCCTTCTCCTTCCTCGACATTGGTCGCAGCCTGACGAACACCAGGATCCGACTCCCCACTGCCTCGGCATTGCCATTCCGGACCTCTCCTATGGCCTTCAGCTTGGCGCCCACACCGCCTCGTAGTAAGAGCTTCCTCGCCGCCGGTGCCGGGAGCGCCGCCACCTCCTTCTTGACGGGGCAGGACATGGCGCCGGCTGCTTGGGGCACGTTCTCCTTCTCCATTTGCTCCGCCGGTCGGGCGAACACGACGACGTGGTTGTTATTGGAAGGGGCTCGCGCCTCCCGCTGCGCCATGTTCTCCCTCAGCACCGCCGCCTCGGAGACCGGAGCAAAAGCATCGTGGCGCTTGGCCCCCTCCTCCTCCTCCTCCTCCTCCTCGACGTTGGCGTACTGGATGCTGCGACGGTGGCGCGCGGCGGCGCCCTGCGACGAGGCAAGCTGCTGCTTGTGCTGCTCGAAGAAGAGGGTGAGCGCGCGCATCTTCTCCTTGAGCCCGTGGTGGTGGTTCGTCAGGAGCACCCGCCGCGCCATGCCGTAGTGCCCCGGAGCCGACGCCGGCGCCGCCGAGCTCCACGGCCGGGCGCCCGCGCCGCCGCCGCGGGCCGCGGTGGCCTGCGACCTCGTGGAGACCGGCATCTTCTCAGAGGAGATCTGACAGCCTACGTTACTTCGGCATCGAACCCAGCGGCTGCCCAAAGATCCAAGAAACGAACTTGCTGGAGACTTCTTGCAATGCGGAGCAGCCTCTTGAAATATCACAAAATGCCTCAAGCAGAGCACCAAATCGAAGAAAATCGCGATCAAAACGGCGAAAAGACGCTTAAATCATAGCAAAGTAATCGAAAATTTGCCGAATTCCGGCGCTCGGGGCTCGAAAGCGATGAACGGCGCATGCGAGGCCGCCGGTTTGAAATCTCAGGGAGGGATCGGGCCGGGGCGTAGCCCTCTCCCTCGTCAGGCCGTAACGGTCGAGAGGCGCTTCGCTTTTACTAGTTGCACGCGTCCCTGTACCACATGCATCGAAAGATACGAATGACATGTGGGCCCTCAAGTTTTGATGCTGATACCCTATAGGCTATACGCGAAGTTGACCTTGTTCCGTGCCGGGCCCGGGATATCGTGGATTCGCGGGATGATTTATATTGCCATATTCGATGCATGGATTTGGGCATCAATCATGAGCGGTCTGGTTTGCTGTGGTAGTAGGAAGTGTGGATGGAGTATGGGTGGAGCCACCAGACAGAGTAGAACGCAAGGGTTTTTTTCATGTACTAATTGTATTTGCCTTTTAGGTTCACGTCCACATTTCATTGGCATACCGCATACGAAGTCTTGGTTTTCGATTGTTCAAAATCTTAACAAATGGGCTGTGTGGTTATATACTAAACAATTCAAATTCTTCCTTTTATTTATGTCCCATTTAGAGTGAGCCAAATTTGCCTCGATCGTTACGATGATTGCAGCATTACTATAACTTTGTAGATGTTCAATTTGCATGTGATTCTTAAAATACCTGTGAAGTTGTCTTTCCCACCTAGATGATATGGGTAGGGGGTGGTATCTCAATGTCATTTTATAGCAACAGAAGTAAAGTTGTTAAATTTAGTCATATACGGTATACCTTAGCTATAAATCTTGTTGCGTATATGTTGCGTGTCCATGGTTCAAATTCTGATACATTATCTTATTTTTCAAAGAAAAAGTTTATGAAAACAGCTGCCGAAATGAAGATTAAAAAGAATAACCGTGCAAGATAGATGTATATCACAACTAAGCATGGGGCTCTTCCTGTGCTCATATTTTCTGAGTTTCTAGAATATGATACTATAGACTGGTGGGATAAGTACAGATTTCTTTTTAGAAAAAAGATATTTGTGGCCGTGAGGTTAACCAGCACAAAAAAGCGAATATACCGTAGTTAAAAATTTTTGTGAGTTGTGATACATTTTAGCTAACAGAAACTGTAATCTTTATCTTTACCCCTTTATAATTCACCAGTTAATTCTTTTCTACATGCACACACTATTCTGCCCCCACAGAGGATACCTTTTCTTTGTTCACCCTAACACGTGCATACAGAAATCCGATTTCCTCATAATCAAGCGCTAAGATGTTGTCTCACATCACTTCATCAAATCTGACGAACCAAATCATCCGGATCATCCCATCAATCCCCGCCTAATCCGCGCCCCAATCGCCGCCACCTCGCCCTGCTCCCGTGCGCCTCCTCCCCTACTTCCGTGCGCCTCCCTGCTCCCCGGCGCCTCCTTGCGGCCGGCGCCGCCCCGGCCTCTCCCTGCCCCAATCGCGCGCAAGAACCGCGCCCCATCGCTCTGCGCCCCAATCGCCGCCTTCCTCCTTCCCCTCCGCCTGCTCTCCCTCGTCGTCCGCCTGAACTCCGTCGGAAGCGCCGGCGACCTTCGCCGGTCCGGCGCCGCCTTCGCCATCGCGGCCGTGCTCCTTACCGCCATCTTCACCCTCCCTCGCGACGACGGCCATGCGAGGGAGTGCGCCGCTGGCCACGGTGGAGGAGGCGCCCTTGGTCACCGCCGTCAGGACTCCGGCCACTGCCATGGCCACCACCACCAGGCGCCGCCACCTCCCCCGCCGCCGGAGGCAACCCCCAACCGCTACGTGTTAGCGGCACGCCCTACCCGCCCGGTACCCCAACCCCAATCCGCGCAGTACTACCCGCCGCCATTGTCGTCGTGCGGTGCCCCTCCCGGCTCCATACGACCACTCACCACAGAGCAGCCGCCGGTCCGCCGCCTAACGCCACTGGGAGTTCCCGCCGGCCCATTCGCACCGCTACCCTGGGTGGGTGGCGGTACCCTACGGACTCCGGCCGCCTATGCCGACGCCATACGTTGAGCACCGGAAAAGGCTGTCACCATTCGCAATGACGTCAACCTCAAGAAGAGAGGCGGCAGTTGGTAGCGACGAAAAGTGTCCCGGTTGCTTCCTCGTCGCCTTTACCTTCGACGCCACCATCCCCGGAAGGTAAATCTTTAGTTTTTTTTACATCCAACATATGTGCTATTTTATGTATGCAGATAACCGCCTTTGCTGCTAGCCACATACTTAGGATATGGGTGGAAAATGTCGTAATTTTAATTGGTTGATTTGATTATTGATGTTGATGTTTTGAGGAATTAGCAGGTTGTGATGGTGAAGCTTTGGCTTGCTTGAGGGTAGGAATTTTTATTTGAAAGATCTTTGACCTCCATTTGTTTATCGATTGTCAATTCCCTGTCTTGATCTGTTGATCATAACGAGTAAAAGAAACTAGAGAAAAATGTACAAAAAGACTTTTCTACAAAACTATTCTCTGATAACATCCAAGCTACTAATAAGTACTTGGACCTCGGTCATCTATTTCAGTATCCTTGCGAGGGAGTGCGGCCACGCGAGGAGGGTTTCCGCCGGGAGACTCGGTCGGAGATCGAGCAGCTGAAGCTCCAGCTCGTCCTGCTCGGTACGGCCGAGATCAGTGACTTAGTGTCCAAGAGACCAAGACCGATTCTTGTTTTTGTTGTTAAGGTTGATAATTTGTTGGGAGTGTGTAGTAATTTGCCTGTGCAGTTGTGATTTTGGATTGCTTTAGTCTTTGGGTTTCTCGATTCATGTGGTTGCTTGTTGAACTGTTCTACTTGTGCCCTAAGAAGTGTATCGCGTTTCCTGTATTTTTATGTGGACAATTCTTGAATTGTGCATGCAGAATCATTCTGGGAGAACAATTCAAATGCATTGGATGGCAAAGGTGATGTTTTGGAGGTGGATGGCGAGGTTGTGAAAGCGATGGGACTGGACATCCAGTCTCTGATCAAGGAACAAGAAAACATCAAGGTATGCGTCTGGTGATTTGGTTATTATTACAATGCCATACCGATTCCTGACTTCCAGTAGTTGTTCGGTTCAAACTTCAGTTCAGAGTATTGCTCTCTGGCCCAATTGCACAATTGCCTTCCTGTAAGCCCTCCCGCTGCTCCCCCTTCTCGTGACTCCAGATCTACGCGTCTCCCCTTTCCGATCTTTGTGTTTTTTTAAAAATTGTTGGTAGGGCTGAGTTTAGGCCGCAGTATCTGGAGAAGCACCCTAACACCAAGGGTGTCGCGGCCGTGAGTCGTCGCTCCTAATGTTGTTTTTGTGTGCCTTTTATTGCATTGTTTGAACTAACTTCTGGACAATTATGCCGAAGTTTTTTGATAAATAAGTTGGTTTCCTTGTCTCAGTTGTTTATTTGATGAGGGTGCCATACAATGCTTATTCTGCTTAGGATCACATTTGTTCTGCAGCTACAGAGATAAAGCAGTGGGAGAGGTACCAAAAAAATCAACAATCATCTATGAAGTTGAGTTGGTGAAAGTCAGATAAACCAAAAGCGCATCCCATGCTTCGGCATGTTCATGTCCTTGCCAAAGGCTGCGACGTAACCACCTGGATTTTTTTGTCTAGCTTCATATGACATATGTTCATATTTTGTTTCGCTTAGTTGATGGTATACCTCATTTTGTTCTAGCACAATTATTCTGCACTAGACTAGATAATTATTCTGCACTTATGTGAAGGTATACCTCATTTTCTTCTATCTATTGTTGATTTGTCTTCTTGGTGTGGTTTTCCCTAATTTCTACTAATTACGCTGTCTGATTTGGTGTTTCCCAGTGGAATCCTTGAAGAGTCCCTTGATTCCAGTCATCGCTCCTAATGGTGTCTTCATGTTGGGAAAATGTCATCCTTCAAGCCACGGCTGCTTGGCCTTAGTCATGCCTGGTGAGCCCCTCTACATAATTATTCTACATTAGTCCCTCTATAGTTTATATTTATGTATAGTTTATAATTCTTGATCTGAAAAGGAATTTGTGCCTCTTGTAGGGATCTGATGCATACATGTAGTACTATAAGGTTCGTGCACTGCAGAGTAGATGCATTAGTCGTTTGTGCTTGGCTGCCTGCCCATTTGAAACAGCAGGTTTTCATGTGCAAATCCTAGAAGAGGATATTGAGTTATGCATATGTCGCTAGATTACGAATTCATTGCTTATGTCATCCGCCTTTGAAAACTGAACTACATACTTTGGTTGATTGAACTGTTCCATTGATTGAGAATCTATCTGACTTTTTTCTGCAACTCCATGAAAGTCAAAACACAATAGTTTAGTCCGATGATTCAGTAAAAATAAATAAATCAAGGATTTATTACTAATTTCTGAATACGTGTAATGCTACTTAATTCTAATTCAATGTTTGTTATATTCCGTTATACTTACAGAAATTTATACTCATGGCCTGATTATATTGCAATGAAAGGAAGACTCATGTATTTGATGTTTCACGGCTAATCAGCATCTCTGAACAGTCAAATAAACAGTCAACAAAGAAATTTCAGAGTTTACCAAATTTCACTATCCTACGGTACATTGAAAATTCAGCATGCGATAAGTGGGCGGTGTTCGACAACAATTACGGTTGAAGCTTATGAGAAGTTTGAAGGAATATAGGAACCTGGATAGAAGGGAGATCCAGAATCTTTAAGATTCTTGCCATTATACATCCTTTCCATATGCAAATCTCGCGCTTTCCATGGCAGTTATGCAGATGTCTCTCTTGATGAACATTGTGCTGTTGGTTTCAGCATGATGATACTACCTGTAAAAAGGCTGCTCAATTTTATCTGTCCTTCTATTTACAGGGTTGATGAAGTATTAACAATGGTATGTTGTATTTCCTTCCCACTTAGCTGGTTTAGTTCCTTTTAAGTTTTAACCAGTATTCACTTATATAGTTGTTACCTCGAAATTGCGTAAATCAAATATGAAATTAACAAAATCAACTTTAGTATGTTCTATTTGTGATGGGAAGAATCAGTATAAGAACTGATTAGTCCATTCAGCTACTTTGGAAAGGCCTTAATTATTTTGTTGTGTATGAAGCTTCTATGATACCTTGAAACTTTGTAGAGCTTTCAGGCATAGTTAAGTGAAGCTCAGCAAGCTGATTTTTTGGTATATGTCAAGTCAATGTTGTTTCTGTTTAGTTTAGGCGTGGTTTGCTAATCAAAATGAATTTTTGAGTTTTTCAGGTACCAGATAGGATTAATGGATCCTTGAAGCAGTTGTCATTAACCTTTCAGGGCTTAGACACTGCAGGTTTGTACCTCCTTGATTATGGGTTCACCTTCCTATTATGGTTAGGTAGGATGCTCCCACCTGAGCTGGTGAACAACATTCTTGGTGTAAGTTTGGCAAACTTTCCTGGTCTATCAAAGGTACACCTTTTATATTCTTGGTAAATAATAATTCTAGCTATGGGTTCATAGTTCTTTTTTTTGGGGGGTTTCCTAAAAGAATTACAATATCATGTGTGTTTTCATGTTCTTCTCTTCCTAAAAAAAATCTCTGATATGTGCTCTTTAGGACTGCCTGAATTTACTTAATTAAAGGCATACGGTTAATGGGGTTGATACCATATTCGTTTGAGTCACACTTGTGCTAACATGGGTTATCTTGAAGATTCAGTTGAGAGAATGTGACAACGAGTACTCAAGAAATTTCATGAAAATGCTAAGAACCCTAAAGGGAGAAGAATCCTTCTTGCCACCAGCTACCCCATGTGGTACGGCAGGGTGAACAGCCAAGAGAAGGCTTTTTGCTTCTATCTAACTTTGTCGAGGATCAGATGGCTGGAACAAGCAGTTATATGGACTGGATGCTCCAAATTCACCGTCAAACACAAGGCTCATGATGATGAATGATCAGGAAGTGATGCATCGATTTTTTGCCTGAGTGTAAATTACTGGAGTATAGATGCTACCAGTTCCTAATCACACTCAACAATCGGAACTAATTCTCGACCACCGCCCAATATGTCCGCCCCGTTAGCAGCTGCATGCTAGCAAGCAAAGCTTTATTGTTAATATTTCTTGTGATTATTTTTCGCAGAGTGAGAATACAACTGTTGTACCAGAATAAGTAGGAAACAATACCGTTTGTAAATTATACATCTAGAGTCGTGGAAGTGGTTTGTACGTTTTTTGATCTTGTGTTCATTCTTGTTCAGAATTCTACTTGCGTCAGTCATGGTAATTTATGTTCTCCAAGGTTCATCGTGTAAACTTATTTTTTATTGTTGATCTCGCTGTAATGGGAGAGAGCGCTCGTTTAACTTTTTCTTATATATTTCTTGCTGTAGGTACGTAATAGGGTATTTATTTGAGGTCAGATCTTTATTTTGGATGTGCTTAAATCATGACGCTTGTGGTTAGTTTTCGGTATAACTATTTTGACTTCAATGAAATTCGCCAAACCAAATGAAGCGAAGGGCCGCTGTTGAGCACCTAGGCACTGCCTTTTTTTTTGCCTAATTGAACCTTGTTTAAACTACAAGCTAAGAATGTACATGTGTTAACAATCTAGGTATTATTTTGATTTCATATTTGAATATGAAACATAATTCCAAAATAATCAAACACAGCAAGCTAGACAGAATATACCACATATTTCTGAAAAGTAGATCTAGAAAAGATGTGAATGAGTTGAACAGAGGAAGAATTCTTACGATAGGCTTGATGATTTAAAAGGAAGCAAATAATAGCTTGTGACCGGCCAGTAGAGGAAGTAGTTGGACGCAGAGGAATCTCGGCGATGTATTTGTTCTTATTTGCTTCCTTTTCGTCATCAAGCCCGTCGTAAGAATTCTTCCTCTGTTCAACTCATTCACATCTTTTCTAGATCTACTTTTCAGAAATATGTGGTATATTCTGTCTAGCTTGCTGTATTTGATTATTTTGGAATTATGTTTCATATTCAAATATGAAATCAAAAAAATACCTAGATTGTTAACAATCCAGAAACCTTATTGCCGCCCCGTCAGGTGTTTTACCCATTTGGCAAGCGGTTCGGAGATCCCGCTCTCCTTGCCTCGCGGTGCACGCCGAGAGGAAGGTCGGCGAAGAACGAACAAAGACGAAGGCGCAACCGCAGTCACGAGTGGATGAACGCGAGTGCGAGCAAAAAACTCCAATTCGATCACGGGCGTCTCTGCATTTTATAGCCTCGCATCGATGCGGTCAATAAATTGACCGTTACAGCACCATTATACGCTAGTAACTGCTGTCATCAAATTACTGTTTCTATTAGAAACTGACGCCATTATCATGGCTGTTTCAATTCTCAGAAACCAAAATTTAAAAAGGGTTTAAACGTGCCAGGATTTAATCCACCGCACGGCGACCCGCGACGTCGCAAGTCACGCGGGAAAAATACGCGATAATTCGCGAAATACGTGCGCGCGCGCGTGCGTGTGACTTTAGCCATGCTCCTCACCCTCCATCTGCCTTATTACAAGGCATGGTGGGAGCTCTCCCTTTTAAATTGGTATTCTCCTCTCTCAACTAGCAATATGGTACTAATCTTTGTAGCTTTGGCATTAGAGATAAATGGGCCACTTGGGCCTTATTTCTAACAATCCCATGGTGCTGACAGGTGGGACCCACTGTGACGTCATTGCTGACGTCAGCGCTCAGGGGCCGGCCCGACATCTTGAGCCCGCCATGACGTCAGCGTGACGTCATGGTGCAGTTTGGCCGGGCCGCTGACATGCGGGCCCCGCGTGTCAGCGTCACACGCACGCGTGCGTGGGATGCGCTGACCGCGATGGTCAGCCTCCCCGGACGCGTGGCGCAATCTCGGCCGTTGATTTGAAATTCAACGGCCCAGATTAGATCTGAGTCTCACGCGTTTGGGTTAACGCGTTTGATCTGGACCGTTGGATCTAGATCCGACGGTCGAGATTGGATCTGGGAATCGCACGTGGTTCTCAGGGGATGACGTGGCGCATCTGGGCCCTTGGATGAAGATCCGACGGTGGTGGAGCTCGAGCAGCGGCGATGGCTTGCGGCGGCTGCTCACCGGCGAGGGGCGGCGACCTAGCCGACGACGCGGCGTTTGAGCGCTCGGCGGAGTGAGAGGTAGCTCGAGTGCGCCTCGGCGAGGAGTCGAATCTGAGCTGCTTGGCGGCGGAGGGCAGCGGAGATGGCGCGATCGGCAAGAACCACGGCGGAGGAAGAGGCCTTTCCGTGGCGATTGCGGCTCAGCGGCGGCGGCTCGGCGGCGTTGTCTAGGGCTACTGTGCAATGAAGCGGCGATCCCGACACGGGTGGCGGCGCGCAATAAATAGGGCCTCGTCAGTGAACGCCAGCGGAATCAGAGGTCCTCTCCGTTCTTGGCGGCCAGTCGGCCGGCGACACTGCAGGGTGACGTGGCACGCGCCTGGCCGTTGGATCGAGATCCAGCGATGCAGCGGTTTGGGTCCGGTCGGACTCGGCGAACTTGTCTTTGGCTCGGTCGGGCTCGGGCTCGGTGGCGTGGCTCAATCGTGGCCGTTGGATCCGAATCCAACGGCCACGCTGATTAGGCTTTCGGCCAAGTGGGTTCGGTCGAGTCACGTGGCTTCAGTCGGACTCGAACTTGAGTCCGACTCGGGCTCGATCGGATGAGCGATTACAAACCCACTCGCATTTTCCAGCGATTTAATAATTAAAATAATTCGATAATTCATTTAATTCATTAAAAATAGCAAATGACTCGAGAAAAATTCGGAAAAATTCTGAAAATATCTTGGATCATTTGGGACTCAAATAAAATATTTCCAACAAAATTTTATTTGCAAAATTAAATTCTTTAATTATTTCAAAATGGAATAAATTCAAATAAATTACAAATAAATCCAAATAAATTCCAGAAAATTCCAAAAATTCACCAAAGTGCCAAATAACAAATGAATTTAAGAAAAGCAATATATTGGGGTGTTACAAACCTCCCCTTAATAGAATCTCGTCCCCGAGATTCGAGGCTAACTAAGGAATAGGTTTGGGAACTCTTTCCTCAAATCCTCTTCATAGCTCCCATGTCGCTTCGCTTTCTTCATGATTGCTCCTTTGAACTCTACAAACGGGTTGACTTATTTACGGTCTCTCGATCCATTGTGTCTAGAATCCTCACGGGATGTTCCTTATAAGTCAAATCCTCTTGCAACTCAATTGACTCTAGCGAGTCTGTTCCTCAGTACTCGGAGACACTTCTTCAATCGGGACACATGGAATACGTCATGTACTCCTCGCTTAACGATCGAGGCAACTCCGGTGATAAGCAACCGCCTCTGCGACTCAAAATCTTAAAGGGTCCAACATAGCAGGGTGCGAGTTTCCCTTTGGCATGGAACCTCTTAACTCCCCACGAGGCGTAACTCTGAGGTATACAAAGTCTTACGGTTCCAAAACTCAAGTCTCGGCGGCGGTTGTCGATAACTCTTCTGCGTGATTGGGCTATCTTCAACCTTTCCCTAATCACGGCAATCTGCTCCTCGGCCTCTTGAAGAATATCAGGCCAGAAGACACGGCGCTCATTGGTCTCATTCCAATTCAATGGCGTCAGACAGGTCGACCATCTGATGCCTCAAAAGGTGACATCGTAAACTAGCTTGGTAACTATTATTGTAATCGAACTCGGCATACGGCAAACTCTTATCCCAAGAGGTAGCATAAGCCAATGCACAAGCTCTTAACATATCCTCCGAATCTGGTTGACTCTTTCGATCATCCCATCCGATGCATGGATGATAAGTCATCTTGAAGTTCAAGCGGGTTCCCATGGCTTCATGCAACTTATTCCAAAACCTTGAGGTAAATTGGGTACCTCTGTCCGATACAATCCTCTTTGGCACTCGTGCAAGCAGACAATCGATCATGTACAACTCGCCAATTTATCCCTGAGTAAGTGGTTTTCACGGGAATAAAATGGGCTACTTTGGTCAAGCGATCCACTATAACCCATATGGAGTCATAACCTCCTTGAGTTTTAGGCAAACCGGTAATGAAATCCATTCCGATTTCCTCCCACTTCCACTCGGTATTTTCACGGTTGTAGCAATCCTGCTGGTCTCGATGCATTGCCTTGACTTTTCGGCATACGTCGCTGCTTGCCAATATGTTCGGCTACTTCACGCTTCATGCTCGGCCACGAGAATCTTTCCTTCAAATCTGATACATTTTTGGCGCTTCCAGATGAATTGAGTACTTGGAGTCATGGGCTTCCTCCAAAATCAGTTGCTTTAATTCCTTCTTGTTGGGCACACAAATGCGATCCTTCATCCATAACGTGCCTTGCTCATCCAACTTGAAGTCCTCTGCCTTGCCTTCCTCCTTGATGGACTTAATCCTACGGATCTTGTCATCATCCTTCTGTCCTTCCCGGATCTGGTCCTCTAGGGTAGGCTTTACTTCTAATGCGGCCAAGAATCCACTAGGTACCACCTCAATCTTCATTCTCTGGAAATCCTCACATAACTCATCCTGATTTGTGGCTAGCAACATACTCACGGTATGGCTTTTCCGACTCAAGGCATCGGCAACTACGTTGGCTTTCCCGGGATGATAATGGATTCCAACATTGTAGTCCTTGATCAACTCTAACCATCTCCTTTGCCTCATATTCAGATCCGACTGGGTGAATATATACTTAAGGCTCTTATGATCCGTATACACTTCACATCTGTTCCCGATCGAGATAGTGGCGCCATATCTTCAAGGCATGCACTACGGCCTAACTCTAGGTCATGCGTCGGATAATTTTCCTCATGCGGCCTCAAGCGCCTTGATGCATAAGCGGCGACCCTTCCATTCTCGGACAAGACACATCCAAGTCCTTGGCGCGATCGTCACAATAAATATCAAAGCTTTGATTAACATCCCAGTAGAACTAACACCGGTCTTGATGTCAATCGCTTTTTCACTCCTGAAATCCTTTCTCACATTCTCGACGTCCATGCAAACTTTTTCTCCTTTTTTCAAGAATTGCGTAAGAGGTTTCGCAATTGTCGAAAAGCCTTCAATGAAACGGCGGTAGTATCCTGCCATTCCAAGGAAACTCGGATCTGGGTCACGATCTTGGTGCTCCCAATGTAACACCGCTTCTACTTTGCTTGGATCTACTGGCGACTCTTCATGGTCATTACATGTCCGAGGAATTCTACCTTATCCTTCCAAAATTCACACTTACTAAACTTGGCGAAAAGTTCTTTGTTCCTCGACTTTTCCAAACTCGCCTCAAGTGTTCGGCATGTTCATCCTCTGTCTTGAAGTAGATTAGGATATCATCTATGAACACGACGACAAACTTGTCCAAATATTCCATGAACACCTTATTCATTATATTCATGAAATATCTTTGGCGCATTAAATCGATCCAAAGGACATAGCGTAAACTTCGTAATGTCCATATCTTGACGAGAATCTTTGTCTTTGGAATATCCTCGATCGGATCTTCAAGCGATGGTATCCCGATCTCAGATCAATCTTGGAGAAAACTCCGGCTCCTCTCAGTTGGTCAAACAAATCATCAATCCTAGGTAGCGGATACTTATTCTTCACGGTGACTTCATTGAGTGCACGGTAGTCAATGCACATCCTGAAACTCCCGTCCTTTTTCTTGACAAACAAAGCGGTGCTCCCCATGGCGACGAACTCGGTCGATAAATCCTTTCTCCATTAATTCTTCTAATGTTTCTTCATCTCTACCAACTCCTCGGTGGACATCCGATAGGGTCTCTTTGCTATCGGTCTTTGTGCAGTACAAGCTCTATCACAAACTCTATGTCCCTGCCTGGTGGCATACCAGGTAGATCTTCGAGGAAAAACATCTGGTACTCATTCACTCTTGAGACATCCTCTATCTTTGATTGCCTTGGTGCTGTTAACCATCAACTGTCCATCTCTAACGGCGGTGGCTTGAAATTCCACTTTCCTTCCACACGGGCTCTCAATCGAGATAGTCCTTCGTCCACAATCCAATACGGCCTTGTGCTTGGACAACCACCCATTCTCAAAATAACGTCTAAGGTGCAGGTCTCCAAAATTATAAGGTTCGCTAGGAACTCTATTCCATCTATTAGTATTCTCACCGGAACATCCTACTTTCGTTCGGAGTTCGGATCGAGGGTTTGAACTAAAAGCATGCATCTAAGTCTTGCAATCCTCAAATCATTTCTAGTAGCAAAGCCTTGCGAAACAAGCGAATCTGAAGCTCGAGTCAAACAAAGCATTGCGAGTCTTGAGTTAACAAGTAACTTACCCGATCTGACGTCAGTAGCATTCGCGGTGCATCTGCGGTGACATGGTTGACTCGGCCTCTCACCCGCGATGCAGGGTGTGGCTCACTGTGTCTTTGGCGTCCTAGTTGGGGTGGTTCCTAGATTGAAGCGGCGGGTCACTCCGCTGTCTTCTTGGGACAAGCTGTTGGCAAAGTGTCACTGGCTCATTGCGATTGTAGCTTGGCGTCTCACCGTTTCCTTCTTGTTGCTGAGCGGCGTTTCTAGCAGTGAGAGGTCAGTAGTTACGATTGAGGTCTTGGTGCTTTGGTGACGGTGTCCTTGTGGCATTCTGTGGCTGGAATCTGAAAAATTGATTTGGTGCAACTCTCGGGCCATTTGCGTTCCACTGGCATGATCCTTCTTTGTTGCATCCTGCGCTTCTGTTCTCATCCAGTTCCTTGCGCTTGTCCTCAAGAATAAGCGCCTTATTCACCAACTCTTGGAAATGCAGGAAGGTGTGGGTGATCAATCCTACTTGTAGTCCTGAGTTAAGTCCCTTCATAAAGCGAGGCTGTGGCTTTATCTGTAGCTACATCCTCAGTGCGTAGCGTGCTAGGCGTGTGTGAACTTGTTCGGGTAGTCGGCCAGCGGTGATTACCTTGCTTGGTGCTCTGAATTCCTCCTTCTTAAGATCCATGATTCCTTCGAGGCACGTGATCTTGGCGAACGCAGGTGTGAACTCTTCCCAAGTGATGTCTTGAGGGTTCTCTTGCACGGCACGAAGTTCTCCCACCATTCGGCCATTGTTCCTTCCAAGCGATGAGAAGCGTAGAGTACCTTCTCATTTCCTATGCATTGAGCTATGTGTAGCTTCCTCTCAATTGACCTTAACCAATCATCGGCCTCCAATGGATTGGCATTCCCGGAAGAAAGTGGGTGGATGAGTCCTCATGAACTCTCGGCAGTCTTGTATTACGGCGTTGTCACTGATTGACTTGATTAGTGTGGCCTGGCGGTGGCGTGTTGCATTTGTTGCATCATAGCATGCATCAAGCGAGTTTGAGCAGCAAGAAATGCTCCAAAATTCTACATATCAATGGCCGGTCTTTGGTGCTCCATCATTGGGGTTTTCTGCTGGGCGAGAACCACTTCCATTGCTTCCAAGGTTTCCGCGGGTATTCACCATCTGTCGATTTGCTCTAGGTTTTAGAGATGAGAGGGAAACAAGAATAGACAAGTAATATGGAACTTATGCGGGGCGAAAGGTGTAACCTTAAGGTCCAACTTTACTATTGATATTAATAACTTGGTATGGTTGCTTACAATGCCTAAGGGCCTTGCAACACATACTGCACACTCAGCAAACAATGAAAATCCAAATCGAACTAACACTGGAGTCTAACGCCTAAAGGGTGACTCTTTATTCTATGACGCGACTTGGTGAAGGAGTCTCACTATAGAACCTACGCTCACTCATCGAGAAAACCTCCACGGCACAGTGCGGGTGCTTTGCGGCATAAGCGCGAAAGCTTGATTGCCATGTCCAACAAGCTGTGTCATCTGTGTTAGTCGAAGAAGCGGTGTCCTCATCGAGATCGACTCCTCCGGATCTGGCTCGTGTAGCTCAATCTTGGCTGCAGTTGCAGTCCGTATAAAGCCATCTCCAACTCGTCAATCCTTCGCAGAAGGTGTGACACATACTCTTGAGCTTCCCGCCATCTGTTCTTCTCTGTCGTGATCTCCTTGCGGGCCTTCTCATAGCTCCTTGCTTGTATCATCAGTACATCCTCCTGGCGACAATAAGTCGTGCCAACTGTGCAACCATGGCATCCTCATCCTGAATCGCCTTCGGGTCAAGAAGGTTATCGCTGCGCGGGTGATAACGGAACACCGTGCTCTCCAACTCTCTGGCGTAGATATGGGTAATGTGCCGCATCGCTCGTCGTGATACTTCTTGGATACCCATCTGCATTGTAGACCTCCTGGCGGTCACGGTGTATCGAGCGATTGCACAGGCCCTTTTTCCTAGCAGGTACCTCAATCTTCACATCACAAGCCTTGATCAATCACTGCTTGTCTCGATCACTTCCACTTGGTATTGCGGCTTCTCAAAATCTCCGAGAGTCCAAGCATATGCCAAAGTTCATGGCGTGACCAACTCCCAGATCAACGTAGTTGAACTCTTCCTCCATCTGTCACAAGAGTGCTTACGTAAGAACTCGAAATTTTTAAATTGTGACAAGGTAAGGAAAAATTCAGCAAGAGACAAGAAAAGAAAGAATGGGATAAGTCGAGATGTCATTTCTTGTCTTGACAAATTTTTAGCTTTAGAAAATAGGTTTTATCCTCACTACGACCATTCTAGCTAGGGTTGAGCCTACGGCTAGTATGGCTCTGATACCACCTCTGTCGGGACCCCGAATTTGCAAATCCGGACCCTCTGTGTATTCAGCACTAGTCCAGGAACGCGCTAGTGCACACAGTCTTAACATCGGTAAATATCACAATCATACAACTCGATACTAATAGAGTACTTTATTTAAATAGTCAAGCGGTTACTTGACCTTATGGTCAAGTAACAAAATACGCCTCGCAGGCGAAACTTATTAAGAGAGAAATAGTAGCGGAAAATCAAATAACCGTGGCGCCATCCAAGTATACCACAGGCAACCAGTGGGCTCGCTTCCCTAAGTAGACGGATCCTCTTGGAGCTCCTCTTCCAAAGTGGTGTAGTCTCCTCTTCAACTGGTGTTGTATTGTGGCAAGGGTGAGTACTTGGTACTCGGCCAAGTCATGCACACGAATGCAAAGCTAATATACTATATGCATGGCTTGGTACAAAGGAATAGCTCATGGTATATTTGCGATGCTTGACATTTGACAAGTATCATAAGTAGATTCGAAAGCAGTAGAAACAAATATAGCATAATTAACTTTTCAAGGAGTTTAATAAACATCTTTCCCATCCTAATCCATATTTCCATCAACATCATTATTAATCCAACCCAACCTTTCAAGTCTAAGTTATTTTTGAGAAAATCTAACCCTTGACTGTAATTCCCGAGCGATGTCCAATACCGCGGACACGGCTATTCGAATAGATTCTACACTCTGCAGAGGTTATGCACTTTACCCACAAGATACAGTCAAACACCACAAAGGCGAGTTCCCGTAACAAAGTCTTTCGGAAACCTCTAACAATACAAGTGGTCCTCCCCGGTTATTGCGCACTAACCCTTCCCTTAGCTAAGGCGAAGTCTAGGCCAATCAACCGTTAGATAGGTACCTGGCCTCAGCCCCGGTACGCTCCCCCGTACAACTTACACAAAGGGTGTAGTTGACCTCCTGAGGTCCCACAGGTACGTCATTAGCAACTTAATCAACTAAGTCCGTCCATTCTGAGACATGTGGTTGCACGTTAGACCCAGTTCAAAGGCTTGCAAGGTTAAGTCCTTAGGGTGACCAGGGCAAGACTACCCGAAGAACCAAATCAGCATCCCCAATGCCACAACTGGCCCACCTGATTATTCTTGCCACATGCCCCGGTCGAAAACTATTTATCAAACCCCAGTTGATTACCATGCACCACGTGCCATCAACATCACATGATACCTTTCCAAAACAGGTTCAATATATCATTAAGTCAATATTAACATTTGTTTGCCCAAAATCATGTCATGAGCACGTAGCAGGTCTAAGCAGTATACTACAACGGTCTAAAACCCATGTTGGCAATTTAATAATGTCCAACTAGTAATCCACAACTAGGGTGACAAGGGGTCATGGCACATACTTAAATAATCAAGGTGTCATACAGCAAATTGGCATTTATCTAATTCCCCATATTTAAATAAAGTATTTTCTAATTGAACTAGCATGCAATAGGTTAAATCAAAATAGATTTCAAAATAGGATCAACATGGTCAAATCACAACTTGCCTTCAAAAAGTACTTGCTCTTGGTCTTGAGTTGGATCCTGAGTCAATACTTCTCCTTCGAATCCTTCCGGCACTT
Organism: Rhipidocladum racemiflorum; assembly: GCA_036346355.1. Taxonomy (NCBI): domain Eukaryota; kingdom Viridiplantae; phylum Streptophyta; class Magnoliopsida; order Poales; family Poaceae; genus Rhipidocladum; species Rhipidocladum racemiflorum. Next base: position 3,384,361 of record CM070569.1, on the reverse strand, counting down.
CAACGTCTACTCGTAAAGCGTGCAAATAGCAATACACAAATAAACAATAGGCAAAAAGTGTCCAAACATCCAAATAAAATCCACAAACAGAGAGAACATAATTTTATGAATTTTTAGAAACTGGAATCGTCAAATTTGGAGTTAAAATGCAAAAGTTATGATTATTTAAAGTTTAAATAATTAATTAAATAATTTTACAGAGAAAAACTTTAGTCCAAAAATTAAATAAAATTCATATTTAGGTAGGTCTCAATTTTATACAAATTTAGAAATTTGAATCACTGAAATCGGAGTTGAAACGCAAAAGTTATAAGCGTTTGAAGTTTGAATCAAAATCTGAATTCATTATTTCGAATTAATAAATCATTTTCTTTTTCGAAAATTAATTATTGCGTCAGCAAGGACACGTGGCAGCTTCTGATTGGCTCGCGGCGTCGGTAGGTCCATGGACTCGGTCACGCTCGGCTCGGGTCTCTGGTGGACTCGGTCCACGAATCCACGTGTCGCCGACATGTGGGTCGCCTCGGATAGCGTCACTTCGGCGTCGGCGAGGCTCGGCCCATGGTCGCGATAGGTGGGACCTTGTGGCGTCATTCTTGTCGGCGCTCGGGCCAGGGCGGCCGGCCCGACATCTTGAGCCCGCCATGGCGTCGGCGTGGCGTCATGGTGCGATTTGGCCGAGGGCGACATCACGGGCCCAGCGTGTCGGTCACGCCTGCTGCCTTGTAGCGTGGAGCTGCGATCGCGACGGTCGGCCTCCAGACAGCGTGGCGCAATCTCGGCCGTTGATTTGAAATTCAACGGCCCAGTTAGATCTGAGTCTCACGCAGCGTTTGGGTTAACGCGTTTGATCTGAGCCGTTGGATCTAGATCCGACGGTCGAGATTGAATCAGGAATCGCACGTGGTTCTCACCAGGGGATGACGTGGCGCAATCTGGGCCCTTGGATGAAGATCAGGCCAGGTGAGTGGAGCTTCGAGCAGCCAGCGATGGCTTGCGGCGGCTGCTCACCGGCGCGAGGGGCAGCCGACCTGGCGAAGCCCGGCGTTCGAGCGCTCGGCCGTGAGTGAGGTAGCTCGGTGCGCCTCGGCGAGGAGTCCTGGGATCTGGGCACACAACGGCGGCGGAGGCAGCGGAGATGGCCGCAATCGGCAAAGAACCACGGCGGAGGGAAGAGGCAACTCCGGCGGCGATTGCGGCTCAACGCGGTGGCTCGCGACGTTGTCTAGGCTACGGTCGCAATGAAGCGGCGATCCCGGACACGGGTGGCGGCGCAATAAATAGGGCCCTCGGCGTCAGTGAAAGCAGCGCGAATCCGAGGTCCTCTCCGCTGGCGCGGCGAGTCCGGCGGCGACACTCAGAGGGTGATGTGGCACGCGCCTGGCCGTTGGATCGAGATCCAGCGATGCAGAGTTTGGGTCGGTCGGACTCGGGCGGCCAGCTTGCTCGGTCGGGCTCAGGCTCGGTGGCGTTGCTCGATCGTGGCCGCGTTGGATCCGAATCAGCGATCACGCGGATTAAGGCTTTCGGCCGAGTGGGTTCGGTCGAGTCACGTGGCTCGGTCGGACTCGAACTCGAGTCCGACTCGAGCTTCGATCGGATGAACAATACAAACCCACTCGCATTTTCCAGCGATTTAATAATTAAAATAATTCCCAGTAATTCATTTAATTCATTAAAAATAGCAAATGACTCAGAAAAATTCCAGAAAAATTCTGGAAAATATCTTGGATCATTTTGGACTCAAATAAAATATTTCCAACAAAATTTTATTTGCAAAATTAAATTCTTTAATTATTTCAAAATGGAATAAATTCAAATAAATTCCAAATAAATCCAAATAAATTCCAGAAAATTCCAAAAATTCACCAAAGTGCCAAATCACACATGAATTTAAGAAAAGCAAAATTTTGGGGTGTTACATGATACTAGGCTGCCAAAGAACTTCACCTCAACGGAGCGTTAAGTGGTCATACTCCCTAATCTTCTCATGAGCTTTCTAGAGAATGCCCCCTTTCTCGTGAACTGCGACCTCACAGTTTGGCTCAAGTAGGTGTATTCATTTTAGGTATCCTGTAGGCCGATACCTTTTCCTCTCATTAGGACACTAGAATACATTAAGATTTTAAATCAGCCTTCCATACAGATTAGAGTACTTAGAACATGGGTAGATTTAGTGTACTCTCTTGTTACAACCACAACTTGTTTTTCCCATTACCTAATTCACGGGATCTCCGATCAAAGGATGGGTTACAATTGTGAAGTAACTCATATGGGCCTCATTCCCATGTCCTTCGACTTAATAGAAATCGCATTTCTTGTTAACCCTTTTGTAAAAGGGTCTCGAGATTTTCTCAAGCGTATATAATTGGCGGTATAACTCAGGAGCATTTTAATTTTACAGATTTAAGACTGCGTTTCACATGTCCGAGGACTTCATATTATCCTTAGTACTCATAACCTTGATCAACCTTTGTTTGGTTATCGCAGTACATTAGGATCGCCGGGATTGGTTTCTCAACCAATGGCAAGTCCAATGAAGCTCTCTTAGCCATTCGACCTCAAAAGCGGTGTGTCTAATGCTACAAGCTCGGCTTCCATGGTTGACCAGCGTCAATATAGTCTGTTTACATGACCTCCATGAAAGCTGCGACACCGCTAGTGTAAACACATAACCACTTGTAGCTTTGATCTCATCTGCATTAGAGATCCAATTTGAATCACTATACCCTTCTAATACCGGAGGGTATCCAGTATAGTGAATTCCATAAGAGGTAGTACCTCTCAGATAGCGCAACACTCTCTCAAGAGCTTCCCAATGATCATCTCCGGATTCGATGTAAAGCCTGCTTAATTTGCTCACGACAAATGAGATGTCAGGTCTCGTTGCACCAGATAAATACATAAGGGACCCTATTATTTGTGAATATTTTAATTGATCTTTCCCTAATCCATTATTTTTGCGAAGTTTTACACTTGCATCATAAGAAGTTGGGGCTACTTTGCAATTCTCAAAACCGAAGCGGCTCAATAATTTTTCTGCATAATGGGACTGACTCAAAGTAATCCCATTCTCGATTCGATCAATTTAATATTTAGAATTACATCTGCCTCACCCATGTCTTTCATATCAAAACAACTAGATAAGAAAGACTTGACCTCGTCAATGATAGCGATGTTGGTCCCAAATATTAGTATGTCATCAACATACAAACACAAGATTACTCCTTGACCCCCACCATAGCGATAATAAACACATTTATCCGCCTCATTCACAAAGAAAAACCAGATGTCAAAGTTTTATCAAACTTTTAGTGCCATTGTTTAGGTGCTTGCTTTAAGCCATACAAGGATTTTAATAATTTGCACACTTTATTTTCTGTCCGATGTCGCATAACCATCTGGTTGCTCCATATAGATTTTTTCCTCCAACTCTCCATTAAGGAAAAGCTGTCTTTACATCCATTTGATGGATGTGTAGACCATAAGAAGCTGCTAATGCAATGAGCACTCTAATGGTAGTTAATCTGGCAACAGGAGAATAAGTATCAAAATAATCCTCTCCTTCTTTCTGGGTATAACCCTTGGCTACAAGCCTTGCCTTATACTTATCAACAGTACCATCAGGCCTCATTTTCTTTTTAAAGATCCACTTACATCCAAGCGATTTACATCCAAAGAGGAAGTTCAATGATCTCCCATGTTCCATTACCCATGATGGAATCCATCTCATTGCGGGACTGACCTCTTTCCAATACTCTGCATCGTGATGCATAAACCTCTGAAAGAGTTTTGGCACATCATCCACAAGATATACAATAAAGTCATCACCAAAGGTTTTCTCAACCCTTTGTCTTTTGCTCCTACGAGGAGCCTCATTTGTGACAATATTGTTATCCTCCTCAGGGATATCACAAGCTGGTTCAACAATATTTGGTAACTCAGAAGTTGATGGAAGATCAGAAGTTTTAGAATTTTCATTAAAGACTCGATGCTCTCATTGGATAAATATTCTCAAAGAAAGAAGCATCTCTTGATTCCATTATTGTGTTAGCAATAATCTCGATGGAATCTGATTTTACTACTAAAAATCTATAGGTCAGATCTTGTTATGTGCATATCCTGAAAAATGCAATCATTGTTTTAGGTCCAAGCTTTCTCTTTTTCTGCAATGGTATATTGACCTTAGCCAAACAGCCCCACGTTAGCAGAAAATTGATATTTGGTTTTCTCCCCTTCCATCCCTCATACGGAGTAATCTCACTTCTTTTAGTAATTACTCTGTTGAGGACAAAGGTTCTTTGTTAAGATAGCTTCCCCACCATGACTTAGGCATACCAAAGACTCTCTAACATGGTATTCACCAAGTCTGTTAGTGTCCGGTTTTCCTCTCGGCCACCCCAGTTAGATTGAGGCGAGTATGGTGGTGTCACTTCATGGATTATACCATGCTCGGACAATATTGGGAGAATTCTGAGAGATATACTCTCCTCCACGGTCAGGACCTTAACCTTTTAATTTTCTTTTCTAGTTGGTTCTCAACCTCGACCTTATAGATTTTGAAGTAGTTTAAAACTTCATCCTTTGTTTTCAGCAAATACACATAACAATAACGTGTTGCATCGTCTATAAAAGTTAGAAAATATCTTTTGCCTCCTTTTGTCAACAATCCATTCATCTCACACAAATCAGAATGGATGAGATCTAATGGTGCCAAATTCTTTTCTTCCTCTAACCCCTTAAATGGTTTTCGAGGTTGTTTTGCTTGCACGCAAGATTGGCACTTTGATTATTTGACAATATCACATTTTGGAATTATTTCAAATCTGGACATTCGAGCAATGGTATCATAACCAATATGACATAAACGAGAATGCCAAACATTGGATTCACAATTATTAACTTGAGTAGCAACATTTAAATTTAAACAAGACTCTAGTACACTTAAGCGGAACAGGCCTCCGCTTTCATAACCTTTTCCAATAAAGTTTCCAAACTTGGACATTACAACTTTATTAGACTCAAATACTAGCTTATAGCCATCTCGACATAATAGGGAACCGCTAACAAGATTCTTATTTATTGTTGGCACATGCTGCACGTTTCTCAAGCGGACAATCTTCCCTGAAGTGAGCTTCAGTTCTACCGTACCAACACCACGCACAAAAGCATGCGACCCGTTCCCCATTAGGACGGAGGAAGCCCCTGCTGCTTGGTAAGAAGAAAATAGAGATATATCAGAACATACGTGAACATTTGCACCCGTATCAACCCACCAATCAGTGGATTGACATGCTAAAAAAACAACAGGAGAATTATCATACCCTCCTGAAGTAGTTCCCTCACTTATGGTCACGTTGGCAATTTTCTTGCCTTGCTCATTTGGCCTGTTTTTGCGGAAACGACAGTCTTTAGCCATGTGACCATCTTTTCCGCACACATAACAGGTAATGTTCTTCATATTTTTCTTCTCAAACTTCTTCTTGAAGCTAGTATTCTTGTTTGGTTTCAAGCCTTTGTTGTTGCTGCTGCCACCCTTCTTGTCTATCACTTTTGCGTTGTTTTTTTCCTGAGAAGAAGTTTTTGGTTCATCTTTGGCTCACAGTTTTTCTTCCACGTCGAGGGCTGCAATGAGATCTTCAATTGAAATCTCTTCCCTCTTGTGTTTTAGACCAGTGGAAAAATTCCTCCAAGATGAGGGAAGTTTAGCCACAATGCCCAGCCCACGAATTTTCTTTGGTAAAGCACATCCCAAATGTGCAATCTCGCCCACTAGTAGTGAAAGTCATGCGCTTGAGCAACAATCGATTTAGACTCATCCATGGTAAAATCGAATAGTTGCTCGCATGTATACAACCCGGCGACCGACCTCAAATTTCTGCATATTTTTGTTCAAGAGCCAACCACAACTCAGTGGCAGATGTGTAATTCATATACACATCGTATAACTGATCTGCCAAGATGGTCAGAATGCAGCCCAATGCGGTGTTATTCACATTCTCAAACTGTGCATTCTCCTCATCCGTAAGCGGGTATTGAGGGAAAATCACCCACCACATACCCAGAGACATGAGCCAAAACTTGGCTCTAGTCTGCCACCTACGAAAGTTCTGACCATTGAACCTCTCAGATTTCATGGCATCACTTGCACCAGCCATTGCTGAATCACAATCACACAAATAATACGAATAAGGTTTCTGGATTGTTAACAATCCAGAAACCTTATTGCCGCCTGACGAATACCCATACAATGGGTACCTCCATTAGCCCTAGACCGCGAGCGGGCTGACATCCCTCAAAAGCCCGAGTTCTGGCAAAGGTTCGTGGGTCGCAAGGGTTCGGCCTGCCACCGATCGGAACTGCCCCAGCGGCGGACCGACTTTACCTCCCAAGTCAAAGCGCGTGGACGGCCGGCTCCACTAACACCCGAAGGGCCGACTGCTCTGTATACGTGACGTCCTCTGATATCCGTACCGGGGTAGGCGGCTCCTTCCCGAGGATGCCAGAGGGTTCGCCAAGAAGTCAAGCCCCGGTCCCGTCACCACTGACACACCGCAGAGAAGCGCCCCCTCCCGAGACCAAGCCAAGGTTAAGAACCATTAAATGCCGGGCTGACGTCCGCCCAGTGTGATGCATCGCCTCAACAGCACGGCTAAAGACTTCCCGACCACAGGGCTACCAACCCGGCATAGCGACTAGTCAGGGCCCGGTCGAACGACAAGACAAGGAGACCAGACTCCAAGACGTACTGTACCCCCTCCTCTTTTTCTCCAACTCCCATTTGTAACCTGCAGCCTCCGGGTATATAAGGAGAGGCAGGACCCCGGGAGGAGAAAGAGGAGATAGATAAGTAGAGAAAAACGTTCACCAAGACGTTCGTTCCGATCGAGACCAGCTCTCGTTGTATTCCCACGATAACTGTTCGACGCCAAGGGCAATATACCTTGATCGAGTGGACTGGAGTAGGGACGTTCAGCCCGAACCAGTATAAACCTCTGACTTCCCGAGTCGACCATTCGGGGAGAGGGAGCGCGCGACCCCCCTCCGACCATAAATTCGTATTGCCGGTGCACGAAACACCGACAGTTGGCGCGCCAGGTAGGGGCTCTTCGCGCGTCATCACCGCATCCTCCTTCGGATTCCCATCTTCCTCCCCGATGGCTTCTTTCGCTCGCGACGACTCGCCGGCATCAAGGGGCTGGATCCGCTTCGGAGCCCTCGACTTCATCGTCACCACGGCAGGGGAGCTTGTTCTCGTCCCGCGCCCTCGAGACAGGCGCCCTCCACAAGCTTGGACGTGGTCGCCGATGTCCTCGGCAACCTCCGCCTCAAGACCCCGGCGTGGGCCTCCCCGGCGGACCCGTCGCGCGCTGGCATTGCCTCCGACAATGCCGCGCGCGATCCACCACGAGCAACGATCTCGCCCTCCGTGAGCTCCCGGCTCGTGGCCATGACTGGCTACGCGCCCACCTCCCTCCATGACCTGCTGGGGGACTCCTCCAGCCATAGCTCCAGCTCCGACAGGGAGCACCCCCGCGCAGGATAAACTCTCGAGAGTGCAACATGACGGGTGCGGCGGAACCGTCCTCCACCCCCGCAACCCTCGGAACCCTCCTCCCGCGCGACGAAGCGCGGCGGGAGGAGTCCCGACGGGAAGACGATGCGCGTCACCAGCAACGCCTCACCAGCCTCCGTCAGCGGCGCGAGGAGCTGGAGGCCCAAAAGGCCGAGCTCGACAAACTCCAGGCCGACCTGGAGCAACGTCAGCCCGGGTCACCACTCGTCTCTGGCGCACGCGCCCGCGCGCGTCAGGTGCACTAGCAGCTGGCCGGGGGGCGGGCGATCTCCCGTTCTTCCCCCACGCCAATCAGAATATCGCCGCAGCAGCTATGCTGCTTCGCGGACTGCCCGAGCTACGGAGCCAGAAGCCAATGCTACCTACCAGAACCTCCGGGGACTGGTAGAACGTGCCGTCGTTCAGCACGCCCAAGGCTCCGGCTCCCGACGGTCGGGAGCCACTTCGGGCCGCCTGGGCCACTCCCCCTCACGGGGTCGACAGAGCCCAGCCAAGACGGCCCCGCTCCACGAGCTCCCCCAGGCATCACACACCCCGGTGCGCCACCGCCTGGGGGACAAGTATGATCTTCGCACCACCCTCGAGGCGCGAAGGAGAGCTACCGACGCAGCGGCACCCTCGCAGGTCGCCGATAGCAGACCGCGCGAGCACCGTAAACAGGGTCTTGATGGCCCCAGGCCACGGGCATTCACGCGCGTCGTCCGCAACGCCGGCTTCCCGACCAAGTTCCGGGCCCCGACCAATATAGCCAAATACACAGGGGCCACCAACCCCAGTGTCTGGCTAGAAGACTACCGGCTCGTCTGCCGGGCGGGGGGAGCGACGGACGACTCCTTCGTCATCCAGTATCTCCCCATCTATCTCGCGGACTCTGCTCGAGCCTGGCTCGAATACCTGCCCGCGGACACCATCGGCAGCTGGGCCGACCTGACGAGCCTTTTCGTCGGGAACTTCCAGGGTACTTACAAGTGCCCTGGCAACTCCTGGGACTTGAAGAGCTGGCGGCAAGAACCAGCGAGACCCTCCGGGACTACATCCGCCGCTTCTCCCAGCAGTGCAACGAGCTCCCCAACGTCCGAGACGCTGACGTCGTGGGGGCATTCATCTACGGCACCACATGCGAAGCCCTGGTCCACAAATTGGGCTGCGCTAAGCCCCGGACCACCAAGGAGCTCCTCGACATCGCCACCAATCACGCCTCGTGAGGAGGCCGTGGGGGCCATCTTCGAAAGAAAGACTGACGCGATAAGCATCCAGCCAGGTCGGCGCCCTTCCGACCGTCCCACAAAAGGAAGCGGAAGGAGGCAGGCGCGAAAGGTCGAATGGTCGCCGCTGCCGACCGACCATAAACAAGCAGTCCGGCAGACGCCCGACCGCTTCAAAAATTGATGGATAGTCCGTGCAGAACCACGACTATCCTGGCCAAACACAAGTACCGGACTGCGAAGTCTTGAAGTGTTTTCTCTCCGGGAACCCCACGACGTCACGGGGTAAGGAAGAAGCGCGACCAGCGCGCGACGAAAGAGGCAAAGGGCCATGGGGCGGCCGACGAGTTTACGCAACTCGGCGGTTGCCTCATGATCTTCGGAGAAGCGATGCTCGCCGACAAGCGATGGCTAAAGCTCGCCCACCGAGAGGTTCACACGGCTACCCCCGCCGTGCCCTCCTACCTAAGGTGGTCGGAGTGCCCGATCGCCTTCGATCGGACCGACCACCCCGACCACATCCCGCACCCGGGACGCTACCCGCTCATCGTCGACCCCGTCGTAGGGATGAAGCGCCTGACCAGGGTGCTCATGGACGGCGGTAGCAGTCTCAACATCATGTATGTTGAGATCCTGGATGCCTTAGGGGTCCCTCGCTCCGCCCTCCGGCCGAGCAAGGCGCCTTTCCACGGCGTCGTCCCAGGCCAACAGGCCCATCCTCTCGGGCAGGTCAGCTTGCCCGTCACCTTTGGGAGCCCGGACAACTTCCGCACCGAGAGCCTCACTTTCGAGGTTGTGGACTTTCCCGGCTCCTACCACGCTATCTTAGGACGGCCATGCTACGCGAAGTTCATGGCGGTCCCCAACTACACCTATCTCAAGATGAAGATGCCAGGGCCGCAGGGTGTCATCACCGTAGCCGCGTCTTTTCAGCTCGCTTATAAGCTACTTGGCCGAAGCCCGATTCTGGTGGCCTCGGCAGTCGTCGCTTCATGCCCGAGCTCGCCCAGCTCCAGGAGAAGGCCCTCGAATCCGCCCCCGACTCCGGCAAGTCGGGGCCAAGCTCCTTCAAGTCCGCGGAGGGCACGAAGGAAGTCGCGGTTGATCCCGAAGATCCGGCCAAGACCGTACGTATCGGGGCCGCCCTCACTGCCAAATAGGAAAGCGCGCTCGCCGACTTCCTCCAAGCAAACCGAGACGTCTTCGCTTGGAGACCCTCGGATATGCCGGGAGTTCCGAAGGAGGTCGCCGAGCATTCCCTGAACATCCGAGCGGGATCCAGACCGGTCGCCCAACGCCGCGCTGCTTCGACGAAGAAAACGCAGGGCCATTGGGGAAGAGATCGCCAAACTTTTGGTCACGGCTGTAAGGGAGGTGCGTCACCCCGAGTGGCTCGCCAATCCCATCCTTGTAAAGAAAAAGTCGGGGCAATGGAGAATGTGTGTTGACTACACGAGCCTCAACAAGGCCTGTCCAAAAGACCCATTCCCGTTACCTCGCATCGATCAGGTCGTGGACTCCACCGCCGGGTGCGAGTCCCTTTCTTTTTTGGATGCCTATTCGGGCTATCACCAGATTGCGATGAAGGAGTCCGACCAGCTCGCGACCTCCTTCATCACCCCGTATGACTCGTACTGTTACGTCACGATGCCTTTTGGTCTAAAAAACGCAGGCGCTACATACCAGCGGTGTATGCAGACGTGTTTTTCAGACCAAATTGGCCGTAACATCGAAGCATACGTCGACGACATCGTTGTCAAAACCAGGAAGGCTGATGCCCTCATCACCGACCTGGAGGAGACTTTTGCGAACCTCCGACGGTTTCGCATAAAGCTCAACCCCGAGAAATGCGTCTTCGGGGTCCCCAAGGGCAAGCTGCTGGGCTTCATCGTCTCCGAGCGCGGTATCGAAGCTAACCGTGATAAGATCTCCGCCATCACAAGGATGGGGCCAATCAACGATCTGAAGGGGGTCCAGAGGCTGATGGGGTGCCTCGCGGCGCTAAGCCGCCAGATATCCGCCGGCGAGCGGGATGCCGCTTACAAGCCGATGAAGAAGTCCGATCGCTTCTCGACTCCACGGCTCGTGAAGCCCTCGATCGAAGCTTTCGACCTCGCCTCGATCTTTGGTCGCCGAGCCACAGGAGCCTTTGCTCCTCTACATCGTCGCCACGACTCAAGTCGTCAGCACGGCGCTCGTTGTGGAGCGAGCGGAGGAAGGCCGCGTCTTCAACGTGCAGAGACCGGTCTACTTCGTCAGCGAGGTACTCTCCGAAATAAAGGTCCGATACCCCCAAATACAAAAGCTGATGTACTCAGTGCTCATTACCAAGAGGAAGCTCGCCCATTACTTCGATCGACACCCCATCTCCGTGGTAACCTCTTCACCACTCGGAGAAGTCGTCCACAACCGCGACGCCACCGAAAGAATCGCCAAGTGGGCTCTCGAGCTCAACGGCCTCGAAGTATCGTACGTCCCCCGGACGGCGATCAAATCGCAGGTCTTGGCGGACTTCGTCGCCGAGTGGACCGAGGCGCAAGTCCCTGCGGTGGTCGAGGACCCAGAGTACTGGACGATGTACTTTGACGGGTCCTACACCAAGAACGGAGCCGGCGCGGGGGTCGTCATCATCTCCCCACTCGGCAACAAGCTCCAGTACGCCATCCGTCTGCTCTTCGACGCCACCAACAATGTCGCCGAGTACGAAGCCCTCGTCAACGGCCTTCGGATCGCCGCCCGACACTGGCGCGATAGCTACGTTCACGGCGACTCTAAGTTGGTCGTCGACCAAGTGATGAAAGCCACCGAGCCCCGCGACGCTCGGATGGCCGCCTACTGCCTGGAGGTCCGCAAGCTCGAGGAAAGGTTTAAGGGTTTCGAGCTCCATCATAGTTACCGGCGCTATAACAGTGAAGCCGACTCCCTCGCTAACCTCGCCTCCGGAAAAGGGTCGGTTCCCCCCGGAATCTTCGTCTCCGACCTCAGTAGACCATCAATCCGGTTGGACCCGAGTACTGAGGGCGCCACCGACCCCCCGAAGGTGGATGCTCCGGCCGATTTTCGGTCAGACGCTCACCCGCCTGGGTCGGATTCGAGCGTCCTGAACATCGAGACCGACTGGAGACAACCCTTCGTCGATCGGTTGACAGACGGGTCGCTCCCCGCCGATACCACCGAGGCTCGGCGCCTCGCTCGGTGGGCCAAGTCTTTTGTCCTGGTCGACGACACCCTCTACAAAAGGAGCCCGTCCGGAATCCTTCAGAAGTGCATCCCGGCCGACCAAGGGAAGCACCTTCTGCTCGACATCCACGACGGGGTCTGTGGGCACCATGCCGCGCCGCGGTCCCTGGTAGGGAAGGCCTTCCGACAAGGTTTCTCTTGGCCGATCAGCCCGTGACGCGACGCCAAATCGTCGTCGCGCTGCGAAGGATGCCAATTCTTCGCCAGCAGACGCCTTTACTGCGCCAAGCCCTCAGAGACAATCCCCATCACGTGGCCTTTCGCGATTTGGGGGCTCGATCTGGTCGGGCCCTTCAGGAAGGCGCCCGGGGGCTTCACTCACTTACTCGTCGCCGTAGACAAATTCACCAAGTGGATAGAAGCCAAGCCATTGGCGACTATCACATCGGCGCAGGCAGCAGGCTTCTTCCGCGACATTGTCTACCGCTTCGGGGTGCCCAACTCCATCATCACCGACAATGAGACGCAGTTCACGGGGAAGGAGTTCCTCGAGTTCTATGATGACTTCAATATCCGAGTCGACTGGGCGGCGGTTGCGCACCCTCGCGCCAACGGTCGAGCCGAGCGGGCCAACGGCATGATCCTCCAAGGACTCAAGCCGCGAATCTTCAGCCGACTGAAGAAATCCGCGGGACAATGGGCCGCCGAGCTGCCTCCCGTTCTTTGGAGCCAACGAACCACGCCGACCCGGTCGACCGGGTTCACGCCTTTCTTCTTGGTATTCGGAGCAGAGGCCGTCCTCCCGACCGACCTCGAGTACGGCGTGCCAAGAGTGCAGAACTACAATGGCGCACGGGGGCTGGAGGCGCAGCAAGATGACCTCGACCAACTCGACGAGGCACGAGACGTCGCAGTCTTACGGTCGGCCAAGTATCAGCAGGCGCTGCGCCGCTACCACGACCGACGGGTTCGCGGCCGGTCGTTCGAAGTCGGCGACTTAGTGCTACGCTAAGTCCAGTCCGCAAAGGACAGGCACAAGCTCTCTCCGCCCTGGGAGGGCCCTTTCACCATCGCAGAAGTCCTCCGACCCGGCACCTTTTGTCTCAAAGACACTAAAGGAAATCTCCTTACAAACGCTTGGAACATAGAGAAGCTGTAGGACCGAGTAGGCAACTAGAGGGGGGGTGAATAGATGCCGAATAAAATTCAACTAATTTTTTTTTTTAAAATAAACGACCCCTAAATAGAGGGAGAAAATCTAAAATCGTGGAGATCAAAAACCCTGGATTAATTAGCGAGACAAGTCGAACAAAAAATTAGTTCTATCAAAAATCGAACAAACCTTCTAATCAAGATCAAAGCAAAAAATAAGAGAATATTGCATAAACTTATCCTTTTATTCCAAAGCCATCTTCAACAGGATGACACCAAAAATCTTCTAATCTTCAATGATTAGAAAACCCTAAACGAAATCTCTAATCTCACAAGATTAGAAAACCCTACACAAACTAAAGTGAGCACAAAAGCTCTTTGTTGTAGGCACCTTTTGTTCTAGTTCTCTTTCGTTGGATGGATGATTTCTAACCCCCTAGAACCCTCTTATTTAAAGGACTCCATACCCAAATTAATCCTTCTTGTATACGTATCAACCAAGCAGTCTCCATCTCAACTCCGGCCAACACGCACGGTAGCCAGACTCGGATAGCAACTGCGCCTGCCAAAACAGGTCTCCTCTCGGACATCCTTCTCGCATATGTTACCCACACATGCACACTCACGCACGCAACACACGCACATATGCAGCACGCACATCACGCACATACACATACGTTCACCACGCACACATGCATGCATATACATACTTCACGATGTATTTGTATGCATGTATAAAAACTTTCAGATACACGTGTATGGCCACCAGCCATCACGCCAGAACGATCGACTTCACGCCAAGACTGTTCTCTAGTCCAAACGTCTCGCATGACACTCTCGACCCTCACGACCTCGGTTCCTCCTCGAACCTAGTCTCGGTCCGTCATCGACCACGCTTAACCTCGAGCAACACCGCACATAAACAAAAACACAAAAACTAATTCCGAGCCCAAGTCCGTGACTTGACTCAATGTCAATCCATGCAACTACTCACATGAGCATTGCATAAAGTCCACTTCAAAAGAAGCATCATGAAATCATCACAAATTTCATAATCTCAAATTCAAATTATTTCAATTCTGCTCAAAACCCTAATTCAAAGCAAACGCATTCACGACGGACAAGGAAATATGGTCCGGCGTACACATGAAAAATCACTCAAAAAACCATTCACAACGGACAGACAAAATCGGTCCGTTGTACAAGTGAAAGTTTCGGTTCCAAGAAAAAAACCAAACGGACAAAAACACGTTCACAACGGACAAAGAAAATCGGTCCGTTGTACATGCAAAAATGACTTCGGTCATGAGCTCAAAACAAGTTCACAACGGATCAAGAAAAAGCGTCAGTTGTACATGCAAAGGTTTCAAATCTAGGAGAAAGAGTTAGATTCAAGCGCTCAAAAGCAAGTCCACGACGGACAAAAAACATTATCCGTCGTACAAGCGAAACTGACTGGTTTTGAGGAAAAAAGAGTTTGGCTCAAAGAGTTCAAAACACGTCCACGACAGACCAACAAAGTTTGTCCGTCGTAGATGGGAAACTTACTGTTTCTTGAGATCTTGGTCAAGTAAAGCGAAACTTATCGCTTCTTGTCAAATTGACAAAACACATGCACAAACATATTTGTAAATTCAATTCTAAGCCAATTTTTCAGCACATGATTTCACAATATTCAATTCTTTTCAAATACTCATCATAAAAAAAAAACATGAATCAAAAACAATGATCCTTCAATCTCCCCCTTGATGAGTAATTTGACAAAACATAAAATTCTCAATTCTCAAACAGTTTGAATTGAATTTTTCTTTTCTTTTTATTTTTCTTCTTCTTGACTTGCTCTCCCCCTTTTTGACAAAATAGTCATCAAAATCTCAAAACTCCCCCTTAATGAATACAGTATCTCAAGCTTTAAGGTATATAATCAAAATAAAGCATTTTGTCAATTTATCCAATGAGAAGGCAAATCGTGAGAATATGAAGGCTCTAACACATAGAGTAGTTGTTGCATATGCAAATTAGAGCAAACAAGTAAAATGTCATAAACTGATTTTGCCAAAGCTAAAAAGAAATCTATCATGAGCAAAGAGAGACTTTCAAATTCACTAATGTTTGTCTCAAGCCTTTTTCAAAAATTGAATTTCCTTTTTCTCTTTTAGCAAGTTTGACAATTTTGCTTTGTGATCAACGAGGATGACAAGTAATCGCACACTAGCCCATACTTGTGTATGAGTAGGTAGTTCTTTCTTGTATCTTTCTTAGTTTATATTGGCAAGTGGCTTCACATTGTTCTCGAACTTTTGTTTAGACAAGTAGCCTTTTCTTGCATCTTTTGAATTTAAATCCTGGCAAGGAAGTCGCACATTGTACTAAACTTGTGTTTAGCCAAGTAGCTTTTGCTTGCATCTTTTTCAACTTGCTTTTATCATTTAAAACACTGATTTTGCTTGAGACTCATAATGATCATTTGAAGTCCAACAAAAGCTCACACATAGTTTCTAATCAGCTCTAGCCTTTCAACAGGATGACAAAAACTTTTGAGCCTATTTCACAAATGCCATACTATAATGTACAAGAGCCAAAATATTCTCGAAAAGCATCTCAAATTGAGTTCTTTTAGTCTTTTAGTCTTTTAATAAGAAGTGAAGCAATGTAGCAATAATTTGACTATATACACAAGAATAGTCAACAAAGCTTTGTACTTCATGATGCAATGAAAACAGGGGAGTTTTCTTTAAGTGTAACGGCAAAATAGCTCCTTGTAATAACTAAAGCCAAGTAACACGAATGAAAGAGTTAAAGTCAAGACTCCCCCTCAAATCAACCCATGGGGATGAATGATCCCAAGTTCACCGCGTAAGAAAGCAAAGCGAGAAGAATCAAGTGGCTTAGTGAAAATATCAGCAATTTGAGCATCCGAATCAACAAATTTCAGCTCAATAGCTCCTTTTTCAACATGATCTCTAAGAAAATGATATCGAACATCAATGTGTTTAGTCCTTGAATGTTGAACAGGATTTTTAGCGATGTGAATTGCACTAGTATTATCACAAAGAAGTGGAACACTATTAAAGTTAATGCCGTAATCTTTAAGAGTTGAAGTGATCCAAAGAATTTGTGAACAACAACTAGCGGCTGCAACGTATTCAACCAAGCAGATTGAGCAATCGAGGACTGTTTCTTAGAAGACCATGAAACAAGTGAAGTGCCAAGAAAATGACAGTGCCGAAGTACTCTTTCTATCTAATCTACACCCGCAAAATCAGCATCGTAATATCCTAGGAGTGTAAGCAAAGAAGAACAAGAATACCAAATGCCAAATTCGTAAGTGGAGCGAAGATACCTGAAAATTCTTTTAATTGCTTGTCGATGTGATTCTCGAGGAGAGGCTTGAAATCGAGCGCATGCACATACCGCAAAATATATGTCGTCTCGAAGCGATCAAGTACGTAGTGATCCAATCATGCTTCAGATTCTTTTGGTCCATCTCGACACCATTTTCGCTCAAGATCCAAAATTGTTGTTGTGCTCATTGGAGTAGATACTGACTTTCCTTCTCCCATGTCAAATTTCTTTAGTAGCTCCTTTGTATACTTGGATTGGTGCAAGAAGATCCCTTCTTTCGCTTGCTTGATTTGAAATCCAAGGAAGTATGTCAACTCTCCCATCATACTCATCTCGAATTCCCTGGACATCACTCGAGAAAATTGCAATACAAGAGAGTGGGAGGATCCTCCAAAGATAATATCATCCACATAAATTTGCACCACAAGGAATTGATCATTTGAATTTTGAGTAAACAGAGTTTTATCAACTTTTCCCATCTCAAAATTATGTTGAAGCAAGAAGCCTTTTAATCTATCATACCAACCACGAGGTGCTTGTTTTAATCCATAAAGAGCTTTTGTCAAACGATATACATGATTGGGAAATTTTTCATTTTCAAAGCCAGGAGGTTGTTTCACAAAAACTTCTTCTTCTATAAACCCGTTTAGAAAAGCACTTTTCACATCCATTTGAAATAACTTAAAACCTTTTGATGCTGCAAAAGCCAAGAGAATGCGAATAGCTTCTAAACGAGCAACAGGAGCAAATGTTTCATCAAAATCAATTCCTTCAAGTTGAGAATATCCTTGAGCAACAAGTCTAGCTTTGTTTCTAACAATTATTCCATCCTCATTTAACTTGTTCTTAAAAACCCATTTTGTTCCAATAATGTTTTGATTTTTAGGAGGTTCCACTAAAGTCCAAACTTTATTCCGTTCAAAGTTTTCTAACTCTTCATGCATCGCATCTACCCAAGAACTATCGGTTAAAGCATGAGTAATGTTCTTAGGTTCAAAATTTGCAACAAAAGCGAGAATGCATGCATAAAAGAGTTTGAGATGAATTAGAACGTGTCACCCTTTCATGAAGACTTCCAATAATTTGTTCAGGAGGATGGTTCTTTAAAACAAGAAGGGAGGTCCAGCTTATTTCGATCGTCGTGGGAGGTGTAGAAGAATCAAGTAGTAGTCACATCAATTTGTTCAGGGACATCTTCCTGTTCTGTAGATATGAGCTCATCATCATCATTATCTTCATCATTTTCTTCGAATCTTTTATCCAAAAAGATTGGCTCTAAATCTTCTCGTGAACCTGAAATGTCGGGTCTAGCTCCAGGGCTAGCCTCATCAAAAGTAACATCGCATGTCTCCAACAATTTGTTAGTCGATAAATCAAGTACCACGATATCCACGAGAGTGCAACGAATAGCCAAGAAAAATACCATCTGTACTACGAGCTTCGAATTTATCAAGATTTCCATGTTTAAGAATAAAGCATTTGCAACCAAACACTCGTAAGTGAGAAACAGATGGTTTACGATCAAATCTCAGTTCATAAGATGTTTTACCAAGTAACGCCTGAGATAGACCCTATTTGATATATAGCAAGCGTAAGAAATTGCCTCAAATTTCAAAATTTTCTTGACGTGTTGTATTCATCTAGCATAGTTCTAGCCATTTGAATCAAAGTTCTATTTTTCCTTTCTACAACACCATTTTGTGAGGGAGAATATGGCGAAGAAAATTGATGTTCAATCCCATTAGTTTCACAAAAAGATTTGAACAAAGCATTTTTGAATTCGCATTACCATTATCAGTTCTTATGGCTTTCAATGTGTTAGGCAATTCATTTATTAATCTCTTAATGAAGACATGAAAAAGTCCAAAAATCTCATCTTTTGAAGATAGAAAATGCACCCAAGAGTATCTTGAATAATCATCAACTATCACTAGAAAGTACCACTTGCCTCCAGCCGATTGTACTCGAGATGGTCCTACTGTATCCATGTGAAGAAGTTGACCAGGGCCAGTGGTCATTATAGTGGAGATAGGAGCATGAGGGGCTTCAACCATCTTACCATGTCGACAGGAAGCACAAACAATATTTTTGCAAGATTTTAATTTCGGCAAGCCACGAATTAAGTCTAGACCACTCAATCTAGATAATGTATCAAATCCCATGTGGCCTAACCGACGATGCCAAAATTGAGATTTCTAGATTCTCAAGCAATAAAACAATGTGAACTTGAAGCATTGCTAAAATTTGCTATGAAAATTTTTCCAAGTCTAGATATCTCAAGAATCAAGTTTCGGAAGCATCGAGTACTCTACATGCATTAGGTTTAAAGCTCACTTCAAAGTTTTCATCCAACAATTGTGATAATCGATGTGAAGGTTGAATTTCGGTTTAGACACCAGAGAGACATTCTTCAAAGTAAAGTGTTCATTTACCTTCACTGTACCTTTTGCGTTGGCCAGCGTCCGATAGTAGCATCTCCAAAAGTGATCGTCTCGTTCCCGTGATGCTTTTGTTAGGGAGGAGAACCAACTTGAGTTGCCCGTCATGTGTTGGCGACATCCTGAATCAACAACCCGGATGTTCTCCTTCCCTTCTCGTACCACCTACATGTTATGAACGAGGAAGATGCCGAGGATTCGATCTTTGGGGTTAGAAAAGCATGCTTTAGGTATCCAAAGACCGAATCACTCGACGAGCAGGTGATCGCATAAAAACTTGTGAGAGTAATGTATTTTTGTTTGCTTTCACAGAGCCTGTCACAATATTGCTTTTATGACCATGTCTATGCACATACAAAGAAGTGGAAGGTGTTTTCTTTTTGTAACCTAAACCTGCTCTTCTATTGTCATAGATTGTAAAGGCCCTATTAGATGGTTTATGACGGTATGACTTGGGCTTTTCAAAGTTTTTAATTTCTCCAGTCATTTTAGAATTTTTAATTCTCTTTCCCTTGTCGATTTTAGCTTTCCTGTAGCAGAAGTTTTCTAGATGACCATCTTTGTGACAAAAAGTGCATTTGTACCTGAGTTTTGAAGTACTTGCTCCTTCACTTTGAGTGGGTTGAGTTTTTCCAGAAAAATCAATAGATCCAGCAGATTTGAATTTTGTTTCACTTGGTTTAGGAGGGAGGATTTCAATTTTACCAGTACCAATTGTTTTCACAATTACAGGAGGGTTGTTTTTCAAGTGTTCAAAGTGATCAAAGCCTATCCTAATCGTTTTTAACACTTATTTTTGATTTATCAAGAATCGATTCAAGTTTTTCTTTCCTCCAAAGAAATTTTTCCAAAGTTGATTTTAAATATTCATTTTCTCTAAGTACAACAGGCAATTTTGACATGGATCAACTTGACATTTTTAGCCTTTACTTTTGAGGTGACAAGAGAGTGAGTAAAGATGATGTGTCCAAAGAAGACAAGTTGCTCGTATTTTCCTTAAATTCTCTCTAGTGACAAACAATTCTTGCAACACATAAAAATGCATTATTGAACCAAAAGCTAAAGTTTGCTTGAACTTATCAACTTCACTTTTAGCAAATTTAGCTCTTTTATTTTGCAAGAATGAGCAGCTCTAAGTGATTGCAATTCTAATGAGAACCCCTCACAATTATCACATGCATCATTGTTAGAAATAGAATTTCTAAGTTTTTCATTTTCAGTTTTCAAGATGGACAAATCATTCTCTAAATTTTTATTTTTGATTGAAGATTTTCTTAAAGATTTTCTCAATATGACTAAAACTTCACAAAGCTCATTATATGAAGGCATTACCTCATCACGATCATTTGGAAGTCTTTGTCGTTGTCACTAGAATCACTAGTGTTCCTTTTGCCATGAAGCACAGTCCGGTGAAATCTTTCTCGCTCAGCTTCGTTTGCTTTGCTTCCTTCTCATCGTCAGTTGAATCATCAATGTCGCTTAGGTCTAAGCGACCAATTGCAATAAGACTTTGTTGAGCATTTTCTTCGTCCGTTGCTTATTTTTGTCCTTGCTCTCTTTTGGCCTAAGGTTTTGGAGGAGTTGCTTTGATCCTTCTCGTCTCTAACTTTGTTCTTAAAGCGATTAGCACGGACGTGTCCTGCCTTGCCGCAGCTTGTAGCAAAGGATGGAGGCTCCTCTTCTCTCCCTTGATCTCATGTAAGCTGCATTGACACGCTTGGAAAGAAGAGCAAGTGTATCTTCCGGTATTTGATCTAGTTGTTCATCACTAAGAGCACTCAAGGCAAGAATGGAATATGATGATGAAGCACTAGTAGCATTATCACATGAAGAAGAATTTGCATTAAGAGCCAAAGAGTTATCACTGGATGTTCTCGAAACAATATCTATCTCAAAAGTTTTGAGACTAGAATATAATCTATCCAATGTCATTTCACTCATCTTGTGAGCCTCCTAAATGCGATTACTTTCATTTGCCAGATTTTAAGATAAAGAGATGATAAGAAATGTCTAGCATTTTCGTAGTCGATGTATTGTACATCAACAAATCTAAGATTGTTTAAGATTCTATTAAAAGCGAGCAAAACAATCATCTAATGATTCTCCAGAGTTCATTTCAAATCTAGTGTATTCCTTTTAAATTGATCTTGCCTAGCCTCTTTGGACAGAGTCAAGGCCTTCATGATAATCTTGAAGAGATTTCCAAATTTCATGAGCAAAGTGAGTAAATGACAGACTCTATCGAATTCTTTTCTAGCAAGTCCTTGAAGCAATATGTTTCTAGCTCTATTATTACTTTCAACATCCTTTTCAAACTCGATTTTATCAATATCATCATTAGAAGGAAGCTTGTATGAAATCTTTACCTTGCGCCAAATCGCGTTACCTTGAGCTTGAAGATATGCAGTCATTCGGATCCGCCAGTGGGAAATGCATTGCCATCGAAGATTGGCGGCTTGTTCGAGTATTTCTCCGTTGCCATAACTTATCGTTTACTAATCACCTGTTAAGATGGATTAGTAGAACCTTGCTCTGATACCACTTGTAGGACCGAGTAGGCAACTAGAGGGGGGGTGAATAGATGCCGAATAAAATTCAACTAATTTTTTTTAAAATAAACGACCCCTAAATAGAGGGAGAAAATCTAAAATCGTGGAGATCAAAAACCCTGGATTAATTAGCGAGACAAGTCGAACAAAAAATTAGTTCTATCAAAAATCGAACAAACCTTCTAATCAAGATCAAAGCAAAAAATAAGAGAATATTGCATAAACTTATCCTTTTATTCCAAAGCCATCTTCAACAGGATGACACCAAAAATCTTCTAATCTTCAATGATTAGAAAACCCTAAACGAAATCTCTAATCTCACAAGATTAGAAAACCCTACACAAACTAAAGTGAGCACAAAAGCTCTTTGTTGTAGGCACCTTTTGTTCTAGTTCTCTTTCGTTGGATGGATGAGTTCTACCCCCTAGAACCCTCTTATTTAAAGGACTCCATACCCAGCCGAATCCTTCTTGTATACGTATCAACCAAGCAGTCTCCATCTCAACTCCGGCCAACACGCACGGTAGCCAGACTCGGACAGCAACTGCGCCTGCCAAAACAGGTCTCCTCTCGGACATCCTTCTCGCATACGTTTACCCACACATGCACACTCACGCACGCAACACACGCACATATGCAGCACGCACATCACGCACATACACATACGTTCACCACGCACACATGCATGCATATACATACTTCACGATGTATTTGTATGCATGTATAAAAACTTCGTATACACGTGTATGGCCACCAGCCATCACGCTGTAACGATCGACTTCACGCGCACTGTTCTCTAGTCCAAACGTCTCGCATGACACTCTCGACCCTCACGACCTCAGTTCCTCCCTGAACCTAGTCTCGGTCCCGTCATCGACCACGTTTAACCTCGAGCAACACCTGCACATAAACAAAAACACAAAAACAAATTCCGAGCCCAAGTCCGCGACTTGACTCAATGTCAATCCATGCAACTACTCACATGAGCATTGCATAAAGTCCACTTCAAAAGAAGCATCATGAAATCATCACAAATTTCATAATCTCAAATTCAAATTATTTCAATTCTGCTCAAAACCCTAATTCAGCAAAAACGCATTCACGACGGACAAGGAAATATGGTCCGGCGTACACATGAAAAATCACTCAAACCATTCACAACGGATGGACAAAATCGGTCCGTTGTACAAGTGAAAGTTTCGGTTCCAAGAAAAAAACCAAACGGACAAAAACACGTTCACAACGGACAAAGAAAATCGGTCCGTTGTACATGCAAAAATGACTTCGGTCATGAGCTCAAAACAAGTTCACAACGGATCAAGAAAAACTGTCCGTTGTACATGCAAAGGTTTCTGAAATCTTGGAGAAAGAGTTAGATTCAAGCGCTCAAAAGCAAGTCCACGACGAACAAAAAACATTATCCGTCAGATGCTTAAATCGACCGGTTTTGAGGAAAAAAGAGTTTGGCTCAAAGAGTTCAAAACACGTCCACGACAGACCAACAAAGTTTGTCCGTCGTAGATGGGAAACTTACTGTTTCTTGAGATCTTGGTCCGGCGCAAAAGCGAAACTTACTGCTTCTTGTCAAATTGACAAAACACATGCACAAACATATTTGTAAATTCAATTCTAAGCCAATTTTTCAGCACATGATTTCACAATATTCAATTCTTTTCAAATACTCATCATCAAAAAAAACATGAATCAAAAACAATGATCCTTCAGAAGCTGAGAAGGTTCTATCCGTAGTCGGCCTCTCTCCTCTTTGTACCATGCGTGAAATGCCTGAGCAAAGAAAACTGCAGCGGTCGGACGACCGACCGAGTGGTCTCTCTCTCTCTCTCTCTCTCTCTCTCTCTTTCTCTCCAACCTCTCTCGTTTTACTGATCCGGAGCACTGCGACCTCCGCCCCGGAAGCAGAGGTCCCGAAGCAGTACTCTTTTGGTCACGTATGTAAGGACGAGGGCAAGATCTCAACGAAGAAAAAACAAGGAGCGAAAAAAGACGAAAGAGAAACAGTCACTTTATTCATTTACAGGAGGGACATCAGCCCAACCGAAAAGGAACCACCCGCCAAGGTCCCTTTATTCGGCAAAAGCGCGATACTCCTCCTGGTGTGCGCCCAGCCACCCCAACGACGCGTGACGTCGCTCAGTCACCGCCCGGATCAGTGGCGCCCTCACCTCCCACAGCCGGGGAATGCCTGCGACGAGGATGCCGACTCGCCGCGCATCCCCACGCACGGCTTCGGCCTCGACCTCCGCCACCACTCGCAGCCAGGCTTGCTCGTCGCCTACCTCCTCTCGAAGCTGTGTGTAGCGGTCCGCCATAGCACACGAAGAAGGTTTGTTCGATGGCAGTCTTGACGGAGTGACAAGCGCGCCAACGCCTCTCCTTTTATGGCCCGCCGCACGGAAGACGAAGCGCCCCAAGTTGTGCCAGGAAGCGGAAGCCGAAGCGCCCAACACCAGTTCCGAAGTCGGCACGGTCCTCCAGGCGAGTTAACCCATCCTTATCTCCCACCAAATCCTTCATTCAATTTATCGCGCGCCTACCGCAGGCTCAAGCAGTGCGCGGCGACTGCACCTCCAGTCCCCACGCACCACTCGGGGGCTGCTTACAACCCCAGGGGTCGGTGACCTAGGTCGATAACCCGACCGGCCGAGTTACCTTCCTCATAGTAGCTTTTTCGACCCAAAACGCTACAACCCACGCCCCTGCGGCTACGGCTTCGAAGTAGCACTTTGCGGAAGAGGGGAGCTACTCAAGCAAGAGGCCAAGGCCGGTCGGGACCTTTCGATTTGGGTTAGCAGACCGACCGAGCGAACGATCTACTTTAGTCCAGGTCAACCCCCGACCAATCAAGCAATCTTCCTAGTGGTAATTTCCTCGAACCGAATGCTGCAGCCCACGCCTCCGTGGCTACGGCTCCCAAGTAGCATCTTGCGGAAAAAGGGAGTTGCCCGAGCAGAAGATAGCCCGATCGGTCAGGGTAGTCCGACCTAGGACATCGCTAAAAGGCACACGAGTCGCTGACCTAGGCCGTACCTCGACCAACCGAGCCATCTTTCTCGGAGCGATTTCCACAACCCAAGTGCTGCGGCCTACGCCTCCGTGGCTACGGCCCCAAAGCGGCACTTGGTGGCAGAAAGAAGTCCTCCGAACAAGAAAAACCGGTGCCGGTCGAAGCACCCCGACTTAGGCCAGCGTTCCGACCGACCAAATGGGAACTTCGCGGAGACGGTCTGGGCAAGGCAATCCAGCGCCTCTCACACCTCTTTTCTCCGCGAAGCGCTCTAAGTCACTTGTCTTATCCCGTGTTCTCTTCAAATACGATCGACACCTACGCTCTTGGGGTGCCCCGCGGATCCCCTAGCTGTGGTTGTAAGATTGTCCATAACACAGAAGAAACACGAGATAAACAGACAAAAAACTTAAAGCAACCCGATGGGTCGGACTCTTTTACGGTAAATTATGTTCATTACATACACAGCGAAAGTAAAAAAGAAAACTAATCATCTCCCTCCCTCCGGTGGAGGATATCCCACGGCGAGATTCGATGGGCAATCTCCTGAGCGCACGGGTCGACTCGGGCCATGAATGCCTCGACTTCTTCGTCGCTTCGATCGGCAGCAACGCCGCTCCCGACCGCCTCGAGATCGACACCGTCGTAGTAAGAAACGGTGTTGACCAGGGCCGACGAAGCACCAAGCACCGCCGCTTCCCGAACCGACGACTCGACGTGGTCTGGAACCGTCCCCAGCAGGACGGCAACGCAGCTCGGGCCCGGGGTAAGCCCGAGCAGCCGGTCGCAGACAGTTTGGCTGGCCACCTGGAGGGTCGTCAGCTCGACCGTCCTGTCGGCCGCATCCCTCTCCGCCACCCGCTTGTCCAAGAGGGCCGAATCTCGCATCTCGACCGCCGCATCCCGCTGCTCCACCGCCACCCTTCGTGACTCCAGCATGTCGCTAAGGTCCTTCCGCAGCTCTACAAAGACAAAAACAACGTCAAAAGACGACCACTACAACAAACTACCAAGAGGTGGGACTACCCACCGGCCACGGAGGCCTCCCTGGCGCGAAGCTCCTCCTCAACCTTGGCACGTGCTTCTCGGTCGGATGCAAGCTCCCCCCGAGCGAGGTCTCGCTCGCCGCGCAGCCGGTCGGCCTCCCTTCGGGCCGACTCGAGTTCCTCTCGAAACAGGGCGGCCTCCGCCCGAGCGGACTCTTCGGCGCGGACCGCGGAGGTCTTGGCCCTCTCAGTCTCCGCCAGGGCCGACCTAGCCCTCTCTGCCTTGTCGGTCAACGACTCCGTGAGCCGCCGAGCCTCCCGCAAGGCCTCGGTGACTTCCCCCAGCTGCTGACCGGCCGTGGCGGCCTTCCCTTGCTCGGCGGCAAGCGCCCTTCGGGCATCACGAAGTTCTCCCTCCACGATGCACCGTTGGCTGTGCAGACGCTGGAGGAAGCTTGACTTGTCCACCGCCCAAGATACCAAACGCTGCAAATAAGTTACCTGCCCGGTCAGTCTCCACTTCTCGGTCGAAAAAAATCCGCGAAAGACAAATCCCCGTCAGTCTTACCGATCCGGCCGGGTGGGACTCCTGAGCGATGGACTTCATCGCCCTGGAGGAAGCATCAACGGCATGGATAAGGTCGGCACGGATCTTCCCCATCTCCGCTTCCACTTCCTTCTGGCACCGCTCCAGGATGTTCCAATCCGCGCGTTCCACCTCATCATCCAAGACAAACGCAGGCCCTCCGGACAGGTCGCGGCCGGGCCAGGTCAGCACGGCGGTCGGCAACCGACCTGTCCCGACTTCCCGCCCCGCTGGAGCGTCTGCGGCCGCTATGCGCGCCCTCTGCGACACTTGGACCACCGAAGCAGGCGGTCGCCCCGGCGGCGGGGGCGGCAGGACTCCTCCCGCCGGTGTCGCGAACGCCGCGAACCCCAGCGGTCCCCCCGGTGATGGGACCACGCCGACTCCGCCGGTCAACAATGCGGGAGAAGGCGAGGACGGCAGGACTTCTCCGCCAATGCCGCGGACGGCGGTCCCAGCCCCGTGGCGGCGGAACCTCACCGACTTCACCGACGACGGCGCGGGCGAGAGCACGCCCGGCAGACTTCTCCTGCCTGTCGCGGCCGGGCAACGGCCAGCGCTCCCCTCGGCGGCGCACTTCGCCAACAGACCTGCGCTGGGGTACACCATGAGACCCCGCTCCGACGACCGCTGGCCATGGACTCATTGGTAGGGGCGAAAGTGTGCGACTCCTCACCCCCTCACCCCCGAGGTGGGACTCAGCGCCCTTCCAACACTAGTGTGCCCCCTGCGCACGACGGTCGGTCAGGGATCGTATGAGAGAAGCACCAGAAAGAACCGGCCGGGGCGCGCAAGGCACTTACCGAGAGGAGCGAACGACCAGCGCCTGGCGCGCCCTCTTCGCCGGGCCCCTACGAGGAGGCGTGAGAGATCTCCGCCTCCTCAGGACAAACCCTGCGCCCGCGGCTTCGTCCCCAGGATCGCGGTCGCCGACCCCGTGGTCGGAACCCGCGTCGCAACCGCCAGAGTCGCCTCCGGCGCTCGGACCCCCCTCGCTCGACGACGACTCTTCGTCGTCGTCACTCAGAGTCTCATCGGAGACTTCCTCGCCACGCGCGGCCCGGTCCGCGTGCTCCTTCCTCTTCCGCGCCTTTGCGGCCTCCTTCTCCGCCCTCTCCGTCTGGAGGGCGGCGTCGCGCTGGTCCCTAAGGAGGCGCGCGGCCGCTCTCGCCTCCTTTTCTCCCGGGAGCAAGGACCGGGAGATCATGCCGCCGAGCCCCTGCGAGAGCGCACTCGGGTAAGGGGGTGGAGGAACAGTACAAAACAAAAACAGACAGAAGCCACCGGGCATACCAGATTCTGCGGGTTCCGCGCCGAGAACGGCGCGGGCGCCTCGCCCGCCGGCTCGGTATCGCCCACGAGGGAGATCGCAGTCACGCGCGCAAGGACCTCCGACGTAGGAAGCTCCCACTCCGACGACCTCGCGGGGTCGGTCAGTCCGGCGTACTCGAACATGGGGCGTAGCCGATCCCTAAGGGGTTGGATGCGCCTCTCCATGAACGTACTGATGATCACTTTGCCAGTCAGGCCCCGTCGCTTCAGGTCCTCGAGCTTTTCGAGGACTACCTCCACCTTCCTCTTGTCCTTCGAATCGGGACCCCAAGTCCAGCGGGGATTTTGCACCTGCATATTCCCACTATAGGCTGGGGCACTGTTGCCAAGGTTCCGAACGTAGAACCACTCGCTGTGCCACCCCCGGTTCGACGTCGGCAGCTTCACGTCGATGTAGAATGGCCTGCGGCCGGGGCGCAGTTGGATTGCCAGGGCACCGAGGAGACCGACGGCGTCCGACGGCAGCCTCGCGAAGAAGAAGTGGCGCCAGAGCCCCCAGTGGGGTTCGATCCCCAGAAAGGCCTCGCACAGCGTGATGAAGGCAGCGATATGAAGGACCCCATTTGGGTTCAGGTGGTGTACTTCCCCCCCATAGAAGTACAGCAGCCCTCGGACGAACGGGTGGAGCGGGAGGCCAAATCCGCGCTCGTAGAAGGCGGCCAGCGAGACTATCTCCCCGTCTCCCACCTCGGGGACCTCGGTCCCGGCCGGCAGCGTCCGCCAGCCGGACTCGACTCGCGGAGGAGGAATTCCTTCCTCTCCAAGTCGAGGAAGCGACCCGCCGCGGACGAGTGCGGAATCAGCGACATCTCCAATACGGGCAAGGGGCTTTCTTTCTTCCCTTGTGCCTTCTTTCCTCTTTTTTGCAGAAGACGCAAACGGAAGCTTTTGCCCCCCGCGCCGCCCTCTCCTTCCTTTATAGGCGCTAGGCGGGAACGGACGCGCCTCCGCGCCCAACCGACGCCTCACTAAACTCAAGCCAAGCGCGATCGGCCGACCGTCGCTTGCCACCTCGCCCACTACTCCGGTAACGTACCGCAGCCCATTTAAATCCCACTGAGCATTAACTGCTTCGACAGGACGGCCTCCTCGCGCCTCGCGCTGCACACCGCGCAGTGCTGCGCACTCCGCCGGGCAAAACTGGGCAAAAGCAACCCGGAAAGAGGTATGAAACGGCCCGCTAGGCCGCCCGGCCTCGGGGACGGTGGATCGCCTTCGGGCTCACACCCGAGGCCCGGCACCGTGTTGGGGTTACGAAGGCCAAGTCCGGCCGACCGGAACTAAAGCCGCCCCAGCACGAAAAACAGAGCGAGGGGCGGGCCGGGGTGAGCTCCCAGTGGGCCTCCAGTTGGGTCGGCGGACGACCCAATCACCCTAACCCGCATCCGGGACCATACCTCACACTCTCCCGCGGAGCTCATCCATGAGTAGCGGCCAGCCGCGCTCCGGGTCGGCGGACGACCCGGTAGCCCGATACGGGATCGAGTAAGGAAAGGTTCTCATGGAATGCCCACAGTGGGTCGGACGCCCACGCCGGGAGTTACGTCCGCTTGGGAACGACCCCCTCGAGGGGGATCGCCAAGATTCCACCTGGATTACCCGTTTGTCGCTCGCGCGAGCACGGCGTTCAAACCGACGTAGGTAAACGCGCGTTCGCTCACATGACTCTAAAAGGTCCCATAACCGTGGCCGACCAGAGCCCGACCAGGTAAACCCCCGACCGGCTCTCCGACCCACTGGGGGCTCGGGGGCTACACCCACCGGGTGCGCTCGCGCGCACCCGGGCCCTTTGGCGAGCGCAGCTGCCCAGCAGTTGCGCCCACCGAACGTCGCCGACCTCCAGGTCGGCGGCCGCCTTCGACCGGGTAAACCCCCGACCGGCTCTTCGACCCGCTCGGGGGCTCGGAGAACTTCACCACCGGGGCCATTCGCCTTGGCCCGCGGCCGGCCAGCGATTCGCGCCGCTCGACCTCTGGGTCGGCGCTGACAAGTAAACCCCGACCGCTCTCCAACCTCGCCGGGCACTACACCCGGGTGCGCCAAGCGCACGGATCCTTTGACAAGTCGGTGCCCGATGAGTTGCGCCATCGAACGTCGCCGACCTCCAGTCGTGGCCATGCCGACCCACTAAACCCCGACCGGCTCTCCGACCGAGGCGGACTCGAAACTCTTGGCGAATACCCATACAATGGGTACCTCCATCAGCCCTAGACCGCGAGCGGGCTGACATCCCTCAAAAGCCCGAGTTCTGGCAAAGGTTCGTGGGTCGCAAGGGTTCAGCCTGCCACCGATCGGAACCAGTCCCAGGCGGCCGGACCGACCCCGACCTCCCAAGTCAAAGCGCGTGGACGGCCGGCTCCACTAACAACCGAAGGGCCGACTGCTCTGTATACGTGACGTCCTCTGATATCCGTACCGGGGTAGGCGGCTCCTTCCCGAGGATGCCATAGGGTTCGCCAAGAAGTCAAGCCTCGGTCCCGTCACCACTGACACACCGCAGAGAAGCGCCCCCTCCCGAGACCAAGCCAAGGTCAAGAACCATTAAATGCCGGGCTGACGTCCGCCCGGTGTGATGCATCGCCTCAACAGCACGGCTGAAGACTTCCCGACCACAGGGCTACCAACCCGGCATAGCGACTAGTCAGGGCCCGGTCGGACGACAAGACAAGGAGACCAGACTCCAAGACGTACTGTACCCCCTCCTCTTTTTCTCCAACTACCATTTGTAACCTGCCGCCTCCGGGTATATAAGGAGAGGCAGGACCCCGGGAGGAGAAAGAGGAGATAGATAAGTAGAGAAAAACGTTCACCAAGACGTTCGTTCCCATCGAGACCAGCTCTCGTTGTATTCCCACGATAACTGTTCGACGCCAAGGGCAATATACCTTGATCGAGTGGACTGGAGTAGGGACGTTCAGCCCGAACCAGTATAAACCTCTGACTTCCCGAGTCGACCATTCGGGGAGAGGGAGCGCGCGACCCCCCTCCGACCATAAATTCGTATTGCCGGTGCACGAAACACCGACACCACCCCAATGCAGGTTTTCGCTGCGGCAACGGTTCGGAGATCCCGCTCTCCTTGCCTCGCGGTGCACGCCGAGAGGAAGGTCGGCGAAGAACGAACAGCACGAAGACGCAACACAGGTCACAGTGGATGAACGCGAGTGCCAGAGCAAAAAACTCCAATTCAGTCTGGACGTCTCCAGATTTTATAGCCTCGCATCAGTAACGGTCAATAAATTGACCGTTACAGCACCATTATACGCTAGTAACTGCTGTCATCAAATTACTGTTTCTATTAGAAACTGACGCCATTATCATGGCTATTTCAATTCTCAGAAACTGAAATTTAAAAAGGGTTTAAACGTGCCAGGATTTAATCCACCGCACGGCGACCCGCGACGTCGCAAGTCACGTGGGAAAAATACGCGGTAATTCGCGAAATATGCGCGCGCGTGCGCGTGTGACTTTAGCCATGCTCCTCACCCTCCATCTGCCTTATTACAAGGCATGGTGGGAGCTCTCCCTTTTAAATTGGTATTCTCCTCTCTTAACTAGCAATATGGTACTAATCTTTGTAGCTTTGGCATTAGAGATAAATGGGCCACTTGGGCCTTATTTCTAACACATGCTAGGTGTTGCTATGCTTAAATATGTACTATATCCAGTAGGTTGTAAAGATACTATTAAAATTTTAATGGTTAGAACAATGTATATTGAAGAGATTTATGGCTTGTTTTTTTTGTGTTATCTATGTATCATTATTTTTTAGTTTGTTGATTCATTTTATTTGAAGACTTTATTATGCTTTGTCTGCAGCAGTTTTGCAAGCATTGTCATCAACCTATTGTATCTGGCAAAAGTTGGGTTTGCACCAGCTGCAAAAATTTCCAGCTTTGTGACCGATGAAGCACTTCTTGTCGCTTTTATTTTATTTTACATCGATAGAATCTCTCACATAGTTATATAAATTTTGATGACCGTGCAGAATGCATTTCTCATAATTTAAAACTTTGTAAAATAGCAAATAGGGAAATGTCAAATGTTTCGCACATGTATTCTCATAGCGCCTTAGTTCCTTGCAATCATAAACCTCCAGCTTCTTTTTGCATTCATCATTTGTCAAACAAGTTGCAAAATGAACTTACATGCTCCCTATTTTTATTACTTACTCAGCTATTCTTCATCAGTAAGGTACCCATCATTAATGATGTTATTGTTATTGGTCCTTGTATGTGTAATGCTGAGGAGCTAAATACCCCACAAAAGGACAGGCACCCAGCTACAACAAAACAAAAGCATTCATTTCAAAGAGTACGCATATAAACTCTACTATTTTTTTGGTTTGTTTCATCAATCGAATAATTCGGCAATCACAATATGTGTGCTACTATTTAATAGATGTGTTACAGTATTTGTACTCATCAGAGTAGCTGATTGTCCTACAGATAGAGGACGAACCTCTTCGAGAGACTGACGATGGAGATCCAACAATGGAAAGCAAGTATTTTGACGACAGAATAGATTTCTTGAAGCACTGTCAAGACAATCAATAGGAAGAGAATGGCTTTGAATTGTACATTATTAATTTGATTTTTTCTGCATGTTGTAACTTGTAGTCAAAATAATAAGTTAAATTTAGGGCATGCTATGATTCTTTTTATGTGCACATTCTTTTGATATTCCGTTGCAACGCACGGGTAACAAATATCGCCGTAGCGTTAGCACGGACAATATACTAGTTCAAGATCTAATGAATGTGCTACTCTAACCCATATCCACGTCTGATTTCTGAAACCAATTAGGCCCAAGAGCCCAGCAAACGCAGCAAGCACTCCATATTTGAAGATAGGCCCAAGTAGTACCACGCTGGTGGGCCCAGCCCAACAACTTCAACCAATGCCTAAGTGGAAGGCCGTAGCTCGTACGAGACAGCTCGCCTCCGTCAAATGGCAGCGTTACGTCCCGACGCCCCGCAGTAGCTGCAGCCTCCAGCCAAGCACGGATTGCCGGCGCCATCGCCGCCGATCCCCCACCACCTCGCGCCACCCCGATGGCCGCCGGCGGAAGCAGCGGCGGGGACATCGGCGCCGACTCCGAGCGGCGCCTCAAGCAGGCCATGGACAAGCTCTACCACTTCCCCAAGCCCAAGCCTAACCCCAGCCCCGGCTCCAAACCCTCCTCCTCATCTGCCCCCTCCGCTCCCAGGTTAGTAGCCCTAGGCTGCCTCGTACTTCTCCTCTCGCACCTTCCCATATGTATGGTTTTGACGTGGGTTTGATCTGATCTGGTGTGGCAGCTCCAGGAAGGCGGCGGAGGCCGGGAGGAGGTTCATGGTGGTGCGGGGGTCGCGGCTCCCGCCGCAGGTGTCGGCGATCTCGCCGCCGCAGCCGTGCCGCCCGTGGGACCGCGGCGACCTGATGCGGCGGCTCGCGTCCTTCAAGGCCATGACCTGGTTTGCCAAGCCCAAGGTACACCCAGCTGCCCGGCTCCACCCTTCGTGTTACTTGCAATGCGCACAGTCTCTGCATTGCTCGGTGGATTGGTGTCAGTTTGGTAGCCATTGTGGCTACTGCTTTTGGGAATTTGTTACTCCTAATTAAGATGGTTCGGCTTGCTTTGGAACTTAGTGGTTGTCAATGAATGGAAATTTGTAGACTAAAAGGGCTGTTTTGTCGCGGTCTCTCTTGATAGACCAGTTAAAATTGTGACTGAATGTTGGCTATGTTCTGGAATTGCACGAATTGACTGAGTGCTGGATAATGTTCTGCATATTATCCTTGTCCAATTATGTAAGCACTTGGTTCATTAACAGCTTTTCTTTCAGCTGGTTTCAGAATCGGAAGGGAGGTATCACTGTAGTTGATGGCTGAGCATTCAGCTGAAGCATCTCTTACTTTCTTGTCGGTGCCTGATAGTGAGTTGTCCTTTTTCAGGTTATTAGTCCTGTTAACTGTGCAAGGAGAGGATGGGCTAATGTTGAACCGGACGTTATAACATGCGAGGCCTGTGGGGCATGCCTTCTGTTCTCCACTCCTTCCTCGTGGACACCACATCAAGGTAGATGCATTATGCTGTTTTACCTGTGTGCTTCGTCTCAAACTGCGACTAAAGATGGCAATTCTCTTGTGCTTCTCTCATTTGAAATAAAACACGCACTCCTATGTGGAATTTATATTAAGAAATTTTATATTTTACCATTCAAGTACTGATGATTTAATAGATTGAGCATACCTCATATTCCATTTCTACCTGTTAGAGACTCTCCGACAGGCATCTATAACTTTTTCGATTTGAACACCCCGTCTATATTCATTTTCTTACATCGGAAGCTATCTTTCCTGCAGTTGAGAAAGGTGCTGCTGTTTTCAGCTTGAAGCTGGATACTGGACATAAACTACTCTGTCCATGGATTGACAACATATGTGATGAATCACTTGCCTTATTTCCACCGACACCTCCTCCTGTTTTAGTTGATAATTACTATGAGTGTTTCTCCTCTCTGCTACGGCTCTCAGCACTTCCAAGAATTTCCGGTTCTTCTCTGGAGAGCATGAAGAAGGGGAGTCCACAGCTAGAGCAGTTCCTATTGGAATCGTTATCTTCATCAATCGTCCTTAAAGGGGGATTTATGCTTACCGAAGACTCAACAATTAAGGATTTAGATGGCACTTTTCAAGATGCTGACACATATTATCAGGTCAGGCTTTTGATGTATGCATAATTGCTCCTCATCTATATGTGGAGTTTGCATTGCTGTGAGGTTTATCTTTTGAAATGTGCTATATCCATGTATTTCTATTGATTACTCTTCAGTATTTCTCTGCGACACCAGTTTATAAATTTCTTCAATTTTACATGAGCCACATCATGAATGCTCGCTTGCTACACTAAAGACTATGTTTTAGGTGATTGATATCTGATATGTACCATGCAGAAGACACATATCAAACTTGCTAGTTGTGGTGTCTGCGTAACTGAATAAATTCTGTTTAGTTTACACCTTTTGGTGGCTTTACTGGATATCACGTGAAACTGTTCATACCTAACCTCCAGCTGCAAACTGCACTGAAAATTGATTTGTCTCCACATTTTTTGTTCATCCCGTCCTAAGTCTGATCAGCCCATGCTTTTAGGAAAACTTAGATATACCTTCGATGAAGCAAATGTAGGCCTAGAAATATTTTATGTCACTTAATACAGATACAACTCTTTGTGTAGCTCTTGATAAAATCAATCACAACAAATATTTTTGTTCCAGCTGCATACATGTTTACGTAACTTAGTTTCTGTTTGCTGCAAGCTGATTTGCATGGTCTATTGGCAGTACATCCTCCTACTGCTACGCATTCCATATTGCTTTACTTATACATATTGGGCAGTTAGATTACCGTTAAATCTTGTGTGTCTTTCACTTGGCAATTTCATTGCGCATATTGTTTTGCATGAAATTATTGACTCTCTGTGTCCCAATTTAATGCTTAACTTCCTAGCAGGCATTGAAGATAATAAGTTTGTGTGGATGGGAACCCCGCCTTCTTCCCTATGCTGTTGATTGTGGAACCAAATCTCATTCAGATGCAAACTCTACTTCTACCTTTGCCCAACCAGAGCAAATAAATAACACAATGGAAGATCGGGTTATAATTTACTCACCTAATGAAGTTGATGGCTCTGCAGCAACTGCAGATACTAATCAAGGAGATCAGCATTATGATCCATCATCAGTTGTTTTAGATTGTCAATTTTGTGGAGCCTGTGTTGCCTTGTGGCCTTTTTCACTTGTTGAACGCCCTCTTCAACTATTTAAACTGATATCGGATTCTAATAGAGAAGATGAGCAACATAATGGGCATGCTAACCTAGTGAGTGTAGTAGGACCTTCAAAGGCTGCAAATGTTGGTTTTAATTTAACCATTGCTGGTGGCCCTCTGCCAACTAGACAGAGTTTTCGACCAAGAGTTTCGTTTCCTGTTGTCAGTCGACACTTGAAAGCTGACTTGAACTCCCGTGGAAAATTGTTTTCATCTGGAAGTGATAGCCACATGGTTCCTATTGCTTTGCACGTTTCAGGGCCCATGAAATGCAAAAGAAGCATGGATGAGTCTGCTATGTTGGAAGGCAATGATACAACCATCAATTATGTTGATACATCCACCGAAGGGGCACAGCACGACCAGGAACGAGATAATTCTGGAAAGGACATAGCAAATTTGGAAGTAAGCACTGAACACAAACAAGGGTGTTCACATTCAAATACAAGTAAAGAAACCAATACGGAAGAAGCTTCCAACGAAGAAGAATCAGAAACAGGTGCTGCTACAAGCAAAAGTATAACAGTCACGAATGCGAAACTTGATCAACACGGATCAGAACCTAAATTTCCACTTGTTCAGGATACAAGCAAAGAACCTTCTAATGATCACAACTTGGTAGCGACACACACAAACAATTCAAGCCCTATTGAGGTTTGCACAATCGCAAAATCGTTTGTCAACCGGGCAAAATGTGCATACCAACCATCAGGTAAGGAATTCATTTCTGTTTCTTTCACTTAACTGTAACGTTAGGCAATAATATTTGATTGTTATGTGTTCTGTGCATTGAAAGGAATTTAAGGGTATAAAAATATACTAAATAGAAAATTGAAGGGAATGAAAAAGTAGGGGAAATAGTAGTACCTTGTTAGTTGGCAGCCCATCTTTCATGTTGCTGTAAGAGCTTACAATTAGCATATTCACAGGAATAGCAACTTAGCACATACTAATTTAGGACAACAGTGCTGAGTTTTTGTCGCCTCTTCTTGTGGTGAAAAAATTAGTTATTTACTACTACTATGATTTAGAATCTGAAGACCGTGCATAAATAGAATGTTCCTTATTTATTGGTCTCGTTAACCTTCTTTCCATATCAGGAAAACAAGGCCTGTATGACAAACTGAATGAGTTTGACCCTATCAAGCAGCACCGGACTTTCTGCCCTTGGATATCCCCTGATGATGGTGAAGTCTTACTTGGATGGAGGCTGACCCTTTTGGCATTACTTGCTCAGGATAAAAGAACTGATGGGAATTCACAAGTGGAGGCTCAGATCAGCCTTCTCAATAAGGTAGTGTTATTTCATTGAATCATGTTTTGTTTCTTTTTAATCATGACGTCACAGTTGGTTTCTGTAATTTCAGGAGGATGATCCTGTTACATCTGTTAGAAAACTTTTCATGACACCACCTTCCAAGAAGCTGAGGACCCATCAATAAGAGGAGCTGAGAACTGTATTGGCTTGTTTGAAAATTCGGGTTGAGCCAGTCTGGCCATATCAAGGGGCACAACCAGAATAATAGATCTACAGAGCATTTATGATAAAATCTGTAAGCAACGTACAAATAATTGGGATGGGAACAAGGAAAGGAAAACAGATGGTTTCGTGATTTGGTCGACTGCTTAAAACCATACAGCATCGGACCCTTCCTGTGAAGACCGTTAGTTTTCCGCTCCTTTTTATGGTGGTTAAATGAAATTTGGAGGGCATTCAACTCCTCTCCCCTGCTTGTTGCACATGACATGCCCGTATCCTCCAGAGTTTTGTAGCTTAGTAATGCTGTAATTTCGTTGTTCCAGCACATGTAATACCCTTTTAAACACCGGTAAGAATTTTGAGCTGTGAAACTGTTTGACGGCTTGCGTACCGGCCTGGAATCGAAATATGTGTGGTGCCTTGCGTAAAGCTTAAAAATGCAATTCTCAGGGCATATGGCAACGGAATTTCCGTTTTATGTTCCTTTTCAAGAAAACAAATAGGTTTGTGACGGGTTTGCATATATGGACTCTTCATGCTAGTTGCATGCGCTCACGTAACGGCATTCGCGACAATGCCAACCGCATCGGGTGATGAGATCTGCCGTTGTTTTGCTTATGTTTACCTGATCATTTAGACGGGTCAATTTGCTTTGTTGGGGTTTTCATCTCCAAGTTCTCTTCGTTCGCTCGTTGCACTGCGTATATTGATCAACTTTGATCAGTCGAGTACTCGAGTTAAAGATCTCTGATTCGCTCCTTAGACATGCACATGCTGCAAATTCGTTGAGAATTAAAGTCTGCAGTAGATATGCGTACATGGCACACAACCGCACAGTTACTCTTGTCACTCTTCCGTGCTCTGCATCCTTCAGTTGCTGTGGTCAATGATGACATGTTGGTTCTGATTAAGCCAAAAGTGCACCAATTTTAATTTAAGCCCGTTTTTGGCACAAACACCTCTAGACTAGGTCTAAAGGCATGTGCTAAGTCTATGCAACAAAGGACTTTGAGTGAGATGAAGAGAAACACAAGGAAATATAACCATCTCTATCATTGTCTCTAGGGCATATCTCCAACACGGCTATTCTGTCGTAGCAGTACGGTGCTGTGGGTGATCAAGTTCGCGCCGCAACGTTCACTTGCTGTGGCAATGAAAACAGGGCGAGACTTCTGTCGTAGCAATGCCCAGGGTTAAAATTTTCGTTTTAGGGCAAATCTCGTCAATGACCAAAATCCGATTTTTTGCCGAGATCTCGTTATTTCGGACGAAATCCGAACGAAATTCAAAAAGTAAAATTTGAATCCGGTTTTTTTTTAACCGAAATTACCGAGATTTCGGTTCAAAAACCGAAATTTCGCCGAGAATAACCGAGATTTCGGTAAAATTCAACTAAACGGAAAATGGTTCGAACGACGTCAAATTTTTTTGAAATTTTGGTCAAACATGAAAAATGCCTTGAAGAATCCAATCTGGTCAAATCCGGTCAAATTTTGGTCAAATCTCGGTCAAAAAACCGAGATTTCGGTCCATTTCACCGAAATTTCGCCGAGATTATAGGGTACTGTAGCACTTTTAATTTCTTTTAGGGTTTCTTTAATTTCGCCGGGATTATGGAACTCGCGGGTGTCCGAAAACCAAAATTTCGCCGAGATTTCGCGGGATTTCAGCGAGAATTTGAACCCTGGCAATGCCTCGGGCAAGATTGAGTTGAGGGGAAAAAGGAGAAGACAAGCTATGGACTGCCAGGTGGTTCCCAACAGTAGTGATGCAAGGTCAAAAGGCCCCAACTCATTAACTGCCTGGGCCCACTTGTAAGTGATTGGGACATGGACAACTACATTTCCTCCTCCTCGGATAGCAAGCATTTAATTTACCATTAAAACATGTCCTAAAATTTTTGATAATTTTTTTTCTAGGAGTCTCAAGGAGGTTATATTTACCCAGTAAAATTTTGGAGTTAAAATATTTTACACAAAAATTCAAATAAACCTGACATGTACTGCTGCCCATTTTACCGCTACTCAGTTTTTCATTTAATTGAGGTTACAAATGAGGTGAAGAATTTTGGCCAATTTTTTTGAAGATTTGAAATTTTTTAAGTGATCTTGAGTAAAACGTTAAAGTTTATATCTTGCATATTTATTTTATAATAAATTTGACATGGCAGTTTTTAGGATTTCTAGTTTTTTTTCGAATATTTTTTTTCCGAATTTTTGGCCAGGAGCTCTGGCAATCATTATAGAAGAAAAAGAACAACAGACGGGCTACAAACGCACACACACCCACGCACGCACACGCACCCACGCACACACACACACACGCTGCACCCGCCTCATGAGCGCCCGGGCGAGTCCAGGACTCGAACCCGGGCGGGCTGCTCGCACTCCGGCTGAGCAAGCCAACCGAGCGAAACGCTCGTCCGCAGGATTTCTAGTTTTCAGTTTTAAAATTATAAAAGGCACTAAAGTGGATCTTAATTTTTGATATTTTTATTAAAGATAAACATTGATCTGAGTATTGTAAGTTAAAAATGTTGGCTCATGATAATTTTCATGGATTTTATAAAAATCTAACTTTGCACTGTTTTTAGTCAAATCCTATTAATTTACACTCCTTATCTTTAATTAATGATTTCACCCTAATTTTTTATTGCATTAAATTGACCCAGGAGGTTTCTAATATTTTAACATTATTTTTGGTAGATTTTTATGGAAATTTATTTTTAATTTTTACCTTTTTACCAATACAGCATAAATGATTTTATTTTATAGAAAAAATAAAAAAGAACAAGATAAGCCAGAAAATTCAAAATTAAAATCATAACTTGTAACGCCCTAGTTTTCGCCTTCTGGAGAAAATCTAATTTAAATTAATTAAATTCAAAGATGGAAGTTTCTATGGTGTTTATATTAATCTGGCATCCATTCCCACCCAAAATCGGGATTCAATTCCCTTCCGTTCGAAAAATCAAATTTCCATATTCCCGCCGGTACCCGAAATTTCACCCGAGCCAAAAATGCTCAAAAAATCCCAAAACCACTTCAATTATGTCCCAAATATTCCAAAATGATTTTAGGAACCATTCCCCGAATTTTTGGACCTTCGCTTCTATTTTATCTCGCGCGGCTTTTGTTTAATGCCCGCACCTGAATATTCAATTCCACAAATTTCATCCAAATTCCGCGAAACCAATTTTAATGGGTCCCAAATATTCTAAAATGGTTCTGGGAATTTTTCCGGAATCTTTAGACCATTTTTCCTAATGTTTCTTTAGGGCGGTTCATTTACGTAATTCTCGGCCAATCGCGTACTGCCACGTGGCGCTACAGTACCCTTCTTCAACCTCTAGCCATGGAAACAACAGAGAAGGAGCTCAAGCTCCATTCATGGTGGTTGCTCTCTTTAATTGGTCACATCTCCCTCAATTCAACTCCAAATCACGAACGGCCGGTTCCGTTGAATCCGTATCGACGCTCTCTTGCCATTCCCCACCATCATTAGTCACTAATCTCGCCGGAATTGAAACCGTCGGCCAAAAACCGAAATGCAATCTAATGGCAATAACTCGGGCGTTTCAACTCCGTTTCGCGTGGTTCCACTTCCATTCTCTCCGTATAAGAATCCCCGTCCCGGTGGTGTGATCCTCCTTTAGCCTCTCCAACTCGTTTGCCCGCTAGATCAAGAAAACCAACACCGGGTCACCGTTTTTCGGTGTTCTTCAAGTTCATCCTCATAGCATCCATTCCGGTGGGTCTTTCTCAACTCCAATTGGTTCCTTGTGACAATGAGGAAGTCTAGAATCTAACATTTCAATCAATTTTAGGATCCCTCAAGTTTTGGAGGCGAATTTCGTGTTTTTGTCGGTTCGGCCGGAACGTCGTTCATCGCGAAATTCATCATCTCCGGTAATCCTCTTCAAAATCCGACACCACCATTGGATTCGCGTCGTCGAGACCTTTCCGGGGCTTACCTTCTTCCATCCCGCCACCCCTTCTATTTGCAACTTCCCCTTGAGCAAACCCTAGTTCCAGTGGCTCTGTTCCCAGGCAAATTCGCGATTTTTACTGTAGCTATAGTAACTTTTCCCATTTTTCTTGATTTTCCAGCAATTTCCAACTTCGGAAGCTCATAACTTTTGCGTCCGAACTCTGATTGACTTCGTTCAAGTTTCTAAATTCATCTAAAATCAAGATCTACCTGCCAGTACTACTTTTGTAATTTTTAGATTTTATTTATTTTCTGGTTATTTATTTATTGACTCGTTTTGCGCGTAGCCGCCGACCCCGACGCGACCGCCGACCCCGCCGCCGGACTTCAAGACCTCAAGACCCTCGCTGTGATCGAAGGTAAGTCTCCTTGACGCATGTTGAACCCATGATTTATAAATGTTTTATAATGTTTTACCAATTGCATTGCTATTTATATAAAATGATGATGTTAACGTTAGGCTGTTAGTTATACCTGTTGCTTATATCTCCTTGACGTTGTTATCCATGGTCCTTTGTCGCCCTAGTACTGTAATCCACCATAATAAATACTTTCGATAAAATATTCTTTGATTAGGGAAATGACTATTTGGTAGACATTTTGAATGGATCCTATAGTATAGAATGAGAGTTGGAGTTAGGTGAAAATTTGTGTTGATGGAGATTGTTAATTATGAAGTTGATCTATAAACGTTGATGATTGAAATATTGTGCAGTTGGATTGTTATAGTAGTTCACATTATAATGGATTGGGGGAAATTTTGGAGGATGGATGGTATTGTGAAGTATTCATGTTGGATTAAATAGATCATTGCAAGTAGATAATATGTTGAATTGGATTTCTTGGGTTGATCAAATAAGAATCAGAGATAGTTGGATTATTAGTGGTTGTTGGGAATTACTATTAACGGACTGATTAAGAAATAGATGATTATGGAAATATAGATATGTGATAATCATTTATGGAGAATTGTGAATAATCCAAGATATTTGGTGGTTTAGTAAATGATGATATTACGTATTCTTGGTGGGTTAAAGTAGATGATTTTGAGGTGATGATGTGAAGGATTAAATATACGACATTATGAAGTATTATCGGTGGATTGTATTCTAGATTATTAGAGATAATATTGTGAAGTATTATCTGTGGATTGTATTCTAGGTGATTAAAGGGGATATTGTGAAGTATTCTCGGTGGTTTAGTAGGTGATTGGACGAAATATTCTTAGCAGATGATAAGATTGATCACCGTATGAATGATGGATAAGCCAATAAAACAAGTTATAGTCCAAGGGCAATATTTCATATACAAACATGATTGTGGTTTAAAATGATTTTGGAGTTATGATAGTACCATGATATACTTACTACTTGTGGATACTATAGTGAATTGGATTGTTCATATGACTGTACAATTAGGGCAATTTAAGGATTATTGGAGATTATAAAATTGATTATAAGGATTGTAATCAAACCCTGAGATTTGTATTTTATAGAAATAAACTAATGGTGGAATAGAATAGTTCGGTAGAAATGCTTAGACTCGCAATCGGTCGTTATTCACCTATGGGTGGGAATTTCATTTTAACTCTTGAAAACTTGTGTTGAAAGTTATAGGCAGAGAGTATTGCCATTAGTTTACAAAATAAAAATAAAATGAAAAATGGTTTGGACTTGGGCGGAATGGTTTGTTTGGCGGGTGCGGATTTAGCACTAGTTTTCCTTGTGCAAGTACCGCCCCAAGTCAGTTAAGGACCGACGCTTATGACTGTCTCCATTCTAAGCATAACCGTACAACCACATGTCAAAGTGGGCACGACCTGGCTGAATAATTTGTAGAAACCTAACTTAAACTCACCAATCGGTGGAATGTGAGCGTCGGATAGAGGCAATGTTGTTATTTTTCTCACACAGCGCAATAGGGGGCTTCTGTACTGGGTGGATATAACCCTAACAACGGTGAAACCTCAGCGGGTGGGTCAGGTTAGGCGTATACATTGTAAAGGCCTTGTCATGATATCTCTGTCGGCACACCTAAGGAAGTGTGCTAATAGCTTAACACCAAGGGAATATCATGTCTTGTGGGTAAAGTTGTACACATCTGCAGAGTTAAAACTATTCGAATAGCCGTGCCTATGGTCAAAGGCAAAGCTTGCTGAATGCTTTCATACTGGTAGACTTTGGTTTTTGGTTTCAAACTAAACAATGGTTTGTTTTGGGATCCGGGAGCGGTTAGAACTCTCGGGTGTGCTTCTGGCGGCTACAGCCAGGTAGGTGGAAGGAACCTAATTTTGTGAACAGTGGCAGACAGAGCCATGTGAATGGATTGAACCCTGATCTTGTTGAGATGTGGCGGATAGAGCCTGTATATTAGTGAGTGGTGGTTAGAACCTTCACTGCAATATTACATAATTCAATTATTAAAAAGAATTGCTAAAATATGCTTTGTGAAACTTATTAACAAGTATGGTTTGATGAAACTTGGCTTTGTGCAAAAGAACCATATTAAGCCATCTTTGGACAGCCTACATTGTGCATCATTTCCCAGACTTGCTGAGTACTTTATGTACTCACGTGCTACATTCTAATCATATCTTAGAAATGGAGAAAGACGTCAAAGGATCTTCGAAGGACTAGGGCACGTACCCCACTCGATTGCCTATGGGCATCTGGATGGGTTACCACGTGGTGTTATCTTCTTCCGCTGCAATTTTTCAGTTGTTCAGCCTGTAAAGGCCATAATGGTAAACCTTGATCATAAGGTCTTTGCTTTTATTTGGTGTTGTTCTTATTTAGTTATATGTATTCGTGATATGGTTGTTGATTTATCACTGTTTGACTGTGTGTACTAGCTACTGATCTGGGACTAGTACAGAAATACACAGAGGACTCCGGATAGCCGATCCGGGGGCCTACATAACTCCAACTTTCATTGTATATTTTATTTCTTATAAAATTTTAAATCTTAAAGTTTGAAAATACTCGTTTTGGCAATAAAAGCATTTATAAAAATCTCAAATCCAAGAAAAACATAGAAAAATAGAAGTTCAGATTAAAAGTATAATTCAATTAAATTTTTTATATTTTATTTAGTTTTTTATTTTGCTGGCATATTACATAGTGTTAGGACGACATGCGCATGCTTGTAATAATAAGGATTGTTCATGACGATCAAAACTAATGATCGAAAAACTTTTCTTTTGTTGCATTGGTGTTACAAGATAACATGCATGTATGTGAACCCTTACATAAATAATGTATGCACCGGTAGTAAATTTGGAGGGGACCTTATCTACATCTAGATTGCAAAACAATAGCGGACATTAAACATCATCCCCTAATTATTGTAATATCCCAATAAGAATTGCACCGCTGTGGGTTGTTTTTGGAGTTGTGTTGGCAATTTTGGGCCTTTAGAGGTTGGTTTCTTGTGTTGGGCTGAGCGTGGGCCACTTTGGGCTAGTTTTGGCCCATGTGGGAGGGGGAATACCTAACCCTACACACCCCCTCCCTTTCTCCCCCCAAGCCGCACAAACCCCCTACCGCCCCCCTGCTGTGCATTTCCCCCTTCTGACCCGCCCTTCCCCTCCTGGCTCACCCATCCCCCTTATGGTTCATCCCCCTCCTGCCTTCCCCGTGCCAAGTTCCCTCCCATTCCTCCCTGCTGAATTCTCCTTATTGCTTGGTGGATTGGTTTGCAAGGAGGCGTGCAGATCGTGCGATCCAAAGAGAGGATTCCGTTTTCATCGTTGTTCTTGCGGGTCTGTGAGAGGGTAAAATCCTTGTAGATTTCTGTAGGGAGACTATGGGTTATGTAATTGCTGGCAGCAGTCGTGGTAAA
The DNA here is from genome assembly GCA_036346355.1 of Rhipidocladum racemiflorum. NCBI lineage: Eukaryota > Viridiplantae > Streptophyta > Magnoliopsida > Poales > Poaceae > Rhipidocladum > Rhipidocladum racemiflorum. The sequence continues at coordinate 3,339,863 of CM070569.1, read as the reverse complement.
ATGCAATCTGTAGGGAAACTATGGGTTTTCATCGTTGTTTTGAAGTTTGTTGTCCTATGCGTGGACAAAGCAGTCTTCGGAGTTAAATTCAAGAGGCTAGATGACTTAATAAAGAAAAATGGATAACTAGGAATTGGTAGGTGATTACTGTAGATTACTGTAGACATGGCAAATAAAATTTTGTTGGAAATATTTTATTTGAGTCCAAAATGATCCAAAGTATTTTCCAGAATTTTTCTGGAATTTTTCTGAGTCTTTTGCTATTTTTAATGAATTAAATGAATTACTGGGAATTATTTTAATTATTAAATCGCTGGAAAATGCGAGTGGGTTTGCACTGTTCATCCGACCGAGCCCGAAGTCGTGACTCGAGTTCGAGTCCGACCCGAGCCACCGACTCGACCAAACCACGTCAACCCAAACCCACAGGACCGTTGGATCGAGATCCAACGGTCATGATCGACCAAACCCGGCCGAGCGATATGGGCCGGACCCGTCGCGCCCGTCGCGATCGTGGCGTTGATCGCGCCACGTGGGCCGGTCCACCGTCGCCCACGTCGAATCCGGCCGGATTCCTCCGCCCGCGCCGCCGCCCGTACCCGGATTAGGTTTCCGCCCCGACGCGACGCCGAGGTTATTTAAAGCCCGGTCACGCCCGAGGTTGGCCGTTCCGTGCGCACTCCATTGCCCTAGCCGCCGCCAGAAGCTCACCGACGCCGCCGCAATAGCTCACCGTAGTTGGGCTTGCGCGCGTTTGGTTTTGTGCACGCTCGCCGCCAGTTGAGCCGCCTCCGCCGCCACGAGCACAGATCTAGAACCCCAGGACGAGACGCACTAACCGGAACCACCCACGCCGCCAGAGGAGCCCCAACGCCGCATCAAGTGTCGTCGTCACTCGATTCCGGCCGCCAGCTGTCGCCGCCACGACGCCATCGCCGCCTCGCGGTTACGCATCGGCCGTCCGATCAAGATCGCGCGGCTAGGATCTCGCCACATCACCCCACCGGTGAGATCTCGCTTTGAACTCCAGATCAATCCCGACCGCTGGATCTAGATCCAACGGTCCGAAATCAATGCGTTAACCCAAACGCGTCAACACTAGATCCAATCGCGTCGTTGAATTTCAAATCAACTGGCCGAGATCGAGCCACGCGTCGGGAAGTTGGACCGACGCGTCGGGCGTGACGCTGCGTGGACGCTCACACGCCGGGCCCGCATGTCACGCCCACCCAAATCGCACCATGACGCCACGCCGACGTTATGGCGAACTCAAGATGTCGGGCCGGGTCGTCTCAGCCTAAGCGCCGACGCCAAGAATGACGCTACCCATGGGACTCCACCGCCAAAGACCGCAGTGGTCGAGCCCGCCGACGTCGGCGATGGCGCCACCCGAGGGACCCACATGTCGGGCCGACACGTGGATTCGTGGACCGAGTCCACGGTAGACCCGAGCCGAGCGTGGACCACGCCCATGGACTACCGACGCCAAGAAAGCCAATCGAAGTCACACGTGTCGCTGCCGACGCAATAATTAATTTCCGAAAAAGAAAATGATTTATTAATTCGAAATAATGATTTCAGATTTTGATTCAAACTTCAAACGCTTATAACTTTTGCGTTTCAACTCCGATTTGAGTGATTTAAATTTCTAAATTTGTATAAAATTGAGATCTACCTAAATATGAATTTTATTTAATTTTTGGACTAAAGTTTTTCTCTGTAAAATTATTTAATTGATTATTTAAACTTTAAATAATCATAACTTTTGCATTTTAACTCCAAATTTGACGATTCAAGTTTCTAAAAATTCATAAAATTATGTTCTCTCTGTTTATGGATTTTATTTGGATGTTTGGACACTTTTTGCCTATTGTTTATTCGTGTATTTGCTATTTGCACGCTTTACGAGTAGACGTTGAAGTGCCGGAAGGATTCGAAGGAGAAGTATTGACTCAGGATCCAACTCAAGACCAAGAGCAAGTACTTTTTGAAGGCAAGTTGTGCTTTGACCATGTTGATCCTATTTTGAAACTTATTTTGATTTAACCTATTGCATGCTAAGTTCAAATAGAAAAATACTTTATTTAAATATGGGGGATTAGATAAGTACCAATTTGCTGTATGACACCTTGATTACTTAAATATGTGCCATGACCCTTGTCACCCTAGTTGTGGTTTACTAGTTGGACATTATTAACTTGCCAACATGGGTTTTAGACCGTTGTAGTAAACTGCTTAGACCTGCTACGTGCTCATGACATGATTTTGGACAAACAAATGTTAATATTGACTTAATGATATATTGAACCTGTTTTGGAAAGGTATCATGTGATGTTGATGGCACGTGGTGCATGGTAATCAATCGGGTTTGATAAATAGTTTTTCGGCCAGGGGCATGTGGCAATAATAATCAGGTTGGCCAGTTGTGGCATTGGGGATGTTGATTTGGTTCTTCGGGTAGTCTTGCCCTGGTCACCCTAAGGACTTAACCTTGCAAGCCTTTGAACTGGGTCTAACGTGCAACCACATGTCTGCAGAATGGGACGGACCTAGTTGACTAAGTTGCTAATAACATACCTGGGACCTCGGAGGTCAACTACACCCTTTGTGTAAGTTGTGCGGGGAGCGTCTGGGCCGAGGCCAGTACCCATCTAACGGTTGATTGGCCTAGACTTCGCCTTAGCTAAGGGAAGGGTTAGTGTGCAATAACCTGGGAGGACCACTTGTATTGTTAGAAGTTTCCGAAAGACTTTTATTCACGGAACTTCGCCTTTGTGGTGTTTGACTGTATCTTGTGGGTAAAGTGCATAAACTCTGCAGTGTGTAGAATCTATTCGATTAGCCGTGTCCGCGGGATTGGACATCGCTCTGTAATGACAGTCAAGGGTTAGATTTTCTCAAAAATAACTTGGTTTTGAAAGGTTGGGTTGGATTAATAATGATGTTGATGGAAATGTGGATTAGGATGGGAAAGATGTTTATTAAATTCCTTGAAAAGTTATCTATGCTATACTTGCTTCTACTGCTTTCGAATCTACTTATGCTACTTGTCAAATGCTGTTTACTTCAAATATACCTTGAGCTATTCCTTTGTACCAAGCCATGCATATAGTATATTAGCTTGCATTCTGTGCATGACTTGCTGAGTACCAAGTACTCACCCTTGCCATAATACAACACCAGTTGAAGAGGAGACTGCACAAGCTTTGGAGGAGGAGCTCCAAGAGGAACCGTCTACTTAGGGAAGCGAGCCCAGTCAGTTGCCTGTGGTATACTTGTTAGAATAGTCCCACATTGGTTGTGGAAGGGCAAATGACCTAACATATAAGTGGGGGAGTTCCTCACCTCTTAAGCTAGCTTTTGGGGTTGAGAAGGCCCTTACGATCCAACAATTGGTATCAGAGCCGGTTTTGCTCTTTCATAGATCTTGACCGGTCTCAAGAGCCATGGCGACGGACAAGTACTCAACTAAGCCTCCAATTTTTGCTGGAGTTGATTATCCGTTCTGGAAAGTTCGGATGGAGACATACATCAACGCCCAGGCTTTTCTTTATGGCGTAAGGTGAAGCACCCGTATGAGGTTCCGGCCGATGAGAACGCCAACGCCGCCAAACATGGCTGACGTTGAGGCAAACGCTAAGGCCAAGAACACTCCTCATACAGGGACTTAGCCGCGATGAGTATGATCGCGTCTCTCACTCTACGATCGGCTCACGAGATCTGGGTGACCCTCAATGCTTACCATGAGGGCACCACTCGAGATCAAGTCCGTGAGACGAGGATCAATTTAAGCGTGACTACAACAAGTTTGAGCAAAGACGCCTGGTGAGAGCCTTGATGAGTGCTTTGCTCGTTTTGCAAAGATTCTCAAGAATCTTCGGTCGATGGAGTTGTTCATACACTCGATTCGAGAATGCGAGGCATTTTCTTCGAGCACTCGATCTAAGGATTTGGGAGATGAAGGTAACCACCATCACGGACCATACGGACTTGTCGACCTTGACTCTTGACGGGTTGTATTCCCGCCTCAAGACTCATGAGCTCGACATCGTCGCCGCAGGGCGAAGTCCCAAACGATGGCATTGGTTACCGATCCCACCGGTCTTCCTCTTCTGGACCCCCTCTTGACTTCTCTTCTGGTTTTTCTCTCCCGCTCTTTGCGGCGTAGCGATGACATTCTGGAACAATTTCGGAAGGCAGGCTTGCTCTTGTCGCTCGAAAATTTTCGAACATTTACAAAAGGGTGAGAGATAGAAAGAGGAGTGGCAAGTTCACTTGCTTTGAGTGTGGTGGCCCCAACCACATTCGGGCAAACCGCCCCAAGCGGAGAAGGGCAATTATGAACAAGGCGGTGCGGGTAAGAACGACTACATCAACAAGAACCGCAACAAGAAGCCTCCACTCGCGAGCCAGCGCAAGAGAAGAAACACCGCAAGTTCGCCAAGGGCAAGAAGCTCTTTCACCGCGTCCTCGCCGCGCTCGACGACCTTGACCTCTCCGACACGGAGACATGGAGCGACGAGGACGAGGATGAACCGCAAGAGAAGGTGAAGGGCGGCGATGACTTCTCCGGCATGTGCTTCATGGCCTCCAATGCCATGGAAGTACTCCGACACCGAGCCAGACAAATGACACGGAGGAGGTACCTTCTTATGACCAGCTCCATGATGCTTTTATCAAACTAGGAAAATTTCATTCCAAGTCTAGAGCTAAGTGTGTTGATCTAGAGAAGGAAGTAGGTACCTTATCTCGGAGTTAGCTTCACTTAGATCTTGTTCCTCCCGAGACTCGATAGTCAGTACTTTGTGTGATGCTTTGCTTGTGGAGTTGGAGAATCTAAGGACTCTACATGATAGTGTGCTTTACGATCTTGAATCACTTAGGTCGAAGGATGCTAGCACATGTCCGTAGCTTCTATTCCTGTTGATGCTAGTTCTCTTCACACTCACACAAATGCTTCATGTGCTAATTGCCCTAAGCTTCTCGCTGAAATTGATGCCATGAGTTGTCACCTTAGGAAGCTATCTGCTAGAAATGATGAACTTGAAAAGCATGCTTCTAAGGACCCAATCAGCTCATGTGAGGGCTGTATGCAACTAAAAAATGCTTATGATGACTTGGTGCTTGAAAACTCAAAATATGCTAAGGATCTACTAGCTAAGTCACAAAATGGTTGCATGCTGTGTATTGGGGTAGCAGAGGACATGAATCAAATTCATGTAGAGCTTAGGAAGAAGCTCAAAGGCCAGGTGGGTAGGATTAGAGACTCTCCATGTGTTTCTTAAGTAGTCCCTCAAGATTGAGGCTGCTCTTTATAGGGAGAGATTTGATCGTTTAGTTCGCTCTTCTCCATCCGGCTCTTCCCTGCTACTCCTTCCTTGCTCTTCTTGTGCCTCACTTTTTTCGAGAGTGTCAGTACCTTATGATCACTCTCGAGAAGTTTGTTGGAGGTAAGAAGAAGCTCAATCTTATCCTAGATCAGTCCAAGATTAGCAGATTCAATCAAGGTCTAGGGTTTGATGCCTTGGAGCATACACGGGCGCATCCGCCACTGTTGTGCGTGCCTCCAAGAGCGGAGAGATAGTGGTGGCTCCACAGGTGAGCACCACTGCGTGTTTAGATCAGCAGGGATTGTCACGGGACGCCTGACGAAGGGTGCTTCTCATGCTACTTCACCCCCAAGGCGAAGTATACATGCACCTTCTCGTCGAAGGATGGACATATAGCTGATTTACCTTGACGCTGGCCAAGATTTCTCGGCGTGAGCGTGTCCATGCTCTTAGGGGTATTCAGGGTCATCCTCAGACTGAGTGCGCCTAAGGCACACTGCACTTTTAGACAGATAAACAAGCTAGAGAGTCTCCTGTTTTTGGACAGCGCATGGGGCTTGGTTTTCGTGCTTCTACTTACGGTTTTCGCCCCAGCTGTCGAGTCGATCTTTCCGCCGTCCTCTTGATATTCCTCGTTTTTCCCATCGAGGTAGATATCAGCGGCGTGAGTTTGCTTTCCCCAGCGGGAGGTCTGCGCAGCAGCACTGGGATGGTCCGGCCTTTGCACCTCGGCGGACCAACCCGGCAGCTGCTCCTAGACGTCCTACTGGAGCGGAGTCTGATTTTGTGAGAGTCGAGTCACGGAGAGGTGCGGTGCATTCTTCTACTCCGTTGGATCGTTGTTTCATCGCACGCTTGACTCGGTGTTGGGTTCCTAGATCTGCACGATCTATCCTGCATGCATGAGACATCTGCTTTTCACTCTCTTTGATTCAGTCCGTGGGACAGGAAGGAGGAGGTTTGGATCGTAGACTCCGGCTGTTCTCGCCACATGACCAGGAGACTCCGTTGGTTTTCTTCCTGGACCGAGATCCCGGTGATGAGGTAATCACCTTTGGGGATCTTTGCGTCGGAGTAGAGTCATTGCTAAAGGTACCGCCTGTGCATTAATCGATCATTTCATTCTTAAGGACGTTGCCTTAGTCGAAGCTGCATTTCAACTTGCTTTCTGCCTCTCGGCTTCTTGATGACGATTTCGAGGTCAATTTTAAGAGGAGCTCTTGTAGGATCCTCGATTCTTCCGGGAGTTTGTTTGCGGGATTTCTCGTTTGGAGAGTCTTTCGTGCTGATTTTTCTTTTTCCTCTAGAGACTCTCTCCATTGCCTTATTGCTTCGAGTCCCGTGATCTCTCCTTTTGGCATAGGAGACTTGGTCACATTGGCTTTGATCATTTGACTCGAGTTAGCGGCCATGATCTCATTCGTGGCCTCGCCTAAACTCAAGATGGTCAAAGATGTTGTATAGTTCTCCTTGCCGACATGGCAAGATGGTTGTCGCCTCCCATCCTCCAAATACCCGAGTGATGACTGATGCACCAGGACAAAGCTACACATGGACACTTTGTTGGTCCAAATGAGTGCAATCGGCCAGTGGGAAGTGGTATATTCTTGTCATTGTCGATGATTTTTCGAGGTACTCTTGGGTGTTTTTCATGGCCTCGAAGGATGAGTGTTTTTCACACTTCGGGTTTGGTCCGTAGGTTGTCTGCTGAGCTCCTGTGTGCCTTACGAGCGATCCGCGATGACAATGGCACGGAGTTCAAGAACTCCTACTTTAGCGGCTTCGTGGAGGAGTTAGGCTTAGAGCATCAGCTTCTCCTCTCCATACGTCCCTCAAAGAAATGGCGTAGTGGAAAGGAAGAACAGGACCCTGCTGAGATGGCCAGACGATGCTAGATGAGTACAATACTCCTAGGAAGTTTTGGGTGAGGTCGTAGCTACGGCATGCCATGTTGCCAACAGAGTTTTTCTTAGGCACACTTGCATTGCACTTCTTATGAGTTGAGATATGGGCGAAAGCCTAGTGTATCTCATTTTCGTGTTTTTGGTTGCAAGTGCTTCTTCTTGAAGTCCGGGAACCTAGATAAGTTCGAGTCACGTTCAATGATGGGATCTTTCCGGGTTACTCGACTTCGCCCGTAGCTATAGGATTTGGGCTGTAGATTTGGGTAGGATCATAGAGACCTGCGAGGTGACTTTTGATGAGGCTAGCCCGGTGCTAGACCAGTCATTTCGTGCTCTTCTCCTCTTTCCCGCCTATCTTCTCGAGAGGAAGTTGATGACGGAGATGAAGGCGCCTTGCCTCGATCCAAATACCATTCCTGCTCCCGAGGTGCCTCCCATTTCCATATCCGCACCTCAGTGGAGATCAGCCCTTACCCTCGCACTCTTCAGGCCTAGTGGCTCTGTTCCTACTTCTCCCACGCGAGGAGTAGAGGTCACTTCTGCTTCTGGACCTCCCCGCCACATTCAGCAGGCTCATCCACCTGACCAGATCATTGGAGATCTGTTTGAGCGAGTCACTCGCTCTAAGTCAGGTTTGTCCACTTTCTGCCTTCACTCTGCTTTTGTTGCCTCTTTTGAGCCGAAGGATGTTTCTCATGCATTATCTGATGAATCTTGGATTAATGCTATGCATGAGGAACTTGAAAACTTCGAGAGGAACAAAGTTTGGAAGCTTGTCGAGCCCCTTCCGTCACAATATCATTGGGACCAAATGGGTGTTCAAAAACAAGCAGAGTGAGGATGGGGTTGTAGTTCAAACAAGGCTAGGTTAGTCGCTCAGTGGTTTCTCTCGTGTCGAGGGTCTCGACTTCGAGGAGACTTTTGCCCTGTAGCTAGACTCGAGGCCATCCGGATCCTGCTGCATTCGCGGCATCCAAGGGCTTCAAGCTTTTTCAAATGGATGTCAAGAGTGCATTCCTCAATGGCTTCATTGAAGAAGAGGTGTATGTCAGACAACCTCCAGGATTTGAGAACCCCAAGTACCCAAACCATGTCTTCAAGCTTTCCAAAGCTTTGTATGGACTTAAGCAAGCTCCACGAGCTTGGTATGAGAGGCTTAAGTCCTACCTCTTGAGTCATGGTTTTCATATGGGTCAAGTGGACAAGACTCTGTTAAATCGGACATTCGATTCGGATTTTCTCCTAGTCAAAATCTATGACAGCGACATCATTTTCGGTGGTTCCTCGCATTCGCTCGTTACTCAGTTCTCAGATGTGATGAGTACTGAGTTCGAGATGAGCATGATGGGCGAGTTGAGCTACTTCCTTGGCTTCCAGATTAAGCAGACTCGGGAGGGTACATTCTTGCATCAAGGCAAGTACACTCGAGACCTCCTGAAGCGCTTTGACATGTCTGATGGAAAGCCAGTTATGACTCCTATGGCCACCACTGCTGTCCTCGAGCCTGACGAGGATGGTGAGCCAGTCGATCAGAAGGAGTTCCGGAGCATGATCGGCTCCCTCTTGTATCTCACTGCCTCGAGACCTGACATACATTTCTCTGTATGTCTTTGTGCTCGGTTTCAGGCTTCTCCCCGCGTCTCTCACCGTCAGGCGGTGAAGCGCATCTTCAGGTACCTTCGAGCTACCATTGACTATGGTATCTGGTACTCTTCTTCCTCCTGTCTATCTCTGAGAGCCTTCTCCGATGCAGACTTCGCCGGCTGTAGGATAGATAGGAAGAGCACTTCTGGCACTTGCCAATTCATTGGCACTTCTCTTGTCTCTTGGTCGCCTAGGAAGCAAACCGGTGTTGCACGATCCCCTTCTTTGAGGCCGAGTATGTTGCTGCACGATTCTTTGTAGCTGTGTTCTCTGGATGAGATCGACCTTGCGGGACTTTGGGTTAGTAGCGCATTGTGTTCCACTTTTACGTGATAATACGTCTGCCATTCACATTGCTAAGAACCCGATTGCAACACTCTCGGACCAAGCACATTGACATTCGCTATCACTTCCTTAGAGACCATGTGGAGAAGGGTGACATAGTGCTCCGGTTGTGGAGAGTGACCACCGGTTGGTCGACATTTTCACCAAGCCTTTGGATAGCTCCAGGTTTGTTTCCGAGAGGAGAGCTTGGGATTATGAGCCCATATGGCATATCTTGAGGGGAGCTGGCTTGTATTATATGTTCGTTTGTATATTCAGCCTTCCTTTCTCTTTCTGGGTATCTTTGGGATGGTTTTTATTTGGTTGAGTCCACTTCACCTAGACTTCTGGCATGCCTCGGCATGGACCTCTCACCTTATGCTTTAGGGTGCTATTCCTCTCTTCTTCTCGGTTGAGCTCACTCACGATCTTTTAGGTCTAGCAGTGTTGGGCCCCCACAGGTAGACAGTCTGTGTTTGCTCCTGGGTTGGAGTTGGAGTTGTAGCTTTCCTATATAAGTCATATGGGGAAGGTGAGAGCGAGTCTGAGTGTTAGTGTTTCTCTTCATGTTATCTATGCTCCTAGACTACCCATTTGTCAGTTTCTTGATTCCTTCTCATCATTTCTGTCTTTCTGGTTTCAGTTGAGTTCAATTCATCCTTTTGAATCTAAAATTGCTAATAACTCAACTTCAATCAGTTTTTGTGCTTAATCAACTCACTTGTTGAGGGGGAGCTTGGAATTGATTCTTTTGCATTGCATATAGACTTGTTTTTCATTTACGAGCTTTGTCTATTATGCAATTGATAAAATTGAGATATGTTGCACCTAGCTACTTTTCTGAAGATATTTGCTAATCTAGGTCATATCCAATTTGGTATATCATGTGAAACTAGCCAACATTTTAAACTTGAGCTTTCTGAAAAGTTGATGAAACATGGCTTTTACTTGCTATACTTCTTCACTAGATGCTTATGCCATGCTTATTGAAATAGTGGGTTTCTACTAGAGTCCCTAGAGCAACTTGGGTTAGCTACATTGTTTCATTCTAGAATCCTCAATAATGCTCATGAATCTAAGTCTTTGAAAATATAATTTGACTCTTTGTGCTAAAATTGAACTCAACACTATTCATTCACAAGACCGCTTCCCATTGCACTTGGGATGAACTTGGAATGAAGTGTGTATGACCAAAACCACTCTTTTAAGCTTCTTGCTTGAGATGGTTGCTAATGGCTTGAGTCAATACATCGAAAAATGCAAAAATAACTAGAGAAAGAGAGTGATGCCTAGGAGACCTATGTCGATGGCTCCTAGTCGAGGTTGTGTTTCTCTAGGATAAACTCTCTAAACCCTGAAAGGTTTGTGGAGGAGAGTGAAGCTTAGGAGGCCTTTGTCGATGGCTCCTAGTCGAGGATGTGCTTCACTAAGCCTAACTCTCTCATACCGCTTTATGAGCTTTAATCTAAAAATTTGCATTTAAAGAGATGATTGAGCATGAGGCTTCTCTTATGAACTTGTAGTTTCCCAAAGTGTTGACTAGGTTGAACTCTAGTATATCCATTTGCTCGTTTGATTGGCTTTGCTTCTAGTATTGAAGTTATGCTAAGTGTTGCTATTGTTGAAATCATACCAAAGTATTATGGGGCTGTTTGGTTTGAGGCCAAATTTGCCAAGCCATGCCATGCCAAAATTTGGCTAGCCAAATTTTGGTGCCCAAATTGGTGGCCAAAGTTTGGCCAACTTTTGGCTAGAAAATGAACTAGGAAAATTTGGCTAGCCAATGGAGAAAAGAATCTAGCCAAAATTTGGTTGCAAACCAAATGCTTGCCAAATTTGGTCAACACTACCAAAATTTGGCATGGCAAGCATTGGCAACAAATGGATACAAACCAAACAGCCCCTATAACTTCTTTTGAGCTAGTTAGCAAAAATTGAAATATGCCATTGGATATGACTTAGGATGACATAATCTGAACTTGAGTAGCTTGGTGTCATACTTTGTCTAAGTGGTCACTTGCATAATCCTCAAAGCTCTTCTAGGTTGCATTTCATGCAAAAAAAAAAAAAAATTTGTTCTCTTGATGCCTATATTGCCAAAAGGGGGAGAAAACGTAGAAAAGACATCTTAGAGAATTAAAAAAAAATGCTTTCTCATGATCATGTTGAACAATTGTCCTTGCATTTGGATCATGAGTAATATTGAGCTTTTTGAGAGATTTCTTGGTTTTTGGAGCTCTTGTTGAAAAATTGTCCTTTCAAGTGTTGAGCTCTAAAAATCTTCTCATCTATTTGGTCATGAGCTTTCTTTCTCTTTTTATTGGACCAAATATGATTTTTGCAATCAAATTGCTTTTCTTCCTTTGTTTTCAAACTCAAATTTATGCCTTTTTGTGTGGTTTGTCAATATACTCATCAAGGGGGAGATTGAAGGACCATGTGGAGGTCCATCCATTTTTGTGATGAGTATTTGACTTTATTTGAGCAAGGTGTGCTCAGGCTTGAGTTTGATTTGACTCGGTATTGCATGTTTCAATTAATGATAATTGTGGACTAACATGCAGGAAGAAAAGGTATGTGCATTGTGGTATGTGCAAAATGGTTTGTTCCTTGTGGTACAGGTTCTTGAGGCAGCTATGGTCGTTGGTAAGTACCGGGACTAGGTTGGGAGAACCGAGGTCCAGAGCGGTCGAGGATGCCGACGAGATGGTTGGGCTCAAACCGGGTTCACTTGGACGTCAAGGAAATGGACTTGAGGTGGCTCAAGGTTTCGGTTCGGGTTGGAGGCTCAAGAGGAGGAAACTGAGCTGGTCAAGTCCGGCGGATGAAGGCCCGTTGCATCGGGTTGATCGGGTTTTGTTTAAAACCCATGTATGGCCAATGTGGCCCATGTAAAGCCCATGTGTGGGTTGAAATGAGAGGGTTAATCCTAGCCCTTGGTGGAGTGCCCTAGGGTTTGGGACTCATCCAAGGGTGGTAGGTGGCCCTAGAGTAGTATAAATAGAGGGAGGGGTGTCCTCCTCACTTGAAGGTTTGAGTTGCTCCTTTGAGCTTTGCCCACATGAAGTGAGGCTTTGTAAACCTTCCAACCAGAAAATACAAAGATTTTCTTTACTTTTTGTGAATTTAAATTCGCATTTACATTATGTCTTTACTTTACGCAATTTAAATTCAGCATTTACTTTCCGCATGTAAATTCTCGCATTTACTTTCTCATAATTTGGATTTGCTCCTATCCTTCTAAATGCTGTTGATCAAGGAGGTATTGAGGGTGCTCATTTGGTTTTACATCTTTCTTGCACCCTAGGATAGACTAGAGATCAAGTTTCTATCAAGATTGCAAATCTGTCCTGAACTTGTTCTTCACGCAGCAGTCAGTCTTTGATTTTTAGAAAAATATAGAAAAATCTTTCTTGATTGATTCTTGTTGGAGAAGGTGCTTGACTCATATACCAATCTGTGGAAAAATTTTGGAGTCCACTGGATGCACCATTTGGGAGCTGTGAGGTGAAAACCGAGCCCCAAATTTCCTGATTGAAAATCCTGACTGTTCGTAGTTCTTGATTTTTCCTGTTTTTTGTAGAAGGTGTTTGGTGGTGATTTTTGGTGGAGTGCTTCACGACTCAACAGCTCACAGGCTGAAAAATTCCCAAATTTTTGGAGCAACAGAAGTCCACCATCCACCTGCTCTAATTGAGGACAATTCCTGAAAATCTGCTTTTGCTTTTCTAAAAAGAGGCTTTTGTGTTTTGGCTTGATCTCTTTTAGAAAAGAAGTATTTGAATTGATTCCTCCTTGCTTTGGACACTTGACAACCAGAATTTGTGATTTAAATATCCCTCACATGATTCATGGTTCCTATCCATGTAAGCTAGGGATACACATAGTTGTCAAGTCGTTCCGATTTTTGTGGGTTTCGCGATTTTAAGGAGCATCGGTTTTCTTTGCGGGATTGTTTGGAGTACGTTGAGTAGGGGATATTTTTATTTGGGATCATTCACCCCCCCTCTGATCGCCATCTCGGTCTTTCAATTGGTATCAGAGCCCGGTTCTAACATCTTTGGCCCGATGGACACTAGGGTGTGAAGGCCTGATGGACCGTGGCCCTGAGGGACCGTCGGTGTACGGTGAAGGGGCGGTGAACGGCTGAGGGATACCAATGTGTGAAGGGGGGATTGTTAGAATAGTCCCACATTGGTTGTGGAAGGGCAAATGACCTAACATATAAGTGGGGGAGTTCCTCACCTCTTAAGCTAGCTTTTGGGGTTGAGAAGGCCCTTACGATCCAACAATACTGGATGGCACCACGAAGTTATTTGATTTTCCGCTGCTACTATTTCTCTCTTAATAAGTTTCGCCCTGCGAGGCATACATTTGTGACTAGGCCATAAGGTCGAGTAACCAGTTTGACTATTTAAATAAAGTACTTTATTAGTATCGAGTGGTATGATTGTGATATTTACCGATGTTAAGACTGTGTGCACTAGCGCGTTCCTGGACTAGTGCTGAATACACAGAGGGTCCGGATTTGCAAATTCGGGGTCCCGACAGATAGGTTGCAGGATGACAATCTGGATCAGATGCTGGCAGAAGGAAACCGTGATGACATGGAATTTATAAAGTTCCAGGGCTTGATGGAGGACTCGGAGAAACCTTTATTCTTCAGGCTGCAAGTTGAAATACACAAGGTTGTCATCCATGCTTGAACTACTAAAATTGAAGGCAAGCAATGGTTGGTCCGACAAGAGTTTCACAACGCTGTTACGTCTATTGGCGGACATGCTTCCAAAGGGAAACAAGTTGCTGACAACCACCTACAAAGCTTAGAAGATTCTTTGTCCCTTGGGAATGGAAGTAGAAAGAATACATGCATGTTCGAATGACTGTATCCTGTACCGCAAAGAGTAAGCAAACTTGCATGTATGTCCGGTGTGCAACGCATCCCGGTACAAGCGTAAGAGTCATTCAGATGATGACGGCGAGAGCATCGAGGTGAAAAAAGGACCCCCTGCTAAGGTAGCATGGTATCTGCCTGTAATTCCCCATTTGAAGCGTTTGTTTGCGAACCCAAAGGAGACAAAATTGTTGCGTTGGCACTCCGAGGAACATAAGAATGATGGGATGCTAAGGCACCATGCTGATTCCATTCAATGGAGAAACATCGATAGGAGGTTTCAAGAATTCGGTGCGGATCCGAGGAATATAAGGTTTGGATTGAGTACAGATGGAATGAATCATTTCGGTAACATGAGCAGCCGGCATAGCATTTGGCCCGTGAGTCTTTATATCTACAACCTTCCTCCTTGGTTGTCTATGAAGCAGAAATACATTTTGATGTCCGTACTTATCCAAGGACTGAAACAACCTGGAAACGATGTTGATGTGTACCTAGCTCCATTGGTGGAAGATCTAAAAACACTTTGGGTTCCTAGGGTACAGGTATGGGATGCGTGCAAAAGAGAGAACTTCACTTTGCACTGCCTGTTGTTCTACACCATAAATGATTACCCTGCTCTTGCTAACCTATCGGGCCAGAGTACAAAAGGATCCAAAGCCTGCACTCACCAACTTTTAGAGGAAGGAACAAAAACGGTTTAGCTCCAAGGCCTTTAAGTGGGAGAGATGTTCATGACATTGTTAAGGATTTGGATATTGCATATGGAAAGGGATGTAAATCAATGACCTTTGAGAAGAGCATGTGGAAGAAGAGAATAATATTTTGGGACCTACCTTACTTAGAGCACCTAGAAGCTCGCCACTGTATCGATGTCATGCACGTAGAGAAGAATATATATGACAGCGTGATTGGTCTCTTACTCAATATTAAGGGCAAAACAAAGGATGGTATCAATGCATGGCTTGACTTGGTCAATATGAGCATAAGACCTGAGTTAGCACCGAAAGAGACTGATACATGCCGTATGTACTACGAACCAACTTGTTATACTCTGTCAAAGGCTGAAAGAAATGAACTATGCCAGTGCTTGCATGGTGTGAAAGTTCCGTCCAAGTACTCCTCCAACATGAAGAGACTTGTTTCGATGCAAGATTTGAAAGTAAGTGGCATGAAGTCTCATGGTTGTCATGTGCTGATGACACAGATGCTCCCTATCGCAATTAGAAATATTTTGCCGGTCAAGGTCCGAGAGACAATCACAAGGTTGTGTTATTTCTTTAACACAATCGCTCAGAAGGTCATCGATCACGAAAGACTAGATGCTCTGCAAGCTAAGGTGGTGATGACTTTATATAATCTTGAGATGTATTTCCCTCCGTCATTTTTCGATATCATGGTCCATCTCATTATTCACCTTGTGATAGAGATAAAGATGTGCGGACCCGTATTCCTATGTAGCATGTACCTGTTTGGGAGGTACATTTTACACAAGAGATCAGGATATGAAGAGCACAAACTAGAACAGCGGTGTCCGCATCGATGCATTCAATACCGCTAGGTTGAAGAGGAGCTCATAATATGGTTTTATAGAGGAGATTTGGGAGCTCGACTACGTACTTTTCAAGATTCCTTTATTTCGGTGCCATTGGGTCCACCTCCAGCACGTGAAGGTTGACAAGTATGGCATCACTACTATGGACCTTGAACGTGTTGGATACCAAGATGAACCATTCATACTCGCTAATCAAGTTGTTCAAGTCTTCTATGTAACCAACCCGTTCAACAAGAAGCGCCACGTAGTTCTTCAGGGTAAAAGGATAATTGTCAGAGTTGATAATGTAGTAGATGAGGAAGAGTACAATCAATTTGATGAGTTGCCTCCTATCAGAAATGTTATCATGGTGCCAGAAGAACAACCTGAGGAAGCAAGCTACACACGCGTCGATCACCGTGAAGGGCTAATTTTCATACAAAAGAATAAGCAAGTGGAGTTATGAGGAGGTGTCATCATGTTTATTATTGTTCATGTGTAATATTAAAATTCTAAACTTGTAATCATGTGGATGATTGTGACGATCATGCAGTTTGTATATATGAATGTGATGAACTTTGTAACTAGCTCGTGATGCATCTGAATTATGTAATAAAGTATATTTGTCTGTGATATAGGTTGACATATATTTGTCATAACAATCTAGTAGTGTAGGACAAACACTATGATAGACGGTTTTATAATATAACCGTCTGTGATGTTTATATCACAGTCTGTGATGTATAATTATCACA
This sequence comes from Rhipidocladum racemiflorum, assembly GCA_036346355.1. NCBI lineage: Eukaryota > Viridiplantae > Streptophyta > Magnoliopsida > Poales > Poaceae > Rhipidocladum > Rhipidocladum racemiflorum. The sequence goes on along the minus strand of CM070569.1, from coordinate 3,323,478 downwards.
GATGGTCTAGTAATAGAACCTTTAATGATGTTAATTATCACAGACGGTTATACAATAGAACCGTCTCTGATGATACCTCTATATAAAGCCATGGAGCGTAAGTCCCCCAAACCCTAGCCTGCATTCGTGCAAGTTGATCGACTTCACTTGCTCCACCCTGCCATCCTCTTCACCCCCCGCAGCAACTCCCCCCGGTGTCCCCCCCAAGCGCGGTCATCATCTCCTCTCCCGGCTGCCCCCATCGCTGCCCAGCGCCCGGTCCATCCCCGCCCCCGGCTGCCATCTCCTCCTCTCCCAGGTCCCCCGTTGCCGAGGCTCCCTCTCCGACGCCACCCGCCGAGGTCCTGCCCCCGACGCCGAGGTTGTACCCCCGACGCCGAGGTCCCTATTTGTCTCGTTCACTTGGCATTTGCATTCTTTCATTGTTCACAACTATGTGCCTTCTGTTCATGGTTTTCTGTTGCGAAGGTGACTGGAGGTGAAGGTGGGTGTGTTGTGGGGAGAACACACTAGGCAGGGCTAGGGTTTGAGATCTCCCAAATCATATCAGGTTCGAATCATACCACTCATCTTCTCTGTTTGATTTTGTGTCTTGTGCCGAAAATACAAGGTGGTTTGAGATATGATGCTAATGCAACCCAATCTGATATGCTTTCTATCTATTTGATTTGATCTGAATTAGTTTTTATCTAGGATATATAGATTAATCTGATCTACTTCTGGACATATTAACTGCTCCTTTATTTCTGCATATACTGGCAAAACAACAAATATTTAGATACCTAATAGCGATCTCCATGACTGGCATGAATAATATCAGATATTCCTACTTTCTTTTCTATGCATCTTTGTTTGCATATATTACCTCAATTAATGCTGATGGTGCATCTCGGTCTAGCTTGGCTCCCATCCTTTCATACCTGTGTCCCATCTCGGTCTAGCTTGGCTCCCATCCTTTCATACCTGTGTCCCATCTCGGCCTCGCCCTCTACTACTGTAAGGACCGTTCACCTTGATGTTGCTAGCCTTGTGAACAACAAGGCTCTTAGCTGTGAGATCCTTCAGAAAGATGGCCACACATTCCATGTGACAGTGGGTGTAATTACGCTGTCAGAAGAGGTCACACACAGCGTTAGGTGACGCCTTGGGTCTGGAAGCATGAAGCACTTTTCCTGACGAATGAGGATTTAGTTTTCGAGTAGTAATATATGTTCCAAACCTGTGACAATATCTGTATCATTATTAATTATGTAATGGATGGGTAAATGTTGTGATGCATTAGTCAGGAGGTAATTTCTTTCTTAGATTTTTTGCAAATACAATTTAAACCTCAGTAAATGAATGTTCAGATTCAATTGATACTTCTTTGAAAAGTACATTTTGTTACCTCTCCAAGGGTTGTACAATTTCTCAAATTTAAGATTGAAGTTGAAACAAATGCAACTCGGCCACTTTCCCAAATCCCAAATGGATCCATAATGTGACATTTTAGGCTACAAGTCTACAACGTATAGATTTTTTGGTCAATACAATGCAATGTAAAAATATTATAACATAAACTAATTCTGGGACATCCTAACATTTAAGTGATTTCTTTGTGATTGTCAAAACTTGAGGTTGGAGAGAGTATCTTCCAATTCGTACTTTTCCGATGTGTGGGGTGCCAATCAGTTTTAGAAGTTGTGTCATACATTTTGTTTAGATTAAATTGCACCAAATGACCTCGAACTTGTCCAATATTATCGTATAGGTCCTTAAACTCCAATTTTAGAAAGGAATGTCCCTGAACATGCTTGTTTGTGTCACTTAGATCCACACGTTAGTTAAGTGATGGAGCAATCAAGATACTACTATGTATGAGGGGGGAATCACTAGCTAGACACTTGCCATGAACACTTGAGCTTCAAATGGCATGAAGCAAATCACACACGCTAGTGTGTCAGGTTCGATAAAACAAGACACGAAGAAACAAGACATTTATGCACTAGTTCATGAGAACACTGGTTCATGAGAAGTAATTGAAGAGATGTTTGACTGTACTCACTTCCCTGCCTCTAAGAATGGGTTTTCACTTCTCTACTTCTGCTAGTTGCTCTCTTCTGCTCTTTCCTTCCTACTCTTCTACCTCTCTCCTCTTCTATATATCTTACTAACCCTCCCACATGGGCGAGGTCCTTCTCTTTCCTCACCCCTTCCTGCCCCCACCAGTGTGGTAAAAATATATGTTGCAAGGTTTTATACTTTTGTACTACATACAGTGACATATATCCTCTCTCTCTCTCTAGTAGTAAAACATCACTTTTGTAGTCTCTTTGAAAGTGCAGACCAACTATTTTCATTCCGATTAGATGCCACATTTCCTCAAAATAAATAGACTTTATTTGTTCTTTTTTAGTTCATTTGAAACTATTTTAACTTACAAAGAAGATGGCGTCCCCTAATTCGTCGTTTCAAGGATGTGATGAGCCGACGAAAGGAAAATCAACCCGCGGTCCAAGAGGAGCAAACAAAAGGCCAACGGACCGATATACCATCACAGCGATCCGGAAAAATTGGTATTCTATACAACATGTTCTCCGTATTTACAAATCTACACCACATATTTGAATATTTACAGAAATCTCCACTTTACCCGAAATTAGGAAATTCGTTTTTCCTTTCCCGAAATTAACAATTTCGATTTTGGTGTATTTGAAATCAGGAATTTCGGGTAAGGTTTAAACGATATTGGGAATTTTGGGTATGGGCTATACTCGAAATTGGGAATTTCGGGTATGAGGTGGCACCTCATACTCGAAAATGGGAATTTCGGCTAAAGACACCTCGGGTTTTGGGCTTGCTTTTCCATGCGATGGTGGCTGTCGGGCGCGCATGCGATGGCTGGCTTTGTTGCTTTGCTTCACGGGCAAGTGATCCCACCGAAAGAGCAGACAACGTCAATCAATTAATCCATAAACTACGGCTTTCGTCCTTCATCCTTCCGTTGCGAGTTTATAACCTGAGCTTCCTGCGCTTCATTTGGGTGCTTCGTCATTTGAGCAGAGCGTCCAACCTTTGTTCGTTTCCGAGAGAAGAGAGCTCTTCAGTGCTTAGTTCGTTCCCGAGAGAAGAGAGCTCTTTCGTGGTTCGTTCAGCCCCGAAATAGTAGAGCGTACAGACAAGAGATCTGTTTGTTGCTGTTCATATTTTTGTTGAATTTTTGTGGAAGTGAAATTTTTGTCACTTATTTCATTCGTGTATTTTTTTTGCTGGTATTCTTCGGGTATATTTAATGGTACATTGCTTGAGCTTCATTGATCTTTGGTAGCATCGAGAAGGTTAGTTACTAATCTTTGTGAGCAATAGTATATTATGGACAATGTAGTGTTAGGTTAGAGTTAAGAATTCACATTTGTGCAATTTATTAATGTTGCAGACAGTGCAGCGTAGTTTGAGGTTAGGGTTAGTTATTATGACAGTAGTAGAAAACCTTACTACCATGATTAGCAAAATTAGTACGATGCTGTTAGCACTAATTAGCAAAATTAGTATGATGGTGTTTGCAATAATGAGTAGGACGGGATTAGCAATAATTAGTAATACCGTATATGTTTTTGTACTACATGTGGCGAGAAGATAGTCTGTTGCAAAAATAACTTGTGGGAAGAAACGTCTTCTTGTGCTGCGTTTGTACTACCATAAAAGGTATGTTTTCCTAATGGTAGTAGCATGAAATATAATTTATGTGGTAAATTTGTGCTATTTACCATTGCTGTGGACAGTGTAGTGTAGTGTAGTGTTAGTTTAGGGTTAATTGTTGGGACGGTAATAGGAAACATTAGTACCATGCTATTAGAAAATATTAGGACAATGTTAGCTAAATTGAGCACCGTGATAATATCAAAATTTGGTGGCACCATAGTAGCATTAATTAGTACATCGATATTAGCAAAGTGCTAGCTAAAATAAAATGAGTAGCACGGTATGAGCAAAATAAAGTGACACCATAATAGCAATAATCAGTACGTCGAAAATTTCAGAATTGAGATGAAAAATTTAAGGTAGGAATAAGGCCCTGTTCTTCCATATTTTAGTACGAGATGTTATAATGATATTTAATTAAGTGTTGTTGAACAATTATGAAATGTTGTTGGTATGGTAATGTTGCATAAAATGTTTGTTCTTTTACGTGTATTAGCATGAAATATTAGATTAGTACATTTTCCCTCCCCTCACTCCAATGAAATGTTCGAACAGCGGTGGGAACAAGGTCAAAAGAGCTATGAAATCTAGTCTAGATTTTTTGAGATTTTCAGTACAACTTTCCAACTGAGTTAGCCTGGTTCTGTAAAAATTTGAAGTGAAATTAGCCTATATTTTTCTTAATAAAATTCTGACAATAGCACAAGGTCCAATTTCATATTTCCGGTTTTTGATTTATTAGAGGGGTAAAAAGCTCTTAATAATTATTGAAAATTTTTGAGAGAGGTTATCAAGACAATACTAAGTTCCAATAAATTTTTGAAGTCGGAAGGATAATTATTTTTCTTGTAGAAATTATTTTAGTACAAATCTCAGATTTTTCGAAAACGTTTCTTTTAATATATAAGGGTATTAAAACACATTATTATTTCCTGAAATTTTTGCCAAAGGTAGACAGTGTTAAGTAGAGTAACTAGTAAAATTTTTAGCTCTGGACAAGGTAGCAAACTTTGGAATAAATTCTGACATTGCTGTCTTTTCACATGTTTTTAAAGAAATTTACTTTATGTAAATTTGTAAATTACTTTTCACTGAAGTATAAGCTTTTCACATGTCAATACGAGATCATGTGCATTAACACGAAATATGAAATATGACTTCCATGAAATGTCCGAATGATATTTCGTGAATTGTTACCGGAGAAATATTTTGTGTTTAGTAACTTTCAATATTATGTGTGTGCGACAGATGGACATGCCTTTCAAAATTTATTTCGGGGAACGTCCCGCAGTGTTGCATGGGAGATTCGTGAGCATTGACAACTGCCTGCACGTAGATAGCAGTATAGCCACCCCGAATGAACTGTGGGAGCTGAAATCACATGTCCTCGCTCTGTTCGGTGCGAACCTTGAGACGCACAGAGTTCGTCTAGAAGGGGTTCGTCCACGATTGGTCCCCAACACCTCGACGGTTGTGCACACGCTCTTCCCGTTACGGAGCGAAAGCGCGTGGGCTTTGTATGTCCGCAAAGCAGGTGAAGAGAATTTCGATGTAACACCCTGGCATCTAGTATGCCCGAATGCTACCAAACATAAGCTGAACAACATCTAAATACCAAAAATTAAGGTAAATTACAGCAAGGAGTAAATGCTAAAACCCGAAATTTCGGCAGCATCTCCTTTGTTTTAACATGAATAGAAGGAAACACAATAGCATAGCAATATAAGGCAATATGAGAGACATCTAAAAATAGCAATAATTAAAGGTACGACGACCAAATAAGTCTAAATCCAAACATTCAATGCCTCCATGAGCCAAACGAACAAAAGCTAAACCATTAAGCATTAAACATCACACTAGTTTATTGTCAAAACCCATATGAACGACTTGTGGGACAATTGAGTGAAGCTACGTGTAGAAGTGTGATTATTTCCCTTCCCCGCATGCCGATCTCAAGGTACCTAAAACAACAAGAAAGCACAAGCGTGAGTTCAACACTTAGCAAGCATATTGTAATGGTACACAAGAACAAATATATGGCTACAACATCTCATATCATGACTTTCATCTCATTCATGATCCCATATCATTATCATAATCATTATGTATGCAATGCGATGCGATGCTCATGTCTCCTTGGAAACTCAAACCGGTATGGTTGAGTACACACCCGTCGGTGTGCACCCTCTCCCCCCTTCCATCCCGAAGATGGAGGGTGCCTACTCCTCGCTTCCAAACACCGCGGTGGATGGAATCACGATGTAGGACTTACTCATTGGCTCTCCGGAATAGTCATAACTTTCTCACCGACCTTCCCCGGACTAGTTATGACTTTCTCACCGCCCGGGCCATGTAACATGCCATGTATGCAAATATGCCAACATCATAATTAACTTGTACATTAACACATGGCATCATAACATAATAAGCATACTCATCATATCATAGGCAATCATTAAAGCATGGCAAGTGATCATATCATATAAAACAATTCCATCTAGTCTCAACTAGCAACCTACAAACCGCTATCCATTACAATACACTTGCCTCAACCACGGGCAACGGATTGGCGAGACGTAGAAGGCACTCCCGGGGTCACACCACCTGCACATGGGTACCACACACTCACAATCATGACCACAAAACAGTACGCAAACCCTCATCTACCCCGATATTGCCAACTACTCGCAAAACCCAAAAACAGAGGTTCTGTCCCGTCGGGACAGCAGCCTTCCAAAAGGCATAACTCGGGTTCTAAGACTCCGAATCGATTAAACGAGTACATCCTCGTGTAGCTTAGGAAATTTCCCAACTTTTTCTAGGTATAAGGAAAAACTGATTCGGAATCTAAAGTTGTTTAATCTACAAAATACCGTGATCTGTTCCAATCACGTCACAGATTTTAACATGCTCGGTAAAATAGCCATAACTTTCAAACGGCTGATCGGAATTAAACGTTCTTTATACCCACTGAAAGGTATTGAAATTACCTACAACTTCTTCAACAGGTAGCTGACCAAATTCGGAATCTAAAATTGTTTAATCTACAAAATACCGTGGTCTATTCCAATCACGTCACAGATTTTAACACGCTCGGTAAAACAGCCATAACTTTCAAACAGATGATCGGAATTAAACGTTCTTTATACCCACTGAAAGGTATTGAAATTAACTACAACTTCTTCAACAGGAGGCCTACCAAATTCGGACTCTAAAATTGCGAAAACCCAAACCTTAGGTTGACTGCACAAGCTGCCCGAAACAGAGAACGTGACAACTTCTAGATCTAATCTAATCTACTCAATTCCAGCATCACCAATTGATCTAAAAACATGATAATCACCCTTATAACATATCCTAGCCCAACCCCAAGGATCCCCATGGCCATACCTTCGCCCGACGCACGAAAACCCAATAGATCTCCTCCCAGTTCGCGCGATCTCCTTCCTCGCTCCAATCCCGCCGAATCTCCTCATCGCGCAGCGCTCCAACGGATGGATCTTCGAGGTGTGGAGGTGGAGAACTCCCCTAGGGGCAGCAAGGGAGGTGGAGAGGTGGTTGAGAGGTGGTGGAGCAATGGGGCACAACGGGGGAGGTGGAGGCGCCACAAGGAGGAGGTGGGGAGGTGTGGGGGGCGGCTAGGACTTGTGGGGTCGCAAGGGCAGGGGTTGGACACCTAAAGGGGCTGGGGGAGGCCCCCAACCAGGTCTCCTACTCCTATTAGGACTCAAACTCCATCCCACCAAAGCCCACGACCCTTTCCTTTAGGCCCAAACTCCCCCGGAAAGGCCCAAACTCCCGAAAATGGCCCGGAAACGCAAATTAACCTCATAACGTATGGTTTCAACCTCCAATTCCATATTTTATAATGTTTTTAACCTTAACATTCACATTTTGTAATGCCACAATCTCTAATTTCATATTTTATAAAGTGTCGGCATTCCGTAGTGTCACATTCGAGGTAGGAGTGTACGTGGAGATATTGCCACGGCACGATGCCGGAGCGGTAGCATCTACCTCCGAAGCAGTAGAACATGGGATATCACGCACACCACCCGAACCAGACATTGTGGAGGAGGGGACATCAGGGGGAGGGGAAGAAGAAGCCGAGGCGGGGGAGGTTGATGGGGAATGCATGGATAATGAAGACGGCGGAAGCGGGGATGAAGAAGCGGCGGAGAATGATGACCCAAGACCGGCTGTAAAGTACTTCCAGGGCATGGGTCTGCTGAATTGTACCATGGCGGATTACAGTAAGATATCCGCGTCGCAGTACTCCCAGAACAATGTCCAAATTGGACAAGTGTTCGCTAACAAGGTGGAGACCATTCACTTTCTTAGCAACTATGCCGTCGTGACAAGACGGGAGCACACTCTTCACCGTTCGGACAGGATGTCGTATGAGGTTAGGTGCACAAAGTATCCGGATTGTCCCTTCTTTGTGCGAGCTCACAAGCCCAAGCACGAAGACCACTTTGAGATAGTTACATAGAGGCCTTATACGTGCACAGAGGAGTCCATAAGGAACATGAACGGACTTGTGGACGCGAGGTTCATAGCCCAACTCCTGCTGACCGTCATTGGAAGCGACATAAAGATGACTCCTCGTAAAATTATGGAGGAGATGCAGAGTAGAAATGGGATGGTCATCACGTATCATACGGCCTGGAGAGCGAAGCAGAAGGCATTGAAGATGTTGTTCGGGAGTTTCGAGGAGTCTTTCAACTATGCCCCTAGGTTGCTACGGAAGATAGCCATGACGAACCCGGGCACCACGATTCGCGATGGTGATGAACCCATCATCTTTGGAAGGCGGGTCGTTCGGCCGATGGACCGGTACCTCTTCAGGGTATTCTCGTCATTCGGGCAATGCATCGAAGCTTTCGTGCATCGCAGGCGGTGCTATGCGTGGACGGGACATTCCTGAGTGGAAAGTTCCACGGGACGCTGCTAACTACTCTCGCTGCAGATGCAAATAACCAGATCCTCCCGGTGGCGTTCGCTCTTGTGGAGAGCGAGAACAATGATAGTTGGTTGTGGTTTCTGGCTCTACTGAAGGGCCGGGTCGTCGGTCCCCGGGAGCGCGTGTGCGTTGTCTCGGACCGGAACAAAGGCCTTCTCCACGCGTTGGATGTCATGCACGATAGCACTTCCTCCGCGACGAGCTGGCCCGATGTCGAGAGAAGATGGTGCATGCGCCACCTTGGCGCGAACCTGTATACAAGGTACAAGAACAAGGCGCTGGTGAAGAGATTCAAAGCTATGTGCCTGCAGAACCAACAACACAAGTTCAACGCGATATGGACGCAGCTGAACGAGACCACACAGAAGATGATGGAGGACGACCAATCCCAGCAACAGCAACTCCTTTCGCAAATGGTGGGAGGCCAGACCGTGTATTCTAGAACTCAACCCAACTTCAGCCAATGGATCGCGGGGAAGCCAGCGGAGCGGTGGGCGCTACTCCACGACACGAACGGAGCGAGGTATAGACGAACCATAGCTTAACGCAGATCATCTCACCTCCTTGTTTTAATTTCCATACAAGCTAACATACACCATGACAGGTACAACATCATGACAACGAACATAGCGGAGGCGTTCAACAATGTACTGAAGGGTGTGCGCGCCCTTCCGTTGTGTTCAATCATTGAGCTCACGTTCTACCGGGCGGCTGATTACTTCCGAGATCGCGGAAATGTGGCCGAGGCGTGCGTCACCACGTACGCACCCAGAGTGGAGAAGATGCTCGCGGAGAGGCAGAGGAAGGCGCACTTCCACCGCACAAGGATTTATGACCTGGGATGAATAAATTTGAGGTCATGTGCAAGCGCAAACATGCATCCGGGTATCTCGCGGGGGACACCGTGCAGCAATGTCAGCTAGGGGCCGAGGAAGTCGCGTGCACGTGCAACAAGCCGAAGCTTCAGCACATTCCGTGCTCCCATGTGTTGGCGGCATGTCGCGATATGGGTGGAAACGATGCATCACAGTACATCTCGCCTTACTACACCGCACATGCTTTGAAGAACACATGGCGTCCGAAGATGAGTTCGTTCTCAATTGGAGCGAACTACAAGCTCATGGAAGGCCCAACCTGGAAACCATATCCCGCGAGTAGGCGCACACAGCAAGGTAGGCCAAGGGCCAAATTGCAAGGTGACATGGACGCGGCTGATGCGGTGGACGGTTTGTGAAAGTGTAAAATATGCAGACAACCCAGACACGACCGTAGGAGGTGCCCCAATGCACCCAGTACGTAGTCATCTGCCCTTGATTATGTGTGAAATGTTCCATGCTGCTACGTTACGTTGCGTTTGAACTTGTATTTGTAATTTGGAGCTATCGAAATGTACCTGTATTTGTCGGCAATGCACGTATGATGCTTCAAGCTTGTGTAAATGTACTTTGATGTCATGTATCATTTGTTTCAACAGTGCGTGATGGCGGACAATGCAGTTCCAGAGCTTCTCCGTGAGTCAGTAGATGTCCCACATCGTGCGAGGGCCATTTCTGCTGGAGCTATGGTAAGATGCATTACTATATTACCCGCAATTAATTTGTTCGGATATAGCTAACCAATTTTTTATTAATCTTTCAGTTGCCCCCTCTCTTCTGTCGGTCGTTGCACAAGTTGAAGAAGTTGGACTATCGATTCCACTATCGACTAGGTCGTGCAGGTCTACTGCCATTTGCACTTCTCATGGATGGGGCTCAGGTCGGAGGAGGGCAGACGACACCCATGCCTGGCATCGATCGTGCGCTTCTTACTGGTCTCGTGGACCGATGGCGGCCGGAGACACACACATTTCACCTACCGTTTGGTGAGATGTCCATTACGTTGAGGGATGTGGCCATGCTAACCGGCCTGCCCATCAGGGGACAGCCGTTGGTTCTTCGTCGCCCCAGCAGGCAGCAGTGGCAGCACTATATAACGGGAAGGTATTACAATCACTAGTTGTTTTATGTTCGTAATGTGCATGTTATTTTGAAATCTCTTAATCCGGAGTTCACGCAGGTTTGGTGTCCCGTACGAAAAGAAGGAAAATGGGGTGTCCATGACTTGGCTGCGTACATTGCAGGAGTACAACCCCTGCCCACCTGATGCCGACGAAGATACAGTGCTGCGCCACTATGAGGTCTACCTGTACTACTTGCTGGGTGGTGTGATGTTTACGTCCACCGCAGGAGACCTGATCTTCCCGCACATTGTGTCGATTGCTCATCAGTTGGTCGGTGACCTTGATGACATCCCGGCCTACAGCTGGGGATCTGCGGTCCTGGCAGACACGTATCGTGGATTGTGCGATGCATGCCATTGCCAGACTTACAGGGGCACTATTACCGGATGCCTGCAGCTCCTTCAGATGTGGAGTTGGGAGTACCTTCCGATCTCTCGGCCAGAGATCCGTATTCAATATTACCCTGTTGCCGTCAACGATGCCATGCCAGATATCAATCGGCCTACAATGGGGTACCGTTGGATGCACGCACGACTTCGATGGTCGCCGAACGGTGACCACTGGAGCTACACGCGTGTTGTCGCCGATCTAGACCTGCTGACCGAAGCACATGTGAACTGGGATCCTTGGTCTCCGCAAAGAGCCGCAGAGATTGCGACGGACGTCCAAATATCTAGCTGGTGCACGGTGGACTACCCCCTGTGGATGACCACATGCTTCCTACTCTACATGAACGCCGTAGAGGTGTACTCGCCCGAACGGATCCAGAGGCAGTTCGATTTCCGCCAGATAGTCCCCGTTCCACCACCGCGGGATGCCGGGAGATCTCACGGGTATGCATTTACTTATTTTCAATATTTTCCCTATCTATGCAAATTTGACAATGTAACGTCCTTGCATTTGTAGGAGAAGCACGAAGGGCAGTGCGGCCGCAGTGGACTGGAGCAACGCCCATGCCACCCACATTACGCGGTGGAATGACAGTGCATTTCAGGAGGTTGTCTTACCCTCTGGGCCATACGACCCCCAGGAATATGACAACTACCTGACATGGTACCGTCCACGCACACGCGCCACATTGCTCAGCAACGAGGTCGATGAACGAGCAATGGCCTATCTGAGGACCGATCTCGACAAGTCCACATTTTGGTACTAAATATAGTGCAATAGTTTCCTTCGTAAATTTCTTAACCCAAGTTCTAATACCCCAGTAATGCTATGCAGACGCAGGAGGCATCCGAGCTGTATACCAAAGCGGACCGACTTGCGGGGCAAACTGAAGGCACCTCTGGCTCCTCATCAGCAACAAATCACATGAGAAGGTACCTCGCATCCAGGGGGCACGAATCATGTCCGCTATCCATGGCCTTGGAGGATGGTCACGGACACACGGCCACAACTACAGCTCCTCTCCCATGGAACCTGCCGCTAGCTCACAGCCGAGGTGATCCTGCACCATCCGTCCGTCCACTGCTGAGGTAGCCGATGTCGCTCGACGTGCATCCATGTCCCACACACCGAGCCATTAATCGCGACGTCATGCCGCCCCACCTGTTGAAGTACCAGCTGATGAAAGACCGGGTCCTTCACAACATGAGGACATGCCCGGTCCTTCCAGTCGTCACCAGCCCACAGGTATGCCCCATGTATCAGAGTCCTTTAGGGCAGAGGTCACTTCCACACCACACTGGAGCGGGCCCGAAGTTTTTGACGAGGATTTCTTCAATGCGCCTACCTTCACTGGCCTACTAGGCATGCAGCTATAGGGGCCTCCGCACCAGACGGGGACCTCACAAACATCGACATACGTACACCATACAGCTCCCTTAGGGCCTGTTGATCCACTTGCGTGGTTCAACGCGATCTCCGCGAGCGGAGGAGGATACTCCGTCGCAACGGGGGCCCCTCCCCAAGACGAGGATTTGGATGTACCAGCAGGCACGGGGAGGTTGGGTCCGTCACAAGCCGCGGGACAAAGGGAGATACGTCCACCAGTGGTGTTTAGCCCTGAGGATGAGATCAGAAGGCAGGCTCAACGGCGGAGAGGGAGACGGTGACGCTTCAAGCTTATCGGTTTGTTCTCAATGGCGGAGAGGGAGACGGTGACGCGTCAAGGCTATAGTTGCATTATTGGATTTTCAATGTAATGTTTCATTGTAATGTTTCACTCTAATGTTTTAATATATGGCAGATTGTAATGTTTCACTCTAATGCTATAGGCCCGCACAGGTAACGCAGGGTATAATTGCAATATTTTTACAGAATATGCGAGTCCGTGTACCAGAGACCACATCAGCTTCGTCATTAAAAAAAATTGGACTCAAACGTGATGCTCTACAGTTTTTCCAACGTGTTGTCATGTCAACTCTGACAACTTTTGTCATATCAGCTTTTCCAACCTTATGTCATATCGTGGTGGGCAGAGTGCTTTGTCCGTCCATGGTGTGCAGAGTGCGCTGCATTCAGTTGCTTTTATAAAGCGTGACAACTCGTGTAGCTTTTCCTAATCGTGATTGAGACAAAAAGCTGAGAAAGCGTAGGCACAGGTGGCGGGAGGGAGTCTGCCGAGGGGGGGGGCTAGAACAGGTGGCGGGAGGGAATCTGCCGAGGGGGGCCAGCTCCATTATTGCCATTCGCAGATGCATGCATTTCTCTCGCTATAAATTGAGAACGCGCGGGGTTCCACAACCCAAAGAGAAAACGTTGAGCATACATATCCTCACTGAACCATCCAACATTTTATATTGTCTTCCTCGTCTTGCTCGAAACCTCTTCAGCATCTTACGATTCAGCAAAAGCCATGTCTCACGTGTCAAGATCAGCGGTTCCCAATGCAGTGCGGGTAATTTGCCCTAACTGCCATGTCGAAGCTCAAGTGCTCTACTCCACCACTGCACCAAACAACGTACGGGCGTTTTATAGATGCCCTAATTTCTCTGTACGTCTAAATCTAATTCGATTTCTTCATGTTTTGATGATTACTCTCCTGCTCGAGTTTGATATAACCATGCTTACACTGTCGTGTAGCCTACCGGATGCCAATATTTTCAGTGGGCTGACCGCCTGCATACGTCAAGAGAGCATCCTACTACTCCAGTAACAGACAGGACGCTGCCCAGGGTACAGGAGATGATGGCCCTCGGGCAGGAAGTTAACAGGCTATCGTTACGTGAATTACCGCAAGCAGACGCCGTACAGCCTCAACAAGAACATGACCCTGCAGCTTACGACCGCTTCCTTCAGCGCGCCATAGAAGATAACCACGAAGCTGTAGACCCTAATCTTGTTATCCCGTGTGACTACCAGAAGGATGATGACGGCCAACGTGACCGTTGGCAGTTTCTCGAAGATGAGGGTGTTGACATTGACAGTGATGATTCCGGAAAGTTCTAATGCTGTTATGAGTTGGGTGTTGTATTGTAATGAAGTTCGTACTGCAATGAAGCTTTATGTTATGTTGACCAAGTTATTTCGTGTATGGACTACCTCGGGTGCTATCCCGAACACGCTGAGAAAGGTGATATGACAACACGCTGAAAACACTGATATGACAAAATGCAGAAAAAGCTAACATGACTTGTCTTCACATGGGCTTGAATGCCTGCCTGCTTGCTGCTACTGTACGTCAGGGTGTGCTTGCTCTCCCAACAGCTGCATTCAGCTTTCGATCGCTTCCAAGGGCGGCCGCCCAATTTGCTCCACCCAGCGCCTTCGAAACCTCCCAAGTGGACATCGTCGGCGCCAGCACTCATGCCCAGCCGGCTTCTATCAGCCCCAACGCTTCAACCTCCCACCTTGGCACGTTGTTCACCAAACTTGGCGAGGCACACGCAGCCTCGGGAGCCCTCCTCACGGCGGCCATCCAGCACGAAGCGCAACTGGACGAACATATCATGGCGCTGCGCGAGGAGAAGGAGAAAGCGGAGGCACTGCTAGCCCAAGAGAGGGTGACTGGGGCGGCCCTGCTCAAGCAAGCACAGGAGGCCAAGGCGGCGCAGGAGGAGGTGGTGGGGGAGCTGCGCCGCACGCTGCACAACTTCACCGTCATGATCGGCCCAGCTTACCAGTGCATGGCGAGATGCCTAGGGCCGCTAGGGGTGGACCTTCGCGAGCCGATCGAGCCATCGGCCCTGCAGTATGCCCATAGCATTACTCGGGCCGCCGAGGCACTCGGCGGCTTGTCAGCCGCCTTAGCCGCTCGCTCCGCCCGAGAAGGGCAGGAAGTCGCGGTAGCCACAGCGACGTTCGTGCTGGCTTGCTGCGCTAGCCGTGACGCCTCATTCGATCCGATGGTTGTCACCGCCGGTATTGAGGGAGACGAGGCCCAGGTGCACGCGCGTGTGCGCGAGGCAGCGGCGCACGTGGCCGGGCTGATGGAGGTTCAAAACCCGGATATCGCCGCCGCACTGCCGGAGGACGAGGCCGAGGACACCGCAAGGCAAATCCAAATCATCGACGACGAGTGACTGCCGGGGCCACCACCTTTATTTTTGTTCGCTCCTTCTTTTGCTTGTTTTCTGTACGCGAAAAACTACATCGGTAGTATCAGTGAAATTACCACTTACTCCGTTGTCCACTTCTCATCCCGTTCAGTTGCGTTGTGAAGAAGCTCAATAAAGTACCCATCGGTAGGCGTGTCATAAACGAATGCATCCATTAAAATGAGATAAAATAGACCACACAAACTGAACCGTTCCATTGCACAACATAGATAAAGATGTAAACATGCATGACGCGTACATCACGGACTAGTGCACAACTGCAGAAAAAACTAACACAAGGATAACTACATACATCATCTTTTCTAACCACTTTATGTGATCTAAAATGTGATCCACCTTAAACGTTAGCATGTTAAGTTTTTGCTCGACGTCCATCCTCTGCTCTACCCCGACCAGGGTCCTCTCTGGTACTATCATAGTACCATGCTCCCTCAGTGTATTCAAGTTGTCTGCCCACTGAAAATATTGGCATCCTGTAGACTACATGACGGTGCGAACACTGTTATATTATCACCAACTCCCGCAGGAGAGTAAGCATCGAAAAACCTGAAGAAATCGAAATATATTTTCACTTACAGAGAAATTAGGGCACTTATAAAACACCCGACCGTTATTTGTCGGAGTGGTAGAGTAGAACACATTAGCTTCTACGTGGCAATTAGGGCAATTGACCCGTCTTGCGTTGGCAAGCGCAAGGGCCCTCCGATTCGCTGAGCTTGAGGTCTGAGACATGGCCTTAACAGAAGAGACGAAGTGGGAGAACGGAGAAGAAGTTTTCAGCAAGAGGAAGAAGAGGATATGAAAATTCTCAGTGTGGAATGTACGTGCTGGGTGCCTCCGTATTTATAGCAGCCAACATGGTTGTGAAAGTGGCCTATCAAAGCTGCTGCCAGTGTGTTCAATTCGAGCTGATAAATTAGTAGACAGTGTGTTGTCATTTTACTCTTACAAAGCTGGCCGTGCGCGTGTTCTCATCTTTTCTAGCTTTTTGTCAAATCACTTTTCCAAATGTGTTGTCATGTCAACTATTTCATCTTTTGTCATATCAGCTTTTGCAACCTTATGTCGTATCACATTTTCCAGCTTTTGTCATCCGCAAAACCGTAGAAAGCATTCTAGCAGACCTTGTCGCTTTGCTCCGGGATTGCTAGTGCTTTGTTGCTTGGTGGTGTGCAGAGTGTTGTCCAATCAGTCACTTTTACTTTCTCATACGATGTCACAACACAACACAACACGTCCGCGTCTGCTTTTTCGACCTACTGTATGCACGACACAGCATTGGTGTGTCATAAATAAAAGCATCCATCACCTTTGGGACAATTTGTATAGTATTCCAGTAAAAAATACAGTGTACTTGGGCAGTTAAAAATAATGTGACATGCTTGTATGGGACCCCAGGAACACGATGACAACATTGGTATGATAAAAGCTGACAACACTGGTATGATAAAAGCTGGAAAAGGAGCTCAGAATTCTCCAGGATGGAAAGCGTGACATGACGGCCTATGCAGCTTTGCCAGGTGGGGTGTCAAGTCGGTCAGCTTTGGCAAAGGGGTGATAGGTATCACAAGCTGCACACCCTATCACCCTCAATCAAAGCTGCACGCCATGTCACCCTCAATCAGAGCTGCACGACCTGTCACCCTCAATCAAAGCTGCATGACCTGTCAGCTTTTTGAGATTGATTGGACCACACTGTCGTGCATCCCAATGCGTGACAGGTCGTGCAGCTTTGCCAAAGGCATGACAGGTCGTGCAGCTTTCGAAAAGGGGCAACATGTCATGCAGTTTTGCCAAAGGGGTGACATACCATATAGCTCTCCAAGAGGGACAAGTGTTGTAGTTAGGTGGAGAAGCCCCTCACCAAAGACTATAAAAATCAAGTGAGGGAGGGATAGGTGCATCACACTGCCAAACCAGCAATAAACTTCAACCGACTTTACACAAATCAGGCCACGATGTCATTCTACCGTCGCCTCTTCAGCAAGCAAAACTTAATCCCCTCCATATACCCAGATGCGAGTAGCATTGATGCCCCAGTTCTACCGGAGCTGCCCCGGCCGAAATACGACTGCAACCTTCTGGCGAAGATGATGCAGTCTACGCACGGAGATACGGCCGGCCGCGCTCACTATTGTTGTGGCCGCGGCTATGAGGTAAACCAATTGGTGTCCACACACAAATTAGGGTAACACTACCATTTCATGCATCGTTCTTTATTTTTTAAGCACGAGGACCGGTGCTGCTTCTTCCAATGGATCGATGGCCCCGAACGACGTGACTACGAATTTATGTACAACTGCCACGACACCTACCCCACTTCGCCCAAGAACTTCACCCGGTGGGAGAGGCCGCCGGGATATCTCCCCTATCTACATCGACCGGACTTAAGGGCCGGTGGGCAAGGGACCAATCAATCGGTGAGTTTCATGCGACATGCTCATGTTTCACTCATAAAGTGTTCATTCTAAACCAGTTCATCCCATACAGGACTTCAAAAAGAATCTTGCGAAATTCCTCAAGTCAAAGGAGAAACCTCCACAAGGGCCACCCGAAAGGCCAGAATTGTGCGAACACGGCCTGCAGGCAGTGGTTGACACCTGCCACGAGGATCTAGCGGACCGAAGGTTCTACCGGTGCCCTTTGCCGGAGGATGAATGGTGCTGGTACTTCAACTGGGTGGACCCAGAGACATACCACCCACATCTCAAACTTCCCATCTCGGATGACTGGGGGACCAACCCTCGCCGTGGTGCTACTACCTCCCAGAAAATCCAGACCCCGAGTACGCCTACAGTATTCGACAACAACCACAATGGGCATATTGCATTAACTGCAGGGCACGTCTACGGTTGTATAAGAACAAGCCCAACACACACCTCCTGCACCATATAGTGGAGTGCGAGCCGAAACAGAGGAGGCGTGTCGGCAAGTCTCCGGAAGTGCATGAGGGTTCCTCCTCCCGAAGAGAAAGGGATAAGGGGAAGCAGCCGGCCGAGGTCCGAACTACGCAACAAATTCGGGAACGCGGGTGGTATTAAAATAGGGGACGCGGGTAATCGGGAGGGAACAGATCAACAAAAAAAAGACAAAAAAATTATGTTTTATACCCCCGAGACATTCGGCATAGGCTGCCCATTCGGCGATAGCTGGGAGCACTGCGCACGGCCATGGAGCTCTTTCATAAGAGAGATTGAGCGGTGTCCAAGAACAAATCGCACAGGATTGACGGGTGATGTAATATGTAGAAAATGTGGCGCGTCATTCCCACTCTACGAACATAGGCAGAACGATCACTTGTTCCACCATGACAATCAGTGTTTTCGTCGGTTCTTATAGCAATGTCGTCACTATTGTAAGGATGTAGTTCTAGCAATTCCGTCAGGATTGTAATGCCCCCGTAATATCTGTTGCCCTCCAGTTGCACTCTGTAGAAGCTAAATAAAGTACTTCGCTTTAACTCTACCGTAGTGAGGTAATGCGATCAAGAACCTTCATGTTAATTATGACCATCGTGCACGGTAAATGACAAAAAATTGAAAAAGCTGATATGACAAAAGGCTGGAAAAGGTGATATGACAAAAGCCTGAAAAAGCTGATATGACAAAAGGCTGGAAAAGGTGATATGATAAAAGCCTAAAGAAGCTGATATCAAAAGGCCGATTGGACAAAAACTGATAACATAAGCCCCGCCACGCCACTGCCAGGCCACCGCCAGCTGCAGGTGTTATTTACGAAAGTTATTTTGTACGGTGAGTCACATTGTTCTGTTGTTGGGTGAGTGATATACTGATGGATATTGATGGGTTCTTGGGGTTTTGTGGTCATCTATTTCATTTTTATGTTTTTATTCGAAGTATATTTCATCAGTTATGCTTGAATCCTACTCTTTTAGGCTGAAATATAATTGCTTCCAATGTGTACATGGACAAGTATCCAGAGCAGCTCGGTAAGGCTTGGCCTGGAAAATCAAAAAAATAGATGGCATCGCATATGACCTTGATAAAATTGCTATAGGAGCTGTACATCACTGGTAACCGTACATCACTGGTTTATTTGTAAATACGCAAAACTGTTATCGTAATTACGAGTTAAAACTTGTATCAAATACATTTTTTGCCATTTCGAATCACCTCGGTTTCAAATTTCAGAAAAAAACAATAAAACATAACTGTTCGATTTTTTATTGCTTGTATGGGACTCCAGGAACCGGCCAAGCCTTCGATGGAAACCCAGGAACCGGCCAAGCCTTTCTATGGGAACCCAGGAACCGGCCATTCATGCACGGGGTACCAGAAACCGACCATGAGTGAGAATTTCGTAAATACGCCAAGATGTTGCACCGTTTTGAAATTATGGGTTCAATGTTGTATGAAGTACGATTTTTCCCCCCTAACAATCGGGCATGCATGAATGGAATACCAGGAACCGGCTATGGATGGGTTTTTTTTTAAATACGCCAAAAAATTGTATCGCTTTGAAATTATGAGTGCAAACTTGTATGAAATATGATTTTTTTTCCCAAATTGGCAGGCTGGGCCTTAGCCGAAATTCCCATTTTCGGGTATGAGGTGCCACCTCATACCCGAAATTCCCAATTTCGGGTATAGCCCATACCCGAAATTCCCAATTTCGTTTAAACCTTACCCGAAATTCCTGATTTCAAATACACCAAAATCGAAATTGCTAATTTCGGGAAAGCGAAAACGAAATTCCTAATTTCGGGTAAAGTGGAGATTTCTGTAAATAGCCAAATATGTTGTGTAGATTTGTAAATACTGAGCACATGTTGTATAGAATACCAATTTTTCCCAGCGATCCATCCAAAGGATGGATCCCCTACATAGCCAAGAAAGGCAGCGAATGCATTCCGATCATTGTGTGGGATAGTCGCGCGGGAATGGATCCCTATCATGATATCATCCTGGAAGTCGCTGACTAATGAGAGTTGCAATGCCCTGCTGATAGAAATTCTATCATCGTTAGACATCCCAGAAGAATCTGCTCTCCTAGTGCGACGGTATGCATTGCTAGTGGCAGGAAAAGTGTGGAAGACCTTCAAGAGCACGCTTGTCAATGAATATGTCAAGAAGGACATGACTCCCTACTCTAAGTACGGGTTCATTGATGAGGACACATTGTAGCATTTTGTTGAGATGAAGACGATGGATGAATTCATGCGGCAAAGTGAAGCACACAAGGCCCTGCAGGCAAGGAACACTCACCCCCACAGACTCAGCACTTCTGGCTACGCGGGGAAGAAGGCGCAATGGGAGAGGGAGGACGAGGAGGCCTCCTCGCCATTTGCATCGATCGTAGACCAGCGCACTAGAGATTGGTTAAGAGCGAGGTCAGATACCACATTTTCCGCAAATGTCTCCTTTAAAAACCCCACACAGAAGGAAGTTTGCCAACGCCTGGTAATATATAAATTGAACCATCAATTTTGTACGTAATTAGTCCATAATTTCATAAATGAAATAACTTGTCGGGATCTTGTAGGTAGAATTGAGTACACAATCGTCCGATGGCTCTTTTTTATCAAACAGGGAGAAAGATGCACTATCCATAGCCTTGGAAAACAAGGAACACCCTGGTTGCACACGAGGCAAAGGGGTTTTTGTTCCCCAGAAAACTGGATTCCAAGACGACTCGGACAAATACCAAAATAAGAAGAGAACCAAAGCTGAGAGCGCGTCACAGCTTCTAAAGAATTTGGCCGCCAAGTTGAGAGAAGAATTCAATGATAGGATAAGAGGCCTCAAGGAAAGGCTCAATAATCAAGAAAGACAACCTGCGCAAGCCCCAGAAGTATGTCCGTAAGTCAGTCCCACTACCCGTAAGAGCAGCTGTGCATTTGCCGTTCACATAGATGAACATATCGGGAATTTTCCTGTTTGTGACATTAAGGTACTAATATATCTCTTGAATGCTCCATAGATATAGCTGTTGGATACATTAGCTAATTGTGTACTGTTGTGTAGGAGGCCACGTGGTGCAATCTCCAAGTGAGAATTACCAATGGCTCCCTTGCTCTTACGGCTGCTTGAGGGATCGTGTATCCATCCACTAAAGGAGCGTTGGTGCACGGTACCATGATAGCGCTGGGTTTCACAAAGGTCAATGTGGACGGGGTACATGATAGTTTTAAGATCGTCGAGCTACAGAAGCCGCCAAGCGACGAGATCGTGACACTAGGGGATGCCATTGGCATATTCATCCAATGGCCCAGCAGCGACATCTCCCTGATCGCCCATCCTGTCATAGAACTACCCAAACCATCTGATTCACCTGCTGCACCTGATCAGCTGGCCATCATCTCGTGGTGCACCATGGTACACTTGATCTACATGACTTTGACTGGTTTCCTGCCCAATCATCTCCCATGAAGGCTCCCTATAGTAGAAAGAAAGGTAAGGGCAAATCGAAGATCACGAAGACCCTCGACTATCCGATTGCCCCATTGGCCCGGTATACAAGCTAGGAGAGCTTTACTAACGACAGATCGCCTAAATTCACTTTGTATGTCTTGCCTTAAATTGTATTCTTGGTACATAGGATAAACTATCAAGCCAGTGCAAGAACGTATGATGTATATCATAGTCAGCTTCAAGCATAAGCATCTGTTGAATGAGTCATCAGGGGTCTTCTTCGTGGTCGACTTTCAGTATTTATTCAATCTCTACAACCTCGACACCCTTGACGCCACACTCAGGAGATGCTGGACATTGTAAGTGTGTGCTATCACAGTCTACATTCGTCTAATAGATTTAAATGTCCACAAATATGTATATAATTCATCTTTGTATACATAGAAACATGATACTCGAAGTGACAAGGAACAAACAATCAGTGAGTTTCCTCGACCCACACATAGTCTCAAAGCAAACAATGGATGAAGATATGAATATGATCGAAGAATACGTGAAACAGATATTGCTGGCTTAAAAAGATAAAGATTTGATACTTATACCCCATAACCCAAGGTAAGTGCTACATTATTTGCTATACTTTGATTTGTATTATGCACACAACTCAGTTTTGTTCATTGACCATTGTGACATACCTGTGTAGGTTTCATTGGGTTCTAATTGTAATTCATCCAGCCACAAACCGGGTTTTGTACCTTGATTCCTTACAGAGCGGCAGCCACGACTTAAATCCTATTGCGAAATTACTCAGCAGGTAATCACGTTTCCTCCATAGATAACATGGTCATGTAAGCTATTCCAAGTTTGCTCCTAGAATGGCTGAGGCTAACATTTTGCAATCACATAGGACGTTCAAAGTGTGCAAGGACGGGGCAAAACTGCAGCATGATTTTAAGTTTTTGGTATCCGCAATATATAATAATTGTATATCAAACTCCATAATAATGACTTTGGAACTAACCTATTCTATATTTTGTAGTGCTACTAGTAGGGAAAGGGAAATAACCTATCTGGCTTTTATGTTTGCCACAATATGAAACTTCTCGTCACTACAAAAAAGAGCATTGAGGTTGTAACTGCGTTGAAATGGACCGATTTGAGCAACATTCGAGGGAAACTTTGTTTCTTCTTGCTCAGTGAAGTCATAAATAAAAATGGCGAGTTCGATGCTGCCATTTAGGCTGGAGTTGTAATCTGAGTTGCCACTTGGGTTCATTTATGAAACTTGTGATGTGAATTTGTGAATTGCAGTTGTGCATTCAATTAATTGGTTCATAAAATTGAGTTCCATATTAGTATATCTGACTTCATTTCTGAAATGGATGTGACATACGTGCTGTGATGTAATTGAGTTAATTGCTAAAATGGATGTAATCAATATATGCTTGTGATGATTTGTAATATGTTTGTTGTTTCAGAGGGCATGACTAGCATTTTCCTGAGGCTAGCCAATAAAAAGAAAAATGATCATCTGTGTGTAGGCACATCACAGACGGTTCCTATTTAAAATAGTCTGTGATATTAGTATTATCACAGACGATTCCTATGCATAACAGTTTGCGATGTTGCTATTATCACATACGGTTCCTATTTAGAATCGTCTGTGATATATATTTTCATAGATGGTTCAAAATCCGTCTCTAAGGATCTCTTTCATCACTGACTCATTTTTACAGACGGTTCGTAAAACCGTCTGTGATGAGGTTTGTGAACCATCTGTGATGAAGGATTGTGCACTAGTAGTTAGATTATTATTTTTTAGTGGAACCTTTTGGGTGTAAACTATTTGTTTTGTTGGTTAAGCGCTATCTTGATCAATGGTTAAATTGTGTTACTTGTTGAGCTTAATCTTTGGTCTAGTTGAGGTGTGGTTATTGCTGAAATTAATTGCTAGAATGTCAATCTAATTGTTTTTACGCATGAGGTTATTGTACTCGTAATTGTTTATTTACTTATGCTCATGTTTGAGGTTCATCATTTATTATTAGCAGTGAACTGTTATTTAGTATGCTTGCTGAAATTTATGTATAATTCGAGTATTTTGTTGTGATTGAACTTATTGTAGTAACATTCAGTGCACGTTTTGTGCCGAGCTGTTACAATTATTCGGAAGCTTCAAACTACATACGTGTTAGGAAAACGGCCTCGTGGCCCTTATGGACTCTTTCTTATCTCTAGCAGAACCGCTATATATAGGAGGCAAGGGCTACCCCTTTGTACAGAGAAACAAGCAATAAAGAATAGCAGAGCAGTTCCTCCTCATATTCTCTCTCTCTCTCTCTCTCTCTGTTCTCCAGTTTAGATCTATTAGGCAACCCCGGACTATTCGATAGCGAGGTTGTCTAACACGTTATCAGCACGAAGCTCTACCGGAGAAAGTTTGAAAGGTGAGAAACGGTAAGAATTGGGTGATTATTCTAATCGCTCAGTTTGAATCTATTTTGCATCTAATCTACGTGGCACGAAGTTATGTACGTAGGAATTTTTGCAATTTATAGCACGAAGCTACACAACGATCTACTGTACAGGAAGCTACAGTAGAGATCTCAATATGTATGCGCTACAATACATGACGTTTTGAAGAACATGGCACGAAGCCATCTATTGTCGCGTACAATACCGGCGATGCGCCGGTGACGTCCGACCGACATCTTCATGCACAGTACTGGCCATCTATTGAAGAGCACCGGGACGACCTCCACCCGTGTGCACCCGGCCGGCCACGCAGGCCACAGCGGAAGCCACCACGAAGCGCGGAGCACTGCGTCCGGCCGCCGCCAGGACATGCACGCGGCTACGCACCGCTACTGGCTCGAAGCCAGACGGTTGCCGACCTCCCGCCGCCGAGAACCGCGCCACCGGACTACCGCCCGACCGTCTGCCACGCGTCGCTACCGCGCCTGAAGGTCGCCGCCGAGCGCCTGCCACTGCCGCGCATGGCCACACGTCGCCGTTGTGCATCTGCCGAAGTCGCGCGTCGCTGCCACGCCGAGCTGCCACGCCACGATGCTGCCGCGATTCTCGCCGCCGCCAAGATGAAGCGCCGCTGCCGCGCCGCCGTTGCCTGCGCCACGCTTACAGCCACAAGGCCAGCCTTGCCGCTTCTACCGTGATCGCATCCAGCCGCAAATCAGCGCCCATGCTGACTCGATCGGAGTCCAAAGAACCATGGACATGAAGTCCAAAATCTGAAGTTGATGGCTAATAGACTTGAAGTCCAACACGCAACATGGAACAGGCCTGCGCAGAATAAAAATTGGATTGAAGCCGATTGTTTGGCGCACAGGGGCAAGGGGAATTTACCCCTTTGCCCCCCCTTTTATTTATTCCTTTTTCTATTATTCTTTTCCCGAAAATGCATTAGAAAATAGCAAAAAATCTGAAAATTGCCAGAAAATATGAAAAATAGCTAGAAAATTGCAGAAAATTTTATGGCTCTGTTTTAAATTTTGCTTAGCCTTATTTTCTGCATTTATTAATATTTGCATGTATTTTCGCATTGTTTGCTCTGTTTAAATTACTGGAAATTCATGAGAATTTACTTTTCCACAATTTATGAATTATGCAACCACACTTTATTAGATTACACACAGTAATCTAATGTTGGAATCTCGTAAAATGCAGATGTCTGGAATTGTGAACCGTGAGTTTGAAGAACTGGCCCAGCACGGTCAGAACTACCTCACTTGGGCATCTGATGTAAAGATCGTACTTGGTGGCAAGAAGCTCCGAGCTGCTATTGGCTTAGGGTCCTCGCAGGATGCACTACCTACTGCCGAGCAGAACGATCAAGCATTGCACTTCCTCAGGCACCATCTCTCATCCACCCTGAAGAATGAATGCATGGCTGTAGAGAGTGCAATCGAGCTATGGACAGCACTCCAGAAGCGGTTCGAAAAGCTCAAGTACACAATCTTGCCCCAAGCACAGCAAGATTGGGTTCGCCTGAGGTTTGCGGACTACAAAACAGGGGCCGAGTACAATTCTGCATTGCACAGAATTTGTACCAATCTCTCCCTATGTGGCAAGAAGATCACTGATGAGGAGAAGATTGAGAAAACTCTTTCCACTTTTCACCCTAATGCTATCCAAAGTGCCCGCAGCTATCGTCAGGACGCATACAAGGAGTATAGCGAACTGATTGATGTCATGCAAGTTGCGGAATCACAAGATGATGTTCTTCGTAAGAACTTCGTCTCACAGCCACCTGGAAGGGGCATTGTGCCAGAAGTCAATGCCAACAGCTATAAGGTGAAAAAGCCCACCCACAGGAAGAGGGGCAAGAAGGGTGGAAAAGAGAAATATCAGGCCAAAGGAAAATCCATAGCCCAAGAGAAGAAGGATGACAAGGAAAAGCCGCATGGCAAGCCGTATGGACAGCAGAACCAGATGTGCTTCAAATGCGGCACTTGGGGGCATTGGTCAAAGATATGCCGGGAATCCAAAGAAGTAATCAATGCATATCAGGCCAAGAAGAAGGCCAAAGGAAATGCACCGGCAGAGGCACACTTTGCTGAAATAAGCAATGATGATGTCATGGAAGTCGACACCCCACATGCTTCATCCTCGCAGCCTGGCCTAGACATCGATGATGCAGCCAAGCTCTTGGCCAATGAAGAAAACACTTATGTAGATGACATAGAAGCAGAAGTGAATGCATACTTTACAGATTCCTTTTAGTGCATGAATAGCATTGTTAGCATTTTCCTTTAAATTGTGGTTGATTAGTTGATTTTGAATAATTGTAAGCTCTCGAAGAACTTACTTTTTCTTTCTCATGAATAAGAATTTCAATTTATTCTTTATTCCAGTATTATTTATTTGCAAGCAATGTTTGTATCTCTTTGCCACTGTCTGATTAGAATTATATTTCTTTTCGTATAGAAACTGTGTAGCGCCCAAATAGAGGAGATATGCATTGTTGATAGTGGCATAACAAATACCGTATTAAGAGAGTCGAAATACTTCCAGACGATCACGAAGAACGTTGGAAGGATTACGACAATCGTAGGAAGCGATACGCATATAATAGGCCCAGGAAGAGCCACAATTATATTGCCAATGGGTACAACTTTGGTAATTGAAGAAGCCCTCTTGTACCCTGAATCAACACGTACTCTCTTAAGTTTCAAAGATATCCGCGCCAATGGGTTTCACGTAGAAACCAATGAAGAACATGGCAAAGAACACTTGTGCATTGTGAAGCACGCGGAATATGAAAAAAATGGTATTAGAAAAATATCCCTCATATGAATCTGGGTTGTACTACACGAGAATCAATTCACACGCAGTGTATACTTCTTTAAAAGCTCTGAATTATTTTCTTTATGGCATTGTATATTTAGGTCATCCTGGTCTTAGAATGATGAGAAATATAGTTAACAACTCACAAGGTCATGGCATTAATGTTAAAAAAAAATTCCCAAATCACGAAGATTTTGTGTGCCATGCATGTGCCACCGGGAAATTAATAACTAGACCCTCTGTTATGAAAGTGCAACATGAAATCCCTGCATTCCTGGAACGCATTCAGGGGGATATTTGCGGCCCGATTCAGCCCTTGTCAGGGCAGTTTCGATACTTTATGGTGCTCATTGATGCTTCCTCGAAATAGTCGCATACATGTTTGCTGTCAATAAGGAATCATGCATTCGCAAAGCTGATCTCGCAGATCATCAAAATTAAGAATGTTTTTCCTGATCATCGAGTGAAGTCCATTCGAATGGACAATGCCGGCAAATTTACTTCCAAGGCATTTGATGATTATTGCACAGCAACTGGAATAACTATTGAGCACTCTGTACCGCATGTCCATACGCAAAATGGACTAGCTGAAGCACTAATAAAGAGGATTAAGTTCATAGCCCGACCGCTCTTGCAGATTTGTAACTTGCCCAACACTTGTTGGGGACACGCAGTCCTGCACGCAGCAGCACTCATCAATTACAGACCATCGGCCTACAACATCCATTCACTTATGCAACTAGTGCAAGGGGTCATCCCGAAGATTTCCCATCTTAGAAAAGTTGGTTGTTTGGTATATGTAACTATACCACCCCCACAGTGGACTGCAATGGGCCCTCTCCGCAAGTCTGGGATATACGTTGGTTATGAGAGTGCATCCATAATCAGGTATTTGGAACCCATGACTGGAGACTTGCATACAGCCCGATTCGCTGATTGTATCTTTGACGAGGACGGTTTCCCGTCATTAGGGGGAGGAATCAACCATTGGATGAAAAATACCGAGAAATAATATGGCATTCCACTGGGATCCCTGCACATGACCCTCGCACTAATGAAGCAAATCAAGAAATCAAGAAGACAATCGATTTGCAGAATTTAGCAAATGAACTGCCTGATCATTTTTGTGATCTAAAAAGCGTGGTTAAGTCGCATGTACCAGCAAGAAATGCACCAGAGAGGGTGGAAATACCAAAGAAAGCAGAAGGTATCCCTCATCCTGTTCAGAGGCCTCAAAGAAAAAGAACAGGAAATCTGGCTTCTCAAACCCAAAGTACCCGGAGACGTCTGGGGAAAACTGGGCAAGAGGACTTACCACAGCCAATCACGAAAATGCCCCAAAGCAAGAAGGGGAGCCAGTTGAGACCTGGCACTGGAAAGAAGCCTGTGAAAAAGGCAATTCCAGATCTGAACCTTCTATTGGAAGAAGCCGCTAAAAATAATGTGTGCGTACACATTGGCGGAGAAAACTAAAGGAACTTGCTCCTGGAATGGGAAATAGCCGTGAAGAGCAAGTAGAAGTGCATGAAGCACCCTACGACGAAATGGCCATAAATTTTGTAATAATAGGAGAATCTATGAATAGAGCAACAACCATTGCAAGGCTTGTTGTTCAAGGTTTCACTCAATGTCCTGGGGTTGATTATGAAGAAACCTATTGTCCGGTCATGGGAGGAATTACCTTTAGATACTTGATCTCATTAGCAGTCAACTTGAAGTTGAGAATGAAGCTAATGGATGTTGTCACAGCATATTTGTATGGAAACTTGGATTCGGAGATATACATGAAAGTACCGGAAGGTATCCCTATCCCGAACCAAGACAGAGCAAATAGAAACCTATACAGTGTGAAATTGGAGAAATCACTGTATGGGCTGAAACAGTCAGGAAGAATGTGGTACAATCGCTTGAGTGACTTTCTTTGCAAGAAAGGGTACACGAACAGCGAAGATTGTCCATGTGTATTTATACAACAATCCACGAATGGATTTTGTATAATCTCCGTCTATGTAGATGACTTGAACATCATTGGGACGGATGAAGAAATTGAAGAAGCATGCACATACTTGAAGTCTGAATTTGAAATGAAAGACTTGGGTAAAACCAAGTTCTGTTTAGACTTGCAGCTTGAACATGTCCAAGGCAGAATCTTGGTACACCAATCTTTCTACACGCAGAAAGTGTTGGAGAGATTTGGTTTTGAGAAGGCATACCCCGCAAAGACCCCAATGGTCGGAAGGTCACTCCAAGCAGACCTAGACCCATACAGGCCTAGAGAAGAGGGGGAGGAAGTCCTCGGAGCGGAATTCCCATACTTGAGTTGTCAGGACCCGAATTTGCAAATCCGGACCCTCTGTGTATTCAGCACTAGTCCAGGAACGCGCTAGTGCACACAGTCTTAACATCGGTAAATATCACAATCATACCACTCGATATTAATAAAGTACTTTAATTAAATAGTCAAACTGGTTGCTCGACCTTATGGTCAAGTTACAAATATACGCCACGCAGGGCGAAACTTAATAAGAGAGAAATAATAGCAGCGGAAAATAAGATAACTTCGTGGCGCCATCCAGTATACCACAGGCAACTGACTGGGCTCGCTCCCTAAGTAGACGGTTCCTCTTGGAGCTCCTCCTCCAAAGTTGGTGTAGTCTCCTCTTCAACTGGTGTTGTATTGCGGCAAGGGTGAGTACTTGGTACTCAGCAAGTCATGCACAGAATGCAAGCTAATATACTACATGCATGGCTTAATACAAAGGAATAGCTCAGGGTATATTTGCATTAAACGGCATTTAACAAGTAACATAAGTATGTTCGAAAGTAGTAGAAACAAGTATAACATCAATAACTTTTCCAGGAGTTTAATCAACATCTTTCCCATTCCTAATCCACATTTCCATCAACATCATTGTTTAACCAAACCCAACCTTTCAAGTCCAAGTTATTTTCAAGAAAGTCTAACCCTTGACTGTAATTCCCGAGCGATGTCCAATACCGCGGACACGGCTATTCGACTAGATTTTACACTCTGCAGAGGTTATGCACTTTACCCACAAGATACAGTCAAACACCACAAAGGCGAGTTCCCGTAACAAAGTCTTTCGGAAACTTCTAACAATACAAGTGGTCCTCCCCGGTTGTTGCACACTAACCCTTCCCTTAGCTAAGGCGAAGTTTAGGCCAACCAACCGTTAGATGGGTACCTGGCCGCAGCCCCGGTACGCTCCCCCGTACAACTTACACAAAGGGTGTAGTTGACATCCTGAGGTCCCACAGGTACGTTATTAGCAACTTATTCAACTAGGTTCGTCCCATTACAGACATGTGGTTGCACGTTTGACCCAGTTCAAAGGCTTGCAAGGTTAAGTCCTTAGGGTGACCAGGGCAAGACTACCCGAAGAACCAACACAATGTTCCCGGTGCCACAACTGGCCCACCCGATCATTCTTGCCACATGCCCCGGTCGAAAACTATTTATCAAACCCCAGTTGATTACCAAGCACCACGTGCCATCAACATCACATGATACCTTTCCAAAACCGGTTCAATATATCATCAAGTCAATATTATCATTTGATTGTCCAAAATAATGTAACGAGCACGTAGCAGGTCTAAGCAATATACTACAACGGTCTAAAACCCATGTTGGCAATTTTAGTAATGTCCAACTATTAAACCACAACTAGGGTGACAAGGGTCATGGCACATATATATATAATTAACCAAGGTGTCATACAGCAATTTGGCATTTATCTAATTTCCCATATTTAAATAAAGTATTTTCTAATTGAACTAGCATGCAATAAATTAAATCAAAATAGGTTCCAAAATAGGATCAACATGGTCAAAGCACAACTTGACTTTAAAAAGTACTTGTTCTTGGTCCTAAGCTGTCTCCTGAGTCAATACTTCTCCTTCGAATCCTTCCGGCACTTCAACGTCTACTCGTAATGCGTGCAAATAGCAACAAATGAATAAAACAGTAGACCAAAAGTGTCCAAGCATCCAAATAAAGTTCATAAACAGAGAGAACACAATTTTATGAATTTTTAGAAACTGGAATCGTCAAATTCGGAGTTTAAATGAAAAAGATAAAAGCATTTAAAGTTTAAATAATCAATTAAATAATATTACAAAGAAAAACTTTAGTCCAAAAATTAAATAAAATTCATCATTAGATAGATCTCAATTTTATACAAATTTAGAAATTTGAATCACTCAAATCGGAGTTGAAACGCAAAAGTTATAAGCATTTGAAGTTTGAAACAAAATCTGAAATCATTATTTCGAATTAATAAATCATTTTCTTTTCGGAAATTAATTATTGCGTCAAGAAGGACACGTGGCAGCCTCTCGATTGGGCGGCCGACGTCACCGCCCACGGCTCACCACGGCTTGGCTTGGGTCCACCGTGGACCCGGCCCACGCCACGTGTGATCGACAAAGTGGGACCCACTGGGTGACGTCATTGCCGACGTCGGGCCGGGACTCAGCCCATCGGCCGACAGTGGGACCCATTGGTGACGCCATTGCTGGCGTCGCGCCATCAAGACGGCCGGGTGGCCGCCGACAGCGTGGGCCCTCGACACGCTGGGCCGTGTCGAGACACGCTCCCACGCGACGCGGCGCCGATCGCGATCACGGCGGTCAAGCTTCCCGCCACATGGCGCAATCTCGCCCGTTGGTTTGAAAATCAACGGCGCGGATTAGATCTGGGTTTCACGCGTTTGGGTTAACGCGGTTAATCTGGACCGTTGGATCTAGATCCAACGGTTGGGATCCAATCTAACGCGTATAACGCGGCTAACGCTAACCGTACGATCTAGATCTAACGGCTGAGATTGGATAAGGGGTTTAGCACGTGGATCTCACTGGCGGATGACGTGGCGCGATCTGGTCCGTGCGATGGAGATCCGACGGTTGAAAAGCTTCGAGGTCACGGCGATGTCCACAGCGGTGCTTGCTGGCCGGAGATGGAGACGACGACGATAGCAGCGGCGTTGCGGGTGTGCTCCGGTGAAGTGGAAGGTTCCCTCTGACGCGGCTGGCTCTTGCGGTTCCGGATCTGACCTCAACGGCAGCGGAGGATGGCAGACGGCGGCGGAAACAACGGAAAACCGCGGCGGAACACACAATCAACTCCGGCGAGCGATTGCGGCGCAACCACGGCGGCTCGGGCGACGTTGTCTAGGGCTACGGGTGCGCACAGAAGTCTAGATCACGACACGAAAGACGGCGCATTAAATAGGGCCCTCGGCGTCCGTGAAACGCGCGGAAACCGAGGTCCACTCCGACGCCAAGCGCGAGTCCGACGGCGACACGGAGAGGGCGACGTGGCACAACGTGAACTGTTGGATCTCGATCCAACGGTCGCGTGGGTTTGGACTTGGGTCCGGTTCGGTGAGCTGGCTGGCTCGGTCGGGCTCGGGTCCGGCGACGTGGCTCAATCGTGGCCGTTGGATCAAGATCCAACGGTCACGCGGGTTTGGGTTCGGCCGAGCGGGTTCGACCGGGTCAGTTGGCTCGGGTTGGACTCGAGTCTGACTCGGACTCGGGTCCGGTCGGATGAACAGTAAAACCCACTCGCATTTTTCCAGCGATTAAATAATTCAAATTAATTCCCATAAATTCATTTAAATCATTAAAAATAGCAAATGACTCAGAAAAATTCCAGAAAAATTCTGAAAAATATTTTGCAACATTTTAGACTCAAATAAAATATTTCCAACAAAATTTTATTTGCAAAGTTAAATTCTTTAATTATTTCAAAAGGGAATAAATTCAAATAAATTCCAAATGACTCCAAATAAATTCCAGAAAATTCCAAAAATTCACCAAAGTGCCAAATCACTCATGAATTTAAGAAAAGCAAAATTTTGGGGTGTTACATGAGTGCAATTGGAGCACTCATGTACCTTGCGAATAGCACTAGGCCGGACATTGCGTTCGACGTGAATTTGCTAGCACGGTACAGTGCAGAACCCACCAAAAGGCATTGGAAAGGGGTGAAGGACATCTTCCGTTACCTCCAAGGAAGCAAAGATCTCGGCTTGTTCTACAGAAGAAATAATGAATTGAATTTAGTTGGCTATGCCGATTGTAATATCCCGAGTATTTCTATAATCGAGTCACTGTACATTTGTACTCAAACACTGTTCAATAATACACTGTTCTTGTGTGTTTCTGTATTTTGAGCTGAGTAGACTCGACTGGGATCCAAAAGAACCCTTTAACTTAATTAAACTCACTCAAAATCAAATCGAGTTCAATTGCGGTTCGTAATTGTCCTTTTGGACAAATTGGAAATTTAGGAAATTAAATGTCTAAAAGTCCTCAAAAACTATCCAAAATATCTTAGAAGTATTCAAAATCAGCTTTAGATGTTTGAATCTTCAAGTTTTGGCATTGGACCAAAATGCCCTCCATAAGTGCATAGCGCCCACATGTGTTTTAAGCCATCTCCAAGCCTCCAACCAGCCACTTCCTCATTTCCCCACCTCCCACACGTCTTGAGCAAGGAGAAGGAGAAAGAGAAGAAGAAGACACCCAAATCCGCGGATTGGAGGCGATCCGACTGACGGAAACTGATCCGGAGGCAGGAATCAGCGTCCTCATCGCGTTCCCCATCTTCTCAACCCTTCAAGTGAGTATTCCATCGAGATTCATCGATGTCTCTTAGAGTTCCCGTGGTGCTTTTGCGATCCGACTTGATTTCTCGGCTCCGGACGTCCTCGTCGCGTAGCTACGAAGTTTCCCTCCCGTAGCTCCAAGATTTCATCATGTCCCTCAAACCCTAGCCTAGGTCAAAACTAGGTTCCATGTGTTAGACACATTGCATGGCAATTGTGCTTTAGAATCTAGACTCAGTCATCGTTAGGTCCATTTAACTCTCATCGTTGACCTAGCTTTTGGCCATCTTCAAATCTAGCAAACTATCGCTAGGTTTTCGATTTGTCGGAGTTTTAGTGGAACAAAGCATGGGTAGTATTTTTTATTAGCACTTCTGGTAGCTGGAGCCGCTATCAGAAGAATCGGAATTCAATTCTGTTAAGCCGGATTTTATTTTATTTCTTTAGGTATTGCTTGTTTTTACAAAATACCAAGAGTCCGTAGATTGTATCGACAGTTCTATTAGCTCTTCTGGTAGCCGTAGTCGAGATCAGAAGAGTCAGAATTCCATTTTGATGAATTCTGCGGCAAGTTGTTAGCTCTAGGTCACTCTATTTGTGAAAAATCCTAGAGGTCCGATGAGCGAATGGATAGTCCTGATAGCTTCCTTGCTAGTTGAAACCCCGATTAGAAAAGTCGGATTTTAGTTTTGACCATTTTTCAATGTACTTTGCAGCTCTAGGTCTCATTTATTTTTGTAAAGTCCTAGAGCTCCGAGGCATGTATTGACTTTACCATTAGTTCCCTTAGACGCTAGAAAAGCAGTTAGAATCGCTAGATTTGCATTTTAGCACTTTGCATTTTATTTTAGTAATTATAGGCCTCACAAGCCATTTAAGGCATTTAGCTTTGTTTAGCTTCGTTTAAGGTCACTAAGGTCGATAGCATGCTTCCCGCGTGTTTTGGATCACATTCAAGTCACTTTTCGGACTTTTGCCGTTTCTCGGGTAATTACCGGAGTTAAGCGGGCAATTGATCAAAAGTCAGAGAAGATTAAGTCATCCATGCTGGGGAATGGCTCCGATAGGTCGTAAGTATCCCTAAGCAACTAGCCGAGGGCTTAAAACAAGTCTCGCGGCATTTCAGCTCAAAACGGCCCTTTTGGGCGAGATTGCTCGTTTTCGAGCAAAATAGCCATTTTGGCCATATTCCACATTTAGGGGTTTCTTCGCCGCTTAGTCATTTTAATGAGTCATTTAGGGTCATTTAGACTTAGTAGAGTCGAAAACGTGCTCCTCGCGCCAAGTGGAATCGAGTTTGAGCCGCTGACTCCTCGTGCGAATCGAGGCGTAAACCTCGGCTTAATTTGCGCTTTCGATCGGATTTCGATGCAAATTAAGTGAATTTTCATGGGGCAAGGTCCAGATAGGTCCTAGACATCCTAAAGTACCTAGTGGAGTCGCTGGAATCGGTCGCAAGTCGTTCGAATGGATTCTGGACAGAAATGGCGCTTGCGTTACGGTGAATAGTGCCGTTTTTCTTTTTTCTGATTTTTCAGCATTTTGTGTATTGATTTTCACTGTTTTGGCTTCCATTTGTTCGTTTTAAATCCAAACGAGTTCCCGTAAGTTCCATTAGGTGTATTATACTTAATTCTAGGTGTTTAACTAAATTTATTTGAATTTTTCTTTATTTTACGCATTTTATTCACTTTGGCGAGAATTTCACCGAAATCGCCTCATCGGGTCGCGATTGCGCCGTTTTTCGCGTTTTGATCGTTTCTTTTCTTTCTTAGTATCTAGATGAGTTCCGTTTGGTGTTAAGTTGGTGTTTATGCTTCTAAAGTCACTTTTTGCTAATTTATTTCTCTGTTCGCTGTTTTTGATGTTTTTATTCGATTAGAGGCGAGTGAGTCCGGAGTCGCCTCGAACAATCCTGAAGTTCGTCCGGATCCATCAGAGCAGCAGACAGGCAAGCACCTCCTTTGATCATCTTGATCCAATATTTTACGATGTTTACTTTGATTTATCAAACTATATGCATGCTTAATTTCAAAATGTGCTAGTTTGTGGGAATGGTAGATATAACCCAAATTGGTGGTTTTCCTTAATCTATTTCCCATGGTCACATTGATAGCCCTAGTAGAGGTTAGACAACTTAATAAATGTCACTTGGGTATAAAATGTTAATAAATGCATATGCTTAGTCAATGCAATAGATTTGAGTCTAGTCCTTGGCAGTTACACTCATCAATCAAAATATGATTTCAAAATGAATTGAGTAAAAATGGTTAATGGTTAATTGATAAAAATGAGTGGTGTAAATGACTCGGGGAGGAGGTATAGAATGTGAAGGTGATGGTGTGGTTAGGATTGGAGTCCTTGCCCGAGTCAACAAAAATATAAGGACCGAACTCAAAGTTAATGCTGGGTGAGTCTCGCGCAACCACATGAATCGAATCAAGGCGAGAATGCCTATGTACCTGACTTGAGGGATAGCGATTGTTGGTAGGCCGAAGAGCAAGATGAGAACTTGCGCAGCTTGACAGTCTGCAATCGGCGGGGTTCTCGGAAGGGACTTCTGTCATCCATTGGACGAGAAGAAGGGGTGTTGTGGGTTCCGCCGCAACAATAGTGCCACTCGTGGGGTAATGGGGCCCGGGCAAGGGATACCCCGTGTTGCTGCAGCACGACGGCCGCCTAAATCCGCCAGGGTGGGATCACGCTATTGTCTTTGATGTCCGGTGACACCGATGATGGGAACGGCATGGTCAATCTGCAAGAGTCGCATCGAAAAGTATCGCGCGTCGTGGCAACACGCTTGCTAGATAGACCCATGTGGGGAATGTGTGCAACTTCTGCAGAAGTGTTAAGTAAAACTAATCGATTAGCCGTGCTCACTGCTAAGAGCATCTAGCCCAGATAAGTATGGAGAGTATAGAAGTTTGGTTTTGTGTCTTCTTACGAAAAAGTGTGAGTCTCGAGCGGAAAGGAAGTGTTTGATGGATAGAGTCGACAATCTAGCCCATCGGTTGCATTCGAGCGGGAATGGCGAACCGGTTGGGATAATATACATTATACATATACTGTGAAATATGTTTTATGTCAAATGCTCTTTCAATTACTAATGCTATCGGTTGTTAAATGTTGTTTACAAATAAATGCCGCTTTATGCAATCAACCTAGTATAGCGACTTATTCCTGTTGAAATAGCCTGCATTTAACTATATTTCCATACACTAAAGACTTGCGAGTACATACGTGTACTCACCGTTGCTTTCTTGTTGTTTACTAACCTTGTCTCGCAGGATGGTTCCGATGGTGATCCTGATGGCTCAGTGGTCCTCTGCTCGCGAGCATGCGGCGGTTGTGGTCCTTCCTCCGATCGGTGCACTGTGGGGTTGTCAGGCCAGCTGCGCTGGTTCAGTGTTTCTTTTGCTTCCGCTATTATTCTACTTTTGGATTTTGTAATGTGTATGTACCAGATTTACACCCAGTTATGTAAATTAAATTAGTTTATCTTTTCGTGCATTGATACTCGGGTTGTGGGTACGCGATACTGGGCTACTGATCCAGGGATCCAGTATCAGATGCGTACAGGCACCGGGTCCGAAGCTAAGGGTTCGATCCTGTCGGGACCCCGAATTTGCAAATCCGGACCCTCTGTGTATTCAGCACTAGTCCAGGAACGCGCTAGTGCACACAGTCTTAACATCGGTAAATATCACAATCATACCACTCGATACTAATAAAGTACTTTATTTAAATAGTCAAACTGGTTACTCGACCTTATGGCCTAGTCACAAATGTATGCCTCGCAGGGCGAAACTTATTAAGAGAGAAATAGTAGCAGCGGAAAATCAAATAACTTCGTGGCGCCATCCAGTATACCACAGCAATCGACCAGGCTCGCTTCCCTAAGTAGACGGTTCCTCTTGGAGCTCCTCCTCCAAAGCTTGTGCAGTCTCCTCTTCAACTGGTGTTGTATTATGGCAAGGGTGAGTACTTGGTACTCAGCAAGTCATGCACAGAATGCAAGCTAATATACTATATGCATGGCTTGGTACAAAGGAATAGCTCAAGGTATATTTGCAGTAAACAGCATTTGACAAGTAGCATAAGTAGATTCGAAAGCAGTAGAAGCAAGTATAGCATAGATAACTTTTCAAGGAATTTAATAAACATCTTTCCCATCCTAATCCACATTTCCATCAACATCATTATTAATCCAACCCAACCTTTCAAAACCAAGTTATTTTTGAGAAAATCTAACCCTTGACTGTAATTCCCGAGCGATGTCCAATACCGCGGACACGGCT
Organism: Rhipidocladum racemiflorum; assembly: GCA_036346355.1. Classification (NCBI taxonomy): domain Eukaryota; kingdom Viridiplantae; phylum Streptophyta; class Magnoliopsida; order Poales; family Poaceae; genus Rhipidocladum; species Rhipidocladum racemiflorum. Next base: position 3,285,728 of record CM070569.1, on the reverse strand, counting down.
ATTCGAATAGATTCTACACTCTGCAGAGGTTATGCACTTTACCGACAAGATACAGTCAAACACCACAAAGGTGAGTTCCCGTAACAAAGTCTTTCGGAAACTTCTAACAATACAAGTGGTCCTCCCCGGTTATTGCACACTAACCCTTCCCTTAGCTAAGGCGAAGTCTAGGCCAATCAACTGTTAGATGGGTACTGGCCTCGGCCAGATGCGCTCCCGCACAACTTACACAAAGGGTGTAGTTGACCTCCTGAGGTCCCATAGGTAATGCGTTATTAGCAACTTAGTCAACTAGGTCCGTCCATTACAGACATGTGGTTGCACGTTAGACCCAGTTCAAAGGCTTGCAAGGTTAAGTCCTTAGGGTGACCAGGGCAAGACTACCCGAAGAACCAAATCAACATCCCCAATGCCACAACTGGCCCACCTGATTATTCTTGCCACATGCCCAGGTCGAAAACTATTTATCAAACCCCAGTTGATTACCATGCACCACGTGCCATCAACATCACATGATACCTTTCCAAAACAGGTTCAATATATCATTAAGTCAATATTAACATTTGTTTGTCCAAAATCATGTCATGAGCACGTAGCAGGTCTAAGCAGTTTACTACAACGGTCTAAAACCCATGTTGGCAAGTTAATAATGTCCAACTAGTAAACCACAACTAGGGTGACAAGGGTCATGGCACATATTTAAGTAATCAAGGTGTCATACAGCAAATTGGTACTTATCTAATCCCCCATATTTAAATAAAGTATTTTTCTATTTGAACTTAGCATGCAATAGGTTAAATCAAAATAAGTTTCAAAATAGGATCAACATGGTCAAAGCACAACTTTCCTTCAAAAAGTACTTGCTCTTGGTCTTGAGTTGGATCCTGAGTCAATACTTCTCCTTCGAATCCTTCCGGCACTTCAACGTCTACTCGTAAAGCGTGCAAATAGCAAATACACGAATAAACATTAGGCAAAAATTGTCCAAACATCCAAATAAAATCCATAAACAGAGAGAACATAATTTTATGAATTTTTAGAAACTGGAATCGTCAAATTTGGAGTTAAAATGCAAAAGTTATGATTATTTAAAGTTTAAATAATCAATTAAATAATTTTACAGAGAAAAACTTTAGTCCAAAAATTAAATAAAATTCATATTTAGGTAGATCTCAATTTTATACAAATTTATAAATTTGAATCACTCAAATCAGAGTTGAAACGCAAAAGGTATAAGCGTTTGAAGTTTGAATCAAAATCTGAAATCATTATTTCGAATTAATAAATCATTTTCTTTTTCGGAAATTAATTATTGCGTCAGCAAGGACACGTGGCAGCTTTCGATTGGCCTCGGCGACGCCACCGGTCCATGGACGTGGTCCACGCCGGCTCGGGTCTACTGCGGACTCGGTCCACGAATCCACGTGTCGGCCGACATGTGGGTCCGCCTCGGTTGGCGTCCATCGCCGGCGTCGGCGCTTCGGTAGGACAACGGCCCGACATGTAGGCCCGCCATAACGCCGTCGTGACGCCATGGTGCGATTTGGGTGGGCCGGCTGACATGCGGGCTCAGCGTGTCGGCCACACGCCAGCGTCTGGCGACCGCGTCGGCCCAACTTCCCGACGACGCGTGGCTCGATCTCGGCCGTTGATTTGAAATTCAACGACGCGGATTGGATCTAGTGTTGACGCGTTTGGGTTAACGATTGATTTCGGACCATTGGATCTAGATCCAACGGCCGGATTGAATCTGGAGTTCAAAGCGAGATCTCACCTGGGGTGACGTGGCGAGATCCTAGACGTCGCGATCTTGATCGGACGGCCGACAGAGCTCGCGAGGCGGCGATGGCGTCGGCGGCGAACAATGCCGGAATCGAGGCAGCGACACTTGATGCGGCGTTTGGGGCTCCTCCGCGACGTGGGTGGTTCCGGTTGGTGCGTCTCGCCCTGGGGTTCTAGATCTGTGCTCGGTGGCGGCGGAGGCGGCTCAAGCGGCGTGAACGTGCACAAAACGGAACGCCGCGCAAGCCCAACTACGGCGAAGCTATTGCGGCGCCGCTTGGTGAGCTACGAGCGGCGACGGCTAGGGCAATGGAGTGCGCACGGAACGGCCAACCTCGGGCGTGACTCGCTTTAAATAGCCTCGGCGTCGCGTCGGGGACGGAAACCTAATCGGCACGGCGGCGCGGCGGAGGAATCCGGCGCGGATTCGGACGGGGACGATGACGGTGGACCGTCCACGTGGCGCGATCAACGGCCACGATCGCACGGGCGCGACCGGGTCCGGTCCAGACACGGCTCGGGTCGGGGTCGGGTCGATCATGACCGTTGGATCTCGATCCAACGGTCCCTGTGGGTTTGGGTTCGAACGTGGTTTGGTCGAGTCGGCTGGCTCGGGTCGGACTCGAACTCGAGTCTGACTCGGGCTCGGTCGGATGAACAGTGCAAACCCACTCGCATTTTCCAGCGATTTAATAATTAAAATAATTCCCAGTAATTCATTTAATTCATTAAAAATAGCAAAAGACTCAGAAAAAATTCCAGAAAAAATTCTGGAAAATACTTTGGATCATTTTGGACTCAAATAAAATATTTCCAACAAAATTTTATTTGCAAAGTTTAATTCTTTAATTATTTCAAAATGGAATAAATTCAAATAAATTCCAAATAAATTCCAGAAAATTCCAAAAATTCACCAAAGTGCCAAATCACACATGAATTTAAGGAAAGCAAAATTTTGGGGTGTTACAAACCTCCCCCCTTAATAGAATCTCGTCCCCGAGATTCAGGGCTAACTAAGGAATAGGTTTGGGAACTCTTTCTTCAAATCCTCTTCGCGCTCCCAAGTCGCTTCGCTCTCCGTGTGGTTGCTCCACTGAACTCTACAGAAACGGGTTGACTTATTTCTGGTCTCTTGATCCATAGTGTCCAAAATCTTCACGGGATGCTCCTTATAAGTCAAATCTTCTTGCAACTCAATTGACTCTAGCGGTGTCTGTTCCTCAGGTACTCGGAGACACTTCTTCAACTGGGACACATGGAATACGTCATGTACTCCTGTTAACGACCGTGGCAACTCCAGCTGATAAGCAACTTCGCCTCTGCGGCTCAAAATCTTAAATGGTCCAACATAACGGGGTGCGAGTTTCCCTTTGGCATGGAACCTCTTAACTCCCCTGAGAGGCGTGACTCTGAGGTACACGAAATCTTCTGGTTCGAAATTCAGGTCTCGGCGACGGTTGTCAGCATAACTCTTCTGTCGTGATTGGGCGATCTTCAACCTTTCCCTAATCATGGCAATCTGCTCTTCAGCCTCTTGAAGAATATCAGGCCCGAAGACACGGCGCTCGCCGGTCTCATTCCAATTCAATGGCGTCCGACAGGGTCGACCATACAGTGCCTTAAAAGGTGACATCTGTAAACTAGCTTGATAGCGATTGTTGTAACTGAACTCGGCATACGGCAAACTCTTATCCCAAGAGGTAGCATAAGCCAATGCACAAGCTCTTAACATATCCTCCAGACCGTTGACTCTTTCTGGCCTGGCCCATCCGTCTGCGGATGATAAGTCAGATCAAGTTCAAACGGGTTCCCATGGCTTCATGCAACTTATTCCAAAACCTTGAGGTAAATTGGGTACCTCTGTCCGATACAATCCTCTTTTGGCACTCCGTGCAAACAGACAATCCCGATCATGTACAACTTCGCCAATTTATCTCCCCTGAGTAAGTGGTTTTCACGGGGATAAAATGGGCTACTTTGGTCAAGCGATCCACTATAACCCATATGGAGTCATAACCTCCTTGAGTTTTAGGCAGACCGGTAATGAAATCCATTCCGATTTCCTCCCACTTCCACTCAGGTATTTTTAGTGGCTGTAGCAATCCTGCTGGTCTCTGATGCATTGCCTTGACTCTCTGGCATACGTCGCACAATGCAACATGCTCGGCTACTTCACGCTTCATGCTTGGCCACCAGAATCTTTCCTTCAAATCCTGATACATTTTGGCGCTTCCAGGATGAATTGAATACTTGGAGTCATGGGCTTCTTCTAGAATCAACTGCTTCAGCTCCTTCTTGTTCGGCACACAAATGCGATCCTTCATCCATAACGTGCCTTGCTCATCCAACTTGAAGTCCTCTGCCTTGCCTTCCTCCTTGATGAACTTAATCCTGCGGATCTTGTCGTCATCCTTCTGCCCTTCCCGGATCTGGTCCTCTAGAGTAGGCTTTACTTCCAATGCGGCCAAGAATCCGCTAGGTACCACCTCAATCTTCATTTTCTGAAATTCCTGGCATAACTCATCCTGACTTGTGGCTAGCAACGTACTCACGGTATGGCTTTTCCGACTCAGAGCATCGGCAACTACGTTGGCCTTCCCGGGATGGTAATGGATTCCAACATTGTAGTCCTTGATCAACTCTAACCATCTCCTTTGCCTCATATTCAGATCCGACTGGGTGAATATGTACTTAAGGCTCTTATGGTCCGTGTAAACTTCACATCTGTTTCCAATCAGATAGTGACGCCATATCTTCAAGGCATGCACTACTAGCCTAACTCTAGGTCATGCGTCGGATAATTCTCCTCATGCGTCCTCAATCGCCTTGATGCATAAGCGGCGACCTTTCCATTCTCGTGCAAAGACACATCCAAGTCCTTGGCGCGATGCGTCACAATAAATATCAAAGCTTTGAGCAACATCCCGGTAGAACTAACACCTATCTTTGATGTCAATCGCTTCTTCAGCTCCTGAAATCCTTTCTCACATTCTGACGTCCATGCAAACTTCTTTTCCTTTTTCAGCAATTGCGTAAGAGGTTTCGCAATTGTCGAAAAGCCTTCAATGAAACGGTGATAGTATCCTGCCATTCCAAGGAAACTCCGGATCTGGGTCACAGTCTTCGGCTGCTCCCAATGTAACACCGCTTCTACTTTGCTTGGATCTACGGCGACTCCTTCTGCGGTCATTACATGTCCGAGGAATTCTACCTTATCCTTCCAAAAATCACACTTGCTGAACTTGGCGAAAAGTTGTCGTCTTCCTCGCCTTTTCCAAAACTCGCCTTAAGTGTTCGGCATGTTCATCCTCTCGTCTTGGAGTAGATTAGGATATCATCTATGAACACGACGACAAACTTGTCCAAATATTCCATGAACACCTTATTCATCATATTCATGAAATATCTTTGGCGCATTCGTCGATCCAAAAGACATAATCAGAACTCGTAATGTCCATATCTTGACGAGAATGCGATCTTCGGATATCTTCCGATCGGATCTTCAATCGATGGTATCCCGATCTCGCATCAATCTTGGAGAAAACTCGCTCCTCTCACCGATCGAACAAATCATCAATCCTGGTAGCGGTACTTATTCTTCACGGTGACTTCATTGAGTGCACGGTAGTCGATGCACATCCCGAAACTCCCGCCCTTCTTCTTGACAAACAAAACCGGTGCTCCCCACGGCGATTTAACTCGGCCTGATAAATCCTTTCTCCATTAACTCCTCTAGTCGCTTTCTTCATTTCTACCAATTCCTCGGTGGACATCCGATAAGGTTTCTTTGCTATCGGTCTTTGTGCACTGTACAAGCTCTATCACAAACTCTATGTCCCCTGCCTCAAGCGGCATACCGTAGATCTTCGTGAAAACATCCGGGTATTCATTCACCATGGAGACATCCTCTATACCGATTGTCTTGGTATCAAGTAACCATCAACTGTCCATCTCTAACGGCAAAGAGCTTGAAATTCCACTTTCTTTCCACAAGGACTCTCAATCGAGATAGTCCTTCGCCCACAATCCAATACGGCCTTGTGCTTGGATAACCACCCATTCCCAAAATAACGCCTAAGGTCCGGGTCTCCAAAATTATAAGGTTCGCTAGGAACTCTATTCCTTCTATTAGTATTCTCACCCTAACATCCTACTTTCGTCGTAGTTCTAACTGTGGGTTTGAACTAAAAGCATGCACTTAAGTCTTGCAATCCTCAAATCATTTCTAGTAGCAAAGCCTTGCGAAACAAACGAATGCGAAGCTCCGTAATCAAACAAAATCACAGGTGCATCGAGTTAACAAGTAACTTACCCAAGACGACGTCCGTAGCATTCTCGCAGTTGCATCTGCGGAGACATGGTTGACTCGGCCTCTCACCACGGTCTGGAATGTGGTTCCCAGTGTCGGGCGCCCTAGCTGAGGTGGTTCCTAGATTGAAGCGAATCGGGTCACTCGCTGTCTTCTTGGACAACTGTTGGCAAAGTGTCCTGGCTCGTTGCGCTTGTAGCAGCGTCTCACTGTTTCCTTGCCGGCGCTCGAGCGTTTCGAAGCGGGGGCCGGGTCCGTAGTTCGATTGACGGGTCTTGGTGCCGGTGACGGTGTCCTTGTTGCATTTTGCGGTGGAATCAAGAATTGATTTGGTGCAACTCTCGACGCCGCTATGCGTTCCTGGCATGATCCCTCTTTGTTGCATTCTCAAGCGCTTCTCGTTCTCATCCAGTTCCTTGCGCTTGTCCTCAAGAATAAGTGCCTTATTCACCAACTCTTGGAAATCTGGGAAGGTGTGGGTGATCAGTCCTACTTGTAGTCCTGAGTTAAGTCCCTTCATGAAGCGAGACTGTCTGGCTTTATCTGTCGCTACATCCTTAGGTGCGTAGCGTGTGTAATATCCCGAGTATTTCTATACTCGAGTCACTGTACATTTGTACTCAAACACTGTTCAATAATACACTGTTCTTGTGTATTTCTGCATTTTGAGCTATATGTACTTAAATGGGAATTAAAAAGAACCCTTCAACTTAAGTAACCTAGCTCAAAAATAATTGCAAATTTATTTGGATAAGTGTTAAAGCGACCTAAGAACCTTCCAGAATATATAAGAATCGATAAAAATCAGTTTTGGAAGTTTAATTCTTCAAAACTTGACACTTGACCAAAATGCCCTTGAGTAAGTGCATAGTGTTTTGCATGTGTTATAACCTCTCCAAAGCCAACCCAACAGCCAACTCACTCCCTCTCCTCTCCCTCTCACGACCAAGCATGGGAGAAGACTCCCAAAACCCTAGCTCACCCAATCCACCCATTTGGAGGCGATCCGACCGGTGGAAATTGATCTAGAGGCGGGAATCGACCTCTCCATCGCGATCCCCATCTTCTAGACCCTCTCGGGTGAGTTTCTCATCGAATTTCATGATGGATTTTGGAGTACCCGTGGTGTTTTTGAAGTTTGAGTTGATTTCTCGGCTCCCGGGACATCCCTCGTCGCGTAGCTACGAGTTTCCCCTCCTGTAGCTCCGCATTTCGTCATGTCCCTCAAACCCTAGCCTAGGTCATGTCCAGTGCCATGTGTTCGGAGCATTGCATGGCACTTGTGCTTCGTAAACAAGACTCAGGTCATCGTTAGGTCCATTTAACTCTACTATCGACCTAGCATTTGACCACCTTCAAATCTAGCAACCTAATGCTAGGTTTTCGATTTGTCGGAGTTCTAGTGGAGCAAAGCATGGATAGTAATTTTTGTGGGCATACTTCGTAGCTAGAGCCGCTATCGGAAGAATCGAATTCAATTCGATAAGCCGGATTTTATTTTATTTAATTAGGTGTTAAGTGTTTTCACAAAATACTAGGAGTCCGTAGCTTGAATCGACGATTCTATTAGCTCTTCCGATAGCCGTAGTCGCGATCGTAAGAGTTAGAATTCAATTTGTCGCATCCTACACAAAGTTGTCACTCTAGGTCACTCTATTTGCGAAAAATCCTAGAGGTCCGATGACCAAATGGATAGCCCCTATAGCTTTCTAGCTAGTAGAAACCCGATAAAAATACGGAGTTTAGTTTTGACCATTTTGCAAGATACTTTGTCGCTCTAGGTCTCAATTGGTTGAATAAAATCCTAGAGCTTCTGAGCACGAATCGACTTCACCATTAGTCTTCTTAGAGGCTAAAATAAAGGCTAAAAATGCTAGATTTGCATTTTAGCACTTCGCATTTTATTTTAATAATTAGAGGGCCCAAAGCCGTTCTTGGCTTTTCGCTCAGTTCGCCTCGTTTAAGGTCCCTAAGGTTGAAAGCATGCTTCACGTGTGCTTTAGATCCCATTTTGGCCCTTTTAGGACTTTTGTCGATTTCTGTAAATACCGGAGTTACGCGGACGCTTGATCAAAAGTCCGAGTAGGTTAAGTCAATTTTGGCGGTGATTGGCTCCGATAAGTCATTATTACCTCCAAGTGTCTAGCCGCGGGTCCAGAACGGTTTCACGACATTCTTGATCAAAACGACCTTTGACGGTTTTGATCGCTTTTGGTCGTTAACTGCGCTTTGATCGTTTTGGCCGCTTTTGCGAATTCGATGCAAATTGCTAATCTACCGAGCGTTTTAGTTAGGTGTTGAGTGTTCGAACCCAGATCGGGAACCCACACGAGGATTCGATCGCGTTTGGACTCAATACGGACTCAAAAGCGGTTTTGTCGGAAATTACTCCGCGCTTTTCATTTTGATTCAATTTTGGTCAATTTCATTAGGAATTGCTTTGCAACCGATCCAACTAAGTCCTAAATATCTTGCTTTAGCTTGTTGCGTTGTCGGAAACCTGTTTTGCGCAAAAATCCGCAAAATTGGCCGTTTAACGGATTTCGACAAAACGATCGCTTTCTACCGCTTTAAGCAAATTTGTCGCTTTTAGGGCCGAAAGGTTTTTCTTCGATCTTTCGAGCGTTTTAGCACCTAGTTATGTACCTGAGGCCATATTGAGGCTCCACATGCAAATTTAATTGCATTTGTCTTCAATTTACGTATTTTTATTCACGTAGGTAAAGAATACGCCTTTTTCGTCGTTTTAGCTCCCGGTTGATCATTTCAACTTCAAACAAGTTCCAACAAGTCCCGTTAGGTGTGTTATACCTAATTCTAGGTGTTTAACTAAATTTATTTGAATTTTTCTTTATTTTACGCATTTTATTCACTTTGGCGAGAATTTCATCGAAATCGCCTCATCGGGTCGCGATTACGCCGTTTTTCGCGTTTTGATCGTTTCTTTTCTTTCTTAGTATCTAGATGAGTTCTATTTGATGTTAAGTTGGTGTTTATGCTTCTAAAGTCATTCTTTGCTAAATTATTTCTCTGTTCGCTGTTTTTGATGTTTTTATTCGATTAGAGGCGAGTGAGTCCGGAGTCGCATCGAACAATCCTGAGTTCGTCCCAGATCCATCAGAGCAGCAGCAGACAGGCAAGCACCTCCTTTGACCATCTTGAAACCTATATTTCACGATGTTTACTTTGATTTCTCAAACTATATGCATTGTTTATATTCAGTAAAGTGCTAGTTTGTGGGAATGGTAGATATACCCTGATTTGGTGGTTTTTCCTCAATTAAATTCCCAGAGTTCATTGATAGCCTTAGTAGGGTTGGACAATTAATAAAATGTCACTTGGGTATAAACGACTTAGTAAATGCATATGCTTAGACACTGCAATAGAGATGAGCAAAGTCACTATTTACCAAATGCTCAAAACTTATGATAATTGTAATCGGTTTTGGAAATGTTTTGGAAATGTGACTTGTAAAGGTAATTTGATAAAAATGTGCAGGTCTAGTTGGTAATTAGACTTCGGGAGGTATAATATGTGCTAGTTAAACATGGTGGCGATTGGTTGGCGAGTTAAGTGGAGTTCCCCGCTTGAGTCACTAGGCAAAAATATAAGGACCGAACTTGTGACGGTTTTGAATGAACACCGCGGCAACCGCAATGCTTTGGATGGGGCAGCCTGTTTTAGTACCTGAAGTGTGAGGGGATAGCCATGCCTGTTGGTAGGCCAAGTGTGGACCTTTTCCCCGTGTTGAGCGATGAGCGCGGTGTGTGTGTCCTCACGACCGCCCGTATGCACCTTCGTGAGTGCGCTTGTACTTATGCAGCGGGAATCGCTCGATTCATGTTTGATTGATACAACGGTGCACGCCTTGCTATGGGATAATGCCGCGGCAAAAACTCGCCGTCGTCACGATGGATATTCCGTGGCCGCTGAGTGGTGGTTGGCCTCTTATCGCCATAGTAGTGGGTTTATCGTCGTAGGTCTTTGAGGTGTGGCTATAGCCTCAACGATGGGAAAGAATAGATCATTCTTGTATATCGGATACCTCGTGTATCGCGTGTACCCTGGATGACAGAGGATGCAAGTCCGAGTTGTGTTTGGGTAAAGTGCGCAAACTCGCAGAGTATCAAATAATTCTAATCGATTAGCCGTGCTCACTGTTATGAGCAAATCTTCTTTAATCATATCAAGTATAGAAATTTGGTTCGGTTTTGAAAATGAAAATCTATTTTGGAGTCTATCTAAAGTATGTGGATCGATATGGTACTTGATGGATTTATGAATGAGTGAATATGGTATTTGAAGGATTTATGAATATATGGATGTCAATTCGTATCTCAATCGCGATCATGGATGGTGGCGGTTGAGAGACTCAAATGTTACATATATTGTAAATATGTTTTATTCAAAATCTTTGTCTTTCAAATTATGTATTACATTTCGATGAACTGCTTTCAAATCTCGCTTTTACTTAATAGACTTAGTGTAGTAGCCATTTCAATCGTATCAGCCGCATATTAATTATATTTGCATACACTAAAGTCTTGCGAGTACATACGTGTACTCACCGTTGTCGCTAACCCCTTCTTCCTCGTGAGGAAGGTAATGATGATGTCCTCGATGATGGCGAGCCCTTTCTCGCGAGTGTTGCGGCCAGAGTCCCTCCTCTCCACAAGAGCCTGTGGTCAAGCCACCGCTGGTTGTCTTTCTTTAGTTTCCGCTGCTGCTTTACTTCTTTTGGTTTCTGTAATACACTTGTTCAAGGTTTACACCCAGTTATGTAAATTACCTTAGTTTATCTCTTCGTGCATTGATACTCGGGTTGTGGGTACGCGATACTAGGCTACTGATCCAGGGATCCGATGATCGGATGCGACAGCACCGGTCCGGTTAAGGGTTCGATCCCGTCGATCGAATTTTTAGATTCAGATTTTCGGTGTCGAGGCTTCCTGTTGCTATACGGTGCTATACGCCACAGTAGACGGCGTATAGTACGGTATAGGAAGGGGGGGTTCTCACAGCGTTGGTATCAGAGCCATTGACTGCAGGAAGACTTAGTTAGCCTGGTCGTTAGACTTAGGAACAGATTTTTCTTCTCAAAATTTATTTTGAAGTACAAAACTCTATTTTGAAAGTGTAGAATGCTATTCTTGTCCATTCTATAGCCTTTCACTTATCTACTCTTCAAAATGAATCTGATCTTAATCCAAATTTCAAAATTTGTTTCCTTCTTCTATCTTGTTCAAAAGAATTAGGAGGAACACGGGTTTAGCTAAAAATGGGTTAAGGTTAGATGTTTATGGTTGTAATTAGGGATTATTTGTCAGTTCCTTAGGTTGACTTTTGATTTGATTCTTATGCTTCTTTGAATGAGTGTTTGTAGAATGTTGTGCTTTTGGAGGTATCCTTAAGAGTCAAACATTTTGCACCTGTTTCGCGCAGTTTAATTGACTCAACTGTGCATTTCAGGATGCCTCCCCGGAGGAGAGCAGTTCGTGCGCTTCCAGCACCGATGATGCTTTGAGGCGTGCGATCTGATGGAGTGCGAGGCCCAGCGTCGCAGTCCCTACGGTGGGTCGGTGGGCTCGATCTCGGCTACATGCCCAGAGCGAGGAGCTCCTCCACCTCCTCCTCGCTCCCGACATGGCTGCACTCATGTTGCGGCAGACTCACCATGGAGCCGATGGTCCAGCTGTTCAGTAAGGCAGCAAGAAGCAGCAGAAGAAGAAGCAGTAGCCTCGGTTGCCTGAGTTCCAGCGAACTCGACGCGAGCTTTTCTTCAGCCTACAGATCCGATGGAGGCAGAGGATTGGCTTAGCGACATGGAGGGGAAGTTGGAGTTAGTCGGTTGCACCGATGCGAGAAGGTTCAAGACACCGCCTACTACCTCCAGTGGACCCAGCAGCCTTCGTGGTGGAGCAGCCTTCAAGGTCGTTTCGCCTGCAGATCAGTCACCACATGGGGCGAGTTCAAGACCCGCCTTCGCTCCTTCCATGTTCCAAATGGCTTGATCGATATCAAGAAGCGGGAGTTCTACGACCTTCGCCAGGAGATCTATGATGTTGATGGACTACCTCCACCGCTTCAACCATTTGTCACGCTATGTTGCTGATGAGGTGACCACTGAGGCTAGGAGAGTGACATTGTTCAAGGAGCACCTCACCAAGGAGATCCGGTTTCAGCTTGCCGGCCATGATATCCCTAGCCTTCAAGTCTTGGTGAGCAAGGCCATCAGCATTGAGGATGGCGTCAAGGCGCTTATGGAGAGCCGCAAGCGCAAGTGGGCAGCTTCGGCCGATCGATGGCGGACCTTCCAAGACTCGCACCTTCACTCGCCTGGCTTCCAGCCTTCGGCCACTGATTCAGGTCCTGTGGCTTGCCTCCTCGCCTGCCTGCAGTTCGTGCGATCACCTAGTCGTCCGGCAGCAGCTTGGGGTCCCAGAACCCATTTAGCCATATCACATGCTTCTCCTCGCGCCGAGGGGCCACTTGGCCAAAGGCTCGTCCGAGCAGGCAGCAAAGAAGGACAGCCTGCAGTGCACCTGGCCCCTGTGGTCGGGCCTGGGTGGACGTGGGGTGGAGCGAAAGTCACCCGGTTCCTCGAGCAACAGCTCGGCCGTGGGTCGCCTGAATGTGGCCACCGCAGAGGAGGCAAAGCAGCAGCCTCCAGATGTTGTGTTGGGTACGCTTGTCTGCTCATTCCGTGCCCACTTTGGTTCTATTTGACTCTGGAGCATCGCATTCTTTCATCTCTTCACGCTTTGTTGCTTTGCATGAGGTTCATTCTGTCGCCTCGAGAGGTACTTGTTGATCCGCTCACCTGGATCCGCTTTTGACTCGCCGAGCTTGTGAGTCCAGGGTTAGGATTGTGATCAATGGGGTAGATTTAGGGTGATCTCATCAACATTGAGACGTCAGGTCTTGATGTGATTTTGGGTATGGATTGGTTGTCCAAGAATCAGGGGCAAATTGATTGTGCCAGGAGGTCAATTTCATTAGTCAACCCTGATGGCATTGCTGTTACCTTTTCTTCTCGCTCCAGCAGGCAAAGAGCCTTTACTCGCTGCTCTTTCTGCTCGGAGACCGCCAGTACCGGTGATATGTGAGTACCCGATGTGTTCCTCGATGAGTTGCCAGGTTTGCCACCGATCGTGATTTGGAGTTCATCATCGATCTCTTACCTGGCACTTCTCCAATTTCTAAGCGTCCAGACAGATGCCTCGGCGATGAGCCGATTGAGTTGAAGACTCACTCAAGGAGCATTAGAGAAGGGGTTCATTCGTCCCAGCTTCTTCTCCCACTGGGGCGATCCATTCTGTTTGTGAAGAAGAAAGACGGCACTCTTCGCATGTGCGTTGATTACCGGTCTTTGAATGAGGTCACTCACAAGAACAAGTATCCTCTCCTGATCGACGATTTGTTTGACCAATTAGGCGAGCTCGAGTCTTCTTCCAAAATAGACTTGAGATCCGGCTATTTTCAGCTCAAGATCCGTCCGAGGATATTGTGAAGACCGCATTCACTACTCGCTACTGGCCTGCATTTAGTACACAGCTTGTTTCATTTGGCCTCACCAATGCACCACCCACCTTCATGAATCTGATGAACAAAGTCTTCATGGAGTTACTTGATAGATTTGTGTTTGTGTTCATTTATGACATCCTCATATACTCTAAGGATGATGATGAGCACGCACTTCACTTGCATATGGTGCTTAGCAAGCTTCGCGAGCATCAGTTGTATGCCAAGTTCAGTAAGTGCGAGTTCTGGCTCAAGCAAGTGGAGTTTCGGGCATGTCCTGTCGAAGGTGGGGTAGCAGCTGATCCACGCAAGGTACAGGATGTACTCGGTTGGGAGCAGCCCGCAATGTCCCCGAGATTCGAGTTTTCTCGGTCTTGCCGGATACTATCGCCGGTTTATCGAGAACTTCTCCAAGATTGCTAAGCCAATGACAGCGCTTACTCAAGAAGGAGAAGAAATTGAGTGGTCACCTGGTTGTGAGTCCAGTTTTGAGTCAAGAATAGACTCACCACTCGCACCGATGTTGGTCCTTCCCGACATTCACAAGAACTTCGATGTCTATTGTGATGCATCCCGTCTTGGACTTGGTTGTGTGTTGATGCAGGAGGGCAAAGTGGTTGCTTATGCTTCTCGACACTAAAGCCTCATGAAGCCAATTACCCGACGCATGATTTGGAGCTTGCACCGTTGTTCATGCTCTCAAGCCGTGGCGACATTATCTCATAGGAAAGCAGATGTGAGATCTACACCGACCACAAAAGCTTAAAGTACTTCTTTTGCAGCCAGATCTGAATTTGAGACAAATCGATGGCTAGAGCTGATCAAAGACTATGATTTGGGTATTCATTACCATCCTGGCAAGGCGAATGTGGTTGCAGATGCCCTCGCCGCAAGCCGCACACGATGAATGCCTTGGGTGTCATTGGCCGCCTCACCGGGTTGAAGAGTTTCAAGCTCAATCTAGAAGTGGTTGAGTATGGTTACATTTCTCGCTTTAGCCGCATAACCCACTCTAGAGTCTCGCATTCAGCAGCTCAACTCCAAGATGATGCTGATTGAGATTAGACGCTTGATTGGATCAAGATGGCGATCTCCGTGTTTCTATGAGGGGTCCAATGGGCTGATCATGCATGGGCAGCAGATGTATGTCCTGTATAATATAGAGATCAAGGAGTTGATCTCGCTGTCGAAGCCCATGATACCCCTCTCTCTGCTCATCCTGGCAAAGCACCAAGATGTACCAGACCTTCGCAGTAATTACGGTGGCCAGGTATGAAGAAGGAGATCGCGGCTCATGTGGCACATTGTGATGTGTGCCAGCGTGTCAAGGCCGAACATCAAAGGCCACCGGATTACTTCAGCCATTGCAGATCCTCGAGTGGAAGTGGGAAGAGATTGGGATGGATTTCATTACCGCCTACCGAGGTCCTCCACGGCCACGACTCTATTTGGGTGATCATTGACCGTCGACCAAGGTAGCTCATTTCATCCCGATTCGTACCACCTATTCTCGAGCCAAGCTAGCGGAACTCTATTTGCATAATATTGTTCGGCTCCATGGAGTTCCAAAAGTCATAGTCTCTCGACCGTGGTTCGCAGCTTCACCTCCAGATTTTGGGAGAGTTTGCAGTCCATTCTTGGCACTAAGCTATCCTTCAAGATCGCTTACCATCCCCAAACCGACTGACGCATCGGAAAGGGCAAACCAAATCCTTGAAGACATGCTAAGGGCTTGTGTGCTGTGCTACAAAGCAAGTCGTGGGAGAAATGCTTGCCATTTGCCGAGTTCTCCTACAACAACAATCATCAAGTCAGTCTTGAGATGTCGCCGAGGCTCTTTATGGCAAGAAGTGCGTAACGCCACTGCTTTTGGTCCGAGGTTGGTGAGAGGCAATTCTTCGGGCCAGCCATGATTGAAGAGGCCGAAAGGCAAGTCGGCTTGATTCGGGACCTACCGAGAGAAGCTCGCCTCGTCGGAAGAGCTATGTCGATCGCCGACGCCGCGAATTGAGCTTTGAGGTGGGTGACTTTGTCTACCTCAAGGTCTCACCACTCCGCTGTACTCGCAGATTCCAAGTCCGCGGGAAGCTAGCCCCGCGATACATCGGTCCGCTCCGATTCTTGAGAAGGTTGGTGTTGTGGCTTATCGGCTTGAGCTACCGCCACATCTTTCTGACGTTCACGATGTGTTCCACGTGTCCCAATTGAAGAAGAGTCTTCGGTTCCATCGTGGTTACCCAATTGGACCATCTTGATTTGCGGCTGATCTTTCAGACGAGTATCCAATCCGTATTCTCGAGACAAATTGAGCGTCACACTCGCGATCAGGTTATCAAGATGCTCAAGGTCGATGGAGCAACCATTCGTAAGATGAAGCCACGTGGGAGCGTGAAGACCATATTCAAAGGTAATACCCGACTTTCTTCGAGAGGATTAGCAATCTCGAGGACGAGATTTTTGTAAGGGGGTAGATCGTAATATCCCGAGTATTTCTATACTCGAGTCATCAGACATTTGTACTCAAACACTGTTCAATAATACACTGTTCTTGTGTATTTATGCATTTTGAGCTATATGTACTTAAATGGGAATTAAAAAGAACCCTTCAACTTAAGTAACCTAGCTCAAAAATAATTGCAAATTTATTTGGATAAGTGTTAAAGCGACCTAAGAACCTTCCGAATATATAAGAATCGATAAAAATCAGTTTTGGAAGTTTAATTCTTCAAAACTTGACACTTGACCAAAATGCCCTTGAGTAAGTGCATAGTGTTTTGCATGTGTTATAACCTCTCCAAAGCCAACCCAACAGCCAACTCACTCCCTCTCCTCTCCCTCTCACGACCAAGCATGGGAGAAGACTCCCAAAACCCTAGCTCACCCAATCCACCCATTTGGAGGCGATCCGACCAAGTGGAAATTGATCTAGAGGCGGAATCGACCTCTCCATCGCGATCCCCATCTTCTAGACCCTCTCGTGAGTTTCTCATCGAATTTCATGATGGATTTTGGAGTACCCGTGGTGTTTTTGAAGTTTGAGTTGATTTCTCGGCTCCCGACATCCTCGTCGCGTAGCTACGAAGTTTCCCCTCCCGTAGCTCCGCATTTCGCCATGTCCCTCAAACCCTAGCCTAGGTCATGTCCAGTGCCATGTGTTCGGAGCATTGCATGGCACTTGTGCTTCGTAAACAAGACTCAGTCATCGTTAGGTCCATTTAACTCTACTATCGACCTAGCATTTGACCACCTTCGAAATCTAGCAACCTAATGCTAGGTTTTCGATTTGTCGGAGTTCTAGTGGAGCAAAGCATGGATAGTAATTTTTGTGGGCACTTCGTAGTTAGAGCCGCTATCGGAAGAATCGGAATTCAATTCGATAAGCCGGATTTTATTTTATTTAATTAGGTGTTAAGTGTTTTCACAAATACTAGAGTCCGTAGCTTGAATCGATTTATTCTATTAGCTCTTCGATAGCCGTAGTCGCGATCGTAAGAGTTAGAATTCAATTTGTCGATCCTACACAAAGTTGTCGGCTCTAGGTCACTCTATTTGCGAAAAATCCTAGAGGTCCGATGACCAAATGGATAGCCCCTATAGCTTTCTAGCTAGTAGAAACCCCGATAAAAATACGGAGTTTAGTTTTGACCATTTTGCAAGATACTTTGCTGCTCTAGGTCTCAATTGGTTGAATAAAATCCTAGAGCTCCGAGCACGAATCGACTTCACCATTAGTCTTCTTAGAGGCTAAAGCATTGGCTAAAAATGCTAGATTTGCATTTTAGCACTTCGCATTTTATTTTAATAATTAGAGGGCCCAAAGCCGTTCTTGGCTTTTCGCTCGCTTCGCCTCGTTTAAGGTCCCTAAGGTTGAAAGCATGCTTCACGTGTGCTTTAGATCCCATTTTGGCCCTTTTCCGACTTTTGTCGTGCCGGGTAAATACGGAGTTACGCGGACGTTTGATCAAAAGTCCGAGTAGGTTAAGTCAATTTTGGCGGTGATTGGCTCCGATAAGTCATTATTACCTCCAAGTGTCTAGCTGCGGGTCCAGAACGAAGTTTCACGACATTCTTGATCAAAACGACCTTTTCACGGTTTTGATCGTTTTTGGTCGTTAACGGTCGTTTTGATCATTTTGGCCGTTTTTGCGAATTCGATGCAAATTGCTAATCTACCGAGCTTTTTAGTTAGGTGTTGAGTGTTCGAACCCGTATCGGGAACCCACACGCGGATTCGATCGCGTTTGGACTCAATACCACTCAAAAGCGGTTTTGTCGGAAATTACTCCGCGGTTTTTCATTTTGATTCAATTTTGGTCAATTTCATTAGGAATTGCTTTGCAACCGATCCAACTAAGTCCTAAATATCTTGCTTTAGCTTGTTGCGTTGTCGGAAACCTGTTTTGCGCAAAAATCCGCAAAATTGGCCGTTTAACGGATTTCCGACAAAACGATCGCTTTCTACCGCTTTGCAAATTTGTCGCTTTTAGGGCCGAAAGGTTTTTCTTCGATCTTTCGAAATGCTTTAGCACCTAGTTATGTACCTGAGGCCATATTGAGGCTCCACATGCAAATTTAATTGCATTTGTCTTCTATTTACGTATTTTTATTCACGTAGGTAAAGAATACGCCTTTTTCGTCGTTTTAGCTCCCGTTTGATCATTTCAACTTCAAACAAGTTCCAACAAGTCCCGTTAGGTGTGTTATACCTAATTCTAGGTGTTTAACTAAATTTATTTGAATTTTTCTTTATTTTACGCATTTTATTCACTTTGGCGAGAATTTCATCGAAATCGCCTCATCGGGTCGCGACATTACGCTGCTTTTAGCGTTTTGATCGCTTTTCTTTCTTAGTATCTAGATGAGTTCTATTTGATGTTAAGTTGGTGTTTATGCTTCTAAAGTCATTCTTTGCTAAATTATTTCTCTGCTCATTTGTTTTGATGTTTTTATTCGATTAGAGGCGAGTGAGTCCTGAGTCGATCGAACAATCCTGAGTTCGTCCCGCATCCATCAGAGCAGCAGCAGATAGGCAAGCACCTCCTTTGACCATCTTGAAACCTATATTTCACGATGTTTACTTTGATTTCTCAAACTATATGCATTGTTTATATTCAGTAAAGTGTTAGTTTGTGGGAATGGTAGATATACCCTGATTTGGTGGTTTTTCCTCAATTAAATTCCCAGAGTTCATTGATAGCCTTAGTAGGGTTGGACAATTAATAAAATGTTACTTGGGTATAAACGACTTAGTAAATGCATATGCTTAGACAACGCAATAGAGATGAGCAAAGTCATCATTTACCAAATGCTCAAAACTTATGATAATTGTAATCGGTTTTGGAAATGTTTTGGAAATGTGACTTGTAAAGGTAATTTGATAAAAATGTGCAGTGTCTAGTTGGTAATTAGACTTGGCGGGAGGTATAATATGTGCTAGTTAAACATGGTGGCGATTGGTTGGCGAGTTAAGTGGAGTTCCCCGCTTGAGTCACTAGGCAAAAATATAAGGACCGAACTTGTGACGGTTTTTGAATGAACACCGTGCAACCACGCAATGCTGGGATGGGGCAGCCTATTTTAGTACCTGAAGTGTGAGGGGATAGCCATGCCTGTTGGTAGGCCGAAGTGTGGACCTTTTCCCGTGTTGAGCGATCGGCGCGGTGTGTGTGTCCTCACGACCGCCAGTATGCACCTTCGTGAGTGCGCTTGTACTTATGCAGCGGGAATCGCTCCGATTCATGTTTGATTGATACAACGGTGTACGCCTTGCTATGGGATAATGCCGCGGCAAAAACTTCGCCGTCGTCACGATGGATATTCCGTGGCCGCTGAGTGGTGGTTGGCCTCTTATCGCCATAGTAGTGGGTTTATCGTCGCCGGTCTTTGAGGTGTGGCTATAGCCTCAACGATGGGAAAGAATAGATCATTCTTGTATATCGGATACCTCGTGTATCGCGTGTACCACTGGATGACAGGATGCAAGTCCGAGTTGTGTTTGGGTAAAGTGCGCAAACTCGCAGAGTATCAAATAATTCTAATCGATTAGCCGTGCTCACAGTTATGAGCAAATCTTCTTTAATCATATCAAGTATAGAAATTTGGTTCGGTTTTGAAAATGAAAATCTATTTTGGAGTCTATCTAAAGTATGTGGATCGATATGGTACTTGATGGATTTATGAATGAGTGAATATGGTATTTGAAGGATTTATGAATATATGGATGTCAATTCGTATCTCAACTGCGATCATGGATGGTGGCAGTTGAGAGACTCAAATGTTACATATATTGTAAATATGTTTTATTCAAAATCTTTGTCTTTCAAATTATGTATTACATTTCGATGAACTGCTTCAAATCCTGCTTTTCGCAATAGACTTAGTGTAGTAGCCATTTCAATCGTATCAGCCTGCATATTAATTATATTTGCATACACTAAAGTCTTGCGAGTACATACGTGTACTCACCGTTGCTGCTAACCCCTTCTTCCTCAGAGGAAGGTAATGATGATGTCCCGGATGATGGCGAGCCCCTTTTCTGCGAGTGTTGCGGCTTCGTAGTCCCTCCAGTCAGTAGCCTGTGGGGTGGTCAGGCCAGCTGCGCTGGTTGTCTTTCTTTTGTTTCCGCTGTCGCTTTACTTCTTTTGGTTTCTGTAATACACTTGTTCAAGGTTTACACCCAGTTATGTAAATTACCTTAGTTTATCTCTTCGTGCATTGATACTCGGGTTGTGGGTACGCGATACTGGGCTACTGATCCAGGATCCCATGATCGATGCGTCAGCACCGGTCCGGTTAAGGGTTCGATCCCGTCGATCGAATTTTTAGATTCAGATTTTCTGTCGAGGCTTCCTGTTGCTATACGGTGCTATACGCCACAAGACGGCGTATAGTACTAAGATAGGAAGGGTTCTCACAACGGCGTGCTAGCTGTGTGAACTTGTTCGTAGTCGGCCACCGGTGATTACCTTGCTTGATGCTCAACTCCTCCTTCTTAAGGTCCATGATTCCTTTAGGCACGTGATACCGATTTAAACGCACCGGTGAACTCCTCCCAAGTGATCTCTTGAGGGTTCTCTTGCGTGGCACGAAGTTCTCCCACCATTCTAATTGTTCCTTCCAACTGATGAGAAGCGTAGAGTACCTTCTCATTTCCTATGCATTGAGCTATGTGTAGCTTCCTCTCAATTGACCTTAACCAATCATCGGCCTCCAATGGATTGGCATTCCCAGAGAAAGTGGGTGGGTGAGTCCTTGTAACACCCCAAAATTTTGCTTTCCTTAAATTCATGTGTGATTTGGCACTTTGGTGAATTTTTGGAATTTTCTGGAATTTATTTGGATTTATTTGGAATTTATTTGAATTTATTCCATTTTGAATTAATTAAAGAATTAAACTTTGCAAATAAAATTTTGTTGGAAATATTTTATTTGAGTCCAAAATGATCCAAAATATTTTCCAGAATTTTTCTGGAATTTTTCTGAGTCTTTTGCTATTTTTAATGAATTAAATGAATTATTGGGAATTATTTTAAATATTAAATCGCTGGAAAATCAACTCGGTCGAAAATCGTTTCATCCAACCGAAGTCGAACCCGAGTCGGACTCGAGTCCGACCGAGCGATTGACTCACCAAACCAAGCTCCCAACCCTAAGCGATCCCGACCGCTGGATCAAGATCCAACGGCCGAGATCCGCCAGCACGGCTCGAGCCGTATCCGGCCGGATCCGATCGCTGCCCACGCGATCGTGGCCGCTGATCGTGCCACGTGGACGGCCGCGGCGTCGTCGTCTCCGCCCGACTCGAGCCGGAGAGCTCCGCCGTGACCGAGCAGACACGGCTAGGGTTCCGATTTGCACGCACGCCGAGGCCGTATTTAAAGCGTGAGACGTCCCTCGAGGTTGCCCTCATCCGTGCGCACTGTTCCCCAAGCCATCTCGCCGAGCCGTCGCCGCTTGCCCGCATTTAGCTCGCCGGAGTTGGAACCCTGCTTGGCCAGTTTACCGCCGATTCCGCCGTCCGCCCGCCGTCTTCCGAGAAGGAGCCAGATCCGGAATCCGTGGACGCAGACGCACCGAAGGGAGGACTCATCTCGCCGGAGCAACCCCAAACGCCGTCGGGCTCGCTGCCGTTCTCATCTCCGGTGGTCTTGCTCCGCTGCCGCCATCGACCTCGCTGAAGCTCATGGACCGTCCGATCTTGATCGTGCGGTTGAGGTGAGTTCACGTGTTCCAAACCCGATTAGATCTCGACCGCTGATCAAGATCCAACGCCCACGATCGCCACGCGCCGTAGTAGTGCTGTTATAGGATTAGATCTCGACCGTCCGATCTAGATCGAACGGCCCACGATCATCGAGTAGTTTCAACGTGTTAACCCTGGATCCGATCACTACCGCTGAATTTCAAATCAACGCATACCGCATCGTACACGTGTCCAGGGAGCCGAACGCCGCGCCACGCGGGCGCGGCGTGGGCCCAGCGACGCGCGGCGCGTGTCGGCGGCCACTGCCGTGATGTCACCCATGACGCCATCGGTAGGTCCCACTGTCGACCGTGGGCTAAGCCCCGCCGACGCCGCGATGGACGCCACCCGAATGGGCCCACATGTCGGGCCGAGACGTGGAGTCGTGGACCGAGTCCACGTGAGACCCGAGCCGAGCGTGGACCGAGTCCATGGACCGGTGACGCCAGCCAACCAATCGAGGCTGCCACGTGTCCATGCCGACGCAATAATTAATTTCCAAAAGAAAATGATTTATTAATTCGAAATAATGATTTCAGATTTTGTTTCAAATTTCAAACGCTTATAACTTTTGCGTTTCAACTCCGATTTGAGTGATTCAAATTTCTAAATTTGTATAAAAATGAGATCTACCTAAATATGAATTTTATTTAATTTTTGGACTAAAGTTTTTCTCTGCAAAATTATTTAATTGATTATTTAAACTTTAAATAATCATAACTTTTAAGGCCTTAACTCCAAATTTGACGATTCCAGTTTCTAAAAATTTATAAAATTATGTTCTCTCTGTTTATGGATTTTATTTGGATGTTTGGACACTTTTTGCCTATTGTTTATTTGTGTATTTGCTATTTGCACGCTTTACGAGTAGACGTTGAAGTGCCGGAAGGATTCGAAGGAGAAGTATTAACTCATGATCCAACTCAAGACCAAGAACAAGTACTTCTTGAAGGCAAGTTGTGCTTTGACCATGTTGATCCTATTTTGAAACTTATTTTGATTTAAACTATTGCATGCTAGTCAATTAGAAAGATACTTTGTTTAAACATGGGGGTTAGATAAATACCAATTTGCTGTATGACACCTTGATTACTTAAGTATGTGCCATGACCCTTTGTCACCCTAGTTGTGGATTACTAGTTGGACATTATTAAATTGCCAACATGGGTTTAGACCGCTAGAAGTTTCTTCGCTTAGACTCACTACGTGCTCATGACATGATTTTTGGATAATCAAATGTTAATATTGACTTAATAATATATTGAACCTGTTTTGGAAAAGTATCATGTGAGGTTGATGGCACGTGGTGCATGGTAATCAATCGGGTTTGATAAACGCTTTTCGGCCAGGGCATGTGGCAAGAGTAATCAAGTGGGCCGATTGTGGCATTGGGAATGTTGATTTGGTTCTTCTGTAGTCTTGCCCTGGTCACCCTAAGGACTTAACCTTGCAAGCCTTTGAACTGGGTCTAACGTGCAACCACATGTCTCAGAATGGGACGGACCTAGTTGACTAAGTTGCTAATAACGCACTGTGGGACCTCGGGAGGTCAACTACACCCTTTGTGTAAGTTGTGCAGGGAAGCGTCTGGTCGAGGCCAGTACCCATCTAACTGTTGATTGGCCTAGACTTCGCCTTTAGCGAAGGGAAGGGTTAGTGCGCAATAACCGGAGGACCACTTGTATTGTTAGAGGTTTCCAAAGACTTTGTTACGGAACTCGCCTTTGTGGTGTTTGACTGTATCTTGTGGGTAAAGTGCATAACCTCTGCAGAGTTTAGAATCTATTCGAATAGCCGTGTCCGCTGTATTGACATCGCCGGGAATTACAAATAAGGGTTAGATTTTCTCAAAAATGACTTGGTTTGAAAGGTTGGGTTGGATAAATAATGAAGTTGATGGAAATGTGGTTTAGGTTGGGAAGGATGTTGACTAAAACCTCTTGAAAAGTTATTTATGCTTTACTTATTTCTACCGCTTTCGAATCTACTTATATTACTTGTCAAATGTCATTTCGCAAATATACCTTGAGCTATTCCTTTGTACCAAGCCATGCATATAGTATATTAGCTTTGCATTCTGTGCATGACTTGTCGAGTACCAAGTACTCACCCTTGCCTCAACACAACATCGGTTGAAGAGGAGACTACACCGACTTTGGAGGAGGAACTCCAAGAGGATCCGCTCTACTTAGGGAAGCGAGCCGATCGGTTACTGTGGTATATGGATGGCGCCACGGTTATTTGATTTTCATTTGCTATTATTATTTCTCTCTGAATAAGTTTCGCCTTACAGGCATATATTTGTAACTTGACCATAAGGTCAAGTAACCGCTTTGACTATTTAAATAAAGTACTTTATTGGTATCGAGTGGTATGATTGTGATATTTACCGATGTTAAGAATGTGTGCACTAGCTGCTCCTGGACTAGTGCCGAATACACAGAGGGTCCGGATTTGCAAATTCGGGGTCCCGGCAGAGGTGGTATCGAGCCATACTTGACCTGTAGGCTCAACCCTAGCTAGAATGGTCGTAGTGAGGATAAAACCTATTTTCTAAAAGCTAAAAATTTGTCAAGATAAGAAATGACATCTCGACTTATCCCCTTCTCTCTTTTCTTGTCTCTTGCTGAAATTTTTCCTTACCTTGTCACAATTCAAAATTCCGAGTTCTTACGTAAAGCACTCTTGTGACAGATGGAGGAAGAGTTCAACCACGTTGATCTGGGAGTTGGTCACGCCGCGGAACTTTGGCATATGCTACAAACTCTCGGAGATTTTGAGAAGCCCCAATACCAAGTGGAAGTGATCAGACAAGCGGGATTGATCAAGGCTTGTGACGTGAAGATTGAGGTACTGCTAGGAAGAAGGGCCAGTGCAATCGCCTCGATACATTTGACCGCCAGAGATCTACAATGCGGATGGGTATCCAAGAAGTATCACGACGAGCAATGCGCACGCGTTACCCGTATTCACGCCAGAGAGTTGGAGAATACGGTGTTCCGTTATCATCCGCAAGAGCGATAACCTTCTTGACTCGAAGGCGATTCAGATGAGGATGCCACTGCCATACGCTTGGCACGATTTGTTGTCGCCAAGAGGATGTACTAGATAATACAAGCAAGGAGCTACAAGGCCCGCAAGGAGATCACGACAGAGAAGAACAGATGGCGGGAAGCTCAAGAGTATGTGGCACACCTTCTGCGAAGGATTGACGAGTTGGAGATGACTTTGTACGGACTGCACTCCAGAGCCAAGATTTGAGCTACACGAGCCGATCCGGAGGAGTCGACCTCGATGAGGACACCGCTTCTTCGGGACTACCACGAAGGACACATGGCTGGACATGGCGATCGTTCGGCGCCTATGCCACAAAGACCTGCACCCGTGCCGTGGAGGTTTTCTCGATGAGTGAGCATAGGTTCTATAGTGAGACTCCTTCGCCGAGTCACACATAGAATAAAGAGTCACCCTTTAGGCGTTAGACTCCGTGAGATAGTTCGATTTGGATTTTTATTGATTGCTGAGTGTGCAAGATGTGTTGCAAGGCCCTTAGGCATTGTAAGCAGCCATACCAAGTTATTAATAATAAAGTTGGACCTTAAAGTTACACCTTTTGCCCGCATAAGTTCCATATTACTTGTCTATTCTTGTTTCCCTCTCATCTCTAAACCTAGAGCAAATCGGACAGATGGTGAACACCCGTGGAAACTTTGGAAGCAATGGGAGTGGTTCTCGCCAAAGTAAAACCCCAATGAGGGAGCACCCGACCGCCACCGGATGTGCAGAATTTCGAGCTTTTCTCGCTGCCTGCACTCGCTGATGCATGCTATGATGCAACAAATGCAACACGCCATCGCAGTACCCACCGCTAATCAAGTTAATCGTGACCACGCGAGAATACAAGACTATCGAGTTCATGAGAACTCACCCACCCACTTTTTCCGGAATGCCAATCCGTTGGAGGCCGATGATTGGTTAAGATCAATCGAGAGGAAGCTACACATAGCTCAATGCATAGGAAATGAGAAGGTACTCTACGCTTCTCATCACCTGGAAGGAACAAATTACTTAATGGTGGGAGAACTTCGTGCCACGCAAGAGAACCCTCAAGATATCACTTGGGAAGAGTTCACACCGCATTCCGACAAAGATCACGTGCCTCAAGGAATCATGGACCTTAAGAAGGAGGAGTTCAGAGCATCAAGCAAGGTAATCACCGGTGGCCGACTACCCGAACAAGTTCACACGCCTAGCACGCTACGCACTGAGGATGTAGCGACAGATAAATCCAGGCAGTCTCATTTTATGAAGGGACTTAACTCAGATTGCAAGTAGGGTTGATCACCCACACCTTTCCAGATTTCCAAGAGTGGTGAATAAGGCACTTATTCTTGAGGACAAGCGCAAGGAACTGGATGAGAACAGAAGCGCAGGATGCAACAAAGAAGGATCACGCCAGTGGAACGCAATACCGAGAGTTGCACCAAATCAATTCTTCGATTCCAACCACGTAATGCAACAAGGACACCATCCTCAAGCACCAAGACCTGTCAATCGTAACTACTGCACCCAGCCCGCTTAGAAACGCTTACTCGTGCAATCGCAAGGAACAAGTGAGACGCCGCTACAATCGCAACGAGCCAGACACTTTGCCAACAATTGTCCAAAGAAGACAGCAGGAGTGACCCGATTCGCTTCAATCTAGGAACCACCCCAGCTAGGACGCCAACACTGTGAGCCACACCCGTAACGTGGTGAGAGGACGAGTCAACCATGTCACCGCCGATGCCCTGCAGAATCGCGACGGACGTCAGATCGGGTAAGTTATCGCTTAACTCGGACTGCACACAGTTTTGCTTGACTCGAGCTTCGCATTCGCTTGTTTCGCAAGGCTTTGCTACTAGAAATGATTTGAGGATTGCAAGACTTAAGTGCATGCTTTTAGTTCAAACCCCTGGTTCCGAACTCCGAACGAAAGTAGGATGTTCCGGTGAGAATACTAATAGGTGGAATAGAGTTCCTAGCAAACCTTATAATTTTGGAGACCCGCACCTTAGACGTCATATTGGGAATGGATTGGTTATCCAAGCACAAGGCCGTATTGGACTGTGGACGAAGGACTATCTCGATTGAGAGCCCGTGTGGGAAGAAAGTGGAATTTCAAGCCACTGCAGCTTAGGGGATGGACAATTGATGGTTAACAAGATTTCAAGTCAATCAGATAGATGATGTCTCAAAGAGTGAATGAGTACCCGATGTTTTTCCCGAAGATCTACAGTATGCCGCCAGACAGGACATAGAGTTTGTGATAGAGCTTGTACTGCACAAGACCGATAGCAAAGAGACCCTATCGGATGTCCACCGAGGAGTTGGTAGAAATGAAGAAACAAATAGAAGAGTTAATGGAGAAAGGATTTATCAGACCGAGTTCGTCGCCGTGGGGAGCACCGCTTTGTTTGTCAAGAAAAAGGATGGAAGTTTCGGGATGTGCATCGACTACCGTGCACTCAATGAAGTCACCGTGAAGAATAAGTATCCGCTACCTAGGATTGATGATTTGTTTGATCACCGAGAGGAGCCGGAGTTTTCTCCAAGATTGATCTGAGATCGATACCATCGATTGAAGATCCGATCGTAAGATATTCAAGAGACTGCATTCTCGCCAAGATATGGACATTACGAGTTTACGCTATGTCCTTTGGATCGATTTAATGCGCCACTTATTTCATGAATATGATGAATAAGGTGTTCATGGAATATTTGGACAAGTTTGTCGTCGTGTTCATAGACGATATCCTAATCTACTCTAAGACAGAGAGTGAACATGCTTAACACTTAAGGCGAGTTTTGGAAAAGCCGAGGAACAAAGAACTTTTCGCCAAGTTCAGCAAGTGTGATTTTTGGAAGGACAAGGTGGAGTTTCTTGGACATGTAATGACCGCAGAAGGAGTCGCCAGAGATCCAAGCAAAGTAGAAGCCGTGTTACATTGGGAGCGACCAAAGACTGTGACCCGGTCGGAGTTTCCTTGGAATGGCAGGATACTACCGCCGTTTCATCGAAGGCTTCTCAACAATTGCGAAACCTCTTACGCAATTGTCAAGAAGGAAAAGAAGTTTGCATGGACGCCAGAATGTGAGAAAGGATTTCAGAGTCAAGAAGCGATTGACATCAAGACCGGTGTTAGTTCTACCGGATGTTGCTCAAAGCTTCGATATTTATTGTGACGATCGCGCCAAGGACTTGGATGTGTGCCGATGCGTAATGGAAAGGTCGCCGCTTATGCATCAAGGCGCTTGAGGCCGCATGAGGAAAATTATCCGACACATGACCTAGAGTTAGCAAAGTAGTGCATGCCTTGAAGATATGGCGTCACTATCCGATCGGAAACAGATGTGAAGTATATACGGATCATAAGAGCCTTAAGTACATATTCACCCAGTCGGATCTGAATATGAGGCAAAGGAGATGGTTAGAGTTGATCAAGGACTACAATGTTGGAATCCATTACCATCCCGGGAAGGCCAACGTAGTAGCCGATGCTCTGAGTCGGAAAAGCCATACCGTGAGTACGTTGCTAGCCACAAGTCAGGATGAGTTATGTGAGGACTTTCAGAAAATGAGGATTGAGGTTGTACCTAGCGGATTCTTGGCCGCATTAGAAGTAAAGCCTACCCTAGAGAATCAGATCCGAGAAGGACAAAAAGATGATGACAAGATCCGCAGGATTAAGTCCATCAAGGAGGAAGGCAAGGCAGAGGACTTCAAGTTGGATGAGCAAGGCACGTTGTGGATAAAGGATCGCATTTGTGTGCCTAACAAAAAGGAGTTAAAGCAACTGATTTTGGAAGAAGCCCATGACTCCAAGTACTCAATCCATCCCGGAAGCGCCAAGATGTATCAGGATCTGAAGGAGAGATTCTGGTGGCCGAGTATGAAACGTGAAGTTGCCGAGCATGTTGCGTTGTGCGACGTATGCCAGAGAGTCAAGGCAATGCATCAGAGACCAGCCAGGATTGCTACACCGCTAAAAATACCTCGAGTGGAAGTGGAGGAAATCGGAATGGATTTCATTACCGGTTTGTCAAGACTCAAGGAGGTTACGACTCCATATGGGTTATAGTGGATCGCTTAACTAAAGTAGCCCATTTTATCCCCGTAAAGACCACTTACTCTGAGATAAATTAGCGTAATTGTACATGATCGATTGTCTGCTTGCACGAAGTGCCGAAAAGAATTGTATCGACAGAGGTACCCAATTTACCTCAAGGTTCGGAATAAGTTGCATGAAGCCATGGGAACCCGCTTGAACTTTAGTACAACCCTATCATCCACAGACGGATGGACAGACCGAAAGAGTCAACCAGATTCTCGGAGGATATGTTGAGAGCTTGTGCATTGGCTTATGCTACCTCTTGGGATAAGAGTTTGCCGTATGCCGAGTTCGCCATACAACAATAGTTACTGCACTAGTTTACGATGTCACCTTTTGAGGCATCAGATGGTCGCACTCATGCCTGACGCCATTGAATTGGAACGAGACCGCGAGCGCCGTGTCTTTGGGCCTCGATATTCTTCAAGAGGTCAAGAACAGATCGCCATGATTAGGGAAAGGTTGAAGATAGCCCAATCACGACAAAAGAGTTATCTTGACAATCGTCGCGAGACTTGAGTTTTGAACTGTAAGACTTTGTATACCTCCGAGTTACGCCTCTCGGGGAGTTAAGAGGTTCCATGCCAAAGGGAAACTCGCACCCGTTATGTTGGACCATTTAAGATTTTGAGTCGCAGAGGTGAAGTTGCTTACAAATTGGAGTTGCCACATGCTGGCGAGGAGTGCATGATGTATTCCATGTGTCCCTAGCTTGAAGAAGTGTCTCCGAGTTCCCGAGGAAATGCAGACACCGCTAGAGTTAATTGAGTTGCAAGAGGATTTGACTTATAAGGAGCATCCCGTGAGGATTCGACACAATGGATCGAGAGACCGTAAATAAGTCAACCCGTTTCAGAGAGTTCAAAGGAGCAACCATGAAGAAAGCGGGTTTACTTGGGAGCGTGAAGAGGATTTGAGGAAAGAGTTTCCAAACCTATTCTCAGAGGAGCCCTGAATCTCGTGGACGAGATTCTATTAAGAGGGGAGGTTTGTAACACCCCAAAATTTTGCTTTCCTTAAATTCATGTGTGATTTGGCACTTTGGTGAATTTTTGGAATTTTCTCGAATTTATTTGAATTTATTCCATTTTGAATTAATTAAAGAATTAAACTTTGCAAATAAAATTTTGTTGGAAATATTTTATTTGAGTCCAAAATGATCCAAAATATTTTCCAGAATTTTTCGAATTTTTCTCGAGTCTTTTGCTATTTTTAATGAATTAAATGAATTATTGGGAATTATTTTAAATATTAAATCATTTGGAAAATCAACTCGGTCGAGTATCGCTCATCCGACCGAAGTCGGAACCCGAAGTCGACTCGAGTCCGACCCGAGCCGCTTGACTCGACCAAACCAGCTCCCAACCCTAAGCGATCCGACCGTTGGATCAAGATCCAATGGTCAGATCCGCCTGCAGATCGGCTCGGAGCCGATCCGCCTGATCCGATCAGCCCACGCCGATCGCGGGCCGCTGATCGTGTTAATGCGGACGGCCGCGGCGCCGTCGCCTCCGCCCCGACTCCGAAAGCCGGAGAGCTCCGCCGTGACCGAAAGCAGACACTTCGCTAGGGTTCCGATTTGCACGCACGCCGAGGCCGTATTTAAAGCGTGAGACATCCCCGAGGTTGCCCTCATCCGTCGCATCGTTCCCCAAGCCATCTCGCCTCGAGCCGTCGCCGCTTGTCTGCATTTAGCTCGCCGGAGTTGGAACCCTGTTGCGCAGCCGGTTTATCGCCGATTCCGCCGTCCGCTGCCTTCCGCCGAAGGAGCCCAGATCCGAATCCCCGTGACGAGACGCACTAAGGCGAGGACTCATCTCGCCGAGCAACCCCAAACGCCGTCGGGCTCGTTGTCGTTCTCATCTCCGGTGGTCTTGCTCCGCCGCGTCGCCATCGACCTCGCGAAGCTCGTGGACCGGTCCGATCTTGATCGTGCGGTTGAGGTGAGTTCACGTGTTCCAAACCCGATAGATCTCGACCGCTGATCAAGATCCAACGGCCCACGATCGCCACGTGCCGTAGTAGTGCTGTTATAGGATTAGATCTGGACCGTTCGATCTAGATCGAACGGCCCACGATCATCGAGTAGTTTCAACGTGTTAACCCTAGATCTGATCACGCCGCTGATTTTCAAATCAACGGACACGATCGCGCGACGTGTCCAGGGAGCCGAACCGCCGCGCCACGCGTGCGCAGGGTCGACACGCGGGGCCCGCGTGTCGGCCGATCGCACCGCGGACGCCACCCATGACGCCATCGTGAGGTCCCACCTGTCGCCACCGTGGCCGAGCCTCACGACGCCGCCAGCGACGCCACCCGAATGGGCCCACATGTCGGGCCGAGACGTGGAGTCGTGGACCGAGTCCACGGTGGACCGAGCTGAACCGTGGACTGAGTCCATGGACCGGCGACGCCACCAACCAATCGAGAGGCTGCCACGTGTCCATGCCGACGCAATAATTAATTTCGAAAAGAAAATGATTTATTAATTCGAAATAATGATTTGATTTTGTTTCAAATTTCAAACGCTATAACTTTTGGCGCTTCAACTCCGATTTGAGTGATTCAAATTTCTAAATTTGTATAAAAATGAGATCTACCTAAATATGAATTTTATTTAATTTTTGGACTAAAGTTTTCTCTGCAAAATTATTTAATTGATTATTTAAACTTTAAATAATCATAACTTTTAAGGCCTTAACTCCAAATTTGACGATTCCAGTTTCTAAAAATTCATAAAATTATGTTCTCTCTGTTTATGGATTTTATTTGGATGTTTGGACACTTTTTGCCTATTGTTTATTTGTGTATTTGCTATTTGCACGCTTTACGAGTAGACGTTGAAGTGCCGGAAGGATTCGAAGGAGAAGTATTAACTCAGGATCCAACTCAAGACCAAGAACAAGTACTTCTTGAAGGCAAGTTGTGCTTTGACCATGTTGATCCTATTTTGAAACTTATTTTGATTTAAACTATTGCATGCTAGTCAATTAGAAAGATACTTTGTTTAAACATGGGGGTTAGATAAATACCAATTTGCTGTATGACACCTTGATTACTTAAGTATGTGCCATGACCCTTTGTCACCCTAGTTGTGGATTACTAGTTGGACATTATTAAATTGCCAACATGGGTTTAGACCGTTGTAGTTTACTGCTTAGACCTGCTACGTGCTCATGACATGATTTTTGGATAATCAAATGTTAATATTGACTTAATAATATATTGAACCTGTTTTGGAAAAGTATCATGTGAGGTTGATGGCACGTGGTGCATGGTAATCAATCGGGTTTGATAAACAGCTTTCGGCCGGGCATGTGGCAAGAGTAATCAAGTGGGCCATTGTGGCATTGGGAATGTTGATTTGGTTCTTCGGGTAGTCTTGCCCTGGTCACCCTAAGGACTTAACCTTGCAAGCCTTTGAACTGGGTCTAACGTGCAACCACATGTCTCAGAATGGACGGACCTAGTTGACTAAGTTGCTAATAACGCACTGTGGGACCTCGGAGGTCAACTACACCCTTTGTGTAAGTTGTACGGGGAGCGTCACGGCCGAGGCCAGGTACCCATCTAACGGTTGATTGGCCTAGACTTCGCCTTAGCGAAGGGAAGGGTTAGTGCGCAATAACCGGGAGGACCACTTGTATTGTTAGAGGTTTCCAAAGACTTTGTTACGGAACTCGCCTTTGTGGTGTTTGATCAGTATCTTGTGGGTAAAGTGCATAACCTCTGCAGAGTTTAGAATCTATTCGAATAAGCCGTGTCCGCGGTATTGGACATCGCTCGGGAATTACAGTCAAGGGTTAGATTTTCTCAAAAATGACTTGGTTTGAAAGGTTGGGTTGGATAAATAATGAAGTTGATGGAAATGTGGTTTAGGTTGGGAAGGATGTTGACTAAAACCTCTTGAAAAGTTATTTATGCTTTACTTATTTCTACTGCTTTCGAATCTACTTATATTACTTGTCAAATGTCAAGTTTCGCAAATATACCTTGAGCTATTCCTTTGTACCAAGCCATGCATATAGTATATTAGCACATTTGCGTGTGCATGACTTGCTGAGTACCAAGTACTCACCCTTGCCTCAACACAACATCAGTTGAAGAGGAGACTACACCAGCTTTGGAGGAGGAACTCCAAGAGGATCCGTCTACTTAGGGAAGCGAGCCCAGTCAGTTGCCTGTGGTATACTGGATGGCGCCACGAAGTTATTTGATTTTCCGCTGCTATTATTATTTCTCTCTGAATAAGTTTCGCCTTGCGAGGCATATATTTGTAACTTGACCATAGGTCAAGTAACCAGTTTGACTATTTAAATAAAGTACTTTATTGGTATCGAGTGGTATGATTGTGATATTTACCGATGTTAAGAATGTGTGCACTAGCGTGTTCCTGGACTAGTGCTGAATACACAGAGGGTCCGGATTTGCAAATTCGGGGTCCCGACAGTCCTCATGAACTCTGACAGTCTTGTATTCTGGCGTGGTCCCTGATTAACTTGATTAGCAGTGGCCTGAGCAGTGACGTGTTGCATTTGTTGCATCATAGCATGCATCAACTGAGTCTGGGCAGCGAGAAAAGCTCCGAAATTCTGCATATCCAGTGGCGGTGCTGGTGCTCCATCATTGGGGTTTTCTGTTGGGCGAGAACCACTTCCATTGCTTCCAAAGTTTCCGCGGGTGTTCACCATCTGTCGATTTGCTCTAAGTTTTAGAGATGAGAGGGAAACAAGAATAGACAAGTAATATGGAACTTATGTGGGGCGAAGGGTGTAACTTTAAGGTCTAACCTTATTATTGATATTAATAACTTGGTATGGTTGCTTACAATGCCTAAGGCCTTGCAACACATACTGCACACTCAGCAAACAATGAAAATCCAAATCGAACTAACATTGGAGTCTAACGCCTAAAGGGTGACTCTTTATTCTTTGACGCGACTCGGCGAAGGAGTCTCACTATAGAACCTACGCTCACTCATCGAGAAAACCTCCACGGCCTGGGTACGGATGCTGCGGCATAGGCGCGAAACGATTGCCATGTCCAAAGCAATCGTGTCATCTGTGGTAGTCGAAGAAGCGTTGTCCTCATCGAGATCCGACTCCTCCGGATCTGGCTCGTGTAGCTCAATCGCTCAGTTCTGGTCCGTACAAAGCCGTCTCCAACTCGTCAATCCTTCGCAGAAGGTGTGACACATACTCTTGAGCTTCCCACCATCTGTTCTTCTCTGTCGTGATCTCCTTGCGGGCCTTCTGTAGCTCCTTGCTTGTATCATCGAGTACATCCTCCTGGGCGACAACAAGTCGTGCCAACTGTGTAACCATGGCATCCTCATCCTGAATCGCCTTCGGGTCAAGAAGGTTATTGCTGCGCGGGTGATAACGGAACACCGTGCTCTCCAACTCTCTGGCGTAGATACGGGTAATGTGCCGCATTGCTCGTCGTGATACTTCTTGGATACCCATCTGCATTGTAGACCTCCTGGCGGTCACGGTGTATCGGGCGATTGCCTGGGCCCTTCTTCCTAGCAGGTACCTCAATCTTCACATCACAAGCCTTGATCAATCCTGCTTGTCTGATCACTTCCACTTGGTATTGTGGCTTCTCAAAATCTCCGAGAGTTTGTAGCATATGCCAAAGTTCCGCGGCGTGACCAACTCCCAGATCAACGTAGTTGAACTCTTCCTCCATCTGACACAAGAGTGCTCACGTAAGAACTCGGAATTTTTAAATCGTGACAAGGTAAGGAAAATTCAGCAAGAGACAAGGAAAGAGAGAAGGGGGTAAGTCGAGATGTCATTTCTTATCTTGACAAATTTTTAGCTTTAGAAAATAGGTTTTATCCTCACTACGACCATTCTAGCTTAGGGTTGAGCCTACGATCAGTATGGCTCTGATACCACCTCTGTCGGGACCCCGAATTTGCAAATCCGGACCCTCTGTGTATTCAGCACTAGTCCAGGAACGCGCTAGTGCACACAGTCTTAACATCGGTAAATATCACAATCATACCACTCGATACTAATAAAGTACTTTATTTAAATAATCAAACTGGTTACTCGACCTTATGGCCTAGTCACAAATGTATGATTTCGCAGGCTTAAACTTATTAAGAGAGAAATAGTAGCAGCGGAAAATCAAATAACCGTGGCGCCATCCAAGATACCACAGCAACTGGTGGGCTCGCTTCCCTAAGTAGACGGTTCCTCTTGGAGCTCCTCCTCCAAAGCTTGTGCGATCTCCTCTTCAACTGGTGTTGTATTATGGCAAGGGTGAGTACTTGGTACTCGGCAAGTCATGCACGTAATGCAAGCTAATATACTATATGCATGGCTTGGTACAAAGGAATAGCTCAAGGTATATTTGCAGATGCGAGATTTGACAAGTAGCATAAGTAGATTCAAAGCGAGAAGCAAGTATAGCATAGATAACTTTTCAAGGAATTTAATAAACATCTTTCCCATCCTAATCCACATTTCCATCAACATCATTATTAATCCAACCCAACCTTTCAAAACCAAGTTATTTTTGAGAAAATCTAACCCTTGATCAGAATTCCCGGCGATGTCCAATACCGCGGACACGGCTATTCGAATAGATTCTACACTCTGCAGAGGTTATGCACTTTACCCACAAGATAAAGTCAAACACCACAAAGGCGAAGTTCCCATAACAAAGTCTTTGAAACTTCTAACAATACAAGTGGTCCTCCGGTTATTGCACACTAACCCTTCCCTTAGCTAAGGCGAAGTCTAGGCCAATCAACTGTTAGATGGGTACTGGCCTCGGCCTGTGACGCTCCCCTGCACAACTTACACAAAGGGTGTAGTTGACCTCCTGAGGTCCCACAGTGCGTTATTAGCAACTTAGTCAACTAGGTCCGTCCCATTACTGAGACATGTGGTTGCACGTTAGACCCGATTCAAAGGCTTGCAAGGTTAAGTCCTTAGGGTGACCAGGGCAAGACTACCCAAGAACCAAATCAACATCCCCAATGCCACAACTGCCCACTGATTATTCTTGCCACATGCCCCTGGTCGAAAACTATTTATCAAACCCCGCTTGATTACCATGCACCACGTGCCATCAACATCACATGATACCTTTCCAAAACAGGTTCAATATATCATTAAGTCAATATTAACATTTGTTTGTCCAAAATCATGTCATGAGCACGTAGTGTGTCTAAGCGATTTACTACAACGGTCTAAAACCCATGTTGGCAAGTTAATAATGTCCAACTAGTAAACCACAACTAGGGTGACAAGGGTCATGGCACATATTTAAGTAATCAAGGTGTCATACAGCAAATTGGTACTTATCTAATCCCCCATATTTAAATAAAGTATTTTTCTATTTGAACTTAGCATGCAATAGGTTAAATCAAAATAAGTTTCAAAATAGGATCAACATGGTCAAAGCACAACTTGCCTTCAAAAAGTACTTGCTCTTGGTCTTGAGTTGGATCCTGAGTCAATACTTCTCCTTCGAATCCTTCCGGCACTTCAACGTCTACTCGTAAAGCGTGCAAATAGCAAATACACGAATAAACAATAGGCAAAAAGTGTCCAAACATCCAAATAAAATCCATAAACAGAGAGAACATAATTTTATGAATTTTTAGAAGCTGGAATCACAAATTTGGAGTTAAAATTCAAAATTTATGTTTATTTAAAGTTTAAATAATCAATTAAATAATTTTACAGAGAAAAACTTTAGTCCAAAAATTAAATAAAATTCATATTTAGGTAGATCTCAATTTTATACAAATTTATAAATTTGAATCACTCAAATCGGAGTTGAAACGCAAAAGTTATAAGCGTTTGAAGTTTGAATCAAAATCTGAAATCATTATTTCGAATTAATAAATCATTTTCTTTTTCAGAAATTAATTATTGCGTCAGCAAGGACACGTGGCAGCTTCTGATTGGCTGTGACGTCCGGTCCATGGGACGTGGTCCACGCCGGCTGGTCTACCGTGGACTCGGTCCACGAATCCACGTGTCGCTAACATGTGGGTCCGCCTCGGGTGACGTCACTGCTGACGTCAGCGCTCGGCTGGGACAACTGCTGACATGCGGGCCCGCCATAACGTCAGCGTGACGTCATGGTGCAGTTTGGCTGGGCCGCTGACATGCGGGCCCGATGTCGGCGCCACGCAGCGTCTGGCGCCGACCGTCGGTCCAACTTCCCGGACGCGTGGCTCGATCTCGGCCGTTGATTTGAAATTCAACGACGCGGATTGGATCTAGTGTTGACGCCGTTTGGGTTAACGCATTGATTTGGATCGTTGGATCTAGATCCAACGGTCGGGATTGATCTGGAGTTCAAAGCGAGATCTCACCGGTGGGGTGACGTGGCGAGATCCTAGCCGTCGCGATCTTGATCGGACGGCCGATGAGCTCGCGAGGCGGCGATGGCGTCTTGGCGGCGAGCAGCGCGGCCGGAATCGAGGACGCAGCGACACTTGATGCGGCGTTTGGGGGCTCCTCCGGCGACGTGGGTGGTTCCGGTTGGTTCGTCTCGTCTGGGGTTCTAGATCTGCGTTTCTGCGGGCGGCGAGGCGCTCAACTGGCGGCATGAACGCGGCACAAAAACGAAACGCGCCAAGCCCAACTACGGCGAGCTATTGCGGCGCGTCGGTGAGCTACTGGCGGCGGCTAGGGCAATGGAGTGCGCACGGAACGCCAACCTCGGGCGTGACCGGGCTTTAAATAACCTCGGCGTCGCGTCGGGGACGGAAACCTAATCGAATGCGGCGGCGCGGCGGAGGAATCCGGCCGGATTCGACGAGGGCGATGACGGTGGACCGCCCACGTGGCGCGATCAACGGCCACGACGATTACGCAGGCGCGACCGGTCCGGTCGGCACGGCTCGGGTGGTCGGTCGATCATGACCGTTGGATCTCGATCCAACGGTCCTGTGGGTTTGGGTTCGAACGTGGTTTGGTCGAGTCGGTGGCTCGGTCGGACTCGAACTCGAGTCGACTCGGGCTCGATCGATGAACAAGGCAAACCCACTCGCATTTTCCAGCGATTTAATAATTAAAATAATTCCCAGTAATTCATTTAATTCATTAAAAATAGCAAAAGACTTAGAAAAAATTCCAGAAAAAATTCTGGAAAATACTTTGGATCATTTTGGACTCAAATAAATTATTTCCAACAAAATTTTATTTGCAAAGTTTAATTCTTTAATTATTTCAAAATGGAATAAATTCAAATAAATTCCAAATAAATCCAAATAAATTCCAGAAAATTCCAAAAATTCACCAAAGTGCCAAATCACACATGAATTTAAGGAAAGTAAAATTTTGGGGTGTTACAGATCCCGTCGATCGAATTTTTTTTAGATTCAGATTTCCGGTGTCGAGGCTTCCTGTTGCTATACGGTGCTATACGCTACAGTAGACGGCGTACAGTACGGTATAGGAAGAGGGGGTGCTCACACCGATGCTGGGTACCTATCGGACCCGCATACTAGCAAGTCACAAACTGGGTATGTTTTCCTTTGCGGTGGAACAGCAATTTCGTCGGAAGACGTCTAAGCAGACTCTTGTCTCGACATCGACAAACCACTCAAAAATAATTGCCTTGTATGAAGCCTCTCGGGAATATGCATGGCTTCGAAGAATGGTTCACCACATCCAGAAGTCATGTGGTTTGAACATGGAACAAACCCCCACCATTATCTATGAAGATAATGCAGCTTGTGTTGCACAAGTGCAAATGGGATATGTGAAGAGTAACCTCACAAAGCATATCAACCCCAAGTTATTTTATGCTCATGAAATGCATAAGATGAACGAGACAAAGATACTGCATACTAAGTCGTGTGAAAATCTCGCAGATTTATTCACTAAGTCACTCCCGGCATCTTCCTTTGAAAGATGTGTTAGAGGAATCGGGATGATGAGGCTTAGAGAAGTGCAGATTTCAGGGGGAAATTTTTCACATACTCCTACATAAATCTTGAACATGAAGTTTGAGTACCCAACATGAATCTTGAAGATTAACATTGAAGTTTAGGTGGATTGTACTCTTTTCCTTAAGTAAGTTTTTCATTGAAGTTTTCTTACATAAGGTTTTTGATGAGGCAATCCGTGCAACACAACAAGCGTGTGCTATGTACTCTTTCTTCAATTATTTTTTCCACTGGGTTTTTATGGAGTTTTAATGAGGCATATGCATCTCGCGGTGAAGAGTCCAAGGGGGAGTGTTAGGAAACCGGCCTCGTAGCCCTTATGGACTCTTCCTTATCTCTAGCAGAACCGCTATATATAGGAGGCAGGGGCTACCCCTTTGTACAGAGAAACAAGCAATAAAGAATAGCAGAGCAGTTCCTCCTCATATTGTGTCTCTCTCCCTCTCTCTCTGTTCTCCAGTTTAGATCTATTAGAGCATCTCCAGCAGAGCCCCTAAACCAGCCCCTAAACCTTAAAGTAGAGAGTGTAGTAAAAAAAAACAGATCCAGCAGGGCCCCAACTCAAGCCCCTAAAATTAGGGGGCCCCTAAATTTGTCTCCTCAGCCCCAATTCCCAGGGGGCCCCAACTCAAGCCCCTAAAATTAGGAGGCTCCTAAATTTGCCTCCTCAGCCCCAATTCGCACGGACATGAGTACAACCCTTATTATTGAAGATAGGGAAATACATGAGAGGCTTCGAAAATTTTATCATGTTTTGAAAATTTTAAATTTAAATTTGAAATATCATGTTTTTAAATTGTAAATGTTAATATGCTTATGTTTTATGTATTACAAATATTTTTGATTGAATTTTAGTGGTGTCAAATGAAGATTATACATAGCGGATATGTCAAAATAGGAGAAAAAGTAAAATAGGGGCTGAGATTTAGAAACATTCTTTGGACTTGTGTTCTGAAAACAGGGCCTCAAAAAATAGGGGGAGCCCCTAAATCCAAAATAGGGACCCTGTTTTAGGGGCTCTTGCTGGAGATGCTCTTAGGCAACCCTAGACTATTCGATAGCGAGGTTGTCTAACAATACGTTCTTCAAATCAGTGAGATAGAGCCGGAAGTATCGATCCAATTCCTAACAAACTAGACCGTGTAGGGGTGAAAACAGGACAGGAAATATCCGCCCGATCCGATCCCGAATCCGTTTAAAATCCGTACCGATGTTATCCGTATCCGTATCCGGAAAATCCGATGTAATATGGGTTAGGATATGGGAAGAACAATATCCGATCCGTATCCGAAAAATCTCATGTAATATGAGTTAGGATATGGGAAGAGCAATATCCGACCCGATATCCGGTAAATATCCGACCCGATATCCGGATAAAATCAGTTATTATTTGGTTCATTATTGGATAGATAGAGTAGTTATTTGATACTGGCACTAAAAAACACTACTTTGTTATTAAGCGTGAACTTCAACAAACAAATAGAGTGATGACATAATGCTTTTACCTAAATTGATTTGTTCAACTTATTTGATAAACTTCTTTTCTATTCAAATTCTTGGAATTAGTTGAGTCACTAAATTGAAGCATAGCAAACAAATCCGAGTAGTCCTCATTATGAGAGAAGTTCATCTTCAATTTGTCAGAATGTGACAATTCAACACTATTTAATATCTCCAGGAATTTATTCCGTAAGGTTAAGTTTGATGGAAGAGCTCCCCTTGTTCTTTGTTTTCTTTATATCTCGATCTCTCTCCTTGTATCCGACCCATGTGCACCTCTAACTATACTACTATCCTACGTTGAAATAATTATGACTTGGAGTTAATGTTGTAAGGTTAATGCTTCATTCTTTCTTTTATGTACACAATTATGTACTATACTACTATCCGATTATGATATCCGATCCCGACCCGAATCCGTTAGGTATCCGCTCCATATCCGAATCCCGAATAATCCGAATTCGTATCCGCATCCGGGACATCCGTATCCGACTCCGAATCTGGAAAAAAAATGTGGGTTAGGATACGGGACGAGCAATATCCGCCCGTATCCGACCCGGTTTCACCCCTAAGACCGTGCCATGCATTATGGATATACCTTTTTTCTAAGAGAAAAGATAAAGGATGATATAATCTATCTAGTAGCACCACACGGACGGTCGATGGCTTCTTCTTGCTACTCAAGAGAAAAACTACAGTAAATAAGGGTATGTTTGGATCCATTAGCATTAATAGTTTTTTTTTTTTTGAAAAGAAATTAGCATTAATAGTTAGCTGCTAAAATTAACTAAAGTAGATCTAAACAACCCAGCTAAAGCTCAGCTAATAGTTAGCCAACAAGCCAGCTAATAGCTATCTCATTAGCTGGTTCTCCCATGCTAATTCCAGCTAATAGATGGTTAAAAGACTAATTTGCCCCTCAACCGCATGCCCTTTTCCACTATGCTCGGCTTCACCCATTAGCTAATTAATGTAAGGGTACAATAGACATTTCTACTCACAACTAAGGGGGTGTTTGGCAGAGCTCCAGCTCCATCAAATTCATGGAGTTGGTGGAGCTAGGTATTCCTAGCTTCACCAAATTCGTGGAGCTGAAGCTGTGGGTATATTAAGAGTGTTTAGGTGGGTCATCTTGTTTATATTTTAAAATAAAATTATAAACTTAAATCACTTTATATTAATTTACAAGTTTCAGCTCTGAGGTGGAGCTGGAATTTGGAGCTCTGCCAAACAGGGTCTAAATTTTTAACCACCTTTTAGCTAGTACATCCAAACAGCCTCAGCTAATAGTTAGCCCCGCTAATAATTAGCGAACTAACTATTAGTGCTAATAGATCCAAACATATCTTAAGTGTGGTTAATTAGTCAAACGGTTAAACGGGGGACTAGCTCTATCTCCTGATGCCAGCTCAATCGGCAAGGCATGCGTTAACCGACTCCGATCTGAAACCCCCATCTGAGCCACTGCATGCCGGCCCCGTGGGACCCCCGCGCCCAAGCGGGGTGGATTAGCATGCAACAGATAAGTAGCGACTCCTGCTCGATCCATCGCGGCAACACCCTATATAAAGCGACGCCATTTTCTCCCGCAACCAACTCCCCGAATCCCCAATTGCTCTCGCCTCTCTCTCTCTCTCTCTCACTGCGTTTAGCCTCCGCCGCGCGTGCGTAGTCGAATCTCTCGTCCCCTCCGGCTCGTGCGTTCCCCACCTGCGCGCTGCGCGTGGCGAGCAAGATGATTTCCCCCGACGCGGCCCGCAACGTCGTCGGCATCATTGGCAATGTCATCTCCTTCGGTCTCTTCCTCTCCCCTGTGTAAGCCGCCGCCGCCGCCATCTTCCTCGCCCCTCTGGCTCTGGCTCTGGTTTTAGAAGGTGGTTGGTTAGGGTTTGGTTCCATCTTCTGACGATCGAGGAGGCGTGCGCTTGTGTGTGCAGGCCGACGTTCTGGCGGATCTGCAAGCGCAAGGACGTGGAGGAGTTCAGCCCGGACCCGTACCTGGCGACGCTGCTCAACTGCATGCTCTGGGTCTTCTACGGCCTCCCCATCGTCCACCCCAACAGCATCCTCGTCGTCACCATCAACGGAGTAGGGCTCGTCGTCGAGGCCTCTTACCTCATCATCTTCTTCCTCTACTCCACGAACAAGACGCGCGTACGTCCTGCCGTCCTTGATATATTCTTCCCCCGGCAGATCCCATTCTTAATCTCTTTTGTGCCACCAGTTTAATTAGTGGCAGTTTGATCTGTCCTGTCCATCCATATCTGATCTTACCGGCCGTGTCTCTGCGTTTGTGCGTGCAGTTGAGGATGCTCGGGTACCTGGGCTTGGAGGCGGCGTTCATGGTGGCCGTCGTGCTCGGCGTTCTCCTGGGCGCCCACACCCACAAGAAGCGCTCCATGATCGTCGGCATCCTCTGCGTCATCTTCGGCTCGGCGATGTACGCCTCCCCGCTCACCATCATGGTACGTACACACGCATCACCCACCGGTCCATCACTCTTGATCCACGATTAATATTAATCCCGATCTGTTTGTTGCGCCTCGTGGTGATTCCTTGCGTCTTCTTACTTTGCTATTGATTAATGCGTGGTAATGCATTGGCTAATCTCCCCGGTGCGGGCGATCAGGGTGCGTTGATTAGTTAATCACCCGCGGTTAGTCTGCATGGATCTGTTTCTGGGCCCACATGTCTGTCAGTGGTTATGCTAATTAATTAATACGGAGATATTTAGTAGTACAGTTGGGGAGAGATGTGTGCGTGCGTGCGTTTCCCTGTTAATTCGGTTGGCGGCGGCGGTGCTGTTTTTGGGGAAAGCGTGCTTGAATGATATCGTTAGTTTCGATCGTGTGCATGGTCACTTATTTACCGATGGGCCTGGCTGCCTTGGCAGCGAGTTGGATTTGTTTTGGTGATCAGGGGCTTCTACTGTTTAGATTAGATTGAGTTTTGTTCTTCTGGAACACCAAAGAACAAATTAGTTTCATCTCCAGGTTGGAATCACATTAAAATCTTGTTGCATGGTCAGACACAAAGGGGATCTGTTAAGGACGACTCATCGGGTGGTAGTTCAGGCGCTTCATTATCTATTAGCATACCTTAGTTGCTGTTTGTTTTGGAAGCACGGATGGGAAAGCCAATTTTGGAACAAGATCTAGCTCTAAAAGCTGCATCGATGGTCATGTTTTAACCATCGTGTCAAATCTGTTTTCCCCCTTCTTCCAATTACAATTAATCAACGTGCACCTTTTTGGGTCAAATTCCCATTGTGTTCGTGGCACACCCCCAAGCTCTTTAAGACCATGCCGTCCCATATGAATGTCGGAAAGGCTATTATCTCTACCAGAGCAGATACCGTAGCCGCCCTACGTGTTGTCTGCTTATTGATATGTGGTACTTGCATTCCATATAGGCAGCTGTTGTTGACTTGTTGTTGTTGTACACTGGGATTAGCCGACCAAACTTGTTGTGCTTTTAATTCTCACAGTGGCCTGCATCTGACAAAACGTGTACTGCTGATCAGATCACAAACGTGCACTGACAAAAATCTGTCAGGTGTGTGCTAGATTTCGAATGTCTGTTTGGTGGAGCTAGTATAGTAATATGTGTGTCCCTTACCTGTCTCTGCTAGCTTTTTGTGACCTTCCCTTATCACTCTGTGAAGGTGTCACGTTGAAACGGAAAAGGTACTGTACCTGCTACTGCTAGCACCTTCTCGTGGGTCATGTGGTCCAGGTCTAGAGACTTCACCGTTACCTGCTACTGTTAATAAGTGAATTTAGACTTGTTACCATCCCTAATGTATCAAAATTTACTTTAATTTATTATCCAGATGTATCAAAAAGTTGTTACATCTACTCTTTAAATTTTTTGTATCTCTTACTGTTTAAATGTAAATTTTGATATATATTAGCGGTTAAAAAGTCTCGTTTTACTTAATCAGTGACCTTATTATTACCTGTGTTCATGTAATAATACACATATGGTAGGTTGTTTTTGGAATGCACGAAGCGTTGCATAATTCATGTGCTTGACACCAACGAATGCTGTGCGTGCGTGCAGGGGAAGGTGATCAAGACCAAGAGCGTTGAGTACATGCCCTTCTTCCTGTCGCTGGTGAGCTTCCTCAACGGCATCTGCTGGACGTCCTACGCACTCATCCGCTTCGACGTCTACGTCACGGTCAGTCTAACAGCTAGTCCGTCTATCCATCCACTCCTTCGAGCTCGATTCGATCGCATTTGCCAGATTACAGGTTACAATTACAACCTGGTGAATCTCTAAACTGGCCGCATTGCATGCAGATCCCGAATGGCCTCGGGACGCTGTTCGGCGCCA
This sequence comes from Rhipidocladum racemiflorum, assembly GCA_036346355.1. Taxonomy (NCBI): domain Eukaryota; kingdom Viridiplantae; phylum Streptophyta; class Magnoliopsida; order Poales; family Poaceae; genus Rhipidocladum; species Rhipidocladum racemiflorum. The sequence continues at coordinate 3,240,960 of CM070569.1, read as the reverse complement.
TCCAGCTGATCCTGTACGCCTGCTACTACAAGTCGACCCCCAAGAAGGAGAAAAACGTCGAGCTGCCCACCGTCGTCTCCAGCAACACCGCCGGCGGCGGCAACGTCTCCGTCACGGTGGAGCGATAAGCAGCGTCCTCGGTCGGCCGCCTTACGTCAAATCCCAAGCCGGCCGGCGAGATTTTACCCCTAGTTTTTACGTACCCTCCATATCCAGTAGTAGTCTCCTCCTTCCGGATGTTTCTAGTAGTCGTGGTAGCTTTCAGCTCTGAGTGTCTTTGTTTCGTTTTTATATAGCTCATGCATGCATCTAATTATCCCATAAGTTTGACGAGATATTGACACTATCTCACGTTAATATATAGGGACCATGCTTGTTGCGATTCAGAATTGTCGTTGATGTATTTGCAGCTATTCTATTAATTTCTTCGTGCTGGTTAGTGTGGTGATGATGGCTTTGTTGATTCTCGCGGTGTTTGCTAATAGTTTTTTCGGCCGATCGAGACCGCGACCTCTCGATCTTCGGCTTGCAAGATGGTGCGGGCCAAAATGAGACTCTGACCTACTTCTTTGTTGGGTTGGCATGTTGGTTGGCCCATGCTGAAAAGATAGCGATTCCTGCCTGGCTGATTTCCTCTTTTGCTGTAACGCTGCCATGATACAACATGCGGCTGTATCATGTAGAATAGTAGTAGGATTAGTCCAATATTATTTGCAATCGTTAAGTTGGACAAGGAAGACCGGTTGCAATCGATCGAAAGGGAGAGGCATGTTGTTATACTCCACTTCGTTAATGTGAAGGCTCATGTAGAATAGTAGTAGGATTAGTCCAATATTATTTGCATTCTGTTGGGTCCAAACATAGCACTTCCGGAATAACCCTTTTACGCGAAGAGAGGGCGAAAGTTAAGCAAGGATGAAAGTGTAAGGGGGGTGACGACAGTGTAAACAGGTTGGGCTGGGTATTGAGCGAATTTGGACCAAGGTTTTACATATGGTAGCATAGTAGTATATGTGTCAGTGGTTCTAGGCATTTGCCGTGTATATGGTGTACTATCAAGGGCGTCAGCCCTTAACGAGGGTGAGTATAGCACCAGGCTTGTTAATGTGAAAGCCATGTGGCCTATCACTGTCCCGGCCCATGTGGCTCATGTGGAACAATGGTGGGTTCAGTCCCATATTGATTGCATAAAGTGAGTAGTAGTAGTATATAATACCTGTTGGGTCCAAATATAGCATATCTAGGTTAACCCTTTTACATGAAGCAAGGATGAAAGTGTGGGGGCTTCGGCCTTAGAACAGTAATTCGGGTCATTACTGCTGTGTTGGATTGGGAATTAATGCAACACGTATGGCTTCCAATCACTTATCCAAAACCGTATCCGGATTGATGCCAATCAGTCGGCCATTCACACGTATCACGTGCTCACGTGCCAACTGGTTTATTCCAATTCAAGCTTCCTGCAAATATGTGTTTGGTGCTAGTTCTCTGGATCAGTAGCCTAGCACCCACATACTTTCTCAAATGGGACGCATCAGTTCACATACACAACTGTAATGGACATATATATAAAAGGGATAGAAATATTAGAAGTGGTTTAACCTTACAATCCAGACCGACCGGCCAAATACAACGCAAAAGAAATCCAGAAGCAGCGGCACTAAACAACAAATACAGCAGCGATCGCGGTGTGCCATCCAAACCCAAAGGTAACCGACTGGTATGAAGACCCAGCTAGCCGTCAAACGCTTCGTCGGGACCCGATTCGTAGAACTCGCCATCAGGGTCACTTTCATCTTCTCCTGCACCTTCTTCTACTCACGTTTTCAATTTAGAGCAAACTGTGAGTACACATATGTACTCGCAAGACTTTAGTGTATGCAAGTACAATAGAATGCAGGTTATGCCAATGAAATAGGTTTCTACACTAATTATGATTTGCATGAAGCCAAATTATTTGCAGGAGATTACTATATTCAAAGTATTTCGAAATTTACAAGAGCAATTGGTAAAGAAAGTAATTGCAATAAGTATTTCATAAAGCCCATAATCATATTCCATCCGATAGATTACCACATCCATCCATCAAGCCAAACTCATCAGATCATCACACAGATGATTGGATTCATCATTTCATTGGCCATCCAATCGATCCATCCGTTTCGCATATCCATTTTTCCATACCATTTGCCATTCCAAAACCAAACCATTTCACATCACCTCCCACCATGCCATTCCATTCCACCAACCCATTTTCCCCCAAAACCAAACCATTATCCCAAGATCATTTTCGTAAAACCCAAACCAAAAATCTATACTTGACGATATTTTCTAAGCTGCTCTTGACCATGAGCATGGCTAATCGATTAGATTTATTCTCTGTAGAGATTGCACACTTTACCCACATGACATATTCTAGCCATCATGTCAACCATGCCACGCGATAATCATAGTATCAGTTTAGCTAGACTGTGACGAAACATTTCCACTTGCCAGCGTTTAACCTTGCACTAGCTCCAGCGATGTGCGTCCCTTGCTACGAGTGGGAGTACAGCTCATACACACAGTACTCACGATGGTTCACACCCCCATCGCGCTCTCCCAGACCGGGTGAAAGTACAGCCCGTACACACAGTACTCACGATGGTTCACACCCCATCGCGCTCTTCCGATACCGCTCACAGACAGTTCCGACGATGGTTTGCACCCCATCGTATCCTTTACTCCATAGTGAGGCATACATCGTTGTATTGGAATATTCTGACCCCGACGCCTCAATGAGGAAGTACCTAGAACAACACCGTTTACCCGGAGTGTCTATACTACTTCAGCCTACCAGAATGCAAGGTTAAACTCCAACTCTTGTACTAGGTTAAGGCTATCCCATACTAGCACATGTGGTTGCACGTTGTGACTTAGTTGATAACATCAAGTTCGGTCCTTAGGGTGACTCAGGCGAGACCTCCACTTGTCCGCCTGGTCTAAAACCCACCTTTTATTTTTTACTTTCCATTTTTACCAAAATAGCCAATTTCAGCTGAAACAACCATTTTTAATAAAAATTACCGTTCCAAAACCCAGTTGTATCCAAAGGGATTTTGATTGATTTGTAACACCGATCAAACAATTCTGCTCTACTGCAGAACTAAACATATGCAGGTACTATTCAGATATATTCCATTCGATATTTAACATAATGTCTAACCCTAACCTAGGGTTCAACCAGGTTCACTTGTCAAAATTATTAAGGAAATACGTCAATCTTGGTTACAATTACCAATTTCCTGCAGCATAGCAAATTACTGAAATTACATGCATGCATAATAATTTGATAAATCAAAATAGACTTTGCAATTATAGGATCAATATGATCAAAGGGGGTGCTTGCATGTTTGCTCTTCGTTGAATATGTCCTCGGGGACGTAGTCGGGATCCTCATCAATGGCCTCCGACGCATTAACATCTACATGATCGTACGACAAAAGAAATGGCAAAAAGAATAAATAAGAATGAATCAAACATGGCAAATAAGATACAAATACAAAAACAAAGAAAATCAAGAAAGCGAGGGAAAAACTAGACAAAAAGAAACTTGGACCCAACCCTGAGCCCAACAGTACCGGCATCGGATGCCCGGTAGTGCCGCCCGGCCCGACAGTACTGACCCCCAGGTCCGGTAGTGCCAGAGGCCGAAGGGGTGCTTTCTTAAAAATAACTACCATCGTTGTATTCACGATACTACCGCTCGAGCGGCAGTACCGGGCCTATAACGTCAATAGTGCCGGCCTTCCAACGAATTTAGGGTTTGCTAATTTGGGTTTTTGCGCAAACGAAGTCAAAACTTTGAAACGACCGCATGGTTAGGTTCCTAGTGACGCTAGGGACCCATTCACGCGGGTCTTGCCAAGTTTTGGGTTCATTTAACCTAATTTCTCCCCTTTTGCACAAAAAACCCTAATTTCTGCTAGATTTCGATTTTTGCCCCGAATTAAGTCCAAACTTGATTCTCTTTGCGAGAATCGAACTCTAGCGGCATCAGATATATTCTAGAGTCATTTTCTTGACTTTTAGAGCTAGGGTTTCCAAGGGAAACTCCAAAACCCACGAAAATGATTTTTAAGCAAATAAATCAACAAGAGACTAATTAGGATTTTCGGATCAATTCCTTCACACTAACTAATCCTCTTGAGTTTAACCTAGGTTTAGGAACTTAGCCAACCAAAGATTGGCCTCACTAACTAGGTTTTCTAAGATTAAACTAAAAGATTGAGAAGGAGAGAAAAAGGAAGAACTAGGGTTTATAGCTCAAAACTAAATGGATTGATCTAGGGTTTGATTCTACCCACCTTGGAGCTTGCCTAGGGCTTAAGGGAGCTGCTCCGCACCTTGCTTTGCCTTCTCCTTGCACCTCTTTAGCTTAGATCAACCGGAGAAGAGGAGGGAGAAAGGGAACTCGGGAGTGAGAGGGAGAGGGAGAGCGAGAGAGAGAGAGAGCTAGGGAGTGAGGGAGAGCACAGGAGTAAGAGGGAGAGGGCTGGGGCTTAAGAGGGTGATGGGAGAAACCTCTGGAACCGGCAGGCCGGGCAGGTCGGGCAGCGGTGTGGGCATCATTGCCCTGACCTGGCTGCTCAGCCGAAACTATCGCTCCAAGGGGGTAGTAGTGCCACTGGTCCAACAGTACCGGCCTCTAGCCGGCGGTATTGCTGCTCTAGCTGCAATTTCGCTGATTTCTTCGTGAAATCGCTTCGAAGCTTGGGATTTCTCTTGGAAAGTTCTTGGGATAGACTTTGGAAATCCAAGGGAAGGCTCTAGAATTTAGGTTACTAAGGATTTCTAACGCATTCTCAAGTTAGGGTTTCAGGCTACAATCGATCGAAATAGTTTGAGCAATTGAGCCCTGATGCGACCCACTCCAAATTAAGAACCAAATGAACGGCAAAACAGGATTAAGCACTTAATTAACTATTTACAAATTACAGGGCGTTACAATCCTACCCCTCTTACAATAATCTCGCCCTTGAGATTACTAGGGCTCGGAAGGATGGAAACTCGAATCGGAGATAATCTTCTCGCTCCCAGGTGGGTTCTTCTTTAGTGTGATTGCTCCACTGAATTCTGAGCATCTTGACGACATGATTGCAGGTATGGTGCTCAACTTCGTCAAGAATGCGGATCGGGTGCTCGCAGTAAGTCAAATCAGGTTGAAGATTGATCGTGTCCAGGGGAGTGAGCTCAGCAAGAACTCGAGGACACTTCTTCAACTGGGACACATGGAATACATCATGCACGTCCGAAAGCTGAGGTGGAAGCTTCAGCTGATAAGCTACTTCACCTCTTTTCGTAAGGATGTGATACAGACCGATATATCACGGTGCCAACTTTCCGCGAACCTAGAATCGTCGAGTGCCATGTAACGGCGAGACCTTGAGATAGACAAAATCGTCTACTTCAAAACTCAGCTCACGACGACGATTGTCGGCATTGCCCTTTTGCCTAGACTGAGCTTCTTTCAGCCGATCCCGGATCAAATTAACGTGATCCTCTGCTTCCTAAATCACTGAGGGTCCAAAGAATTGCCTTTCGCTAACTTTGGACCAGAACAGAGGTGTTCGGCACTTCCTCCTGTAAAGTGCTTCGAACGGGGACATTTGGAGGCTTGCCAGAAAGCTGTTGTTGTAGGAAAATTCGGCGAAAGCCAAACACTTCTCCCACTTCGTGCTGTAAGACAGCATGCAAGCTCTCAGCATATCTTACAGGACTTGATTCATCCTCTCGGTTTGCCCATCCGTCTAGGGATGATAAGCTGTGCTGAAGAACAGTTTAGTTCCGAGAAGTTCATGCAGATTCTTCCAGAAACCGCGAAGTGAATTGAGATCCACGGTGAGACACAATGACCTTAGGAATTCCATGCAGACGGAAAATATGGTTCAAGTAGAGCTCTGCAAGCTTGACTCCATTGTAAGTTACATGTACCGGAATGAAGTGAGCCACTTTCGTCAACCGATCAACAATCACCCATATAGAGTCATAGCCATTCGATGTTCTTAGTAGGCCAGTGATGAAGTCCATACCAACTTCGTCCCACTTTCACTCAGGGATTTTCAAGGGTTGGAGCATTCCTGCAGGTCACTGGTGCTCCGCTTTCACATGCTGGAACACGTCGCAAATGGCGACGTACGCAGCAATATCCCTTTTCATACCAGGCCACCAAAACTTCTCTCGGAGATCCTGGTACATCTTGGTACTCCCGGGGTGGATCGATAGTGGAGTTTCATAGGCTTCCTTCACGATCATTTGTTTGATTTCTTGATCATCTGGAACATACACTTGTTGCCCACGCATCAGATGTTATACCGATTTAGTTCTAAAAATAGTACACTCTAGTACCGATCTATACCAGCGTACCGTTTTAGATTTAATATAATAGTATATATTTATAAGTATATACATGTTTAATTATATGCACACCAAAGTTCACTCCAAACACATATATAGTAGTACTATCAAATATAACATATAGTTCAATAGACCATATTATCAATTGTACCGGTATTGATCAGTATCAGACTGATATGACCGGTATTGACCGGCATAGGACCAGTATAACTGGTATTGAGGCCGGTACGGTACATAGAGCTACTTCGTACCTGTTTAGGTGTCGAAACGCATGGTACGTACCAGCCATACCGGTATTGATAACTATGGTCCAATCTACAACTATAAGGCTACAAGATTCTCTCAAAGTAAAAAGAAATAGAAAAAGAAACCCAATCCCAGGTTCAAAATCTCGCTGAGATTTCGGAAATCTCAATCGAAATTTTGGATTTTGGTCAGGGCTGAGATTCCCAATCTTGGCAGGATAAAAAAATTGAAAAATTTTAAATTGCCACAATGATTTCGTTGAATTTCGGCAAGATTTCAGTCAATTTTGCCGAGATTTTAGCTCTTTGAACTGAGATGATCATAAATTCGATTGGTTTTCATGTTTTTTGGACTGAATTTCGCACCAATTTTTATAGAGAATTGTAATGCCTTTTATGAGGAGTACATGTGAAAAATTTGCAAAACAAATACATATACAAATTATGTAAGTAACAATTTTACATCTGACCAACTCTTCACCAGGCAGCAGCATACACGTGGCTGTAACACATTTACATCTGCATCTGCTTCTTTCTTTGGTGACCTAATTTGATGCGGTGCCTGAGAGCTAGCTTGTGGTTATCTAGTTCTGCATGTTACTGCCTGATCATGCGAAGCTTTTTTTTTGGTGCATTACAAATTTACAATGTGTGACCATGATTGCTGCATTTGCATGATCTCTCTCTATTTTTAATTACTCTGTGGTGGCGAGTGGTATACATACCATTGCCCATGATCACATGATCGAGTATCATGACCACTCTCGACTCCAAATGTACAAGCAGCAAGTTGGCAACATGCATGCTTTGGTGACGGTTAGGCAGGAGTTAGGCTCACGGATATGAACTTGCAACGACGCTCTGAATCAAGTCTGAGGCGCCGCGCGGACCCGAAAACTGAAGGCGACGGACGGAGACCGCCACCGGTGTTGCCGGCGGCACATGGCACGATCCGTGCTCAGAAATTCATCGGTCTCACTCCATCTCACTTAAAGGGATAATCATATATATGATAGCAAAGCCAAACTGCACGATAGGCCTTCGGCATTTGTGCTCTGGGAGAGCTTCAAGGTCTAGGACACCTTCGAAGAAGGTCTCGACTTGATGCTACGATCGAGAAGCCTTGGCTTGAGCAAGCCTCTGCGGAATTTAGCTCATGATGAGATACGAGGAAGGAGTATGCTCAGATGCTGGAGTTCAAGGAGTTCTACCACACGTGCAAATGTAGATACTTTTATTGACTTCGGCCGAAATTTCGGTTTTACCGCTTTAAAAGTACCAAATTTAAAATTTGATTTTTGAATTTCGACTGAAATTTCAAAATCTCGTCGAAATATTGAATTTCGACCACCTCTGAGACAAGATCCGAAAACAAAATTTGTAATCTTGCCCAATCCTCAACAGTCCATCCCACTAGGCACACACCGGGCACGTACGTTCGTCGCGCTCCTCCGCGACGGCCACGAGTCCGGCGGCGGTGGCGGAGACGGCCTCCGCGGACCTGTCTGTGCAGTAGGCTACGCCGCGCCTAGACGAGAGGTATTTGCTGTGTAGTCTCGTTGCCCTGCCTTCGGGTTTATTATATACCCGAAGATTCGGCGATTCTTAGCTTCGTGCAGTTAGGTCTAGATGCATATCTTACCTCGCATGCGGTTCTTTTTTTTGCATTCAACGGTCCCTGATACACGTAGGGCGTCATTTGCATTGTCTCAGGGTGTTTGGTGGGAATGCGGGCGAGGCGTTTGTGGAAGAGCAGAACTATTGGACGGGTATAATTGGAAACTTATGAAACTTGTGAAACTCGTGATCGGTTTTATGTGTTCCAGTGTTTAGTTTCATGAGTTTTAGGTTTCATCAGTTTTTAGTGTTATGTTTTATGAGTTTCAGTGTAAAAAATCACAAGTTTCATGTGTTTCATTGCTATACCGTTTAGACGGTATACCGTCCGATAGTTTTTCTGTTTGTGGAAATGCCTGAATGAGATGCTGTTGTGGTTTTATATGGGTCCTGGGATTATTCTGTAATGCGCTGCTAATGTAGGAGCAAGGTTAATGTGTAATATTAGCTTTCTATCTGTCATCTTGAATGACTTCTGACGGTGAGTTGATCAGTGATTGGTGCCAAAAACAGTTTTACCAAAGTAATATTCAACAGAATGAACCCCCGCTTCCGTGGAGTCTACATTTGGCCCAGCAATACATTTTGGTGTGGGATGCTTCTTTGGATTATCTGAGAAGAGAGTTTGTGGTAGTCCATAGGAAAAGCTTATGAGCAATTCGATTAATTTTTTATGCTTGTCCTTGGAAGGTTATATATTACGGATCGACTTAGCATGATATATGTTCCGTTCGTTTCAGCTTATGAACAGTTTCTGCTTAAAATAAAAATGGATTGTTTGCCGAACGGTAGGATTGTGAACAGTTTCTCCCACAATTAAAATCGCCAACACAACGTAAAATCAGAAGTCGGCATTTTCCCGATTCTCCCGCATCCTCGCGACCTCCTGTCCTCCTCCCCCTCGCTCCCTCCGCCCGCCCAAGCTCATCCGCGCTACCGTCCTCTGCCCAATGCCCCACCGTCCTTCGTTCGCCCGCCGCCCATCCGAGCTCCTCCGCCGCCGCCCCGCCGTCCTCCGCCCGACACCCCATCCGCCGTCGGGCCCTCCGCTTGAGCTCCTCCTCCGCCCGAGCTCCTCCACTCGCCGCTAGCCCCTCAGCCCGAGCTCTTGTGCTTCTGCTTAAAGCCGGCCCATCAACAATCAGATTCTCGAGCGGATTGCCGAATGACTAGATTCTCTAGCCAGCAGATTCTTTAGACAACCGCTTCTCCAGACAGCTGGCTATAATCCAGAATCTGCACAATCGCATACTGTCCCGAACTGGGCCATAGTGTCTTGAGAGCTAGTTAGTAGTTAGATGTGCACATTGCTATGGACGTTGTGGATAGTATGCTCAAAGCACTGCACCCAAATTCAACACTTGTTGGTAGGAACATAGATAACATGGAAATGTAATTGCGTTACCAACACTGCACAAGCTCTAATCATCTGGTATTCTGTCACTGTGTAATGACAATCATAGACATAATCTTTGTGACATGGTCGTTGGGTATGGTGGATTCTGCTCAAGAAAAATACACTTATATTGTTGTTTACTTGCTAGTCAAGTTTTATAGAGATGCAAATGCTTTTGTCTTTCCCAATTTGCTTCTATGACAGCTGGTTATGTTATTGTCAATAGCAATCACCTAGGAATTTATGATCTGTAGAAGCGATCTAAGACACTGAAACTTTTGCTGACGGCTGCAGATGACTTTTAGTACTTCTACTGAGTGCAGTTTTTTTATCAACTGTCACTGTGTAGAATTTTGTTTGTCTCTAACTGATTTTCTTTTTGCTAACACCAGCGTCAAGTTGCTGTGAGATTGATGCTTTTTATCAGTGTAAGGAGATTTTAAAGATCTAGAAGTTTTGGGTATGGTGCCCTATGCTGGATTCTACTACTTCACTACCCTCATGACCTATGCTTACACAAGCAACATGTATTCCACTGCTAATTTACCTTTTGTTCGAGCTTATGGCAGGGTGTGTTTGGTTGATGGGACGGGGTTGAATAGGATGTGATGTTCCTGTACCATTTGTGTCGACGTTTGTTGTCGGCAATAATGAATACGGGGCTATTGTAACACCCCAAAATTTTGCTTTTCCTAAATCTATGTGTGATTTGGCACTTTGGTGAATTTTTGGAATTTTCTGGAATTTATTTGGATTTATTTGGAATTTATTTGAATTTATTCCATTTTGAAATAATTAAAGAATTAAACTTTGCAAATAAAATTTTGTTGGAAATATTTTATTTGAGTCCCAAATACCCTAAAATATTTTCCAGAATTTTTTTGGAATTTTTCTGAGTCTTTTGCTATTTTTGATGAATTAAATGAATTTCTGGAAATTATTTTTTAATTATTAAATCGCTGGAAATTGAGTTGGGTCAAGTACTATTCATCAGGACCGAGTGGAACCGTCGGACTCGAGTCCGACCGGCCGAGCATTCGCCCGCGACTTGACCCAACCGTCGAACCCCGGATCGGATCCGAAGCGGTTGGATCAAGATCCAGCGGTCGGGATCAATCGCGCTAAACGCGGCCACGCCGAACCAATCTCGCCGTCGATCGCGCCCACGTGGATGGCCCGCGTGCGTCCGTCATCTCGTGTGTTGAGCGGACTCGCCCGAATCATCTGCATCGCTCCGCCACGAATTCGCGAGGATCTCGGCGTTGGCCGACATTTAATGCCGGGACACGCGCCAGGTTCGCCCTTGTCTCGTCGTCGTTGCCCCAGCGCCCTAGCCCTAGCCGCCGTCGGACTTCGCTATTGCTCGCCGTGGTTGGAGAAGCCTCGCCACGGTCCTTGCCTCGCAAATCCCATGCCGTCGCCGTCTTCGCCGAAAGTTGGAGCCGATTAAGTCCTCAAGCCAAAACGCACCGTCGGTACCTCCCACTCGCGGAGAGGCCGGCGCGCCGTCGGGCTCGTCGTCGTTCGTCTCCGGTGGCCTGCTCCGCCGATGTCGCCATCGCCGTCCATAAGCACGTGAGCCGTTGGATCTTCATCGCGCGGCCCAAGATCACGCCACGTTACCTACGGTGAGATCTCGTCAAAATCTCAAGATTCAATCTTGGCCAGATTGGATCTAGATCCAACGGTCGAGATCAAACGCGTTAACCCAACGCGTGAGACCCAGATCCAATGCGGGCGTTGAATTTCAAATCAACGGCGAGATTGCGCCACGTGTCGGGAAGCCTCGCGTGGTGGCCACGTCGCGCGTCGAATGACGCCGACAGCCGGGCCAGCGTGTCGGCGTGACCAAACCGCACCATGGCGTCATCGCCGACGTCATGGCGTCGCCGCATGTCGGCCAGCCCGGTATCGGTAGCGCCGTCGACAATGACGTCCGCGGTGGGTCCCACTGTCGACCGTGAGGCCGAGTCTGACGTCGGCAATGGCGTCACCGAGTGGTCCCACATGTCGGTGACCGTGGAGTGGGCCGAGTCCACTTAGACCTGAAGCGGCGTGGGCCAGGAGTCCATGGACCGGTGGCGTCAGCCAACCAATCAGAGGCTGCCACGTGTCCAGCTGACGCAATAATTAATTTCAAAAAAGAAAATGATTTATTAATTCGAAATAATGATTTGATTTTGATTCAAACTTCAAAGCGCTTATAACTTTATGTTTCAACTCCGATTTGAGTGATTCAAATTTCTAAATTTGTATAAAATTGAGATCTACCTAATTATGAATTTTATTTTAATTTTGGACTAAAGTTTTCCTCTGTAATATTATTTAATGGATTATTTAAACTTCAAAATGCTATAACTTTTGCATTTTAACTCCAAATTTGACGATTCGGTTCTAAAATTCATAAAATTTTGTTCTCTCTGTTTATGGATTTTATTTGGATGTTTGGACACTTTTTGCCTATTGTTTATTTGTGTATTGCTATTTGCACGCTTCTGATGAGCGTTGAAGTCTTGGGAAGGATTCGAAGGAGAAGTATTGACTCAGGATCCAACTCAAGACCAAGAACAAGTACTTTTTGAAGGCAAGTTGTGCTTTGACCATGTTGATCCTATTTTGAAACTTATTTTGATTCAAATTATTGCATGCTAGTTCAATTAGAAAATACTTTATTTAAATATGGGGAATTAGATAAATGCCAAATTGCTGTATGACACCTTGATTACTTAAGTATGTGCCATGACCCCTTGTCACCCTAGTTGTGGTTTACTAGTTGGACATTATTAAATTGCCAACATGGGAAATTAGATCGTTGTAGTATACTGCTTAGACCTGCTACGTGCTCATGACATGATTTTGGACAATCAAATGTTAACATTGACTTAATGATATATTGAACACTGTTTTAAAAGGTATCATGTGATGTTGATGGCACGTGGTGCATGGTAATCAAGCTGGGGTTTTGATAAATAGATTTTGACCGAGGGCATGTGGCAGGAATGATCAGGTGGGCCGGTTGTAGCCTTTGGGGATGTTGATTTGGTTCTTCGGGTAGTCTTGCCACAGTCACCCCTAAGGACTTCACCTTGCAAGCCTTTGAAGCCCGGGTCTAACGTGCAACCACATGTGCCGTGAATGGACGGACCTAGTTGATTAAGTTGCTAATAACGTACTGTGGGACCTCGGGAAGTCAACTACACCCCTTTGTGTAAGTTGTATGCGGGAGGCGTGCGGCCGAGGCCAGTGTACCCATCTATGGTTGGTTGGCCTAAACTTCGCCTTAGCTAAGGAAGGGTTAGTGTGCAACAACTGAGGACCACTTGTATTGTTAGGAAGTTTCCGAAGAAGACTTTGTTACGGAACTTCGCCTTTGTGGTGTTTGACTGTATCTTGTGGGTAAAGTGCATAACCTCTGTGAGTGTAGAATCTATTCGAATAAGCCGTGTCGCGGTATTGGACATCGCTTGGGAATTATCCAAGGGTTAGATTTTCTCAAAAATAACTTGGATTTGAAAGGTTGGGTTTGGTTAAATAATGATGTTGATGGAAATGTGGATTAGGATGGGAAAGATGTTTATTAAACTCCTTGAAAAGTTATCTATGCTTTACTTGTTTCTCACGCTTTGAATCTACTTATGATACTTGTTAAATGTCAAGTTTCTTTATAAAAATACTCTTGAGCCACTCCTTTGTATTAAGCCATGCATGTAGTATATTAGCTGCGATTCTCGCATGACTTGCGAGTACCAAGTACTCACCCTTGCCACAATACAACACCAGGTTGAAGAGGAGACAACACCGGCTTTAGAGGAGGAGCTCCACGAGGAACCGCTTCTACTTAGGGAGGCGAGCGGCTCGGTTACTGTGGTATATTGGATGGCGCCACGAAGTTATCTTATTTTTCCGCTATTATTTCTCTCTTAATAAGTTTTACTGCGGCGTATATTTGTAACTTGGCCATAAGGTCAAGCAAACTAGTTGGTTATCTAAATAAAGTACTTTATTAGTATCGAATGGTATGATTGTGATATTTACCGATGTTAAGACTGTGTGCACTAGCGCGTTCCTGGACTAGTGCTGAATACACAGAGGGTCTGGATTTGCAGATTCGGGGTCCCGACAGCTATGCGCTGGATCCAAATTCGATGCAAACACAAGACAAGGGTTTATACAGGTTCGGACCCTCAGCGGTGGAGGTAACACCTTAATCTTGTGCTCTGGAATTATGTGTAGCCTGATTTATCTATCTCCTCTCTCTAGGGCCTCCCGCCCCCCTTATATAGGAAAAGGGCGGAAGAGTCCGAGTCGGTTACATGGTAAAATCCTGGTCAGTTACAGGGTGGGGACTCTATCTTTGATCTTTTCTGATAGATATGCTATCCTCTGGGATTATGATCATATCTTTCTTAACAAGAGTCGAACTACCATCTTTCGCCCTTCCATATTGGGTACAGTGATGATGGTCTGGATGGTGCCGGACCTTACGTAGCTGGTTCGCCCCGTCTCCTTTTGGTTGGTCCTTGCGACCCGCCATGTAGATACCCGGGGTCCATGTACTCCACAATTTGATTCTATTATTTTGGGTGAATAGGATGGTTCGGCATCTAGAGGGAATATTCCTCAAATTTGTATTACTTGATTCAAGATGGGATGGTTCTATTCAAACTGTTAGGAAACTCGGCCTTGTGGCCCATCTGGACTTTCCCTTATCTCTAAGCAGAACCGCTATATATAGGAGGCAGGGGGTCACCCTATTGTACACAAGCATACAGAATAATAAAGCAGACCCGTTCCTCCTCATATTGTGTCTCTCGCCCTCTCTCTCTCTGTTCTCCACTTTAGATCTATTAGGCAACCCCGGACTATTCGATAGCGAGGTTATCTAACACGTTATTAGCATGAAGCTCTACCCGGAGAAAGATTGAAAGGTGAGAAAGGTGAGAAGCGCGGGATTGATCTAATCTCGCATGAACATTTGCATGCATCTAATCTACCGTGGCGCGAAGCTACGAGTTTGCAATCATCCTTTTGTTTTCAGTACACGGTATGAATGCATCTACTGTACATTGAAGCTACGGTACAAAGAATACAGCATGGCATGAAGCCATTGCAGATCTAGCACGAAGCTACAGAGCAATCTAGACGTAGCATGAAGCTACCGTCCAGAGAAACAACAGTACGGATTGAAGTTGTTGCTGCCGTTTTTGGCACGAAGCCACGACCACAGCATGAGAAGCCGGCCAGCCGAGCGGTACCCGTGATGGCTCGCAGCCAAGCTTGTGTGGAGCTGACCATCGAAGCGCTCGCCGGCCGCCACTACCAACCCCATCGTGAAGTCACGCCCGCGATCGCCGCTGCGTTGACCGCGCCAGCGACACCGGCCAGAAGCCCGCTGCTTAGCGGCGCCGCCGCTCCCGACCAGTGTCCGGCCGATACGCGGCCGGCACCGTCGCGCCGCTGAGCACCGGCCACCTACCGCGTCGTGAACCTGATCGCCGCACCGGCTATTTTTCCGGCCGCCTGGCACTACGCCCTGCGGACGTCGCCTAGTCCCGCGCGTTCCGGTCAGCAATCAGGACACGAAGTCCATATGAAGATGGACTTGAAGTCCATTCAATAGCAATGAAGTCCGATCGGGCTCGAAAGTTTTTCAACCAGATTGGATCGGCATGGCGCACGGGGAAGGGGGAAATTACCCCCTTGCCCCCGGCTTTATTTATCTATTGCGTTTTCTGTTTTCTTTCCGAAAATGATTATAAATTCAGAAAATCAATTAGAAAATCCAGAAAAATATCTAGAAAGATTCAGAAAATTAATTGGCTCTGTTTTTAATTTATCTTAGCCTTATTTTCTGCATTTATGAATATTTGCATGTATCATTTACTTTGTTTAGATTACTGGAAGTTCATGAGAATTTAATTTTTCGCATTTTATGAATTATGCAACCACATTGCATTAGATTACACGCAGTAATCTAATTATGGAATCTTGTAAAATGCAGATGTCTGGCATTGTGAACCGTGAGTTTTAAGAATTGGCCCAACACGGTCAAAACTACCTCACTTGGGCATCCGATGTGAAGATCGTACTCGGCGGCAAGAAGCTCCGAGCTGCCATCGGCTTAGGGTCCTGGAAGGACGCACCACCTACTGCCGAGCAGAATGATCAAGCATTGCACTTCATCAGATACCATCTCTCAGCCACCCTGAAGAATGAATACATGGCTGTAGAAAGTGCAATCGAGCTATGGACTGCACTCCAGAAGCGGTTCGAAAAGCTCAAGTACACAATCTTGCCTCAAGCACAGCAAGATTGGGTTCGCCTGAGGTTTGCAGACTACAGAACAGTGGCCGAGTACAATTCTGCCTTGCACAGAATTTGTACCAATCTCTCCCTATGTGGCAAGAAGATCACTGATGAGAAGAAGATTGAGAAAACTCTTTCCACTTTTCACCCCAATGCTATCCAGAGTGCCCGTAGCTATCGTCAGGACGCATACAAGGAGTATAGCGAACTGATTGATGTTATGCAAGTTGCGGAATTACAAGATGAAGTTCTCCGAAAGAACTTCGTCTCACAGCCACCTGGAAGGGGCATTGTACCAGAAATCAATGCCAACAGCTATAAGGTGAAAAAGCCCACCCACATGAAGTGGGTCAAGAAGGGTGGAAAAGAGAAACATCAGGCCAAAGGAAAGTCCATAGCCCAAAAGAAGAAGGATGACAAGGAAAAGCCGCAGGGCAAGCCGTATGGACAGCAGAACCAAACGTGCTTCAAATGCGGTACTTGGGGGCATTGGTCAAAAATATGCCGAGATTCAAGGAAGTGATCAATGCATATCAGGCCAAGAAGAAGGCCAAAGGAAATGCACCGGCAGAGACACATTTTGCCGAAGTAGGCAATGATGATGTCATGGAAGTTGACACCCCACATGCTTCATCCTTGCAGCCCGGCCTAGACATCGATGATGCAGCCAAGCTCTTGGCTAATGAAGAAAACACTTCTGTGAATGACATAGAAGCAGAAGTGAATGCATACTTTACAGATTCCGTTTAGTGCATGAATAGCATTGTTAGCACTTTCTTTTAGACTGTGGTTGATTAGTTAATATTGAATAATTGTAAGCTCTCGAAGAGCATACTTTTACTTTCTCATGAATAAGAATTGCAATTTATTCTTTATTCCAGTATTCTTTACTTGCAAGCAATGTTTGAATTACTTTGTCACTGTCTGATTAGAATTATATTTCTTTTCATCTAGAAATCATGTAGCGCCCAATTGAGGAAATATGCATTGTTGATAGTGGCACAAATACCATCTTAAGAGAGTCGAAATACTTCCAGACGATCACGAAGAACGCTGGAAGGATTACGACAATCGCAGGAAGCGATACACATATAATAGGCTCAGGAAGAACCACAATTATATTGCCAATGGGTACAACTTTGGTAATTGAAGAAGCCCTCTTGTACCCTGAATCAACACGCACTCTCTTAAGTTTTAAGGATATCCGCGCCAATGGATTTCACGTAGAAACCAATGAAAAAAATGGCAAAGAACACTTGTGCATTGTGAAGCACGCGGAATATGGAAAGATGGTACTAGAAAAATGTCCCTCATATGAATCTGGGTTGTACTACACGAAAATCAATGCACACGCAGTGTATACTTCTTTGAAGACTGTCTTTAGAAGCTCTGAATTATTTTCTTTATGGCATTGTAGATTAGGTCATCCTGGTCTTAGATTGATGAGAAATATAATTAACAACTCACAAGGTCATGTTATTAATGTTAAAATTTTTCCCAATTATGAAGATTTTGTGTGCCATGCATGTGCCACCGGGAAATTAATAACAAGACCCTCTGTTATGAAAGTGCAACATGAAATCCCTGCATTCCTGGAACGCATTCAGGGGGATATTTGCGGCCCGATTCAGCCATTGTCGGGGCCGTTTCGGTACTTCATGGTGCTCATTGATGCTTCCTCGAAATGGTCGCATACATGTTTGCTGTCAACAAGGAATCATGCATTCGCAAAGTTGATCTCGCAGATCATCAGAATTAAGAATGCTTTTCCTGATCATCGCGTGAAGTCCATTCGAATGGACAATGCCGACGAATTTACTTCCAAGGCATTTGATGATTATTGTACAGCAACTGGAATAACTATTGAGCACTCTGTACCGCACGTCCATACGCAAAATGGACTAGCTGAAACACTAATAAAGAGGATTAAGTTTATTGCCAGACCACTCTTGCAGAGTTGTAACTTGCCCAACACTTATTGGGGACACGCAGTCCTGCACGCAGAAGCACTCATCAATTATAGACCATCGGCTTACAACATCCATTCACCAATGCAATTAGTGCAAGGGGTCATCCCGAAGATTTTCCATCTTAGAAAATTTGGTTGTATGGTATATGTACCTATACCACCCCCACAGCGAACTGCAATGGGCCCTCTCCGCAAGTCTGGGATATACATTGGTTATGAGAGTGCATCCATAATAAGGTATTTGGAACCCATGACTGGAGACTTGCATACAACCCGATTCGCTGATTGCATCTTTGACGAGGACCGTTTCCCGTCATTAGGGGGAGTGAATCAACCATTGGATGAAAAATGTCGGGAAATAATATGGCATTCCACTGGGATCCCCACGCATGACCCTCGCACTAATGAAGCAAATCAAGAAGTCCAGAAGATAATTGATTTGCAGAATTTAGCAAATGAACTGCCTGATCATTTTTGTGATCTGAAGAGCGTGGTTAAGTCGCATGTACCAGCAAGAAATGCACCAGAGAGGGTGGAAATACCAAAGAAAGCAGAAGGTATCACTCATCCTGTTCAGAGGCCTCAAAGAAAAAGAACAGGAAATCTGGCTTCTCAAACCCAAAGTACCCGGAGACGTCTGGGGAAAACTGGGCAAGAGGACTTACCACAGCCAATCACAAAAGTGCCCCAAAGCAAGAAGGGGAGCCAGTTGAGACCTGGCACTGGAAAGAAGCCTGTGGAAAAGGCAATTCCAGATCTGAACCTTCCATTGGAAGAAGCCGCCGTGTGAATCATGTGATGAAAAATTGGCTTGATCTTGTGCTGAAAAATTGGTTAGGATTAATCTTGCAAAATTGCTTGCATGAAGGACCAAACATTCAAACATCCAAAAACAGAGACTTTGCATTTGCGCCAGACCAAACATCCAAAAACAGTGAGTTTCGCATGTATGACGGACCAAACTTTTTGGTCTGTCATAAACGTGATTTTGATGCTTTTACGCTTGTTCAAGAAATCGCGTTTTTCCCATGTATGACAAACCAAATTTTTTGGTCTGTCATACACATGCTTTTGGCAACCTTGTTTTTCCCATGTATGACAAACCAAATTTTTTGGTCTGTCATACACATGCTTTTGGCGACCTCGTTTTTCCCATGTATGACAAACCAAATTTTTGGTCTCATCATACACATGCTTTGGCGACCTCGTTTTTCCCATGTATGACAAACCAAATTTTTGGTCTCATACACATGCTTTTGGCGACCTCGTTTTTCCCATGTATGACAAACCAAATTTTTGATCCACATACACATGCTTTGGCGCCGAACCTAAGTCTCATGCAACCAAGCGTAGTGCATGTATGACGGACCAAACTTTTGGTCCGTCATAAACGTGCTTTTCGGCATGAACTGATTTCTTTGTCGGGTTCGAAGGCATGTGTGTGACGGACCAAAACTTTGGTCCGTCATGAACGTAAGTTTCTGGAATTTGTGCGCTGGACTGGTTTTTGGTCTCAGGCCGGATGTTTTTGTGCACGGTTAAGGGTTTTGAGCTAATGTGGACTTTATGCAATGCTCGTGTGAGTATTTGCATGAACTAATGTTGAGTCAAGTCGCGGACTTGTGCTCGGATTTGTTTTGTGGTTTGTTCATGAGCAGGTATTGCTCGAAGACGAACGTGGTCGATGACGGGACCGGAACTAGGTTCATGGAGAAGCTGAGGTTCGGGACTAGGTTCAGGGAGGAACTGAGGTCTTGGTGGTCAAAGATGTCATGCGGGACATTCGGGCTAAGAGAATGGTGCACATGAAGAATGGTTAGTCACGTGAGAATGGCAGGAGGTCATTCGCGTGCAAAGTGTTAGTCACGTGAGTATGGCAGGTGGCCATACGCGTGCAAAGTGTTAGTCACGTGAGTATGGTAGGGTTGCCATACGCATGCAAGAGTTGTACTCGGCCAAGTTGGGCCAAGTAGAGTTGTGTTGGATACAGATTCCTTCTAGGGAATAGGAATTGTATTCAGAACTCCTTGTGGGTTGGTCCTTTAAATAGGAGGGGTTGTCTCCTGTTGAAGGGCATCAAGCCTTGAGCAAGTTTTAGGGTTTGTACTCTTTTGATGAGATTACTTTAGACAAAAGAAATAAAGATCAATTCTTTCAAGATTTTTGCGTGCTACAAGAACCACGCTGCTACGTTGTTTTTCTGTCTTGGTTCTTGTTTGCATGCTTGCTCTAAATCTAGATTGGTTTTTGATCCTTGAGTGTCATCTTGATTTGATCCATCAAAAACCTTTCTAGGGTATTGATTTAGAGTTCCTCAAAGTCTAGTTGATTAAACTTTTGTCGGTTCTGTTAAAACTTTCAAGTTTACGTTAGATCAATTCTCGTTAAGTTCTGGATCAGCAAGCTTGCGAAGCTCATAACTTTTGATCCATAAGTCCGATCGAGATGATTCTTTTTGGGTTTGATTCGTATTGGAATCTAGTTTCTTGTGTCCAAATTTCAGATCGTTTCGTCGGTTGGATCTCCGGAAATTCTCTTTTTACCAAGCATCTGTCAATCTGTTTTTGTTGATTACGAGACAATCTTTTGAATCCGAGTTGGGGTGTTCTTCCAGTAGATCGAAAATTTTGTTTTAGCTTCCGCATAATCATTCACCCCCCTCTGATTGCTATATTCGTATACTTCGATCGTACACGCCGAAAATAATGTGTGCGCACACATTGGCGGAGAAAAACTAAAGGAACTTGCTCCTAGAATAAGAAATGGCAATGAAGAGCAAGTAGAAGTGCATGAAGCACCCCATGATGAAATGACCATAAACTTTGTAATAACAAGAGAATCAATGAATAGAGCAACAGCCAATGTCGATGCATACTTTGCAAAGAAGATTGCCACGATCATTAATCATGATCCCGAGCCCGCATCTCTCGCAGAGTGCAAGAAAATGCTCGATTGGGAAGATTGGAAGAAGGCAATCACCGTAGAGTTAGTCTCTCTGAACAAAAGAGAGGTGTTTGGGCCTGTGTGCCGCACGCCTCCCCATATAAACCCCGTAGGTCACAAATGGGTTTTTGTTCGCAAGAGAAATGAAAACAATGAAGTTGTAAGATACAAGGTAAGGCTTGTCGCTCAAGGTTTCACTCAACGTCCTGGGGTTGATTATGAAGAAACCTATTCTCCGGTCATGGGCGGAATTACCTTTAGATACTTGATCTCAATGGCAGTCAACTTGAAGTTGAAAATGAAGCTAATGGATGTTGTCACAGCATATTTGTATGGAAACTTGGATTCGGAGATTTATATGAAAGTACCAGAAGGTATCCCTATCCCAAACCAAGACAGAGCAAACAGAAACCTATACAGTGTGAAATTGGAGAAATCACTGTATGGGCTGAAGCAGTCAGGAAGAATGTGGTATAATCGCTTGAGTGACTTTCTCTACAAGAAAGGCTATACGAATAACGAAGATTGTCCATGTGTATTTATACGATCCCCGAATGGATTTTGTATAATCTCCGTCTATGTAGATGACATGAACATCATTGGGACGGATGAAAAAATTGAAGAAGCATGCACATACTTGAAATCTGAGTTTGAGATGAAAGACTTGGGTAAAACCATGTTTTGTTTAGGCTTGCAGCTTGAACATGTCCAAGGCGGAATCTTGGTACACCAATCATCCTACACGCAGAAAGTGTTGGAGAGATTTGGTTTTGAGAAAGCATACCCCGCAAAGACCCCAATGGTCGGAAGGTCACTCCAAGCAGACCTAGACCCATACAAGCCTAGAGAAGAGGGGGAGGAAGTCCTGGGAGCGGAATTCCCATACTTGAGTGCAATTGGAGCACTCATGTACCTTGCGAATAGCACTAGGCCGGACATTGCGTTCGCCGTGAATTTGCTAGCACGGTACAGTGCAGAACCCACCAAAAGGCATTGAAAAGGGGTGAAGGACATCTTCCATTACCTCCAAGGAAGCAAAGATCTTGGCTTGTTTTACAGAAGAAACAATGAATTGAATTTGGTTGGCTATGCCGATGCTGGATACCTGTCGGACCCGCATACCGGCAAGTCACAAACCGGGTATGTTTGAGCACTGCTTCTATGCTTTTCCTTCTAGTACAAGTTGCACAAATCTTGAAGCAAACGAAGGGGTAAGTAATCCCCATCCACCCTTCATTCATGCTTTAATAGTTGTGCAACTTTTAAAAGGAAGAGCATAGAAGCACTTCTCGGTATGTTTTCCTTTGTGGTGGAACTGTAATCTCTTGGAAGTCGTCTAAACAGACTCTTGTCTCGACGTCGACAAACCACTCAGAAATCATTGCATTGTATGAAGCCTCCGGAGAATGTGCATGGCTTCGAAGAATGGTTCACCACATTCAGAAGTCATGTGGTTTGAACATGGAACAAACCCCCACTATTATCTATGAAGATAATGTAGCTTGTGTTGCACAAGTGCAAATGGGATATGTGAAGAGTAGCCTCACAAAGCATATCAACCCCAAGTTCTTTTATGCTCATGGAATGCATAAGATGAATGAGATAAAGATACTGCATACTAAGTCATGTGAAAATCTCGCAGATTTATTCACTAAGTCACTCCCGGCATCTTCCTTTGAAAGATGTGTTAGAGGAATCGGGATGATGAGGCTTAGAGAAGTGCAGATTTCAGGGGGAGATTTTTCACATACTCCTACATAAATCTCGAACATGAAGTTTGAGTACCCAACGTGAATCTTGAAGATTAACATTGAAGTTTGGGTGGATTGTACTCTTTTCCTTAAGTAAGTTTTTCATTGAAGTTTTCTTACATAAGAGTTTTAATGAGGCAATCCGTGCAACACAGCAAGCGTATGCTATGTACTCTTTCTCTAAGTATTTTTTTTCCCACTGGGTTTTTCTGGAGTTTTAATGAGGCATATGCATTTCGCTGGGAAGAGTCCAAGGGGGAGTGTTAAGAAACTCGGCCTTGTGGCCCATCTGGACTCTCCCTTATCTCTAAGCAGAACCGCTATATATAGGAGGCAGGGGGTCACCCTGTTGTACACAAGCATACAGAATAATAAAGCAGACCCGTTCCTCCTCATATTGTGTCTCTCGCCCTCTCTCTCTGTTCTCCACTTTAGATCTATTAGGCAACCTCGGACTATTCGATAGCGAGATTATCTAACACAAACAACCAAACACGTGGATGATTTTTTTCTTAAACCATCTTATATATAAACCACTTGGTACAAGTAACCAAACACACCCTAAAATTCTTTGTCATGGCAGAACATTTTGACCGGCGAGGCAAACCACCATATGCCTGCCATGCTGTAAGTGGTTACCCACTTTTCCTTTCTACTACCGCATGCTACGCTTGCTTAGCACTTGCAAATCTCTACTATATAAAGTGAGAGTTTCTTCCCACGTCACATTAATTGCCCTACTTAATTGTCCTGCTTAATTGCCCTACGCAAGAAACGAAGCGTTGCTTTAATTAGCCAGTTTTTGCAAGAAACGAAGCGTTAAAGATAGATGTTTGATCTTATGAAATAGTATTTTTTTATTTTTTTAATCTTTATTTTTCGTTATCAATTTTGTTTTTCGTAGCAACGCACAAGCATATAACTAGTTTGTATTACAAAACACCTACGTTCCTATGTTTGTTTGGGATTTATTTTTTCACGCAAAATTTGCAAGTTTTATATCTACCTTTACTGTGTTTTTCAGCAATACATGGCGCACCTTCTATCCCATGTCCAACTCGACGGGGATGGTTAACTGAAGGGTGTGCTGTAGTTGACCCTCGTGAAGCTCTATGCTACAGTGTAAATTAGCACTTGTATTGTTGGTGCCATCATTACAACGAAAATGTACTGGATCTTGTACAAAAGAGCTGTCTTGCTGATTGCTGAGTTTAGATGGCACGCGACCATGAATGGCAAGAGTTTAGGCCGTGAATCGCTACAATACCGGATTATTATTAGTACAAATGGTGCGACATTTTCCAAGGAATCATGATAGATAGTGCCCGTACGTTATTTTTGAATGATACTCTCTGGATGTGAGTGGTTACTTGTAGTAGTTTGTGTGCTCTTGCAATAGCAAAGATCAGGGACCTCAATCCTGTACCTGGACTTGCTGTACCCTGGATCTCTAACAGAAGAACTAGCGTCCGGACTCTGGAATACACAGTAAATACTAGTCGGAATCGAACACAGGTGTTAGAATCTGACTCGCATCCAAGGTGTCCGGTTCAGCAAAAAAAATTATATATGGATGTCAGAGTAACGCAGGGGACGAATGACAGGTAGTACATTTTACAAGATTCGATGCTTAATTCGCACGATGTTAACTTCAGAACAATTGTACACCTATACTGGTATACTACACAATCCAGGCCAAAGAACGACGGCACAGTGAAAACCGAAGAGGCGACAGGAATTACAGTAGCAAGAATGCCACTACACCAATCATTGCATGCACTAGTTTTGGGCCAACGCGACGTATCTAGCCTTCTTGGATGCCGTGACGGCCTCGTCAACGGCGTCCGACGATCGGCAGAGCATCGCGGCCGCCTTCGCCTTGCCGCGGGGCTGCGCGATCCGCCGGCCCAGGCTATCGTAGTGGACGGCGCCGGTGAAGTCGAGCGGCTCGCACCGCTGCCCCAGCAGTATAGCCCGGCGCCACAGGCTCTCGCGGCCCTCGCCGGTGCCGCTGCCGCTGCCGGCGCCTTGTGGCGCCGCCCCGTGCTGCTTCTCGAGGCTGCTGCCTCGGCGGAGGAGGAGGCGTGTGGCGCGCGAGACGCGGCGGGCGCAGGAGGCCACGGCACTGGACACTCTTCTGAGGAGGCTGGCCATGGATGGTGCTTGCTTGGCGCCTCTCTCGAACTTCTGCGGTTCAGCCGCTTCAGCGAGGGTAGCAATTCGGGCGATGCAGAGTGAATAAATTGAGTTTCTTGGGCTTCTTATTTATTGATAATGTACTAAATCTTTCCCATATAAAAGGATCCAAAATTTTATATAGAATCATAAATGGTGAGTATTTAATATTCCATCTGCCCATGTTTACGATCTGTATTTTTTAATATTTTTATCCATAAATATATAGTGTATTTCATATTATAATATAAAACTAATGTGATGTTCCTTCTACACCCCTAATAAGTATTTATTTTTATTTTATATTATCTGTATATATGCATTGAATATTATACTTAGTGATAATAATTATGAGTAATCTAGTTATTTTTAGTATCTTTTTAATCTATATGTCAACTCGAAGAGGGAGCAAGTTGGGATTAAGGTTAGAGAATCTTTTGTGGGTTTCTGCGTGACGAGATATAAATTGGCACTATTTTTTAGATACAGAAGACAACCTTTTACAGTTATACTACTACATCTCCCAATCCACGGCATCTGTTTTCCATAGGGAAAAACAGATAACCAAAATTGCCCAACATTACATGTACAGAGAGTTCAGAAAAAAACGAAACGAAAAGGTGCTGCCGACTATCGATAAACCGGAAAAGAGAGAGATAACCACGGCAGCAACAGACGTTGATGACAGAAATTGAGATCATAAATTGGCACTGTTAACATGCAGGGATGTACTACGGCAATTCCTCGGTATCATCCGTAACTCGCCTGAGAAGCCATCAATTGCCAGTTCCAAAATAACCAAAGCCTTTTTCGTTTAATTTCTTTGCAAGCTTTGCCATTGCAAATTTGCGACCGACCTAAAACATCGCACAACTTTGGTCTTGGCTTAAATTATACACCGGCAGCCCGGCACACAAGCATCACGTCGCATACATGCTCTCTCCGGGTTCCAGAATGCCAATTACGTACCGAAAACTCTCAAATACTGATACTAGCAACATATAAACCGCTCTAGTCCGACCCATACTGACATAAGCTGCAGAAACTCTGAACCATTTGTAAATTGTAATCTAGTTTGCTCTACTGCACTTTGGATCCGTCATCCCTATGACCATTATTACAAAACTATATTAGTATCACTCATGCCCGATTCCATACAATTGCCTACCAGGAGCATTTCTACTCAAGATTTTGCTTATTACAGGCACTAACCAAGCAAGATCATGGATTCGCAGTTCATGAATAAGCAAAATCTGTAATCCACAAGTATCTATCTATACCAATTAATGCAAAAAAAAAAAAAAAAGATCTTCTGAAACAACGAGAGCATTGCAGTGTGCCTATCTGATCTTCTTGTTCATGCTGCCGGCGAGCTGCCGCATCTGGAACCTCCAGAACATGAAGACGGCGAGGGCGGCGCCGACCAAGACGAGCCCCACCACCATCTCCCCCTCCCCCTCCTTCCTCCACTCCACCTCCTCGATCCGCCACTCCCTCCTCGCCTCCATCGGCTCCACCTCCACCAGCGCGTACACCCGATGCCGCTCCCGCACCGCCACCGCGGCCACGGCGCCGTCAGGCGCCGCCTCGTCGCGCTCGGCGCACGACGCCCACCCGTCGTTGCTCCCAACGAGACGCAGCGTCGCGGGCCCGCCCACCGCAACCGCCCCGTCGCTCCGCACCGCCACAGCGGCCGGCGTAGGACTCGTGAAGACCCCGGACACAGTTCTCACGGCACCGTCCTCCATGTCGACGCGGAGAAGGTGGCCCGTGCTGGGCTGGCCCACCAGCAGGAACCCGCGGCTCACGTGTGCGGTGAGGGAGGACAGCGGCTCGGAGCCGTACGCGGGCGAGGAGCGGAGCGCGGTGATGTCGCCATCGGGGGACAGCCTGTAGATTCGAGCGCCCACGGTGAGGAAGGCGACGCCGGTGTGCGGGTCCACGGCGATGCCGCCTGGCGGGGCGGGGTCGGGGAGCGGGGTGGAGAAGAGAAGGCGGTGGGGGCGAGGGGAGCGGAGATCGAAGACGGAGACGGAGCCCGCAGAAGCCACGAGGAGGCGGCGGCGGCGGTCGTCGATGTTGACGGCGGAGGCACCGGATGACGCGATCGACTCCGTGACGCCGGCGTCGGAGACGGATAGGATGGCGTCCCCGCCGCCGGCCACGACGAAGTGCTGCGCCGTGGGGTCCCAGGCGAGGGAGGCGGGGGCGACGCCGCGGCTGGGGGTGAAGGTGACGATGTGGCGCGCGGAGGAGGAGGCCGGCGCGACGGCGGCGAGGAGGAGCATAAGCAGCGGTAGGAGGGAGGCGATCATCTTGGATGGGTTGGCTTCTGGGAGATTCGATCGGAGGAAGACGATTTGCGCCTCCGTCTTTGACCAGTAGCAGATATGCCCCCGTAGGAGTTTTAGCAAGATTTCATATGATTTTTACAGCGAATAGTTTAAATTTTATACAATTTTTAAAAATCAACCTATCAAACAGGTCCTAAATCTGTTCAGGGCAAAAACGATAAACGACTATCATTTGCTTTTCCTTTTTGTAAACGACAATTCGTTGGAGATAGACATGTATTACAACATAAATCAGGTTCTTTATCCTAACGTAAATAAATTAAGTTACAATCAGTTGGAGATAGACTCGTAGACACGTAGTATACAAAGTCTTTGGAACGATGAACTGTATACGTTGGAGTGTACGGGAAAACAATTTTTTTTTCTAAAGACGCGGAAAATAAATTGATTCCTACGAATTTGTCGTCCTTCATGTCAATATTATGCGTCTGTTTCGGCATCTTGACCAAGGGCGTGGAAATCAAGTTGATTTCTACGAACTTATCATCATCCATGTCAATATTACTCGCCTGTTTGCGGACGACCGTTTCACTGGAATGCGAGCAATCTGCTCGAGTTCGAGTCCTGGACTCGTTCGGATGCGCACAAAGCAAGTGCTGCGCGCGTGTGGGTGTGGGTGTGTTTATAACCCAGCTGTTGTTCTTTTTCTTCTATAGTGATTGCCAGAGCTCTTGGCCAAAATTTAAAAAAAAATATTACTCGTCTGTTTCACAACCGTGCGTGCGCGCGCACACACTTTATATATATATATATATATATATATATATATATATATATATATATATATATATATAGGAAGGACGTTTTGTACTCCCAGGAGTACATACTCCCATACCTGTTTCCCATTGATTTACCTCGTGATACGTAGCACGAAGTGGTATTGGATTTATCCATTAATGGGCATCATACCCGGTAATGAAGGCAAACTAATCTCTACTATAAAGCAACAGTTGGTGGCAGTGGTGAGTTCTACTCACGTCATTAATTGCCCTGCTTAATTGCCCTACTTAATTGCCCTGCTTAATTGCCCTACGCAAAAAACGAAGCGTTGCTTTAATTAGCCAGCTTTCGCAAGAAACGAAGCGTTAAAGATAGATGTTTGATCTTGTAAAATAATTTTTTTATTTTTTAATCTTTATTTTTCGTTATCAATTTTGTTTTTCGTAGCAATGCACGGGCATGTAACTAGTTATAATCAGTTATCTCATGTGCGTGCTTAACAACTCACGAGAACTTCGCCGGCGACGCACTATTTTGTTGTCCGTTGTGGCAGTATGGTTAGTATTGGCAAAACAAACTTTTGAATTATTTTGGATATGTGTTGTATTCACGAATAGCAATGGCGTACTGCACCGAGCAGTAATTCAATCCTTCCTTCACTACTCGTGATTTCAGATGGAGACAGCAGGTCAAGATGCAATGCATGAAGGTATGGAGATGCATAGAGTAATGGTTGATTCTCTTGTGCCTGCAATTGAGGGAGAAGGTTTGGATAATATTGCCGATCAGACTAAAAGGTATGGTTTTTTTAGATCTCAAGTATATAACAACAAATGCACAAGTATACTTCTTTGCGTAATTTACATGCTCATCAGACTAAAAGGTATGGTTGTTTTAGATATCAAGTATATACCTACAAATCCACAAGTATACTTCTCTGCGTAATTTACATGCTCATCAGACAAAGCTATGGTTGTTTAAGATATCAAGTATATACCTACAAATGCACAAGTATACTTCTTTGCATAATTTACATACTCATCAGATCTGAAAGGTATGGTTTTTTTAGATTTCCAGTTTATACCAACTAATGCACAAGTATACTTCTTTGCGTACTGTACATACTCATCAGACTAGAAGGTATGGTTGTTTTAGATATCAAGTATATACCTACAAATCCACAAGTATACTTCTCTGCGTAATTTACATGCTCATCAGACAAAGCTATGGTTGTTTAAGATATCAAGTATATACCTACAAATGCACAAGTATACTTCTTTGCATAATTTACATACTCATCAGATCTGGAAGGTATGGTTTTTTTAGATTTCCAGTTTATACCAACAAATGCACAAGTATACTTCTTTGCGTACTGTACATACTCATCAGACTAGAAGGTATGGTTGTTTTAGATATTAAGTATATACCTACAAATGCACAAGTATACTTCTTTGCGTAAGTTACATACTCATCAGATCTGGAAGGTATGGTTGTTTTAGATTTCTAGTATATACCAACAAATGCACAAGTATACTTCTTTGCGTACTGTACATACTCATTTAGGATGGCATGATCGGCAATCGGCCGCCTATATCGGCCACCATTGGTCTTTAATTTTTTTTAATGTTTCATAAAAGGTAATGACTTACCTGATTATATGTTCATCATAGTGATTCATTGTTACAACTGGATTGGACAGAGGGTGTTCCTGTAGAAATTGATCACACCAATCTTGCAATTGAGAGGTTGGCACTAGAAATGAGTATGTTTTGTACTTGACAAGGAGTTTGTGCATGAGCTCGTTATTAATGTATTTTCTTGCGTTGTCTCAGGGTTGTGATACCAGATTGTGATGAGAATACAGAAGTTAATGAAATCCCTTTAGAGTTTGCTAACCCTGAAATTATGGTCCCTGCTTTGGGACAGGCATTCAAGACAGATTGTGATGCATACAACTTGTACAACCTATATGCTGTAAAGATGGGTTTTGGGATTCGTCGCTCTAAACATTGAATAAACAAGGATGGTAATAAGACAATGCAGAAATTCTGCTGCTCCCACCAGGTAAGCAGTGCATGTTATGCCTTTATAATTTTTTTTTTGGTTTGTCAAGAAATAGTTATGGAAAATTTTGACTGGAGGTAGAATACTGTTTTTTGTAGGGAAAAAAAAATCCAAAAACGAAGAAACCTTCAGTTCGCGTAGGGTGTAAAGCAATGCTAAGGCTTAATAGACCAAATGGACAGGGTGTGTGGACTGTGAGCAAATTTGTTACTGAACACAACCATCCGGTGAAAAAAGAATTGGTGTTTCTAGGAACTATCAATCACACAACCATATTGATGAAGGAACAAGGGGTATAGTCGAAGACATGGTCAATAGTGGTATAAAATCTACTAATATGTATGGTATGTTGTCTGGGCTGCATGGAGGATCTTCGATGGTACCATTCACTAGGCGGGCATTGGATAGGTTGGCATATGCAATTAGAAGAGACGAGAGTAGCGATGATGTGCAAAGAACACTAGATCTCTTCAAAGAAATGCAGAGCCAGAGCGGAAATTTCTTCTACAGTGTTCAAGTAGATGAGGCCTGTCGTGTTAAAAGTATATTCTGGTCACATGCAATATCCAGGCTCAATTATGAGTTTTTTGGAGATGTGGTGACTTTTGATACTACATACAAAACAAACAAATATGATATGCCCTTTGCGCCTTTTGTAGGAGTGAATAATCATTTTCAGAGCACTTTCTTCGGCTGTGCGTTGCTTAGAGAAGAGACAGTTGAGAGTTTCAAGTGGCTATTTCAAACTTTCAAGAAGTGCATGCATGGCAAAGAGCCGAAGTCCATACTAACAGGTTAGAAAAATGTTGAAGGCAGATACTGATTTGCTTATTTTCTTTTGTACATACTTGCAATTCCATTCAATTTTTACTATGGAAGTGTACATTCTTAACTAGTTTCCATACTTGCTCAGATAATTGTCATCAAATGGCAGTAGCTATAGCAGACGTATTTCCCAATTCATCGCATCGTATCTGCAAGTGGCATGTATTGAAGAAAGCAAAGGAAAATCTTGGCAATATTTTTAGCCAACGTCCTACTTTCAAACAAGAATTCAATAAGGTTCTGAATCAGTCACTCACGGTAAAAGAATTTGAGAATGCATGGAAAGAAATAATTTCCAAATATGGCTTGGAAAATAGTGCATACCTAAAGCATATCTGGGATATTAGAGAAATGTGGGCATTCCTATATTTTGCAAACTTGTTCTATGCTGGTATGACAACTACTCAGAGAAGTGAGTGCGCGAACCATGTGTTCAAGATGTTTGTAACACCATCGTGCTCGATGAGCATGTTCGTGAAAATATATGAAAGATTCTTTATTGATAGATTGCAAGCTGAGGATGCAGAAGAATTCCACATTGAAAATGTGAGTATACTATAAATTGAGACGTGTGCTACTTGAAGTATTTGTTGACATATTAATTAATATGTATGAAACATTGCAGGATAAGATTTCGCTGAGGTCAAAATCACCCATTGAAAGACATGCTTCAAAGATATATACTAGAGGTGTGTTTGATTTATTCAGTGAGCAATTAGACGAGAGCTTATCATTTATGGTTCAGCCATCAGAGAAGCATAATGTTGTTAAAGTTATCCGCATGGGGGTAGAAACATATGATAACTGGAGGCGCAAAGATTTTGAGGTATACTTTGACACCAAGGAAGTAGAATTCTATTGTGTTTGTAAGATGTTTGAGCATAAGGGTATATTATGCTACCACATTATCATGGTATGTTTTCATTACTCAACAGTTTTTGCAGATTGTATTGATTGTTTCAGCAACAAATTAATTCTAATTGTGGTGTTGTTCTCTTAGGTTATGTTTCAGGTTAGTATTTGTCAAATTCCCGAGCGATATGTACTAAAACGATGGACAAAGGACGCTAGAGAGAATATACCACCACATCTATTTGGATACAAGGATGATGTTGATGCTGCAGCGTCCAGAACATACAGGCATGCAATGCTCCATAGATCGTCTGCTGAGCTGGCAAGGCTTGGAAATACGAACATCAATACGTACAGGAAAACTATGGATGTCATAGGTAGACTAGTGGAAGACTTAAAAAAGTCAATGTCTCTAA
The DNA here is from genome assembly GCA_036346355.1 of Rhipidocladum racemiflorum. NCBI lineage: Eukaryota > Viridiplantae > Streptophyta > Magnoliopsida > Poales > Poaceae > Rhipidocladum > Rhipidocladum racemiflorum. The sequence continues at coordinate 3,208,931 of CM070569.1, read as the reverse complement.
GGGATGATGGTTCGCATATACAGCCTCTATGAGGATGAAGCAGCAAGCGAGGTATTGTCAGCATATTGAGGAAGACGGGTATGCCAACTTGTCAGAAACAGATGGCTACACAAACATTGATTTATCCAGGGAAGAAAATAGCCAAGGAGGGTCAGATGCAGATATGGTTTTGCCTCCATTATGTAAACGTAGTAGAGGAAGGCCTAAGGTGAAAAGAATAAAGTCCAGTGGAGAAGAAGCAAACATGAAAAAGACAAAGGAAAAAAAGGGTAGGATTAAGATTAAACAATATGCTACTGCCATTGGACAATTGAGCAACATGAGTGCACATAACGATGATGAAAGCATAATGCCCCCGGTCCGCCTAGGTATTGTGGCCAATGTAGCGGAGAAGGGCATAATGCCAGAACGTGCGGGAAATTATTCAGTTACGTTAGGAAGTATCAGTACAAGTGATATAGAATTTGGATACTATTATATTCATTCTATTCATATTCCATTACATTAGAAACTGAAACCACTATTGTTATATCTTTGTGAATGTATTTATGGAAGAGCGAAAAGATGATATGCAGTTATCGTACCTATATGAGATACTTGTTCAGTTATTACATTCTGTACTCATCGCAATGTCATCTGCAAAATGCTTGTATGGTTTTGGAGATCAAAATCGTCATGGATGTAATGACTTGTTTGATCTGACGTAAAAATTGATTATATGTAGTGCTGAGAATGAACACTTTGATTTATAAAATTGAACAACGAATATATAGTAGACTGAGGTATAATAGGCAAGCTGGCATTAAAATAATATACCCATGAAAGGACCTTAGATGTTGCCTAGAGAGGGGGGTGAATAGGCGAATTAAAAAATCACAGCGGAATAAAAACTGGCCAAGCAGGTCAATCCGGAGTCTCCGGGTATTTTATCCGGATACTCTGGGTTGTCCGGAGCGTCCGGTATTTTATCCGGACTCTCCGGGTTGGCTGCCTCGGGAGCACAACCAAACTAACTCTAACTAGCACAAGAAACTACAATAAATAGAAAGCAAGAGCAACCTAGATCAAAAGCTAGTATGGATTTGAATTAAAGCTAAGCAATGAGCTAGATCCAAGCTTTACAAAGACAAATCCACACAAGCTAGGCTAGGAAGTAAAAGAGAAAGAGAGAGACGCGATTTTTCACCGAAGTTCGGATTCTTGAAGGGAATCCTACGTCTCCGTTGAGGTGGCTCGGTCGCACTTGAGCCGGGGTCTCTTTCAACCCGCTTTCCTCCCGGTGTTGCACAAATGCACTCGCCGGCTTCACTTCTTGTCTCTTTCCTTTCGGAGGCGAGACTCGCCTTCACAAACGACTGGGGCACACCACACGCGTCGGGTGCTCCCGGTGACTCCTAGCCGTCTAGGAGACCTTCAACCTCCAAGAGTAATAATACCACGAAAGATCGCTTGGAGGATGAACTAGTGCTCAAGAACTAGAAATGAATGCACTTAGCACTTCTCTTCTTCACCACCACACCAAAAGGATCAAACAACAAATCCAATGGTGGGAGGAAGTATGAGCTCTATTGAATGCTTGGAAGAGGTTAGGAATGGCTTGAATGCTGCTATGAATGAGCTCAATAGAGATCCTAGCCGTTGGAGGGGAGTGGTGGCTTTAAATACCCTTTTTGAAAACTAGCCGTTTGTCCCCTTTTTGAACTGTCCGGAGACTCCGGACAATTAACCCGGATACTCCGGATTGTCCGGACTCTCCGGACAAAATGTTCGGACACTCCGGACTCTCTGGAATTCGAATTTTGGACGAAGGTGTTAACCTGGAGACTCCGGACAAAATGTCCGGATACTTCGGACTAAATGTCCGGACTCTCCGAGTTAGATGGCTCGATTGGAATTCCTGTTTTTGGAAAATGCAAGTATTTGAGTGCTAGTTTGTATGCAAGTTTTGACCTTGAGCACATGCACATCCTTAAAACGATTTTTCGTAGTATCCTCTTAATAGTACGGCTATCCTTAAGACTCAAATCAAAATAGAAATTACAAGTCTTCGTCTTGATGCCGTTTTCTTGAATTTTAAAGTAGGAGCGTCCAATCCCATTCCGAGCTTGATATGATCTCAAGATCTGCATTATTCTTGTTTGAAACGTTAGATCTCTTTAATTGTGTCATCATTAATCACCAAAACAAAATGAGGGGCCTAGATGCACTTTCAACCCTGATGAGTATATTTTTTTGGCATTATTGACATGTTCCATGTGATACATGATAAGTATTTATTGAAACGGGATTATAATGGAAAATGTGTTTAGAAACAAAAAAGATTGCTACTTGCACAATGCACTAGAAAGTGTTTCTACAAGTTTGCTAAAGAGGTATGACTGGACTACTAATATCGACTATTCTTGTTCATCATGAGACTAAGTTGCTGTCTAATGTAGTCCGGGAGAGTGGCTTCATTGTCTTTGAATGTCAACAGGTGCAACATGAATTGCTTCCTTAACTCGTATGAATCCTGATTTTCAATGTGCAAGTATGCAAAAGGAATAATTAGTATATAGATAATTGCAGTTTCATGTGATATATATTATGTACGGAGTTTGGACAATATGATTGGAATGGAAAAAGTATGCAACATATAAAAAAAATAGCTCATCTAAATTTTCTATGGAAAATAATATGACAATGAGGGAAATCGTTTCCAATTGTCTACGTTGTAGTTTGTGTAGCGGACCTTATTAGTTGATTGGATGTTGCACTTTGGTTATACAATATGTTTGATGCTTTTACAAAAATTATGTACATAAAGGAGTATGTTACGTATATTGAGTTTAACATAGAAATTGATAATCTGCAGCAAACATCCGAGGATAATCTCATTTCAATGGGAAAGTAAATATGGTATGCTGATTGATATACAGGGAAAAGGCAACGTAATTACCTCACTTATGGGGTTGACAAGTCGTTGACCATCCCAATTCCACATGTAGTCGAATACAAAAAATCCACAATCAACACTGTAAGAAAAACAACTTGTTGTCTTTACTAGCTGGTTTATAATAGTAATTTGATAAGCAATGTGGGGAAGCTAACCCGTTGTGCTGCTCCGGTATGTTCTCCACAATTTCGAAGTCCCAAGCCTCTAAATCTTCATCCCACTCAGGGCTAGCTAGTCTCATGCACTGCATTAGGGCATCAGTAACACTGATACATATCTTGTCATGTCTAGTTGCTCTGGATTCACCAAGAGGGCCTCTTGCATTTAGAGAGTATAGGACCGAAATCTTCTTATTCTCCATGTTGAAAACATATAGTGTGTAGTGGTTGAAAAGGTGTACAGGTATCAGTATCTGTATGAAAAGCAAGACTTTAAAAGTAGGTGTTCGCAAAATATGGGTATATGAAGATATATATTACGGATGACCTCACCATGTGACAATCTGCGACATTATATACTATTTCTGGCCCTGTGAAATGTGCAAACTGATGTGTAAGTTCCCAAAATTCCTCTCCAGCCACTGCATACATCTAAATATGTGTAGGGGTAAGTAAAGGTATGGACAAGGTTTGTGAAATCATGTGCTGAAAAACTGGCTTAGAATTAAATTTGCAAAATGTGTTTGTTCATGTGTTTTGACAATTTGACAAGAAACAGTAAGTTTCGCTTTGGCGCCGGACCAAACTTATAGAAAACAGTAAGTTTCCCCTGTACAACAGACCAACTTTTTTGGTTCTTTGTAAACTTGCTTTTGACAACCTCATTCTTCCATGTACAACAGACCAACTTTTTTGGTCTGTCGTAAATGTGCTTTTGAAGGTTGTTGTGCCAGACCAAGTTATTGAAAAACAGTAAGTTTTATATGTACGACGGACCAAGTTTTTGGGTCCGTGGGCGTGTTTTTCAGATCATGTTTCCGAACTCAATTTTACAAGAAACCAAGAAGTTTTGCATGTACAACGGACCAAGTTTTTGGGTGCATCGTGAACGGCTTTTTGAGGATTGACTTCGCATGTACAATGTGATCGATTTTGTTGGTCCGTCGTAAACGTGTTTTCGAATGATTTCTTTGGAACCGAGAGTTTCACTTGTACAACGGACCGATTTTGTTGGTCCGTCGTGAATGGACTTTTTCTAGGCTTTTGATTTTGGTCCGTTGTAACGTGATTTGCTCGGATTGGATGTTTTGCAAGATTTGAAATGGTTTGAATTTGAGATTATGAAATTTGTGATGATTTCATGGTGTTTCTTTTTGAAGTGGACTTTATGCAATGCTCATGTGAGTAGTTGCATGGATTGACATTGAGTCAAGTCGTGGACTTGTGCTCGGATTTGTTTGTGGTTTGTTCATGTGCGGTATTGCTCGAAGACGAATGTGGTCGATGACGGACCGAACTAGGTTCATGGAGGAACTGAGGTTCGGACTAGGTTCGGGAGGAACCGAGGTCTTGGTGGTCAAGGATGTCATGCGGGGCGTTCGGGCTAAGAGAATGGTGCACATGAAGAATGGTTAGTCACGTGAGAATGGCAGGAGGTCATTCGCGTGCAAAGTGTTAGTCACGTGAGTATGGCAGTGGCCATACGCGTGCAAAGTGTTAGTCACGTGAGTATGGTAGGGTTGCCATACGCTGCAGTAAGAGTTGTACTCGGCCTGGTTGGGCCAAGTAGAGTTGAGTTGAATACGGTTCTTTCTAGGGAATAGGAATCGTATTCGAACTCCTTGTGGGTTGGTGCTTTAAATAGGTGGGGGTCTCCTGTTGAAGGGCATCCAACCAAGTAGAGCTGAGCGCATCAAGCCTTGAGCTTGGTTTTAGGGTTTGTACTCTTTTGATGAGAGTATTTTAGACAAGAAATAAAGATCAATTCTTCCAAGATTTTTGCGTGCTACAGTAACCACGTCGCTCTGATGTTTTCTGTTTTGGTTCTTGTTTGCATGCTTGTTCTAATTCTAGATTGGTTTTTGATCATTGAGTTTCATCTTGATTTGATCCATCAAAAACCGTTCTAGGGTATTGATCTAGTGTTTCTCAAAGTCTAGTTGATCAATCTTTTGTCGTTCTTGTTTAATCTTGAAGTTTTGATTAGATTGATTCTCGTCAAGTTCTGGATCAGCAAGCTTGCGAAGCTCATAACTTTTGATCCGTAAGTCCGATCGAGCTGATTCTTTTTGGGTTCGATTCGTATTGGAATCTAGTTTCTTGTGTCCAAATTTCAGATCGTTTCGACGGTTGGATCTCCGGGAATTCTTGTTTTACCAAACCTCTATCATTCTATTTTTGTCGAAAACGAGGCAATTATTTGGTTCTGTTTTGGGGTGAACTTTTAATAGGTCAAGAATTTGGTTTTAGCTTCCGCTCAATCATTCACCCCCCCTCTGATTGCTATATTCGTATACTTCGATCCTACAAGTGGTATCGAGCAAGGTTTCTCTAATCTATCTTAACCGTGATTAGATCAATGGATCGTTATTCGACAAAACCATGTGTGTTCGATGGTGTTGATTTTCAGTTTTGGAAGGCCAAGATGGAGGCGTTCATCCAAGCACAGGGCTTCACAATTTGGGAGAAGGTCTACAAGCCATATGAAGTCCCTGCAAACGACAACGTCAACGACACCAATCGCACACATGTTGAAGCAAATAGCAAGGCGCGCAACTTGATCATCCAAGGCTTGGGACGCAGCGACTTTGATCGTGTGGTTCATCTTCGATCCATATGAGGTATGGAAATCTCTTTGTGATTACCATGAGGGTTCTAACACTGTCAAAGAGGTTCGCCAAGATATTTACAAAAAGGAATACATGCGTTTTGAGATGAAACCTAGTGAATCAGAGATGACTTCTTTGCACGTTTCAATAAAATTCTTAGCAATCTACGTGTCGTTGGAGTTAGCTACACTGATGCTGAAAATGCTCGACAATTGCTTAGTGCTTTGGACATGTCGGTGTGGGAGATGAAAGTAACATCTATACAAGAATCTACTACCATGAGCACACTCACATTAGATGTTCTTTACTCTAAGTTGAAAACTCATGAGTTGGATGTTCTTGCCAGAAGGGTAACATTAAATCAATTGCTTTGATCTCCAACCCTAACATGTTAAATGCAAATTCTTCTTCTAGCTTTGCCTTGTCTTCCATGTCTTCTTTAACAGATGAGCAACTTGAAGAGTTTCTCGAAGAAGATCTGGCACTACTCTCTTCTCGCTTTAACAAAGCTTTGCAGAATGTGAGAATGAGAAAGAGAGGTGGTCCTCCAAGATGCTATGAGTGTGGTGACCTCAACCATATTCGCACAAATTGTCCTAAGCTTGCAGGAAAAACATCAAAGGAGGAGAAGGACAACGACAGAAGGAATGAGAAGAAAAGGTTCTCGTCAAATGATAGGAAGAAGAAGAGCTTCATCAACCGCAAGGTGGTTCACCGAGTTCTTTCCGCTCTTGAACAAGTCAATTTGAGCGATGTGGACTCGGAGCAGCCAAGATGATGCAACTCCAAGCAAGCATGATTTGATAGGATTATGTCTCATGGCAAGCAGCAAGGATAGCTTCACCGAGGGGCGACCACGGCAGCGACTTCAATGAGGTAGATCCCTCTTATGATGAATTAGCTATTGCTGCTCGTCTTGGAAAATTGCTTGACAAACGAGATAAGAAAATTAAGAAACATGATTTCATTATTGAATCATTGAATGCTGAAATTGCTAGACTTAAGACTTTGATTCCTAGTGATGATACTTGCAAATCATGTGACTTAATTTACAATGAACTCACCTTGCTTAGGAAAGAACATGCTCTTTTGTTGCATCTAAATGAGAAAAATGAGAAACATGTTGTACATGCTAGTCTCCACTCGATGATTTGCATAGTTCAACTTCTTGTTCTAAATGCTCAACTCTTGAATTAAAATTAAAAGATGCAAATACTAGGGTTTCTCAATTGACTGATGATCTGCTTACACATGAGGTTCTTTCATGCTCAACTTGTCGTAAGCAAAAAGGAAAAGTGAATGTTCCTTGCAATAATTGTTTAACTCTTTCTCGAAAAGTTGATTACCTGCAAAATTCTTTGGAACGTTTCACTAATGGCAAGAAAAACCTAAACATGATTTTGGATCAATCAAAAGTCAGCACTCAGAACAAAGGTTTAGGTTTTGATTCTTATGCTCATGCTCCCACTGTTGTCAAAACACTTGAAAGTGGAAAATTTGAAATTGTCAATGAGCCTAAGAAAATTGTCTTTAAGTCTGCTGGAGTATTATCTTCTACTATGATGAATGCAAATGATGCTTCTACTTCTAAAGCCAAACATCATGTTAAGTACACTTGTACTCATTGTGGTAGAGATGGACATCTAGTAGATTTTTGCTTTAGACTAGCCAGACAGCAAAGGAAAGAAATGACTAAGGCTAGGTCTAACTTCAGAAGAGCACACTTTGCTTCTCACTATGCGCCTAGAGTGTTGAAAACGCCTTCTGTTCCTATAAACATGAGAAAAGGCAAATCTGATTTTGTGCATAAAAATTCTCGTGTTGTGCCTACTGTTGTCGTGTGTCTCAAGATCTTTGGATTCCCAAAAATCTCATTCCTAACCCCGATCGAGGCCTCGACATGTTTTGTTGCTATGTAGGCTTCTCGCGAGGAAGGAGAACATATGGCTAGTGGATTCGGATGCTCACGCCACATGTCCCAATAAGAATTGGTTCTCCTCCTCACTCGTGCATCTCGTCTTTGAAAGTGTTACTTTTGGAGATGCTTCTTCCTCTTCTGTTGTGGCAAAAGGTACAATAAAGGTAAGTGACAAGTTTATGTTCAAAGATGTGGCTCTTGTTGAAAATTTGAAATATAACTTGCTTTCTGTCTCACAAATGCTTGATGAAGATCTTGAGATAAGCTTTAAGAAAAATGAATGCAAAGTGCTAGATGCTTCAGTGATCTTGTGTTCAAAATTTCTCGTTTTGGAAGAGTCTTTAAAGCTGATTTTGATGCATCACCTTCTTCTAAGCATAGGTGTCTAATTGCCAATGTTTCTAAAGATTTATTCTTTTGGCATCGTAGACTTGGTCATGTTGGTTTTGATCATCTTACTCGTGTAAGCAGTTTAGATCTCATACGTGGCTTGCCTAAGCTTAAGGGTGATAGCAATTTAGTATGTTCCTCTTGTAGACATGGTAAGATGATTGCAGGTTCACATCCACCTCTTACCATGATGATGACAAACGCTCCAGGACAGCTTCTACATCTTGATACTGATTGGACCATCTCGAGTTCAATCCTTTGGAGGCAAACGGTATGTGCTTGTGATTGTTGATGATTTTTCTAGATACTCTTGGGTATATTTTATGGCATCTAAGGATGAGGCTTTTAGTCATTTTAGAAGTCTTGTTCTTAGGCTTTCATTGACCATCCAGAGCTCTCAAAGCTATTAGAAGTGATAATGGAACTGAATTCAAAAATGCTCCCTTTGATCTCTTTTGTCTTGAAAAGGAATTGATCATCAATTTTCATCTCCTAGAGTGCCTCAACAAAATGGTGTAGTCGAAAGAAAAAACAGCGTTAGTTGAGATGGCTAGAACCATGTTAGATGAACATCTCTCTCCTAGAAATTTTTGGGCTGAAGCTATTTCAATCTGCTTGTTATGTTTCAAACCGTGTGTTTTTGAGATCAAAATTGGGTAAGACTCCATATGAGCTTCGGTTTGGACATAGACTTTCTGCTTCTCACTTTCGAGTTTTTGGATGCAAATGTTTTGTCTTGAAATCTGGAAATCTTGATAAATTTGAAGCTAGATCAACTGATGGCATTTTTCTTGGATATCCGCTCATACTGTGGCTATCGTGTGCTTGTTTTGGAGACTAACAAAAGTGTGGAAACTTGTGAAGTTACTTTTGATGAGGCTAGTCCAGGCACTAGTCCAAGTGATGCGTGCACAAAGCGCATACATTCAGGGGGAGAAAATATTTGAAGATGATGATGATGTTGAAGATGAGGTCTTGACTCTTCCTAATGCACAACAAGATGTAGCACCTTTGGCACCTACTACTACATCACCTACAGCTAACCATCCTCAAGCTACAACATCATCCTACATGCTGAAAATGAAGAAGGAGAAGGAGAAGTCTCAAAAGCCAATGCTCCTTGTACATTCAACAAATGCATCCATCTGAACAAATGATTGGAGACCTAAATGAGAGAGTCACTCGATCCAGGTTTATTCATTCTGACACTCATACTCATTCTGCTTTAGTTGCGTCTTTTGAACCCAAAGATATATCTCATGCATTATCTGACGAATCTTGGATCAATGCCATGCATGAAGAATTAGAGAATTTTGAACGAAATAAAGTTTGGAAACTTGTCTCACCTCCTCCAGATTTTAATGTTATTGGAACTAGATGGGTTTTCAAAAATAAACAAAGTGAGGATGGTGTTGTTGTTAGAAACAAGGCTAGATTGGTTGCTCAAGGTTACACTCAAATTGAAGGCTTAGATTTTGATGAAACCTTTGCTCTGTTGCTAGAATTGAAGCCATTAGAATCCTTTTAGCTTTTGCTGCATCCAAAGGTTTCAAATTGTATCAAATGGATGTGAAAAGTGCTTTTCTTAATGGCTACATAAATGAGGAGGTTTATGTCAAGCAACCACCTGGTTTTGAAAATCCAAAGTTTCCAAATCATGTGTTCAAACTATCAAAAGCTTTGTATGGTTTGAAACAAGCACCTAGAGCATGGTATGATAGGCTAAAAACCTTTTACTTGAAAAAGGCTTTTTAATGGGAAAGGTTGACAAAACTCTCTTTTACTCAAGCAAGGCAATGATCAACTATTCGCTCAGATTTATGTTGATGATATTATCTTTGGTGGTTCATCTCATGTTTTAGTGTCTAAGTTTTCGAAACAATGAGGAAGGAGTTTGAGATGAGTATGATGGGTGAGTTGACATACTTTTGGGATTTCAAATCAAGCAAACGAAGGATGGTACTTTTGTACATCAAAGCAAATACACGAAAGACTTGCTACATCGCTTTGGAATGGAAAACAAGAAGCCGATCATGACACCCATGGAGAGCACTTGCGCACTTGACCACTGATGAAGATGGTGAGCCGGTTGATCAAAAGGAATATAGAAGTATGATAGGTTCACTTTTGTATCTCACCGCATCAAGGCCGGATATACAATTTGTCAGTATGCTTGTGTGCTCGTTTTCAAGCTTCCCACGTGCTTCACATCGACAAGGCACAAAAGGATTTTCGGTATCTTCATGGAACTCAAGATTTTGGCATTTGGCTTTCTGCTTCCTCATGCATTAATTTGAGATCTTTTCTGATGCTGATTTTGGAGGATGTAGAATTGATAGGAAGAGCACTTCTGGTTCATGTCACTTCTTGGGAAATTCTCTCATTGCATGGTCATCTAGAAAACAATCTTACATTTGCACAATCAAGCTGAATCTGAATATGTGGCTGCTAGTTGTTGTTCTCAAATTCTTTGGATAGTAGCTACACTAAAAGATTATGGGGTTAATTTGGATAGTGTTCCTCTTTTGTGTGATAACACTAGTGCAATTTGCATTGCTAAGAACCCCGTGCAACACTCTAGAACAAAACACATTGACATCAGATTTCACTTTCTTAGAGATCATGTTGAAAAAGGCAACATTGTGCTTCATCATGTGGATCTTGAACATCAATTGGCAGACATTTTCACAAAACCTTTGTCTTCTTCTCGTTTTGCTTTTATTCGGGAGAACTTGGAATTGTTCATCCAATGGGATTGTTTTGAGGAGTTTCTTTGCCAAGTTCTTTCACTTAATGAGCTCACTTTATCATATTTCTTTATATATTATGTAATTTTGCTAATATATGATAATCTAAATTGTTCCACTTGAACTAAAAATGATATTGCGGAATTCCTTGGTTTGATTGCCTATAGCTAAATACTCTGTGATATCTTACTCTTCTAGGCTTGTTATTGAATCTTCTTGACAAATTTGGGCTATGAAGCAAGTGTGTTTTCAGCTTTACTCTTTCATAAGACCTTTTAATCATTTTTGCATGTTTACAATCAAAGAAAACAAAAAGAAAAAGGGAATCAATAAAAAAGGGTTGTTAAAAGCAAAAGCTTCAAGTTGTATGCTTCGCATGCTTTCCTAAAAATAAGATGTATGCTTCAAGCATGCCATTCCCTCAAAGATAAGATGTATGCTTCAAGCATGCCACTCCTAGAAAATAAAAGAAGTATGCTTCAAGCATGCCACATGCAATTTATTGTTTAAAGATTAAATTGGTCTACTAGATTGGAGTTGAAACTACTTGCTCGCCCTGATTTGTTAGTTGCTTCAACTTTGAGCCTTTGTTTTTCTACTAAAGGTTTTGCTTAGTACTTGGCTATAGTTGACTGAATTGAGGTTGAGATGCATGTCATTCCCTAACTTGCTAAAATCACATCAAGATCATGTATTTTGCATATTATGTGATATATAAGGTTATATGATCGAATGAGCTCATCTTTTTCTATCTTGGCACTCCTTGTTTCTCTTTGTGAAATCATTGTTTCAAGAAAAATTTTGAACCTGTTCTCTCTTTTGTACTTTTGATGAATCCATTGTCAAAGGGGAGAAATTTGGAAATCATTGAAAAGTTTAAAGAAAAGGGAGAGTTGTTAAATTTGAGATTTTTGGAGAAGTTTGGAGAATTTTTGAAATTTTTGGGCGCATTGCACATTCACACACATTTTCATTCACAGGGGAGATTTTGTTTTGCATTTTGGTCAAAGGGATTTCTGTGTTTTCTCTTTTGGTCCTTGATCCTTTGAAATTCAAAATCTTTGTAAAGTGAATGCCAAATGTTCAATTCTAAGTGGTGTTGCCAATGTTTTCATCAAGGGGAGATTGTGAAATCATGTGCTTTGAAAAAGCTGGCTTAGAATTAAATTTGCAAATGTGTTTGTTCATGTGTTTTGACAATTTGACAAGAAATAGTAAGTTTAAGCTTTGGCGTGGACCAAACTTATAGAAAGCGATAAGTTTCCCTGTACAATGAGACCAACTTTTTTGGTTCTTTGTAAACTTGCTTTTGACAACCTCATTCTTCCATGTACAACAGACCAACTTTTTTGGTGCCGTAAATGTGCTTTTGAAGGTTGTTGTGCCGGACCAAGTTATTGAAAAAGCAAGAAGTTTTACATGCACGACGGACCAAGTTTTTGGGTCCGTGGGCGTGTTTTTCAGATCATAAGCCGAACTCAATTTTACAAGAAACCATTAAGTTTTGCATGTACAACGGACCAAGTTTTTGGAGTGCATGCGTGAACGGCTTTTTGAGGATTGACTTCGCATGTACAACGGTGATTTTGTTGGTCCGTCGTAAACGATGTTTTAGCGGAATGATTTCTTTTGGAACCGAGAGTTTCACTTGTACAACGGACCGATTTTGTTGGTCCGTCGTGAATGGACTTTTCTAGGTTTTTGATTTTGGTCCGTTGTAAACGTGTTTTGCCGGTTTGGATGTTTTGCAAGATTTGAAATGGTTTGAATTTGAGATTATGAAATTTGTGATGATTTCATGGTGTTTCTTTGAAGTGGACTTTATGCAATGCTCATGTGAGTAGTTGCATGGATTGACATTGAGTCAAGTCGTGGACTTGTGCTCGGATTTGTTTTAGGTTTGTTCATGTGCGGTGTATTGCTCGAAGGCGAATGTGGTCGATGACGGACCGGAACTAGGTTCATGGAGGAACTGAGGTTCGGGACTAGGTTCAGGAGGAACCGAGGTCTTGGTGGTCAAGGATGTCATGCGGGACGTTCGGGCTAAGAGAATGGTGCACATGAAGAATGGTTAGTCACGTGAGAATGGCAGGAGGTCATTCGCGTGCAAAGTGTTAGTCACGTGAGTATGGCAGGTGGCCATACGCGTGCAAAGTGTTAGTCACGTGAGTATGGTAGGGTTGCCATACGCGTGCAAGAGTTGTACTCGGCCTGGTTGGGCCAAGTAGAGTTGAGTTGGATACGGATTCCTTCTAGGGAATAGGAATCGTATTCAGAACTCCTTGTGGGTTGGTGCTTTAAATAGGTGGGGGGTCTCCTGTTGAAGGGCATCCAACCAAGTAGAGCTGAGCGCATCAAGCCTTGAGCTTGGTTTTAGGGTTTGTACTCTTTTGATGAGAGTATTTTAGACAAGAAATAAAGATCAATTCTTCCAAGATTTTTGCGTGCTACAAGAACCACGTCGCTCTGTGTTTTTCTGTTTTGGTTCTTGTTTGCATGCTTGTTCTAATTCTAGATTGGTTTTTGATCATTGAGTTTCATCTTGATTTGATCCATCAAAAACCGTTCTAGGGTATTGATCTAGTGTTTCTCAAAGTCTAGTTGATCAATCTTTTGTCGTTCTTGTTTAATCTTGAAGTTTTGATTAGATTGATTCTCGTCAAGTTCTGGATCAGCAAGCTTGCGAAGCTCATAACTTTTGATCCGTAAGTCCGATCGATCTGATTCTTTTTGGTTCGATTCGTATTGGAATCTAGTTTCTTGTGTCCAAATTTCAGATCGTTTCGACGGTTGGATCTCCGGGAATTCTCGTTTTACCAAACCTCTGTCATTCTATTTTTGTCGAAAACGAGGCAATTATTTGGTTCTGTTTTGGGGTGAACTTTTAATAGGTCAAGAATTTGGTTTTAGCTTCCGCACAATCATTCACCCCCCCTCTGATTGCTATATTCGTATACTTCGATCCTACAAGGTTCCATTTGTATTAGTGCGAAATTGTATATTGCATTACCCCAAAATCTTGGTTTATGAAATGCCTCCATCCAATGTAATTCGTGTTTTCAAACCTCTCTACCTCAGTACGGTACAAACCGCGAATTGCAAAATTCAAGCAATCAGAATCCATGCGGCCATTCATTGAAAGTGTTTCCTGTAGATTCCGTAGTGTTAAGGATATGCTAAATGGGTAAGAGCTTTTGAGCCAAATTTCACTGCAAAGAAACATTTTGTTTCATATCAGTGTAATGATGAATTAGAAAGATTAGTTAATCAGATTGTACAGCTATCTCTCATATCTCAAAGTGACTATTGGCCATCATTGATGACTCTAAATAACGGTTTTAGCCACTAGCCATCACTTCAATTGGTATGACAGGAGCCTTGAAGTTAAAACCAGTCAATCATCTTTGGACCAAAATTTATCCTCGCTGGGACATCAACTTGACAGGCACTATATAACTTAGAAATGCGATAACAACTGAATGAAAAATAAGTATCTTACCCGAGTGAGGCTGTGTCTGATGCTGATGTAATATATGAATATAGTGCAGCAGCCAGCCTTGCATCGTGCCTCTCCAGTGGACAATGCTTTGTCAAGAAGGGGGGCATGAGTTTCTTGCTTGGTTTTATGGTCCGCTTGGTTTTTTCCTTTAGAAGGTGAGAAGGTGGGTTCTCAACAGTATATTTTCGTCTCTTACAATCCTCATTTCCGAACTCTTGAATTAGGAGTATCTTGCATTGATTACTCATGCGAGTACCTGATCCTGGTGATATAGATGTTGTCTGGTTGTTTGATGAACCTGTTGTGTACATTGTGTTATCTCTAAGGTGGTATATATTACAATGTAAAATAGTAGAATGTGAATATTACCTAAGTAAGCAAGCATTTTGGTAGGAGTTGATTCTGGCATATTATTAATTTCTTTTATGGATATTGGTATGGGGGAACCATTGCCCCTAGCCAACGGATTGGTACAATCGGCTTGACTTCTATCAATTGTTTGAGTTATTCCAAGATCAAAACTAGGAGCTTCAATATCTATTGCGGAACAATTTCGATGAGCGTGTAGCCCCTGAGTGGAGCACACCGAATTTTGAGATTCTTTTCCTTGGAATAGGTACATGGCAAAAAAGACATGGATACTTGTCAGACTGATTACAATAGATTAAAATAAATATTAGTATGAATCAATATGGATATAGAGTTACCTGAACTTTGATTGGTATTAGAATGATCACCATTGGTTTGTTCGTTTATACCAATAACATTGTGAAGTGTGGCCTTAACTGCTATCCTCAGGACATAAAGAGTGGTTTCATCAATTACTTTTCTGAACCTTTGAAGTGCTTCGCCGGCAGTTTTGTTGTCGCATATATTGACGAAGTCTGAGATATCCTCCAATATTAAGCTAAATTCACCATATGCATTTGTCACAGCTTCATTGATCAGACCTTGTGCCTTCAAATACAAACATATGCAATATCAATTAGGTGATGCATGAGTACAGGAAATGGACAACGTTATAGTTACTTTAGCTTCCAAATACCTCAGTACCAATAATTGCAGTTTTTTTTTGATTTGAAACGTCTTTTCACGAATTGGGAAATGTACGAGTCGTTGGACTGTCTACTGAATAAGGTTCCAGTACTTGATTGCTGATCATTTGCGCGCTCGTCTGGCAAGGACGTGTAGATTGCTCTTGGTGCATCTCGAAGCTTAAAATGTGCATAATGTAGCAGTTTAAATGGATGTTAAATATAGAGGCATCGATTCTCATTTAAATTGCCATACCTTTATCTTGCCATATCGAGGGAAAGGGTATCCTGTGTTTTTTTTTTTTGCTCACGGTATCTGCTTGGATCATCCTACCAACATTTTCGTCGTGAAATGCAGATATGCGTGGGTACGTGTGGTTAGGAAGCTCTTCTTCACAAAAATCAAGATTATCCAGATACAGTAGCTGCAACAACTAAAATAATTAAGTATGGCCATAATAAAAGAAGTTCATAGAGTTCAAAACTGAGGAAATCATACCTGCAAGAACAATATGCAACCATTTATGGATCCTTGAGAAGATTTCAAAAAGCTCTTGGGCATAAGTTCAGCACATTTCTTCAAGTCCTCAACAACAAAACTGTGACCAATTATAGTTTCTAATATTATCAACATCTGCAACAGCTCCAATATGCCTTGTGGAAATGTTGTTAGCCAATGACTGTGGAGCAAACAACTTGGTCATCACATATAAAACAAATGCAGCCTTAATAGACCTCTTCTCGTCAAATGTCATTGGGTCTGCATACTTCTTCAGAATTCCCTCTAGAAATGTTATTGTAACTTTTGAAAAATATGGAACCTCAAATATTTCACACAATATCGTTTTATTCCTTTCAACCTCCTCAGATGAGCATGGATTTATGTATTTCCCTATGCATGGTAACCCCAACACCACATTCACATCGTTGCAAGAGAAGGGAATAACCTTGTTATTGTCAGGAACAATGGCACATTTTTTTGGGTCCACTTTGCTAAGCAGCCATGCACCAAATTGCCTATTAACTTTAGTAATCTTCAAATCAAAAATGCCCTTGAACCCTATTTGTTGAACTAGGTCTTTCTTTTGGTCGTCGAAATCCTTAATTATATTCAACACGCACTTTGGTTGGCATCTGCAGTTAATTCTAAAATTTGTGCCCTTGTTTTTATCCAGTGATTTTAGAGACCTATTTTGCCGGTATTTGCTTACCACATGGGATGCACTCAGAGACAATATGCTTCTTCTTGGTGTAGATATGCGAATTGGGTTTTTTGAAATAGTATTACCAATATCATTCAATCCCTGCAAACATAACTCAATATAATTAGATGATTACCATTTTAACAATATGCTTCTTCTAGATGAAGATATGGGAATTGGGTATTTTGAAACATTATTACCAATATCATTCAGTCCCTGCAAACATAAGTCAGTATAATTGGATGATTACCATTTTAACAATCATCTTTGAGCTATGACACCATAAATCTGTTTTCACTTGGTTATACACAAACCCAGTAACTACTACCTAACCGGTAATAATCTTTGAGCTAAAACACCATAAATCTGTTTGGAAACACTACTAAGTGTACTCAACATGTAGTAGACTACTTGAGTCATGCACTCTATGGTTAGGTTGTGGTTCAATTGTGCCAAGATTCTTCTATTTCCTCCATTTACACTTACAAGTTGATTA
Source organism: Rhipidocladum racemiflorum (assembly GCA_036346355.1). Taxonomy (NCBI): domain Eukaryota; kingdom Viridiplantae; phylum Streptophyta; class Magnoliopsida; order Poales; family Poaceae; genus Rhipidocladum; species Rhipidocladum racemiflorum. The sequence continues at coordinate 3,191,943 of CM070569.1, read as the reverse complement.
AGTAGAAGAAAATGGTGGCTGTCATCATAAACCACATAAAAAGAGTAAACATATCAAACCATAGCGGTAGTGGCTATGGACTGCACAGTACAGTTGATCTTTTTTATAATGGTTATCTAGTAAGGCAATGATGTAGCTTATGTAATCAGTCACGCATCAAAACTGCAGTTCATTCAGAATTTCAGATTGTGGTCAAAGCTTAGTGAGTTCTAGCACATCACTTAATTAGCTACAAGCCACCAAAGGATTGTTTTTGCCTTCTCTATGGTTCTAGAACTCACTAAGCTTTGACCACAATCTGAATATGACTAGAACCATAGAGAAGGCAAAAACAATCCTTCGCTGCAGGAAGATGCCTTCTTGCACAGCACCGCCCGTCAAAGCGCCTCTGTTTGGTGCGCTGCCGCCGCTGAGCCCCTTCAGCGCCAGATGTGTGTTTCGCGAGTGGAGGTGCTCGGCGCCGAGATCCTTCGCAGTAGGATAAGCACCTCCGCCGAGAAACGTCACCGCCGGGGTGGATTTTGTAGTGGAGCGCGGCCGCAACTCCCTCAAATCGCGCCGAGCACCTCCACCAAGAAACTTCGCTGCCGGGGTGGATTTCGCAGATGCTTTCTTGCGAAGGACCGTCGGACAGAGCGCCTCCGCCCAGCAACGTCTTCGTCGGGGGTGGATTTCGTAGGTCCCTCAAGCCGCGCCGCCCACGAGCCCCCTCAAATCGCGCCGCCCGCCAGCTCCCTCAAATCTCGCGATTTCCTAACAGTCCACCATGTCTATCTCGATATTTCCGATTCTGTCAAAATGGGTTCAACCCGGTATCGCGCTAAACTTGTCACTGGGATGAACGGGTATGGAGCCCAGGGGAGTACGTACTCCCTGTCGTATCACTGCAATTTCCTATATATATATATATATCTCATCGCATCCAAACTGTTCATCGCCTTCGTTGTCAGGACCCAACTTCATCCCGAATCAAAGATGAAAAACAAGCTCTACTCGGATTGTAACAGAAAGAACCAAACCATATCAAAATAGAGCTAGAACTAGGCTTCTAAGCTAATACAACTAGAAGGAACATAGAAGTACGCGGAATCATGATTGATTTCCATTTTCCATCATCCCTGGGTTTTATACCCCAAAAATTTACATTAGTTTAACCGTAACAGAAAGATGTGCTGTAAGAACAAAGCGTGTGAAGTAAAATGGGAGTAAGCGACAAAAGCGTTTCATCCTTCGTTTTCGGTGATTACTGTTTACAATCGTACGACCGTTGGATGGTCGTTCCCTTGATCTTGATTGATTTCTTACCATTGATGTTCATTTTGAGTGAAGTCGATGAAGCGGTATCAGCTCTGCCGAATTCCCCTGTTCTTCGTTCTCAACTTGATAGCCCTAACAATTTCCCCCCTTATCCTCAGGGCTTGAATCCAGGAAAAGTAGTCTCAATGAAGGCCGCATCTTCCCAGGTAGCAACACTCTCCGACAAATTCAGCCACTGAATCAGCCATTAAATTACAGTAACTCCTTTTCTTAGTACAATTCTTCTGTCCAAAAATGCAATGGGCTCTGTTATAACTCTGCCTTCAACATCCACTAATGGCAACTCAGGTAATGGAATTAGGGGTGAAATAGATCGGATATGGATCGGAAACCATCCATATTGTATTTGATCCATATAATTTTATCAGATCGGATTCGGGCACGGATAGTGTCGGATACAGATTCGGACATGGATAGTGCTGGATACGAATATGGATAATATTCGAACGAATACGGATGAAATAAGTTCGGATAATCATCGGAACAGATATTTTTCGAATAATACACGTCAACACTAAATACAAACGGAGTGATAGGCTACAACGAATATTGTCGATAAGAAACCAACATAAATTGTATAGTTTATGCAAATAAGCGTACAGCAAGTAACTAAGTAGGCAATCATGTATGTAATGTGGCATAAGCATTCCCACTTTACACTACGTAAACAAAGGCAGCATGTCGTAAATGTTATTACCGTCATGTCCAACTGAGTTGATTGTTTCTGGACATCTCTCATGACCTTCATCTGTTTTGCTGGTTCCATTTGCTGAGGCGTCGACAGGGAGTGAGGGAGGATGCTAGGGTTGGCTGCCTGCTGTGCTAGGCTACTGGCCGAAGTCATCTTAAGGCTGAAGCCCCTGTCTAGTGAGTGGTGATGTATGGGCCAAGCCGGGCTAAGCTAAAGAGGTGAGAATTCGAATAGTATCCAAAAAAATGCTCGGATATTATCCGAGATATCCGTATCCGTATCCATATCCGAGGCACTTTATCCGTATCCGATCCGTATACGAAAAAAATATCCGGATATCCGAAAAATTATCCGAGGCGCTTCGGTCGGTCGGTCGGTCGGAAATTATCCGTACCATTTTCACCCCTAAATGGAATTGCATTATGACCCGCATGTTTCTTGAGTTGACTGACATGAAAAACAGGATGAATGGTGAAAATTTTGCTGTATTAGTCCTACTCAAATATTTTTTTTCGCCAACATGACCTCCGTCTCCTACTTATTCTAAAAATGGCCTTGTCGCACGGTAGAGGTGCGGCATGGTGGCTAGCCGCCCCCCAGGGCGTGGCAGCTCTTGCGTTTTTTTTTTGCTGATTTTTCACCCTTTTTATTTTGTTGATTTTTTTTTTAAAATAAGTAGAGTGAAAAATATGCCGCGAAAATTTTTTTGGTACTAAGTCGAATGTTATTTTTATAATCGAATTTTGTTTTTCATAACCAATAAATAGAACGGAAAATAGTTCGAAGAGAAATGGGATAGCATAGCGCGGAAAGTTTTTTAATTTATTTATTTTATTTGCTTCACTAGTGTACCAATTAATTAATCATTTTAAAATAAATTTGGTTAGATGATGAATAGCAAAGTAATTGAATTTTAATGGATAGTTTAAGAATTTTTGTGGTTCAGTGATGAGTAGCAACAAAGTGAAATTTGAATTCATAGTTTACTGATTTTTTTGTTGACTGATGTGCTGCAAAATTATGGAGCTTGAATCAACAATATTTGATTTTTTTTGTTTTAGAACAAACTGAAATTTGAACTGATAATTTACAAATTTTTTTATTGACTGATGTACTGGAAAAATTATAGAGTTTGACTGAAGCACCAGCTAAGATCGTACCACAAAATTGGGCAATAAATCAATATTTTTTCAATTTTTTTGGCTCACTGATGCACCGCAAAAATAGGGAATTTGAATCGATAGTTTTCGAATTTTTTTGATTTAGTGATGTACTGTAAAATTATGAAATTTTAATTGATAGTTTTTTCTTTTTTGTTGAGTATTGTACTCCAAAATTATGGAATTATAATCAAATCGATGTACACGTGATAAACATGAAGATACACAAAATACGTACAAAATAAGAGAAAATGGATGGCGCATATGGAACCGTTACATTGCATGACATAGAAAACAAGTAAACATATATTGTGCATACAGTTCGATTCGTTACCTATGTTAGCCCTCATTTTTGTATGGTACAAATGGCGACACGGACAAACGATGAACGGGAAGTACAACTACGATATATGTTCGCCTTTTAGAATTGTAATGAAGTCATGATGCCTGTCGTAGACCTTACACGGAAAGATCCATCAGTGCCGTCCCCTTTGATCTAGTGAGGCTGTTGGCCTTAGCTTTCTTCCAATTCGTCCTGTACATACACATCCAATAATAGTTTTCATTGGCGATCTTTGGCTCCTCCTAGAAACGAGCCATCTCGGCTTGCTCCTTCAGCTTCTTTTCTTGTTCCTAACGCTCATACAGGGGCTTTCAGAAGTATGCTTCTTCTGAGCGGTATGATGGGTGTTTTGGTTTCTCTTCCATAGTCTTAGAGGAAGATTTCCGCCGGGTGTAGCACTCATGTGCCACTGTATAGTACAGGTATAATTTGTGCTCGAAGTATTCCCTATCGTACTTGTCGGGGTTGTTGATCCTGTAACACCCCAGCTTCTACTAAGCCCAGAATGTCACCAAACATAGACCATAACACATTTAATACCATAATTTAAAGTAAATTACAGCAAGTAATCATTTAGAGTAATTGAAAATTTTGTGACATCTTCTTTGTTTTTGCATGAAACTTAACAACATAATCATCATAACAATAAGTAGGATAAACAAGACCTTCACATGCAGTGATAATGATAACCAATCATCAATTAAAACATCAAAAGGCATAAGCTAGCAAAGAATAAGCATCAATTTAAGTCTAGGAAGATATAGCAATTCACTCCACTAGCCCCACATGATTCACATGAAACAATAACATTAAGACCATAAACTAATGATTATTGCAATACTTATTGCGATGTCTCCAAAAGAAGATGAATTAGCTAGATTGTGATACTCATTGGAGAAGTGTAGCTAAGTCCCTTTCCAGCGCCCGATTTCATGGTACCCTAAAGAAACAAACAAACGAAAACACAAGCGTGAGTTCATCACTCGACAAAGTGCATTACAATGGAACAACAAGGATCAAGACAACAAACCATCATTCCAGTCTCACGGTTATATCACAACACATCACATTTAACATAATTTGCAGCCTTTAAAACAACATGGTAATCATCTCATGAGGCATCTCATGAGTACTCTCATCATCATCTCATAAACAACTTCATTTATGAAATTCATTCATGCAATGCAATGCACATGTCTTACGGAATACTCATACGGTATGGTTGAGTGCACACCAATCGGCATGCACCCTTTTCCCCCTTCCATCCGAAGATGGAGGTGCCTATCACTCGCTTCCATTCACCTCGGTGAAGGAATCACGATGTAGGACTTATTCGAAAGAATAGCCCGGACTAGTCATAACAGTTCTCACGCCCCTACGGAATAGTTATGACTTATCTCACGCGATCGGCCATAGAAAAATATGCCATGTATGCAAAATGGACAGCAGCGTATTCATAAGTAAGTATTGCATATCAACACATTGCATCTCAACATGTAGGGCGTGTTGCTGTCGGCCGTAACGTTACCAACTTGGCATGTGATTCATTGATCAACAACAAGCATATTACTTTATCATGGCATAGGACATTATATCATCGTCAATATTAAAACATGGCATGAGGACATTATATCATTTTATAACATGTAACTCATGGCAAAACAACATGTTATCTATCCCAATACTATCAAGCAATTCTAGCATCACATATAGCGTTAAATCCACACAACACACTTGCCTTCAACCTTGAGCGAACGCGGAGTAGCCAGAGGTTGAGGAGCACTCGGAAGGCACACCACCTGCAAACCGTGCCACACACTTAATTCGACTCCTCAAAACAGTACCCACTACACCTGTCGCTATAAACTCCCAAAACCCGAAATCACAGATTCTGCCCGTTCTGGACAGCGGCTTGAAAAATCATAACTTGAGTTCTAGAACTCCAAATTGCATAAAGTACATCTCGCGTAGCTTAGGAAATTTCCCAACTTTTTCTAGTTATAGGGAAAGACTGATTCGGACTATAAAGTTGTTTAATCTAACGTTGAACACGAACTGTCTCAATCTCGTCACAGATTTGACAGCGCTCGGTAAAAGTGACCATATCTCCCCAAAGCGGCTGGGCGGATTTTAACGTGCTTTATATGCACGGAAAGATAATGAAATTATCTATAACTTCCTAGAAGTCCATTATGATCAGATTAAATCTCTAAATTGGCCCAAAACTCCTACCTAGTTCAGGTCCCAATCTGCCCGAACCAGAGCGTGAATACAACTCTAAATTTCATCAATCCCTACCCCATGGCAGCACCTCCCTTGATCTAAAAACATGTTATTCAACCTCTACAGCAGTAAAGATCTACCCACAGCAACCCCCATTACCTTCTTGGAGAATCACAACTCGGCAGTGTGGTTCCTTAAGCGCGAAAACCACCCGATCTCCTCCCACGCGAAGTTGCACCGGTTCTCCTCGTTGCGGATCCTTCCACCGGCGAGACAACTCAGTGGCGGCGTGGCGGCGTGGGCGTCGCCAGCAAAGGCCACCGGAAGGAGTGTGGGGTGGAGGATGAGGCGCAAGGGAGAGACTTGGGGAGAGGTGGAAGTGAGGAGAGGAGGGCTAGAGAGAGAGATGGGAGAGGAGGATGGGGGTGCGGGGGGTGGGGAGAGGCTAGGGCAGCAGGTTTGTCCCCCTCCTCACACCCTCATGGGCCAAGGAAATCCACCACTCGGCCCGAGTCCCTCAAGGCCCAAAGCGTCCGGAGGAGGCCGGAAGCCCGCCATAAAGCAGGCGAAAGCGCACTAAAGCGTGAAGCTTCGAGGGCTCTAAATATGAAATTCACAAAATATCTCATTTACGACGTCTTATCATATTCTATCATCACATAATTTCAAATCCCGACTTTTCGTGGTGTCACAGATCCATTGAAAGAAGTAGCAACTGACGTCTTGCTGGTGTCATGCATGGACGAAGTTAGAAGTATGAAAAACAAATTACGAAAATATGGATTGGTTTCTTCCTCCTCCTCCTCCTCTTCTTCCTCCCCTTCCCCTTCCTTTCTTCTTCTTCTTCCTCTACTTCCCTTCTCCCTCCCCCTCTTCTTCTTCCTCTCCTTTCTTCTCTTCCTCCTCTCCGTCTGTTTTTCGGCTAGATCAGGCGACGCACAAGCGCTCGGTCAGATCAGTAATGAGATCTCTGTTAATGTTTGAAATATTGACAAAGAGATGTCGCATGCCTCTGTCAATATTTCAAATATCAACAGAGATGTTGATTGTTGTGTACAGGACTATATTGATATTTCAAATATCAGCAGAGATGCTCATTGTTGTGTACATGACTATATTGATATTTGAAATATCGACAGACAAACATCAGTAATGGGTATTTTTGTGATTTTTTTGGATTAGCATATTATTTCTATAAATGTACTTTTTAATATTAGTTAAAAAAATTCACTAATCGAATGCCCGTGTTTTGCTAGAGATAAAAATAATTTTACCTAGTAGTTAAGTTTTTGTCATTGAATTTATTTTACGCTATACTCTTAACCCTGTTGCAATAATGAATTAAGTTTCATCTTATAACTCACACAATGTCTCTACTATCAAACGCGATTTACAGTACATCTTAATTTGTTGGATTATTTGGGCTAAGCCCATTTGATTGAGACAATAAATCCTAGAAAATCTCAAAGGCCCACCTCATGAGGAGCATGTGCACTAGCAATAGTACCACATTGCTAGCCTAAAGTGGTGAGCACTAGTTTAAATAGTGGAGTGTGCTACACCATGGTAGAACCATGTGGAGAAAGGGAGAAAGAATACACACGCGCTCGCCTCGCCTCGCCGGGCCGGGCCGGGCTCGCACGGGCGGGCGGAAGCGCGGGCGTCGCGGCACTGCGTGAATGGTCCGCCGAATTCGGTCCAGGGCTTTGCGTGGCGCACCTCCTTTTGCAGATTACTTTTTGCTACTCGGAATCGCGGTTGTAGTATGAGATAAGGACACCGTAATGCATCCCGTAATGGACTCCGATCGTGGCACGTCCTCGAGTCGTGTTCGGTTACGGACTGTTACCAGGGCTCCTTTATATACTGCGTCGCCGTCATCTGGGAGATATAGAGTTTTCTGCGCCCTAGCGTTTTGCCAGTTTTCCTCGCTGCGCCGTCATCAAGTCTGCCCCGTCCCGTACGCCGGCGTGCACCAAATGAACGGGCAAGCAGGTCTCTGAAACCGTCCGTCCTCGAGTTCTTGCACCGGGAGAGGACGAATCAGGTTTTTGGGAAGCGCTCGGCGCGACTACTTCCACGTCACCGTCACGGCTCGTCTTCCTCGACATTCAGGAGCGGCTGCTAGGCATCGCGCTCATTGCGGCGCTTCCGTCCTCGACCTTTATGGCGCTACAACGCGTCATCGCTCCATCTGCACACGAACAGTACGTTACAATGTTTCTACTGTTTATTTTCAACCTATTGATTGTGAGCACATTAGATGGATATATGTGTAGTCTTCTAGCATATGCATCTATGGTATGCTCCTGTTTTTCGTTACCGATAGTCAATCACATGTTGTTCATGATTTACTTTTGGATTAAATTAAACCTAAATGTGCCTTTATTTCTAACAATCCAAAAACCTGATTATAGGCGCTTAGGTTTATCAATGGCTGGCTTTGCCGAGGCACTGAGGCCAGAAAAATTCACCGGTGTGCACTTCAAAAGATGGCAGACAAGGGTCACCTTGTGGCTTACAGCTATGAACGTGTTCTGGGTGTCGAACGGCAAACCAGAGGATATGGAACCAACTCCTGAAAAGGAGAAGGCATATCGGGATGCCAACACACTCTTTGTGGGAGCCGTTCTTAGTGTTCTTGCCGATCGTCTGTGCGATGTGTATATGCACATTAAAGACGCCGAAGGAACTGTAGGATGCTCTGAATGCTAAGTTCGGTGCTTCCGATCTTGTGATGAATCGTATATCATGGAGCAATATCATGACTACAAGATGGTGGATAACCGTTACGTAGTTGAGCGAGCTCATGAGATACGAGTTCTCGCCAGGAACTCGAACTTCTCAAAATCCAGTTACAGCGAGGTTTGTGGTCGGGCATTATTGCCAAATTACCTCCTTCATGGAGGAATTTTGCCACATCTACGAAACATAAGAGACAAGAGATTTCTGTTGAGAATCGATTGCGTCTCTAGATGTTGAGGAGAAAGCTCGAGCTAAGGATGCACTGTGAAAGGAACTGAGGGGCGATCTAGCGCCAATGTGGTGCAACAGCTTGATTCTCACATGGCAAGAACAAAGGAAAAATAAAGCCAAACAAACCACTAATTTCAAGAAGAAGAAGTCAATGAACAAAGATGAGAAGCCCTGCTTTGTTTGCGGTGAGATTGGACCTTTGGGCCAAAGCAGTGTCCAAATCGCAAGCGAGGAAGGGTGAGCAAGGAGAACTCAAAGTCTGTCAGCGTGACCATTGGCAATCTTGGAGGAGGAACTTCGGGTATGGTAACGTACCTATTGTTCTTTCAAGAAATCAGACCACCGATTGGTGGATTGATCTGGAGCTAATGTTCATGTGTGTGCTGATCTCTCTTTGTTCTCTTCTTACCAGGTCGTGCGGATTGCTCCGTGTTGATGGGAAACAGCTCGAATGCTTCGTTCTTGGTGTTGGCACGGTAGATCTGAAGTTTACTTCGGGAAAGATCGTCTTGACTAAAGAACGTGCAGCATGTCCCCTCAATAAATAAAAACACAGTCAGTGGCTCCCTTCTATGTAGAGAAGGGTTCAAAGTGGTGTTTGAGTCTAATAAAGTAGTCGTGTCTAAGCATGGACTTTTTATTGGTAAAGGCTATGAATGCGGAGGCTTGTTCCGTTTTCCCTTTCGATTTTTTCAATAAAGTTGTGAACCATATTTGTGATATTTCCAATGGAGGTGAAGCCGATGTTTGGCACTCACGGTTATGTCATTTAAATTTTGGTTGTATGACTCGGCTCGCTAGTATGAATTTAATTCCAAAAATTCCCTCTTGTCAAAGGTTCTAAGTGCCAAAGTTGTGTGCAATCAAAGCAACCTCGCAAACCTCACAAGGCAGCGGAGGAGAGAAACTTGGCACCATTAGAACTCATACATTCAGATCTTTGTGAGATGAATGGTGTGTTGACTAAAGGAGGAAAAAGATATTTCATGACTCTGATTGATGATGCATCTAGATACTCTATGTTTATCTGTTGAAAACTAAAGATGAGGCTTTAGACTACTTCAAAGTCTATAAGGCTGAAGTTGAAAATCAATTAGAAAGAAAAATCAAAAGGCTTAGGTCAGATCGTGGCGGTGAGTACTTCTCTACTGAGTTCGACTTATTCTGTAAGGAACATGGAATTATTCATGAAAGGACACCTCCCTATTCGCCCCAGTCTAATGGGGTTGCCGAAAGAAAGAACCGCACTCTAACTGATTTGGTAAATGCCATGTTGGACATCAAGGGTCTATCTAAGGAATGGTGGGGGGAGGCCCTGTTGACTTCTTGTCACGTTTTGAATAAAGTTCCTTCTAAGAATAAGAGAAAACCCCATATGAAGAATGGGAAGGGAGAAAACCATCACTTTCATACTTGCGCACGTGGGGTTGCTTGGCGAAAGTCAATGTGCCCATAACTAAAAAGCGCAAACTTGGACCTAAGACAGTGGATTGTGTCTTTCTGGGATACGCTCATCGGAGCATTGCCTATAGATTTTTAGTAGTAAAATCTGAGGTATCTGACATGATCGTCGGTACAATCATGGAATCCAGAGATGCCACCTTCTTTGAGGGCATATTTCCCATGAAAGATTTGCATAGCGTTTCTAGTCAAAACCCTGAGATAATTCCCGAACCTATTGCACAAACTGAGGATTCTGAACAGATACCCGAGCAAAATCCTGAGGAGGATGACAGTGAGGCTCCTAGGAGGAGCAAGAGACAAAGGATGGTTAAATCCTTTGGTAATGATTTCACTGTACCTTGTGGATGATACTCCCACCTCTATTTCGTAAGCTTATGCATCTTCGATGCAGACTCTTGGAAGGAGGCAATCAGTAGTGAGATGGATTCTATTACATCTAACGGAACTTGGGAGCTCACAGAACTGCCTTATGGTTGCAAACCTGTGGGCTGTAAGTGGGTGTTCAAAAAGAAACTAAGGCCTGATGGTACTATTGAAAAGTACAAAGCTAGACTTGTGGCTAAGGGTTATACGCAAAAGGAAGGAGAGGATTATTTTGATACTTATTCACCTGTTGCTAGGATCACAACCATCCGGGTACTTTTATCCTTGGCTGCCTCTCATGGTCTCATTGTCCATCAAATGGACGTGAAGACAGCTTTTCTTAATGGAGAGCTAGATGAGGAGATCTACATGGATCAGCCAGATGGATTTGTGCTACCCGGACATGAGAGCAAGGTGTGTAAGTTATCAAATCTCTTTATGGCCTTAAACAAGCACCTAAACAATGGCATGAGAAGTTCGATAGAACATTGACACAAGTCGGCCACTGTAAACGGCCGAGCAAGTGTGTGTATTATCGCCATGGTGGGGGTGAGGGAGTTATTCTGTGCCTATATGTGGATGACATTTTGATCTTTGGAACAAACCTTGATGTGATCAATGAGGTCAAGTCTTTCCTGTCTGGAAATTTTGATATGAAAAATCTCGGAGAAGCTGACGTGATCTTGAACATCAAGTTAGTCAAAAGTGAGGATGGGATTAGTCTTTCTCAATCCCATTATGTGGAAAAGGTTTTGAGTCGGTTTGGCTATTCAGATAGCAAGCCTTCTTCAACACCTTATGATCCAAGTGTGATTCTTCGGAAAAACAAGAGAATTGCTAGAGATCAAATGAAATACTCTCAGATCATTGGATCTCTCATGTACTTGGCTAGCGCTACAAGGCACGATATCTCATTTCTTTGTAAGCAAATTGAGCCGGATTTACTTCTAACCCGGAGATGATCATTGGCGTGCACTCGAAAGAGTTATGCGTTACTTGGTGGGTACAAGAAATTATGGAATACACTATACCTGTATCCTTCAAGACTAGAGGGTTATAGTGATTCAAATTGGATCTCGATCTTGATGAGATTAAGGCCACCAGTGGATATGTGTTTACACTTGGTGGGGGCGCTGTGTCGTGGAGGTCTTGCAAACAGACTATTTTGACACGGTCAACCATGGAGGCAGAATTGACTGCATTGGATACAGCCACTGTTGAGACAGAATGGCTACGTGAACTCTTGATGGATCTTAGGAGGTTGAAAAACCAATACCGGCCATTCTTATGAATCGTGACAATCAAACAGCTTATTGTTAAAGTGAACGATTCTAAAGATAACTTGAAATCCTCAAGACATGTGAAAAGACGTTTGAAGTCTGTCAGGAAATTGAAAAACTCCGGAGTGATAGCATTGGATTATATCCAGACGGCTAAAAACCTGGCAGATCCCTTCACTAAAGGGCTATCACGGAATGTGATAGATAACGCATTAAAGGAACTAGGCATGAGACCCATGTGAGTTATACCATAGCGGTAACCCAACCTATGTGATCGGCGATCCCGTGAATTAGGACCTAGGAAAAACAAGCTACTGGTTAACTGGAGGAGAGTAATTTTCTAACTAGTTCCAAGTGAAGATGCAATACTCTCGAAATCTGTATGGCAGGTTAGCTTTTGCCTTAATGTGTTCTGTTGGCTTTATTTAGCGAAGATGTCATCCTACAGAGCATCTTGAAAGAACACACCTATATGAGATTGATCTTTGAAAGTCGCTCTATGAGACTTGGGTAATCTCTAGTAAGCTCATGAAGAGACCATGGAGTACGACTTATATGCTCCACCCGAGAAGCCTATTGGCAGCCTAGTATCGCCTAAGGCTTTAAATGAAACTCGATCGCACAAAACTTGCAATTCAAGGCTTAGTCCATTGTTCAAGTTGTGGTGAGTGTAATTTGGAGTCCTAGGTGCAATTCAAGGCATAGTCCATTGTCACTTTGAAATCTTTGGTATATTAATGACTTTGGGAACAGGCAAGGTATCGGTGGGACTTTGAGATCTGGTGGGGGATTGTTGGATTATTTGGGCCAAGCCCATTTGATTGAGACAATAAATCCTAGAAAATCTCAAAGGCCCACCTCATGAGGAGCATGTGCACTAGCAATAGTACCACATTGCTAGCCTAAAGTGGTGAGCACTAGTTTAAATAGTGGAGTGTGCTACACCATGGTAGAACCATGTGGAGAAAGGAGAGAAAGAATACACACTGCGCTCGCCTCGCCTCGCCGGGCCGGGCTCGGGCTCGGGCTCGAACGCACGGCACGGGCGGGGCGGCGCGTGGCGTCACTGCGTGAATGGTTCGCCGAATTCGGTCCAGGGCTTTGCGTGGCGCGACCTCCTTTTGCAGATTACTTTTTGCTACTCGGAATCGCGGTTGTAGTATGAGATAAGGACACCGTAATGCAGATCCCGTAATGGACTCCGATCGTGGGACGTCCTCGAGTCGTGTTTGGTTACTGATCGTTACTGTGGCTCCTTTATATCTTCGTCGCCGTCATCCGGGAGAAATAGTGTTTTCTGCGCCCTAGCGCTTTTGCCGGCTTCCTCTCGCGCCGCCATCAAGTTCGCTTCGCCCGTCCGTCTGCGGCGTGCACCAAATGAACGGGCAAGCGTGTCTCGAAACCGTCCGTCCTCGAAGTTCTTGCACCGAGAGGGCGAATCAGGCTTGGGAAGCGCTCGGCGATCGCTTCCACGTCACCGTCACGGCTCGTCTTCCTCGACATTCAGGAGCGGCTGCTAGGCATCGCGCTCGACTGCGGCGCGCTTCCGTCCTCGGCACTGTACACGCTACAACGTCTACTGCTCCATCTGCACACTAACAGTACGTTACAATGTCTCTACTGTTCATTTTCAACCTATTGATTGTGAGCACATTAGATGGATATATGTGTAGTCTTCTAGCATATGCGTCTATGGTATGCTCCTGTTATTCGTTACCGATAGTCAATCACATGTTGTTCATGATTTACTTTTGGATTAAATTAAACCTAAATGTGCCTTTATTTCTAACATAATTTCACCGTCGTAATGCAACTCCGCTACACACGACTACAAGATTCTTTTAAAGAGTAATGTTGTGTCATGCGTGTGACGGAGAGGATGTAAAATTAGAATTGACTTCCACCTATGGAACAAAATACTATAGCGGCACAAAGAATCGTTTTCGAGATAAGAAAAAGCGCCGTGAATTTTCCTCTGAACATCGTCCATTCGTCTGTCCATGTGGGGGCACCGGGCACATACGTCGACATTTAAGATTCGCGTGACATGTGTCGACGGCCTACCCCATGGCCGTGAAAGATTCTGCGTAGCTCATGGTATTTTTTCTCTTGCTCGTACGTGTAGCCATGTGCTCGTACGTGTAGCCATGTGCTTCACCAACACCGATAGACCCTACGTAAGAAAGAAGCACCCAGATCATTCGAACAAAGTGCTTAGCGATTAGAGCAAGTATAATAAAGTGACATAAGCGGGCTATAAGAACTGCCACATCATATTTTTGTTTTGTTGGAAGAAAGAGAAGAGAAGAGAGAGAAGAAGTAGGCTATTGTTCAATAGCCAACTTTAAGCTGGCTATAACACAGATTCCAAAGAATATGAGAGGATGGATGGGTGGACCATTTATTAATGTGTAGATTGTTTCTACAGCTGCCACTTCAGCTAGCTATAAGGGTGCCAACTCAGCATTTTGCTTAGGTGGATGAGAGAAAAGGAAGAGAGAGATATATGCTTACTACTAACATATAGCCAGGCTATAGCTGATTCCAAGGCATTTATCACCTCTTACATATGGGCCCATATTTAATTTTGTAGACAATGCTATAGCTAGTCCATTGGAGAGGTTGTCTATTAACTATCTATAGATGACATGTACACTTCTTATAGCTAGTAGTTGACTACACCATTAGAGATGAGCTTTTAAACGGCTGTGTATGATATGACAACCATATATAGTCAGCAGTGAGCTATATTATTAGTCTTGCTCTTAGCTGATTGCCGTCTCCTGTCATCTCACTCGAACCTGGTGAGTGACTTCGTGTTCGTTCCTCGGAGATTCCTGCACTCTGGTTAACTGACACGTGATACAGCTGATTAAAACGACAGTTTGCCCTTCCTTGCATGATTGCCGCGGCCACGGAACGCATCTGGCACGTCGATCACCATTCGTCACACGTAACGGCCCTCGTCCCGTTCGAACTGCCGTGGACCAAAGTACTTATTAGGTCATGTACAGTATAGGCATTTAAAAAAATGTTTAGTAATAAAAATTAATTTTTCTTGCCATGTAAGATAAATAAGGTGTTTATTTTAAAACATCGGTGCTTAATTAAGCACCCATACTTAGCAGATGTTTATATGTATAACTATATATGGTATAACATCTAAGTATCCATAAAAGAGATGTTTGCATTGAAGATCTTGACTCCTAAATAGATATTTCATGATATAACATTATTTCTTTCTCTTTAAGAATCTAAGTGTTTTTGCATTCACTACTACAAAAAGGGTTATATTATACACCCAATCACTGACTATTTTTTTTATACAAACCGACAATGATGAGTCTCGGACACATCACAGATGGCTTTTGGCTTAAACCGTCTGTGATGCTCCCCTCATCACAGACGGTTTTAGTCAAAAACCTGTCTGTGAAGAGGGTGGACACATCACAGACGGTTTTAGGTTAAAACTGTCTGTGACTAGAGGCACATCATAGATGGTTAGAGCAAAAAACCGTTTGTGATAGTCACAGTTTGGCTGACTACCCATCACGCAGTACTACCCCCTCCCGAATCACTCCCAGTCGCGCAGTTCACACCATAACCCTCCCCCTTGGTGACGACCTCCCCGCTCGGCCACAACCCCCCCCCCCCCCTCGACCGTGCCCTCCCCACTCAGCGCGACCTCCCACCCCCCTCAGCCCAAAGCACCACCCCCAAAACCCTGCCCATAGGGTCCCCGGCTGACAGATGGGCGCCCGTGATGTCGCGCTGCGGCGGCGAAGGCAAGTGCTACCCGGCAATGGATCTGATGCTGTCGGAGGTGATGCATCTGGTGCAGATCATCATCCCCGCCGATCTGCGCACCTGGCCGTCTCCTACCTCAGCCTCCTCTAGTTCAAAGACGTACGTGCATTTTGCTTCGATTTCGTTCAAAGACCTAGGATATGAAGTAGAACATATTAATTGATGTTTTTCTATTCAAGAATTGGGTTGACTTTTTTTTCCATATTTATTGTCGTAAACACATGCGACAAAGCCATCAGTCCTGCTTTTCCCTCTTCTATTTATGTTAGATGTGCTTTATGTCCTAACTAGGTATCACGCGTAATTTACTATTTGGATTCCTTTCATACATACAGTTAAGTGTCTCCTAAAAAATACTGCAACCTATTAGTTTCTGTGCCAATGAAAGTGCTTTGTGTCATGTTTATATTTTTGTTTTTTCACTTTTGATTTAGATATCAAGGAGATAAACTCCAGTGTTGCTTTCAGAAAATTCTATCATATGCTTGACCTCCAATATCGAGGGGATAAGATCCAGTCTTGCATTCGTATTTTTCATGCCATTGACCACCCTATTCATAATTTATAAGAACACAACGACTCCCACATCTTGTTGGACTGACAAAATCAATTGGAATGATGTTAGTAAGTACTACGGTATGTTGTGTCTCATTCTTGAGGCTATGGTTTTCTTTCCTGTAATTTGCCTTGTTTCATCACCTACATCAGTTAGCTAAATACCCCATTTGTGTCAGCTATCCAAGCCAATTAGTGGTGAAGAGGCACACCAAATGGGTCTTTTTGATTTCTTGGTTTCTCCTAATGATTTGGTGAGTACCACTCACCGTTGGGTTTTTGATATCTGTGAATATAAATGTCTGTGGGTCAAAATCCTTTACAAGGCTGACAAACTAAAACCCCTTGATGAGGCTAGGGAGATTCTTAAGTTTGCAAGAGCTCAACCCTAAAAGCAACCTGCCAGTCTTCACCACCCACTTGTTTGTATTAATATCATTGAAGAAGGCCATAGTTTCAGGACCTCGAGCTGGGCTTTGGAAGGTACTTCAAGCTACTTATGTTCTTCTTGCATCTATTATTTTCAATGTAAAAATTTTACAGAATTTTGAATGCACTTCGTTAATGAAAATGCAGTAAGCAATTGCTTTCCAAGGCTTTTCTTTTCTCTGATACATGTAAAAGCTCTCAATGAACAACATTAAATGTACTAGCAAGGTGCCCGTGCGTTGCAACGGTATCTACATTTTGAACGGCTAAACAAGAAAATATGTTGTGTAAATAATACCTTATATAGTAGGACACTATTTAAGCAGTATTTCTATATTTCTATGTAAATGAAGCGTTCTGACGCTTCGTTTCTTTCGGCTGGAGTGGTTAATTAATTAAAGAGGGGTAATTAAAGAATGGTCTTGTGTGCTGTCTCCCATTCACATCTGGAGTGGTTAATTAAAGAGGTGGGTAATTAAAGAGGTGGGTAATTAAAGAATGGCAGAACTGGTAATTTTGATGAAATGACATGGGAAGAAACTCTCACTTTATATAGTAGAGATAAGGAAATTTTTTTTCTTAATTGTTACTATGGAACCATACTATAGCGGCTAGCGCGATTCAACAAGAGAAATTGCCAAAATAGTTAGAACGATTTGCAACAGGTGTAGGTGTGTAGGAAAGTTATTGCTACTGAAAAGAATGTTTTGGCATAAGAATAAAATGGGAACATTTCCTTGTTGGAAATGGTAAATCAAAACATGGGAGATTTAATAATAATAAATGCTGACAAGGACTTGCTATGACTTCTTTTAATAAGAATTCCGGATTGAAATAAAACTGTTTAGCTGATGTATTGTGTTGTTCTCCTGTAATTGATGCAATGTTAGTTGCTGCAACATATATGATGTGACATAATGATAGGGATGAATGTAAAACGCCCTTCCCAAAAGGTAAATAGGAGCATACATGAGTTTCAAGTTAATAATTGCCTGCTTTTTTTGGTCCTGATGATAAATATGGAACTAAAAAACATTTAAAATTTTAGATAATGTTTTGTAGTATTTTTCTACAATTACTTCCATATAACTTTGGGTTGGACAATTATCAATGGTAGGGTTGCTTTAGCACAATAATGTTTATATGATTTGGGTTTCAATCTGCTCCTCGTCATGCTGCTTAGGGTTTGAATTGCTTTCTTGGTATGCTCTCTATTCAGTAAAGCTAGAGCATGATATTCCAGTTAGGCATGGTCCATGTTTGCATCGAGAAGGGGTTTTATGAACATTTATGTAGTAAAAACTTTCTTGGTTACTCTTTATAAGATTCAGATGAAAAATGCAGTATTGCAGTGAGACCATAGGGTTTAGTATATTAGCGTTGATCATATGCTACAAATCTCTTTTTAGTGCCACCACATTGCGTTGTTGTTTCTATATGAAAAAATTGGATGCAGAAGATTGTCTTGTGCACAATGAATGAATTTTTATACGCATTTGTGTAGAATGTTTCATGTAAGGTTCTACAATAAATGTAAATCTACTTGATCCTAATAACTAGATACTATGTTCTGCAAACCAAGTATGATTGTCTTTATGATTATGCTGTATTACAGTTGAGTTATTTCCCTTGCACAAAGAAAATATAAGCATTTTCCCAAATGTTCATGTATTTACTTAGCATTTGCTATTCAAAGTCAAATGATGGAACTCCTTGATGAAGTAACTATTTGCTATCATCACAACCGTTTTAGGTCTTGAAGAACCATTTCCAAATAAGTAATTTATGTCTAATGTTGACCAAAATCTTGCCGACCTGCTGTTAAATCTCTGTATCTAATGACATATGATCCACATTACTCTATAGTTGAATGAAATAATATGTAAATGACTCTTCTCATCTATTATCCAGTAGACTAATACTCCTCGTGTATGTATGGCTTATATAGCAGTTATTAGCATTGTTATCCATATCTATTGCTTAGTTAGGTTCTACTGGTGTTTTCCTTATATAGAAGTTATTAGCATTTCCTAAGGCTAACCAATAAATCAAAATTATTAAAAAAAATAGAAAAAAATAAATATCACAAATGATTCTAAAGAAGAACCGTTTGTGATGACTTTTCTCACTGACAGTTAGGAAACTGTCTATAATGACTTATAGTCATCACTGACAGTTTGATACTGTGATGTGATTTGTGAACTGTTTATGAAGTTAATGTATGGAGTAGTGATTGTACATGGCCTTAGAAGCTTGTGCAAGTTGCCTCCTGTTCGATCAATCAGGTATACCAATTCATGCTCTAGTAGGATCGTGATTGTCCGAATCATTATCCACTACTACAGAACCGGCTACTACAAGCGGGTCGTAACCCCTTTCAGAAGCGGTTTTATAACCGCTTCTAAGCAACCGTGTGTGATACCCGCCCGGTATCACAAGCGGTTGCACAAACCGCTTGTGTTGTGGCAGCAGAAGCGGTTGGGAAGGTGTCCAGGAAGGCCAGTGGAGCCGCCACATGGGGGCCTCCACAAGCGGTTCGTGTTACGAACCGCTTGTGAACAGCACACTCCCGAAGCGGTTGGAGTTACCAACCGCTTGTGGAGAGCAAGCACTCCAGAAGCGGTTGGAGTCACCAACCGCTTGTGGAGAGATTTTTCAAATAGATGTATTATAGAATATGTTCTTTCAGTGTTTTTGTATATCGTTTTTGACCATAAAATGAAATATGAGTGTAGGAGTTTTCAGGCAATTAAATATATATTACATATGCTCACTCATACACATGTTCACAAGCTAGCTCGAAAAAAAACCGCTATCGACGTTTACAAGTTTGAATGATTAAAAAAATGATTATCGAACTCGATTCTTCTTGCATCGTCGATCAAGTTCTTGGTCGACGTCGATGTCGTCATCGATTCAGCCGTGTTCAACGATGGACCAAGCCTTACGTGGAACTTCGCCATTTGGAGATAGAACCTCGTCGACAATGAAGCCGATGAGTTGTTCTTGCGGTCTGCGCTTTTCGGTGAAGGCGAGCACGCTAACATGCTCATCGATGTTGGGTGACAATTGATTAAGCGGGAAGTATATAAATATCCGATCACATACGATTACTTAAAATGTAAGTGGTAGCTAACAAATTGACATGCATATACGAACCTCGGCATAATGTTCCAAATAAGATCGGCATGAATAAAACTTTGAATATAGTGGAACACGTAGTAGCCACATAAGTTGTTTCGGTAGTTTGGCGTTCTTAACCTTGACAGGAGAAATTTCATAATATCGGATGAAGAACTGATATGGTGCATTTATATTAATAATTGTTTTTGTAAGTACGTGCACGAGTGCTCACTATGACTTCAATTCTTTCTTGAAATCTCCTTTATGCTTCTTCTGGAACTTTCCAAATGTTTTGTTGAGGATGTCAATGAACCATTGGTATTTGCTGATTGGATTCCTTCTTGAGTCATGAACTATAATCCTGCTGTTGTCAAGCTCGATGACTAGAAGGATCCAGTGAAACCTATTCGTATATTCAAAGAAGCGCGTAAGAGCTAGTCGTATTATCAATGGCTTAAGAAATACAAGAACAAGAGGTTTGTGAGAACACGTACATGAAGTTGAAGGGCAGAAGTATGTACGGTTTGTAGTGCTGTTTCAATAATGCACGCAAAATGTATGCCTCAACTTCCGGTCTTTCTTCTTGCGAATGACCAGATTTTCTCGTTGACAACCTCTGGGTCGATGAAACCAACGTTCTGTATGCCCACTGTTCTACATCGTTGTATCTCCATTCTACATAAGAAGGGATAACTAAGTTAATTAGATTTTCGATTTTGTGGTACGAGAGGAAGCAAACGGTAAACTTAGAAGATCAATACTTACAGACACCAGCAGCACATGAAGGACACGTCGATGGCGTCTGTTTGGTACACATGGTACAAGTCCTCGAATTGCAGCCATATTTACATCTGTCTCCGCGGAAGAAATGCGTATCTTGAGCAATGAGGTGGAACATTTTCTCTCCTTTAGATGCCCTTTCCATATAACATTCATGCATTTGACGCATCTTGGTTGGGAGATCTTTTATATCTTTTGGATCAATTAGCGGTTTGCCCAACTCATACTTCCATCTGATTGGTGCCAGTGGAAGATCCTGGTCTATTGATTCGATCCTGCCTCCTTCAAGAAATCCTGGATCCTCAATTGCTCGGCCTCTGCTCATCTTCCACTTTCTTCTTCTTCTTTGCCGCCAAGCCCGTGTATTTTCCTTGTAGCCTTTCTTATTGTCCTTTCGTAGTCGGTCGTCACAGGCGGTGGCGCCGTTCGCATGACTGAAAGTGCTTCACAATTTTTATCTATTTTAACGTTGGCGCCTGGCCCGTTGGCGCAAGCTGCTTGGCCACATCCGTCTTCACGGTAATTGATAGCTCCTCATGATCGAGATCATATGGCCTCTTTGGCGATTCCTTCAATATTCTCTGTCCGTCGGATGCCGACTTCGTGGGAGGAGGTGCCGTTGCGGGATCCCTCCTTCGAAGGGAGCTTCTTCCTCGGCGGAGATCTTTGGAGCGGAGGTGCTTTGGAGCGGGAGGTGCTGGAGCATCTCGATGCTTTGGAGCGGGAGGTGGAGGCGTGTCTGGACCACCGGAGAAGCTTTGCGTCTGGCGACATTGGAGGAGTCGTGGGTTGTCGATGTGGAGGAGGCGTGCTTGATGCTGCAATCGCTCAAGCTGCGGGGCCTCTCTTGTTGATGTGACCTCCACACCATCTGGAAATATGATGTACTTTTGCGCCAGAGGATGAATGTGCCGTGGAGGGTCTGTCCAAGCTTGGTCATGTCATAGCCCACATCAATCTCGAGCAAGAGATCTTCGAAGCCACACAACAACTCTTCCACCGTGACCTAGAGTATCAGGAGGGTATCTGATTGAAGTGGAACGTCTGGCCCGCCTCCACCGGATAAGCCATTCCGTATGCCACCTTGTAGGACAAGTTACGCATATCAATGTGTAGCTCGGCGCGAACCTTGATATCGCTCCACGGGATAACGGACCTGCGGGTCATACAGCTTCAGGCCACGGCGGACGCCAGAATCGCTCTTTGCGCGCTCGGGATCGATCACGGTGTCGGCGCCCCTTGAACACTACCTCCTGAAGCGATATTGGGTTAATGCTTGGACACTTGTTGCGCGATCAAATCGAGGATGGAAGCCTTTGTAGCTCTAAGCTCGTCCTCCAAGCGGCTCACTCTACCCTCGATCTCTCCTCTTGCTTCTGTCCCGGCTCCTGTAACTGCTTGCGTCTTTGGCAAATCCGTGCCTCCACGGTATCTTTCCGAATCCTCGTGTCCGTCCTGGGTGCTCAGGGTTTTGAAGGGCATATGTTAGCTCGTCATTCTCCCTGTCTCGTCATGAAGGACCACTGGCCGAGATTGATCGATGGCTTGTACAATCCTTTGACCAACTTCTTGGGTATCGGTGCCATCACCAAGCTACCGTCATCCGCAAGTTGGCCCCGTGACCCAAGAACCGATTCTTGCAGCGAGGCTCCCAATCCTCGATTTTGGTACAATCTCCTGCTGCCGAAGTTCCTCTTCCCGCTTGTCCCATTTCTTGTGCCTTAATGTAACCACCGGTGCCGAGATGGTGGTGGTATTTTTTCTTCCAGGCATTCACCTTGTTTTTCTCTCGCGGCTGTCTGCATCGGATAGCTTGAATTCCTCGAAAGCCTCCCAATGATCTCGGCTTAGGAAATTGATTGAAGTCTGGCCTTTCTCCTCTGTCGATGTACTTGCGGGTGAGGGACGACTTCCATCTTTGAAAGGAAGTTGCCATCTTCTTCAAAGCCCATCCCTTGGCCTTCTGCTCGTACCCATCCGGAAAAGTGAAAGTTTCCTTCATATCATTCCGAGCAATTCCTTGGTAGGCTGCGAGGACTTCGGTCCATTTGGATCTTGATTGGGGCGTGATCCCTCACGTGGTAGCCGCAAGCATTGTTGAAAGGGCCAATTCTTGTGATGGGGCTACCAGACTCCGTCGTTGCCGACCTCGGTTATCACATACTTGGTCGAAGGCTTCTTGTTAGGTCCTCGGTTAATTCGGACTGGGTGGCCGATGATGTACCGGGTGGATACACAAACACATGTTACAATAATTAACATGTTTACGGTGATTTCATAATGGTTAAGAGTATACCTGCATTTGTTGGCGATATCCTCGCCGATGCAGTGTTAACAGCCTCATTGGCAGCACCGGTGTTAATGACCTCATCGACAACGGCACCGGTGTTAATGACCTCATCCAGGCCTAAGATGGTACCCAGCGCAATTGTCTCAAACATCAAATTTTCCTCATTGTCGAAATCCGGTCACCACGCCTTGGTGTCGCCATCTAAAGTGGGCATGTAATCATATATAAAATACTTATATATTCTCAAACATATATACAACATAAATGTGGGATGAAATCATATATAGAATACTTATATATTGTCAAACACACATACAACATAAATGTGGGATGAAATCATATATAGAATACTTATATATTGTCAAACACACATACAACATAAATATGGGATGAAATCATATATAGAATACTTATATATTGTCAAACACACATACAACATAAATGTGGGATGAAATCATATATAGAATACTTATATATTGTCAAACACACATACAACATAAATATGGGATGAAATCATATATAGAATACTTATATATTGTCAAACACACATACAACATAAATGTGGGATGAAATCATATATAGAATACTTATATATTGTCAAACAAACATACAACATAAATAAGTTTCATGATATTCCATGTATAAGTTTCATTAGGTTTCATAGATAAGTTTCATTAGATTTCACGGATAAGTTTCATGATGTTTCGCAGATAAATTTCATTAGGTTTAATGGATAAGTTTCATGATATTTCACATATAAGTTTCATTATGCCTCACGGATAAGTTCCGTGATATTATCCGTGAATATCATCAAAGGTGAATGGATGGTGACACAACCTATATGACATTATTTTAGACAAGAACGGCATATCGTTCTTTAGTTTTTTCCTACAATATATATACAATAGTTACAACAGAGAGAGCATGAAAACTCCAACATACAACATAAATGTGGCCATGAAAACTTATATACAATATATATACAACAAAAATGTACTCCAACATCAACGAGATCAACAAAATTTCTTGTGAGCATTTCACCGAACACCTTGCGGGCATGAATACAGACAGAGCGAGGAGGGCATTTCGCGGCTACCTAGGTCCTCCGGTGGATGGCCTGGGGCGTCGGCGCGGTGGTGGAGGCGTCGGCCAGTGGTCGGGAGGCGTCGGTGGTGGTCGGGCCGTCGGCGTGGTGGCGGCCGACGGAGTTGGCTCTGGCGCGGGACTTAGAAAATTTGAAGGTGCGGAGCCTTCGGGACTTCAAAATTTAAAGGTTACCCCACTTCTACAAGCGGTTCGTAACACCAACCGCTTGTAGAGGTACTTCTACAAGCGGTTCGTAACACCAACCGCTTGTAGAGGACCCCGACTGCAAGTAGCCTACCAGCTCACCCATTTCTACAAGCGGTTGGTCTTGCGAACCGCTTGTAGTGGTACTTGTACAAGCGGTTCGTAATACCAACCGCTTGTAGAGTACCCCGACTACAAGCGGTTTGTTCCACGAACCGCTTGTAAAAGTATCGAGACGTAACACTTAAAAGAATGCGGTGCCTTATGTGGTTAACAAGAAATCTCTTCTCCCCCTTGGCTAGTGCGGGCTTGTGCCCAGTGCCCAGAGGTTGGGTGTTCGAGCCCCACTCGCGCCCGCTGGCCTTTCTTTTTTTTAAACCCCACTACAAGCGGTTGGTACTAAGAACCGCTTGTAGTAATCTCACTACAAGCGGTTGGTACTAAGAACCGCTTGTAGTGGGGTTTAAAAAAACAAGCACGGCCGGGCGCGCGTGGGGCTCGAACACGCAACCTTGGGGCACAAGCCCGCGCTAGCCAAGGGGGAGATGAGATTTCTTGTTAACCTTAGAAGGCACCTTGCATTGTTTTAAGTATACAATAATTTTTAAAAGTGCTTGTATTTCTTTTTTTCCTTTCTTTTTTAAGTGTTTGTATTTCTTTTTTAAAAGTGTTTGTATTCGATGGTTTTATTTTTTTAAGTGTTTGTATGCGATTTTTATGTTTTTTTGAAGTGTTTCTATTTTATTGTTTCATTTTTTAAAACATCATATGTACAAGCAATGTTAAACATCAACATATCAACATGATCATATGGAATAATGTACAAGGAATGTTTCTCCACCATAATGTATACAAGTAGTACATCTTAAGTCTTCGTCTTTACAATTGTTCCTTCTTTATGATCGTGACGTATGTAAGGAGCATCGACATCACTGTCACGCAGGACGTTTATTTCAACATCAACTGTAAAAGGAGGGAGCTCGTCGAACTGACCATACTCTTCCTCATCGGTGGCGTCCTCAACTCCTACAATCCGTCGTTTGCCTTGGAGAACTACATGTCGCTTTGGCATTACCTTTTGATTGTCCTTTCGAGTTTTAGGAGTGCTTGACATGTCCATTACATAGAAGACCTGAGCCACATCGTTCGCGAGAACAAACGGTTCGCGCCTATAGCCGACTTCTGTGAGATCCACAGTTGTCATGCCGTATTTGTCGACCTTCACACCGTTTGTCCTCAGCTTGACCCATTGGCACTTAAATAGAGGGACCTTGAGAGGTCCATAGTCGAGCTCCCATATTTCTTCTATGAAACCGTAATATGTGTCGAACCTTGCCCTTTGTTGTCTTGGCGTCTATACTGACGCCCGCTGCTCGTTGGTGCTCCTGTTATCACGGGATCCGTGTAGAATGTGTAACCATTGATCTCATACCCCTTGAATGTCCCGATTTCTTGTGATGGTCCCGGGCCAAGCGTTGCAATAGTTCATCGTTTGACCCTTCCTCAAGGATGTACTTCGTAGCCACCGCCAAAAGAATCCATGTGCTTCAGGGTTATCCAACTCTCTGTCTTACCTGTGAACTCGCTGCGTAGGACACTCTTGTCTTGAATGACATAGGGGCGACTATGGTGGATTGCTTGAGCAGTGAAATGTGCTTGCTTGAATGCAACAAGATCGTTGCATGCAATCGCTTGCCTTCCTATTGTCCCTTTGCCCCGTAGCCTCCCTCGTGTCGTGATATGGGGACGCCGATAGGATTTACATCATTCATGTAATCAACACAAAACTCTATCACCTCCTCCGCCACGTAGCCCTCGGCAATGCACCCTTCGGACGCGAACGATTACTGACGTATTTCTTGAGGACACTCATGTACCTCTCGAAAGGGAACATGTTGTGCGATATACATCGTCCGAGGATACCTATCTCCTTGACAAGGTGAGCGGTGAGATGAACCATGATATCAAAGAATGCAGGAGGAAAAATCATCTCGAGGCTAACCAAACTTTGTACCACATCAGCCTCCAACTTAGGCATTTTAGCTGGTTCGACGACTTTCGCGAAATGGCGTTGAAGAATGAACATAGCTTCGTGATTGTCCCCGCACTCCACTCGGGCAAGATACCTCTGATAGCTACCGAGCAATCAGTGTCATCAACACAAGGCGATCATGGGATTTTAGGCCTTGGAGTTTGTTCTCTTTCGTGTTTATGAGTCTCTTTACATTTGAGGAATATCCGTAAGGGACCTTCACACTGTTCAAACACTCAATCATGCTTTTTTCTCTTCTTTGCTTGGAGTGTAGCTTGCGGGATGTAGATAAAGTTGTTTTGTCCCTTCTTTGTTTTTCGGATGTAGGTCACTCCTCACCTCCATGTCTTCAAGGTCCTTCCGAGCTTGCAGTGTATCTTTCGATTTGCCGTACATATCTATGTAGCCTAGCAGTTCAAACAAACATTCTTCGTGATGTGCATGAAGTCCAATGAGTGACGAACCTCCAAAACCTCCCAATACGGCAGTCCCAAAATATTGATTTCTTCTTCCATGCGGGTGCATGACCATCCTCGTTCGCGCAGGTATGCTTCCACGACCCTTCCCAAATACTACTTTCAGATCTTTTACCATAGCAAACACAAGTCGCCCATTACGATCTTTGAGGCTTACCACAATTTCTCATTACCCTGTTAAATTTACTTCCTTTCCACCTCAAAGCATGACTGCTAGGAAGAAACTGCGGTGGCCCATGTACACACACTTCCGAGAGTTTTGAGGTACATGCAAATTGCTTCATTTATGCACTTTGGGTGCGAGCTTTAAACCCTTTCACAGTTTGGCGGGAGAGGTTACCGAGCGCAGCCAATCGTTGATTGTTACAAACAACAATGCACGCAGTTGAAATACTCTCTTTTGTACTCATCCCAAACCCGCACACCATCCTCCCACAACTTCACAAGGTCTTCAACCAATGGTTTCGTAGACATCTATGTCGCTTTCCAGGTTGCTTCGCCTTCGATCAATAATGGCATCATGATGTACTTCCGCTTCATGCACGACCATGGAGGAATGTTATAGATGCAAAGTGTCACGAGGCCAGGTGCTATGGATGCTGCTCAACTGACCGAAAAGGATTCATCCCGTCGGTGCTCAACCCAAACCTTATGTTTCTGACCTCATTTGCAAAGTTCGGGTAAGCCCGATCGACTTTCCGCCACTGTGAGCCATCTGCGGGGTGTCTAAGCATCCCGTCTTCCTTACGCTCTTCCTCATGCCAACGCATCATCTTGGCATGACCTTCGTTAGCAAACAGACGCTTCAACCGGGGTATCACAGGGAAATACCACAATACTTTTGCTGGAGTTCTCTTCTTCGTACGATTCCCATCTAATTCACCTGAATCGTCACGCTGCACCTTATACCGATTCTTCGCATTAATCGACAGACCACCAAATCGGCATACTCATTGCGATACAGGGTACAATCGTTAGGACATGCATGTATCTTCCGCACTTGCAATCCTAAAGGGCAGAGGACTCGCTTCGCTTCATACGTAGATTCTGGTAGAGTGTTTCCTTCCGGAAGCAACCTCTTTACGAGTGATAACAAACCATTGAATCCCTTGTCTGACACACCGTGTGTGGCCTTCCATTGCATGAGTTCCAGTGTAGTACGCAGCTTTTTGTGGCCCTGTGCACAGTTTGGGTACAAAGCAGTTCGGTGGTCCTCTACCATGCTCTGAAACTTCTTGTATTGTCTTTCCTCTGTGAACTCTCCCTCTCCGTCACGGAGCATCTGTTCTAGCTCATCATCGCCAAACTCATCGAGTGTATCTTCCACGGACCCGTATTGAGTGGTGTCCGGCATCTTGTTGGCTCTATCTTCCTCTTCTTCGCCTTCTTCATCGTCTTCCTGTCGAATCGCCTTTGTTTCGCCATGGTGGGTCCAGCAGTATAGTTTGCCATGAAACCTCTCGTGATCACATGCCTCATAACCATCCATCGCTCGAATGCTCCTTCTCATTCTTGCAGTCTACGCGACGGACAACGTATGAAGCTTCCTGGAGGCAAGAATGCAACGGCCGTCGAGAAACTCCTTCATGCCATCTCGGAACTCTCTTGACCGACGGTCTGCATTGTACATCCATTGCGGTTCATCTACACAAATAAAAATAATAACAACATCTATCACAATATTCTATTAAAGCTAACTATGACTAATAGTTTTGTATTTTATAATCATTCGTGTTCTTTTCACTAAAGCCAACTAATTATTTCTAATCCTCCTACTTTTTAAAAATAAAACTAACTAATTGTTACATTTTCATACAAATCTTTTCTCTTCCACACGCTTGTAATTTTTCATCGTTTCACATTTATTGAATTTCATTTCATACACCAAATCGTATATATCACCTTAAGAACAAAAATATAAGCGAACAAAACATAATTTCTCAACATCCAATGCACAAAAACATCAATATCTAGGTGAGAAGGATGTCAGCAACATATTACTCACCTTAGAACAATTAATTCGGATCTAATAGCCTCAATTCAAAATTTTGGCAGCACCTCGCCATGAACAGCTCTCGCCCACCACCGTGATGTCCTGTGCGAGCTCGGGGAGGAAGACAGAGTTTAAATGCACTGGGCGGGAGGGGGGCTCTACAAGCGGTTCTACACACAAACCGCTTCTGGAGCCCCCATTAGACCTCTAGAAGCGGTTCCAAACACGAACCGCTTCTAGAGAGGACGCTCCAGAAGGGGTTTGTGTTAAGAACCGCTTCTAGAGACCCCCTCCCGTCCGTTGCCCACGAACCGCTTGTGGCACGGGACTCCACAAGCGGGGCGCACGTAACCGCTTGTGATAGGCCGGTTGTGAAGGCCGGTTCTGTAGTAGTGATCTTCCATTAGATCAAATTCTAGAATCTAAGAAGACCGAGCGTAAGCTGGTTCGCTCGCCAGGTGAGCATATAGTTCACCCGCGTTTAAGTATGCTTAGACGTGGCCACGTGGGTACTTGATTTCCTGTATAGGCTGAAGTTTTGAACAAAAATAAAATAAAAAGTGGATATATATATACGTGTGCGTGTTTAGAGAGACGGCGTGTTCCCGTAACGGAGGTCGTGATTCCTCTAAAAAATTTCTTTATCGTGTGTAGCAGATGAGCACACACTAGTATAGAAAACCTTATTACTAGAGGTGAAAACGAGTCGGATATTGCTCATCCTGTATCCTAACCCATATTATTATCCCGGATTCGGAGTCAGATACGGATAGACCGGATACGGATACGAATTCGGAGTAGTCCGGATTCGGACACGAGATGGATACATGACGGATACGGATCGACGGATAATATAGTCGGATAGTATGTAAGGCAAAAAAAATGAATGAACCATACGACATTCACATGAACCAATGAACTTTTCAACACAAGTAGATACATAACATAACTCTCACACGATGGCACGATAACACACATACATGATCACATGGACATAATCATAATTCATACATAAGTCTCACACAAACCATACGACATTCACGTGAACCAATGAACTTTTCAACATAAGTAGATACATAACATAACTCTCACACGATGACATGATAACACACATACATGATCACATCGACATAATCATAATCATATATGTTGCTTTCCATGTCTGGGTTCTGTCATATCTCTACTATCTGTTAGGGTACACCGTACACCAATGTATCTGTTGCTTTCCATCTCTACTATAGGTTGCTTACAGTTCTGCCATATATCTATAATGGTACACCAATATGTCATTACAGTTCTGCCATATATCTGTTAGGGTACACCAATATCTGCGAGTGTGTGGTATTGTTCTACCTGCTTTATTCTTCGCTTTAATTCACGTGTTCCATATTCCAGGGAGCAAAAGGTGCACAGTTGGGAAATTCAGACCCGCAAATTCAGACCCACATATGTTTCTTTAGCTGAAAATTGCTCTTACTACCAACTCTTTAGATCTATGTCACCATCAGGTGCACAGTTGGGAAATTCTGAAATTCAGACCCGCAAATTCCTTACTTGACACTTGTTGCCATATCTTCAGTTAATTTCGTAGCACTGATTACGTACCTAAAACATTTATGTATCACATATGCCGTTGATGTTCAAACCTGGGACACTTTTTGGGGATTACTTTTTGCTAGTACCTGTCTTTTTTTGCGAGGAAGAGGCGCGAGGAGGTCCCAGCCGCGGCGGAGGGCGTGACGAGGAGGGGGGCGGCGCGGTGGACTCCGCCGCCGAGCGTTCACCAGACGAGGGCGGCGCGGTGGACTCGGCTCGGCGCCACACGGCCGTTGCTTGGCTGGGCTCTCGCCACCGCGTGCTCACAAGGCGGAGCCGCGAAGGGCGCGAGGAGGAGGGGGAGCCGCGGTGGGTGGGTGCGACGAGGACTGGAGGAGGGGGAGCCGCGGGCGCGGAGGGCGTGAGCAGGTGGACGAGGGCGGAGGCGCGCCGGACGACGGCTCGGCGGCGGCGTGGATCTGGTTCAGATCTGAGGAGGAATGGAGGATTGAGGTCTTTACTCAGGAATGACCGAACGATTTCTGGAGCAGTCGAGCAGAGGAATGGAGACATGGAGTTGGGACTTGGGACTGGTCCATCGGTCAGTGAGATGCTGCCGGATATCCGGATAGAAATGTAGGATAATATCCGGATAAATACGGGAATTATCCGTATCCGACGGATATTATATGCTCCGAATCCGATCCGGATCCGACCGGATATAAAAATATCATCCCGGATCCGGTTTTTCACGGATTCGGCTCCGGATCGGGCGGAAAATATCCGACCCGTTTTCACCCCTACTTATTACAGACTGTTAACAAACGGTTTTGTGAACTATCAGTAAGAATGTGTCAGTGATGAAAGAGATCATCAGAGAGATGGTTCTAAATAGGAATCGTCTGTGACGGTTTCTATTTAGAAACATATGTGATATGCATAATTCAGCACTACATAATATATGATACATCATCTAGGTCTCTAAATTTACCATGTTTTGGATTTTCCCAAGAGGTCACCCATTTTAGTAGTACTCTCACCCAAGCACACTTAACTTTGGAGCTCTTATAGGATCCAATACTTTAGTGCTGGTATGATCGCACGTGACGTGTAACGCGTCCCTCTCCCCTTAAACCTGCAGAGCACCCAAACACCGATTTTAATGTTATCATACTCCGAACACGGTTTGAGCTATATTTTAGTGGTGTCTCATACTCTGAAATGGGTACAAAACTTTGGAGACCGTTTTGAGGCCTTAAACAATGTTTTTTTTAGAATTCTATTGCCGCGCTCGCACTTACACAAACCATCATTGAAAGACCTCCTGATTTTTAGATGAAACTTCTCGTTAGCTTTCCAACGAGTCAAAGAACGTCCCGATCGGAGTTACGAGTCAAAAGTTATGGCTGTTTTATCGACGCAGATAATATGACTACTATTTGTGTCGATTTTTAGCTAGAACCGATACAAAAAAAATTGGACTATTTGTATCAGTTTCAATTAAAAACCGACACAAATAGTGTCCAGCCATTTTAAGTTTTAGAACCGATACAAATAATGTATCATTTGTATCACATACGGTTTGTAGCTAGAACCGTCTGTGATAATAATATATCATAGACAATTCTATTTTAAAACTATCTGTGATATCTACAGCAATATCATAGGCGGTTTTGTACTAAAACCGTCTGTGATGACTTCTGTAGCCACCACAGACGGTTTCTAAATAGAACTATCGTGATGTTATCACTGATGGTTGCACTATAGAACTATCTATGATGTTCCTCATCATAGACGGTTTATCAAAATTATATGTGATGAGACGTCGAATATAAGTCTTTATGTAGTAATGATATATGTCTGCGTGAGTGTGTGGGGGTGTGAGTGTATGTGCGCATCCTTACCCCTAAAAAAACTCTAGAATCTAAGATTCTACCATATTCTAAAAAACATTTTTATAATTTACTGTGCATTCCAAAAGTGATATGGATGTTTATTTAGTCATTTGGCACGTGATTTTATCAATAAAATGTTTATCTTATTCAAGACTGGAATCGCGGTTTTGGTTATATGTCATTGAAAGCTAGGATTAGAATAGCGATTTTATCAATCTTGCCATCACTTGACATTTTTTAAAAAGTAAGTAAATAAATAATCAGATTAATTTTTATTATTCAAACTTCTGAATCTTAATGTATAAACTATAAACTTTTAGTACTTACCATACAACTTAAATTAAATTGAGGGTTAGAACACAATCAAACGCCTAAGACATTCATAATCTAAGATGATACGTGATTCTACAGAATTCTACCGCAATTCTATAATTTCTAGGAGCGTGATTCAAACGCCAAAGACGTTCATAATCTAAGATGATGCGATTTGAATCATTTGTGTTCATACGACTAAGATTACTATTTTAAATGTTAATTAGATATACAAATCCATGCCACACAACAAAAATCAGCTGCATTGGGTGAGATAAACCCAAGCAAGATTAACCGCACATGTTTTCAAGGCCACACACATAGAAGACACGCATAAGTTTAGGGCTTGTTTGATTACTGTCCTAGGCTCTATACCTCTTAAAACAAGATGTCTAAAGATGGCCTGAAAATCAGATGATTTCTGCCTGGTAGTATAGTGTTTGGTTGGAGATCGATACCAGTTACACTGATACCTATTTGTATGCACATCAGTTCCTCGATCGGATTAGAGTTTTGTGAGATACGGCACGAGCGTGCACGATCTTAAGAACGAAGAAGATGAATCTCGTAGAGAGAATAAAAATAACGATGTTGAACCAATCACGATGGGAGAGAAAGTTTGGCAAAGCTGACAGCAAAAAGATTTGGCAAAGCGACTATAAATTCTTTAAGCACAACCTAAAAAGAGTACAATGGATTGTTATTCTCTCACAACCTCTCGAGCCGTTTAGTATCCTCGGACCCTTCTTGGTTTCTTATGTTCCCAATGACCACCCCATGAGTTTATATAGCCCCTTTAGTCTTCCTCTAAAGTAAGTAGGAATCCTACTCTGAAAGAAATAGGAATCCTAATCCTATTAGAATTCATCTAGTACACATTTTTAAATCCTAAAAAATTATATATAAGTCACTATATTTAACAATCTCCACATTGAATCTTATTCATTTAAATCATCGTGTTCCTCCAAGAACTTGCTCCAAGTTGGCTCTGCATTTTTTGTTTGTTTTTCCTCTCACTTTTGAGAGTGCCTTCACCATAGGGGCTCATGCACATCATCGTAATGTGTGTGTTGGTGTTTGGGCTTGGTCTTCCAAATCCTTCACCTGAGAGCTCTTTCTTTGTGTAGTTTGATTAACCACATCTCCCATTCTTATAGCCTTCCATGCCTTATATTTGTATCGCCTTCGAGCTCCACCTACTCATTTGTATTGTGTGGCTGGTCCCGCTTGGGCGAGAGGGATTCAAACCCCCCAACACGGTGGTTCATAGCCACGTGCTCTAATCCTCTGAGCTACAGGCCCATCCTGTCTTCACCGGATGTCTTCTCGGGGGGGGGGGGCGGGTGGAGTTAGCTTTTCGATGAAGACCCATTTTGTGTAGTGAAGTCCTATTAGTAAGACCCTGTGCAAGACACAAGAATGGATTATTCGTCCTATTCGTCAATGATTACTATTTCTTCTTTTCTTTGTTTGGGTATGTCTTTTGGACCATTTTTTATGAGGTTCAAGCGAGGTAGTGCACAAACAGAGGGAAAGAAAA
The DNA here is from genome assembly GCA_036346355.1 of Rhipidocladum racemiflorum. Classification (NCBI taxonomy): domain Eukaryota; kingdom Viridiplantae; phylum Streptophyta; class Magnoliopsida; order Poales; family Poaceae; genus Rhipidocladum; species Rhipidocladum racemiflorum. Next base: position 3,158,068 of record CM070569.1, on the reverse strand, counting down.
TATGATGGGGAACAAATTTCTTGTGAGCAAATAGAATTACTTGACTTGTTCAATTAAATTTAGCCTCAAACTTACTTAATTTTTGCACACAAAAAAACCGTTGGTTGCCCACGGGGCCCACTATCCAGAAGTTCTTTCAATAGCTCACATTTGTCTTTGTGCCTGCTATATTTTACAACAGTTTAGATTTGATTACCTATCATTGATGATATGCTTTCCTTCTTATGATCAGGATTTTTACCAGACCTTCCAATTGTTACCCTTCCTTTAGCTTTACCTATCAATCGGTATCCTCCATTGCTCCAGATACTTTTTATGATTACCTGCCCTTTGCAAGTAACCCGCATCTCTACACCTCAAAGTAAGAACTCACAACCTTTGAGTTCAAGCTACCTCACAAACATTAGATTATTCTTTAAGCTGGGAACATACCAAAGTTCCATAAATGTGATATTTGCTTCACCGTACATCTCCAATGTAGTTGTTCCTACCTTAGTAATTACATACTCCTTACAATCAGCCAAGTAAACAGTTTCATGCGCTGGACGTAGAGATCCTTCATCAAATATATTCCTCATCGAACATATATGGAAGCAACAACCTAAATCTAATATCCATCCATCAGAAGTACTTGATCGACTAACGCCAAGTATGTTTGAATCATTTTTTGCTACCACCATTTGAGCATGCACCCTTTATTTGTTTCATACTCAGACAATCCTTTATCATGTGACCTTTCTCGTCATATAGATATCATACACATTTGCGTTTGCTTTTGCCCTTCTTCTTCTTATAACTCTTATTTTTGCGTGCAACACCTACTGCAGCTTATACTCGATCTTCCGAGGATGAAGATTTCAATGGCTTTTTCAAGGCCTCCGCCTCCAATAGATATACAACTGCCTCGTTGAAGTTGAGAGTTCTTTTCCCGATAAAAATATTCATCACCAATTGCTTCTAAGATGGTAGTAGAGATGATGCCAGCATGACGACTTTATCGTTCTCCTCAATTTTCTCATCAACACTAATCAATTGTGTGATAAGCTTATTGAAGATACTGAGATAGTCAACGAACTGTGTACCTTCCTCTATGCACAACTCGTACAATTGTCGCTTGAGCACCCATCGGTTTGTCAGTGACTTGGCCATATACAATTTTTCTATATCCTTTCATAATTTCTTCGGTCAACCCTCCTTGATCACCGATTACTTTACTTCATTGGAGAAACATAGACGGGTCGTACTAAGAGCCTTTCGCTCCATTACTTTCCACTCTTCAGCGAACATCTTTTCTAGCTTATCCCCTTCAAGAGCAGTGATTTGCTATTGCTGGACAAGGATGTCATTCATCACACATTGCCACATGTTTAAATTGTATTTGCATCAAATTTCCCCACTTAATTCCACATCATCAATATCGATCTTGATTTTGAAACATTTGATGCTTTACCAACTTTCTTACAAATCTGATTCATTCGGCCTTAGTTTTGATACCACTTGTTACACTCTAATACCCTTTTTTTATGCACAATAATCCCTGGACTGGGTCAGAGTTTTGTGAGATACGGCACAAGTGTGAACGATTTCAAGAATGAAAAAGCTGAATCTCATAGAGGGAATCAAATAATTACATTGAAGTAACCACGATAAGAAAGAAAAGATTTAGTGAAGCCGACCGTAAATTGTTTAAGTACAACCTCAAAAAAGTATAAGGGATTGTTGCTCTTTAATAGCCTCTCGAACCGTTTAGGACCACCAGATCCTTCTCTATACTAGAATCTAGTATTAAAGAATAACCTATCATCTAATTCTCTCATGTATATCTTACTTTGGATGAATTGATTTATGGCTTTTTGGTTGGTTAGTTTTTTCATAACCACCTCATGTGTTTATAGCCTTTTAGTCATCTTTCAAAGTAAGTAGTGATCCTACTTGAAAAAAAAATATTCTAATTCTAGTAGGGCTCATCTGACGTATCTTTCTAAATCATATCTTTCTAAATCATTAAAGATTAGACACGAATGCTCGTATTTAACTGTACCAAACAAAGCTTCTAATTGAAAAAACACGATTTGAGAAGGAATTTGCCACCGACAGGTCCTCCAAATATGTGCGCACACATGGGGTGCCATCCCACCGGATCAAAATACTACCTATATTACATTCCGGGGGTTTCCCGGCCTGGGACCCCCACATGTCTTCCTCCAAGAAAAGTCCCCCAAAAAAATCTGTAAATACATTTATATTCTTCCAACTTTTTTTGCGAAAAAAAACATTCTGGTTCAACAAATTCACAAATCTTTCGTGAAAAGACCCCTACTGAAATGTTAAATTATGGTCAAGTTCTTTCACGGTTTTTTTGCAGCAAGAACCTCCTGATTCCGTAAATCCGCAACCGAGTTCGGACCGCACCTTTTTTGCAAATGGACTTTCGCAGTTTCGTAAAATTGCGTCTAAACACGTTCGTACCCTTTTTGAAAAAGGACCTGTGGTTCCGCAAAGAACTAGGAAATGGATTCTCATAGTTTCAAAAAATTGCGTCCGAATATGTTTATACCCATTTTGCAAAAAAAACCCATGGTTCCGTAAATACTTCTTTTTTACTCACTATGCGCTCCGTTGTTTCGTTTCCTTACCATGTAACTGTATAAAACCCCATTCCCGAATGAATTTTTTTTAAAATATACTATATTTTATTCCAAATTGCAGAAATAAATGTCTTTTTCAAGAAATTTCAGTTTTATACGTCTGTCGCCTGTTCATCGGGCGATATAAGCCTGTCGCCCGATGGACGGACGATAGGAGGCCATTCGTGTAGTCTGTCGCAAGTTAGACGGGCGACAGGCTTCTGTCGCCCGATGTACAGGCGACAGGATAAAAATCCCCCGTCAGACGGGCGACATTATTGTTGTCGCCCGTCCATAGGGCGACATATACCATTTTTGATATTTTTGTTAGTTTTTATGAGAATTTTTTTTAAAAATATATTATATTTTATTCCAAATTGCAGAAATAAATGTCTGTCGCAAGAAATTTCAATTTTATACGTCTGTCGCAAGAAATAAATGTCTGTCGCAAGAAATTTTCGTTTTTATGATCTAGAAAAAATAATGTATAAATTATTAAGTAGGTAAATAAGGAATCGCAATAACCCTAAGATTGTCAACGATAACTTCTAACCCTTTTCGGCAGCCCGTAAAATATCTGGTTCGGATGTAATTTTTCGCAACAGTCCAACATGTTGAAATATGTTTTTTACACCTTTCTTTCATACGCAAATAAACTGTCGTAATAACCCTAAGTATCATTGTCAACGATCACATGTAACCATTTTGGGCACCCCGTAAAATATCTGGTTCGATTGTAATTTTTCGGAACAGTACAGCATGTTGGCGGTTTGCTATATGGAGTACCATATTCTGGAGAAATTTGTTATTTAGACCTTTATTTGATACGCAAACAGACTGTCGTAATAACCCTAAGTATTATTGTCAACGATTACTTCTAACCCTTTTCGGTAGCCCGTAAAATATCTGGTCCGTATGTAATTTTTCTATTATATGAATAGTTCAGCACAAGAAAACTTTAGCCAAAGTGTCAAAATCATTGCAAGCATTGGGAATAGCATGTAGATGCAGCCAATAACTTTTCTACGCAAACTCAACCTCAGTAGGGCAGATACAACGGTAGTTCAGATGATATTCCAAGGATATTACAGCAGTGATGACATTGCTAGAAAAAGTGCGGAGTACACTGATTGTCATGGTGGAACAAGTGATCGTTCCGCCTATGTTCGTAAAGTGGGAAGGACGCACAACATTTTCTACATATTACATCACCCGTCAATCTTGTGCGATTTGTTCTCGGACACCGCTCAATCTCTCTTATGAAAGAGCTCCATGGCCGTGCGCAGTGCTCCCAGCTGTTGCCGAATGGGTAGCCTATGCCATACGTCTCTGGGGTATAAAAAGTAACTTGTTTGTGTACATTCTGTGGAGTTCTGCCCTCCCATAAGGGCATGCCATCCCGATTTCCGGCACCCCCTATGTTAATACCACCCGGGTTCCCGGATGGTCTTCGTAATGCCTCAATGATTTGTTGCGTACTGCGGACCTCGGCCGGCTGCTTCCCCTTATCCCTTTCTCTTCGAGAGGACGAACCTTCTTGCCCTTCGGGAGACTTGCCGAGACGCCTCCTCTGTTTCGGCTCGCACTCCACTATATGGTGCAGGAGGTGTGTGTTGGGCTTCTTGTTGTACAATCGAAAGCGTGCCCTGCAGTCAATGCAGTATGCCCGCTGTGGTGGTTGAAGAATACCGTGTGCGTACTCGGGGTCCGGCTTTTCTGGGAGGTAGTAGCACCACGGCGAGGGTTGCTCTCCCCAGTTATCCCAGACGGAAAGTTTGAGATGTGGGTGGTACGTCTCCGGATCCACCTAGTTGAAGTAGCAGCACCATTCATCCTCGGGCAAAGGGCACCGGTAGAATCTTCGGTCCGCTAGATCCTCGTGGTAGGTGTCAACCACTGCCTGCAGGCCGTGGTCACACACTTCGGGGCTTTGGGGTGGCCCTTCAGGAGGATGTTCCTGCGTGGACTCGAGCAATTTCGCATGCTTCTTTTTGAAGTCCTGTATGCGATGAACTGGTTCAGAATGACTACTTTGTGACTGAAAGATGTCGCATGAAACTCACCGATTGGTTCGTCCCTTGCCCACCGACCCTGAACTGCGGTCGATCCATATAGGGGACATATCCCGGCGGCCTCTCCCACCGAATGAAGTTCTCGGGTGATGTGGGGTAGGCGTCGTGGCAATTGTAGACAAATTCATAGTCACATCGTTCCTGGACGTCGATCCATTGGAAGAAGCAACACCGGCCCTTGTGCTAAAAAAACAAAGAACAATGCATGAATTGGTAGTGTTACCCTAATTTGTATTGACACCAATTGGTTTACCTCGTAGCCGTGGCCACAACAATAGTGAGTGCGGGCTACCGTATTTGTGTGCGTAGACTGCATCATCTTCGCTGGGTCGACGTCGTGTGGCACCACAGCGTCGCCGGCGATCGGGAGGCCGAGCAGGTACGACACGTCCTGCAGAGTGATCGCCATCTCCCCGACGGGTAGGTGGAAGGTTGTGAGGACCCCTCTTCCTATACCGTACTGTACGCCGTCTACTGTGGCGTATAACACCGTATAGCAACAGAAGCCTCGACACCGAAAATCTGAATCTAAAAAAAATTCGATCGAAGGGATCGAACCCTTAGATTCAGACCCGGTGCCTGTACGCATCCGATACTGGTTCCCTGGATCAGTAGCCCAGTATCGCGTACCAACAACACGAGTATCAATGCACAAAGTAATGAACTAAAGTTAAATTACATAACTGGGGGTAAATCTTGTACATACACATTACAAAATCCAAAAGTGGAATAATAGCGGAAGCAAAAGAAACACTAAACCAAATAAGCTGGCCCGACAACCCCACAAAGCATCGATCGAGGAAGGACCACAACCGCCGCATGTACCGCAGTAATGCAGGACCACCTGAGCCATCCGGATCACCATCGGAACCATCCTCTCGAGACAAGGTTAGTAAACAACAAAAAGCAACGGTGAGTACACGTATGTACTCGCAAGTCTTTAGTGTATGGAAATATAGTTAAATGCAGGCAATTTCAACAGAATAAGCTTCTATACTAGGTTGATTGCATAAAGCGACATTTATTTGTAAACAACATTTAACAACCGATAGCATTAGTAATTGAAAGAGCATTTGACATAAAACATATTTCACAAGATATGTATAATGTATATTATCCCAACCGGTTCGCCATTCCCGCTCGAATGCAACCGATGGGCTAGATTGTCGACTCTATCCATCAAACACTTCCTTTCCGCTCGAGACTCACACTTTTTCGTAAGAAGACACAAAACCAAACTTCTATACTCTCCATACTTATCTGGGCTAGATGCTCTTAACCGTGAGCACGGCTAATCGATTAGTTTTACTTAACACTTCGCAGAAGTTGCACACATTCCCCACATGGGTCTATCTAGCAAGCGTGTTGCCACGACGCGCGATACTTTTCAAGACCGACTCTTGCAGATTGACCATGCCGTTCCCATCATCGGTGTCGGCCAGACATCGACAATAGTGTGATCCCACCTGGCGGATTTAGGCGGCCGTGACGCTGCAGCGCAACACGGGTATCCCTTGCCCCGGGCCCCATTACCCCACGAGTGGCACTATTGTTGCAATGGAACCCACAACACCCCTTCTTCTCGTCTAATGGATGACAGAAGTCCCTTCCGAGAACCCCGCCCATTGCAGACACTGTCAAGCGCAAGTTCTCATCTTCCTCTTCACCTACCAACAAATCGGCTATCCCGAAGTCGGTACATAGGCATTACGCCCGATTCGATTCATGTGGTTGCACGAGACTCACCCAGCATTAACTTTGAGTTCGGTCCTTATATTTTTGTTGACTCGGGCAAGGACTCCAATCCTAAGTACACCATCACCTTCACATTCTATACCTCCTCCCCGAGTCATTTACACCATTCATTTTTATCAATTAACCATTAACCATTTTGACTCAATTCATTTTGAAATCATATTTTGATTGATGAGTGTAACTGCCAAGGACTAGACTCAAATCTATTGCATTGACTAAGCATATGCATTTATTAACATTTTATACCCAAGTGACATTTATTAAGTTGCCTAACCTCTACTAGGGCTATCAATGTGACCATGGGAAATAGATTAAGGAAAACCACCAATTTGGGTTATATCTACCATTCCCACAAACTAGCACATTTACTGAAATTAAACGCATGCATATAGTTTAATAAATCAAAGTAAACATCGTAAAATATTGGATCAAGATGATCAAAGGAGGTGCTTGCCTGTCTGCTGCTGCTCGATGGATCCGGACGAACTTCAGATTGTTCGAGGCGACTCGACTCACTCGCCTAATCGAATAAAAACATCAAAAACAATAATGAGAAATAAATTAGCAAAATGTGACTTTAGAAGCATAAACACCAACTTAACATCAAATAGAACTCATCTAGACACTAAGAAAGCAAAGAACGAAACAAGCGAGAAAAATGGCGAAATCGCGATTCGAACGGCGATTTGGCGAATTTCTCGCCAACTTGAACAAAATGCGCAAAATAATTTAAAATTCAACTAAATTTTGTTAAACACCTAGAATTAGGTATAATACACCTAATGGAACTTACGGGAACTCGTTTGGATTTAAAACGAACAAACGGAAGCCAAAACAGTGAAAATCAATACACAAAATGCTGAAAAATCAGAAAAAAGAAAAACGGCACTATTCACCGTAACGCAAAAGCCATTTCTGTCCAGAATCCATTCGAACGACTTGCGACCGGTTCCAGCGACTCCACTAGGTACTTTAGGATGTCTAGGACCTATCTGGACCTTGCCCCTTGAAAATTCACTTAATTTGCATCGAAATCCGATCGAAAGCGCAAATTAAGCCGAGGTTTACGCCTCGATTCGCACAGGGTCCGAAAACGGCTCAAACTCGATTCCACTTGCGAGCACGCTTTCGACTATACTAAGTCTAAATGACCCTAAATGACTCATTCCGACAGCTAACTGGCGAAGAAACCCCTAAATGTGGAATATGGCCAAAATGGCTATTTTGCTCGAAAACGAGCAATCTCGCCCAAAAGGGCCGTTTTGAGCTGAAATGCCGCGAGACTTGTTTTAAGCCCTCGGCTAGTTGCTTAGGGATACTTACGACCTATCGGAGCCATTCCCAAAGATGGATGACTTAATCTTCTCGTGACTTTTGATCAATTGCCCGCTTAACTCCAGAATTACCCGAGAAATGGCAAAAGTCCGAAAAGTGACTTGAATGCGATCCAAAACACGCGGGAAGCATGCTATCGACCTTAGTGACCTTAAACGAAGCTAAACAAAGCTAAATGCCTTAAACGGCTTGTGAGGCCTATAATTACTAAAATAAAATGCAAAGTGCTAAAATGCAAATCTAGCGATTCTAACTGCTTTTCTAGCCTCTAAGGGGACTAATGGTAAAGTCAATACATGCCTCGGAGCTCTAGGATTTTATGAAATAAAAATAAATTAAAAGAGACCTAGAGCTAACAACTTGTAGCAGGTTTTGACGAAACTTAATTTCGACTCTTCTGATCGCAACCAGGGCTATCAGAAGAGCTAATGGAGCTATCGTTATACGCTATGGACCTTCGGTCCATTGTAAAAATAGTTAACACCTAAATGAATAAAATAAATTTCGGCTTAGCGAAATTGAATTCCGATTCCTCCCAGAGCGACTCTAGCCACCAGAACTGCTATGGGAAAAATCTATACATGCTATGCACCACTAGACCTCCGATAAATCGAAGACCTAGCGATGAACTTGAGCGAATACGAGGGTGACTAAAAGCTAGGTTGGCTATAGGATTAAATGAGCCTAACGATGATCTGAGTCTAGATTCTAAAGCACAATTGCCATGCAATGTGTCTAACACATGGAACCTAGACTTGACCTAGGCTAGGGTTTAGGGAAACTTGATGAAATGCGAGGCTACGAAGGGGAAACTCGTAGCTACGGCAAGAGGGATGACCCGGGAGCCGAGAAATCAAGTCAGAATGCAAAAACTCCACGGGACCTCCGAGAAACGACGAGAGAACTTCGCGAGGAACTCACCTGAGGGTTGTTGGAGGGGAGGATCCTCGCGGGGACGACGAATCCTAGCACCAGATCAGTTTCCACCGGTCGGATCGGCTCCAAACGGCGGAACCGGGTGGCGCCTTGCCCTCTTCTCTTCTCCTCTTCTTGCTTGGCGTGTGGGGGAGGAAGAAATGAGTTTGGCTATTGGTTGGGGATGGCTAACACATATATATACACTATGCACTTATGAGGGGTATTTTGGTCAAGTGACAAAACTTGAAGATTCAAACTTCCAAAGCTGATTTTTAATGATTCTAAGGTATGTTGGAGGGATTTTGGGTCACTTTGACACTTATTCAACTCAATTTGCAATTACTCATGAGAGTGAAATTAATTGAGTCGGGTAGTTTAAATGTGACCGCGATCAAAGTTTACAAGCTCCGATTAAACGGATCCTTAACTCCTTTTGAAGATTTTTAAGTTCCCCACTAAACTAGGCAACTTGTACTTCAGAAGGACAGAGAAGAGAACATTTAAGTCGACGTACAAGATACTTTCGCAAGAGTTCGAAAACTGAATTCAATCACCGAAAACACTTGTCGGCGATCAAATGGGAAATTGATTTTGAGTGACGCTAAATAAGTTGAAGGGTTCTTTTAGATCCCGAACGAGTACAATCGCTCAAGATACAGAAACACACAAGAACAGTGTATTATTGAACAGTGTTTGAGTACAAATGTACAGTGACTCGAGTATAGAAATACTCGGGATATTACAAAGGTGTGGGTCTCTGGCCTCCACCGATCCACCAGAGCGGTGATCAGGGACCTGTCGAACGGGAAGCGGCGACCCACATCCCGTACCATCCGGGCGAAAGGGAGCAATCCTGAAGCTCGAAGCCTACGAAAGGAAAAACATGTAATTTATTTCAGTACAACACCAGTAACAACACTACCACAAACATATTAAGAAATCTGAATTGTGATATGTTACCTGGGGACCCAACGAGGATCGATCTCCCAGCCGTACTGTGGTGTCCTCGGTCGAAGGACGCCCAGCGTGTGCGGCTCGCCTCCCTCCTCTGGAAAAGCGGTGGCGATGTGGGCACGGTGACTACCATCGACGACCGGATCCAGCAACTCGAAGGGCCACTCGTCATCTCCTGGCTGGTCAGCCATACCTGTAAATAACAAATTGTGAGTTACATTTCAAAACCATATCAAAAGAAAAGCGTCCGAATACTATAGGTTTCTCTCAACAATGTGTTGAAACAAGCGATACGTAAAATTGTTCAAGCATTATAAATATTCGAACGATTACAATAATTTTTCAATGCACAACACTCACACCACATGCGAAGCTTACACCACGGGGTTCACACAACACACAAAGACATCGATTACATTGCGATTAAATTGCTTCTCATGTGGTACGTTGGCGTCGTGCGGCACTCGTCGCCGGGGCGATCCACCCGCCACCGCCGGATTGCCATCTCCTCCTTCATCTCCTTCGCTTTGTGCGTGGCAATTCTTGAACGTATGTCCTGTTTCCTTGCACAATGAACATTTCTTCATGCGCTTGCCGACCGACTCATCCATGTCATTTCGATCGTCTTGTCTTCCGACGCCCGCTTTCCATCTACTGCATTAAAATCGGGACCCGTAACCTTTCATCAGCACTAGGAGTTGTGGTGAAAGAACCTACAACACCGTAACCATACAGCTCCTCGCTCCAAGTTGCCATCACCATTTCCTTCCTGAAATATTCAGATAGATAGGTACCAGGTTGCATTCCAAATAAAGCACATGCGGCTATCACATGAGAACACGGCCTGTGCAAAAGGTGGGGCTTGTTACACGAGCATTTGCAAATGTCCTGTAATACACACTCCTGAATGACAACCCGTTGGTTGGCTCCACGCCGTCCTTTATCCTTACATATCACCTCGAAGCGCAGTGTTCGTGCACCAACTTTTATAGCTCTATGCTTGGCCGCCTTCTGACTCTTCTCTTCCATGTATTTACTGATCATGGAGGAGTACAGGAGCTTCTCATCTCTCAGCACTATCTGTGCAGCTTGATGTCTGTCGACGAAGTACTTGGTTGTGCCCCGCAGCACTCCCTCAACAATTCCCACCAATGGGAGACACCTTATCCCTCTCATTACCCTGTTGTAAACTTCTGCAAAGTTACTGGTCATCACACCGTATCTGGCACCATGTGTGTCATGTAACAGTGCCCACTTTTCCTTCGGTTCGTGCTTGATCCAGTCCGAGAAACATTTGATTGGCCTTTGCCTTCGACGACGATTAGTCGCGTCATCTTCTGTTGGCAGTGGGGGAAGAGGCTCCGCCTCATCGTGTCCTTCGCTGGCAGTACTCTTGTTCGCCATCTCCTCTTTGTGTTTTCTTGTCAGCTCATCGATATTTTTCCACAGAGTTTGGAACTTGCTCTCCTGGTTCTGCTTACATAGTCTTTTGAACATATTCATGAGTTCCTTGTTCCTGAATTGCTTGTAGAAATTTGCGCCCAAATGCCTCATGCACCATCGGCTCTGCAAGTCAGGCCATGGAAATGGCTCCTCTGCCCCTGTTTGCAACTAGTTGATCGCACTAAGCAGACCAGCATGCCTCTCGTGCAGCACGCACACATCCTGACGAGTTTTGACCACCCCAATCTTCAAGTTCCGTAGGAACCATAGCCAACTCTCATAGTTCTCACTTTCTACAAAGGCGAATGCAACAGGCAGAATCTGGTTGTTTCCGTCAACACCCACAATTTGCAAAATTTGCCCTTTGTATTTCCCGATCAAGAATGTACCGTCCACACACAAAGAATGGACGACAGTGATAGAACGCCTTAATGCAAGCTCCGAATGCGAAGAACACTCTCCTCGGATGCCTTTTAGTTGGTCACTTGATTGACGGACAATCTTGATAATCATAGTAAGTGCCGGATTTCTTCCCCGAATGCAATCGAGCAAAGGCGGGCAGATTGTGGTATGAGTCTTCAAACTTCCCAAACCTCGTTTCTAAGGCCTTCTGTTTCGCCCTCCAAGCCTTCCCATAGCTAATTGTGTCTTCGATATCTGTTCTCGAGAGCTCGAGATAATAGCACGGGCTCATAAGTCAGGTTCTCCACTATCTCTCGAGTACATGATATTCGCGACAAACCCAGATGATGTGTTTACGTGAGCCATCATTGTTTCCTCAATCATACAATTTGTCTTTGCTCAACCTTCGAGCATAACCAATGGGTGCCCCACTTCGGCTTGTACGCGTGCACTCTCCACGGACAGCCATGGATCTCACACACCACGTCGTAGCAGGTCGGCGTGGATTTCTTAACCCTGAAAGTCCTTCTTAATGATAAGGCCCAATCTTTCACAGCATCCTGCACAGCCTCCTTTGTCGCGTACATACTGTCAGGCCTAACCTCGTTGGGGCTGTACTGCCAACGTATGTCGTTGGTTTCATTAACAACCAACCTCTCAAATTGATGTGTGCTCCACTCGGCTGGCACAGGCGGCTCTGTATCTCCATCTTTCTCATCGGACTCATCGTCGTCTTCCACTTCTGCTATACCGTACTCACGGTCTTCCTCTTCCATCCTAACTGTTATTTCATCAATTTCCTCACCTTCGTCTGCTAGTCCCAGCGCTACTTGTCCAACATTTGCTTCGTCCTCCCCAAATTCAGATCGTTCGCCACTTTGGCAAATAATGTCCTCGTTCGCTGTCTGGATGTACTGCCCATGGCTAGATCCCCCAATTTCGGTGTCACCAAAACTTAACTCATTTTGAGCCTGACTACACTCACCACCGTCCGGCTGCTGCTGGGGGGCTACATCCCGGGCATAGGCTTGCACTAAAAGCACCCGGTTCCATCCCCGTTGCTCTGTCCCCCTCACATATGATCTCCACGATGCGGTTCCTTTCAACTCAACTAGCTCCCAACAAAATGAATTGTTCTGCATACTACAGAGGCAAAATACCTTCAGCTGCCACTTCTCTTCTTCCATCCGAAAAGTATAATACAACCACTTCATCACTGAAGAAAATGTGCGCTCTTCGACCCTACTCAAACTTCTGTCTACATACTGGAAGTTACTTAGATCTGCACCCTCCGAACCATACATTACAACCCCTTCGCCATAATATATTCTAAATTGAACTCGTTCTGCCATATCTGCAAATCCATTCATTCACCCACGAATTAATTACTTTCCGTAAAAAATATTACGACCCCCAACTTTGCTTTGGTATATCTATATGCTACAAAAATACATATTTATTCGTACAAAAATTTGCTACATTTCTAACAATACATATCTAGGATCGTAACAATCGCTTATCTCTGTAGTACTACATTCGTAAGAATTGAATATGTATATGGATGTATTCGTATCGGTATACAATATCTACATTCAATAGATCTACTACTAAAGAATTAAACAACTACTCTAACTACATTCTCTACGATTAATTTCTACTTGACATACATCAAACTACTTTCGCTATATGTACCCAACTGCATTCCTAAGAAATGAATACTTCTATCCGTTCAAAGTATCTACATTCGATATATCAACGCACACAAACCAAGATCTAAAATCATTTCTACTAAATCATAACCTACCGCTACAAAAATTAAAACGAGTACTGCATACCTACATCAAACTAGATTTGCTAGATCTACCTACACCTAACTAGATTTGCTATGTCTGTACTACATCTAACTACAAACTAGGTTTGCTAAATCTTTCTACATCTGACTACATTTCCTAACTAAATTTTCTAACTACATCTAACTACATTTCTTAACTAGATTTTCTAACTATATTTCTTAACTAGATTTTCTAGATCTACAAATACAAAAACTAAAGAACGAGAAATTACCTAAATATGAAGTGACGGGCTCAAAAATCGCGCTCTATTTTTCTTCCCTCCTCTCTTTTTTCCTCTCTTCTTCTCCTCTTTTCTCGACTCTTCTTTTCCTCGTTCTGCTGCTTCTACCGGCCGGCCGAACGCGCGCGGCGATTATAAAATATACCTGTCGCCCGTCCATCGGGCGACAGGAACCCCGCATGCTATATGTCGCTCGTCCAACGGGGGATTTTTATCTTTGTCGCCGCTTCATCGGGCGACGAAAGGTCGCCGCCGTCTAACGTCGCGACGAAAACACGAAGGTCTCTCGTCGCTGTCCATCGGGCGACAGGCTTATATCGCCCGATGGTGTCGCCCGATGGACAGGCGACAGACGTATAAAACTGAAATTTCTTACGACAGACATTTATTTCTGCAATTTGGAATAAAATATAATATATTTTAAAAAAAAATTCGCCAATTGCTGTTTGAAAATATTAAGCGCCGCGTTGCACATGCGCGTACGCAAAGGCAGGCACAGAACCGCAGGCCACAGGCACAGAGCCATCCCGCCGAAAATATCTCGGCCTGGAAATCAAGTGGCCACGCGGCACGCCGCTTTTCCAGTCGGCCGCTCCAGAACGTTCCCGACGCCAGATATCTCTCGCCTTCTCTCTCTCTCGCGCCGCGCCCACCCTCGAAACGCTTCGTCTATCCTCTCCTCCTTAATTTCTTCCGTAACCCCGCCGCGCGCAGATATTTTCCCGCCCGCCTCTCTATATATACGGGCTGCCTCCTCCGCTGCACCTCCTCGTCGCCCATCTCCAGACGCCATCATCACAGCGACGCGTCATTCAGCGCGCGAGGCCAGGAGAAGATCCGAGAGAGATCGCGTTGTGGTAGCGTGTTTGTTCTTGAGAGCCGGAGCCAGGGGAGGAGGAGGAGGAGGAGAAGGATGCAGTCGCAGTCGACGCAGTCCTACTATGCGGTGCTCGGCGTCCACCCCGGCGCGTCCGCCGCCGAGATACGCGCCGCCTACCACCGCCTCGCCATGGTAAGTACCAGCACGTACTGGCTTCGACGACTTCTTTTGGTTCGGTTTTTCGCGCGGGAGAAGCACAGCATGACGGGGGATTCCATCTGCGCGCCATTGCGGGGTGTGTCCTGGTGATGATGCAGAGGTGGCACCCGGACAAGATCACGAGTCGACGTATGGATCCGGCGCTCGCTGAGGAAGCCAAGGGCAGGTTCCAGCAGATTCACGAGGCCTACCAAGGCACGTACCTCTGTCGCTCGCTCGCTCTGGCATCTCTGTGCCTCTCTCGATCACCCTCTTGTGCCTGCCTGCGCATTGGACGCGCTCGCTAACGTGTGAAAAAAACGTTTTTTGCTTCCTGCAGTGTTGTCGGACGAGAAGAGGAGGGCGCTCTACGACGCCGGGATGTACGATCCCCTCGACGACGACCCGGAGGATGTCGAGGTAACTGCGGAGATCGGTTCTTCTTTCGATCTGAGCGGATCGGTTTGATGTTTCGTTCTCTGTTCAAGAATGACAATGTGCATGTGATCTGTGTGCTTCAGGGCTTCCACGACTTCCTTCAAGAAATGCTCTCGCTCATGGCCACCGTGCGAAGAGAGGTATATGTAACTGGCTGCTATCCATGCCACCTAAGATAGTTTCATTCTTGAGCTGGGGATTTGTTGTTTTTAGTTACCCCCAATTTGGCGTGTTCCTTTAAGTTAGGAATGCTTAATTGCATTGCTGTGAGAAAATATCAGTATAAACTAGAAAATGACTAAAAAAACACAGTACAATTCGCAAAGAATCTAGAACGGTCGTGATGTTTTGGTTACTTTCACTAAAGGCGGCATGCAAACGTGACCAAAAGAAAATGTGTCGCATGCCAACAGTTTTCTATTCAAGCTAACACGCTTTGACCGCTTAAGTACCTATTTATTTGGGCTTTTTCTTTAGCTTTAACAGTTAAAAAAAGTCGCCTAAATAAAAGGGTGTCTTTTTAATTGGACTTTTTATAAAGCTATTAGGTTTATATAATTGGAAGTAAATTTTATAAAACTATATGTTTTTTACCCTTATAAAATTATAGGTTTTAGCTTCTATTTCATAAAACTATAGGTTTAGAAGAACTTGTATCACAAATTATAGAATTTACTCTTTCTCATAATGGGTCGATCTGATAGTGGGGCACATAACAGTCTCAAGAGTCCTTATTTCTCGTTTTACTTGCACGTTAGGTTGTCATGGGTGCTTGAAATAATTAATTTTAAAACATGAAGTTTCTAGACATTTTTTTTTAAAATATCTAGTTTTGTAAAATAGAAGCTAAAATCTGTAGTTTTTTTTATAGTTTGTATAAGAAACTTGTATTTTTGTCAAATTTATTCTAATTAAAAGCCAAAAATTACTGGAGAGATGTTTTTTTTTTTGGCTTGTAGAGGATTGGTATTAGACAAATATCATTGAAAGTTGGGATAAAATTACACGTCTCTATTACTTATAAAAGCAACAGCTTGTAAGCTGCTTAAGCCAAAAATGTTGCTTTAAGCTAAAATGCTATATCAAAACAAACAGCAGTGAATGCTTCAATCTGTAAGATTCGGTCCAAACTGAATCGAATGTTAAGAGAGAGTGGATTTGCCGGATACTGATAGGCACATCGATCATTAATTAACCGCCCATTTCTTTCCCCCACATCACTTTGTGCAGGAGCCCATGTACAGCCTCGACGAACTCCAGTCCATGCTCGATGGGATGATGCATGATTTTGACTCCTCTGAAGCAGCACCAAGCGGCCCCTTCGCCGCTACTGGTTCGCTGCCGTTCGGCAAACCCGGCACTCTCAAGCGTGGCTCTTCTTCAAGTATGCATCCCCATGGGGTGAGCAGCTCGGCGTGTTTCAGCCAGACGGCCTTCTCTAGCTACTGAGCACTCGTGAGGATCTGCGTCGCATTTCATTCATCTGGTTTCTAGCTACATGCTCAGAAAACCAGAGGGATCATCGTCGTACGGTTCTTGCACTGCAGGGGTTGTCGAGCTCTTGTTACAGTGCACGGAGCAGGAGCTCACCCGTAACCGGACATCATCCACTGGGTCAGGGGATCGAACAATAGGGACAGGGTGGAGAGGTGGTCGGAGACGGGGATTAATCCCCCGTTGAGGAGCAACTGTGAATGATTTTTGTTTTCGTTTGTTGAGAGGTAGAACTCTCTAGCAGTATGATAATAATGAATGCGTGTATGGCGTCGTGAACTGTTGTTGCCTTTGTACAGCTTGTTCATGCATGCATATGCTGGTGACGATTCGAAATCGAAGCCGTGATTATTAGTGGACTGAATTTAACAACGATGATGCTTGTGTGGTTTCGATTAGGTGAGTCGCTACGTGCGAGTGGTATTTGTGATCTCTGGTAAAACTCACTATTTAAACTTTTATCCACATCATTTAGAGTAAGTTAAAAATTAGATTGTATTAAAAGTTTAAACTTTTATCTATATCATTTAAAGTAACTGTCTCTAAAAGTTGTCTCTAGTTAGGGAGTATATAGGTATCATCCGGATGTTTTTGTTTTAGCTAACATCTAAATTTTGGATCATTGGATACTTCACCTGGATATCATTGGACCGTTAGATCAAATCATAAGATCGAATGTAATCGGTATTCCCGAATGATAGTTATCTTCTTTTTTATCAATAAAAACATCTAGATGATGTTTATCAAATTCCCTCTAGTTATTATGCGATAGTTATCTTCTTTTTTACATAAATAATTTACATATGTTTCTGTGTAGAGTTAATGGCTAGTTCTCTTTTTTCTCCTCTTTTCTTACTATTTTACAAAAATTAAAGCTGGTATGTACAATGCTGGATACAGGCTCCGGGATGATTGTGCTGGTACCGGAAGCCCACTAAAATCCTATCAAAAAATCATTAAAAACAGAGATTTAGACCCCGTTTGGCAACTTGGAACCAGAAATTGTTTCTACTAGAATGCTTGGAGAAACCGGTAAGCAGCTAAAACTCCCGATTCTCCTCGAAGCGTTTCTCCTTTTTCCACACCGTGGTTGAATCACCTTCAACCCCGTTTCACTAGTTTCTACTAGAATGAACCGCATCAAACGGTTTGCAGAAAGTGATTATAATTCTACCGTTTTTCGAATCAAATATTTCCGTTTACTAGAATCTGGAGCCGTACCAAACGGGGCCTTAGTCTAAGATCAGCTGGTCTAGCTTGGGGCTTGGGTCTAAACTAGTTTCGCCGTACTAAGAGTTAGTTGAGATTTTTATTGTATATGCACAGAAGTCAGGAAACTGAGATAGTTTTATTGTATACGCACGGGAGTACTTCCGGATAAGGACTGAACCAAGCCAAACAGTCAGCGTTTATATTCAGGTGTTGAATTGTGAGTACGTCTTACGTGTTATCCTCTAGAACCTCCTCTTTTCCTCGCTTGTGTTGCTCTGGGTCAGCTTGCAACCAACAATCCACCAACAAGCGGTTGAAGAGATTAACCTAAGCACCAGCAATCTACCATCGAGAACTTGAAGAGATTAAACTAAGCACCAAGAGAAGAGTGCTAAGATTAATGTGCTTCGGTTGCATGACTTGCAGAAGCAGAGCACGTAACCCACCCACACACCCCGAAATGAGCAGCAGTTGCACCAGCAAGAATTAACTACTAATTCCCACACACGGACACACCACCAGCTCAGGTATCCCGAATTCCCGATTCATATAAGGCGCCGGATTCGCGGCCTACTGATTACTGAACCGCTGTTAAATCTATCTGCTAATCCCTGACGAAACATGAGAGAACCAAGCAAAATGCTGCCGCTCCAAATGATAATCCTCGTCTCCATGGCCGTGTCCCCGTCACTGGGCACAGTGACGGACGACAAGTGCAAGTGCCTCATGTGCGTCTGCGATGTGGACCCTCACCCGGACCCGCCGGAGCTGCCGTCGCACCACCACCCGCCGCCGCCGGAGCCCGAGTACTACCCGCCGCCGTCGGAGCCCGAGTACTACCCGCCGCCGTCGGAGCCGGGGCCGACGCCAGAGTGCTACACGCCGCCGTCGGAGCCGGGGCCGACGCCCGAGTACTACCTTTCACCGCCGGCTGAGCCGTACGAGTACCCGTGGGGGGCGTCGTACGGGCCGCCGGCGCCAGTGCTGGGGATAGTGGGCACGCCGGGGCAGATGTACCCGCGGGACAGGTCGTTCAACCCCTCCGGCGCCAACCGGCGGCGGTGCCACGGGCTCTCTTCTTTGATTCTTACCTTCTCGCTCATTCCTGGAGTACTGTCAGTGCTTATGGGTGCAGCCTAGTAGGTAGCTAGGTGATGCACTGATGCTCAGAGCGCAATGCAAGTGAGATGCCACATAGGGAATGCTGCTAGCTAGTAGTTGAATATACTGGCAAACGGCTCTACTTTTCTGGAGTTGACGACTCGCTGTGGTAGCTACAATAATCAGGGACATACTGAAACCTCTTTCTTTCGTTATTCGTGGAAGCTGTGGAGAAATTGGGCGCAATTTTACTCATCTGTTACGGGGTATGCAAATTGCGTATATTCACGAAGAATATATATTACAATTGTCATCACAGTCGATTTCGATACCGAAACAGTCTTTAGGTAGTGATGAAGAAACACTGTCATAGTCGGTTTTCGCGCGATAGTGATAATACTACCATCACAATAGGTACTAATATAGAATCGATTGTGATGAGGGTGTCCACTCAGAACCGATTGTGATGACTTCTATCATCACTATCAATTCTCACCTAGAATCAATTGTGATGAGGGTTGAAACC
Source organism: Rhipidocladum racemiflorum (assembly GCA_036346355.1). NCBI lineage: Eukaryota > Viridiplantae > Streptophyta > Magnoliopsida > Poales > Poaceae > Rhipidocladum > Rhipidocladum racemiflorum. Next base: position 3,138,700 of record CM070569.1, on the reverse strand, counting down.
GATTGTGATGATCATATTACGACTGTACATCATCCGAAAACAGTCCCAAATTCACAGCATCACAATACAAATCATAGTACGCATACATTCATAATATCACAGACTAGCACAATACTTATACATAGCACATAACATTCACAATACAACCGTATCACATTCACAATACGCATATCATATTCACATGATACAATGTTGTTTACAACATATATATGGACTAATAGGAGCTTGTTACGTCTCTATACCTACCGTCCTCCGCTATAACTTATGTCTAGTACCACATGTATAAATGGTCTCGTAGTTTGTTGAGATCTTTGTTGTCTGGGCTCTTGAGGGGATATTGAGTTTCTGCAAAATAGAAAATAGTGCATTAATTTAAGTTTTAAAATAAGTATGTAAAGGCTGAGCATATTATACATGTACATATATGTTAGGAAAATGGTATGAGACACCAACCAAGATCAGCATTTGATGCATAACGTAGAAGCCGCACAAGTTGTCGCACCCCTGTTGATGACACTATGAACAAAGAAAATCAAATTAGGAGATAAAGAATAGATGTTAGAAATCCTATGCTAGGCACTTGTACCTTGAAGCGCTTCAACTCCAGTTGGTTCCATAGTTTGTCATCGTGTCGCCCTCCTTCAGCAACGTACGACGAGAAAGATCTACATATATCGCAGAGATGTCATTTAGGAAAAAAATGAACATAGTTAATTACAGAAAGTGTTACTTTAGAGGAATATACTTACTTCTGCAAAACAGGTTTAATCGCGTAGGCCAATGATCTCTTCTCGAGCAAGTTAAAAATGTAAACTTTGTTTTCACTTGGAGCGATGTAACACCCCAAAATTTTGTTTTCTTAAATCTATGTGTGATTTGGCACTTTGGTGAATTTTTGGAATTTTCTGGGATTTATTTGGATTTATTTGGAATTTATTTGAATTTATTCCATTTTAAAATAACTAAAGAATTTAATTTTTCAAATAAAGTTTTGTTGGAAATATTTTATTTGAGTCCCAAATACCCCAAAATATTTTCCAGAATTTTTCTGAGTATTTTGCTATTTTTAATGAATTAAATGAATTACTGGAAATTATTTTAAATATTAAATCGTTGGAAAATCAATCGGGTCGAGTACTGTTCATCCGACCGAGTCGGAACCCGAGTCGGACTCGAGTCCGACCCGAGCCAGTGACTCGCCAAGACCAACTCCAACTCGGATCGATCCGAACCGCTGGATCAAGATCCAACGATCGAGATCAATCCGCGCTAGTCACGGCCGCGCCGAGCCAATCTCGGCCGTCGATCGCGCCCACGTGGGCGGCCTCGTGCGTCCATGTCATCTCACCGTGTTCGAACGGACTCGCCGCTATCAGACGCTCGCCCGCGAAACCGAGCGAATCTCGGCGTCGCCCGGTATTTAAGGCGTGGATCGTTGCTCGAGGATCGCTCGACCAGTCGCGCATCGTCTTCCCCAACTCCCGGAGCCTTATCCGCCGCCGTCACCTCGCAATTGCTTGCCGGAGTCCTCTCTCACCCCGTCGCGGTTGTTGCTTCATTCCGCCGCCGTTCGCCGTCTTCCGCCGCGGATGAGCCTGGGCCGAGACCCCAAGCCAAGGCGCACCTGCGGTACCTCTCACTCCGCCGGAGAGAGACCCGGCCGTCGGGCTCGTCGTCGTTTGCCTCCGGTGGCCTGCTCCGCTGCCGCCATCGTCATCCGCGAAGGCCGCGAGCCGTTGGATCTCCATCGCACGGTCCAAGATCACGCCATGTCACCCGACGGTGAGATCCCGTCCAAAAATCTCAGATCCAATCTCGACCGTTGGATCTAGATCCAACGGTCCAGATCAAACGCGTTAACACAAACGCGTGAGACTCAGATCTAATCTGGGCCGTTGAATTTCAAATCAACGGCCGAGATTGCGCCACATGTCCAGGAGGCTGACCGCCGCGGGTCAGCCGTCCACGCGCGCGCGTGCGTGTGACGCTGACACGCGGGGCCCGCATGTCACGGCCCGCTAAATCGCACCATGACGCCACGCCGACGTCATGGCGAACCGCATGTCGGCCGGTTGTCCCGGTAGAAACCGACGTCGGCAATGACGTCTGGCGGGTCCCACTCGGCCATTGTGGCCGAGCCCCCGACGTCGGCGATGGCGTCACCCGAGGGGGACCCACCTGTCAGTGACACAAGGAGCCGTGGACCGAGTCCACGGTAGACCCGAGCCGAGCGTGGACCAAGTCCATGGACCGGCTGACGTCAGCCAACCAATCAGCGGTTGCCACGTGTCCAGGCTGACGCAATAATTAATTTCCGAAAAAGAAAATGATTTATTAATTCGAAATAATGATTTCAGATTTTGTTTCAAACTTCAAACGCTTATAACTTTTGCGTTTCAACTCCAATTTGAGTGATTCAAATTTCTAAATTTGTATAAAATTGAGACCTACCTAACTATGAATTTTATTTAATTTTTGGACTAAAGTTTTTCTCTGTAAAATTATTTAATTGATTATTTAAACTTTAAATAATCATAACTTTTGCATTTTAACTCCAAATTTGACGATTCCAGTTTCTAAAAATTCATAAAATTATGTTCTCTCTATTTATGGATTTTATTTGGATGTTTGGATACTTTTTGCCTATTGTTTATTCGTGTATTTGCTATTTGCACGCTTTACGAGTAGACGTTGAAGTGCCGGAAGGATTCGAAGGAGAAGTATTGACTCAGGATCCAACTCAAGACCAAGAACAAGTACTTTTTGAAGGCAAGTTGTGATTTGACCATGTTGATCCTATTTTGAAACTTATTTTGATTTAACCTATTGCATGCTAGTTCAATTAGAAAATACTTTATTTAAATATGGGGGATTAGATAAATACCAATTTCTTTGTATGACACCTTGATTATTTAAATATGTGCCATGACCCTTGTCACCCTAGTTGTGGATTACTAGTTGGACATTATTAAATCGCCAACATGGGTTTTAGACCGTTGTAGTATCTGCTTAGACACTTTCGTGCTCATGACATGATTTTGGACAATCAAATGTTAATATTGACTTAATGATATATTGAACCTGTTTTGGAAAGGTATCATGTGATGTTGATGGCACGTGGTGCATGGTAATCAACTGGGGTTTGATAAATAGTTTTTCGACCGGGGCATGTGGCAAGAATAATCAGTGGGCGGTTGTGGCATTGGGGATGTTGGTTTGGTTCTTCAGGTAGTCTTGCCCTGGTCACCCTAAGGACTTCACCTTGCAAGCCTTTGAACTGGGTCTAACGTGCAACCACATGTCTGTAATGGGACGGACCTAGTTGATTAAGTTGCTAATAACGTACCTGTGGGACCTCAGGAGGTCAACTACACCCTTTGTGTAAGTTGTACGGGGGAGCGTACCGGTGCTGAGGCCAGGTACCCATCTAACGGTTGATTGGCCTAAACTTCGCCTTAGCTAAGGGAAGGGTTAGTGTGCAATAACCGGGGAGGCTCACTTGTATTGTTAGAAGTTTTCGAAAGACTTTGTTACTGAATTCGCCTTTGTGGTGTTTGATTTGTATCTTGTGGGTAAAGTGCATAACCTCTGCAGAGTGTAGAATCTATTCGAATAGCCGTGTCCGCGGTATTGGACATCGCTCGGGAATTACAGTCAAGGGTTAGATTTTCTCAAAAATAACTTGGATTTGAAAGGTTGGGTTGGATTAATAATGATGTTGATGGAAATGTGGATTAGGATGGGAAAGATGTTTATTAAACTCCTTGAAAAGTTATCTATGCTATACTTGTTTCTCTTGCTTTGAATCTACTTATGCTACTTGTCAAATCTGTTTCTTTGCAAATATACCTTGAGCTATTCCTTTGTACCAAGCCATGCATATAGTATATTAGCACACGTGCATGCATGACTTGCTGAGTACCAAGTACTCACCCTTGCCACAATACAACACCAGTTGAAGAGGAGACTACACCAGCTTTGGAGGAGGAGCTCCAAGAGGATCCGTCTACTTAGGGAGCGAGCCCAGTCAGTTGCCTGTGGTATACTGGATGGCGCCACGAATTTATTTGATTTTCCGCTGCTACTATTTCTCTCTTAATAAGTTTCGCCCTGCGAGGCATACATTTGTAACTTGACCATAAGGTCGAGGAACCAGTTTGACTATTTAAATAAAGTACTTTATTAGTATCGAGTGGTATGGTTGCGATATTTACCGATGTTAAGACTGTGTGCACTAGCGCGTTCCTGGATTAGTGCTGAATACACAGAGGGTCCGGATTTACAAATTCGGGGTCCCGACAGAGGTGGTATCAGAGCCAGGTTGACCGTAGGCTCAACCCTAGCTAGAATGGTCGTAGTGAGGATAAAACCTATTTTCTAAAAGAATAAAATTTGTCAAGATAAGAAATGACATCTCGACTTATCCCCTTCTCTCTTTTCTTGTCTCTTGCTGAATTTTTCCTTACCTTGTCATGATTTAAAAATTTCGAGTTCTTACGTAAGCACTCTTGTGACAGATGGAGGGAGAGTTCAATTACGTCGATCTGGAGGTTGGTCACGCCGCAGAGCTTTGGCATATGCTACAGACTCTCGGAGATTTTGAGAAGCCGCAATACCAAGTGGAAGTGATCAGACAAGCAGGATTGATCAAGGCTTGTGACGTGAAGATTGAGGTACCTGCTAGGAAGAAGGGCCCAGGCAATCGCTCGATACACTGCCGCCAGGAGGTCTACAATGCAGATGGGTATCCAAGAAGTATCACGACGAGCAATGCGGCACATTACCCGTATCTACGCCAGAGAGTTGGAGAGCACGGTGTTCCGTTATCACCCACGCAGCAATAACCTTCTTGACCCGAAGGCGATTCAGGATGAGGATGCCATGGTTACACAGTTGGCACGACTTGTTGTCGCCCAGGAGGATGTACTCGAGGATACAAGCAAAGAGCTACAGAAGGCCCGCAAGGAGATCACGACAGAGAAGAACAGATGGCGGGAAGCTCAAGAGTATGTGTCACACCTTCTGCGAAGGATTGACGAGTTGGAGATGGCTTTGTACGGACCAGAACCAGAGCCAAGATTGAGCTACACGAGCCAGATCCGGAGGAGTCTCGATCTCGATGAGGACATCGCTTCTTCAACTACCACAGATGACACGATTCTTTGGACACGGCAATCGTTTTGCACCTATGCCGCAGCATCCGTACCCAGGCCGTGGAGGTTTTCTCGATGAGTGAGCGTAGGTTTTATAGTGAGACTCCTTCGCCGAGTCGCGTCATAGAATAAAGAGTCACCTTTAGGCGTTAGACTCCAGTGTTAGTTCGATTTGGATTTTCATTGTTTGCTGAGTGTGCAGTATGTGTTGCAAGGCCCTTAGGCATTGAAAGCAGCCATACCAAGTTATTGATATCATTAATAAAGTTGGACCTTAAAGTTACACTGTAGGATCGAAGTATACGAATATAGCAATCAGAGGGGGGGTGAATGATTGTGCGGAAGCTAAAACCAAATTCTTGATCTATTAAAAGTTCACCCCAAAACAGAACCAAATAATTGCCTCGTTTTCGACAAAAACAGAATGACAGAGGTTCAGTAAAACGCAACTTCCTGGAGATCCAACCGTCAGAACGATCTGAAATTTGGACACAAGAAACTAGATTCCAATATGAATCAAACACAAAAAGAATCAGCTCGATCGGACTTATGGATCAAAAATTATGAGCTTCGTAAGCTTGCTGATCCAGAACTTGACGAGAATCAATCTAATCAAAACTTCAAGATTAAACAAGATCTTCAAAAGATTAAACAACTAGACTTTGAGAAACTCTAAATCAATACCCTAGAACGGTTTTTGATGGATCAAATCAAGATGAAACTCAACGATCAATAACCAATCTAGAATTAGAACAAGCATGCAAACAAGAACCAAAACAGAGAAAATCTTGTAGCGACGTGGTTATCTTGTATACGCAAAAATCTTGGAAGAATTGATATTTATTTCTTGTCTAAAATACTCTCATCAAAAGAGTACAAAACCCTAAAACCAAGCTCAAAGCTTGATGCGCTCAGCTCTACTTGGTTGGATGCCCTTCAATAGGAGACAACCTCTCCTATTTAAAGGACCAACCCACAAGGAGTTCTGAATACAATTCCTATTCCCTAGAAGGAATCTGTATCCAACACAACTCTACTTGGCCCAACCTGGCCGAGTACAACTCTTGCACGCGTATGGCAACCCTACCATACTCACGTGACTAACACTTTGCACGCGTATGGCCACCTGCCATACTCACGTGACTAACACTTTGCACGCGAATGACCTCCTGCCATTCTCACGTGACTAACCATTCTTCATGTGCACCATTATCTTAGCCCGAACGTCCCGCATGACATCCTTGACCACCAAGACCTCAGTTCCTCCCTGAACCTAGTCCCGAACCTCAGTTCTTCCATGAACCTAGTTCCGGTCCCGTCATCGACCACATTCGTCTTCGAGCAATACCTGCACATGAACAAACCATAAAACAAATCCGAGCACAAGTCCACGACTTGACTCAATGTCAATCCATGCAACTACTCACATGAGCATTGCATAAAGTCCACTTCAAAAGAAGTATCATGAAATTATCACAAATTTCATAATCTCAAAATCAAATTCAAATTTCAATCTCAAAATCGCTCAAAAACCATTCACGACGGACCAAAAAATTTGGTCCGCTGCATATGTAAAACTTACTGTTTTTCAATAACTTGGTTTGGCACAACAACCTTCAAAAACACATTTACGACGGACCAAAAAAGTTGGTGCATGGTATATGGGAAAACGAGGTTGTCAAAAGCATGTTTACAAAGGACCAAAAAAGTTGGTCTGTTGTACATGGGAGAATGAGGTTGTCAAAAGCATGTTTACAAAGGACCAAGAAAGTTGGTCCGTTGTACATGGGAGAAAAAAAACATGTTTACAAAGGACCAAGAAAGTTGGTCTGTTGTAGATGGGAAACTTACTGTTTTTTTTAAGTTTGGTCCGGCGCCAAAGCGAAACTTACTGTTTCTTGTCAAATTGTCAAAACACAAGAACAAACACATTTGCAAATTTAATTCTAAGCCAATTTTTCAGCACATGATTTCACAATCTCCCCCTTGATGAGAACATTGGCAACACCACTTAGAATTGAACATTTGGCATTCACTTTACAAAAGATTTTTGAAATCCAAAGGATCAAGGACCAAAAAGAAAACACAGAATTCCCCCTTTGACCAAAACGCAAAACAAAATCTCCCCCTGAGAATGAAAATGTGTGTGAATGTGCAATGTGTCCAAAAATTTCAAAATTCTCCAAACTTCTCCCAAAATTCTCAAATTTCCAAACACAACTCCCCCTTTTTCTTCTCCCCCTTTTTCATTAATCTTTTCAACGATTCTCAAATTTCTCCCCCTTTGACAATGGATTCATCAAGAGTACAAAAGAGAGAACATGTTCAAAATTTTTCTGAAACAAAGAGTTCACAAGGAGAAACAAGGGGGTGCCAAGATAGGAAAAGATGAGCTCATTCGATCATATATCCTTATATATCATATAATATGCAAAATACATGATCTTGAAGTGATTTTAACAAGTTAGGGAATGACATGCATCTCAACCTCAATTTAGTCAACTATAGCCAAGTACTAAGCAAGATCTTAGCAGAAAAAGCAAGGCTTTAAAAATTGAAGCAACTAACAACTTAGGGCGAGCAAGTAGTTTCAACTCTAATCTAATAGACCAATTTAATCTTTAAACAATAAGTTGCATGTGGCATGCTTGAAGCATACTTCTTTTATTTTCTAGGAGTGGCATGCTTGAAGCATACATCTTATCTTTGAGGGAATGGCATGCTTGAAGCATACATCTTATCTTTTTAGGGAAAGCAAGCCTGAAGCACATAACTTGAAGCTTTTGCTTTTAAACATTTTTTTATATTGATTCCCTTTTCTTTTCCTTTTTCTTTGATTGTAAACATGCAAAAGTGATTAAAGGTCTTATGAAAGAGTAAAGTTGAAAACACACTTGCTCCATAGCCCAAATTTGTCAAGAAAATTCAATAACAAGCCTAGAAGAGTAAGATATCACAGAGTATTTAGCTATAGGCAATCGATCGAGGAATTCCGCAATGTCATTCTTAGTTCAAGTGAGACAATTTAGATTATCATATATTAGCTCAATTATATAGTATATAAAGAAATATGATAAAGTGAGCTCATCAAGTGAAAGAACTTGGCAAAGAAACTCCTCAAAACAATCCCATTGGATGAACAATTCCAAGTTCTCCCGAATAAAAGCAAAACGAGAAGAAGACAAAGGTTTTGTGAAAATGTCTGCCAATTGATGTTCAGTATCCACATGATGAAGCACAATGTTGCCTTTTTCAACATGATCTCTAAGAAAGTGAAATCTGATGTCAATATGTTTTGTTCTTGAATGTTGCACAGGGTTCTTAGCAATGCAAATTGCACTAGTGTTATCACACGAGAAGAGGAACACTATCCAAAATAACCCCATAATCTTTAAGTGTAGCTACTATCCAAAGAATTTGAGAACAACAACTAGCAGCAGCCACATATTCAGATTCAACAGTTGATTGTGCAACAGAAGATTGCTTTCTAGATGACCATGCAATGAGAGAATTTCCCAAGAAGTGACATGAACCAAAGTGCTTTTCCTATCAATTCTACATCCTCCAAAATCAGCATCAGAAAAAGATCTCAAACTAATGCATGAGGAAGCAGAAAGCCAAATGCCAAAATCTTGAGTTCCATGAAGATACCTGAAAATCCTTTTGACAGCCTTGTCGATGTGAAGCACGTGGGAAGCTTGAAAACGAGCACACAAGCATACAGCAAATTGTATATCCGGCCTTGATGCGTTGAGGTACAAAAGTGAACCTATCATGCTTCTATATTCCTTTTGATCAACCGGCTCACCATCTTCATCCGGATCAAGTGTGCAATTGCTTTCCATAGGTGTCATGATTGGTTTGTCGCTTTCCATCCCAAATCTATGCAACAAGTCTTTTGTGTATTTGCTTTGATGTACAAAGGTACCATCCTTTGTTTGCTTGATTTGAAGTCCCAAAAAGTATGTCAACTCACCCATCATACTCATCTCAAACTCCTTTCTCATTGTTTCAAAACTCGGACACTAAAACATGAGAGGAACCACAAAAGATAATATCATCAACATAAATCTGAACGAATAGTTGATCATAGCATTGCTTAAGTAAAAAGATAGTATTGTCAATCTTTCCCATTAAAAGCCTTTTCAAGTAAAAAGGTTTTTAGCCTATCATACCATGCTCTAGGGGCTTGTTTCAAACCATACAAAGCTTTTGATAGTTTGAACACATGATTTGGAAACTTTGGATTTTCAAAACCAGGTGGTTGCTTGACATAAACCTCCTCATTTATGTAGCCATTAAGAAAAGCACTTTTCACATCCATTTGATACAATTTGAAACCTTTGGATGCAGCAAAAGCTAAAAGGATTCTAATGGCTTCAATTCTAGCAACAGGAGCAAATGTTTCATCAAAATCTAAGCCTTCAATTTGAGTGTAACCTTGAGCAACCAATCTAGCCTTGTTTCTAACAACAACACCATCCTCACTTTATTTATTTTTGAAAACCCATCTAGTTCCAATAACATTAAAATTAGGAGGAGGTGAGACAAGTTTCCAAACTTTATTTCGTTCAAAATTCTCTAATTCTTCATGCATGGCATTGATCCAAGATTCGTCAGATAATGCATGAGATATATCTTTGGGTTCAAAAGAAGCAACTAAAGCAGAATGAGCATGAGTGTCAGAATGAATAAACCTGGATCGAGTGACTCTCTCATTTAGGTCTCCAATCATTTGTTCAGATGGATGCATTTTTTGAATGTGCAAGGGAGCATTGGCTTTTGAGACTTCTCCTTCTCCTTCTTCATTTTCAGCATGTACAGATGATGTTGTAGCTTGAGGATGGTTAGTCAGAGGTGATGTAGTAGTAGGTGCCAAGGGTGCTACAGCTTGTTGTGCATTAGGAAGAGTCAAGACATCATCTTCAACATCATCATTATCTTCAAAGATTTTCTCCCCCTGAATGTATGCGCCTGTACCTGCATCACTTGGACTAGTACCTGGACTAGACTCATCAAAAGTAACTTCACAAGTTTCCACAATTTTGTTAGTTTCCAAAACAAGCACACGATAGCCACGAGTATGAGCAGGATATCCAAGAAAAATGCCATCAGTTGATCTAGCTTCAAATTTATCAAGATTTCCAGATTTCAAGACAAAACATTTGCATCCAAAAACTCGAAAGTGAGAAACAGAAGGTCTATGTCCAAACCGAAGCTCATATGGAGTCTTACCCAATTTTGATCTCAAAAACACACGGTTTGAAACATAACATGCGATTGAAATCGCTTCAAGCCCAAAAGTTCCTAGGAGTGTGATGTTCATCTAACATGGTTCTAGCCATCTCAACCAATGTTCTGTTTTTCCTTTCAACTATACCATTCTGTTGAGGCACTCTAGGTGAAGAAAATTGATGATCAATTCCTTTTCAAGACAAAAGTGATTAAAAGAAGCATTTTTGAATTCAGTTCCATTATCACTTCTAATAGCTTTGAGAGCTCCTGGATGATCAATAGAAAGCCTAAGAACAAGACTTCTAAAATGACTAAAAGCCTCATCCTTAGATGCCATAAAGTATACCCAAGAGTATCTAGAAAAATCATCAACAATCACAAGCACATACCATTTGCCTCCAAAGGATTGAACTCGAGATGGTCCAATCAGATCAAGTTTTAGAAGCTGTCCTTGAGCGTTTGTCATCACCATGGTAAGAGGTGGATGTGAACCTGCAATCATCTTACCATGTCTACAAGAGGAACATACTAAATTGCTATCACCCTTAAGCTTAGGCAAGCCACGTATGAGATCTAAACTGCTTACACGAGTAAGATGATCAAAACCAACATGACCAAGTCTACGATGCCAAAAGAATAAATCTTTAGAAACATTGGCAATTAGACACCTATGTTTAGAAGAAGGTGATGCATCAAAATCAGCTTTAAAAACTCTTCCAAAACGAGAAATCTTGAACACAAGATCACCTGAAGCATCTAGCACTTTGCATTCATTTTTCTTAAAGCTTATCTCAAGATCTTCATCAAGCATTTGTGAGACAGAAAGCAAGTTATATTTCAAGTTTTCAACAAGAGCCACATCCTTGAACATAAACTTGTCACTTACCTTTACTGTACCTTTTGCCACAACAGAAGAGGAAGAAGCATCTCCAAAAGTAACACTTTCAGCACGAGATGCACGAGTGAGGGAGGAGAACCAATTCTTTTTACCAGACATGTGGCGTGAGCATCCGGAATCCACTAGCCATATGTTCTCCTTCCTCGCGCGAGAAGCCTACATAGCAACAAAACATGTCGAGGTCTCAAGATCAAGTTAGGAATGAGATTTTTGGGAATCTAGTATCGAGACACACGACGCACAACAAGAGGGCACAACACGATAATTTTTATGCACAAAATCAGATTTATCTTTTCCCATGTTTCTAGGAATGTAAGGTCTTTTCATCACTCTAGGCGCATAAGGAGTAAAATGTGCTTTGCTGAAATTTGACCTAGCCTCAGTTCTTTCCTTCTTTTGTTGTTTGGCTAGTCTAAAGCAATAATCTACTAAGTGTCCATCTCTACCACAATGAGTGCAAGTGTACTTGACATGATGTTTAGCTTTAACAAGAAAGGCACATTTTGCTTTCATCATAGTAGAGGATAAAAACCAAAGCAGATTGAAAAGCAATTTTCTTAGGCTCATTAGATAACTCAATTTTGCAAGGAGCCTCGAACAACAAAGGCGAGGTTTAGTTTCATATGTGGCATAAGGATCAAAACCTAAACCTCTCTTGTTTGTGCTAACCTTAGATTGATCCAAAATCATGTTCAACTTCTTCTTGCCATTAGTGAAACGTTCCAAAGAATTTTGCAAGTAATCAACTTTCTTAGCAAGAGTTAAACAATTATTGCAGGAACATCTACTTTTCCTTTTGCTTATGCATAAGTTGAGCATGAGAGAATTTCATGTGAAAGCAAATTATCGCTTAATTGAGAAACCCTAGCATTTGCATCTTTCAATTTTAATTCAAGAGTTGAGCATTTAGAACAAGAAGTTGAACTATGCAAATCATCGATTGGAACAGCTAGCATGTACAACATGTTTCTCATTTTTCTCATTTAGATGCAACAAAAGAGCATGTTCTTTCCTAAGCAAGGTGAGCTCATTGTAAATTAAGTCACATGATTTGCAAGTATCATCACTAGGAATCAAAGTCTTAAGTCTAGCAATTTCAGCATTCAATGATTCAATAATGAAATCATGTTTCTTAATTTTCTTATCACGCTTGTCAAGCAATTTTCCAAGACGAGCAACAAAGAATAGCTAATTCATCATAAGAGGGATCTACCTCATTGAAGTCATTGTCGTGATCGTCCTCGGTGAGGCTATCCTTGCTGCTTGCCATGAGACATAGTCCTATCAAATCATGCTTGCTTGGAGTTGCATCATCTTCGCTGCTCTCCGAGTCCACATCGCTCAAATTGACTTGTTCAAGAGCGGAAAGAACTCGGTGAACCACCTTGCAGTTGATGAAGCTCTTCTTCTTCCTATCATTTGACGAGAACCTTTTCTTCTCATTCCTTCTGTCGTTGTCCTTCTCCTCCTTTGATGTTTTTCCTGCAAGCTTAGGACAATTTGTGCGAATATGGTTGAGGTCACCACACTCATAGCATCTTGGAGGACCACCTCTCTTTCTCATTCTCACATTCTCGCAAAGCTTTGTTAAAGCGAGAAGAGAGTAGTGCCAGATCTTCTTCAGAAACTCTTCAAGTTGCTCATCTGTTAAAGAAGACATGGAAGACAAGGCAAAGCTAGAAGAAGAATTTGCATTTGACATGTTAGGGTTAGAGATCAAAGCAATTGATTTAATGTTACCCTTCCTGGCAAGAACATCCAACTCATGAGTTTTCAACTTAGAGTAAAGAACATCTAATGTGAGTGTGCTCATGGTAGTAGATTCTTGTATAGAGGTTACTTTCATCTCCCACACTGACATGTCCAAAGCACTAAGCAATTGTCGAGCATTTTCAGCATCAGTGTAGCTAACTCCAACAGCACGTAGATTGCTAAGAATTTTATTGAAACGTGCAAAGAAGTCATCTACAGATTCACTAGGTTTCATCTCAAAACGCATGTATTCTTTTTTGTAAATATCTTGGCGAACCTCTTTGACAGTGTTAGAACCCTCATGGTAATCACAAAAAGATTTCCATACCTCATATGTGGATCGAAGATGAACCACACGATCAAAGTCGCTGCGTCCCAAGCCTTGGATGATCAAGTTGCGCGCCTTGCTATTTGCTTCAACATGTGTGCGTTTGGTATCGTTGACGTTGTCGTTTGCAGGGACTTCATATGGCTTGTAGACCTTCTCCCAAATTGTGAAGCCCTGTGCTTGGATGAACGCCTCCATCTTGGCCTTCCAAAACTGAAAATCAACACCATCGAACACACATGGTTTTGTCGAATAACGATCCATTGATCTAATCACCGGTTAAGATAGATTAGAGAAACCTTGCTCTGATACCACTTGTAGGATCGAAGTATACGAATATAGCAATCAGAGGGGGGGTGAATGATTGTGCGGAAGCTAAAACCAAATTCTTGATCTATTAAAAGTTCACCCCAAAACAGAACCAAATAATTGCCTCGTTTTCGACAAAAACAGAATGACAGAGGTTCAGTAAAACGCAACTTCCTGGAGATCCAACCGTCGTAACGATCTAAAATTTGGACACAAGAAACTAGATTCCAATATGAATCAAACCCAAAAAGAATCAGCTCGATCGGACTTATGGATCAAAAGTTATGAGCTTCGCAAGCTTGCTGATCCAGAACTTGACGAGAATCAATCTAATCAAAACTTCAAGATTAAACAAGATCTTCAAAAGATTAAACAACTAGACTTTGAGAAACTCTAAATCAATACCCTAGAACGGTTTTTGATGGATCAAATCAAGATGAAACTCAACGATCAATAACCAATCTAGAATTAGAACAAGCATGCAAACAAGAACCAAAACAGAAAATACTGTAGCGACGTGGTTACTGTAGCACGCAAAAATCTTAGAAGAATTGATCTTTATTTCTTGTCTAAAATACTCTCATCAAAAGACCCGTCAATCAAAACTACCAGACCCCAGCCCCCGCTAGAAACGCTGCTCCAGGCAGTCAGCAAGGAACAGTGAGACGCTGCTACAACTGCAACGAGCCAGGACACTTTGCCAACAGTTGTCCAAAGAAGACAGCAGGAGTGACCCCAGTTCGCTTTAACTTGGGAACCACCCCAGCTAGGACGCCAGCACCAGGAACCACATCCCAGACCGTGGTGAGAGGCCGAGTCAACCATGTCACCGCAGATGCACTGCAGAATGCTACGGACGTCGTACTGGGTAAGTTACTTGTTAACTCAAGATTGCAATGCTTTGTTTGACTCGAGCTTGGAGCGATTCGTTTGTTTCGCAAGGCTTTGCTGCTAGAAACGATTTGGGGATTGCAAGACTTAAGTGCATGCTTTTAGTTCAAACCCCTGGTTCCGAACTCCGAACGAAAGTAGGATGTTCCGGGGTGAGAATACTAATAGATGGAATAGAATTCCTAGCGAACCTTATAATTTTGGAGACCCAGACCTTAGACGTTATTTTGGGAATGGATTGGTTATCCAAGCACAAGGCCGTATTGGATTGTGGACGAATGACTATCTCAGTTGAGAGCCCGTGTGGAAAGAAAGTGGAATTTCAAGCCACTGCAGTTAGAGATGGACAGTTGATGGTTAACAAAGACCAAGACAATCAAAGATAAAGGATGTCTCAGTAGTGAATGAGTACCCAGATGTTTTTCCCGAAGATCTACCTGGTATGCCGCCAGACAGGGACATAGAGTTTGTGATAGAGCTTGTACCTGGTACAGCGCCGATAGCAAAGAGACCTTATGGGATGTCAACCGAGGAGTTGGTAGAGATGAAGAAACAGCTAGAGGAGTTAATGGAGAAAGGATTTATCAGACCGAGTTCGTCGCCGTGGGGCACCGCTTTGTTTGTCAAGAAGAAGGACGGAGTTTCAGGATGTGCATTGACTACCGTGCACTCAATGAAGTCACCGTGAAGAATAAGTACCGCTACCCAGGATTGATGATTTGTTTGATCACCGAGAGGAGCCGGAGTTTTCTCCAAGATTGATCTCGAGATCGGGATACCATCGCTTGAAGATCCGATCGTAAGATATTCAAGACCGCATTCTCGCCAAGATATGGACATTACGAAGTTTACGCTATGTCCTTTGGACTGATTTAATGCGCCAAAGATATTTCATGAATATGATGAATAAGGTGTTCTTGGAATATTTGGACAAGTTTGTCGTCGTGTTCATAGATGATATCCTAATCTACTCCAAGACAGAGGATGAACATGCCGAATACTTGAGGCGAGTTTTGGAAAAGCTGAGGGAACAGCAACTCTTCGCCAAGTTCAGTAAGTGTGATTTTTGGAAGGACAAGGTGGAGTTTCTTGGACATGTAATGACCGCAGAAGGAGTCGTCGTTGATCCAAGCAAAGTAGAAGCTGTGTTACATTGGGAGAAACCGAAGACCGTGACCCAGATCCGGAGTTTCCTTGGAATGGCAGGATACTATCGCCGTTTCATTGAAGGCTTTTCGACAATTGCGAGACCTCTTACGCAATTGCTGAAAAAGGAGAAGAAGTTTGCATGGACGCCGAATGTGAGAAAGGATTTCAGAGTCAAGAAGCGATTGACATCAGCACCGGTGTTAGTTCTACCGGATGTTAATCAAAGCTTTGATATTTATTGTGACGCATCGCGCCAAGGACTTGGATGTGCGCTGATGCAGAATGGAAAGGTCGTCGCTTATGCATCAAGGCAGTTGAGGCTGCATGAGAAAAATTATCCGACACATGACCTAGAGTTAGCTGCCGTAGTGCATGCCTTGAAGATATGGCGTCACTATCTGATCGGGAACAGATGTGAAGTGTATACGGATCATAAGAGTCTTAAATACATATTCACCCAGTCGGATCTGAACATGAGGCAGAGGAGATGGTTAGAGTTGATCAAGGACTACAATGTTGGAATCCATTACCATCCCGGGAAGGCCAACGTAGTTGCCGATGCCTTGAGTCGGAAAAGCCATACCGTGAATATGATGATAGCCACGAATCGGGATGAGCTATGCCAGGAATTTCAGAGAATGAAGATTGAGGTGGTACCTAGCGGATTCTTGACCGCATTGGAAGTAAAGCCTACCCTAGAGGACCAGATCCGAAGGATGTATGATGATGACAAGATCCGCAGGATTAAGTCCATCAAGGAGGAAGGCAAGGCAGAGGACTTCGTGTTGGATGAGCAAGGCACGTTATGGATGAAGGATCGCATTTGTGTGCCGAACAAAAAGGAGTCAAGCGATTGATTCTAGAAGAAGCCCATGACTCCAGGTACTCAATTCATCCTGGAAGCGCCAAAATGTATCAGGATTTGAGGGAAAGATTCTGGTGGCCGAGCATGAAGCGTGAAGTAGCCGAGCATGTTGCATTGTGCGACGTATGCCGAGAGTCAAGGCAATGCATCGAGACCAGCAGGATTGCTACAAATTACAAAATACCTCGAGTGGAAGTGGGAGGAAATCGAATGGATTTCATTACCGGTTTGCCTAAGACTCAAGGAGGTTATGACTCCATATGGGTTATAGTGGATCGCTTGACCAAAGTAGCCCATTTTATCCCCGTGAAGACCACTTACTCAGGGGATAAATTGGCAGAGTTGTACATGATCAGATCGTCTGCTTGCACGAGTGCCAAAGAGGATTGTATCGACAGAGGTACCCAATTTACCTCAAGGTTCTCGGAATAAGTTGCACGAAGCCATGGGAACCCGCTTAAACTTCAAGATGACCTATCATCCACAGACGGATGGACAGACCGAAAGAGTCAACCAGATTCTCGAGGATATGTTAAGAGCATGTGCATTGGCTTATGCTACCTCTTGGGATAAGAGTTTGCCGTATGCCGAGTTCGATTACAATAATAGTTACCAAGCTAGTTTACGATGTCACCTTTTGAGGCCTTCAGATGGTCGACTCGTGACGCCATTGAATTGGAATGAGACCCGTGGCGCCGTGTCTTCGGCCTGATATTCTTCAAGAGGTCAAGAGCAGATTGCCATGATTAGGGAAAGGTTGAAGATCGCCCAATCACGACAGAAGAGTTATGCTGACAATCGTCGCCGGGATTTGAGTTTTGAACCAGAAGACTTTGTATACCTCAGAGTTACGCCTCTCAGGGGAGTTAAGAGGTTCCATGCCAAAGGGAAACTCGCACCCCGTTTTGTTGGACCATTTAAGATTTTGAGCCGCAGAGGCGAAGTTGCTTATCAGCTGGAGTTGCCGCAGTCTCTAGCAGGAGTGCATGACGTGTTCCACGTGTCCCAGTTGAAGAAGTGCCTCCGAGTACCTGAGGAACAGACGCCGCTAGAGTCAATTGAGTTGCAAGAGGATTTGACTTACAAGGAGCATCCCGTGAAGATTTTGGACACTAGGGATCGAGAGACCAGAAATAAGTCAACCCGTTTCTGTAGAGTTCAGTGGAGCAATCATGAAGAAAGCGAAGCGACTTGGGAGCGCGAAGAGGATTTGAGGGAAGAGTTTCCAAACCTACTCCTTAGCTAGCCTTAAATCTCGAGGACGAGATTCTATTAAGGGGGGAGGTTTGTAACACCCCAAAATTTTATTTTCTTAAATCTATGTGTGATTTGGCACTTTGGTGAATTTTTAGAATTTTCTGGGATTTATTTGGATTTATTTGGAATTTATTTGAATTTATTCCATTTTAAAATAAATAAAGAATTTAATTTTTCAAATAAAGTTTTGTTGGAAATATTTTATTTGAGTCCCAAATACCCTAAAATATTTTCCAGAATTTTTCTGGAATTTTTCTGAGTATTTTGCTATTTTTAATGAATTAAATGAATTACTGGAAATTATTTTAAATATTAAATCGCTGGAAAATCAATCGGGTCGAGTACTGTTCATCCGACCGAGTCGGAACCCGAGTCGGACTCGAGTCCGACCCGAGCCAGCTGACTCGACCGAACCAACTCCAACTCAGATCAGATCCGAACCGTTGGATCAAGATCCAACGGCCAGATCAATCCGCTTAGTCACGGCCGCGCCGAGCCAATCTCGGCCGTCGATCGCGCCACGTGGGACGGCCTCGTCGCCCACGCTATCTCACCGTGTTCGAACGGACTCGCCCGCCGTCTGCGCTCCGCCATGAAACCGAGAATCTCGACGTCCGCCGCAGATTTAAGGCGTGGATCGTTGCTCGAGGATCGCTGACCTGCGGCGCATTGTCTTCCCCAACTCCCGAGCCTTATCCGCCGCCGTCACCTCGCAATTGCTCGCCGAGTCCTCTCTCTCCCCGCGGTTGTTGCTTCATTCCGCCGCTGCTCGCCGTCTTCCACCGCGGTGAGCCTGGGCCGTGACTCCAAGCCAAAGCGCGCACTGCGGTACCTCTCACTCGCCGGAGAGACCGGCGCCGTCGGGCTCGTCGTCGTTGCCTCCGGTGGCCCTGCTCCGCCGCGTCGCCATCGTCATCCGCGAGCGCTGTGAGCCGTTGGATCTCCATCACACGGTCCAAGATCACGCCACGCCACCCGACGGTGAGATCCCGTCCAAAAATCTCAGATCCAATCTCGACCGTTGGATCTAGATCCAACGGTCCAGATCAAACGCGTTAACCCAAACGCGTGAGACTCAGATCTAATCTGGGCCGTTGAATTTCAAATCAACGGCCGAGATTGCGCCACATGTTCGGGAAGGCTGACCGCCGTGGTCGGGCCGCGCCCACGCTGCGTGCGTGTGACGCCGACACGCTGGCTCGTATGTCGGCCCGCCGCTAAATCGCACCATGACGCCACGCCGACGCCATGGCGGGCTCAAGATGTCACGGCCGTCGTCCCGCCGAGCGCCGACGCCAAGAATGACATCACGCCGGGTCCCACCTGCCGGGCCGTGGTCGAGCCTCACGACGCCGCAGCGACGCTACCCGAGGGGGACCCACCGCTGCTGATGACACAAGGAGCCGTGGACCGAGTCCACGGTAGACCCGAGCCGAGCGTGGACCAAGTCCATGGACCGGCTGGCGTCAGCCAACCAATCAGCGGTTGCCACGTGTCCAGGCTGACGCAATAATTAATTTCCGAAAAAGAAAATGATTTATTAATTCGAAATAATGATTTTAGATTTTGTTTCAAACTTCAAACGCTTATAACTTTTGCGTTTCAACTCCGATTTGAGTGATTCAAATTTCTAAATTTGTATAAAATTGAGACCTACCTAAATATGAATTTTATTTAATTTTTGGACTAAAGTTTTTCTCTATAAAATTATTTAATTGATTATTTAAACTTTAAATAATCATAACTTTTGCATTTTAACTCCAAATTTGACGATTCTAGTTTCTAAAAATTCATAAAATTATGTTCTCTCTGTTTATGGATTTTATTTGGATGTTTAGATACTTTTTTGCCTATTGTTTATTCGTGTATTTGCTATTTGCACGCTTTACGAGTAGACGTTGAAGTGCCGGAAGGATTCGAAGGAGAAGTATTGACTCAGGATCCAACTCAAGACCAAGAACAAGTACTTTTTGAAGGCAAATTGTGCTTTGACCATGTTGATCCTATTTTGAAACTTATTTTGATTTAACCTATTGCATGCTAGTTCAATTAGAAAATACTTTATTTAAATATGGGGGATTAGATAAATACCAATTTGCTGTATGACACCTTGATTATTTAAATATGTGCCATGACCCTTGTCACCCTAGTTGTGGATTACTAGTTGGACATTATTAAATCGCCAACATGGGTTTTAGACCGTTGTAGTATCTTGCTTAGACTCACTTTCGTGCTCATGACATGATTTTGGACAATCAAATGTTAATATTGACTTAATGATATATTGAACATGTTTTAGAAAGGTATCATGTGATGTTGATGGCAAGTGGTGCAAGGTAATCAATCGGTTTGATAAATAGTTTTTCGACCAGGGCATGTGGCAAGAATAATCAGTGGCCAGTTGTGGCACTGGGGATGTTGATTTGGTTCTTCGGGTAGTCTTGCCCTGGTCACCCTAAGGACTTCACCTTGCAAGCCTTTGAACTGGGTCTAACGTGCAACCACATGTCCGTAATGGGACGGACCTAGTTGATTAAGTTGCTAATAACGTACCTGTGGGACCTCAGGAGGTCAACTACACCCTTTGTGTAAGTTGTACGGGGGAGCGTACCGGGGCTGAGGCCAGGTACCCATCTAACGGTTGATTGGCCTAGACTTCGCCTTAGCTAAGGGAAGGGTTAGTGTGCAATAACCGGGGAGGCTCACTTGTATTGTTAGAAGTTTCCGAAAGACTTTGTTACGGGAACTCGCCTTTGTGGTGTTTGACAGTATCTTGTGGGTAAAGTGCATAACCTCTGCAGAGTGTAGAATCTATTCGAATAGCCGTGTCCACGGTATTGGACATCGCTCGGGAATTACAGTCAAGGGTTAGATTTTCTCAAAAATAACTTGGATTTGAAAGGTTGGGTTGGATTAATAATGATGTTGATGGAAATGTGGATTAGGATGGGAAAGATGTTTATTAAACTCCTTGAAAAGTTATCTATGCTATACTTGTTTCTCGCTTTCGAATCTACTTATGCTACTTGTCAAATGTCATTTCTCGCAAATATACCTTGAGCTATTCCTTTGTACCAAGCCATGCATATAGTATATTAGCCTGCATTCTGTGCATGACTTGCTGAGTACCAAGTACTCACTCTTGCCACAATACAACACCAGTTGAAGAGGAGACTACACCAGCTTTGGAGGAGGAGCTCCAAGAGGATCCGTCTACTTAGGGAGCGAGCCCAGTCAGTTGCCTGTGGTATACTGGATGGCGCCACGAATTTATTTGATTTTCCGCTGCTACTATTTCTCTCTTAATAAGTTTCGCCCTGCGAGGCATACATTTGTAACTTGACCATAAGGTCGAGTAACCAGTTTGACTATTTAAATAAAGTACTTTATTAGTATCGAGTGGTATGATTGCGATATTTACCGATGTTAAGACTGTGTGCACTAGCGCGTTCCTAGACTAGTGCTGAATACACAGAGGGTCCGGATTTGCAAATTCGGGGTCCCGACAAGCGACCATAAGTAGAACCCAATGCTTACTCTTAAAATGGTATGCAGTGCAAGAAAATAAGTTCATATACGGTTTACGTGCGTATAAGTAATTGAAGGGTAAAGTCATTAGAGTTGTACTTACTTCTCGTGGTACGGGAAGATAATGAAGTCCTTTTTTGCCTCAACCTGCAATGCGTGCTTGATGTATTTGGCAATGAACTCTGATTCAAGCCTAGCCATGGTTGAAGACACAATCTCATGGTCGATGAACCCAACTGGGTGTCGATCCGTTGCAGCTCGCTGCCATCTTATCCTGCAACTCATGTCAATTGTTACAAAAAATATAATACAAAATCCTATAACAGCCATAGGCTCATACTGTATGGTACGATACTCACAGCTTCCAGGATCGTACAGTCGAAATATCAATGGCTTTCAGGTTGTACAAACGGAACAAATCCTCGAAACTCACTAGGAATATCACATGCTCCTAGCGGTGGAAATGTCCCCTCGATACCTCACATTGAAATCGATGTGACGCTTGTCCGCATTCGCCTTGTCGAAGAACCATCCATGCAGCAAGCGACTGCACTTGCCCAAAGCATTCAATTCATGGGAGGGACAAAGGGTTGTCCATGCATGTTGAAAAGATGTGATAATTGCCTAGAGGGGGGGTGAATAGGCTATTTGAAATTTTAAAGAAATTTACTGCAGCGGAAAAGTGTCGGACGTTCCGATCAAATATCGGACCTTCCGATGATATCGGAACTTCCGGTATTCACTCGGAATATCCGAACAGTTCGGAGAAAAGATAGCTGAGCTAAACACTAGTAAATCAAAATACTTGTTCTAGTCTACTAGTAAACACAAGCATGCAAATCAACAAGTCTTAGGAAATATCAACCGAAAAGCATGAGCACAATACACAAGAATTTATTTCCCAGAGTTCGGATCCTTGAGGGGATCGTACGTCTCCATTGAGGAGGCTCACGAAGAGCCAGGTCTTTTCCAACCCTTTCCTCCCAAACCTCGGTCACACTTGAAGTTTGGTTCCACTATTTGTTCCTTCCCTTTCGAAGGCGGAACGTGCCTTCACAAACTTCTCACGGCTTCCCACAATCGTTGGGAGCACGTGAGTGACGCCTGGCCATCTAGGAGTCCTTCAACCTCCAAGAGAAATGAATGCTCTTGATTCTTGATCTTGGAGATGCTCTTTAGTGCTCAAGATGAATGAAACCTTTTCTATATGCTCACAATCTCACTTGATTCTCTCACACACTAGATGATCACAAAGATCAAGAAGGAGGACTCAAGAAAGCTCTATGGTGTGCTTAAGGTGCTCAAGTATTCAACCAAGAGGAGTGAGTGACCCTCTAAAGGGAGAGGAGTGGGGTATTTATAGTTTTGGTTCAAAACTAGCCGTTATACCCGCACTCAGCCACACATCAGAATATCCGATCCCAACTTCGGAGCATCCGATGAGTGCAAATCACCAGACCTTGGAAAGCTTCCAACGGTCGAAAACTACATGCATTGGAGTGTCCGATATCAACTTCGGAACATCCGATGACACCCAGAAAGAGAACTCAACAAAACTATCTAAGTCAACATCGGAATGTCCGATTTAATTATCTAACATCCAAATGCATGCAGAGTTCCCAAACTGGAAAACAACTACTTCGGAACATCCAAAGCAAAACTTCGGACAGTCCGAACTCGACAGAGAGTACCCTTTTTTCAGGACAACACGTATCGGAACTTCCGATATGAAATATCGGAACTTCCGATCTCAACAGAGAGTCATCGGAACATTCGATATGAAATATCGGAATATCCGAACTCGACTAAGGGTTTCGGACTCGAACAAACCTACACATCGGAATGTCTGAACTTCAGAATTTCCGACCTAACATCGGAACATCCGACAAGAACTTGACAACAACAACATTCTAATGCACGGGAGAAGACTTAGAACCTCTCAAGAGACTAATCACCATTCATCTGAGCATATAGACCATCTCTAGGCCAATTTCAAAGCATCCCTCTTAATAGTACGGCATTCCTATGACTCAACAAATTAAAATTACATACGCAGTTGCTGCTTTTCTTACTCAGTTCAATTTGAGGGTACCCGATGGACGTAGATGATCTCTTCTTGAAACTTTTACCTGTTCATAAACTAGTTGAACACGTTAGATTCTTTAATCGTTTGTTATTAATCAATCAAAACAATATTAGGGGGCCTAGATGCACTTTCACATGTACGCCTTAAAATTGTATGGGGGCGTCGGGGCATCTATTAACTTTTCTTTCTAGACAAATGGAGACTCTAAGGTTGGGACAAGGTGCTTTCCTTGTGTTGGAGGGTCCCTATAACCTCTAACAACTTTGCACTTTTGGCAGAAGGATTCTTCGAGGTCTCATGTGATTCTTTGCCTATAGTGCTAATGATTCTGTGCACAAGCTCTGCACTCTATGTAGGAGCATGAGCAGGTGCAGGAACGGAAGCAGGTGCAGGTGCAGGAGTAGGAGCAAATGCAAGAACAGGAGTAGGTGCAGGTACGATAGGAACCTACAAAGCACATGCATATGTAACGTGCTACAATACTGCAATGATCGAGAAGATGTAGGGATTTATACCTTGAGCAGTACAACACCCGTCATATGCCACTTGATGAACGACATCCATGCTTGCCCGAGAGTGATAATATCTTTATTCGGGGGAACTCTAATACATTTAGATAGGAATTCATCATGAACATAGTCCACATGCACCCTCACATAGCCCTTCCCCAAAGGGCTACCATGCACCATTTCATCCTCCTTGCATGGAAATGCAATCCCACGTCCAGCCTCAACGGTAAATCCGTCTTCGATTAGGACTAGCTGGCACTTGGAAGGTGCCTGTAAAAAGTGCACAACTTGATCGTAATCATTGTTTAGCTTACTCCCATACCATTAAGTCATAAACAATTATTACCTTAAGTTGGGGACTGGGCTGATCATTTCTGAAAGCGTAGCTGCTAAGGCGTATCACAGACGGTTCTACAAGAGATGAGGCAATATGACTCTGACTCTGAGAGATCATCGCCATCATCTCTGCCCTCAGGGCCTTCTTATACTCCATCGCCGTCTCCTTCATCTGCTCATTCATCTCCTCCTTTATCTGCTCCCTCAGCTCCTCCCTTAGTGTTATCTTGAGGCGCTTCGCACGTGATTTTCATGATCATGATCTAACATGGCAGCGTCCTAGGACCTCTTCGTGTGCCTAGCACATGTGGCAAGCACCCGCCCCTTATGGTCGGGCTTCCCGATTGCCAAAGACAGAATGTCCCTTGACCCTTGGCTTTGAAACATCCCCTGCTCTTTCTGCTGGCTTACTTCCTCCTGCAAGAAACGAATATAAGTTAATGCTAAAATACAACGGGAAGGGTCAACAGTAATGTACTAAGTTAGATGTTTTACGATGGTGGAAACGATCTACATGGTCACGGGGTTTGGAATTACAAGCCGGCCGTCGGAGGTTTTCTTCACCCTCGCTAATACTCAGTCGCGTGCCCACTCCTCACATATGTTGGAGTAAGGCATCGCCGTCCCAGAGTTTGCACACTCTTCAGTTAGTGACGTCCACTTTGCCTTCTTCCCTACATAGCCGATGGAATCGAGGTGGTGCACGTGTGTATTCTGCCTCTGGATAGCGATGTTCTTCTCTCTCAGCTCCTCTGCCTCGGGTGAAAGCATCTAGGCCCCCTAATTTCTTAACAATGTTTTATATTGGTTTTGATGTTGATGATCAAGTAATGTACTCTTTATGAAGTAAAGATGCTTTCAGATTGAAGGATAAATGCTAAGGATTCTTATTTCTAGTTTTGGCTTAGGAGTTGATTCAAGCCATGTAGCTAGGATTATTTTGGATTAGCCATACTAAAAGGGGAATTATGCACTAATAATTACCTTGGTTCTTAGGCCAAATCACTAAGATCACTTCATCTCATTTCCCCTCAAAAACTAAGTCCTTTTACTCAGTCAAAAAACCACTCACGCCGGACCGACTTTTTCAGTCTGGTGCTGAAAACAACACATCATTCAAACTCAAACCGAGCGTACATCGTTCACGCCGAACCAATTTTGTCTTGACTGGTTTTTAGTCCGGCGCATAGTGCATTTACGCTGGACCATGTTGTTTGGTCCGCCACAGAGAACTTCTTTTGAGAATTAAGACTGAGCGTGTGCCATTTACAATGGACCAAAGTTTTCAAGTGTACACCGGACCAAGTTTTTCGGTCCAGCGCAAACGTGATTCTCTCTGATAATTTGATTGAAAGTCAGTTGGTCCGCAGGACCATAACCAGTAACTTTCCCATGTACGCCAGACCAACCTTTTCGGTCTGGCGCAATTGCTCCTTTGATGGTTTCACGACGGACTAAACTTCATTGAAAGCATGTGTACGATGGACCGAGCAGTTTTGGTCTGGCGTAAATGGGTTTTTCAATTAAATTGGTCCCTCGTGTATTGAACAGATTGTGAACCTTATTAAGCTAAGTCCGTGGCACATATGTTTATAAATATTATGTCAATCTGATAATGTCCAACGGCTAGTAAATGCCAGTAACAGCTATATTCATTTTGTGGGCTATATAAGCTGTGCTAGGACCTTCATTTAGAAGAACTTTTGTATCTCTTTGATATTTTAGCATTCTTGAGCTCAAAAGCTCTCAAAGAGACTAAATTCACTTTTGATCCAAAATTTCCAAAAGTGATCTTGCTCCAATCTTAGTCTAGACAGTGTTGTGCTAGTGAACCAAGAGATTAAACTTATGGATAGTTTATTACTCTTGGAACTTTGTGTTCCTAGATGGTTTGAGAGTGTTTTGGTGCGACCTGTCCAAGAGTGTTTGTGGAAGGCCACTACTGTTGTGAGAGGTATGGGACTCACCTCACCGGAGTGGTGAAAGAGTCACCCCAATGGATGCCAAAGCTATTGCGAATAGCTCTTGGTGGATCAATATTTCATGTGAAGTGCTCTAACGGGAACGTAGGAGTGTATCTCTGAACCTCAATGAAAAATCATTGTGTCTCCTATCTTTCATTTTCAGTATTCACTATTGTTGCTCTGTTTTATTCGATTGATTTGTTTCTGTTTAAGTTGTTTCTGTTGGTGCATGAGTAAGCCTAGATAATTTAGGCCTTGTCTTGAGAAAATCTTAGTTTACTCTTCCGCTTATTTATTTGTGTTTTGTCTTAAGATTTTTAGAGCCTTTTAGTGTTAGAATTTTTGAAAAAGCCTATTCACCCCCCTCTAGGCTCATCCTCGATCTTACATCGAGCGTGCTCTTCATCCTTTTGAACTCCTTCCAAACCTCGAGAGTCACAATCGGATACCTATTGAAGGGAGTACGGCCTTTCAACACGTACGTAGCATGCATGATAACCCTGAATTACATCAAAGACACACCTATTCTCTGCAAGGCGTACCATCTCATATTGATTTCATCTTCCTCTAGTATATTCCATTTCCTCTTAACTTCATCCCACAGTTGGTTCTTTTGCTCGATGCTGACTTCCTTCCTCCAGTTCTTAACTATGATCGGCACTCTATCCCTCACCAATTGGCCAAGAAAAGAGGTGTAGCGCCCCTTATACTTTCTAGGACCCGTCAAACCCCCGTGGCATCAAAGTAGAGAACTTGCATTCTCCCTGTGGCCCCTTTATTTGGTCCCTAGCCCTTTCTCACCTTACTTGGCGATATCTCAGCAGTACCTTCTTCTCTCTCTGGCGTTGAGTCGGCGCTCTCTTTGTGATATTTCAAATATATATATAACCTAAACATCATGAGAGAAAGCCATTTATATATTTTTCATGGTCATATATTTCACATGAGCGAAAGCAATTTATAGCTATTATTTCGACTTGACAATGAATCATGTAAATTGTACTAGCATACTGTAGTAAATTAACACATTAATGGATGATCTTAAAGAAACATCTATATGTTGGCCAACTTATTACGTACCAACAATGACTCCTAATCTCTAATTAGGTTAGATTCTAATCCCATTAGAAGATTTGTGGTTCGGGTAAGTTTCTAAGCTATTGAACAATCCAGAGAAAATTTTGACAGCATCTCCACGCTGTTCTCCAAATACACATCTCAACAACATGTCAAGAGGGTGTGTATCTAGAGAATACTAGGGAGATACTGCTAAAACTTTCTCTAGAGTTGTACAACATCTTCATTAGGAATTTGCCCGAACCACATATCCTTCAACTGTCCAAAAAATATGGATAATTCGAGACTACTTATTTATAAATATGCTATTTTAGCATATTTATAAACAAGCACTCAAACGGAAGACACATAGGTTACACAACCTAAACTCTAACATTGATTATATTAATTATAGCAACAATAATGACATGTAAAGTAAAAACTATTCTAAGGACATTGATTATATTATGGCAACAATAAAGACAAAGTTAACGTAGAATAAGTATTTCTATATACTGTAAAAAAGAGACTGAATACCAAGCCTCATCCATTTCCATAAAGACAATAAAGACTAACACCTAGCAAGATGCTCAAGTTGATTTTGATTGTGCTTAGACGTCGGGTTGTGATGCGCACACGGGGGTTCCTGATCTTCTGATGAGTACGATACGTCGATTTGGGGAGTTGATGAACTCGTGATCTTGGCTTCCAACTAACGAGGAAAGAAAATCGGCAATCGCAATGCCACCAACGCAAGTTGATCAACCACGCTTAGACGCGATGGATCCTTATCCCTGCTAGCAATCGAGAAACTTGCAAGAACAAAGTAAGAAGCAATCTGAAAATTGCATTAACCGAAAATCATGAACAAAGGTGAGGTTCTGTTTCTCGTGTTAGATGGTCTAGTCGACACACACAAGACGAGGAGGGACACTCAAGGGGGTCTACCAAACATAACAAAAACCTAAAGAATAACGTATGGGGGTGGCGGCCATATAAAGAGGGGTAGCCAGGGGTGGGGCGCCCAAGCTAGGGTCGGCCACCACCAAACCTTAAAGATACATGGGCCATAGGCCCAAAAATATGGTGATGCAGCACCTGACAGATTTGGCTCGTGGCACTCTTCTGCGTTTTCCTGTTGATATGGAGCGAATTTGGACATGAGGTTGAATCCATTGGAAAGCTTATCTCCTAAGTTTTCCAACGGGTGGTCGCACGCTGAAAACGGAGTCTGGGAGCCCGACTTATGCTCATTTGAAGTTGGCGTGCTGTAGGATGGCCGAACCTGCCTTTTTGGCATCTTGGGCTTCCATGTGGGCCTTCTTTGGTGCGTGGGCCTTCCTCGAGGTATGTGCTTGAGGTGCTGATCCCTTGTCATGACCTTGAAGGGTTGAGCTTCTGGATTAAGCCCCTTTGGCAATGAAGATGTCGCAGCGTCGAGTGTAGGTGATGAAGACGGTGCGGTCGGAGAGGAAGTAGTGGTAGCAGTCGTATCCTTGGGGTTGATGTCCTCATCAGGTTGCCTTAAAACGCCTTCCTCACCACTAGCGATAAGATACAGACTAGATGAATGAATGCCATAATAGTACTGACATATTAAGGCCCTGTTTGGCAGAGCTCTAGATCTGAGCTCCACCTGAGAGCTAAAACTTGTAGACTGAAATAAAGTGACTTAAGTTTATAATTTTATTCTAAAATATAAACAAGATGACCTACCTAAACACTCTTAATATACCTACAGTTCCAGCTCCACGAATCTGGTGAAGCTAGGAATACCCAGCTACACTAACTCCACGAATTTGGTGGATCTAGAGCTCTGCCAAACACCTCCTAAAATAACATGGACCTAGATGAAAGGTCCAGTTGTTGACACAACAATGTACTATGTAACAATTATTCGTAGAGAAGTGATGAGGAGCTACATGACATTCGCATTAGTGGTCTGGAAGTGTGAAACCTATACTCAATATGACATTTGTTACCTAAGACAAGTAGGATTCTTGAGGTTTTGGTTATATAAGTAATGAACATTTTGTAAGCCTTACTTACAAATTGACATATGCCATATCATGGTCAATCTATTGCAAGAATTTTGACTTAAGCAAACATATTGTTTGTACCTGCCATACATAACTAGATAAGCATACATGGTAATAAAGAAGAAATATCCATGTCTTCAGTATTTCCAGAAGATCACCAAAGGCACATATATAATGAATAGAAACAAGTTTCTTCAATTCCTTAGCAAGTTCGAGTTATCGCTGGAAAGCTTCAACCTACGATAATATTATGTTGCTACTGTTATAGTCTCATGGACATAAAATGGTAGCCAAAATAGGGGTGATAATAGCTAAAATAGCTATATCCATCAACTAAAATAGCTATATCCATAAACTTGCACAGACTAATGCTTGTCACTACAGGATGGTCCATTGGCGCAAGCGATATTACTGCTTCAAAAAATAATAATTAAAAGCTAACGTACCGCTTGGAAAAAGAAATTTAATTAAAAACTGTCGTGCCGCTTTTAAAAGTAAACTATCTAAGCTGTTAGACCGCTTGGAAAAAGAAATATGTCTAGTGCGGTTGGACCGCTTCCAATGACATTTTTTCCACTAGTTATCTCTCTCTCTCTCTCTCTCTCTTCACTTCCCACCCAAGCGCCTGCTACCTCCCCAGCCCGATGCCGATCCCCTCCCTTCTCCTGGCCCGTGCACCCCTGGCTCTCCTCCCCACCCGGCCGGCGTCACCCTCCCCTCCCACTCGGCGCCATTGCCGCCTCTCCCCGGCCCTGCGCCGCCCGGCGCCGCCTCTCCCCGCCCCTGCGCTGCCTCGGCACTGCCGCCTCCCCTGTCCGGCGACGCTACCCCTCCAAGCGACCGACGCCACTGCGCCTCCTCCAGTCGGCGCCGCCGCCCCCTACGCCTTCTTTGGCTCGGCGTCGCTCCTGCACCCCCTTGGCTCGACGCTGTCCCACCCGGCCGATGCCGCCTCTCCCCGGTTTGGCTCCGCCATCCCCTCCTTCCAACCAATGCGATGCATGGCGACCCGACCGCATCGGTCGTCACCACACCGGCTGCAGCTAGGGTTGCCGCCTAAGTTTCTCCCTTTCTTCGTTCTACAACTATCCCTCTCCTTAAGCTATGTATTTTTCTCAATCTTTATCTTCCATTCATGAACCAATTGCTACTGGCATATATTTTCTTGATTGAGTTGTCCACTAGCAATTTCTATATTCTGTGATTGATTTTCCCAAATATTGGCTGTATATTGAGGGTCTTAGCATCAGGTTTCACTTGCCCTTATTTTTAGTACTTGTTTGTGATTTGGTAATGCATGTCAATTAGCCAATATGTTGTAATCATGATTTAACTATTTGCGATTAACTTCATGATTGATCCTTGCTGTGATGAAGTTAACACAAACATCAGTAACATTGATGCTTGGCATTTTAGGCATAAGGAGCATTGCGTATTGTAGTGAACCAGTATCTAGGTAAACTTATGCTTGGCATTTCCTATGTGCTGGCGCTCTTATTTAAACTAACTATGTTTTTTTATGTCATTTCATGCCATGGATGGTTTCTCTTACTTGCATTTGTTCTATGGTGCAGGGGCAATATAGTGGCATCGGCACAAAGGAGGTGCTATTTCTTAGTCTAGCCATTGTTTTATACAGTTTCTTCTTAATAAGTAGATCCCTGCACTTAACTGCTGCAATACATAAATTTCTGTTACACAGTGTGTAAGATTCTGAGGCATGTAGAATTTGTCCATCTTCTTTGCACTAGTGTGTGTGCTGTAAGTAAAGAGAGGGATTCAAGAGATTTTACTCTACGTAACCCAGCAGGCATAGTGATGTATTTTATTTTGTTGATTTGAGGTAATGAGCACTATCCAGAAATATTGATGTGGGTTAGGATAATTCCAGTATTTTTTTTAATAAAAGGTAGGACAATGTTGATGTGCATTGGGTGTGTTAGATATCCACTAATTCCTCCTTTTATTCAATAGAAGAAGCTTTTCGTGTGAAGGATGAAACTTCACTGGAAGTTTGTCATGCCCTGATGCCATTACCTGTCTACTTGATGAACATCGGCCATCTTCATCCGGTCATTAAGGTATATGATTGATCAAATACCCTCTTATTTGCCTACAAGTTTTATTGTCTATATCTGTCAATTGAGCTGCTACTTTGGGTTTGATACAGATTGTAGTTCAATCTGCCTATTCATTTTGAATTGGACAATCATCATGAGCATGAATAAGGATTGGTGTCTGGACAATCTTGATGTGGTCAGGATGGTTCTGTGATGATGATATCCCCTGTGCTAGATTTTGATTTGGTGGTATCAAGACAATTTTGATATGGTCAGGTTTTGACTTAGGAGTTAGGAGGACCTGCTAGGCTGCTATATGTATGTTGATTCAGGATGTGTCATAGTTCAATTTGAGGTGGCTCTTGGTCCTGTAAATCACTACGCTATCAAATAAAAAAAATGTTTTCTTATTTGATGGATCAGATAATACCTTACCACTGGGTAGAGTGTTCAAGAGGTACATGAAGTTTGTGATTGATGGTTCATGTCTAGTTGAATTACCATTTAGTTTTCGACACCACGAACAATATCCCGTACCTTACTTGCATCTACTAAGTTTTATCCTGTTTCTTTGTAGATCCTGAGACATCAATAGGCTTTTTCTTTGGGTTTCATCATTGCTGCAAAACTGTAGTCAATTTGGGCACACTACTTCTACTTGATAATACCTAGCGTGGTATAAGACCCAAGCTTAAATAAACGTGGCAGAATAGCTGAACGGGTACATGGAGTCCATGTCATCAACCTCAAGCTGGCCTTACGTCTTCATCTAGATAAGAATCCTGGAGATGAGGTAGTATCTCAACTCCAAACCTTTTGTTTTTGAGCGTGTCATGTATCTCAATTAGAATGTTATGTCATGCTAGTGAGCAAAGGAGAAATTTCAGCAGTTGCAGAAGGTGATATCTATTCTTGGAGATGAGGAAAAAAAGGGCAGTATATGATGAGACTGGCATTGTTGATGATGATGTGAGCACCTAATTTCTGGTAGTTTGGTTCCCACCTTTCAGTTTCGGGCAATATTTTCTGACATCCTATCTTCCCTCTTTAGGCACTAGTTGGAGAAGTTGCAGACAACCTGCAAGAGTACTTCAGAGCAGTGTACAAAAAAGTATGTTTTTACTCCATATATCAATGAGAAACTTATGTTGTCCATTCACCTGTACAATGCGTGATGATGGTTTTGGTTTGTCTTAATCATTCTCAGGTTACTGAGGCTGGTATCGAAGAATTTAAAGCTAAGTACAGAGGGTCAGATTCTGAGAAAAAGGATTTGCAAGATCTCTACATTAAATTTAAGGGCAGCATGAACAGGTGAAATGTTGCAAATTTATTTTGCTTTTAGTTGGATGAAATGCTTATTCCAAAAGGTGCTAAACTGCCAGTGAACAACTGGATTTCATTTCTATTTTAACCTGGTGCCCTTTTGTGCAGGCTTTTCTGCTCAAAGATTTGCTCAGATGCAAAGCTTGACTCCCACCGCTTTAAGGATATAATTGATGAGGCAATTGCTGAAGGTAAACAATTATATGTGGTTGGCGCTATAATTTTATTGTACAGCGGATATGCATGTAACACCCCAAAATTTTGCTTTTCTTAAATTCATGTGTGATTTGGCACTTTGGTGAATTTTTGGAATTTTCTGGAATTTATTTGGATTTATTTGGAATTTATTTGAATTTATTCCATTTTGAAATAATTAAAGAATTTAAATTTGCAAATAAATTTTTGTTGGAAATATTTTATTTGAGTCCAAAATGATCCAAAATATTTTCCAGAATTTTTCTGGAATTTTTCTCGAAATCATTTGCTATTTTTAATGAATTAAATGAATTATCGGGAATTATTTTAAATATTAAATCGTTGGAAAATCCAACTCGGGTCAAGCATCGCTCATCCGACCGAAGTCGGATTTCGAGTCCGACCGCAGCTTGACTCGACCGAACCTTCCTAACTCCTAATCAATCCCAACCGTTGATCAAGATCCAACGGCCGAGATCCGTCCGACCTGCACTGAGCCAGGTCCGACGGACGGGCCGCTGGCCCAGCGATCGTGGCTGGTTGTGCCACGTGGACGGCCACGATTTCATCGCTCGCGCCGAAGTCCGAAGCTGACTCGCCGGCCAGTGTCCGCCGTGAGAGCTAGGTCTCCGTCGTGACGGGGACGCCGAGGTTATTTAATGCCCTGCATACCCCGAGGATCGCCATCCCACGGCCCGAAACTCCTAGCTCGCGCCGCTAGGATCCCCACCGCTCTCGCCAAGTTATTGCTCGGGCCGGAGTTGGAAGTCTGCTCGCCGCGATTAAACGCCGATATTGCCGCCGTCTGGCCGCCCCCTCCGCCATCAAGCCTGCATCCGATTCTCAAGACGACGCTGCTCGAGTACCCTCACTTCGCCGAGCGCGCCGTAAACGCCGACGGCAAGGTCGCTGCCCCTGCCTCTCGGCCGCCACGCGCGCTAATCACCGCCCTCGAAGCTGCGGCACCGCTGGGATCCAGATCGGACGTTAACGCGAGTTCACGTGTTTCCCAAACCCTAGAAACCCGATTAGATCCGACCGCTGGATCAAGATCCAATCTGCTCACAATCGCCACGCCGTAGCAAAGGCGATTATAGGATTAGATCTCGACCGTCCGATCTAGATCGAACTACGCCACGAGCATCGAGTAGTTTCAACGCAGCACCCCTGGATCAATCCGCTACCGCTGATTTTCAAACCAACTGACGAGATTGGCGCCACGTGCTCGGGAAGTTGGACCGACGCGTCGGGCCGCGCCCACGCTGGCAGGCAGGACGCCGACACGCCGGCCC
Source organism: Rhipidocladum racemiflorum (assembly GCA_036346355.1). Taxonomy (NCBI): domain Eukaryota; kingdom Viridiplantae; phylum Streptophyta; class Magnoliopsida; order Poales; family Poaceae; genus Rhipidocladum; species Rhipidocladum racemiflorum. The sequence continues at coordinate 3,104,472 of CM070569.1, read as the reverse complement.
GCGTGTCGAGGGCCCGCATGTCGCTGGCTAACCCTAAGCTACCGACGCCACCCATGACGTACAAAGGTCCCACTGTCGCCGCTGGTGGCCGAAAGCCCACGACGCCGGGCCGATGACGTTACCCGAGCGGGCTCACATGTCGGGCCACGCGGAGCCGTGGGACCGAGTCCACCGTGGGACCCGAGCCGAGCGTGACCGAGCCTATGGATCGTACCGACGCCAAAGCCACCGAGCCGCCACGCGGTCCATGCCGACGCAATACCACTTCAAAAGAAAATGATTTATTAATTCGAATAATGATTTCAAATTTAGATTCAAACTTCAAACGCTATAACTTTTTGGCGTTTCAACTCCGATTTGAGCGATTCAAATTTCTAAATTTGTATAAAATTAAGACCTACCTAAATATAAATTTTATTTAATTTTTGGACTAAAGTTTTTCTCTCAGTAAATTATTTAATTGATTATTTAAACTTTAAATAATCATAACTTTTATGCTTTAACTCCAAATTTGACGATTCCAGTTTCTAAAAATCCAGAAAATTATGTTCTCTCTGTTTATGGATTTTATTTGGAGTTTTGGGATCTTTTTGCATAGTGTTTATTTGTGTATTTGCTATTTGCACGCTTTTTACGAGTAGACGTTGAAGTGCCAAGGATTCGAAGGAGAAGTGTTGACTCAGATCCAACTCAAGACCAAGAGCAAGTGCTTTTTGAAGGCAAGTTGTGCTTTGACCATGTTGATCCCATTTCGAAATCTATTTTGATTTAAACTATTGCATGCTAGTTTAATTAGAAAGATACTTTGGTTCAAACCTGGGGGTTAGATAAATACCAATTTGATATATGACACCTTGATTACTTAAGTATGTGCCATGACCCTTTGTCACCCTAGTTGTGGTTTACTAGTTGGACATTATTAAATTGCCAACATGGGTTTAGATCGTTGTAGTATACTGCTTAGACCTGCTACGTGCTCATGACATGATTTTGGATAAACAAATGCTAATATTGACTTAATGATATATTGAACCTGTTTTGGAAAAGTATCATGTGATGTTGATGGCACGTGGTGCATGGTAATCAACCGGGGTTTGATAAAACGCTGACCGGCTTGTGGCAAGAGTAATCGTGGGCCAGCCTGTGGCATCGGGAGCGATGATTTGGTTTTTCTAGTAGTCTTGCCTGGTCACTCTAAGGACTTAACCTTGCAAGCCTTTGAACTGGTCATACTTGCAACCACATGGCTGAATGGGACTACCCTAGTTGACTAAGTCGCTAAGGACTCACTTGTGGAGCCTCAGTGGTGTCGGGCTTACACCTTTTGTGTGATCAGACTGGGAGCCGATCGTGGTCGTGGCCAGGTGTACCCATCTAACGGTGTGTTGGTCCCATACTTCGCCTTGGCTAAGGGAAGGGATGGTGTAGAGCACGCACGAGAGGACCACCTGTGTTGTTTGAGGCTTCCGAAAGGCTTTGTTATGATCGCCATTCATACTCTTGTATGGCGATTCACTACCGACGTGGTGAGTGGATTGTATCTTGTGGGTAAAGTGCATAACCTCTCGGCAGAGTGTAGAATCTATTTGAATAGCCGAGTCCACTGTGACGACAATGCTCTGAATTACAATAGGGTTAGATTTTCCTAAAATAACTTGGATTTGAGAAGGGGTTGGTTTAACAAAGAAGATGATGGAAATATGGTTTAGGATGGGGAAAATGTTATTTAAACTTTTTGAAAAGTTATTTATGCTTTACTTGTTTTTACCGCTGAATCTACTTATATTATTTGTCAAATGTCAAGTATCGCAAATATACCTTAAGCTATTCCTTTGTACCAAGCCATGCATATAGTATATTAGCTTGCATTCTCAGGCATGACTTGCCGAGTACCAAGTACTCACCCTTGCCTCAACACAATACCGGCTGAAGAGGAGACTACGCCGGGCCTGGAGGAGGAACTCCAAGAGGACCTGGCCTTTAGGGATGCGAGCCCACCGCTGCCTGGTGGTATAACGGATGGCGCCACTAATGGTTTATTTGATTTTCCGCTGCTATTATTTCTCTTTAATAAGCTCCGCTTTGCAAGGCATATATTTGTAACTTGGCCATAAGGTCGAGTAACCCTTTGATTATTTAAATAAAAGTACTTTGATAGTATCGCTTGGTATGATTGTGATATATACCGATGTTAAGACTGTGCACTAGCGTTCCTGGACTAGTGCGAATACACAGAGGGTCCGATTTAAATTCTGGTCCCGACAGAGGTGGTATCGAGCCATACTTGATTTAGAGGCTCAACTCCTAAGCTAGAATGGTCAGAGGAGGATAAAACCTATTTTCTAAAGCTAAAAATTTGTGAAGACAAGAAATGACTTCTAACTTATCCCCTTCTCTTTTCTTGCCTCTTGCTGAAATTTTCCTACCTCGCCACGATCGGTAAATTCGAAGTTCTACGAAAAGCACTCTTGTGACAGATGGAGGAAGAGTTCAACTACGTTGATCTAGGAGTTGGTCACGCCGCTGAACTTTGGCACATGCTACAAACTCTCGAGATTTTGAGAAGCCCCAATACCAAGTGGAAGTGATCGACAAGCTGGTGATTGATCAAGGCTTGTGACGTGAGGATTGAGGTACTCGCTAGGAAAAGGGCCTGTGCAATCGCCTCTCGATACACCGCGACCGCTAGAAGATCTACAATGCAGATGGGTATCCAAGAAGTTTCACGACGAGCAATGCGCACACACAAGATTCACGCCAGAGAGTTGGAAAGCACGGTGTTCCGCTATCATCCTCAAGGCCGATAACCTTCTTGACCGAAGACGATTCAGGATGAGAATGCCACTACACATACGGGGCCAGCACGATTCGCCGTCGCCCAGAAGATGTACTAGATAATACAAGCAAGGAGCTGCAGAAGGCCCGCAGGAGATCACGACAGAGAAGAACAGATGGCGGAAGCTCAAGAGTATGTGGCACACCTTCTACTAAGGATTGACGAAGTTGGAGATGACTTTGTACCTGACTGCACTGCAGCCGCGATTGAGCCACACGAGCCAGATCCAGAGGAGTCGATCTCGATGAGGACACCGGCTTCTTCGACTACCACAGATGACATAGTCGCCGACATGGCGATCGCTTTCGCGCCTATGCCGCAAAGACCCGCATCTGTGCCGTGGAGGTTTTCGATGAGTGAGCATAGGTTCTATAGTGAGACTCCTTCACGAGTCACGCCATAGAATAAAGAGTTACCCTTTAGGCGTTATATTCCGCAGTTAGTTCGACGGATTTGCTTTGTTTGTTTGAGTGTGCAAGATGTGTTGCAAGGCCCTTAGGCATTGTAAGCACCATACCAAGTTATTAATAATAAAGATGGACCTTAAAGTTACCCCTTTCGCCCGCATAAGTTCCATATTACTTGTCTATTCTTGTTTCCTCTCATCTCTAAACCTAGAGCAATCAACAGATGGTGAACACCGTGGGAACCTTGGAAGCAATGGGAGTGGATCTCGCCAAATGTAAAACCCCAATGATGGAGCACCAGACCGCTTAATCGGATGTGCAGAATTTTGGAGCATTTCTTGTCGTCACTGGCTTGATGCATGCTATGATGCAACAAATGCAAAGCACGTCACCGGCCAGGCCAACCAAGCTAATCAAGTTAATCAGTGACCACGCCGTAATACAAGGCCGCCGTGAGTTCATGAGGACTCACCCACCCACTTTCTTTCGGGAATGCCAATCCGCTGGGAGGCCGACGATTGGTTAAGATCAATTGAGAGGAAGCTACACATAGCTCAATGCATAGGGAATGAGAAGGTACTTTACGCTTCTCATCGCTTGGAAGGAACAGCGCCGAATGGTGGGGTGGAGAACTTCAGGCCACGCAGAGAACCCTCAAGATATCACTTGGGAGGAGTTCACAAACAGATTCGACAAGATCACGTGGCTGAAGGAATCATGGACCTTAAGAAGGAGGAGTTCAGGGCATCAAGCAAGGTAATCACCAAAGGGTCGACTACTCCAACAAGTTCACACACTAGCACGCTACGCACCGAGGATGGAAGCACAGATAAATCTGCATGGGCCTCGCTTCATGAAGGGACTTAACTCAGATTGCAAGTAGGATTGATCACCCACACTCTTTCCAGATTTCCAAGAGTTGGTGAATAAGGCGCTTATTCTTGAGGACAAGCGCAAGGAATCTGGATGAGAACAGAAGCGCAGATGCAACAAAGAAGGATTACGCCAGTGGAACGCCACAAAGGCTGAGAGTTGCACCAAATCAATTCTTCGTATTCCAACCACGTATCGCAACAAGGACACCTCCCAACACCAAGACCTGTCAATAACTACTGCACCCTTCACAGAAACGCTACCCCAGCAAAGCAAGAAGGAACAAGGAGACGCCGGTACAATCTGGGCACGAGCCAGACACTTTGCCAACAAATTGTCCAAAGAAGACAACAGAGCGACTCCCGCTTCGCTTCAATCTAGGAACCACCCCAGCTAGGACGCCAAAGCACCAGAGCCACACCCTGCATCGTGGTGAGAGGCCGAAGTCAACCATGTCACCGCAGATGCACCGCACGCACGGACGCCGTGATCGTGTTACTTGTTAACCTCAAGACTGCAAGCAGCTTTGTTTGACTCGAGCTGTGATTCGCTTGTTTCGCAAGGCTTTGCTACTAGAAATGACTTGAGAATGGCAAGACTTAAGTGCATGCTGTTAGTTCAAACCCTCGTTCAACTCGAACTAAGTAGGGATGTTCCCGGGTGAGAATACTAATAGATGGAATAGAGTTCCTAGCAAACCTTATAATTTTGGAGACCTGCACCTTAGATGTTATATTGGGAATGGATTGGTTATCCAAGCACAAGGTCAGATTGATTGTGGACGAAGGACTATCTCATTGAGAGCCCGTGTGGGAAGAAAGTGGAATTTCAAGCCACTCATAGCTAGAGATGGACAAAGGATGGTTGCAGCATTCAAGGCAATCAAAGCATAGAGGATGTCCCAGAGTGAATGAGTACCCGATGTTTTTCCGAAGATCTACCTCGTATGCCGCTGCATAGTGACATAGAGTTTGTGATAGAGCTTGTACCTGCACAGCAAAGACTGATAGCAAAGAGACCCTATCGGATGTCCACCGAGGAGTTGGTAGAAATGAAGAAACAGCTAGAGGAGTTAATGGAGAAAGGATTTATCGTACCAAGTTCGCCACCGTGGGGAGCACCGCTTTGTTTGTCAAGAAGAAGGACGGAGTTTCGTGGATGTGCATTGACTACCGTGCACTCAATGAAGTCACCGTAAAGAATAAGTATCCGCTACCCGTGATTGATGATTTGTTTGATCGGCTAAGAGGAGCCGAGTTTTCTCCAAGATTGATCTCGAGATCGGATACCACGCTGAAGATCCGATCGTAAGATATTCAAGACTCGCATTCTCGCCAAGATATGGACATTACGAAGCCTACGCTATGTCCTTTGGCCGATTTAATGCGCCACTTATTTCATGAATATGATGAATAAGGTGTTCATGGAATATTTGGACAAGTTTGTCGCCGTGTTCATAGATCGATATCCTAGTCTACTCCAAGACAGAGGATGAACATGCCGAACACTTAAGGCGAAGTTTTGAAAAGCCGAGGGAACAAGAACTTTTCGCCAAGTTCAAGTGTGATTTTTGAAGGACAAGGTGGAGTTTCTGGACATGTAATGACCGCGATGAGTCGTAGATCCAAGCAAAGTAGAAGCTGTTACATTGGGAGTGTACCAAGATCGTGACTCCATTCGGAGTTTCTGGAATGGCGCAGGATATTACCGCCAAGCTATCGAAGGCTTTTCGACAATTGCGAACCTCTTACGCAATTGCCAAGAAGGAAAAGAAGTTTGCATGGACGCCAGAATGTGAGGAAGGATTTCGTGAGTCGAAGAAGCGATTGACATCAAAGACCGGTGTTAGTTCTACCTGATGTTGCTCAAAGCTTCGATATTTATCAGGACGACGCGCCAAGGACTTGGATGTGTGCTGATGCAGAATGGAAAGGTCGCCGCTATGCATCAAGGCGTTGAGGCCGCATGAGGAAAATTATCCGACACATGACCTAGAGTTAGTCAGCCGTGAGTGCATGCTTTGAAAATATGGCGCTACTATCGATTGGAAACAGATGTGAGGTGTATACTGATCATAAGAGTTTTAAGTACATATTCACCCAATGGATTCAATATGAGGCAAAGGAGATGGCTAGAGTTGATCAAGGACTATAATGTTGGAATCCATTACCATCCCTGAAGGCTAACGTGGTAGCCGATGCTCGAGCCTAAAAGCCATACCGTGAGTGCAAGCATTAGCCACAAGTCGATGAGTTATGTGAGGATTTTCGAAAGATGAGGATTGAGGTAGTACTCTAGCGGATTCTGGCCAGATTAAGTAAAGCCTACCCTAGAGGATCGATCCGAGAAGGACAAGGATGATGACAGGATCCGCAGGATTAAGTCCATCAAGGAGGAAGGCAGGCAGGACTTCAAATTGATGAACAAGGCACGTTGTGGATGAAGGATCGCATTTGTGTGCCTAACAAAAAGGAGTTAAAGCAACCGATTCTCGAAGAAGCCCATGACTCTAAGTACTGATTCATCCCGAAGCGCCAAGATGTATCAGGATCTCAAGGAGAGATTCGTGGCCGAGCATGAAACGCGGAAGTTGCCGACCATGTTGCATTGTGCGACGATGCCGAGTCAAGGCAATGCATCGTAAACCAGCAGGATTGCTGCGCTAAAAATACCGAGTGGAAGTGGGAGGAAATCGGAATGGATTTCATTACCGGCTTGCCAAAGACTCAAGGAGGTTATGACTCCATATGGGTTATAGTGGATCGCCTGACTAAAGTAGCCCATTTTATCCTCAGAAAGACCACTTACCTCGGAGATAAGTTAGCAGAGTTGTACATGATCAGGATTGTCTGCTTGCACGGAGTGCCAAGGAGGATCAGTATCTGGATGCAGGTACCCAATTTACCTCAAGGTTCTCGGGAATAAGTTGCATGAAGCCATGGGGACCCGCTTGAACTTCAAGATACCTATCATCCACAGACGGATGGGCGCATCGAAAGAGTCAACTGCATTCTCGGAGGATATGTTAAGAGCTTGTGCATTGGCTTATGCTACCTCTTGGGATAAAAGTTTGCCGTATGCCGAGTTTAGTTACAACAATAGTTATCGTGCTAGTTTACAGATGTCACCTTTGAGGCATCAGATGAATCGACTTCGCCGAACACCATTGAATTGGAATGAGACTCCATGAGCGCCGTGTCTTTGGGCCTGATATTCTTCAAGAGGCTAAAGAGCAGATTGCTATGATTAGGAAAGGTTGAAGATAGCCCAATCTCGATGTAAGAGTTATGCCGACAATCGCCGAGATTTGAGTTTTGAACTAAGACTTTGTATACCTCGTAGTTACGCCTCAGGGAGTTAAGAGGTTCCATGCCAAAGGGAAACTCGCACCCTGCTATGTTGGACCATTTAAGATTTTGAGTCGCAGAGGTGAAGTTGCCTACCACCTGGAGTTGCCACCGATGTGGAGTGCATGACGATTCCATGTGTCCTGGCTTAAAGAAATGTCTCCGAAGTTCCTGAAATGCATACACCGCTAGAGTCAATTGAGTTGCATGAGGATTTGACTTATAAGGAGCATCCCGTGAGGATTCTAGACACAATGGATCGAGAAACTAGAAACAAGTCAACCCGATTCTAGAGTTCAAAGGAGCAACCATGAAGAAAGTGAATGACTTGGGAGCGAAGAGGATTTGAAGAAAGAATTTCCAAACCTATTCCTTTAGTAAGCTCCAATCTCTGACTAGATTCTATGGAGGTTTGTAACACCTCAAAATTTTGCTTTTCTTAAATTCATGTGATTTGGGCACTTTGGTGAATTTTTGGAATTTTCTGAATTTATTTGATTTATTTGGAATTTATTTGAATTTATTCCATTTTGAAATAATTAAAGAATTTAAATTTGCAAATAAATTTTTGTTGGAAATATTTTATTTGAGTCCAAATGATCCAAAATATTTTCCAGAATTTTTCTGGAATTTTTCTCGAGTCATTTGCTATTTTTAATGAATTAAATGAATTATCGGGAATTATTTTAAATATTAAATCGCTGGAAAATCCAACTCGGTCGGCATCGTTCATCCGACCGAAGTCGGATCGAGTCCGACCGAGCCGGCTGGACTCGACCGAACCTACTCCTAACCCTAATCAATCCCAACCGTTGGATCAAGATCCAACGGCCGAGATCCGGTCTCGACCTGCACCGAAGCCGCGGTCCGATCGACCGGGCCGCCGCGCGATCGTGGGCAAGCTGGAGTTGTGCCACGTGGACGGCCACGATTTCATCGCTCGCCCGAAGTCCGAAAGCCGACTCGCCGCGTCCGGGCCGTGGGAGAGCAGGGTCTCCGCTTTTTCGCAGACGGACGCCGAGGTTATTTAATGCCCGGCATACCCCGAGGATCGCCATCCCACGCCGGGGTTCAAAACCTAGCTCGCGCCGCTAGATCCCCACCGCTCGCCGTTATTGCTCGCCGGAGTTGGAAGTTCGTTCCGCCGCATTAAACGCCGATATTGCTGCCGCCCGTCGCCCTCCGCCATCAAGCCTTCCAGATCCGATTCCCAAGACGAGACGCCGTCGAGTACCTCACTCGGGCCGAAGGCGCTAAACGCCGACGGCAAGGTCGCCGCCCTCGCTCTCGCCGCCAAGCTGCGCATCACCGCCCTCGAAGCCGCGGCACCGGGCTGATCCGCAGACGGACGGCAACGCAGTGAGTTCACGTGGTTTCCTCAAACCCTAGAAACCCGACAGATCTCGGGACCGCTGATCAAGATCCATCTGCTCAACGCCACGCGGCCGTGAGCAAAGGCGATTATAGGATTAGATCCGACCGTCCGATCTAGATCGAATCTACCTACGAGCATCGAGTAGTTTCAACGCAGTTAACCCCTGGATCCAACTGCGCCGCTGATTTTCAAACCAACGGACGCAGATTGGCGCCACGCGGCCCGAAGTTGGACCGACGCCGCCGGGCTGGCCCACGCAGCGCTGGCAGGTAGTGACGCCGACACACGCGGGCCCGTGCGGTCGTAGGCCCGCATGTCGCTGGCCAACTCCTAAGCGCCGACGCCACCCATGACGCTACAAAGGTCCCACTGCTCGCCGGCCGCGGGCTGAAGCCCGCCGACGCCGCCGATGACGCCACCCGAAAGTGGCCCACATGTCGCCACGTGAGCCGCGGGACCGAGTCCACCGCGGGACCTCGAGCCGAGCGGACCGAGCCTATGGATCGGCTGACGCCGCAGCAATCAGGAGCCGCCACGCGTCCATGCCGACGCACACCAATTAATTTCCAAAAGAAAATGATTTATTAATTCAATAATGATTTCAAATTTAGATTCAAACTTCAAACGCTTTATAACTTTATGCTTCAACTCCATTTGAGCGATTCAAATTTCTAAATTTGTATAAAATTAAGACCTACCTAAATATAAATTTTATTTAATTTTTGACTAAAGTTTTTCTCTGTAAAATTATTTAATTGATTATTTAAACTTTAAATAATCATAACTTTTATGCTTTAACTCCAAATTTGGATTTTCAGCTTCTAAAAATCCAAATTATGTTCTCTGTTTATGGATTTTATTTGGAGTTTTGGGATCTTTTGCATAGTGTTTATTTGTGTATTTGCTATTTGCACGCTTTACGAGTAGACGCTGAAGGCCTAAGGATTCAAGGAGAAGTGTTGACTGTGATCCAACTCAAGACCAAGAGCAAGTGCTTTTGAAGGCAAGTTGTGCTTTGACCATGTTGATCCCATTTCAATCTATTTTGATTTAAACTATTGCATGCTAGTTTAATTAGAAAGATACTTTGGTTCAAACTCAAGGGGTTAGATAAATACCAATTTGATATATGACACCTTGATTACTTAAGTATGTGCCATGACCCTTTGTCACCCTAGTTGTGGTTTACTAGTTGGACATTATTAAATTGCCAACATGGGTTTAGATCGTTGTAGTATATCGCTTAGACTCACGCGCTCATGACATGATTTTGGATAAACAAATGCTAATATTGACTTAATGATATATTGAACCTGCTTTTGGAAAAGTATCATGTGATGTTGATGGCACGTGGTGCATGGTAATCAACTCGGGTTTGATAAAACAGGTTCGACGGGCTTGTGGCAAGAGTAATCAAAAAGGCTACTGTGGCATTGGGAGTGATGATTTGGTTTTTCGTAGTCTTGCTCCTCGTCACTTCTAAGGACTTAACCTTGCAAGCCTTTGAACTGGGTCATACTTGCAACCACATGGTCTGGAATGGGACGGCCCTAGTTGACTAAGTCGCTAAGGACTCACTTGTGGAGCCTCAAAGGGTGTCGGCTACACCTTGTGATTGCACGGGGAGCGATCGTGGTCGTGGGCCAGTACCCATCTAATCGCAGTGTGTTGGTCCCATACTTTCGCCTTGGCTAAGGGAAGGGATGGTGTAGAGCACGCACTGCAGAGGACCACCTGTGTTGTTTGAGGCTTCCGAAGGCTTTGTTATGATCGCCATTCGCATACTCTTGTATGGCATTCACTACCGACGTGGTGAGTGGATTGTATCTTGTGGGTAAAGTGCATAACCTCTCGCAGAGTGTAGAATCTATTTGAATAGCCGAGTCCACTTCGTGATCGACAATGCTCGGGAATTACAATAAGGGTTAGATTTTCTCAAAATAACTTGGATTTGAGAAGTTGGGTTGGTTTAACAAAGAAGATGATGGAAATATGGTTTAGGATGGGGAAAAATGTTATTTAAACTTTTTGAAAAGTTATTTATGCTTTACTTGTTTTTATCGCTTTAATCTACTTATATTACTTGTCAAATGTCAAGCATCGCAAATATACCTTTAAGCTATTCCTTTGTACCAAGCCATGCATATAGTATATTAGCTTGCATTCATGTGCATGACTTGCCGAGTACCAAGTACTCACCCTGCCTCAACACAATACCAGTTGAAGAGGAGACTACGCCTGGGCCGGAGGAGGAACTCCAAGAGGACCCGCTTACTTAGGATGCGAGCTGAGCCCGCTTGCCTCGTGGTATACCGATGGCGCCACTGGGTTTATTTTGATTTTCCGCTATTATTTCTCTTTAATAAGTTCCCGCTTTGCAAGGCATATATTTGTAACTTGGCCATAAGGTCGAGTAACCCTTTGATTATTTAAATAAAGTACTTTGATAGTATCGTTTGGTATGATTGTGATATATACCGATGTTAAGACTGTGTGCACTAGCGCGTTCCTGGACTAGTGCTGAATACACAGAGGGTCCGGATTTGCAAATTCGGGGTCCCGACAATGCACTTGTTCTATTTGCTTCCTACAGTAGTGCTGGCACAGTGCTCAGTTTATACATGTTTGACTCAAATCTGTTCCCTGGAACTTCTGTATTGGTAAGAATCTTACCATCTTCCTTGTTTTGTAGGTGAACTGAAGTCCACCAAAGCATATGAGAAATGGGCTAAAAAGAACTCTGAGATAGAACGGCCCACAAATCCATTAGAGAGGAGAGTGGGAAGAGTATATTTTGCACTCTAGTTATATTTTGGTATATATCCATGTATGTGACATGCATGCGAGGGGAGTAAACTTTGTACTTCTGCCTTTTATATATTTTGGTGATGTTCACATGTTGTAACTGTGGATGATTTGTGATAATGAAACTTTGGTACGTTGTTTTCTCGAGGAATTATATGTTATGGTGCTTGGATTGTATGTTATGGGTGCTTGATATTATTTTAAATTTGGCGAAAATTTATTAAGTGGGTATATATTAAACTGATGCAATTGTTTTTCCAAGCGGTATTTCTATTATTTAGTAATAAATTTTTGAGTTGCTTGAAATGCTAAATGCAAACACTTGTACAGCTTGGAATTTTTGTTAAAGCTGTACTACTGCTTTTAAAATTTCAATATTCTAAGCGGTAGCACTGCTTTTAAAAACGGTTTTACTAGCGGTAGCACTACTTTTAATGTATATACCGCTTGGAATACTTTTACAAGCAGCCGAAAGGAAAGCAGTAGATATTAGAATTCCAAGAGGTCCTACTGCTTGAAATACCCTTATTCCAAGCGGTCCTACAGCTTGCAAGGACGTGTCATCCTGTAGTGTGTCTAAGAGAGCTAGTGTATCTTGCCATGGGTGGAGGGAGTTCTTCACCTGCCCCGGCCGGAGGATTCATTGCCGGGAACCCGCGGGAGGCGACGCTGTAGGCGAAGGGGGGTGCGGGAGGCTTTCGTTAGGAGCCAAGGGAAAGGGCAACGCCGGGGGTCGGTGGAGGATGACGGCAGCACCGAGGACGGCAGCACCAACGCCTTGAGAAGCACGGGAGGAGCGAGGCCGACGGTAGAGTGTGAGGAGCATGGGGGAGTGAGTCGCACGGGGGGGAGCAAGGCCGATGGGGGGAGGGTGAGGAGCACACGGGAGAGGGGAGCTTAGGGGGCACGGGTAGGGGCTGGGGGGCTGGGTACCGTAAGAAGGAAGAGGCGGAGGCGGGCGGGTGGGGGCTGAGGAGCATGGGAGAGCTGGGGAGGGTGAGGAGCACGGGGGAGAGCTAGCGGCCGGAATGGCAGGCAGCAAGGAGGCGTGGGGGGCAGCCGGGAGGCTGGGCGCCGTGAGGAGTGAGGTTGGAGTGGAGTGAGCTCAGGGACTAGGGTAATTAGGTGAGTGCGAGCTCATGTAGGCAATCTGTATTGGTTTTAACCATGACCGATGGCAACAACATACTCATTAGAATCGATTTTTAGTATGAAACGATACCAATAAAAATCTTCATTAGAATCAGTTTTTATTACAAATTGATACCAATAAAAATCTTCATTAGAATTAGTTTTTATTACAAACTAATACCAATAAAATAGTCATCACAATCGATTTTTATTGTGAACCGATACAAATAAAATCCCTCATCACAATCAATTTTCAATTAAAACTAATACAAATAAAAATTGCAATCAATTCCGACTAAGAATCGATTGCGATTCCTGTAGGGTCCATTTTGAAGAAAACGAAACCACAAAGACTTTAGAAACTAAAAATTTCAGGTTTTCATATTTTTTTGTCATTCCATTTTGAGCTTGAAAAGAGAGATGAAAAGCCGGTGAGATAAGCTCCAATAAATGACAAATTAACTCTAATAAAGCTGGAGTGAGCTCAGGAACTTTGTAGGCATCATAATTTTTGCTTAAAGGGTATAAAAGTAAAAAAAAACTAAATGTAGTCCAAATTGTTTGAAAATTTTTAGAAATGAACTTTGGACTGGTTAGAAGATTTCTCAAAAAGAATTTTCTCAAAAGTAATTTTCTTTGAAAAGATATGATAAAATGCGCTTTGTATGGCTCTGTAGGTGTTATTTAATCCAAAATACGTCAAGAATAGTCTTTGGGCTAGTTTCAAAATCAAATAACTTAGGATCGGTTGGTTTTTTGAAAATATTGTGAATGCGAGAATTGTTAAGAATGACTAACTCTATGTTTTCATTTTGGAGCTATTTTCAAAATCATTTTACAATTAATTCTGAGCAAAATACAAGTTTAAATCCAAAACAAGATACTAGTAGCTATTGGGCTAAAATCTTATTTTATTTTAAAATTAATTTTTTTATATTACCACAATTCGTACAAATGTATGCATGTATTTGTAGTACCAAAATAAGCATCTAGCTCACATAAACAATTGTCCGCAACAGTCATATAAACAAAAAATATGACATGATGATAATGTAATTAAAGAATCATTATTGAATGAATGAACAGCTCAAGTGGTATTGAAAAGCAAACGTAGTCCCTTTATTTACAATACAACCCTGCTTGAGGATCTAAACACATGTAATTTATTCCATGTGTGTTGTCATCACCGCTAAGGCATGCCCCATCTGCAAACAGTGGTATTTCATCAAATTAGTTGTACTCTTCTTCATCTACGATATTTTCAACTCCAATGATCCGTCTCTTGCCATGAAGGACGATGTGCAACCTTGGATTGGTTGGATCACACATGTAGAAGACTTGAGTTGCTTGCTTCGTATGGATGAACGGTTCATCTTTATAGACGAGTCTATTGAGATCCACAAGAGTAAAACCTCTCTTATCGACCCTCACTCCATGTAGAAGTCTCACCCACTTACATCGGAACAATAGAACTTGGTATATTCCATAATCAAGCTTCCATATTTCTTCGATCATCGTGTAGTAGGAGTTCATTGCAATTGAGGTTCCTCTTTTAATATCAACTTGTGCTACTAGATGTAGAATTTTATTTTAAAATAATATCTTATTTATTTAAATTACAAAAATATACCTCGATTCAAAAAATTTATAAAAATATACCTATGTCGCTATTTGAAATAGCGACAGAGACTCTATCGCCATTTCAATTGGTGACAGAGACTATTTTGTCGTGGATTGAATTTGGCCGACGGATTATTTTGTCGTAGATTCATTTAGTCAACAAGGTTGATGTCTCTGTCGCCATTTGAAATGGCGACAGAGGTATATTTTTGTAAATTTTTTGAATCGAGGTATATTTTTGCAATTTAAATAAAAAGATATTATTTTAAAAAAATCACTAGATGCATGTATAAACTTTTGCATTGTGTTGCAGGACTATAAAATGTGTTTTACAGGACATTTCAAATTGTGGACTCATTAGCTTAGGCCCAATGGTTCCTTTGCCACCAAGTCTGCCCCCTCATGATGAGATATAGAAACATGTTTGGTTGTCTTTACCTAGATAGTCCATACAGAATTCAATAACATTTTCGGTCCTATAACCTTCAACAATACTACACTTAGGTTTTGACCAATTTCTCACGTATGACTTTAATTACCAATGTACCTCTCAAATGGATACATGTAATGTAGGAATGCAGGGTCCACATATCTTAATCTCTCTAACAAAGTGAACAACGAAGTGGACCATGATGTCAAAGAACAATGGGGGAAATGCATCTCAAGCTGACAAAAAGTTTGCACCACTTCACTCTGTAAGTTGTCTAGTACATCGGGATTAATAATCTTGCTAGAAATCGCATTGAAGAAATAATATATCTTCGTGATTGCCAACCTGACATCCTCTGGTAGAATATTTCTAATTGCAACAAGGAGCATTTGGGTCATCAAAATATGACAGTCGTGGGACTTCATACCAAGCAACTTTAAATCATCCATGGACACAAGCTTCTTAATGTTTGCAGAGTATCCCGATGGAACTTTAATACCTTAGAGACACTTGCAGAGATCTTCTTTCTCCTTCTTGGATAAGGTGTAGCATGCGACGGGCATGTACGAACCTTTCTCATCCTCCTCTATTAGTGCAAGCTTAGGCCTGATTCCCATGAAGGCCATGTCGCGGTGAGCATTCACACCATCCTTAATCTTCCTAGGTATGTTCAGTATAATGTCAACCAAATTATCGCAAACATTCTTCTCTACGTGCATGACATCAATACAATGATGGGCATTTAACTCCTAGTACAGTAAGTCCCAAAATATCAACCTCTTCTTCCAAATGGTTCTGGGATGAACAGATTTATGACTCTTTCCATATTGAATATCGATATCCTCCACGCGTGAATATACTTGCCTTCCACTCATAGGTTGCGGGGCGGCATGAACTTCCCTCTTCCCATCAAATTTTTCATCAATCTTATTGTATCAATGACTTCTAAGCAGAAGCCTACAGTGACCCATGTACACAGCTTTCTTCAAATTCGGTAGCCACAAAACTCTCAATTTCCTCTTCGCAAATAAGACACACTTTGGCACCCTTTCGTACTGTAGCCCTCCAAATTACCAAGTGCTGAGAAACCATTTATGATGCAAAATATCATAGCCCGCAGGGTAAAGTTCTCTTTTGTATGCATCCCACACCACGGCCACTTCGTTGCACAATTTTAGCAAATCCTTAATTAGTGGTGCTAGGTACATATCTAAATCATTTCTCGGCTATTTTGGTCCCGAGATTAGTAACGACATGATATACTTCCACTTTATGTACAACCAAGGAGGGATATTGTAGATACACAATAGGACTAGCCAAGTGTTGTGATGACTGCTCATATTACCAAACAAATTCATTCCATCGGTACTCAATTCAAATCTTATGTTCCTCATCTCGACACCAAACTCCTCATGTTTCCAATTAATATTTCTCTATTGAGCCGAATTAGCAGGGTATCTCAGTTTACCATCTTCCTTTCAAGATTTAGAATGCTACCACAACAATTTTGCCTCTTTAGGATTTGCAAACAACCACTCGAAATGGGGGATGATGGACAAATAACATAATACCTTTGGTGGTGCCCCTTTGTTCAAATTTTCCTCGTCGTTGATTCGACTCTTACGCTTCTTGTCATTACACTTCTCCTTTCGTTTGTACTGTGGTACATCACAAATTGAACAAATGTGAAGTTTCGTATGCGCATTACGGTACAATATGCATCGAACATGCATGTATCCTTTCTATTTCCATTTCCATGGCACATAGTAGCTTCTTCGCCTCATAATTGCTTGTTAGCAACTCGTTTCCCTCTGGAAGCATATCCGATAGAAAAACTAAAAGTGCATTGAAACTTGTATCTATCCAACGATGTTTTGCCTTTAGTTCGAAAAATGCAAGGACCGAACCCAACTTGGTGTATTCCGCTTTGCAACCCGAAAATAATGGTTTTGCATCGTCTTCCATCAAGCTTTTAAAAAATTTTAAACTCTCTTTTCATGTAATTTTCCTCTGCATCCTGCAACATTTGCTCTAATTTGTCCTCCTCAAACATACACGCTCCAACTCGTGATCGGATTCCAGCATGTCTTCGTTGCATACTAGAGGGGTACTACTTGTCTCCCCACGATGGATCCAACATGTGTAATTCCTTACGAAGCCACGTCAAATTAAGTGGTCTTCAAGTTAAGCTGAGTTGTTTAATCTCCTGAGATTGGTGCAATCAATACAAGGACAATATTTGAAGTTTACACCCCTCATAACCATGCATTCTTCTACAATTCTTATGAACTCCTTAACACCCCTATGAAATTTAGCACTCACACAGCTTTTTTGATACATCCATTCTTCACGGTACATCTATAATTAAACCACAAATAATAAATACTTAATGTAGTAATTAAGCTTGCAATTGATGTTTTGACTTCAATGAAAGAAAATAAGGGTGGAAGCATTAACAAAGTTGACAAAATTAATACATCTTAAATAATAATCTATCTATTGACCAAATAAGTACGTAACAATGATGGGTTCTAATCTCTAATTAGGTTATGTTTTATAATCCCATTCTAGGATATGTGATTCGGGCAGGTTCCTAAGCTGTTGTACAACTCTAGAGAAAATTTCAGTAGCATCTCCCGTTGTTCTCCAAATACACGTCTCGACAACAGGTCAAGAGGGTGTGTATCTGGAGAACACAAAGGAGATGCTGCCGAAATTTTCTCTAGAGTTGTACAATAGCTTCATTAGTAACTTGCCCAAACCATATATTCTCGAACTATCTGAAGGACCATGTGGAGGTCCATCCATGTTTGTGAATAGTATTTGACCTTATTTGAGAAAGGTGTGCTCATGTTTGAGTTTGATTTGAATTGGAATACAAAAGGAAGCAATTTGAGTTGCATTAGCTTCTTGTGGTACTACCGTCCTATGGCTGGCGGTAGAACCGACATGATGAGTGAGATATGGTTAATTGTGACCATTTGTGATGATTATTGGACAATGCTATGTGATGGGTTTTACTTGTCTTTGATGGTTGTAGGACGACGATGCTAGGTCATAGTGAGGTGAAGGATGACCGGGACTAGGCGAGGTGTGTCGGAGGTCCAGACGGTCGAAGATCGCCAGAAGATGATCGAAGACGGAGTTCGGGCAAATCAAGAAGAAAAGGAAAGGTGATGATACTAGCTAGATGCCGCGAGGATTGATGAGGGTCATTGATCGCGATCTAGTTGATAGGTTAATGGGTCTAGGTAGTATGCTTTGAAAACCGTGCAAGAAAACCCATTATGCGTGTGGGTTTTGGGTTGCCCTTGCATTGTTGTGTGAGTGGGTTAATCCTACCCTTGGTGGAGTGCTCTAGGGTTGAGGGACTTATCCAAGGGTGGTAGGTGGCCCAAAAGTAGTATAAATAGAGGGAGAGGGGTGCCCTTACTCACTTGAGGGTTTGAGTTGCTCCTTTGAGGTTTGCCCACATGAAGTGAGGCTTTGTAAACCCTTCATCTAGAAAATACAAAAATTTTATTTACTATCCTTGTGAATTTATATTATGTCTTTATTTACTATCCTTTGAGCTTTGCGCATTTATATTATGTCTTTACTTTACGCAATTTTAATCCAGTATTTACTTTCCCGCATTTAAATTCCCGCAATTTACTTTCTCGCAATTTGGATTTGCCTCATCTCCTTATAAATGCTTTTGATCAAGGATGTTTTGAGGGTGCTCATTTGGTTTTACATCTCTCTTGCACACTAGGATAGACTAGAGATCAAGTTTATATCAAGATTGCAAATCTGTCTTGAATTTGTCTTCACGCAATAGTCAGTTTTTGATTTTTAGAAAAATCTAGGAAACTAATTTTTGGGTGATTATTGTTGGAGAAAGTGAATGACTCATATATACATCTATGAAAAAATTTTGGTGTCCACTGGTTGCACCGTTTGGGCGTTGTGAGGTAAAAATTGAGCTCCAAACTTTCTGATCGAAGTTCCTGACTATCTATAGTTCTTGATTTTTACTGATTTTGCTACAAGGATTTTTGAGGATATTTTTGGTGGAGTATTTCATGACTCATTTGATCACAGGGAGAAAATTTTCCAAAAATTTTAGAGCAACAGAAAGCCACCAACTACCTACTCCAAGTGAGGACAATTCATAAAAAAATCTGCTTTTGCTTTTGTAAAAGTGACTTTTGTAATTTGGCTTGATCTCTTTTAGAAAAGAAGTATTTGAATTGATTCCATTTGGATACTTGACAACTAGGATTGTGATTGAAAAATCCCTCACATGTTTCATGGCTCTCATCCATGCAAGCTAGGGGTACATATAGTTGTCTAGTCGTTTCGGTTTTTGTGAATCTAAGGAGCACTAGTTTGAAGGAAAATCTTTGAGTGTTTCAGATTTTTATTTCAAGATAGTTTGGTGTACCTTGAGTGGGGGGATTTTATTTGGGATCATTCACCCCCTCCTCTGATCGACATCTTGATACTTCACTATCCAAAAAACCGTAGACAATTCGAGACCGCTTGCTTATAAATATGCCATTTCAACATATTTATAAACAAGCACCCTTGAACGGAAGACGTGTAGGTTACGCAACCTAAAATCTATCATTGATCATATAAATTATAGCAACAATAATGATATGTAACATATTCACCAAATCAAAATTGAATTTAATTCTCAGTGCAAAATTGAAGGGGTTTGAAGGAATGCTCACCTTATGAAGAAAACCACAAATGAGGGGAAATCTCCAAGTTGGGGGGTTCAACTTTACCCTCTTAACACTCAACTTCTAGAATTTCATAATTTTTCACCCAAGTATTGGTTTTAACTATAGCACTAATGACATGTAAGACATTCACCATATCAAAATAGAATTTTCTATTGCAAAATTGAAGGGATTTGAAGGAATGCTCACCTTTTGAAGAAACCCACAAATGAGGGGAAATAGAGCTTCAACTTACCCTCTTAATAGCCATCCTCAAGAATTTCATATTTTATCATCTAAGTCTTAGATTCAACCAGATTATATTGTGTTTTTTGGGGCGACAACGATTTTTTTTGCCTCTAGAACAACAATAGAGGAGAGTTCAACCCGAGGGTGAACTCTACCCTATAAAACCTAGCAATGCACATCACAATTGGTTCTGAGGTGAAAATCGATTGTGATATTCGTGCATATCACAATCGATTCTTGAGGTAGAACCGATTGTGATGTAGCATTGGGAACATCACAATCGGTTCTAGCTTAGGAATTGATTGTGATGATTTTTCGTTAATTTTTTATTTATTTTCACCTCACCGAATCTTCTATCATAATCGGTTTTTTCATGATATTTCTCTTAATCGGTTCTATCTTAGAAAAGTTTAGTGGCAATATGCTTCATTATATTGCTCTTAACATAGCTCATTTGCATTTGTGCCATATAAGCAGCATTACCTTTGTAGATAATTGTGGGGTATCGACGGTGTTAATGTCACATGACTTCTGGATATGGCTAATTACATGTTTAGCTAAACATACTCATGTGAGGCTTCATATAATGCTATAATATCTGAGTAGTTGGTAGAGGTAGCTACTAATGTCTACTTAAAATACCGTTAAGAAAAGGTTGTACCAATATAGAGAAGCAAAATCCAAGCATGAGATTTGGCACTATGAAGACCAGACAGAAAGCCAAGATCAGGACAATATCTTCTGGTCATTTCGATAAAATTAGCCAAGATTTTGACTACCTTAGAGGTATCCGAGTAAAGTCTTTACGCTAGCACAATATCTTCTGGTTGGAGCTGCACTTGTCTAGCTAGTAAGTTTATTATGAATGCAATATCAGGCCATGTGCAATTCGCAAGATATATAAGTGCTCTAATAACTCTTAAGTATGGGACTTTAGGTGCTAAGATTTTCTCATTTCCCATCATCGGTCTGAATAGGTCTTTATTCACTTCAAGAACTATTACTACTATAGGGGTCTTCAAAGGATAAGTTTTATACATGTTGAATTTTTCTAATACCATCTTGGTAAATGTAGATTGGTGTACAAATATTCTTTCTAAAAAAATGCTCTAGCTGCATGTCTAAATAATATTTGGTTTTACCCTAATCATCCATCTCAAACTCCGTTATAAAAATTTGTAAGAACTT
The DNA here is from genome assembly GCA_036346355.1 of Rhipidocladum racemiflorum. NCBI lineage: Eukaryota > Viridiplantae > Streptophyta > Magnoliopsida > Poales > Poaceae > Rhipidocladum > Rhipidocladum racemiflorum. Next base: position 3,083,502 of record CM070569.1, on the reverse strand, counting down.
CCTTTAAAATAACCAGAGATGATGTATTCTATATGATGTACTGATGACCGCTAAATCCAAGTTCAGCAACGCTGAAAACAGGTCTTGTCACTTTTACAGATACATGTTTCCTCTGGTATCTGTCTAATGGCCCCGGACCAGGGATTCAAATTTCGGTCCGAAATCTGAAATCTCGGCCGAGATTTTGTATTTCAGACCCCTTCGAGATTCAAAATCCCATCCGGATAAAAAAAAATTTTAATTTTTTTTTAAAAAATAAATTTTGGATTTTTCGGCGATTTCGGCCGAAATATCGGTGATTTCGGCCGAAATTTTGTGATTTTTTTGTCAGATTTTAAATTTTGTGCATTGGATTTGATTGTATTGGATCAAGATCATCCACAAAAAAAAATTAAAATTTTTTTACATATTTTTTACCATTTTTTGGTCGGTTCAATTTGTCGGTTAGGACTCTCCGAATTTTTTAAAAATTTTTAAGATTGATCATCATATAAAAGTTTTATGGGAATATTATGGATGTATTAGGACCATTCACAAAAATTTTCAAAATTTTCTAAAATGATTTGTACTATTTTTCATTCAGGTGAATTTTGTCGGTTCGTCTTTAGTAGCACTATTTGAATTTTTTAAAATTTCTAAAGCTTGATCATCATCTAAAAATTTTATGAGAATGTTATGAATATGTTAGGACCATTCACAAAAAGTTTCAGAAATTTCTAATGTGGTTTGCACCATTTTTCATTCGGTTGAAATTTGGTGGTCAACCCTTTTATCAGGACAATGGCACTGTTCGATTTTTATAAAATTCCTCACGCTTGATTATCATCTGAAAAATTTATGGAAATATTAGTGATTTGTCAAGACCACCCAAAAATTTTTTTAAAATTTTTAGACGTGTTTTGGACCATTTTTGGGTCAGTTCATTGTGGACCGAGATCTCGGTGATTTCGGTCGAGATCTCGGATTTTTCGGTTGAAAAAAAATCGGATTTGAAATTTAGTTTTTGTAATTCATTCGGATTTTATCCGAAACTTCCGAATCTTGCCGAAATTTTGGATTTCGAGCACCTCCAAGATTTGAAACCTTCCCCCGGACCAAGGTATTTGCAGAAGCCCCATGAAATCATTACGAATCATCTATTTCCTGACTGATTCCATCTCAAAAAAGGGAAAAAAAGAGGAAAAAAATCAAACACTGTCCAACCTAGTAACCGACCCAGTTCTATGCAATTTCCAAAGTGTGATTATCGGCCGTCAACATCGAAGACAAAATCGTTTGCTAACTGGGTTTAATTTGTGCAATTTGTACCGATAAGGTGATGCGCAGAAGTACTAGCTGAAACTGATATTGCAGCTGGCGAGTCACGGCCAGCGGCAGCAGCAAGAGAAGGTGAACCAACCAAACGCCGTCATGTGCATTAGCTCAGCCAAGACCCGACCGGGCTCCCTCGACGCCGCGTCTGGCAACGGCATCAGAATTTACACACCGCAGGAGCCCTGCATTGCCGCGCGTACATCAGACTTAACTTGCATTGCTACGAAAAACAAAATTGATAACGAAAAATAAAGATTAAAAAATAAAAAAAAATTATTTCACAAGATCAAACATCTATCTTTAACGCTTCGTTTCTTGCAAAAACTAGCTAATTAAAGCAATGCTTCGTTTCTTACGTAGGGCAATTAAGCAGGGCAATTAAACGGCAATTAATGACGTGGGAAGAACGGACCACTGTCACCAAGTGCTGCTTTAGAATAGTAGAGATTGCCGTCCTCGCGCTCCGGCGCTCCCCAATTTGATCGGCACACGCCCGCCGGCCACGGCCACCATTTCCCTGCGGTGTAGCCGAGATATCAAGCTGTGGTTTGCAGCTAGCCCGTCACGTCGCACTTGCATGACATATCTTTAGCAGGAAGCCTCTTTTCTACTCCCGGGAGTAATTACTCCCTATGCCGTATCTCACAACGTAGGGAGTATTTCGCGCAACAGAGAGTATGTACGTGTAGTATATAAGTATATAAGATCATCTAGGTGGTATTTACATTTTTTTCAGAGGTGGTATGTACACTTTTTAGACATACTTCTTTTTATATGCGTATATGAAGGTATTTACAAAATATGCTAAAAACCATGTACTCCTTTGCAATTTTTTCATGTGGATCTCATTAGAATATCTTATAATTAGTATATGAGCGTATCCAAACTGATAAAGGAGTATTTCAAGTACGTTTGGGTGGTATTTCAGAGATGGGAGTAATTACTCCCGGGAGTACGAAGTATTCGGGAGTAATTACTCCCTATGCCGTATCTCACAACGTAGGGAGTATTTCGCGCAACGGAGAGTATGTACCTGTAGTATATAAGTATATAAGATCATCTAGGTGGTATTGACATTTTTTCAGAGGTGGTATGTACACTTTTTAGACATACTTATTTTATATGCGTATATGAAGGTATTTGCAAAATATGCTAAAAACTATGTACTCCCTTGCAATTTTTTTCATGTGGATCTCATTGGAATATCTTATAATTAGTATATGAGTGTAACCAAGGTGATAAATGAGTATTTCAAGTACGTTTGGGTGGTAATTCAGAGATGGGAGTAATTACTCCCGGAAGCACGAAGTATTTTTCGGACACACACACCCACCCACACACACCCACACACCCACCCACCCACCCACCCACACACACACACACCTTATATTATAGATGAAGGTTTTGCCGAGCTCCAAGCGTTGCCGCGTCAGCAAATTCCTCTGCCGGTCCTTCAGGAAAAAAATACAGACATGTTTTTCTACCATTTCTTTTTGTAAAAAAGATCTCGTCGTTCTGCGTATTCACAAACGGGTTCTCTACCATTTTTTTACAATCACGGATAGATCCTTTCGCTATTTTTCCTAAAAAGGACATGTGGTTCTGCAAATTCACAAGCAAGTCCTCCACTAGTTTTTCTTTGCACAAAAAACAATGTGGTTAGCAAATTCACCAATAACTCCTAACAAACCAATTTTTTAAAAAAAACACTACCAAAAATAACGAAATTACGTTTTTTTGTAAAAGAACCTTGGACCAAATTTCATATGGCATGGCATCGTGTGTGGCTCTTCTTTTCACTATCTTTTTTTTACCAAAAAGGGTTTGTAATTCTGCAAATTCATGAACATATCTTCTATCGGGTTTTTTGCATAAAGGACCTCTATGATTATGCAAATTCATCGATAGATCCTAGCTAGTTATTTTTTTTAAAAAAAATACCATCAAGAAAACTAAAATTATGTTTTCGACAAAAATAAAATCTCAAACCAAATTTCATACTCCCTCCAGTTTGGTAATATCTATCGTTTTGGACATAGTGATGGTCAAATTTTCGAAACTTTGACTATCGATATATTTTTAAATATTTAAATTGGATACATGAAAATTATATGTGTAGACTTGTCTTGAGAATTACTTTCATAATATTATAATTTTATTGGGTTTTATAAATATATTATAATAAAAATTAGTGGTCAAAGTTGTGTTTTGAAGACCATATCAATATCCAAAACGATAGATATTATCAAATCGGAGGAAGTACAACACAGCATCGCGCATGATTCTACCTGGTTCACGTTAAGCAACACTCAGAGCATCTCCAAGAGAGAGCCCTAAAAATAAGCCTTAAATTTTAATTTAGGACCCCAACTAATTAGATTTAGGGCTCTAACGAAATATTCACTCCAGCAATTAGGCCCTAAAATCCAACAAAGATAGGGCTCAATCACAGATTTGCTAAATATAGCTACTCTCTTAGAGGTCCTAAAACAATTTACTAAATTTTAACAATTTAGGGTTCTTGCTGAAGTTAATCTTTTCCCAAAAGCCCTATATTTAGGATCCCTCTTGGAGATGCTCTCAGCAGGCTAGTACAACAAAGCGGCACGAAGATTCACAGTCAGGCACAAGAGAAACGAAACTGCTTTCTAGTCGGTACATTTTGTACCATGCATGTTGTCAGTGGTGCAAGCCGATCAGCAGACAGCAGTTAATTCTACTGGCAGACCACGGAACGCGCGCGCACAAAAATGCTGCACCAGTGAGATTCAGTTCTCAGAGACTATGCCCTGCATCGCATGACGCACGACACTTCATTGTAGGCGACACGAGGAGCCGATCAAGGAAGGCGCGGCATGTCGACACGAGCTCAGGGGCGAGGACAAGCATCTATCAGAACTGCAGCGCGACCAAGGCTGCTGCTGCGAGGACTGACGCCACAAGGGAAACCCGGCAGGAGCTGAAGGTCTCCGATCCCGACCGGTCGCGCGGCACGGGCGTCGAAGGCCGCTCCGTCGTCGCGGGCGCTGATCCTGGGACGGCAGCTGCACAGACATGTGCAACAGGTTAATTAACTAGTGCACACAAAGTATGATCGACGATTCCACAGACATTCCAGTGCTGAAACGGTCAAATGGATCAGATGATCGACGGGATTAACAAACAAGAAGGTACAGTTATTACAACTTAGCAGAGCAGTGCACACGAAGTATGAGAAGACTACCAATACTCTCTCCCGTCGTAAATAGTAATCATTTTGGACATAAATGTAATTCAACTTTTTAAAACTTTAACTATTAATATATTTTTAAATAGTTAAAATGGATACATGAAAATTATGTATAAATTTATCTCGAAAAGTTCTTTCGTAATATTATAATTTTATTAGGCTTTATAAATGTATTATAATAGAAATTAGTGGTTAAAACCATGTTTCGAAAACCGTATCAATGTCTAAAACGATTATTTATGGCGGGTGTATAGCATCACCAGGGCACTCGATACAACAACGTAGGCACAGTTACAACTTAACAGAAGAGATGTCGCAAGTAGAAGTAGAGTGCATGCAGTGCAAAATTAGTCATATTAGTTTGAATCTGTACTCCTATAGTCCTATAGCTGCAATAACACGAAATGGAGAGAGCACCGCTAGTTAAAACAAATTAAGCTTAGTGTGGACATGATGAGCAGGGATCATACGGTGCGAAAGCTGAAATGCCGCAAGAGTTTTTTTTTCTCTGAATTACATTAGTCGCCAAAGATTCACGGAATTAATTACCAGCTAGACAAGCCGAAAAATGTTTACCTGGAGGACTTTTTGGCGTGGGAGGAGGTGAGTAAGGTGAGAAATGCATCTCAGGCAGTGACTTGAGATCTGTTTCAAATGGAGGGAAACAATGATAAGATTAAAGAATCATGAACTTGAAATGGCAATTGGCAAATCAAGTTACACCTGTACCCATAATTTCCTGCGTTGCTTCTATGAACTCGTTAACAGAAACTAGCAAGAAACGACGTCCGTAACCGCGAAAGATTATAAAGCTCACCCAGAATTGGTGAAATTGATGTCTAACAAGCAAGAGCTACATCAATAAAAAATTAGTACAATCAGAATAACTGCTTAACTGATCAATAATTCTGACTAACCATAGCAGAAATGCAAAGTAAATCCGTAATAGCATCTAGAGCTCGCCGTTAATCCGCATCTACCACCACTGCCACCAATCTGGCTGTACAAAGGCTCACAAGAACAAGAGAGCATAAACTATTTTTCACCTTGTTAGGTGATCCAGAACGCTGGAACACGCGCATAGGGAGCATGAGAATCGATCGAAGCATATACTCACCACGGAGTGTATTGCGAGAATATATATAGGGAGCAAGAAGGGGACAAGTTTGTCACCTCGGCACGTGTCGGCGAAGAGGGCCGCGGCCTCGACGGTGGTGGCGGCGGAGGTGTTGGCAGCGGCACAGGTGGGGAGGAGTGCGCCGATGCGCTCGGCGTCGATGGGGAAGCCGAGGAGGAGCGGGTCGCGGAGCAGGTAGCAGAAGCATCCCTCCCCGCCGTCCCCGGAGGATACGGCGCGGAGGAAGGCCGCGCAGCAGGCGTCGGTGGGCGCGGGCGCGGCCAGGCCGGGCGGCGCAACCACCGCGAGGTGCTGCAGGCACGGCGAGATGGACACGATGGCCGCGACGCACCGCGTCGCCGTCGGCTCCTGGGCCGCGGCAGCTGCGGCATAGGCGAGGAGGAGGAGCGCGATGGGGGCCATGTGTCGGTACGCGCGTGCGCCTCCTCCTCTCTGCTCTTCTCTGCGTGGAGGTGGTTTGGGCGGTTCGGGGGGAGGAGACGGTGGCGTCGGGATGGGATGGGACGAGGTGTGGTGCTGCACGTAATAGGAGAGGTTCTGGAGGGCGATCTTGTCCGTCCGTTCAGAAGGCGGCGCAAAGTTGGGATGATCGGGCGGCTCGAGATGCTTCTGGCCTGTTGCGAGCTGTCATTCGTACGGGCGTATGTTGGTCACACTATCATGGCGTATTGTTGTACTTGCTCTGGGATAAATGGTTGTTATTTTGAACATATGTGCGATTAGTCTTTTAAAATTTTTATTATTAATATCTTTCTAAATATTTAATTTAGATATATAAAAAATATGAGTACATTTATCTCGAGAAGTACTTTCATAGTATTATAATTTTGTTGAGTTTTATAAATATATTATAATAAAAATTAGTAGTCAAAAATAAATTGTAAAGACTGCATGTATCGATGTCCAAAGTAATAATTATTGTGACATAAGGGAGTAAGTACTATGTATACTACGTACTCACTTTGTTCCTACATATCATTTTTTCCTTCTATATTTCTTTCCTTTAGATATTTTCAATACTATTTACTTACTATTATGCACTAGAGTAATATACTTTATTTATAAATATAATAAAGATGAGTATATAGTTTTTTTAGATGTATTTTGATCCAAGTGCAGAAATCTAAAACAAGACGGGACTCAGGAGTAATGATTAATTTTTCTTCCCAGCCAAAAAAACCGGTGCATGCCATAATAGTCGCATTATGTTATATATACTAACTTGTACGAACAATATAATCTGAGTGTGTGCGCGTGCGGTGTTGTACTACATTGCGGTGTACGTAATCGCGTTTGCGCCAACGGTGTACGAACGTACGATCGACCAAAGTTAATTTCCAAGCAAGCAATGGCTGCAGGACGGGCAATGCTTGAAACAACCCCAAAAATTCAAAATGAATTTATTTGGTGTTTGTTCAAATTTTCAGGTTCAAGTTTTGAATTTGGAGATTTGAATTTGCTTTTGGTTTTAGTTTTCGTTTTTGGTTTTAGGGCAAATTTCTTGTGGGCCTTTGCCCATTCCTCTCTCTCTCCTCCGGCCGCCGTTGTGGTCGAATCGACCGGACCGTCTCTCCGGCGCCGGCGCACATGCCGCTTCGCCAGTATTCAACGCCGTCGCCAAGCCGCCTTGCCTTCAGCGCCGCTTGCGCCATACTCGCCTTGAGCCATGCTTGCCCCATAGCAAGCGCCTTGCATAGCCCATCGGCTACCCCATTTCGCTCTCTACTCCATTCGGCTATAAAGCGCGAGTCTCCCGCCTGGCTCCTCGCCCGCTCACCCCTTTCGCTTCTCCTCGCTCGGTGAGCCTCCTCCTTCCCCTGCTTCCCGGCCCGGCTGCGGCAAATCCGCCGCTGGCTGCCCATTTAGCCTCGCCCAGCCCCAGGTTCTAGCTCCTCCGCCCCGTGTCGCGGCGGTGGCCCCGCCTCACGGGCTTCCCTCTCCCCTCCCTCTCAGGGTTCCCCTCCAGCTCCGGTCACTGCTGCCAAGACTCCTTTCCGTTCGCGCGCCACTTGCTACCCGCGACTTAACTCCTAGCCTCGCTTGCCCTGGTCCCGTGACGGCCAGCTGGCTCCACCTCGCAACACCACCTCCTCTCTCTCGCGCCTGCGCGGCCTCGGGCCAGCCAAACTCGCCCGCTTCGCCCAGCGCCGTGAGCGTCGCGGCGATTCCTGCGCCAAGGCGTCACAGGCCAGCCGCGCCCGCCAGTTCGGTTGGAGCGATAGAACGCTGCTTGAATTTAATTAAATTAATTAAATCCGAAAAATCGTTTTAAATCCAGAAAAATTCCCCGAAAATTCCAGAGACCCCAGAAACCCACCAAATACACTATCCGAACCGTTTCGATCCCCTGATTCCAAAAATGCCCTCCGTTCCTCAATCCGGAGTTCCCAAAATTCCGAATTGCCTAATTCGCCCCTTTCTCTCGGCACCCGGTTAGGTTTGGTTCGCTTTTCGTTTCCTTTTCTTTCCGTTCGTTTCTTTATTTGTCGTTCGTTCTTGTCGCCGCTAGATCCAGGCGTTGGACACCTTCGGAAGCAGTCCCTGGAGCGGAGCTGTCCTCGAGCAGCCAGCGAATCCGGAGAAGTTCCCGGAGCCAGGCGTTGGACCCGGACGAAGCCCGAACGACTTCCTCTGCTCGGCCGATCCGGTCGCCGAGCAAGGCAAGCTGCATACACCCTTGATCATGTTGATCCCAAACATGCCATGTATTACTTAGTAATTACTTTGTATCGCATTATTTTACTGTATGTTGAATTATTGAAAACCGTTATTTTGGAATGACATGATACCTAGGTAATGCCGAATTGATCATGAAACCTCCTTGAAATTATTGAACCAGATTAAATCCTTTGCAACCCTAGATGATTACTAGTACCCTGTTAAGTTAGTTATTATTAATCTTGTAGTTAGCTCAAATGCTTTTGAAAATGGAAATAAAATGCTGCCGAATCTCTGATTCGGATGTTTGTGAAAGTGCTACAGTTTGGGGGACAGAATCGGATAAATCCCGGAGTGGATGTAACTCCGATCCCCGGCTGATGATTAGTGCCTTGGTTTGTTTGGTGGCCGGTATTATGGGATACCGGATCGGGTTTCTTGGATGAAGGCTTGATCTTTGGCAAGTGTAAGGTTAACAACCCTTGAGCAAAGTAAACAACTTAAGTATCCGCTCACCCGCAGTCGGACTAGTCGGCCGGACTAGTATCAGAACATAGCTCGATAAATTAATCATTCTGAACCTAAAATTGGATTCTTTTTGCGGCTACCATTCTCAGAGAGAATGGGGACCCGCCTTCCTGGCAGTGGAAGTGCACCGGAGGGGTGGAACGGAATGGTCCTTCGCGACATTCTTAGTTCTCACAAGCAGTGACGCTAATGGGGACCCCGAGTCCAAGGTAGCGGTACTATCGGTTAACAACTAAAACAACAGAATGGTTAACGAATTCATGTGATCATCTCGGACCAGCCGCATGTATTCTAGTTGCCTCGTGAGTACCTGATGCGTTGATATCTTGTGGGTAAAAGCCGAGCACCTCTGCAGAGTTAATCATGATGGTATTCGAATCGCTGCATACTTCGGTTAATGAAGTTAAGTTTGAACTGGGGTGATACCCGTAACCAAGCTCAAGTGACTGTTTGGTGACTTTCGAAGAAGGTGGTTATGTGTTGTGAACTTGTGAAAACCCCCTAGCTATTATTTATGGTTTGGGCTTCAAATGTAAAATGAGTTGGAAAATAAAACTGCATCCAGATACTTAAACCTAGTCCCTTCCATTGGATAATCCACATATAGTATTCGAGAATTCTCCAGTGCGACTTGTTGAGTACTCAGACTCACCCTTGCAAAACCCCTTCAGAGTTTGAAGAAATTTGGAGCGCGTTTTGAGTTCAGAGTTGGCGATTTTATGCAGTTTTGAGGTCTTGGTCTTTTGCTCAGGCCTGCTGTGCGGTTTTGATTGTAAGTTATTCGGGCCTGCTTGCGCCCTCTTTTGTAAAACCACGGCCGTTAGGCCCCTATATTGAATAAAAGAGTTGAATTGGCTTTTGCCGGTAACTATACTCTTGTTTTCCAACGATTAGTCTTCCCGGGTAATCATGTGAGTTTTCATCATTTACCCTAAAAGGCGGTCCGTCACAAGTGGTATCAGAGCCTTGGCTTGACCATAGATTAAGACCTTAGGTTTGTATAGGTGAATTTTACAAAATTATTTTCGGCTTACAAACAAAATGAATTGCGAAAATATAAGTATTATTGCTTCTCGTCCTTCCCCTGCTACCTTATCTTCTTTAGAGCTTTTATCCCTCTTGGTTTTGTTTTAAAAAAAAAAAAAGTTTCGTCTGCCCGTCTAAATTTCAAAATCCTCGTCGATCTTCGCCAGCAGCTTGGAGGTGATAATGTCGCTGATGAATTAGATGCGTTAGTCGTAGAAGTTGTGCCCTTTTCAGTAGGTCTTTTTGGTAGTGTAAAGTAGATTGTTTGGATACCTTATGACTGTATTGTAAAACAGTCTATGTATAAAAGCTATGTTTCTATCCTCTCGTAAATTGTTTGTATTAAGTATCCTTATACCTTAGGCCAAATTCCACTAATTCTTCTCCTTTCATCTTGCTTCTCACCTACTCGGGTCTCTCCGCACCTCATGCTCTAAATCTTACTTACCTTCTTTACCCCAAAACCTGTGCCAGACCGAAAGAGAAAGTCGATTGAGACCATGGCGAATTTTGATCGAGTTCCTCGCACATGATTCAGCGGTAATGAAGAGTCGAGAAACCACCTAGTCAACCTAGCACAATCATCGCCATAATGGAAAGAAAGCAGACAACGAGCAGAAGACACACACGCAGCTTATTAGAAGGGATTTTGGAACAAATTTAGTTGAATGAGACCTCAAGGAGACGCACAGAAATCGGGGCCGACAAAAGGAAAGTGCAAGAGGATATGCGCGAATCCGACTACCTTGCCGAGACATTTCCTTAGAGATGGACATTCAAGCTAAAGAGATGAGAGAATTCTTGGAAGGATTAAGGTAAAAGCTTGAAATTCACACACCTTAGCTATCAAGGACCACACCATTGTAATGGACGGATGGATAACAATCAAAGAAGCCCTAATGATTTGGAAAGAATGAAGAAGAAGAAGAGAAAACTTGGCGAGCTTGAATCTGAGACCTCACTCCGCCCGCTTGGAGAGAAGACCTCACTCACTCATGGATTCCCCCATAAGAGACAGTAATAAAGGAGAGCAGCCAACACCAATACTCAGCCCAAAATAGTGAAGTGCTATAAATGCATAGAACCACTATGTCGAGATTGTCCCAAAGATTTCAGGATGTTTCGCTGTGGGAGCCCGACACATCGGACAATCTGCTACGAAGGACCTACCAACGGTGGTAGCCAAATCCGTGACGTCGACTTCTCTCACCAACGGACCGTCGGTGTCTCATCAACAAAGAATCCCAAACTTTGAGGATACCAAGAATTACCAGTTGAGTCAAGGAAACCCAAGCGGTCAAGGTCAGAACACTTCAGGACACGCCCAAGGAGAATCAACTGTCATCGCCAAGGAACAGCAACAATTTGCCCTGTACCCCGTCACCACTCCCTGGAGATTCCAAGCATCCGAGAGTAGCTGAATTTGAATGTAACAACTTGGATATGGAGATCCAAGGGATCAAGATTTGGACCAACTTGTGCTAGCAAGAATGTATGGTCTGAACAATATTTTGGAATAAAGCAGCTGTTGTTTGACACTGAACTGTGTGAATGGGGAACAAAGAGCGTTGATCATCGGATTAAACAGTTGCTTCCCTATAACACATCCCTAAAAAGGTGGACTGGAATAGGATTCCAAGAAAGGGAAAACAGTCTTAAGATGGACCTAACATCAGTTACAGAAGCCGCAGAAGCTACAAGTGTCAGGATCAAGAGTCAGGATGATAGTTAGATTCTAGTGCAACTTGAGACTAAATCCAAGAAGACTAAAATCCCAAGATAGTTTGTCATGGAAAAGGGATAGCTTTGAACATCGTTGAAGAGGAAATTGATTATTCGGACATAAGGTCGGGATAGATTGTACCTAAAACTTGATGACACCAAGGGGTACCACATACGGAAATGATGGAACAAAATGATCGAGAATTATAAAGGAGTCAAGGTCACATCAACGCCTACCACACTCTGATTAGACAACACACCCATGATTCGAGGACAAGTATAAGTTGCCTCAGTAATGACCTGTTGACCGCTAAAGGAAGCCAAAGGATCTCTCCGAATTGGAATCAAGGACAAAATACCGTCAGCTTGAAAGTCGAGATAACCTGGACAAAGGAGAAGACCACGCTGTTGCTAAGCATTATGGACCACAAGAGTTGGAATGGTTCTGGACTCCTTGAGATAACTTTGGCATATTTCATAGAACCCAATGAACTAAGTATATGGAATCTATGGACAGCCATTTAAGTATTTGAAAAATTTAGAGAACACGGCCATGCCATATTCTCTAAAATGAAGTTTGTTGATAAAACCACTTTCCTAAAAGTAACAACATCGCTCGCTAGGTGGAATAAAGATGGATTCGATGACGGACATTTATGGAATGGAATCACTCAAGATATGAGTTAGAAGTTTTTCGAGAAACGATTGGGGACAGAAGTTCAGTCAAAGGATTTCTTCAGAGATAACCAAACCTGAGCCTCAACCTCTCAAGCAGTACAGCCCTATAGATGGACATAGAAAGGTGAGGACGATTTCCAGGAATCGACGAAGAGAATTCAATGTCATAGCACGCCATACTCCCAAGACCCAAACTAGACTCTGTCTGATTTGTACTAGAAGAAAAGGATCGACAAGTGTCTTGTCTGAGGATAAAAGGATGATTGAGGATGTTTTATGACAGCTCAAGCCGTATGAGGAAGATGACCCGACACATGATATGAAGTCAGCCTCGACCATTCACGTTTTGGAAAAGACTAAGGGGATGAAAGAAAAATGGATGGAGCCAAGTAAAGGATGGCGACTCCAAGTTACTCATCCATGAGAAAGAACTAGTGTGATAGCCGACGCCTTAAGCGGAAGGGCATCTTGTCCTTAGCTCGAGGAAAGAGCGTCTCCCCTAGAGTCGAGTTATGATAGTAGGCTGCCAGACTGGTCGAGAAAATGTCACGAGATTTCCCACAAGGTACACCAGGTTTATGAAGTCGAGATCCAATCAAAGACAAAGCAGATGACAAGGAAACTCGAGACACGGAAGAGATACACCGGAACTAAGCGGTGAGCCTAATTGCACGAGTGTCCCTGATAATGAGGATATAAGAGGATTGGTTTGTGACAGGTTCACATACCTAAATGATCGATACCCAACTGAGAATGCACCAAGATTTGAGAAGGAATACCAAAGAGAAGTAATGAAGAAAGATGTGAACAAATACGTGGATGGATGCAATGTGATGTCGAGACGGATGAAGTGGACTACCAAAGCGATGATCGAGGATAGCCACAATCACTTACAATGCCATGTGGGAACGAAAGGAAAAGAAAACCTTGTCACTAGGTTACCTAAGAACTCAAAGAAGGATTGGCGCCGATGGGACAAAGCACTTATGGATTTGCCAGAGTAACTCACCTCGCATTACCTACTCCGGACGAGATCGTCGAAAGGACAAGTTGGCGAGATGGGTCGGCTCAATCAGCGGACCACAAGGAGCCCCACTAAGTCAGATTGATGAGCTAGTTTAGCTCAATGTTCAGAAAATGCATAAGGCTACAAGGATGATTTGAACTTCACGACCACATGCACCACCCTCAGCCAGATAGACAAGCATAGAAGAAATAACCAGAGTCTAAAGGAAGTGTTGAGAGCCTGCGCTCTACCACATGGGACCAAATCGAGCCACTTATTGCGCCTACTGAATCTCGAAGTAGCCTCGGTCTAAGTCGGCCTCGATATGATATGCCTTCCAACCCCTTACGGAAGAAGTGTTGACCCCTTTTCAAATCGGATAAAGGACTAAATAAAAAAATGGCTTTGGACCACAGCCTATTTAGGATACAGAAGATCAGGTGAGAGTTGTCAGAAAGTTTGAAGACCGATGTGATACAACGGAAGAGTTATGCTGAAGAAGGGACTTAGCTATCAAATCAGAGATTTCATGGTCTAAGAGTGATTCCATTGAAGTCAGCGCCGTTTGGACAAAGAACAGAAGCTAAGCCTAGCTAGACTAAACCGTACCAGATTTCTAACAGAATCAGAGAAGTGGCATGCAAGTTACAGTCAATTCAAGATTTTAAGAGTTCATGATGATTCGATTTCCCGATCGAAAAGACATTTCACCAAAGAGCCGAGATCAAGTGCCGTCAAAGAATCAAATTTGCCTTATGGTTCACCGAGAAAGATCACCAAGATCATGGAAGTCGGAAGAAAAAGATTGAGTTTAAGATTGTCAGATTTACCGAGTGCTGTGGGAGGATCACACACTCGAAGGACTCTTGGAAGAAGGAATCGGTTTGCGGCAGTAGTCTCCCAACCTTTCTCCCAGGAGGAATAAATCTCGGGGATGAGATTTGTTTTAAGAGAGGTAGGTTGAAACAACCCAAAAAAATTCAAAATGAATTTATTTGGTGTTTGTTCAAATTTTCGTGTTCAAGTTTTGAATTTGGAGATTTGAATTTGCTTTTGGTTTTAGTTTTCGTTTTCGGTTTGGGCCAAATTCTTGTGGGCCTTTCGCCCTATTCCTCTCTCTCTCCCTCCGTAAGCCAGCCCCAGCCGATCGGACCCGTCTCCTCGCGCCGGCGCGCCATCGCGTTGCCTCGCGCTGCCGCCAGCCGCCTAACGCGCCAGCGCTTCAGCCAGCCGGCCAGCCCTCCGCCGACGCGCGATTCCGCCGCCGCCGCTGGCCAAGCGCCCGCGCTCGGCTGCCGCCGCTCTCTCTCCTCCGTCGGCTATAAAAAGCGCGAGCCCCCGCCTCGCTCGCCCGCTCCTCGCCCGCCTCCGCTCGGTGAGCCTCCTCCCTTCCTCAGCCGCTGCCTCTCGGCCGGCTGCCAATCGCGCTTTGCTGTCCCGCCGCCTTAGCCTCGCCGCCCAGCCTGTGCTCTAGCTCCTCCCCGCGCCGTGTCGGTCACCGACGGCCCCGCCCGTCGGTCTTCCCTCTCCTCCTCTCGTGGTTCCTCCACCCGGCCATCAGCCGCTCGCCACAGACTCCTGCTCTCCGCCGCCAGCCCGCGCTGACTTAACCTAGCTCGCTTGCCTTACCCTGGTCGGCCGCCGGCCGGGTCCACTGCCGGCTCCACCCCTCCTCTCTCTCACGCTGCCCTGCCCGATCTGGCCAGGCCTCGCCTGGCCCGGCCGCCTTCGGCCGTCCGGCCAGTTCTCAGCCGCCCTTTCGCCGCGTGGGCGTGGGCCCACCCCGCGCCAGAAGCCAGCCCAGTTCCGGTTGGAACAGTAAACGCGTTTCGGAATTTAATTAAATTAATTAAATCCGAAAAATCGTTTTAAATCCAGAAAAATTCCCCGAAAATTCCAGAGACCCCAGAAACCCACCAAATACACTATCCGAACCGTTTCGATCCCCTGATTCCAAAAATGTCCTCCGTTCCTCAATCCGAGTTCCCAAAATTCGAATTGCCTAATTATTTCTCTCTCGGCGGTTCCGGTTTTGTTTCGTTTCGTTTCTTTTCTTTTCCGTTTACCGTTTCTTTATTTGTCGCTTCGTCGCGCTTAGATCCAGGCGTTGGACAATTCCGGTTAAGATCCGAGCCGAGTCGTTCGAGCGACGCGCAGATCCCGGGAGAAGTTCCTGAGCGTGACGTTGGACCCGACGAAGCCCGAACGACTACTTTCCTCTGCCATCCGATCGCGAAGGCAAGGCAAGCGCATACACCTTGATCATGTTGATCCCAAACATGCCATGTATTACTTAGTAATTACTTTGTATCGCATTATTTTACTTCAGATGTTGAATTATTGAAAACCGTTATTTTGGAATGACATGATACCTAGGTAATGCCGAATTGATCATGAAACCTCCTTGAAATTATTGAACCAGATTAAATCCTTTGCAACCCTAGATGATTACTAGTACTCGTTAAGTTAGTTATTATTAATCTTGTAGTTAGCTCAAATGCTTTTGAAAATGGAAATAAATGTCATTAATCTCCTGATTCTGATGTTTGTGAAAGTGCTACAGTTTGGGGGCAGTGACCGATAAATCCCGGAGTGGATGTAACTCCGATCGGCTGATGATTAGTGCCTTGGTTTGTTTGGTGGCCGGTATTATGGGATACCCTGGATCGGGTTCTGGATGAAGGCTTGATCTTTGGCAAGTGTAAGGTTAACAACCCTGAGCAAAGTAAACAACTTAAGTATCCAGCTCAACCTGACTAGTCGGACTAGTCACAGAATAGTCCGACATCAAGCTATTCAAATTAATCATTCCTGAACCTAAAATTGGATTCTTTTGGTGGCTACCATTCTCGAGAGAATGGGGGCCGGCCTTCTGGCGAGGAAGTGCACCTGAGAGGGTGGAACGGGAATGGTCCTTCGCGACATTCTTAGTTCTCACAACTAGTAGGCTAATGGGGACCCCAGGTCCAAGGTAAGCGGTACTATCGGTTAACAACTAACAACAGGAATGGTTAACGAATTCTTTGTGATCATCTCGACAAGCCATGTATTCTAGTTGCCTCGTGAGTACTGGATCGTTGATATCTTGTGGGTAAAGCCGAGCACCTCTGCAGAGTTAATCATGATGGTATTCGAATACGCCTGTACTTCGATTAATGAAGTTAAGTTTAGGCCGGGTGATACCCGTAACCAAGCTCAAGTTCTTGTTTGGTGAATTTGGAAGAAGTTGGTTAAGTGTTGTGAACTTGTGAAAACCCCTAGCTATTATTTATGGTTTGTGCTTCAAATGTAAAATGAGTTGGAAAATAAAACGCATCCGGATACTTAAACCCTAGTCCCTTCCATTGGATAATCCCACCATATAGTATTCCAGGAATTCTCAGTGCGACTTGTTGAGTACTCTGTACTCACCCTTGCAAAACCCCGCCTTCGAGTTTGAAGAAGAAGCTGAGCGTTTCAGAGTTCGTAGTTGGCGATTTTGTCCTGGTTTTGAGGTCTTGGTCTTTTCTCGGAGCCTGCGGTGTTTTGATTGTAAGTTATTCGGGCCCTGCTGCGCCCTCTTTTGTAAAACCCTGGCCGTTAGGCCCTATATTGAATAAAAAGAGTTGAATTGGCTTTTGCCAGGTAACTATACTCTTGTTTTCCAACAGTTAGTCTTCCTGGGTAACTGTTGTGAGTTTTCGCACTGCCCCTAAAAAGGCGGTCCGTCACAATGCTAATGCTAGAAAATGACCAGGTCGAGCTGACATAGTAGGTACTAATTACCAGCTATTACAATTTGCAAGTTCTATCCATCCACGTACTCGCGCGTGTTTTGATCGATATCAACGAATACCAGTCTAGCTAGCTAGACTCGACGTATGGTAGGATAATGCGAATTGGAAAAGCTAAAAAAACACCTGACACATGAGTCCATATTATGAGTAGTAGAAAGCCAAGTAGTAGTAGTTGTCGTCGTCGTCGTCGGTGAGGTCCTCGGATCACTAGTACTCCTCGTCGTCGAGATCATCGGAGTCTTACGGGCCCGGCAGGTAACGGCGCACCTTGGCGCTCAAGCGGCGGATCAGGACTGCGATGGAAAACACGACGGTGCCGACCGCGAGACCGCTGCCGGCGAGGAGTGAGACGAAGATGCGTGGGAGAATGGTCAAGGCTGCACAGCATGCATCAATTTATAGGCCAAAATTCATTAATATAATTAGCATAACATGCAGGAATTAATGAGAAGGTGCTCTAATTAACTTAGCCGGTAGAAAAATTAAATTGATGTGTCTAATTTACATGGACCAATGCATAAAGACCTCTTCATCGTTTCTAGCTAGTAGTTATTAGTAACACAAATACTAGTAACTATATTACTCGATTGTATATGTAGAAAGGCAATTAAGCGCTCCTCAAGATAATACATGTTTAGAAGAATCTAAGTGTGTTCTTACTAAATAATATTTAAATTTTGAGCTTTCAGTTTAGATCCAATGGATGAAATCATTTTTTAGATACTAGATGAAGAATATTATTATTTTCTGTATGGCTTTTTTACATCAAGTATATACTAGTTTTATACAAATTAAATTATATAAAAAATGATGTGACAATTTATAAAAAAAACTTTATTATTTTCTAAATGAACTTTTTTACATGAGTTATATAATAGTTTTACACAAAGTAATTATGTAAAAAACTAATGTGATAATTTGTATAAAAAACAGGAACTAAATAAACTTTAAGTAACAAAAAAAATATAATCACAAAGTTAAATATTGATAAAGTCAAAATGATAAAGCACAATGTGGATCACAAAGTAATATCTAATCGACAAAAAAAATTAAGAGCTCACAAACAAAAAAGCACCAATAAAAACATACTGAGTAATCACAAATCAAAAAATGCTATTTAGCAATTCAGAATAATCATATTGATTTAGCTAGCCTCTAAGAATACTACTGGAGCACTAGTTTAAATTCACCATTTCCCCGTTAGCATTGAAAAACTAGGACAAATTAAACAGTGGTTTGGATTTATATATCCCACTCACCCAAAAGCATCACTAGTTAAGTAATTAATAACCAACTACTGTTCTTAAATCGTGCGATGAAATTAATTAAACTAGAAACAAGTTCGCCTTGGCCAACGAGGATCCAAGAATCCGAAAAATCAGAAAGGGGGAGGAAATCGTTGCCTAAATCGACCAAACTTGCAATGACCAGGCACGAAATCTATCGGATTCGACTTGATGAAACAACACTAAACTAGGAGAGAACAAGCTAGGTGATAAGTACGAACAGGCGTCGTACGTAGCATCTTATTAGCAAGTTGATGCCAAGCAGAGTCGAACGAACAAGAAACAGAACGCAGACAAAAGCAAGATCGAGATCGAACACGGAATAGCCACGAGCAAGATCAAGCTCTGCACGCATGCAACGTTGTGGGAAGCAAATTAACAAAGAAACGAGATATGTGGCCGGCCGGTCCTTACCGGAGGAGATGACGATGCGGTTGGCGTGTACCGGCGCCTTGTTGGTGGCGACGACAACCACCGCGACGGCGACGAGGACAGCCGCCGAGATCGCGGCGTCCTTCAAGTGGACCGCCAGGCGCTCCGTCCACTGCCCGGGAGCACGCGCGTCCACGCCGCCCTCCAGCCGCACGAGCTCCGGCGCGTCCTCGCCTCCTGCCGCCGCCTCGGCCGTCGACGCCATCACGCACCAGGTCTCGTCGGAGGAGGGAGGATGGCCTGTGTGTGTAGCGAGAGGAGGAGGCGACGCCGATCGGTAGATGTGAGCAGAGGTAGTGTCGTGGCCCCCGCTTATGTGGTTTATCTCGCAGAAAATACCGCCTCAGGGAGATTATTAGCGGGAAAAAAAAACTATGCCACTAGATGTCTTAAAGCGTGAAAAAAAAATACATTGTGTATATTGGGGGAATATTAAAAAATTGTCACTTGAGATATGTATTTGTTATATATTTGTCTAGTTTTTTTTTTTTTTGTAAAACTTACTCAAGACATTCCGTACCATAAATTATTCTTTGTGTACTTAAGAGTGTGTTTAGTCGATAGGATAGGGTTGAATGGGATAGGATAGTGCTGTACCATTTGGTTCTATTATTTTGGATGAATTAAATAGTTCAGTATCTAGAGAGAATATTCCTCAAATTTCATCCCACCATCAGGATGGAATGATTCCATTCAAACAACCAAACAAATGGATGACTTTTTTCTTAAACCACCTCTCATGCATGTACCATTTGGTACAAGCAACGAAATACATCCTTAGCCGTCTCAGTTCATAAACAGGCAGCTTCATTGGACTCGATATGACTACGATCATTGGCATTTCTATGTACCACACAAAGGAGAAAAAGGGTAACTGGTCCAAGCAAACTTCTCACACAACCGAATTAATCTGTCCTGACATTTGGGCTGCATTTTGCTTAAGGTAAAAATAACCAGTACCATGTGCGTGTTAGCAACATAATGCAGATACTGGCCGGCACCACACAAGGATGAAACCCACCTTAACTCCTACCAATGAATACTCCACTCTGTCGGAGCATGCAAAGTTTGATCGAGTTTGATTTCGATTTCATTGGCCATGAGCCATTGATTAGTTCGTCGATTTTGCAGCCCTGGAACATCTCTCATTCTCTTCTCCAAAATTTTACGAGGATTTCTATGGATTTTTAAGCTGATTTTAATTCTTCTTATGAGTCTGCATAAATTAAGAAGCGTTTAGCGCAGGATTAACCAACCCTCTACGTAGACTCATGCATGCAGCCTTATCCGGTGGTCCCTGCGTAGGTCATCGTTGGAGAAGATTCTCTCCTCCTACTGCCAATTAAAGCAACTATATGGTTAAGAAGTGTACTAGTATCACGTATGGATGGGTTAGGGTCTTACTGTAGTTCGGGGTGGCAAATGAAAGCGCTGGCTTGAAGGGCAAGTTTGTTACGTGGCGTAGTTTTGAGTAATGCTAAGGTTCTGTTTGTTTGGATTTTTTCTTTAGCTTAAAATTCAAAAATCCAAAGTTTAAATAAACATGTATTTTTAACTGGGCTTTTTTAATCTATACATCTGTATATAATTAAAAGCCAAAATCCACCGGATATGAGCTTTTTTAGGCTTATTGAGAATTGATTTCATACTAATACCACTGAAGTTAGAGTAAAATTATCCACGTGTATCATGTAGAGTTGGCAAGAAAAGGTCGTTAGGGCTCAAATCAAAATTGTTTTGATTACATTAGTTAATAGGTTCAAAATAAAAATGAGTCAACTTCGAGCAAAAAAATGTAAACTATTGTTAGCTGGAATTTAAAATAGCCACTTAAATGGTAAGTAAAATGAGTTTATGTTTGTGGTGACTCCGGTCATAGAACAGTGATTCGAGTCATTACTGTCGCACTGGGCTGAAGATTAGCGTGACCCGTAAGATTCTCGATCATCTTTCTAAAACCGTACTCGAATTGAGGCCAATCAGCCGACACGACACCCGATGCTAGCGGTCAAATGCCCACTGGTTGATGTCAATCCGAGCGTCCCGCAGATATATGTCCAGTGCTAGTTCCCTGGATCTGTAGCCTAGCACACATATTTTACAACAAGTTGCATCCATTTACATACACAATTATTAGGACAATAGATAACTAGTTTGATTAAGTTGTATTACAATACAAGTTCACACGTCTGCTCATTGGCTACAAAATAAAACCTAGCAAAAGAAAGTACTGCAGTGGCGATGGTATGCCATTCCAACCCATAGGCAACCGACTGGGGAGATAGACCCAGATAGCCGTCTCAAAAGTCGTCAGGGCCCGCGGCCTCAAACTCGCCGTCGATTTCGTCGTCAATACCTTCGGCGCCATCTTCTAGGCTTGTTGTCAATTTAGAGCAAACAGTGAGTACACGTATGTACTCGCAAGACTTTAGTGTTTGCAAGTATTATTAAATGCAGGTTATGACAATGGAATAAGCTTCTAACCGGTTCATTTTGCACGAAGCTAACTTTATTTGCAATAATTTAATAAATAAGAACATTGCAAAGCTTAGAAGAAAACTGAAATGAAAGACAACTAGTTCGTGAATAATTAAACATTTATACCAATTTATACTTCCATCCAACCCTGATCCCACCGAGTGGACGGTATCACCAAAAGATCCATTCCTTTCTCCATCCACCAATTCCAAAGCCATAAACCCGATCTAACCGAAAGGCCTCCAAACCATTCCCATTTACCAACCATTTTCCTTTTATAAAGCCAAACCCAAACCTAAAAAGTCTATACTTGATAATGTTTCCCGAGTTGTTCTTGGCCATGAGCACGGCTAATCAACTAGATTTATTCTCTGCAGAGATTGTACACTTTACCCACATGACACACTAGCAATCGTGTTAGCCACGCCGCGCGATACTCACCGTATTCGTTTTGCTAGACTGCAGCACAATCTTCCATTCATTGGAGTTAAACTTGCACTTGCCCAGTGATGTTGATCCCTGTTATGTGTGAGAGTAGCTATGATGGTTTACGCCCTATCATGCTCTCCCAGACAAGTTGGAAGTCAGGCGCATACTCAAGGTACAACGATGGTTTACGCCCCATCACGCCCTTCCAACCCTGACCACTCAGGTTCAACGATGGTTTACGCCCCATCGTGTCCTTTACCCCATAGCAAGGCATGCACTGTTGTACCGGCATGCTCCCATTCCGATTTAACCTCTAGAAATGGGCCCGCCTCGAATGATATCTAACCTCGATACCATTCGTACATTCCAAACCATTGCAGTGCAAGCTAGGACCCCCAACTACTGTACTAGACTGAGGCTGTCCCATACCAGCTTATGTGGTTGCACTAGGTTACTCAGTTGATAATATCAAATTTAATCCTTAATTGACACGGGTGAGACCTATCAAAACCACGCCAAGATAGTGCAAGTCCAACCCTTGCACTAACTATAAATCCTGTGCAAGTCCATCCCTTGCACCGTACAAGTCCATCCCTTGTACGCCAACTCAAGATTCCAAACCAACTCAATATCGTAAAAGTCCATCCCTTGTACGTCAATCCAAATTTTCAACCCAATCCATCCATTTTATACCGAATCTCACCCGTGTCAGACCCTTCTTTACCATTTGTACCAAAAGATCCAATTCAGAGTTCCCAAACTCTGATTCCAAACCAAACCATTAATTCCATTCGAAGATAAAACATTTGATTGCAGTTCTTGAAAATTGATTCCTAAATCTATATTTGATTCTTCTACAGCTTGACTAAGCATGTGCAGCATACTAAGCAATTTTACCCTTTTAACATTTATTAGAATGTTTATGCTAGTCCTAGGGTTGTCGAGGTTCTCTGGTTGAAGATGATTAAGGTAAACTACCAATATCAAGATTATCTAACAAAGCCCACAAATTAACATTTTTACTGTTTACATATGCATGCAATATAGTTTTGACAAATGGAAATTAATCTCTGCAATTATGGGACCAATGTGATCAAAGGAGGTGCTTGCCTATTTGCTCTTCTCCGACTGTGTCCTCTGGAACGTAGTCGGGGTCCTCGTCGGCAGTCTCCGACGCGTCAATGTCTACGCGATCAAAAATACGGAAGAAACGGCAAATAAATGGTCAAAAGAAACTCAGACAGAGCAACTAAGAATCCAATACCAAATTCAGATAAATCCGAGAAGCGATGAAGAAATTGGGCAAAAAGGGTCATTGTCCACTTCCTCTACCCGGCAGTACCGGAGTTAAAATCCGGTAGTGCCGCCCACCGAAACCCGGTAGTACCCGCGGCGCAAGGCCGGTAGTGCCGCCCTGCCCGGCAGTACCAGCCCCCTAGCCCTGTAGTGCCGGACCCAAAATGGGTGCTCTCTGGAAAAAAAGCACCGACGTTGTAGCGGCGGTACTGCCTGCTGGGCGGTAGTACCGACCTTCTAACGTCGATAGTGACGGCTTCGGAGCGCAATTTGGGTTTGCAAAAATAGGATTTTGCGCAAACGGAATCGGAACTTCGAGACAATCGCATGGCTAGGTTCCTAGCGACACTAAGGACCCATTCACGCATGTCTCGACGAGTTTCGAGTTCGTTTAACCCGAATTCCACTTTTAATCTCCCGAGAACCTTAATTTCTGCTAGATTTCGATTGCCGACCCGATTCAATTCCAAACTTGACTCTTTCTGCGAAAATCGAACTCTAACGGTATCGGATACCTTCCAAGGTCATTTTCTTAGCTTTTGAAGTTAGGGTTTTCAAGGGTGTACTCTAAAATCGAGATAAATGACCTTTTAGCAAATGAATCCAACAATCGCCCATTTAGGGTTTTCGAGTTGAATCTTTTGTGTTAAATGAGTCATCTAGACCCCACCTAGATCTAGGAACCCAACCAAACCCTAACCTACCAAAAGAAACTTGATTTCTAGGGCTAAATCGAAAGGAAGAAAAGAGGGGAAAATAGAAAAGCTAGGGTTTCAGGATCAAGTCTTGATGGATTGATCTAGGGTTTAATTCCACCAACCTTGAGGTTTGCTTAGGTCTTGAGGGAGCTGCTCCACACCTTGGCTTGCTTCCTCTTGAGCTCGAAACACCGGAGAGAGTGAGCTCGGGATTGAGAGGGAGAGAACGAGAGAGGGAGGGAGCCAGGGAGTGAGAGAGAGCACGAGAGAGAGTGAGGATGAGTGAGGGAGAGAGAGGTAGCTAGGGGGGTCTAAGAGGCGTGGAAAGCCTCTGAAAACCGGTGAAGTGGCGATGTCGGTCAGTCGAGCAGCGTTGTGGGTGCCGTTGTCCCTGCCCCGACCTCTCGGCCGGCAGTACCTCCCCTCAGGGACGGTAGTGCCGGCTCCGCATATCTAGGCCTTAAGCCGTGATCGCCCTCGCGCACCAAACCCCAAATCTTCGCATAACTGCGCTGAAACTTGGGATTCCCTCCGAGGAACTCTTGGGTTTGGTTCTAAGATGCCGAAGGAGGGTTTCGGGTCAAAATCGATCGAAACAGTTCGAACGATTTAACCCCATCACAAATAAAACCAATTTAAGAAACAAATGGCACACAAGGCAATATTAAGCACTAATTATCTAATTACACAAATCAGGATGTTACAATGCTACCCCCTTATAATAATCTCGCCCTCGAGATTACTAGGGTTCACTGAAGAAGGATGAAAATTCGGATTGAAGACGATCCTCTCACCCCCAGGTAGCTTCCTCTTCAGTGTGATTACTCCACTGAATCCTGAGCATCTCGACAACATGATTGCGGGTAAGGTGC
Source organism: Rhipidocladum racemiflorum (assembly GCA_036346355.1). NCBI lineage: Eukaryota > Viridiplantae > Streptophyta > Magnoliopsida > Poales > Poaceae > Rhipidocladum > Rhipidocladum racemiflorum. Next base: position 3,058,936 of record CM070569.1, on the reverse strand, counting down.
TCAGCTTCATCAAGAATGTGAATCGGGTGTTCGCGATAAGTCAAATTCGGTTGAAGATCGATAGTGTCCAACGAGGTGAGTTCAACAGGGACTCGGAGACACTTCTTCAACTGGGATACATGAAATACATCGTGCACTTTCGAAAGCTGAGGTGGACGTTCTAGCCGATAGGCTACTTCACCTCTCTTTGCGAGAATTTGGTATGGCCCGATGTATCGCGGTGCTAACTTTCTGCGAATTTGAAACCGTTGAACTCCACGCAACGGTGAGACTTTGAGATAGACAAAATCGCCTACTTCAAAGCTCAACTTGCAGTGACGATTATCGGCGTAGCTCTTTTGCCTAGATTGAGCTTCTTTCAACCGTTCCTGGATTAGTTTAACCTGATCCTCCGCCTCCTGAATCACGGAGGGCCCGAAGAATTGCCTTTCACCAGTCTTGGACCAAAATAGTGGCGTTCGACACTTTCTCCCGTAAAGCGCCTCAAACAGAGACATTTGGAGGCTTGATTGAAAACTGTTATTGTAGGAGAATTCAGCAAATGCCAAACACTTCTCCCACCTTGTGTTGTATAACATCACACAGGCTCTCAACATATCCTTCAGAATCTGATTCGTCCTCTCAGTTTGACCATCGGTCTGGGGATGATAAGCTGTACTGAAGGACAACTTACTCCTGAGGAGTTCGTGGAGATTCTCCCATAACCGAGAGGTAAAATGAGGGCCTCTGTCCGACACAATGATCTTAGGAATTCTATGCAATCGAACAATATGATTCAGATAGAGTTCCACCAACTTGGCTCCATTGTAGGTGGTATGTACCGGTATGAAATGAGCCAACATGATGAATAAGGTTTTCATGGAATATCTGGACAAGTTTGTTGTCATGTTTATAGATGACATTCTAGTCTACTCCAGAACAAGAAAAGAGCACGCAGAACATCTGAGGCTAGTTTTGGAGAAGCTGAGGGAACAACAACTCTTCGCTAAGTTTAGTAAGTGTGATTTCTGGAACGACAAGGTGGAGTTTCTTGGACATGTGATTCCCGCTGAAGGAGTCGCAGTCGACCCAAGCAAGGTAGGAGCAGTGTTGCATTGGGAACAGCCAAAGACGGTGACCCAGATCCGTAGTTTTCTTGAAATGACAGGTTATTACCGTCGCTTCATTGAAGGATTTTCGACGATTGCGAGACCTCTCACGCTTCATTGAAGAAGGAGAAGAAGTTTGCATGGACGTCGGAGTGCGAGAAGGGCTTCCAAGAGCTAACGAAGCGTTTGACATCAACACCGGTGTTAGTTCTACCGGATGTAAATCAAAGCTTCGATATATACTGTGATGCGTCGCGCTAAGGACTTGGATGTGTGTTGATGCAGAATCGGAAGGTCATTGCATATGCATCAAGGTAGTTGAGGCCGCATGAGGAGAATTATCCGACGCATGACCTTGAAATTGTGGCGTCACTATCTGATTGGGAACAGATGTGAAGTGTATACGGATCATAAGAGTCTTAAATACATATTCACCCAATCCGACTTGAACATGAGGCAGAGGAGATGGTTGGAACTGATCAAAGATTATAATGTCGAAATCCATTACCATCCCAGGAAGGCCAACGTGGTAGCCGATGCCCTGAGCCGGAAAAGCCACACCGTCAATATGATGGTGGCAGATAGTCAGGTTGGGTTGTGCAAGAAATTTCAGAAGATGAAGCTGGAAGTCGTACCTGAAGGGTTTGTAGCTACCCTAGAAGTGAAGCCCACTCTAGAGGATCAAATCCGAGAAGGACAGAAGGATGACGACAAGGTCAAGAGGATCAAGTCTAAGATGGAGGAAGGCAAGGCGAAAGATTTCAAGCAGGATGGGCAAGGCACGCTGTGGATTAAGGATCGTATTTGCGTGCCGAACAAGAGGGAATTGAAGCAGCTGATCTTGGTAGAAGCCCATGATTCCAAGTACTCAATTCATCCGGGAAGTGCTAAGATGTATCAAGATCTGAAGGAAAGATTTTGGTGGCCGAGTATGAAGCGTGAGGTTGCCGAGCACGTTACGTTCTGCGACATATGCCAACGAGTCAAGGCAATGCATCAGAGGCCAGCAGGACTGTTACAGCCGTTGAAGATACCTGAGTGAAAGTGGGAGAAAATCGGTATGGATTTCATCACCGGGTTGCCGAGAACTCAGGGTGGATATGACTCCATATGGGTAATAGTGCACCGTTTGACTAAGGTCGCCCACTTTATCCCTGTAAAGATCACCTACTCAGGAGATAAGCTAGAAAAGTTGTATATGTCCAGGATTGTTTGTTTGCACGGGTGCCGAACAAAATTATGTCGGACAAGGGTACTCAATTTACCTCAAGATTCTGGAATAAATTGCACGAAGCTATGGGAACCCATCTGAACTTCAGTACAGCTTATCACCCGCAAACGGATGGACAGACGGAGAGAGTAAATCAGATTTTGGATGATATGTTGAGAGCTTGTGCATTGGCTTATGCTACTTCATGGGACAAGTGTTTGCTGTATGCCGAGTTTAGCTACAATAATAGTTATCAAGCCAGTCTGCAAATGTCACCCTTTGAGGCATTGTATGGTCAACCCTGTCGAACTCCATTGAATTGGAATGAGATAGGTGAGTGTCATGTCTTCGGACCAGACATTCTTCAAGAAGCCGAAGAGCAGACTACCATGATTAGAGAAAGGTTGAAGATAGCCCAATCAAGACAAAAGAGTTATACTGATAACCGTCGTCGGGACTTGAGCTTTGAACCGGAAGATTTCGTATATCTTAGAGTTACATCTCTCAAGGGAGTTAAGAGGTTCCACGCCAAAGGGAAGCTGGCACCAAGATATGTTGATCCGTTCAAGATCCTAAGTCGCAGAGGAGAGGTTGCTTATCAACTGGAGTTGCCGCAGTCTTTAGCGGGAGTGCATGATGTGTTTTATGTGTCCCAACTGAAGAAGTGTCTTCGAGTGCCAGATGAGTAAATGCCCTTGGAGGCGATCGAGCTACAAGAAGATTTGACCTACAAGGAACACCCGACGAAGATTTTGGACACAATGGATCGAGAGACAAGAAACAAGTCAGCTCGTTTTTGCAGAGTCCAGTGGAGCAATCATTCAGAAAGTGAAGCGACTTGGGAGCGCGAAGATGAGCTGAAGAAAGAGTTTCCAAACCTATTCCTTAGTTAGCCCTGAATCTCGGGGTCGAGATTCCGTTGAGATTCTGTTAAGGAGGGAGGTTTGTAACACCCCAATTTTTGCTTTTCTGGAACTTAAAGTGTATTTTGAATTTTTGGGAATTTTTGGAATTTATTTGGATTTAATTTGTATTGAGCCATTTACTTGATTATTTAAATAATGGAAAAGTTCAAATAAAGTTTGTTGGAAATATTTTATTTGAGTTCCAAATGTTCCAAAATATTTATGAGAGTTTTTTTTGAAATTTTCTGGTATTTTTAATGCCTCAATTGAATTAATCTATTTTCTATATTTACTTTAATTGGGAAATTTCTGGAAAAGGGTTGGAATAGTACTGGGCCGGCCCAGTACTATGCGTGTCGCAACCACACCAGCCCGCGCCACCAAAAACCCTAGTGCACGCGCCATCCGATCCCGATCGGACGGCTGTGAGCCAAACGCGTTGCACGCGCACTCGAGCCATCGGATCCGGACGCGTGGACGGCCAGGATTGCTTCGTCCTCGCCGTATCCGGATCGGACTGTGCCGCCGCGCCATTGCCGGGTCGGTTAGGGTTTGCGAGAAACCCGGACGCCGAGGCCGTATTTAAAGAGTGGACCCGCCCCCGAGGTTTGCCGTTTGACGCTGCACACTTTGCCCCAGCTTTTAGCACTTGAGCCGCCGCCTCTAGCCACTAATTGCTCGTTAGAGTTAGGGGTAGGGCTTGCTTCGGTTTTCGCCGCATACAGCCGTCGTCTGCCATTGTGCGCCGTGTGGGTGGTCAGATCCGAGGTCCCCACGTTGAGCCGCGCCCGTGGGTACCATCCACTTCGCCAGAGACACACGGAAACGCCGTCGGCTAGGTCATCTTCCTCGGTTCCGGCAAGCCAGCGCCGCCGCGTCGACATTAGGGTTCGCGAGCAGCGTCGACCGTCCGATCCTCATCCAACACACGAGGTGAGTCGACGTCGCCCTAATCCCCGTAGAGATTAGATGCAATCTGAACCGTTGGATCTAGATCCAACGCATCAGATTGAGCCACGTAGCCCCTTTAACCGCACCGTGCTAGATCCAATCTTAGCCGTTAGATCTAGATCGTACGGTTCGGGGTAGAACGAGTAGTCCAGATTAGATCTTCTCCCAGCCGTTAGATTTACTATGGATGGTCTAGATTAGGCCACGTAGCCTCGATAAGTTCGGACCGGTCCGATCCTAGTTTGATCGTGGCCGTGAGATATGGGTTGAACGGTTCAGATTGAATAGCATGCCGTGGCTAGCAAAATAGCACGCTGTAGCACGTTTGTTTTGACCGTCGGATCAAGATCGTACGGTTAGATTGAATCGCGTAGTTTTGTTATTTTACGAGATTGGATCTATTACCAACCGTCGGATCTTAGAATGGATGGCATGGATTGGGCCACGTCGCTATAGCACGCCAATAGCACGAGAATAGCACGCCTTAGCACGTTGCCATTGGGCCGTTGGATTTAGATCGAACGGCTCAGATCTAGCGTTGAGTTCGGATTGCTCCGAACTCGGTGAAACCGTAGCCGTTGGATCCTAGATCAATGGCTCAGATTGCGCCACGTATGCCTGTTGAGTTCGGACCGCTCTGACCTCCGAGAAATCTTGACCGTCGGATTTAGTTTGAACGACTCGGATCTGGAGTCAAGTTCAGACCACTTTGAACTCGGTAGAATTGTAACCGTAGGATTGAGATTGTACGGTTCGGATTAGGCCACGTATACCAGTTAAGTTCGGACCGATCCGGTATCGGCTAGATCTGGACTGTTGGATTTAGAATCAACGGTCAGGATTAAATAGCACGTCCCGTGCGTGGAAATAGCACGCCACGCGCGCAATGACATCATGATTAGGGATGGCAATTATACCCACGGGTTCGGGTACCCGCGGGTTCTGCACCCGTCGGGTTCGGGTTCGGGTACTATGTTTTACCCGTGGGTTTTGCGGGTCGGGTACCCGAGGTGAATCGGATCGGATTCGGGTTTAAAAAATCACCCGTGGGTACCCGCGGGTATCCGAAATTCTCTGGCACCCACGAAATCGCACACGCCCACCCTGGTCACGGGTATCCCAAATCTCCATTCTCCTCCAAGACTCTAATCCCTACCTCACCTGCCGCCGGGCGACCGGCCGCCGCTTCGTCGCCGCCCGCACGAAGACCCCTCCTGCCACCAGCGCCTCGCTCGAACATCTCTCGACGCCACGCAGCGCCTGCCCGCCTCCCGACGCCACCTGCCCACCAGCGCCTCCTCGCTCGAAGCGCCTTCGCCTCTCCGCGATCCATGATCCGCCGTGTTCGACTAAGCCGCTTCCCGCTCACCGCAGTCGCATCCGCCATTCCGCCCTGGAACAAGGAGCTTCCATTTGATCTTCCGATACAGTAGTTCCTTGTTCTTGCTCCTTGTGTTCTTACATTTGCTCCTTGTGTAGTTGTGTTCCACGTTCAGCTAATTGGGACTTTCCGACTTGGGAGGGTTCAGCCAGGTTGGTACTTGGTTGTTGGATGTTTAATTTCTAATTTCTAAGCAATTGATATCTTGATGAGTCTGCTATCAAAATACGTGGAATCGATGAGCTGCTCCCACTCAAAGGTGTCTGAGCAGATAGAGAGTAGAACTGACATTCGATGTTTGGTGAGACATTTTTCTCGTAAATTATTTTGCCCAGTATAATAGGAATGGAGAATTGTCTACGAAGTATAATAGGAAGGTGGCATAAAAATACGTGGCTCCTTTACATGTTTGAACCAATAGTATCAAGAACTACAGTACAGATGTAATTTATAAATTTCATATCAAGATTGAATTGACTCACTTGGCCAAATCCGAGCGGCGAGCCTGGGACAACAACAATTCTGTCGACTGAGGAGGACGAAGAGTATAGAAAGCATCAGTGCTTTCTTAGCAGCTTTAGCGCCTCAATTGCCTTCATGCAGACGATTCGAGGAAGAGGTACATTGCTCCTTGCCTCCTTCACTTGTTGCATGTAATTCCCTCAAGATTGTTGAATGCATCCTCCAATGCCTGCGATCTGAGATAAACAACTTACGAAATTGTAGCCAATATTACTATGTTTGATACCCGTCGGTTGCAGTCGGAGTTTCGATTCGGGTTCGGATTCGGGTATATGTTTATACCCGACAGGTCATTCGGGTTCGGGTCGGGTATTCAAAATCGGGTTCGGGTTCGGGTCGGGTTTGGTAAAACCCGCACCCGACCCGACCCGTTGCCATCCCTAATCATGATGACATCATCGGTGGGTCCACTTGTCAACGACACATTATTTTCCAAAAAATATATTTTTATTTTTATCGTTTCGTTGCTGACGTCATGCTGACGTCATAATACGGATTTTTCATTGGAAGAATAATCTGGCCGAAATAGAAATCGGCGCTGACGTAAGGCTGACGTCATATTTTTGAATTATCAATTCAAAAATAAATGATTTAATTCGGTTTATTCTTTTTATTTGATTTTCAAACTTCAAACGTCTATAACTTTTGCGTTTTAAGTTTATTCTTTTTATTTGATTTTCAAACTTCAAACGTCTATAACTTTTGCATTTTAACTCCGATTTGAGCGATTCTAATTTCTAAATTTTTATAAAATCAAGTTCTATTAAATGGTGAATTTTATTTAATTTTTGGACATGAGTTTTTCTCTGTTTTTATTTATTTGTTGTTTATTTATCCATTACGAGTAAACGTTGAAGTACCCGAAGGCTTCGAAGGTGAAGTTTTGACCCAGGAGCCAACTGAAGACCAAGAACAAGTACTTTTTGAAGGCAAGTTATGGATCATACTGTTCCTACTTTCGAAAATTATTTTGATTCAATTTATTGCATTCTAATTTAATTAGAAAATGCTTTGATTAATTCTGGGAATTAGTTAAATGCCAATTTTGTTGTATGCCACCTTGACATAAATAATTGTATGCCATGAACCCTTTGTCGCCCTAGTTGTGAATTATTTAATTGGACATTATTAAATTGCCAACATGGGTTAACTAGAACGTTTGTAGTATGCTTAGCCCTGCCAAGTGTTAGTGACATGATTTTGGATAATCAATCATTAATGTTGACTTAATGAGATCTTTAGACTGGAGCAAGTGGCAAGATTGATCTGGTGAGCCATGATTGGTACCGGGAAAGTCGTTTTGGTTCTTTCGTAGTCTTGCCTTGGTCACCCTAAGGACTTAACCTTGCAAGCATTTAAACTGGTCATTCATACAACCACAAGTCTGGAATGGGACAGACCTAGCTGATTAATTTGTTGATTCTAAACTTTAGTACTATTATGGTGGTGTGAGGCCCGGATAGGGGTAACCAGTCCTCGCACGGGTTGGCTCACATGGCGCAAGAGGGGGGCCCTGGGCGTGGTAACCAGTCCCACCAGTGTTGAAACCTCAACGATTAGTACTTGGTTTAGATAGGCATTGTAAAGGCTTTGTTATAATCGCTCATTCGCATACTCTTGTATGGCGATACACGGCTGATATGGTGAGTTGATTATATCTTGTGGGTAAAGTGTATAACCTCTGCAGAGTGTAAAAATCTATTCGAATAGCCGAGTCCACGGTATTGGACACTACTCGGGGATTACAGTCAAAAGTTAGACTTTCATGAAATTAAATGTGGAGTTTGGAAACAGTTGGGTTGGGACTGAGAATTGGACTTAGGGTTGGGAAATACTTTACTTGTGCAATCATTGTGAAAGTTATTATCTTTAATATCGTATTACTGCTTTGCAATCTATTACTGTATTTATGAATGCTGTTTTACTGCAAATGAACATGTTAGCCATCCTTTGTAACAAGCCATGCATGTAGAGTATTAGAATTATATCTATGTGCATGACTTGCTGAGTACCAAGTACTCACCCCTTGCAACAATACAACATCAGTTGAAGAAGAAGCAACGCCTGCACTGGAGGAGGAGTTCTAGGAAGAGCCGGCGAACTAAGGGAAGAGCCCAGTCAGTTGCCAGTGGCATATTGATTGGCGCCACACATTTCTTTATTTTTCCGCTGCAGTTATTTCTTTTAATAAGTTTCCGCCCTGCGAGGCGTACTTTTGTAACTTGACCGTAAGGTCGAGCAACCAATTTGGTTAATTAAATAAAGTACTTTATTAATTCGCTGAGTATGATTGTGATATGTACTGATGTTGAGACTGTGAGCATTAGCGTGATCCTGGACTAGGGTCCGGATTTGCACATCCGGGTCCCGACAGTCTGGTCACCATTACTGATAAACGAAAGGGGAACATATAAGCACCATAATTAGACACGTGCAAGAAAATATGTGCTCATTTCAACTCATTCAGCAATTTTCTCTATAGCTAGCTTGCCGGAAGTCACTTAGCTGGGCCACTGCCTTGATACATTACAAAAGCTATTCTCTGGCAATAACCCATAAACATTATTGCATCTGCATTGCAAAAAGACCAACTAACCAAAAAAAAAGGCTCCATAAGCATTGCAAAATGGCCAATGCAGCAAGGTAACTGATCAAAGGAATAACCATCACCTAATCTTTTAGTCAAGAAAAAGGAAAGGAAATACAGTATTCTAAGTTATGACAATAACTTTGCCAAGTAATTCAGTATAGACTGATACGAGCTAGTTCCGAGTGAACTCCGTCAGAATGGCGCCGTGTGCCGACAGTGACCCGACGAACGCTACTTGTCGAATCCATCGCCGTGAGGCACACGGTTTGGGTAGATTGGCTGTTTTGAGCCACCTTTGAGACTTAGAATTTGTGGCACAATCAAGCATCCTTTTCTCATCTTTATTCTCCCCTTAAATAACAAACTAACAGATAAGCAAGAATCTGTTCGTAACAAACTAATTATAGAAAGTCCAACTAATCAGGAAAGGATAGATAGAGGACGTGCATGTATTAGGTAACTAACAATTAGCATGGAACGTGATCTCCTCCTGCCGTCAGACCCCTGTAGTAGACCTTGCCGTATTCTACTCCACGTCTGTCCGCTTTCTTCGGTAGAATACCCTGTCAAAGGGTATAACATTACTCCCCCCATGGACATCAAGCTTGTCCTCAAGCGCGCAGTCTGGGTAGGAACAACGCAAGGTTATGGCGTCCATCCAGGTTGCTTCCGTCGCTGATTCCCCTGTCCAGTGAACCAACACTTGACGATGGCCGTTGACAAAACGCTGAGCCAGGAGACGATGGGGCTCAGGTCGTGTTGGCGCTGGGGTGGGCGCCAGATCCTCCGGCAGGGATGGAGTGTGATTTGGTGGTGGCCCCTTGAAGGCCTTAAGCAAGGAGACATGAAGACATCATGAAGGCGAGCACCCATCGGTAATTCAAGCCGATATGCAACAGGCCCGATCCATGCTATTACGCGGTACGGCCCATAGAATCGAGGAGAGAGTTTATGCACCGAGTCGGACCGTAATGTGAGCAGGCGGTGTTTCTGAAGACGAAGCCACACCCACTCGCCCACTGAGAACTCCACTTCGCGGTGACCCGAGTCGTACTGTTGCTTCATGCGGTTCTGGGCGCGGAGGAGATTTTCTTTGGCCTGCTGGAGGAGAGCATCGCGGTTGAGTAACTGCTGGTCAACTGAGTCAATGACAGTAGCTCCTTGTTGGTATGGTAATAGAGGTGGTGGTGATCGTCCGTAGACCAATTCAAATGGCGTCATCCGTGTAGCGGAGTGAAATGAGGAATTATAGCAGAACTTTGCCCACGGTAGCCATTGAACCCAGGATGCGGGATGTTCGGCTGCCAAACACCGCAAATACATTTCAATAGTGCGGTTAACTACTTCTGTCTGGCCATCGGTTTGCGGATGGTAAGCAGTGGAGGGTAGCAAAGTGGTCCCGCAGCGTTTGAAGAGATCTTGCCAGAAGGCGCTGAGGAACACCGGATCCCGATCAGAGATGATAGATTCTGGAATGCCGTGCAACCGGACCACTTGGTCAAAGAAAAGTTTAGCCACGGTTGGAGCTGCAGCTGGTTGCTTGAAGGCCATGAAGTGGGTGTATTTAGATAGTCGGTCCACCACCACCAGCATAGATGTCTTGCCGTGTGATTTTGGAAGAGCGGTGATGAAGTCCATGGATATGTCTGCCCATACCTGTTGTGGAATCGGTAGAGGCTGCAGCAGGCCAGCGGGAGACAAGGTACTTGACTTACTTTGTTGACAAACCCTGCAGGATGCAACATATTGCTCAACTGTGTGTCGTTGCTTCGCCCAATCATACCCTTGTTGAATGCGGTGCAAGGTCTTTTGGACGCCTTCGTGCGTGAGGTCGTGGATGGATGCAATGATCGGCTTGATCAGAGGGGAAACTGGTGGCACGAATAGACGGCCCGCCCGGTAAAGGAGTCCGTCTCGGGTGGACCAGCCGTCAGTCATTGCGTTCGTCCCGGTCGAGGTGGTGTTGAGAAGAGCTGTGCAGCGACGTTGGATCTCTGGGTCAGCACGCAAGTCGGCTAACCATTCTGCCCGAGTCAAGCTGTGCGGCACGGACATGATCGCACATGTGGGTGTGCTGATGTCGTCCTCATGCACTCGTGAGAGAGCATCGGCAGCCCGATTTGCACGACCTGGCTTGTATTCGACCCGAAAATCAAAACCCATTAATTTGCTTAACCAGTGTTACTGTGGTGGTGTTACTAGTGCTTGCTCAAGGAGGAATTTAAGACTGCCATGATCTGTCCGAACCAAGAACGGATGTCCCCATAAATACGGTCGCCAATGGCGCACCGCTTTTGAAAGGCCGATCAATTCCCTCTCATAAGCTGCCAATTTTGCGTGCCGTGCGGCTAGTTTGCGACTGTAGTAAGCAATTGGGTGTCCTTGCTGCTGAAGGACCGCGCCGATGCCCACCCCGGAGGCGTCGCATTCCACCTCGAAGGGAGTCTCAAAGTCCGGCAATTGCAGCACTGGTGCTGAAATAAGGGCTTGTTGTAAACTCTTAAAAGCACTTTCCGCCGAAGTTCCCCACTCAAACCCATTTCGATGCAAGAGGCTTGTCAGGGGTTCTGCAATAGTGGCGTAATCTCGGATGAACCGGCGATAATAGCCTGTCAACCCCAAGAAGCTCCGCAAGGCAGCCACCGAGCTCGGCTGTGGCCATTCGGAGATAGCCTTCAACTTGTTCGAATCTGCTTCCACCCCCTGATGAGAGATGATATGTCCCAGATAGCCTATCCGGCCTTGTGCGAAAACGCATTTAGACCGTTTGAGATACAGGTGTTGTTGTCGCAGCTGATCGAACACCCATCGAAGATGCTGGCAATGTTCCACAAGGGTCCTGCTGTACACCAAAATATCATCGAAAAATACCAAGACAAACTTGCGGAGAGCATCCTGCAGGACATCATTCATTAGTGCCTGGAACGTGGAAGGGGCGTTGGATAGGCCAAAGGGCATCACTAGGAATTCAAAGTGCCCATGATGAGTTCTGAATGCTGTCTTCTCTACATCCATCGGAACCATCCGGACCTGATGATAGCCCGAACGCAAGTCCAGCTTGGTGAAGAATCGGGCTCCCCGTAATTCATCAAGAAGCTCCTCAACCACCGGAATGGGAAATTTGTCTTTCACAGTGTGGCTGTTGAGCTTCCTATAGTCCACGCAAAACCTCCAAGTACCGTCCGCCTTTTTGACCAGCAATACAGGTGAAGAAAATGGGGAGCGACTCCTGCGGATAATGCCTTGGTCTAACATGGTTCGACATTGTCGTTCGATTTCATCTTTTTGTTTGTACGGGTACCGATATGGCGCGGTGACCCCATAGCATTTGCCGATGTGGCCCGGTGACTCCCCTGACCGGATACGCCAGACGTTGCGGCCACTGTGCTGGTGCGCGCGCCTGCAGGAGCACTTGATGTCATGTTTGGGGCTCCCCCAGTCAAAACTCCCCCTCCATTGGCGCCGGAGAACACAGGCCCTCGGTTGGGAGGGAACCGTGATCTACCCGTGGTATGGATCTCCTGGACTGCCTCAGCCAACCAGGCGTTTTTTCTGTTTTCCACTTCTCTAGCAAAACCGATGGCTTCCGCCAGATTGCGAGGACGCTCCCACCTCACCTCTGCAGCCAACGCGGTGGAAAGTCCCGCGATGAATGTATCAATTTGATCTGTTCGCCTCATTCGAGATGTCCGAGCAAGAAGCCGCTGAAATTCCTTCGCGTAATCATCCACACCTTGGTGCCCTTGCTTCCAATTTACCAGATCGCCCAGGGGTCCCAAGCTAGAATGGCGAGTGAACCTCTGACCAAAAGTCTCCGAGAACTCCTCCCAATCTAACCATTCTTCATCCTGTTGCCAGTTGTCCAGTACATCCAGCACTTCTCCCCGGAGATGGATTCCCGCCAAGTTCACCCACTCCTCCTCCGGAATGCGGTGGAATCTGAAGAAACGTTCACACTACCGGAGCCATCCGAGAGGATCCGAAGAGCCGTCGTACTCGGCCAGATTGAACCGCGGCGCTCGAGGTGTCCACCTCCTATCTTCATCGATGTTGCGCCATCGTCTTGCCGTCCGATCCTGCCCACCATCATCCCCCCAACAGGGTGCTGTGCGGTTCCTTGCTTCCTGTACCCCTGCGATTCCTCCTGCTCCCTTCTTCACCGGGACATCTTCCGGCTTCCCAGGCTGATTACAACTGATCTCCGGGTTGTAATCTGTGACCGGCCCCTTTGCCTTGACCTGCCTGAGTATCTCAGCCATCATCGTCTTGATCTCCTTCACGTCTCCTTCTAGTGTGTTCACCCGATCCTCCAGCGGAGTCGCCATGGCACCCGAGCAACCTGGCTCTGATACCAAATTGATACGAGCTAGTTCCGAGTGAACCCGCTCGTAAGCGCGTGTGCCCGGCCGTAGACCCGGACGAACGCTACTTGTCGAATCCGTCGCCGGCGAGGCACACGGTTTGGGTAGATTGGCTGTTTTCGGAGCCACCGCCTGAGACTTAGAATTTGTGGCACAATCAAGCATCCTTTTCTCATCTTTATTCTCCCCTTAAATAACAAACTAACAGATAAGCAAGAATCTGTTCGTAACAAACTAATTATAGAAAGTCCAACTAATCAGGAAAGGATAGATAGAGGACGTGCATGTATTAGGTAACTAACAATTAGCATGGAACGTGATCTCCTCCTGCCGTCAGACCCCTGTAGTAGACCTTGCCGTATTCTACTCCACGTCTGTCCGCTTTCTTCGGTAGAATACCCTGTCAAAGGGTATAACATAGACAAGCCTTCCATCCTTGTCAACCCCATGATAACCATATGGATAATATTGCAGCACTTCTTGTAGCTAACAAAATTCAAAATCGTTCAGTGAGCATAAGTAGATGACATCAATATGCATGAAGTAGTAAAACAAAATTATATAGAAGGCAATCTTTTAAATGCAGATATTGCTTCTTAAAGCACATTAAAATCGGTATAGAATTTCATATAATTTTCACTTGTTCAGATCAACTCTAAGAGTAGGTATTGTTCTTACTCAAACTTTCTAGCTTTCAAAAATCTTTATGGCAGATAGATCAAAATGAATAACCACCAACTGGCACTTGACAATTGAAAATACCAATATGAGCTAGTTTCATATGATATTATCCTTTGTATGGTAATCATCATACCTGTAGGGCAATAGGTCTCTGGGAAACAAAACCTCTCGGAACGAACTGACCACCTGCTCCTCGTCCGCATTCATGACATCATCTATCACTATTGTTGGTACTCTGCAGTCCACTTTCCTCTTCCTCCTCTTCTTTAGCGGATGTGTGATCCTCGCTGACGCGTGCATGATTGCTTCTTGAGTGACCGCATTGTCGTCAGGCTTGGCTCGTCCTCCAAGTTCTAGACATTCACTCTGTCCCTTCTCTCATCATTACTGATCGATATCTCGATGTCATCGACATTGCTCTCTGCAACAGCACATCGCAATCCGCGAAGCATTAGCTGAATTGCATTATATATATAATGAACTTAGACATATTAGAATTAGAATTAGGGTTTCAGTTATCGTTACATGCGATTTTCGCATGAACAGTGTTTTTCGATAATCGCAAAAATCAAGTCGAAAATCGCAAAAAATCGCATAAATTCAAAAATCCGATTTTTTTGAAAAAAAATCAAAAAACGTGGAAAATCGACGATTATCGGTGGAAAATCGACATCCATGTTGAGTTTTTTGTGCGGTCGACTTTTGTAGCGATAATCGCTCGATATGTAGCGATAATCGCTCGATATGTGGCGATAATCGCGATATTTGCGTCATATAAATTTTTTTGAATTTTTGAATTTTTTGAATTTTTTTTTTGAATTTTTTCGGTTTACCGCTCGGTATTGCATTTCGGCCGCCGTCGATATTGCGAAAATCGTGCGATAATCGACGATTATCGACGATAACTGAAACCCTGATTAGAATTCAATTCAAAGACTTGTATTGGAAAACATCAACTTGGAGGGTGACTGTTGCTTCAGATTGTCTTGATGTTATAAAAAATCTATAGTCAAACACCACCTGCAACTATACCATGATTTTCAATGAAACTGAAGAGACGTCAAAGCTATATCAGAGTGCTCATAACTCAGCCAGGGCGGCAGTCTCCCTAGATACAAGAGCTCAACTTTGTGAATCACATGATCCCAAACATCAATTGGCACAGAACAGAATTGTTTAATGAACTTATCAACCTAAGCAAATTATTCCCATCAGAATAATCTGAGCCCACCCACAAATCCCAAGCTATCCCACATCAATCATTCAAATCGATAGAAAAAGCCTTTATTCCCTATTGCCTCATGCAAATTAGCACGCACGATTTGTTTGCTTCATTCAACAAGATGAATCACTAACCAAAAGTACAGCTATAGGATAAGCCAACAACCATAGTAAACCACTCAATTGGTTGGGCATTGAGCGAAACACTCACATCGACTTGGCCCTTCTTGGCGACGTTGGGCCAATCCTTGCATTTGACACCGATCCAGCAGCCGATGGCCATCGGATCCCCCTCGCCAAAGATCCTAAATCACTAGCCCTAGCACAAATAACTTGGCCAGATCCAAACACCCAACACGGCGGGGCCAAGCTCAGGAGGAGGCACCGGCGGCTGGGCTCGGTAGGAGGAGGTGCCGATGGGGCTGAGCTCGGGAGGAGGCGCCGGCAATGGAGCTCAAGAGGAGGAGGCGCCGGTGGGGCTGAGCTTGGGAGGAGGCACCAGCAGCTGGGCACGGGAGGAGGAGGTGCCGGCGCGGCTGAGCTCAGGAGGAGGCGCCGACGGTGGGGCTCGGGAGGACGAGACACCGACCGTGGGGCTCGGGAGGACGAGGCACCGGTAGGCCCGAGCTCGGGAGGAGGAGCTAGGCGGCGTGGACTGAGAAGAGCTCAGGTGGGTGGTCGTGACTGAGGACTAGCTGGGTTTTAGTATAGGGTTAATTAACTGTTTATTCGAGATTTGTCATCGTTCTTTTGCTTCTTCGAACGATGTTATTATGAAACCGTGCTTATTCGAAATATGCCATCACTCTAGGGATGAAAACGGTACGGAAACGGTCGGTAAATGACTGTTCCGTTTCCGTTTCCATATTTTTTACCGGTAACGGAAACGAAATCGGAAACCCCGGAAACGGATACGGACACGGATAGTGACGGAAACGAAATCGGAACGGAACGGATACGGAAACGAAAGCGAAAAATTCCACAAGAACATAGTAGAGAATTACAATATACATGACCACAAGAACAATATAGCCCATTCCACCTCTAAGGTGGACACAAGAATAGTGCTATGTTCACTGATATCACTAGAAAATTTTTCTCAAGTTTGTCAGCTAATGGCACATTATTTGTCTCCCATATCAGATCATCATGTCCTCATCCATATAATTATCATTGATATCCTATTGCTCCACCAACTACAAAGGTTTAGCACCCTAAAATTTTTATATTATTATTCGATGTTTATTTATGATTTTTTGAGATTTATCTTGGATTTTCTGGAGTTTATAAATACTATTTTGCATTTTTTAGATTTATAAAATTAATTTATTTATAAAAAAATTATGCTGAAAATAATTTTTCTAGGTTCAAAATATTCCAAAGTATTTTTGACAATTTTTGTGGAATTTTTGAACTCTATTTAGTATTTTATATAAAACCATTTGTATTTATGAAATTATTTTAATTCGAAAATAAATATAAACTCTCTTCTCATTTTTGGGCCAAGCCCATTTCCCTTTCCGGCCCGTTTCCGTTTTTAGTTTCCGGTTTCACTTATACGGAATTTCCGTTCCGTTTCCGTTTCCGCCGGAATTGGCTCTCCCGTTTCCGTTTCCGATAAAAAATTTCCGTTTCCGTTTCCGTACCGATATTTTCCGTTTTCGTTTCTGAAAAAGAGCTTCCGTTTCTGTTTTTCTTCGGAACGGTCGGGAACTTTCCATTCCGTTTTCACCCCTACATCACTCTACTCGTAACACTTGTATGTGTGTGTGTGTGTATATATATATATATAAATAAATAAATAAAACTTTCAATAAAGATTGCACATTGCAAGTGCGAGTGATTTCCAAGGCCAAATTAGGCCGGGCCTCCTCGTGAGGCGGTTGTTAAGCGGTCTCTTCTTTTCTGTTCGTGTATCTGAATTGGGCCGTTCGTGCACGTGAAGTGAGCCAAGGCTGGAGCTACTCCGAGAGTCGTGTCTTTGCCACTTCCGTTTGGGGTTACAAAAGAAGCTAATGCGGTTGGTTTGGATCCAAATTTCGCCGACATTTTTATACGATTTTGCCGCAAACTTGAAACTTGGAAATAGATTAGTGAAACTGCACAGGGTGTCTGGAACTTTGCCAAAGTTTGATGAAATGCCTATACTTCAGGCTAGGTGGCTGCATCTTCGAAGTCATGGCCCAGCCAGCCCAAACTCGCGGAGCGGAGGAACTAAAGCCTAGCTGTGGACGGTGAGCCACTCGTGTCAACTAGGCCCATTATTACAAAGAAACAGGGCCTACTTTGGAGCCTGAAACGCTCGTTGGTTCATGCGCTTAAATAGCAAGCAAAACAGGCTCGAAACTCCAAAGTCCAAACAAAATAAATATCAACACAAGTATAAAAACACAAAAAACACAGGTGATTTTTTTTTTACATTTACACAGAGGCCCAGACCTTGCGTGCCACCAAATAGACGGGCCGGCAGCCCCCTCAGACGGCATAGTTCTGCTTCGGCTGTACAGTGAAGCCACAACTACGAGAGAGGTGCTTCGTTGTGTCGCTCCCACACTAACCTTGCGTCGCCTTAGCCACGCCATCTCCGTCTCCGCCCCACCTCGGCTCGATCGGCCCTACCTTAGCTTGATCGCCGCCGCTACAGTTTCGCTCCGTTGATCCTCAAAAGTTATAAGCAGCTAGTTTACCAAATAATATATCAAAAAACCTAGCAAAATGCTTTTCAGCTAGCCAACCCCCCCCCCCGGGCGGCGCGCGGCGGCCCAGAGTCTACATGAACAAAACCATCCGATGCAGGGAGATGAACGGAGGGATTCGGTAATCTTCAGCTAAACATTAGCCGAGACTTTCCCGGCCGGAGAAGCCCCCCACGTCACCCCCCACTCTCTCCATTTCTTGCAAAAAAACCCTCTGGTTCTTTGGAATTACGGATAGGTCATTTCTATTTACGAACAGGTCCTTTATAATTTTCTGTGAGTATAAAATATTTTTTCCCGGTTCGCGTTTAGGTCCTCGATTCGTCGTTTTACACAAAGAGCCTCCCATTAAATACGAATTGCGAACAAGTCCTTTCTTACTTATTCAAAATAGCGAACAGGTCCAAAATTATAACAAATAGGTCCCTGCATTTTTCGTTCAGGTCCTTTCTCCGTTTTCCCCGAAAAAAATATTCCCGTGGTCCGTTTGCTCTCCGGAGCATAAGAAAAATGTTTCCGTGGTCTGTTTTTTCTCCCAAAAAAAACCAAAAATATTTTCCGTTCACGCGCACGGCGTTTTTTCCGGGAAAAAAAATCGTGGTCCGTTTGCTCTCCGGAGCATAGGAAAAATGTTTCCGTGGTCTGTTCAAAAAAAAAACAAAAAATATTTTCCGTTCACGCGCGCGGCGTTTTTCCCGGAAAAAAATATTTTCGTAATCCGTTTGCTCTCCGGAGCATGGGAAAAACGTTTTCGTGATCTGTTTTTTCTCCGAAAAAAAAACATAAAATATTTTCCGTTCACGCGCGCGGCGTGCGCCGCGCTTGCGTTTCTAGTATGATACTACTACTGACAGAAATCACAAGAGGGCAGTGCTTAGGCATGCTTTTCATACAGAGTAAGAATACTGATGAAGCAACAAGGAATTCTTGCAACGGAGGAACTAGTCTTGTCTCTTCACACAAATCAGCATAAATGATACACTCAGTTGGAGAAGCTGAAACATCCATATGCAAAGCCACAGCAGACTTTCATTGTGTTGCCTTGCAGACTATTTTGAGAAACAAGCAGTTGTGGCAAGGCAAAATTTCCATTATAATGCATCTCTTAGTGATACAAATCACAGTAAACAACAACACGTAGGCTAATAAATAAACAAACAATATGGTATACTTGTCATGAAATTGCAACAGAGCAGATTCATGCACCTGATCAGTCAGTATAAACAAATAGTGTCGGCCAAAATTTGTGCGACTGGCGCAATCTTATCAGGTCAAGTTACTATTGCAAAAATGGCAACAGAAGGCATTGCTTGGTATATATAGGAAAATGGTTTGAGTACGTATGTGTGTGTGTGTATATATATATATATATATGTATATATGTATATGTATATATATGGGGGTGTCTAGGGAGCACCTGAGTGTTTTTTTATTAAATAACATTCAAATTTTGAGCATTTAAATTTAGATTCAATTGATGAAATCAATTTGCTATCTCTCCTCACATTTTAAGTACTCTATATGTAAAAAAATTGAGTGCTCATATACCAAAAAAACACTCGAGTGCCACTTAGCAATTCCTTATATATACACGGTTACACAATATTTCATTTTACAAGTAGGAATAATTTAAGCCGATAAACACGAGGATATCAATGGGAGATGAGTTGTAGCAGAAGAAAATACTATGCGATCTAATCATCTTTAGATGGCCATTTCGATCTCATGATACATAGCAGAATAAATCAACACTCTCTTTGCATGATCATGTCTTATATATAATTTAAAAGTAAGAGTCTAAGGAGGTGTTTGGCAGAGCTCCAACTCCACTAGATTCGTGAATTTGGTGGAGCTGGGTATTCCTAGCTCCATCAAATCTGTAGAGTAGGAGCTGTGAGTATATTAAGAGTATTTAGATGGATCATCTTGTTTACATTTTAGAATATAAAGTTAATTCACTTTATTTTAACGTATAAATTTTAGATCTGAGATAGTTGGAGCTAGAATCTATAGTTCTGTCACCAAAAGTGAAGAGGTCGTGTAGAATTTATTTATGAGTGGGAGCTGCCAGAAGAGCTAATTAAAGACTAATAGAGTACTACTTTTACCGATTTATCGATCGAGTGACACGAAAACAATTAAGGCTGCAGCCGCTCGTCGTCGCCATTGGCGGGATGGGTGCCGGCGGTGTGCATCTCCATCTCCATCTCCTGCAGCTGCAGCTGCAGGTGTTGGTACTGCTTCTCCGCTTCTGGCATGGCCCCCATGATCGCCCTGAGGCGCAGGTTTATGTCGTCGAGGCGCTCGTAAACGGCGTCGTTGGTGAACATGCCCGCGCACACCTTGCCGATGGTGCTCCAGCTCTCCACCAGCGGCAGCAGGATAATCACCGCCGATCCCACCGTCCCCCAGGCTATCGAGACCGCCACCCACAGCGTGAAGTACCCCACGCTGTACCTCCCAGCCGGCAGCGACAGCGCCGGCCACGCCACCACGATCACGGCCGTGAAGACCACACCCCACTTGACGATCCACCGCTTGGCGCGCACCAGCCGCGCCTCCTTGAGCTCCTCGTCAAGGTGGTCGTCGCTGGTCACCCTCTCCACCGTCGTGATCTGCCTGCTGCTCTCCCAGTCGTAGTGCTGCGGCGACACCAGGCTGCACGCCGCGTGCACCGCCCCGCCCACCAAGATGGACACCAGGTTGCCCGCCAGCATGGGCGCGTTTCGCCCGGTGGTGTCCAGGTTGACGTGCCCGTACTGCACCTTGGCGACCGTGAGCCAGACAACGACACCGAGGGCGCAGCCGGTGACGGCGCCAAGCATAGCCCCGAAGGCGTTGGCCTTGCTCCAGAGCAGCAGCAGGGCGATGGGGATGACGGCTGAGCCAATGATGACGCCCATGGCGAGGTACATCCAGCCGAGGGAGACGCCGACGAGGTTGAGGACGACGGCGAGGACGCCCATGAAACAGCCGAAGGCGAGGACGACGGCCCTGGACACGCGGAGGATCTGCTTGCCGGAGGCGCCCGGGTTGATGTAGGTCCGGTAGATGTCGTAGGTGCAGAGGGAGGAGACGGCCACCAGCTCTGCCGAGCCCGCGGACGTGACGGCCATGAAGAGCATGGTGAGGAGCAGGACGGAGCCGGTCTCTCCCATGAGAGCGGTGGCGGTCGCCGGAGGGACGAGGCCCTTGGCCGCCTCCGCCGTGGTGAGGGGCAGGTCGAGGGCGAGCGCGCCTAGGCCCAGCGAGGTGGCTAGCGAGAAGGGCACCGCGAACCACACCAGCCCGCCCAGCAGGTACCCCTTGTGCGTCGACGACGGCCGCGCAGCGATCGCGCTCATCCAGTACCCCTGCACCAAGCCATTGCCAATGCCATGCACGCGTTAATTGTTAGTTACTCCATTCAGAACGATCAATTCATCAGTCAGCACGTACGTTGTCGACGAAGACGGTGCCGAAGTTGCCGATGATGTTGATGACGCCGAAGACGACGCCCCCGGAGCTAAGCATGGTGAGGTAGGATCCCTTGAAGTTGCCGTGCACCGGGCCGCACGCCTGGTCGGGGTGCGAGAGGGCGCCGGAGCAGTCCCGCGCCGCGCTGGCCACTGCCATTAGGCGGTCGTACACCACCCGCGGGCTGCCCAGGTGGGTGCTCGAGGTGTAGACGAGGAAGACGAAGACGACGAGCACGACGTGCACGACGACGGAGTGGATGTAGCTGGCAAGGAAGGTGGCCTTGAGCCCACCAGCCAGGGTGTAGACGATGACTCCGAGCGGGATGAGGAAGCTGGCCGCGTACACGTTCATGCCGGTCAGCGCGTTCACCACCGCCGAGCCGCCCAGCAGCAGCATCGCCGTCACGATGACGTTGGTCATCAGGCAGAACACCAAGAACACCACATGGGCAGCGCTACCCCACCTGTCATTAGGTGCAAACGATTGTTAGGATTACCAGTTATATCAACCGGATGGATTAGATTTCGAGCGGTGCTTTCATGCTTTGTTTTGTAAAATTTTTAAAACAAACTATGGGTAAGTAAACACCATCTACTATTTATTCATGCTTTAATATTTATACAACTTTTTTTAAAAAAAAAATGCGCATAGAAACACCTCTTAGATTTTTCTTTTTACTATGATTAATTACGGTAGATATTTCTAGCCTTTTTTACTTTTCTTTGATTAATCGGATGGATTAGATTTTTCTTTTACTAGATTATTGTGGGATTTTCTAGCTTTTTTTTTCTTTTTCTCCGATTAATATAGAAATTTCTAGCCTTTTATATCTTAGGATTAATGTAAGGATTTGTAAGAGAGCCTCTAATTAGTATAGACTAGTTACATGCCCGTGCGTTGCTACGAAAAACAAAATTGATAACGAAAAATAAAGATTAAAAAATAAAAAATTATTTCACAAGATCAAACATCTATCTTTAACGCTTCGTTTCTTGCGAAAGCTGGGTAATTAAAGCAACGCTTCATTTCTTGCGTAAGGCAATTAAGCAGGGCAATTAAACGGCAATTAATGAAGTGGGAAGAATGGATCACTGCCACCAAGTGCTGCTTTAGAATAGTAGAGATACTAGTCATCAACCAGTGCATCGCACGGGCAAGATTATTTAGATATTTGTGAATATTAATAATGTTAGTTTACATAGGACAATATTAGTTGTATAGGATAATTTTAGTTTCAAACAAAAGTACTGATATGTCTTATAAAAGATTCTATTCTAACCAATGTAGGGTTTTTTTATCCTCCACATGCTTTCATCTGACTTTACATATATTCGGCATTTTTGTTAGGATTTTAGTTCAAAGTTTTTAATGCATTACTTGTAAATTAAAAGTTATTTTTCTAATTGGTGGATGCCACAGTGTTTGGAATTATTATTCCGGTTTTTTATATTTATGTAGTATATTCTTTTGTCTACAATTTTAGTTACAAACTTGGATTTATTAGGACACTACAAATTTTTGCAATTTCAATTTCAAATTGACCACATATGGATTTATATATAATTTTTTTGTAATTTATATTGAGTACAACCTACTATGGTAAAAAAATTATTCATATACAAATCACATTAATATAATTGTCCTCACTATGAAGTTTGTAGTATTTTTGTAGATTTAATTTTAGATGGAAATTTTATAATTTTTACCCATTTATATATAGTTTGACACCATACTTTAATTTTTTTAATTCCATATTTACATATCTATAAGCTAGATTATTTGAAAGATAAATAAATGGATTTGTATAGCATAATCTTTTCAATTATTTGGATTAGCATTTGATGCAGTTTAGAAAAAAAGTAAAAAAGAATCATCTTGAACCGGAACACTAACTAAACGATCTTGAATAGCGTATCGGAATCCACTTACCATGAATTTTTTTTCCTTTCGCATGTCTACCTTCATGCTACATGCATCTTTTGATTCGTGCTATGCCCCCTACAACAACAATCAGCAGATAGCGCAAGGAAGATTGACTGTTTATTTCTTGTGCCGATCAATTCCCGCGTATTAGCTTTTGCCGTACGTAACTTAGAATTCTGTAGTTTTTTTGAGAACACAGAATTAATGCATAAATTTCTAGTCCTTTTTTTTTCAACTAATATAGGAATTTCTATCTTTTTTCCTCCTAAATTTAACATGTACTCTAAGGGTGTGTTTGGTTGATGGGATAAGGTTGAATGGGATGGGATGGTCCTATACCATTTGGTTATATTATTTTGGGTGAATGGAATGGTTCAGCATCTAGAGGGAATATTCTTTTAATTTATATCACTTGGTTCAGGATGGGATGGTTCCATTCAAGCAACCAAATACATGAATGACTTTTTTTTGAACCATCTCATATATGTACCACTTGATACAAGCAACCAAACACACCCTAAGAGGAGTCCTGAATTAGTAAAGATAAAAAAACAAAGATTGCACCAAAATAGATGGGATTTTAGTTTGATTCATGTTTGGTTAGGCTTGCTTTGTTCCTTTAATTTTGTCCTATTGTGAACACAGTAAGTAAGTTTACAATTTGAGTTGCATATGTGTTTTTTAGCAGAGTTGTATCTGGACATGGGCAACTAGCTATTTTAAGTATCTGGGACAAGTTACATATCTTTATTTTTCTATTATATGTATTCGATAGGTGTAATCTATGTTATCTTAACTATTATAAGAATGAGTTAGTAGTGATGGTGAGTCTGCCAGGCCGTTATTGGACCAGAACAGTAGGGGCCTAAGGCCTAGTAGGTGAGGAATTCTGTAGCTATTTGTTGTTTGTCTAGCCTTATTTGCATTTCATTGTATTCCCTTGTTTAGTGATTCTTCAGTAACGGATCACAAATAAGTGATAACTCAAGTTTTAAATTATCGTTTTTTTGTTTTCAAGAGTTTAGAATTTGTGGTGTCATCATCTATTTGGAATCCGTTGCAACACACGGACACTTTACTAGTATCCATATACATGGTAGTTTGAATCTAACTATTCAACGTCCGTCCAGACAAGCAAAATAAAAATACGTACCTTACTAGGTTCGATACGGCAAGCAATTTCTATAAATAGATCTAAGCCATGGATGAAAATCATTAAGGAGATTGCATGATCTAGATTTTCTTTTTTTTTTGAATAATGTGGAATTTTCTTGTATTGTTTTTCTTTTTCTCATATTAACGTTGGTATTTCTAGCATGTTGTCCTGCTAGGATTAACGTGTAGGCTTCTGGGAGGGCTTCAAATTTGATAGATAGATTAGATCTTTTCTGTTACTACGATTATTATAGTAATTTCTAGTTTTTTTTCTTTTTCTCCGATTATGTTGAAATTTTTAGCCTTTTACACCCAACGATTAACATGAAGAATTCTAAGAGAGCCTTCAATTAATATGGATATAGATAGACAAACAGATAGATAGACAGATCACCCATCAACTGGTCAAGTTAATCGACTACGCGGGAAGGTACGCACCTGGCTTTGACGATCTCACAGACGGTGTGCGCGTTGGGAGCTTTCCTCTTGATCTCGATAGCCATGATCCCGAACAAGAGCACCTGGATGGTGGCGCCGCTGGCGTACCAGAACGGGCCACTCACTCCGTACTGCCACGCCACGTTGGAGCTTTGCAGGATCGTCGCAGCCCATGTCCACTGATTCATCCATCAATCAGCTAGCTCCGTTAATTTTACACGCTCGACTCGAACTACAAATAAGCTGATATTTGAGCTAGATCGACCTGAGAGACGATGACACTGGCGATTAGGCCAGTCTTGACGCTTCGACCGGCGGTGTTGAACCACTCTGAAGTGTGTTGTGAGCCCACGTACCGTTTTTCTAGCCACACCTGCAGCGTGCACTTACATTAATACTTCCTCCATCACAAAAACCATGTCGATTTTTGACATTAACATGATACACAAAATACAATTTTGACCATCGTGCCCATTGTGCTTCGGGTCGAAACCGTATCGTGCCACGACGGCCCATCGTGCCCACCGTGCCGGGCTGTGCCGGCCCGACTCACTTTTGGCGAGCCCAAGCCCGGCCCATTTACGCTTCGTGCCTGCTTCGTGCCGTGCCGACCCAAGCCCGACCCATTTTTACTATTGTGACGAACAAAGAAATAAAACAAATCACTACTACTAAACTACCTATTTTAATTACATAAGAGACTAATCACATCAACAAAATGTCAAGCATAAATGCAATGCTTGAAGATGCCCTGAATCAACAATATCTGCCAACTTTTAAACTTTAATCCGTGATTTCGTGCCCGTTAGTCGCACGTCAAGACGGCCCAAATTTCAAACTATCGCGGTACATGCCGTGCCGCCCGTCGTGCCTGGTTCCTGGGCCCGGCACGGCCCGTGCTACAGTTGCATGCTGGCCCGGCCCGGCCCGAAACCGTACCGTGCTTTGCACCGTACCATACCATCGTGCTTCGGGCCGACCCAAAAGAACCCGGCCAAGTGCCCACCTCTAATAAAAAATACACGCGCGACAGCTTGCTACTCTATTTGTTTATGATGAAATGAGCAGGGTAATGCGACTAATGTGAGTACTGACCAGTGACCACTGAGTGGCCATGGGGTCATGGCGATAGGTAGTCCGGATTTTACGAGCCAATTGCAACAAGAAAATAAAAGCAAACAGAATCCAAGATCAAATCGGACACACACAACTCGATCCGTAATTATATTGGTTGGTTACTTGCGCTTGCGCATGCATGTACCGATATACACAACTCAGGGCGCAGTGAATCATTCTGTTTCTGTCAAATCAACTATTTTTTTTAAGAGAATGACTAGGGAACGGTATACCGTTGCAACGGTATAGACATGAAACTTATGAAACTTATCAGTTTCAGTGCTGGTTTCATGAGTTTCAGTGTTTAGTTTCATCAGTTTCATGTTTTATCAGTTTTTAGTGCTAAGTTTCATGAGTTTCAGTGCAAAAAATCACAAGTTTCATGAATTTCAGAGGTATACCGTTGCAACGGTATACCGTTTTTTAGTTTTTCTGTTTTTTTAATAGTGCTCTGCCTGCTTTTTAGCGATGAACGAGCCCAACATTAGTAGATACTGGAGTAGTAATACGCCAACATGTACTATCTACAGTATAAAGATCGAGCCTCGAGGAGTCGAGGTTGACCCGTGGTTGACTCCAAGATGAGAGTAGGAATTAGCATGATGCTACGAGTATGATCACGATACGGAGATGGGATGAAGCGTAATGATAGAATTAATTATTACCAGGAAGGAGGTGAAGAGGGCGAAGAAGGCACCGAAGCCGAGGACGATGGCGTATCCGACGGCCTGCCCAAGCACCGGCTTTCCCCCGAAGAAGCTGCCGGCGCGGCTGCAAACCCCGTTCACCACCGAGTAGTACTCCCCGCCGAAACCCACCTCCGACGGAGGGCACACGCCGCCGCCCGCCATTGATTGGGTTGGGTCAACGCGCGACTTGCTTACCCCAACGAACCCGGGGGTGGGGGGTGGGGATTCCAATCAGAGAAGATATTTCTTCTACTCGGCGACTGGTAGGATGTGGATCGCGCGTTCGTTAGGTGCACATGAAGTGTATACTGGAAAGGAAAAACCTTTGTTAATTAGATCTGATTGGATCCATTAGCAGCTAATAGTTAGGTGGTTAGTTAACTATTAGCTGGAAGATGTTTGGATCCACTAGCTAATATGTGGCTAATGGATGTTTAGGTTGATCAATTGTCTTCTTGTAGACACGAAAGGTATTTTGGTTAAATGCCACCTATTAGCTGGGTTTGGCTAGCTAATGAGATAACCATTAGCTGGGTGCCCAGCTAATAGTTAGCTGATCTATTAGAGCATCTCCAGCAAGGGCCCCTAAAACAGGGTCCCTATTTTGGATTTAGGGACTCCCCCTATTTTTTGAGGTCCTGTTTTCAGAGCACAAGTCCAAAGAATGTTTCTAAATCCAGCCTCTATTTTACTTTTTCTCCTATTTTGACATATCCGCTATATATAATCTTCATTTGACACCACTAAAATTCAATCAAATATATTTGTAATACATAAAACATAAGCATATTAACATTTACAATTTAAAAACATGAAATTTCAAATTTAAATTTAAAATTTTCAAAACATTATAAAATTTTCGAAGCCTCTCATGTATTTCCCTATCTTCAACAATATGGGTTGTACTCGTGTCCCTGGGAATTGGGGCTGAGGAGGCAAATTTAGAGGCCTCCTAATTTTAGGGGCTTGAGTTGGGGCCCCCTGGGAATTGGGGCTGAGGAGGCAAATTTAGGGCCCCCCTAATTTTAGGGGCTTGAGTTGGAGGCCTGCTGGATCTGTTATTTTTACTACACTCCCTATTTTAAGGTTTAGGGGCTGGTTTAGGGGCTCTGCTGGAGATGCTCTTAGCTGGCTATCTTTGGATCCACTCCAGCTAATTTTTAGCAGCTAACTATTAGCTGCTAAAAATCCAAACGGGCCATTAGTTGAGAGAATCTTGGACTCCGTATTATCTCCAACGGCAAGACAAACGTAATGTCTGTACGCGCTGTAGCTTTCATTCTTGCAAAGTTTTTGTTGAGGAATCGTGCTACCATGTAGTCCAGGGTTTTCAAATAGATGGAAAAGTGAAAAACAGATAGAGATATAAAATTGAGGAACAATTGATATATTATTCTTCTGATTGCTTGTATAATTGGGGAGCCCTTCTCCTTTTATAGCCTACGACTAGGGTTTCGGCAAGGGACTATACTGGGCCTTTGTGGGCCAGATGGTTTCACAACATTCCCCCTTGGGTCCTTTGCCGCGAGACTTCTGGATGTGGTGAACTATTCTTCGAAGCTATGCACATTATCAAGAGGCTTCATACAAGACAATGATTTCTAAGTGGTTTATCGATGTCGAGATAAGAGTCTGCTTACACGACTTTCAAGAAATTGACATTCCACCATAAATGAAAACATACCTAGTTTGTAACTTGCCAGTATGCGGGTTCGATAAGTACCCAGCATCGGCATAGCCAACCAAATTCAATTCAAGGTTTCTTTTGTAAAACAAGACAAGGTCTTTGCTTGCTTGGAGGTAACGGAAGATGTCCTTGATCCCTTTTCAATGCATTTTGGTGGGTTCTGCACTGTACCTGGTTAGCAAGTTCACGACGAACGCAATGTCTGACCTGGTGCTATTTGCGAGGTACATGAGCGCTCCAACTGCACTCATATATCGGAATTCTGCTCTCAGGACTTCCTCCCCCTCTTCTCTAGTCCTATATGGGTCTAGATTTGCTTGTAATGACCTTGCGACCATGGGGTCTTTGCAGGATATACCTTTTCAAAACCAAATCTCTCTAACACTTTCTGTATATAGGATGATTGGTGTACCAAGATTCCTCCTTAGACAAGCTCAAGATGCAAGCCTAAACAAAACTTGGTTTTACCTAAGTCCTTCATTTCAAACTCAGACTTCAAGTATGAGCAAGCTTCTTCTATTTCTTCATCCATCCCGATGATGTTCAAGTCATCTACATAGACGGAGATTATACAAAATCCATTCAGGGATCGTTGTATAAAAACACATGGATGATCTTCGCTGTTTGTGTAGCCTTTCTTACAAAGAAAGTCACTCAATCAATTGTACCATATTTTTTCTGACTGCTTTAGCCCATACAGTAATTTCTCTAATTTCACACTATACATGTTTCTGTTTGCTCTATCTTGGTTTGGGACAGGTATACCTTCCGGTACTTTCATGTATATGTCTGAATCCAAGTTTCCACACAGATATGCTGTGATAATATCCATCAGCTTCATTTTCAACTTCAAGTTGATTGCCATTGAGATTATATATCTAAAGGTAATTCCTCTCATGACTGGGAATATGTTTCATCATATTCAACCCCTAGATGTTGATTGAAACCTTGTGCAACAAGCCTTGCCTTGTACCTTACAACTTCATTATTTTCATTCCTCTTCCGAAACAAAAACTCATTTGTGACCTACGGGGTTTATATAGGGAGGCGTGCGGCACACAGACCCAAACACTTCTCTTTTGTTCAGAGAGATTGACTCTGTGGTGATTACCTTCTTTCATTCTTCCCAATCTAGCCTTTTCTTGCATTCTGCCAGAGATGCGGGCTCGGTATCATGATCAATGATTGAGGAAATCTTCTTTCCAAAGTATGCATCGACATTGGTTGTTGCTCTATTAAGGGATTCTCCCGTTATTACAAAGTTTATGGCCATTTCATCATGGGGTGCTTCCTCATGCACTTCTACTTGCTCTTCCCTGCTATTTCCCATCATAAGAGCAAGTTCCTTTAGTTTTTCCTCGCCTATGTGTACACACACATTATTTCCGGTGGCTTCCTGGAATGGAAGATTCAGATCTAGAATTGCATTTCCCATAGGCTTCTTTCCAGTGCCAGATCTCAACTGGCTCCTATTCTTGTTTTGGGGCATTTTCGTGATTGGTTGTGGTAAGTCCTCTTTCCCTTTTTTTCTTCAGACGTCTCCAAGTACTTTGGGTTTGAGAAGCCAGATTTCCTATCTTTTTTCTTTAAGAGCTTTGAACAAGATGAGGGATACCTTCTGCTTTCTTTGGTATTTCAACCCTCTCTAGTGCATTTCTAGCAGGTACATACGACTTAACCACGCTCTTTAGATCACAAAAATGATCAGGCAGTTCATTTGCTAGGTTTCGCAAATCAATTATCTTCTAGACTTCTTGATTTGCTTCATTAGTGCGAGGGTCATGAGTGGGGATCCCAGTAGAATGCCATATGATTTTTCGGCATTTTTCATCTAAAGGTTGATTTCCTCCCCTTAATGATGGGAAATGATCCACGTCAAAAATGCAATCAGCGAATTGGGTCGTATGCAAGTCTCCAATCATGGGTTCCAAATACCTAATTATGGATGCACTCACATAACCAACGTATATCCCAGACTTGCGGAGAGGGCCCATTGCAGTCCGCTGCAGGGTTGGTATATGTACATATAACATGTAGCCAAATTTTCTAAGATGGATAATCTTCGGGATGACCCCTCACACTAGCTGCATAGGTGAATGGATTTGTAGGCCGATGGTCTAAAATTGATGAGTGCTGCTGCATGAAGGACTGCGTGTCCCCAACAAGTGTTGGGCAAGTTACAACTCAGCAAGAGCGGCCTGACTATAAATTTAATCCTCTTTATCAGTGATTCGGATAATTCATTTTGCATATGGACATGCGGTACATAGTGCTCAACTGCAATTCTGATTGCTGTGCGATAATTATCAAATGCTTTGAAAGTAACTTCGCTAGGATTGTCCATTCGAATGGACTTCACATGATGATCTGAAAAAGCATTCTTAATTCTGATAAACTGCGAGATCAGCTTTGCAAAAGCATAGTTTCTTGTTGATAACAAACATACATGCGACCATTTGGAGGAAGCATCAATGAACACTATGAAGTACCGAAATAGCCCTGATAAGGGCTGAATTGGGCCACAAATATCCCCTGGATGCGTTCCAGGAATGCAGGGATTTCATTTTGCACTTTCATAACAGAGGGTCTAGTTATTAATTTCCCAGTGGCGCATGCAGGGCATAAAAAATCTTCATGATTCGGGAAATTTTTAACATTAATGCCATGACCTTGTGAGTTGTTCACTATATTTCTCATCATTCTAATACCAGGATGACCTAATCTACAATGCCACAGAGAAAATAATTCAAAGCTTCCAAAGACAGTCTTCAAAGAAGTATGCACTGCGAGTGCATTGATTTTTGTGTATTACAACCCAGATTCATATGAGGGACATTTTTCTAATACTATTTTTCCACATACCATGTGCTTCACAATGCACAAATATTCTTTGCCATTTTCTTCATTTGTTTCTACGTAAAACCCATTGGCGCGGATGTTTTTGAAACTCAAGAGAGTTCGAGTTGATTCAGGGTACAAGAGGGATTCTTTGATTACCAAAGTAGTGCCCATTGGTAATGTAATTGTGGCTCTTTCAGAACCTATTATATAGGAATCACTGCCTGCGATTGTAATAATCCTACCAGCGTTCCTCGTGATCGATTGGAAGTATTTAGACTCTCTTAAGATGGTATTTATTATGCCACTATCAATAATAAATATCTCCTTCATTTGGGTGCTACACAATTTCTATAAAAATATAATTCCAATCAGATAGTGGTAAAATAATTCAAACATTGCTTGCAAAGATAGAATACTGGAATAAAGAATAAACTGCATATCCATTCATGAGAAAAAGTTTGTGCTCTTCTAGAGCTTACAATTCATTATTCAAAAATTCACTAACAACCATAATCTAAAAAAAATGCTAATAATGCGATTCATGCATAAAACGGAATCTGTAAAGAATGCATTAACTTCTGCCTCTATGTCATCAACAGAAGTTTTCTCTTCATGTGTGTCGGGACCCCGAATTTGCAAATCCGGACCCTCTGTGTATTCAACACTAGTCCAGGAACGCGCTAGTGCACACAGTCTTAACATCGGTAAATATCACAATCATACCATTCGATACTAATAAAGTACTTTTATTTAATTAAGCAAACTGGTTACTTGACCTTATGGCCAAGTCACAAATGTGCGCCTCGCAGGGCGATACTTATTAAGAGAGAAATAGTAGCAGCGGAAATCAAAGAAGGTAACATCGTGGCACCATCCAGTATACCACAGGCAACTGACTGGGCTCGCTCCCTAAGTAGACGTATCCTCTTGGAGCTCCTCCTCCAAAGCTGGTGTATTCTCCTCTTCAACTGGTGTTGTATAG
The DNA here is from genome assembly GCA_036346355.1 of Rhipidocladum racemiflorum. NCBI lineage: Eukaryota > Viridiplantae > Streptophyta > Magnoliopsida > Poales > Poaceae > Rhipidocladum > Rhipidocladum racemiflorum. Next base: position 3,027,040 of record CM070569.1, on the reverse strand, counting down.
TGGCAAGGGTGAGTACTTGGTACTCAGCAAGTCATGCACAGAATGCAGCTAATATACTACATGCATGGCTTAATACAAAGGAATAGCTCAAGGTATATTTGCAGTAAACAGCATTTGACAAGTAGTATAAGTAGATTCGAAAGCAGTAAAAACAAGTAAAGCATAAATAACTTTTCAAGAAGTTTTAGTAAACATTTTTCCCATCCTAAACCACATTTCCATCAACGTCATCATTAATCCAACCCAACCTTTCAAAACCAAGTTATTTTCAGAAAATCTAACCCTTGATCTGTAATTCCGAGCGATGTCCAATACATGACACGGCTATTCGAATAGATTCTATACTCTGCAGAGGTTATGCACTTTACCCACAAGATACAGTCAAACACCACAAAGGCGAGTCCTCGTAACAAAGTCTTTCGGAAACTTCTAACAATACAAGTGGTCCTCCCCGGTTATTGCACACTAACCCTTCCCTTAGCTAAGGCGAAGTCTAGGCCAATCAACCGTTAGATGGGTACCTGGCCTCAGCCAGACGCCCCGCATAACTTACACAAAGGGTGTAGTTGACCTCCTGAGGTCCCACAGTGCGTTATCGCCAGCCTTAGTCAACTAGGTCCGTCCCATTACAGACATGTGGTTGCACGTTAGACCCAGTTCAAAGGCTTGCAAGGTTAAGTCCTTAGGGTGACCAGGGCAAGACTACCCGAAGAACCAAATCAACATCCCCAATGCCACAACTGGCCCACCTGATTACTCTTGCCACATGCCCTGGCCGAAAACTATTTATCAAACCCCGCTTGATTACCATGCACCACGTGCCATCAACATCACATGATACCTTTCCAAAACAGGTTCAATATATCATTAAGTCAATATTAACATTTGATTGTCCAAAATCATGTCATGAGCACGTAGCAGTCTAAGCAAGATACTACAACGTTCTAAACCCATGTTGGCAATTTAATAATGTCCAACTAGTAATCCACAACTAGGGTGACAAAGGGTCATGGCACATACTTAAATAATCAAGGTGTCATACAAGAGATTGGTGTTTATCTAATCCCCATGTTTAAATAAAGTATTTTCTATTTGAACTTAGCATGCAATAGGTTAAATCAAAATAGATTTCAAAATAGGATCAACATGGTCAAAGCACAACTTGCCTTCAAAAAGTACTTGTTCTTGGTCTTGAGTTGGATCCTGAGTTAATACTTCTCCTTCGAATCCTTCCGGCACTTCAACGTCTACTCGTAAAGCGTGCAAATAGCAAATACACGAATAAACAATAGGCAAAAAGTGTCCAAACATCCAAATAAAATCCATAAACAGAGAGAACATAATTTTATGAGTTTTTAGAAACTGGAATCGTCAAATTTGGAGTTAAGATGCAAAAGTTATGATTATTTAAAGTTTAAATAATTAATTAAATAATTTTGCAGAGAAAAACTTTAGTCCAAAAATTAAATAAAATTCTTATTTAGGTAGATCTCAATTTTATACAAATTTAGAAATTTGAATCACTCAAATCGGAGTTGAAACGCAAAAGTTATAAGCGTTTGAAGTTTGAAACAAAATCTGAAATCATTATTTCGAATTAATAAATCATTTTCTTTTTCGGAAATTAATTATTGCGTCGGCATGGACACGTGGCAGCACTGGATTGGTCTGGCGACGCCACCGGTCCATGGACTCGGTCCACGCTCGGCTCGGGTCTCACTGTGGACCGGGCCCACGGCTCACGTGAGGCCCGACATGTGGGACCACTCGGGTGACGCGTCATCGCCGACGTCGGCCAGGCTCGGCCCGCGGTCGGACAGTGGGACCACCGATGACGTCATGGGTGACGTCATGGTGCGGTCTGGCTAAGCCGTGACACGCAGGCCCGGGCTGTCGGTGACCTGCCCACGCGTGAAGCGGCGCTCGGCTTCCGGACACGTGGCACGATCGTGTCCGCTGATTTGAAAATCAACGCCGCGATTAGATCCAGGGTTAACACGCTGAAAACTACTCGATGATCGTGGGCCGCTCGATCTAGATCGGACGGTCCAGATCTAATCCTACATTAACACTACTACGACACGTGGCGATCGTGGCCGCTGGATCTTGATCCAACGGTCCGGATCTAATCGGGTTTGGAAACACGTGAACTCACCTCAACCGCACGATCAAGATCGGACGGCGCGCACGTAGCTCGCGAGGTCGATGGCGACGCAGCAGGCTGCAAAGAATCGGAGACGGAGACGGCGACGAGCCCAACGGGCGCCGGGGTTTCTCCGACGGAGTGAGAGGTACCTACTGCGCGCCTTGGCTTGAGGACTCGAATCGGGCTCCAACTCGGCGGAAGACGGCGACGGCGGCGAGACGAGGCAAAACGCGGCGGAGTGGCGCTCAACTACGGCGAGCTATCGCGGCTAACGGCGGCCGCTGCCTTGGTGAGTAGGGGCTATGGGTGCGCAAGGTCGTGGCCGACCTCGGTGTGACCGGGCCTTAAATAGCCTCGGCGTCCGTCAGGAAAACGGAAACCTAAACCTACACGGCGGCCACGCGGCGGCGAGTCCGGCTCGGATCCGGCGGAGACGACGCCACGGCCGTCCACGTGGCACGATCGGACGGTCCACGATCGCGTGGAGTGCGATCGGATCCGGCCGGATCGGTCGCGGCTCGATTTGGCCGTTGGATCTCGATCCAACGATTCACCGTTAGGGTTTGGACTTGATTCGGTCGAGTCACGTGGCTCGGTCGGGTTCGGTCGGACTCGAACTCGAGTCCGACTCGGCTCGGTCGGATGAATAGTACAAACCCACTCGCATTTTCCAGCGATTTAATAATTAAAATAATTCCCGATGAATTCATTTAATTCATTAAAAATAGCAAAAGACTTCAAAATTCCGAAAAATTCTGGAAAATACTTTGGTTCATTTTGGGCTCAAAGAAAATATGTCCAACAAAATTTTATTTGCAAAGTTTAATTCTTTAATGATTTCAAAATGGAATAAATTCAAATAAAGTCCAAATAAATCCAAATAAATTCCAGAAAATTCCAAAATTCACCAAAGTGCCAAATCACACATGAATTTAAGAAAAGCAAAATTTTGGGGTGTTACAAACCTCCCCTTAATAGAATCTCGTCCCAGAGATTCGGGGCTCACTTCTGAGAATAGGTTTGGAAACTCTTTCTTCAAATCCTCTTCAAGCTCCCTAAGTCGCCATTTCTCTGCATGGTTGCTCCACTTGAACTCTGAAAACGGGTTGACTTGTTTCTAGTTTCTCGATCCATTGTGTCCGTAATCCTCACGGGATGCTCCTTATAAGTCAAATCCTCTTGCAACTCAATTAACTCTAGCGGTGTCTGTTCCTCAGAACTCGGAGACACTTCTTCAATCGGGACACATGGAATACGTCATGCACTCCTGCTAACGATCGCGGCAACTCCGGTGATAAGCAACTTCGCCTCTGCGGCTCAAAATCTTAAATGGTCCAACATAACGGGTGCGAAGTTTCCCTTTGGCATGGAACCTCTTAACTCCCCGAGAGGCGTAACTCGAGGTATACAAAGTCTTCGATTCAAAACTCAAGTCTCGGCGACTGGTTGTCGAGATAACTCTTTTGTCGTGATTGGGCTATCTTCAACCTTTCCCTAATCATGGCGACCGCTCTTCGACCTCTTGAAGAATATCAGGCCCGAAAACACGGCGCTCGCCGGTCTCATTCCAATTCAATGGCGTCCGACAGGTCGACCATACAAAGGCCTCAAAAGGTGACATCTCAGTAAACTAGCCTCGATAACTATTGTTGTAATCGAACTCGGCATACGGCAAACTCTTATTCCAAGAGGTAGCATAAGCCAATGCACAAGCTCTTAACATATCCTCCAGAATCTGGTTGACTCTTTCGGTCTGTCCATCCGTCATGGATGATAAGTCATCTTTGAAGTTCAAACGGGTTCCCATGGCTTCATGCAACTTATTCCAAAATCTTGAGGTAAATTGGGTACCTTCGTCCGATACAATCCTCTTTGGCACTCGTGCAAACAGACGATCCTGATCATGTACAACTCGCCAACTTGTCCCCAGAGTAAGTGGTCTTCACGGGATAAAATGGGCTACTTTAGTCAAGCGATCCACTATAACCCATATGGAGTCATAACCTCCTTGAGTTTTAGGCAAACCGGTAATGAAATCCATTCCGATTTCCTCCCACTTCCACTCGAGTATTTACAAACGGTTGTAGCAATCCCGCTGGTCTCGATGCATTGCCTTGACTCTCTCGGCATATGTCGCACAATGCAACATGCTCAAGAACTTCACGTTTCATACTCGGCCACTGCATCTCTCCTTCAGATCCTCGATACATCTTGGCGCTTCAGGATGAATTGAGTACTTGGAGTCATGGGCTTCTTCCAAAATTAGTTGCTTTAACTCCTTCTTGTTAGGCACACAAATGCGATCCTTCATCCACAACGTGCCTTGCTCATCCAACTTGAAGTCCTCTCGCCTTGCCTTCCTCCTTGATGGACTTAATCCTGCGGATCTTGTCATCATCCTTCCGCCCTTCTCGGATCTGGTCCTCTAGAGTAGGCTTTACTTCTAATGCGGCCAAGAATCCGCTAGGTACCACCTCAATCTTCATTTTCCAAAATCCTCACATAACTCATCCTCGACTTGTGGCTAGCATCGTACTCACGGTATGGCTTTTCCGACTCAGAGCATCGGCTACTCGTTGGCCTTCCCGGATGGTAATGGATTCCAACATTGTAGTCCTTGATTAACTCTAACCATCTCCTCTCGCCTCATGTTTAGATCCGATCGGGTGAATATGTACTTAAGACTCTTATGGTCCGTATACACTTCACATCTGCTCCCGATCGATAGTGACGCCATATCTTCAAGGCATGCACTACGGCAGCCTAACTCTAGGTCATGTGTCGGATAATTTTCCTCATGCGGCCTCAATCGCTTTGATGCATAAGCGGCGACCTTTCCATTCTCGCATCGACACACATCCAAGTCCTTGGCGCGATGCGTCACAATAAATATCAAAGCGTTGATTAACATCTGGTAGAACTAACACCGTGGCCGATGTCAATCGCTTCTTCACTCTGAAATCCTTTCTCACATTCTCAAGCGCCCATGCAAAATTCTTTTCCTTCTTCGAATTATGCGTAAGAGGTTTCGCAATTGTCGAGAAGCCTTCGATGAAACGGCGGTAGTATCCTGCCATTCCAAGGAAACTCCGAATCTGGGTCACAGCCTTCGGCTGCTCCCAATGTAACACAGCTTCTACTTTGCTTGGGTCTACGGCGACTCCTTCTGCGGTCATTACATGTCCAAGAAACTCCACCTTGTCCTTCCAAAAATCACACTTACTGAACTTGGCGAAGAGTTGCTGTTCCTCGCCTTTCCAAAACTCGCCTTAAGTGTCCTAGCATGTTCATCCTCCGCTTTTGGAGTAGATTAGAATATCATCTATGAACACGACGACAAACTTGTCCAAGTATTCCATGAACACCTTATTCATCATATTCATGAAATATCTTTGGCGCATTAAATCAGACCAAAAGACATAACCGTAAACTCGTAATGTCCATATCTTGACGAGAATGCAGTCTTCGGGATATCTTCTGATCGAATCTTCAACTGATGGTATCCCGATCTCAGATCAATCTTGGAGAAAACTCCGGCTCCTCTCAGCTGATCAAACAAATCATCAATCCTGGGTAGCGGATACTTATTCTTCACGGTGACTTCATTGAGTGCACGGTAGTCAATGCACAACCTGAAACTCCCGTCCTTTTTCTTGACAAACAAAACTGGTGCTCCCCACGGCGATGAACTCGGTCTGATAAATCCTTTCTCCATTAACTCTTCTAGCTGTTTCTTCATCTCAACCAACTCCTCGGTGGACATCCGATAGGGTCTCTTTGCTATCGGTCTTTGTACTGCAGGTACAAGCTCTATCACAAACTCTATGTCCCTCGTCTGGCGGCATACCAGGTAGATCTTCGTGAAAAACATCCGGTACTCATTCACTCTTGAGACATCCTCTATGCTGATTGCCTTGGTAATGCTGTTAACCATCAACTGTCCATCTCTAACGCAGCGGGCTTGAAATTTCACTTTCTTTCCACAAGGGCTCTCAATCGAGATAGTCCTTCGTCCACAATCCAATACGGCCTTGTGCTTGGATAACCAATCCATTCCCAATATGACGCCTAAGGTCCGGGTTTCTAGAATAATAAGGTTTGCTAGGAACTCTATTCCATCTATTAGTATTCTCACCCCGAACATCCTACTTTCGCTCGGAGTTCGGAACCAGGGGTTTGAACTAAAAGCATGCATCTAAGTCTTGCAATCCTCAAATCATTTCTAGTAGCAAAGCCTTGCGAAACAAACGAATGCGAAGCTCCGTAGTCAAACAAAATCAAGCAGTGTATCGAGTTAACAAGTAACTTACCCAAGACGACGTCAGTAGCATTCTGCGGTGCATCTGCGGTGACATGGTTGACTCGGCCTCTCACCCACGGTGTGGGGTGTGGCTCTGTCTTTGGGGTCCTAGCTGGGGTGGTTCCTAAATTGAAGCGAATCGGGTCACTCCTGCTGTCTTCTTTGGACAAGCTGTTGGCAAAGTGTCTGGCTCGTTCTTGGTTGTAGCAGCGTCTCACCTGTTCCTTGCCGATCGCTCGAGTAGTGTTTCTAGCGAAGTGGGCTGGGTCAGTAATTACGATTGACAGGTCTTGGTCTTTGGTGACGGTGTCCTTGTTGCATTTTGTCGAATCAAGAATTGATTTGGTGCAACTCTCGGTATTTGCGTTCCTGGCGTGATCCTTGCGTTGCATCCTGCACTTCTGTTCTCATCCAGTTCCTTGCGCTTGTCCTCAAGAATAAGTGCCTTATTCACCAACTCTTGGAAATCTGGAAAGGTGTGGGTGATCAATCCTACTTGCAATCCGAGTTAAGTCCCTTCATAAAACGACTGCCTGGCTTTATCTGTCGCTACATCCTCAGTGCGTAGCGTGCTAGTCTGTGTGAACTTGTTCAGTAGTCGGCCACCGGTGATTACCTTGCTTGATGCTCAACTCCTCCTTCTTAAGGTCCATGATTCCTTCAGCACGTGATAATCTTTGTCGGAATGCATTTGTGAACTCTTCCCAAGTGATATCTTGAGGGTTCTCTTGCGTGGCACGTAAATTCTCCCACCATTCGTAATGTTCCTTCCAAGCGATGAGAAGCGTGAAGTACCTTCTCATTTCCTATGCATTGAGCTATGTGTAGCTTCCTCTCAATTGACCTTAACCAATCATCGGCCTCCAATGGATTGGCATTCCCGTGAGAAAGTGGGTGGGTGAGTCCTCATGAACTCACGGCAGTCTTGTGATTCGGCGTGGTCCCCGATTAACTTGATTAGCAAAGGATCAAGTAGCGATGACGTGTTGCATTTGTTGCATCATAGCATGCATCAATCGAGTCCGGGCAGCGAGAAAAGCTCCAAAATTCTGCACATCCAAGCGGTCTTTGGTGCTCCTCATTGGGGTTTTACGCTGGCGAGAACCACTCCCATTGCTTCCAAAGTTTCCACGGTGTTCACCATCTTCCGATTTGCTCTAGGTTTAGAGATGAGAGGGAAACAAGAATAGACAAGTAATATGGAACTTATGCGGGGCGAAGGTGTAACTTTAAGGTCCAACTTTATTATTAATAACTTGGTATGGTTGCTTACAATGCCTAAGGGCCTTGCAACACATAATGCACACTCGAGAAACAAAGAAAATCCAAATCAAACTCACATTGGAGTCTAACGCCTAAAGGGTGACTCTTTATTCTATGACGCGACTCGGTGAAGGAGTCTCACTATAGAACCTACGCTCACTCGCCGAGAAAACCTCCACGGCACAGAGTGCGGGTGCTTTGCGGCATAGGCGCGAAAGCTTGATTGCCATGTCCAAGAATCGTGTCATCTGTGGTAGTCGAAGAAGCGATGTCCTCATCGAGATCGACTCCTCCGGATGCCGCTCGTGTAGCTCGAGTCTTGGCTCGGCTGCGTCCGTACAAAGTCATCTCCAACTAATCAATCCTTCGCAGAATGTGTGACACATACTCTTGAGCTTCCCGCCATCTGTTCTTCTCCGTCGTGATCTCCATGCGGGCCTTCTGTATCTCCTTGCTAGAATCATCGAGAACATCCTCCTGGCGACAACAAATCGTGCCAAGCTGTGTAACCATGGCATCCTCATCACGAATCGCCGGGTCAAGAAGGTTATTGCCGCGGGGTGATAACGGAACACCGTGCTCTCCAATTCTCTGGCGTGAATACGGGTAATGTGCCGCATTGCTCGTCGTGACACTTCTTGGATACCCATCTGCATTGTAGATCTCCTGGCGGTCAAAGTGTATCGAGATTGCACAGGCCCTTCTTCCTAGCAGGTACCTCAATCTTCACATCACAAGCCTTGATCAATCCCGCTTGTCTGATCACTTCCACTTGGTATTGGGGCTTCTCAAAATCCCCGAGAGTTTGTAGCATATGCCAATGTTCTGCAGCGTGACCAACTCCCAGATCAACGTAGTTGAACTCTTCCTCCATCTGTCACAAGAGTGCTAACGTAAGAACTCGAAATTTTCAAATCGTGACAAGGTAAGGAAAAATTCAGCAAGAGACAAGAAAAGAGAGAAGGGGATAAGTCGAGATGTCATTTCTTGTCTTGACAAATTTTTAGCTTTTAGAAAATAGGTTTTATCCTCACTACGACCATTCTAGCTAGGGTTGAGCCTACAGTCAACCTGGCTCTGATACCACCTCTGTCGGGACCCCGAATTTGCAAATCCGGACCCTCTGTGTATTCAACACTAGTCCAGGAACGCAGCTTAGTGCACCACAGTCTTAACATCGGTAAATATCACAATCATACCATTCGATACTAATAAAGTACTTTTATTTAATTAAGCAAGCGGTTACTTGACCTTATGGCCAAGTCACAAATGTGCGCCTCGCGGTGATACTTATTAAGAGAGAAATAGTAGCAATGAAATCAAAGAAGGTAACATCGTGGCGCCATCCAGATACCACGAGGCAGCCCAGTGGGCTCGCTCCCTAAGTAGACGTATCCTCTTGGAGCTCCTCCTCCAAAGCTGGTGTATTCTCCTCTTCAACTAGTGTTGTATGGTGGCAAGGGTGAGTACTTGGTACTCAGCAAGTCATGCACAGAATGCAGCTAATATACTACATGCATGGCTTAATACAAAGGAATAGCTCAAGGTATATTTGCAGTAAACAGCATTTGACAAGTAGTATAAGTAGATTCGAAAGCAGTAAAAACAAGTAAAGCATAAATAACTTTTCAAGAAGTTTTAGTAAACATTTTTCCCATCCTAAACCACATTTCCATCAACGTCATCATTAATCCAACCCAACCTTTCAAAACCAAGTTATTTTCAGAAAATCTAACCCTTGACTGTAATTCCCGAGCGATGTCCAATACCGCGGACACGGCTATTCGAATAGATTCTATACTCTGCAGAGGTTATGCACTTTACCCACAAGATACAGTCAAACACCACAAAGGCGAGTTCAGTAACAAAGTCTTTCGAAACTTCTAACAATACAAGTGGTCCTCCCGGTTATTGCACACTAACCCTTCCCTTAGCTAAGGCGAAGTCTAGGCCAATCAACCGTTAGATGGGTACTGGCCTCACTCCAGACGCCTCCCCGCATAACTTACACAAAGGGTGTAGTTGACCTCCCGAGGTCCCACAGTGCGTTATCGGCAGACTTAGTCAACTAGGTCCGTCCCATTACCGACATGTGGTTGCACGTTAGACCCAGTTCAAAGGCTTGCAAGGTTAAGTCCTTAGGGTGACCAGGGCAAGACTACCCAAGAACCAAATCAACATCCCCAATGCCACAACCGGCCCACCTGATTACTCTTGCCACATGCCCCTGGTCGAAAACTATTTATCAAACCCCGCTGATTACCATGCACCACGTGCCATCAACATCACATGATACCTTTCCAAAACAGGTTCAATATATCATTAAGTCAATATTAACATTTGATTGTCCAAAATCATGTCATGAGCACGTAGCTTGTCTAAGCAAGATACTACAACGCTCTAAACCCATGTTGGCAATTTAATAATGTCCAACTAGTAATCCACAACTAGGGTGACAAAGGGGTCATGGCACATACTTAAATAATCAAGGTGTCATACAAGATTGGTGTTTATCTAATCCCCATGTTTAAATAAAGTATTTTCTATTTGAACTTAGCATGCAATAGGTTAAATCAAAATAGATTTCAAAATAGGATCTACATGGTCAAAGCACAACTTGCCTTCAAAAAGTACTTGTTCTTGGTCTTGAGTTGGATCCTGAGTTAATACTTCTCCTTCGAATCCTTCCCAAGACTTCAGCGTCTACTCGTAAAGCGTGCAAATAGCAAATACACGAATAAACAATAGGCAAAAAGTGTCCAAAAATCCAAATAAAATCCATACACAGAGAGAACATAATTATATGAGTTTTTAGAAACTGGAATCGACAAATTTGGAGTTAAGATGCAAAAGTTATGATTATTTAAAGTTTAAATAATCAATTAAATAATTTTGCAGAGAAAAACTTTAGTCCAAAAATTAAATAAAATTCATATTTAGGTAGATCTCAATTTTATACAAATTTAGAAATTTGAATCACTCAAATCGGAGTTGAAACGCAAAAGTTATAAGCGTTTGAAGTTTGAAACAAAATCTGAAATCATTATTTCGAATTAATAAATCATTTTCTTTTTCGGAAATTAATTATTGCGTCAGCATGGACACGTGGCAGCACTGGATTGGTCTGCTGACGTCAGCCGGTCCATGGACTCGGTCCACGGCTCACGTGAGACTGACATGTGGGACCACTCGGGTGACGTCATCGCTGACGTCAGCGGGGCTCAGCCCACGGTGCTGACAGGTGGGACCCACCGATGACGTCATGGGTGACGTCATGGTGCAGTTACGGCTAAGCCGCTGACACGCGGGCCCAGCGTGTCAGTGACCACACACGCGCGCGTGGGCGCGGCGGCTCGGCTTCCCGGACACGTGGCACGATCGTGTCCGTTGATTTGAAAATCAACGGCCGCGATTAGATCCAGGGTTAACACGTTGAAAACTACTCGATGATCGTGGGCCGTTCGATCTAGATCGGACGGTCCAGATCTAATCCTACATTAACACTACTACGGCACGTGGCGATCGTGGGCCGTTGGATCTTGATCCAACGGTCCAGATCTAATCGGGTTTGGAAACACGTGAACTCACCTCAACCGCATGATCAAGATCGGACGGCGCACAGAGCTCGCGAGGTCGATGGCGACGCGGCGAGTCTGCAAAGAATCGGAGACGGAGACGACGACGAGCCCAACGGCGCTTCGGGGTTTCTCCGACGGAGTGAGAGGTACCCACGGGTGCGCCTTGGCTTGAGGACTCCGGAACTGGGCTCCAACTCGGCGGAAGACGGCGGACGGCGGCGAGACGAGGCAAAAACCGCGGCGGAGTGGCGCTCAACTACGGCGAGCTATCGCGGCTAAACGGCGGCTGCTCTGCCTTGGTGAGTAGGGGCTATGGGTGCGCAAGGTCAGGGCCGACCTCGGGGTGTGACCCGGGCCTTAAATAGCCTCGGCGTCCGTGCGGAAAACGGAAACCTAAACCTACACGGCGGCGGACGCGGCGGTGGAGTCCGGCTCGGATCCGGCGGAGACGACGACGCACGGCCGTCCACGTGGCACGATCGACGGTCCACGATCGGCGTGGAGTGCGATCGGATCCGACCGGATCGGTCGCGGCTCGATTTCGGCCGTTGGATCTCGATCCAACGGTTCACCGGGTTAGGGTTTGGACTTGATTCGGTCGAGTCACGTGGCCCGGGTCGGGTTCGGGTCGGACTCGAACTCGAGTCTGACTCGGGCTCGGTCGGATGAATAGTACAAACCCACTCGCATTTTCCAGCGATTTAATAATTAAAATAATTCCCAGTAATTCATTTAATTCATTAAAAATAGCAAAAGACTCAGAAAAATTCCAGAAAAATTCTGGAAAATACTTTGGTTCATTTTGGGCTCAAATAAAATATTTCCAACAAAATTTTATTTGCAAAGTTTAATTCTTTAATTATTTCAAAATGGAATAAATTCAAATAAATTCCAAATAAATCCAAATAAATTCCAGAAAATTCCAAAAATTCACCAAAGTGCCAAATCACACATGAATTTAAGAAAAGCAAAATTTTGGGGTGTTACAATGTGCCGTGAGCTTGGCTGCTGCATCGATGTCTAGGCTAGACTAGGAGGACGATGCAAGTGGGGTGTCCTTAACCATGGCATCATCATCGCCTACCTTGGCGAAATGTGACTCTACTGGTGTATTTTCTTTTTGCCTTCTTCATGGCTTGATATGCATTGATGACATCCTTAGATTCCCAACATATCTTTGACAAATGTCCCCAAGTGCCACACCTGAAGCACGTTTGGTTCTGTTGCCCATTCGGCTTAGCGGGTGGCTTCACCTTATCATGCTGCTTCTCTTGGGCTTTGGACCTTCCCTTAGCTAGATATTTCTCCTTTCCACCCTTCTTGCCCCTCTTCCTTTGAGTGGGCTTTTTCACCTTATAGTTATTGGCATTGACTTCTGTGCCAATGCCTCTTCCAGGTGGTTGTGAGACAAAGTTCTTGCGAAGAACATCATCTTGTGACTCCACAATATGCATAATATCAATCAGTTCTCTATACTCCTGGTATGCGTCCTGATGATAGTTGCGACCACTTTGGATAGCACTAGGGTGAAAGGTGGAGAGAGTTTTCTCAATCTTCTCCTCATCAATGGTCTTCTTGCCACACAGAGAGATATTGGTAGAAATTCTATGCAAGGCAGAATTGTACTTGGCCACTGTTCTGTAGTCCGAAAACCTCAGGTGAACCCAATCTTGCTGAGCTTGAGGCAAGATGGTGTACTTGAGTTTCTCGAACCGCTTCTGAAGTGCAGTCCATAGCTCAAGTGCACTCTGCTTAGCCATATATTCATTTTTCAAGGTGGCTGAGAGGTGATGCATGAGGAAGTGCAAAGCTTGATCGTTTTGTTAGGCAGTAGGTTTCTCGTCCTTCGAGCACCCTAAGCCGATAGCAGCTCGGAGCTTCCTGGCCCCAAGCATTTTTAATCAATTTTTTGAATTTACTAATTATTTTTGAAAAAACAAGAAAAAGGTAAAAATAAAAAGGAAATTGGGGGGGGAGGGCTAATTTCCCCACCCCCGTTTCCCTTAACCCGATTTAACCGAACTCCAAGTCCGATCAGCTTCGTCTTGGCCGGGCGGGGAAAAATGGTGGCCTGTGGCTTCGGGGCGCCGGCGGGCTTAGCAGAGGCCTATGGGGCCACGGCACCATCCCTTCGCGCGGAGGGCAGCGGCGACCGTCTTAGGACAAAGGCGGTCTTTGCGGCTAACCGGCCGCCATGGCCGTGATCGAGCGGAGGCTACCGCGGCTTATTGCGCGGGCCAAGCGGAGGCGGCTTTAGGCCGATGACGGCATCTTCGAGCCGGAGCCAGGGAGGTGCCGCTTCAAGCACTGCTTCGGGCTGAGCGGAGGAGCCCATCGGCGGGCGGCGGCAACGCTTTGGGCGCGGGGAAGTGAGCAGGCAGCCAGCGGGGGCCCGAGGAGCCGGTGGAGCCGAGGTAGCATGCCACGCAGTGTCGGCCAGGCGCGTCGTGGCGGTTTCGGGTGCATCACCAGCTGCTTCAAGCCGCATGGGCCGGTGGCTGCGGGCTACGCGCAGCTCTGCAGCGATTAGCTTCGTGCCGCAAGGAGTCTGGATGGCAATCGACGATCAGGGGGCTGGCGAACTGCGGACACGCATGGGTGGTTTTCGCCGACCATGGCTTCGTGCCATGGTCGAGTGGGAGAAGACCACGACGTCAGCCATGCTACGGGCACGAGGAAGCCGAGGCCTTCGGTCGGCTGGGCGTGGACGGTCGGCATGCGGTTGGACGGTGGTGTGGAGTGCACCGACGGCTGCGTGCCGAGGAGAACGATGCCAAGTTCACCGGTGACTACTTGCGCAGTGATTGATTAGTAAAACAGTGGCTTCGTGCCACGAAATGTAAAATTGCCGTGTACTGTAGCTTCGTGACACATAGATGCATGCATAGGATTCATACGAGAGATTAGATCAATCCCAGTATCTCAACTTTTCAATCTGTCTCGTTGGTAGAGTTCGTGCTGATAACGTGTTAAGGAACCGTGCTACCACATAGTCCAGGGTTCTCAAACAGATGAAAAAGTGGAGAAATGAGAGAGACACACACACACACACACACACAATATGGAGGAACAATTGATTTATTATTTTTATGATTGCTTGTACAATAGGGGGGCCCCTCCTCCTTTTATAGCCTATGACTAGGGTTTTGGCAAGGGACCATACTGGGCCTTCATGGGCCAGATGGTTTCCCAACAAGTTCAACTTATGTTACTATTATCGTAGCGGAACAAATCATCGAGCTCCCAAGCGTCCACGTGTTAGATTTTCTGAAAAAAAACCCCTCTCCACTCCTAGATTTATGAAATCGTGGTGAGGCCCTAATCAAACTAGCAGGTGAGTGTACGAGGTTCTCACGTTCACCTCTTTTTCATAAAATCCCTTGTTCTCGAAAATTGCATTCGAATCCTACACACTTGTGGCCGTTCGATCTTGCACATTATGTTGATCCACCCATCCTTATATGAGTCGCGGAGCCTATGTCCTAGCCCCTCTTGTTCCCCCCGTGGAGATCGCTGCCTCCCGTTTGGAATTAATTCAAATTAATTAATGGAAGAAGTAAAAGGGGTGTTGAGTTAAGGGTATGAGACTTTAATACCATATTGCTAAGCTAGGTGGAGTGAAACCAACTTATAATGGGAGTTCATGCATGAACTCTAGTATGAGTTTGTGGCAAGGCTAGAGGTACACATGGTTGGCTATGCAAGGCTATGTACACACGCACACGCGTGCGTATATTGCGTGACTTGCGACGATGCGCGAGCGCGTTCGAGATGTGCTTAGTGTACTTACTTTTTTTTTGCCACGTGTACCATCTATGCCACATCACCTTACACCTTGACTGTTGATGTGGCAATGCGGACATAGAGATACGCACGTTCTCGTTTGGTTAGTCTATTCGCCCACTTTGCGAGATTCCAGGGGCGGTTCCTGGAATGTTGGCAGTTCGATCTGCGCATGGCGGTTTGGTTTTCAAATCATGGAGATCTACGGGAGGCGATTTTGGTCTGGTCACGACTTGATAAGGGAGATGTCCCTGTTCATGAAGAGACAGAACAAAATTCGATCTCATTCTTCTCTCTAGAGCTCTCTACTTTCTCCAGCGCTTGTTGCCCTGAGCCATTCCGTCCCCTCATCTATCGTGCAATGGGCGTGAGGGAGAGCAGTGTCTCTGAACTGGCATCGGCCTTTGTCGACCTGCACAGGAGACCGGCGACCAGGTTTCTGGGAAGCGCCCTTCCATGCAACTGTTCATCTTATTCTTTGATCTTCGCGCGCGTCATTCCTTCGCAGCTTCCCGCTCTTAATTATGCCCTCCGTAATTGTCTCGAACCAATTGATTATTGGTCCAAATGATCTTTCTTTGCGATTAAATCTGATGAGAATGCATACTGCTATGATAGTATTGTTAACATCTGTGTATCAATTGATCTATCTAGCATGTGTAGGTGTGCCTTTTCCACTAGTATGTTATGTATTCTTTGGATATCTATTGGCTACTATTAATTGTGTTGTAGTTGCAATGTTTACCTTCATATTTTTATTGCGTAACTTTGGAATTAAATTAATACTATGCCATGTTAATTGTCCAACACTCACCACCTTGCCCTTGCTAGTGCCCCACACCTCCTCCCTTTGACTTCAGCACCGCCAACACCCCTGGCTCACTCTTCTCGTGCTCTCTCCCTCCATCTACCATGCCACCGCCACTGCTACACTCAGCTTGCAGGTCATCCTCCTCTCCTTTCTCACCACCTCCCTGGGTTGAGGTAGTGCCTTCAAGGAGTTTCTGGCGTGGTCAAGCCCTACATGAGAGGAGGTGCTGACCACATGATAACTGCGGCTGCCCTAGAAGAGAGGGCGTCCTTGAGAGGCCCCAACTAGCCTCCTCCTGTAGCCCTAGCTTCACCTCTCAAATCTGCCTTGCAATGTTCAATCAGCCTCCATTCCTACAGTGGCCACCGTTACACTTTGGAAAGCTCAAGTGCAAGCACCCTTCCCTTTGGCCCCAGATTGAGGCATGCTGCCTCTTGCTCTCCTTGATCTAGGAACTACCGCCCCTGCCCCAAGTCAAGGCCTATCGCCACCCCTTCGCATTCCTATCTTCCGATCATTGTAACATCCTGTTAGCACCCAAAATTGAGCAACTGAGACAGGTGCAATCTTGGCACGAGTCTGGAAGAATCGGTATGGGGCCAAATTGGTAAAAGATGATGAATGGGTAGATTGGAAGGTCATGATCTTGTGGTAACATATAAATTGAAGGAAAGACCAAAGCCAATACGACCAAAATTGGATATGATCATGCCCAATATGGAAAGAAGAGTTCGAGGCCGGTACGAGCGGATGACAAGACCGAAGAAGATACGATCAGACTTAGGGCTATAAAAAGGGGACGACGAATTACGATAGACATACACATCAAATCAATCTATACCTTTCTTTTCCTTTTCATTAGGAGTAGACACTTAGCTTGTAATCTTTATCTTGTAATACACTTTGATCAATATAGCTGTGCATCATTGATTATTGATCTTTGTTGCATTACGCCCTGCCAGGTCCTGTTTTCTCTTCGATCTTGCTGCGCATCGCCTTTTTCAGGAGAAGTAGCCTTTACTCCCATCTAATCGACTCATAGAGTTGTTTAGATCTACCAGTTACTCCGATCTGCGTTGACTTGCTTCATATCAACCAGATACGCTCGTTGTTAAGCCCCAGATTGATCTCTTGGTCGATTTGCTTGGGATCTCATTCTTCTTGCCGATTGCGGGATCAAATCGGTTGGCATGCTCGCGAACCAGAATTGGACCCGGTGTTCTCGTGTTGGCGACGATTAACCCTTCGTCAAGTTTTTTTGCGTCAACACACTTTTGGCACGCCCAGTGGGACCCGAAGAAGCCAATATGATGTCAACAGGAAAGTCCGCAGTAGCTGCTGACATCAAATTCGATGCAATAATCACGCCAACCATGGCCGATTTTACGCCGGAGCAGCGTAAAGAGATCGAAGACAAGAAGGCAGCGTTCGAGGAGATGATGCTGAGTTGTTGCCAGAAGACTCGTCGTGGCATCACACAGAAAATGGTGCTACCAACGATCAGCTCCATCGACATGGATACCTCCAACACTGCCGAAAAAACCACGGTAAGCCGATATTTGCCTGCCCAAGCAGAATTATCGAATATGATTAATCAGTCTGTAAATTGTGCATTGCTAAACCAATCATCGGCCCTGGTAACTACACTTAGACTATTGATATCTAATAGCATAAAAGAAGTAGCACAAGAACTGGTAACGGCCGGTTCTCTCTTCAAGCCGCCACATCCTCTACCCACGTACCTGGTCTTTTCGATCGGACAAAGCACTCAGGGCATAAAGCCGATGGTTGAGAACAAACCACTGACTACAGTCATAACACCTACACTATCACAGCTGACCGTAATCTTGCCTAGGGAACCCAGGACGAGTGAGGTCAAGCAATACTATGCTCACACAGATGGTGCAATAGTAGGTTGTCCATCCGGCCTGTCCCCGAATACCCAAACCCAGAATTTTCCTGGATTAGTATCACAACCAGCCAGGAGTAGCCCGCACATTGAGCCGCCCCCAACACAGGAATCTTACAAGTGGTCACGTACTCGGAGCCCTTCGTGCCGCTGGGGGAAACCATTAGGCACCAGCTGGCAGATCACGAACTACTACAAAACCACCTGTAGCCTAGGCTACCGGGCCAGTTGAGTTCGCACTCGAGGGGCATCGCTATGAACCACTTGAGTTTGCACTCGGGGGGCATCGGCACGGGTCTGGCCGACAAGTGCCTCTAGTACATGTCGCACCACCTGGGGGAGACGACTGGACCGACGTCATCACAACCGTCCTGAGAGACCAATTTGGCATCCAGCCGAGAGGGCGAACTCTTAGTTATAGGAAACCATACCCCAAATAAATTGACATGATCCCGTATCCCAATGGATATCAGTTTCTCGATTTTGCCAAATTTTCAGGGGATGATGTAACTACCACCATGGAGCATATAGGACACTTTATAGTGCGATGCAAAGATGCCGCACACTCCAACGGGCTCAAGATAAAATTGTTCCCATTATCTTTGTCCGGAGCGGCCTTCACTTGGTTCACCACGTTACCCCCAAATTCGGTCAACGCTTGGGCCGATTTGGAGAGCCGTTTTCATGAGTACTTCTTTTGTGGGAGCTTGGAATTACGAATTTCCGATCTAAGTTCCGTACGATAGACATTCGGGGAATCGGTGGCAGACTACATCAAAAGGTTTAGATAGGTGCGGAATCGGTGCTTCAACGTCACCTTGCCCGATAATCAGCTAGCCGATCTGCCTTTCCAGGGGTTAATCCCTCCCTTAAGAGAGAAATTCGGTGGTCGGGAGTTTACTGACCTCAGTCACCTCCTGCATAGAGTGTCGGCTCAGGAAAGTCGGTTCTACGAGAATAAAGGGTCTAAAGACAAATTTAAAAACGGCAAGGAAAAAGAAAGGCCCAAAGTCAACCATGTAGAATATGAGTCAGAAGGGTCGACCAATGAAGAAGAAACTAACATCAACTTGAAGGAGGCCATCAAGCTTGACGAGATTGATCTTAGCGCTGCCCCTACCTGGCGCGCCAACTGTCGACGTATCTAAACTCGATGGTAACACAAGACAAGGGTTTATACAGGTTGAAGCCCTCGATGGTTGAGGTAATACCCTAGTCCTGTATTCTGGGATTATGAGAAGTATGCTTCTCACGTATTGTGTGTTGTCTCTTTTCTAGGGACCCCCACCCCCTTTATAAAGGGAGGGGGCGGAAGAGTCCGAGTCGGTTACAAAGGGGGAATCCCGATCGATTACGAGATGAGATTCTACCCCTATTCTTTCTTTACTGGACATGTTTACAATCATACCTTTCCTAACAAGAATCGGTTTCCATCTTATGACTCTCCTTATCAAGTTCGATACTGTTGATGGTCCGCGCGATCTTCGGTCTCAACTTGCTCAACCCATCCCTTCTTGGTTGGCCCTCTCAGCCTGCCGCGTAGATACCCTGGGCCCATGTATTACACACTGGCTATTTTTCAAGTGTGTGTGCACCAAAATCAAAAGACACTTTCCAACAGCGAAAACGTATTTTGTATTCAGTTCTTTTTCCAAAACCGAGCAACTTGAAATGTGTATATCTTTTAAACCATAGCTCCAAATCAGATGAAACAAGTTTCTAAATTTATGTAAAATCATCTAGTTTAAGAATGTACAAAAATATTTAAAGTTTGATAAATAATTTAAATTAGAATTCAAATTCAAAATGCATGATTGAAATATGCTTGATGTAAATTTTGTGCAATTTATGTACAAATTAAGTGAGAACAATTTCATTGGAATCCTGGTGTGATAAGCTTTCTAAATATGCAAAGAAATTTAAATTTTGAGTTAGCTTGTATTATTTTCTAATTAAGATTGTTTTCAATATGTTAATTAAACAATAATTCGTAGCTTGTTTACATGTTGCTTAAATAATGTAAAACCAATTTATTTGTGTTAATTAGATAGTATAGAACATAGTTTTGGAATAATAATTAGGGTGTACCATGCAACTTTTATTCACTACCAACCATGCTACTTTATATACTAATTTATATTAGTATAAGTAATTTTGGCCTCTTTAATTTCAAAATTAATATAATTAAATTTATAATCTTAGCTTCTTGAATTCATAAAATAAAATAAAGTAAATCATAAGAACAAGTGTTATGTGTGACGTGCGATCTCAGATTACACTACTGCTGCTGCTGCTGCTAGTTTACTCTTTCTTCTTTGCTAAATTTCTTCTTCTTCTTTACTACTCTTCTTTCTTCTTCTTCTACTACTACTACTACTACTACTAATAATAATAATAATAATAATAATAATAATAATAATAATAATAATAATAATAATAATAATAATAATAATAATAAAGACTGCAACGTAAAAGTAACACACTCGCACATGAAATCACAAAACCCTAACCGACAACCCTACTTGCTTTGTGTAGTAATTTTTATATGAATTTATATTTGACTTTTTTTGGCCACTATTGAAAAGTTGTTATTTGCTATGTTTTATTTAAGGATGCATATAATCTGTAACACCCCGGCATCTAGTATGCCCGAATGCTACCAAACATAGACTAAACAACACCTAAATACCATAAACAAAGATAAATTACAGCAAAGGCACAAATGCTAAAACCGAAATTTCGGCAGCATCTCCTTTGTTTTAACATGAATTGAAACAATAGCAATAACATGGCAAGATATATCATAACATAAGACATCTAAAGCAGCAATATAAATGGATAAAGCATCAACATAAACCAATAAGGATCACAAGCACGCTAAAATTATTCCATACACCAAGTTCATAGCACTTATTATGATCATGACTCAAATTGGTAAATGTGACTGGAACTACGTGAAGATGTGTAGCTATTGCCCCTTCCCACATGCCGGTGTCATGGAACCTAAAACAACATAAAACACAAGCGTGAGTTCATCACTCAGCAAGTATATTGCAATGGGTCAAACAGAACAATTCAATATTATCATCACTACATAACAAACTTAACATCATGATTAAGTCATACTTCATATGCAACATCATATTCATATCTCAACCTCATTGAAATCATTTCATCATCATCATCATGTATGCAATGCAATGCAATGCACATGTCTCCTCGACGCAAATACCGGTATTGCCGAGTGCACACCTGTCGGCGTGCACCCACGTCCCCCTTCCATCCCGTAGATGGAGGGTGCCTACTCCTCGCTTCCACTCACCGCGTGGGTGGAATCACGAGATAGGTCTTACATCCATGGCGCTCCGGATTAGTCATAAATTTCTCACCGACCTTACCGGAATAGTTATGACATTCTCACCGACCGGGCCAAGTTTCATGCCATGTATGCAACATATGCCATAAACATTAACCATAAACCATTGCATAGCATCTTAACATACCCTTTTTTATCATATCATGGCAAACACTAAGCATGGCAAGATAGCATAACATGGAAACAATTGCATCTAGTCAAGATAAGCAAATAAACCACATGCTACCCATCCCAATACACTTGCCTTAACCTCGGGCGACGGATTGGCGGGATGAGGAGGGCACTCCCAGGGTCACACCACCTGCACATAGATGCCACACAATCACAACGTGCCCACAAAACAGTACGCCATCACCGATCTACCCCGATTTCGCAAACTACTCCCGAAAACGAAAAACTGAGAATCTGTCCCCCCCGGGACAGCAGACTTCAAACTATCATAACTTTGGATCTAAGACTCCGAATCGATTAAACGAGTACATCCTCGCGTAGCTTAGGAAATTTCCTAACTTTTTCTAAGTATATGGAAAAGCTGATTCGGACTCTAAAGTTTTCTAATCTACAAAACTCTACGTTCTGTCCCAGCTACGTCACAGATTTGAACACATTCGGTAAATCGAGCGTAACTTTCAAACGGCTGGGCGGAATTGGACGTTCTTTATGTCCACTGAAAGGTATTGAAGTTACCTACAATTTCTGCAACAGGAGGATGACCAAAGTCTGACTCTAAGGTCATGAAAACTCAAACCCTATGTCGACTGCACAATCTGCCCGAAGCAGAGAACGTGGCAAACTCTAGTTTTCATCTAATCTACCCAATCAAAGCACCACCACTTGATCTGAAAGCATCCAAATACCCTCTAGCACAGCCCCTAGACCAACCCCAAGGATTCCCCTAGCCATACCTTCGCCTGACGAACGATGAACCGACGAATCTCCTCCCGGTTCACGCGATCTCCTTCCTCGCTCCAAATCCACCGGATCTCCTCATCGCGGAGCGCTCCAATGGATGGATCAGCGGGGTGGCGAGGTGGAGAACTCCCCTAGGGCAGCAAGGATGGTGGAGAGGAGAGGAGAGGGGTGGTGGTGCAATGGGGAGGAGGGAGGGGGAGGGCGGCGCACAAGGGGGAGGGTGGCGACTGGTTTGGGGGAAGAGGAGGAAGTGGGGGGCGGCTAGGGCAGGTTTGGGGCGCACCAAAGGGCAGGGGGAGGCACCCAACCAGGTCTCCCACTCCCACTTGGACCCAAACACCTTCCCACGAAAGCCCACGACCCTTTCCCTTAGGCCCAAACTTCCCCGGAAAGGCCCAAACTCCCGGAATTGGCCCGGAAACGCAAATAAACCTCATACCGTATAGTTTCAACCTCCGATTTCACATTTTATAATGTCACACCGACCCGTAGTATCATATTCTCCCCCCTTTCAACAGGATTCGACCCCGAATCCTAGACACGCCACTAAGCCAAGCAAACATCACAAAACAAAATACAGCTAGCGTCACATCTCATACCTGAGGCGAAAAGCTCGGGGTACTTCTCGCGCATGCGAGACTCCAGTTCCTAAGTCGCTTCCCTCTCAGTCTGATGCGACCACAGGACTTTTACAAACTTGAGAGTCCTGTTCTTCATCACCCACTCTGAATTCTCCATAATTTTCACAGGACGGGACTCGAAGGTGAGGTCCTGCTCAAGCACTAATGGTTCCAACGGAACCACCAACTCCGGATCATGCAAGTACTTTCTCAGCATCGAAACATGGAACACATTGTGAACTCCTTGCATTGACTCCGGTAGCTCCAAGCGGTAAGCCAACTTACCGACTCGAGCTAGAATAGGAAACGGCCCAACAAACCTCGGACTGAGCTTTCCTTTTGTGCCAAAACGCATCACACCCTTGGTGGGAGATACTCGCAAGAGCACCCTATCGCCCACCTCAAACTCCAAATCTCGCCTCCTCACATCAGCATAGCTTTCTGTCTGCACTGCGCTGCAAGAAGGTTCTGCCGTACCTCCGCCACGCGATCAACATTCTGCTGAACCCAATCCGGTCCAAGGGCCGCTCTCTCTCCCACTGCATCCCAACAAAGCGACGATCTGCACTTCCGGCCATACAACACCTCATAAGGAGCAGCCCGGATGCTGGAATGATAGCTGTTATTATAAGCAAACTCTGCCAGAGGCAAATGATCTTCCCAGCTACCTTTCCAAGCCATCACACAGGCCCTGAGCATGTCCTCCAAAGTCTGAATGGTACGCTCAGACTGCCCATCGGTCTGAGGGTGAAAAGCGGTACTAAGGCGAAGCTATGTACCCAAAGCACTCTGCAAGCTCTCCCAAAATTTTGAGACAAATTTCGCATCCCAGTCAGAGACAATCGTCTTGGGTACACCATGCAGTCTCACAATCTCCCGCACATAGATGGGAGCCAACTCGCTCGCTGAATTGGTAGTGCGGATAGGAATGAAGTGTGCGGACTTGCTATGACGGTCCACCACAACCCAAACAGCATCCTTCCCTCGTGGAGTACGAGGTAGGCCAACCACAAAATCCATGGAGATGTCATCCCAAGGACACACAGGAATCTCCAATGGCTGCAACAAGCCAGCTGGACGCTTGTGTTCAGCCTTTATCTTCTGACAAATCTCACACGACGCCACATACTTGGCGATATCAACTCTCATCCTTTTCCACCAGAAGTTCTTTTTCAGATCCCTGTACATCTTGGTCTCCCCAAGATGAACCGTGTACGGGGTGCGATGAGCCTCTCTCAAGATATCATCTTTGACTTGGGATTTCTGAGGTACACACAGGCGACCCTGAAACCTCAAAGCTCCCAAATCATCAATAGAAAAGTCTCCAGTCTTACCATCCTCAAGGCGTTTCCTCACCTGCTGGAGCAAATGATCATGTTGTTGTGCTTCCCGCACCCGCTCGGGTATCGCTGACTCAAGAATCAATTGAGTTTCAGCTTGCACGGTCCCCGCAAAACAGTAGAAGACTCCCAATCGCTCAAAATCAGCAACAAGACAATCAATGACAGGGGGCATTGTCTTGCGACTGAGAGCGTCAGCCACCACATTTGCCTTACCCGGATGATACTGGATTGTGAGGTCATAATCCTTTATCAATTCCAGCCACCTCCTCTGCCTCAAATTCAGATCTTTCTGAGTAAAGATGTACTTGAGGCTCTTATGATCAGTGAAGATATCACAAGACTCACCATACAGATAGTGCCTCCAAATCTTCAATGCAAACACCACAGCGGCTAGCTTAAGATCATGCGCGGGATAGTTCTACTCATGCTTTTTCAACTGCCTCGATGCATAAGCAATCACCTTGCCATCTTGCATGAGCACACAACCAAGTCCCAAATGAGATGCATCAGAATAGACAGTGAAACGCTTTCCAGGCTCGAGAAGAGTAAGAACAGGAGCAGTCACTAACTTCTCCTTCAAAGTGCAGAAACTGTGCTCACACTCTGCAGTCCACTGAAATTTCATCCCCTTCTGAGTCAGCTGCGAAAGTGGCTTGGCAAGGATAGATAAATCCTGCACAAAACGCCGATAGTAACCAGCCAACCCAAGGAAACTACGCACCTCTTTAACATTGGAAGGCCTCTTCCAATCCAGAACTGCTGAGACTTTGCTAGGATCTACAGATATGCCCTCTGGATTGATGATGTGGCCAAGAAAACCCACTTCTGAAATCCAGAACTCGCACTTTTTCAGCTTAGCATAGAACTGATACTCCCTCAAAGTACTCAGCACAAGCCTCAAATGCCGCTCATGCTCCTCTTCTGATTTAGAGTAAACCAGAATGTCATCGATGAACACTACCACAAACTCATCAAGGTACTTGTGTAGCATACTGTTCATCGCCTCCATAAAAATAGCAGGAGCATTAGTTAGTCCAAAAGACATAACTTTAAATTCATAATGCCCATACCTAGTGGAGAAAGCAGTCTTCTCAATGTCCTGCTCCCTCACACGGATCTGATTGTACCGATCAAGATCAATCTTGGAGAACACCTTTGCTCCCTTCAGTTGGTCAAACAGATCCTCAATGCGAGGCAAAGGATACTTGTTCTTGACTGTCACTTGATTAAGAGCACGATAATCAATGCACATACGCCAACTTCCATCCTTCTTCGAAACGAAGAGGACGGGTGCTCCACAAGGTGACACACTGCGCCGAATAAAACCCTTGGTCAAAAGATCCTCCAACTGATTTTCAACTCGTCTTGAAAAGGACGAGCCAAGCAGTAAGGAGAGATAGAAATAGGTCGAGTGTCAGGAACAAGATCAATACGAAACTCCACATTCCTCACAGTTGGTAAACCAGGCAACTCATCAGGGAACACATCAACAAACTCCTTCACTACAGGAATCTCCTCAATGGAAATTGAAGAAGATGGCTTTTCTGACATAGCCATGAGGAAACCCAACTACCTCAAACGGCGACCAGAAAACAGACTAGCCAAATCAAAGATGGAATTGGAAGGCATACCACCCTGAAAGGTCAACTCTACCCCTGACGGGGCCTGCAAGGTAACCGTCTTCCAGAAGCAATAGGTCTTGGCATACTGATGCAACCAGTCCATGCCCAAAATGACATCAAAAGGAGCCAACTGAATCACCATAAGATTGGCAAAGAAAACCTCATCATCAATGGCAATGGTGCACCCCGGGCAAACCAAAGAACTAGCAATCAAACCCCCAGGAGAACTGACTATCACAGACTCAGAAATCCGCTGAACTCCCAACTTAGCTCTACTAGCAAACTCAGACGACACAAAGGAATAGGATGCTCTGGAATCAAACAGAACAAAGGCATCAACTGAATCCACAAGCAAAGTACCTGAAACCACCTCTGGATGCCCGGCTGACTCGGCGATCGGCAAGGCGTACACTCTGGGTGGCGCCGGGACAGTGGAAGCCCTGACACCCGGCTGATGCCCCAACAAAGCTGGGGGCGGAGGAGGTAACTGAGGAGGAGCCGATGGCTGCGGGCACCAGTAAGCTGCTGGTGGCGTCCAAGCATAGGGCGGCTGAGGAGCAGGAGCCGCCATCATGTGCACCGACCCTCTGGAAGACGCCGCTGGAGTGGGAGGAGAAGGCATCGCCTCCCACTTGATGATGCTACCGGGATTCATCCGGCAAACTCGCCCCATGTGGCTGGGCTTGCCACAGTGGTTGCAACTCCTGGTCCAACCACACTCCGAAGCACGGTGCTCACCACCGCACTTGAAACAAATCATGCTCTGCCCGGGCATAGGATGAACAGTTGCTCGCGAGGAAGACGACTGGGGTGGCTTCATCTTAGCCCCTGAGGAGGAGCCCTGTCCTCCCTTGAACTTCTTGAAGATGGGTCGCTGAGAAGACCCACCTCCTCCACCAAAAGTCCTCTTCTGGCCCCCGCCTGGGGCCATTGGAACCCCTGAACCACCAGGGTTTTGCTTATCCTTAGAGAGCTCCAACTCGATCTCCATGCCATTCGCCTGCTCCACCACGGAGCAGAAGTCACGAGGGACAGTCGCCCCCATGACAACTCTGAACTCCTGGTTGAGGCCCCTACGGAACCTCCTCGCCTTCTCCTTGTCGTCGGCTGCCACAGCTGGCACAAAGCGCACCACATTGTTGAATTCTGCCTCATACTCTGCGACCTCTTTCCCTGGGAAAGAGTCGTCAGAGTATGCTCCATCCTCTCATGGAAAGACTCTGGGTAGAACTGGGCTCAGAAGCGAGCCACAAAGTCCTCCGAGGTGACCGGTCCAAGAGCGGGGGCCCTAGCAGCAAGAACCCCCTCCCACCATATGTCAGCTTGACCCTTCAGCTGAAAGGCTACAAAGCGAGCTCTCTGGACTGAGGTCAACTCTAGGACCTCAAACTGCCGCTCCATGTACCGCAGCGAATATGCGGACTAGACCGGCGTGCCCGCTCTGTCAAAAGTGTCAAGACGGAGGGACATCCACTCCCGGAGACTCATCCTCGGCTCCGGCACAGTGGGGGCAGCAACTGGGGCCGCTGCAGGGGGAGGCACAACAGCAGGGGCTGCCCGCTCTTTGGCGCAGCTCTGAACCTCCTCTACTGAGCCTAAACTAAGTCCGCGATGGCGGCGGGTACCTCGACCAGCGGCGTGCCGGGAGCTCCTCCTGCGCTAGCCCATGAGCATTGAGCGAAGCGCTTCCCTCAGCTACAGACTCAGCAACTCCCTGAGAACCTCGCCCCTGGCCTCCACGGCCACAGCGACCATGGCCTCTACCCCTCGGCATGGCTGCTACAGTCAGACAACCATCCAATCACATAATCATAAGCACAACATCATATAATCAAGAACAAAGATCAAACATCATCAAAAACATAGTCTTCATCAAATAATCAAGCACAATGCAATGATGAACCAAAACCCCATCCTACTGTGCAACCAAGTGTGTCAAATTTTAAATTACTTATTCCACTTTTGCAAGTTTTAATGTTGCTATCCTATGACAAAATTTTAGTTAAAACCTAAGTCATATTTCTAAGTTATTCCACATCACATTTTAGTTGTAACCTAAGGTATGACACTAAAAATACACATTCCAAGGACCTACAGCCCGCTCTGATACCAACTGTAACACACCGGCATCTAGTATGCCTGAATGCTACCAAACATAGACTAAACAACACCTAAATACCATAAACAAAGATAAATTACAGCAAAGACACAAATGCTAAAACCGAAATTTCGGCAGCATCTCCTTTGTTTTAACATGAATTGAAACAATAACAATAACATGGCAAGATATATCATAACATAAGACATCTAAAGCAGCAATATAAATGGATAAAGCATCAACATAAACCAATAAAACCAAATCCAACCACTCCATAATCTATAGCTAAGCAAATAAGAATCACAAGCACGCTAAAATTATTCCATACACCAAGTTCATAGCACTTATTATGATCATGACTCAAATTGATAAATGTGACTGGAACTACGTGAAGATGTGTAGCTATTGCCCCTTCCCATATGCCAGTGTCATGGTACCTAAAACAACATAAAACACAAGCGTGAGTTCATCACTCAGCAAGTATATTGCAATGGGTCAAACAGAACAATTCAATATTATCATCACTACATAACAAACTTAACATCATGATTAAGTCATACTTCATATGCAACATCATATTCATATCTCAACCTCATTGAAATCATTTTATCATCATCATCATGTACGCAATGCAATGCAATGCACATGTCTCCTCGAAGCAAATACCGGTATTGCCGAGTGCACACTCGTCGGTGTGCACCCACGTCCCCCTTCCATCCCGTAGATGGAGGGTGCCTACTCCTCGCTTCCACTCACCGCGTGGGTGGAATCACGAGGTAGGTTTTACATCCATGGCGCTCCGGATTAGTCATAACTTTCCCACCGACCTTACCGGAATAGTTATGACGTTCTCACCGACCGGGCCAAGTTTCATGCCATGTATGCAACATATGCCATAAACATTAACCATAAACCATTGCATAGCATCTTAACATACCCTTTTTTATCATATCATGGCAAACACTAAGCATGGCAAGATAGCATAACATGGAAACAATTGCATCTAGTCAAGATAAGCAAATAAACCACATGCTACCCATCCCAATACACTTGCCTTAACCTCGGGCGACGGATTGGCGAGATGAGGAGGGCACTCCCGGGGTCACACCACCTGCACATAGATGCCACACAATCACAAAGTTCCCACAAAATAGTACGCCATCACCGATCTACCCCGATTTCGCAAACTACTCCCGAAAACGAAAAACTGAGAATCTGTCCCCCCCCGGGACAGCAGACTTCAAACTATCATAACTTTGGATCTAAGACTCCGAATCGATTAAACGAGTACATCCTCGCGTAGCTTAGGAAATTTCCTAACTTTTTCTAAGTATATGAAAAAGCTGATTCGGACTCTAAAGTTTTCTAATCTACAAAACTCTACGTTCTGTCCCAGCTACGTCACAGATTTGAACACATTCGGTAAATCGAGCATAACTTTCAAACGGCTGGGCGGAATTGGACGTTCTTTATGTCCACTGAAAGGTATTGAAGTTACCTACAATTTCTGCAACAGGAGGATGACCAAAGTCTGACTCTAAGGTCATGAAAACTCAAACCCTAGGTCGACTGCACAATCTGCCCGAAGCAGAGAACGTGGCAAACTCTAGTTTTCATCTAATCTACCCAATCACAACACCACCACTTGATCTAAAAGCATCCAAATACCCTCTAGCACAGCCCCTAGACCAACCCCAAGGATTCCCCTAGCCATACCTTCGCCCGACGAACGATGAACCGACGAATCTCCTCCCGGTCCACGCGATCTCCTTCCTCGCTCCAAATCCACCGGATCTCCTCGTCGCGGAGCGCTCCAATGGATGGATCAGCGGGGTGGCGAGGTGGAGAACTCCCCTAGGGCAGCAAGGATGGTGGAGAGGAGAGGAGAGGGGTGGTGGTGCAATGGAGAGGAGGGAGGAGGAGGGCGGCGCACAAGGGGGAGGTTGGCGGCTGGTTTGGGGGAAGAGGAGGAAGTGGGGGGTGGCTAGGGCAGGTTGGGGCGCACCAAAAGGCAGGGGGAGGCGCCCAACCAGGTCTCCCACTCCCACTTGGACCCAAACACCTTCCCACCAAAGCTCACGACCCTTTCCCTTAGGCCCAAACTTCCCCGGAAAGGCCCAAACTCCCGGAATCGGCCCGGAAACGCAAATAAGCCTCATACCGTATAATTTCAACCTCCGATTTCACATTTTATAACGTCACACCAACCCGTAGTGTCACAAAATCCAACGTCGCATGGATAGATTTTCTTATTGATGGGTTTTCTTAATTAACACTGATATGTGAACCTTGAAAACCCTAGACAATGGATAGATTCATGATGATAGTCTGGGTATACTCGTTTTAATATTGCACATACGTAGCCATGCTATAGAAATGAACTGTTAAATGAAAAGAGACACACATCTTTATTAAATTTAAAAATGTTGTATATGATAGTAAAGGTTTTTGATATTTTAATAAAAATAAAAATAAAACTATGGTTTCGACATGGGTGATTATTGGCTATAGCCGAAAGTACATTTAATATGTATGTAGATAGGGGGAGATTTATCGTCTAGGTCAAATCAAGGACCGAACGTAGTGTTGCATGATCCAAAAAATAATTGTACAACCATGAGGACTTGTATGGGACATGCTTAGCCTTCTAAGTTATTTAAAAATTAGCTTTGCACATTGATAGACTGAAGAGCACAAGCATTCCAGGTAGGTTTGCTTATAAGGGGCTTCCACGTGGATTTGTGGGTAAATGCGTATCGGTGCAACATTGTATGCATTGCTGTGGGGAGAAAAGGTTATTGATTTATATGAGCTCAAGATTATTAAGTTTTATGTGAATGTTTATTTCTGTCGCCATAGCAAGGATTTTACGTCACAGGGCTGATGCAAAGTTAGGTTTGAATAATGAAACAGTTATGTATGATCTCTTTGCGACACACCAAAGGAAGTGTGTTAAATAGATTTGCAAAAAGAGGTGATCATTCCTTATGGGTAAAGCTGTACACCTTTGCAGAGTTCAGATCTTTTCAAAAAGCCATATCCACGATCATAGATAATTTGGAGAACTGGCACTAGTTAGATATTTTCTATTTTCATAAAAATGGTATAGGTGGAATGGAACTGAATAGTCTTGTTTAATTTTCTTTGTCTTAATTAAATGTTGCCATATGATGGCACTGGGTGATTTATTACTCACAAAGGCCTATGAGTCAATTGTTATATTTTAGTTATTTCTTACTTGTTATTTTATATACTTGTCAAATTGTTTTCATTTATTTACGCTTTCAATGTACTATTCAATTTAGTGAGTTCCTCCTAAGAATGAATATTGTCCCTACAGGAATATTGTTCCTGTGTGTTCATAAAGAAATCCCAGGATGGATTATGTGTCATCTCAGTGTATGTTGATGGTCTGAATATCATTGGAACCACAGAAGAAATAAATGAAGTGAGTGCTTACCTTACGATGGAGTTTTGAAATGAAAGATTTGGGTGAAACCAAATATTTCTTAGGCCTGCAGCTAGAGCATTTTCCAGAAGAAATGTTTGTACACTAGTCTATATATACCAAAAAGGTATTGGAAAGATTTAATATAGATAAATCTCATCCTTGAAAGACCCCGTAGTTGTGAGATCCTTAAAGCGGATAAAGACCATTTTAGACCAATGATGGAAAATGAGAAAGTCTTTGGACCTGAAGTCCCATACTTATATATCTTGCGAATTGCAGAAAGCTTAATATTGCATTCACAGTAAATTTTGTTAGCAAGACACAATGTAGTCTCAACCGGAAGACATTGGGCGAGTGTCAAGACTTTACTCACATACCCCCAAGGTACTCAAGATTTTGGACTATTTTTTTTAGAAAAACCAAGATTTAACAATGGAAGGATGTGCGGATGCTGGCTATCTGTCTGATCCCTATAATGCCAAATCTCATACTGGTTTTGTGTTTCTCTATGGTAGTACCATCATTTTTGGCGGTCTTTTAAGCAGACCTTGGTAGCTACATCTACCAACCACTTAGAGATATATCTTTACATGAAGCCTCACGTGAGTGTGTTTGGCTGAGACATCTTAATACCGTTGATTTCCCACCATTATCTATGAAGATAATGCTGCTTGCGTTGCACAAATGCAAATGGGTTATGTGAAGAGAAATATCACAAAGCATATTGCCCCTTGTCGGGGACTAGAAAATTCTGGTTCGGTCAACAGCACGGTCAACGAACCCCCAGCTCGAGCTCGAGCCAGGAGCCCTTGACCACATCATCGGACGAGTGCTCCAGCTCGACCTCGAGCTAGAGGGCTAAGGGCCAGCTCCCGTTTGAGGGGTCAAGCTCTGGCGGATCTCAGTCGGGCGTTTTTATCATCAGTTACCAAGATCCTTAATTAGAGGAGTCAAGACCGGCGTGGGGCGAGGATTACACAACAGTTACGATCCGACTTTAGTGCACACGTAGCCACTCCTCCCCGAGTGCTCCTTCCAGTCGTTATGAATAATGGCTAGAAAAGGTTAAAAAGCCCCCCTGAGGCAAAGACAGGATATAACGACAAAACTACACAAACAGGTGCTTGAGCTCAAGCCTCGAGAGCCTCCCATGTATTGAAAGATAGTGAATTCTTTCGCCTCTGGGCAAGACTGGAGTAGAGTTATTACCCTATCAGAGGGCTCAAACCAGTATAATTCTTGATGTTTCTCTTCCTTTCTTGGACCAACGATCATCTTCTGTGAGCAAAGTCATTTTTGGGTTCCACATCGACATCAACCCTTCTACACTTCTGCGGTCAGGCGATCCCCTAAATTTTTCTTTCCTCACGAACTCCAGAAGAATGGTGAACTGAAAATAATACAAACTAAGTCATGTGAAAATCTAGCAGATTTAATCACAAAATCTTTGCAAAAATCTACTTTCCAAAGATGCATTAACGGTATTGAAATGAGGCGATTTAGAGATTTGCAGAGTTCAGGGAGGAGTAAATTAGCGAACCATTACCCTTTTTGTATGATCCTGAAGATCATATTTTTGTATCCTAAAGATTATGAGTTGTGCTCATTTTCCTTAGTGAGTTTTCTTGAAGTTTCTCACTCGAAGGTTTTTAATGAGGTAACTAGTGCAATACGGAGTGCGAGTGCAATACACTCTTTTCTCCATCTTTTTTCCCCACTGGGTTTTGGGAGGAGTTTTTAATGAGATATATGCATTACACGGTATTCGTCTAAGGGGGAGTGTTATGATATGGATAGAATCCATATCCCTATATGGAAGAACTCTATCGATTGGTGGACGAATCTGAATTAATCTCTCGGGATTTTTCTCCAATATATTAGGCATTGTTTTGTACAGAAAAATCAATCTAGTAAAATAAAAACATTTCTCGTTACATTGTGTATGCTTCTACTTGCGCTCGTGTATTCTTATGAACATGTTGTTGATTGGCGTGGAGAGAACTATTACGTTTGACAACACTCTCAACAAATTAACCAAGGTTTTTCCTTTCCAGTATATACTTCATGTGCACCTAACAAACGCGCGATCCACATGCTACCAGTCGCCAAGTAGAAGAAATACCCTCTCTGATTGGAATCTCCCCCCCCCCCACCCCCCACCCCCCACCCCCCAACCCCCGGCGGGTTCGCCGAGGTAAGCAAGTCACGCGTTGACCCAACCCAGTCAATGGCGGGCGGCGGCGTGTGCCCTCCGTCGGAAGTGGGTTTTGGCGGGGAGTACTACTCGGTGGTGAACGGGGTTTGCAGCCGCGCCGGCAGCTTCTTCGGGGGGAAGCCGGTGCTTGGGCAGGCCGTCGGATACTCCATCGTCCTCGGCTTCGGTGCCTTCTTCGCCCTCTTCACCTCCTTCCTGGTAATAATTAATTCCATCATTACGTTTCATCCCATCTCCGTATCGTGACCATAGTCATAGCATCGTGCTAATTCCTATCTCCGATGTCGATCTTGGAGTCAACCACGGGTCAACCTCGACTCCTCGAGTTTCGATCTATATACTGTAGATAGTACATGTAGGTGTATTACTACTCCAGTAGCTACTAATGTTGGGTTCGTTTATTGCTGAAAAGCAGGCAGAGAACTATTATAAAAAAAAAAATGGTTTGACAGAAACAGAATGATTCACTACGCCCTGAGTTGTGTATATCCGTAAATGCATGCGCAAGTAACCAACCAATATAACTAGGCAAAATGTGCGTCTAACGTCGCACCGTTTAGTCTTTTTTTTTGAAAAAAAAGGACCACGAAAATATTTTTTCCGGGCACCGGAGAAAAAACGGACCACGAAAATATTTTCCCGGGGTCCGAAGAAAAAACGGACCACGAAAACATTTTTCCCGACAAAAACGGAGAAAAATAGACTACGAAAACATTTTTTCCGGGTTTTGGGAAAAAACGGACCACGAAAAAACTTTTTTCGGAAAATACGGAGAAGGGAAGTTTTTTTTTCGAGGAAAAACGGATCACGAAAACATTTTTTCCAGGCACCGGATTATGAAAACATTTTTTTCGGACACCGGAGAAAAAACGGACCACAAAAATATTTTTTATGAAGTCCCAAGAAAAAATGGACAATGAAAATATTTTTCTCGACAATAACGCAGAAAAATGGACCATGAAAACATTTTTTTTGGGTCCAGCGAAAAAACGGACCAAGAAAACATTTTTTCCGGCAAAAACGGCGAAAGGAAGTTTTTTCCCTAGGAAAAACGGACTACGAAAATATTTTTTTGACACCGTAGAAAAAACGGACCACCAAAACATTTTTCCCGAGGTCCGAAGAAAAAACGGACCACGAAAACATTTTTCCCTATTTTTTTGGACCCGTTTGCTATCTCGAAAAATTAGAAAAGGATTAATCCGCGATATGTATCTAACAGAGGGTCTTTGCCGCAAAGTAGCGAACCAGGGACCTAAATGCAACCCGAAAAAGTTTTTTTTATACTCACAAAAATTCGCAAAAGGTCTCGTTGTAATTTAGAGGGAACAAATCGTAATTTAGGAAAAGTGGAGGGCTTTTTTGCAAATCCGGCCAGGGGTGATGTGGCCGGCCTAAGAGGCCGGCAAATGTTTTTTTTCCCAAATCCGGGTTTTGGGAAAAAAACAGACCACGAAAAAACTTTTTTCGGAAAATACGGAGAAGGGAAGTTTTTTTTTCGAGGAAAAACGGATCACGAAAACATTTTTTCTAGGCACCGGATTATGAAAACATTTTTTTCGGACACCGGAGAAAAAACGGACCACAAAAATATTTTTTATGAAGTCCCAAGAAAAAATGGACAATGAAAACATTTTTCCCGACAATAACGCAGAAAAATAGACCATGAAAACATTTTTTTTGGGTCCAGCGACAAAACGGACTAAGAAAACATTTTTTCCGGCAAAAACGGCGAAAGGAAGTTTTTTTCCCTAGGAAAAACGGACTACGAAAATATTTTTTTGACACCGAAGAAAAAACGGACCACCAAAACATTTTTCCCGAGGTCCGAAGAAAAAACGGACCACGAAAATATTTTTCCCTATTTTTTTGGACCCGTTTGCTATCTCAAAAAATTAGAAAAGGATTAATCCGCGATATGTATCTAACAGAGGGTCTTTGCCGCAAAGTAGCGAACCAGGGACCTAAATGCAACCCGAAAAAGTTTTTTTTATACTCACAAAAATTCGCAAAAGGTCTCGTTGTAATTTAGAGGGACCAAATCGTAATTTAGGAAAAGTGGAGGGCTTTTTTGCAAATCCGGCCAGGGGTGACGTGGCCGGCCTAAGAGGCCGGCAAATGTTCGGCGCGTAATAGGGTTGATATTACGGATCGAGTTGTGTGTGGCCGATTTGATCTTGGATTCTGTTTGCTTTTAGTATTTTCTTGTTGCAATTGGCTCGTAAATGCCGGACTACCTACGCCATGAGGCCAAGACTTCTCAGTAGTAGACTTCTCAGTAGTAGTAGTACTCACATTTGTCACATTCAGCGTACTAGCGAGTTAATTTCGATGGACACTGTGAAGAGGACAGCTAGAACCAGTGGTGAAAGCTACCGCCTTCCGTGTAATTGCAGTTGGTTTATACGAAACAAACGTATTAGTACAACACTAGTTACATGCCCGTGCATTGCTACGAAAAACAAAATTGATAACGAAAAATAAAGATTAAAAAATAAAAAAATTATTTCACAAGATCAAACATCTATCTTTAACGCTTCGTTTCTTGCGAAAGCTGGCTAATTAAAGCAACGCTTCGTTTTTTGCGTAGGACAATTAAGCAGGGCAATTAAGTAGGGCAATTAAGCAGAGCAATTAATGACGTGGGTAGAACTCACCACTGCCATCAACTGTTGCTTTATAATAGTAGAGATATAGCTAGCGTTGTACTCCCTGATCACAAAAGTACGCTGTTCTGAATTAAACATTTAAAATTTTAGTATATATTGATATATTTTTAAATATTTAGATTAAATACATTAAAATATATGTATAGATTTATCTGGAAAATACTTTCACGTACCACACTATAATTTTGTTAGCCTTTATAAATATATTATAATAAAAATTAATGATTAAAATTGTATTTTGTGTATCACGTTAATATCAAAAATCGACATGTTTTTTGTGACCGGAGAGAGTATTAATGTAAGTGCGCGATGCAGGTGTGGCTAGAGAAACGGTACGTGGGCTCATGGCACACTTCAGAGTGGTTCAACACCGCCGATCGGAGCGTCAAGACTGGTCTCATCGCCAGCGTCATCGTCTCTCAGGTCGATCTAGCTAAGATATCAGTTTATTTGTAGTTCGAGTCGAGCGTGTAAAATTAACGGAGCTAGCTGATTGATGGATGAATCAGTGGACATGGGCTGCAACGAT
Organism: Rhipidocladum racemiflorum; assembly: GCA_036346355.1. Lineage (NCBI taxonomy): Eukaryota > Viridiplantae > Streptophyta > Magnoliopsida > Poales > Poaceae > Rhipidocladum > Rhipidocladum racemiflorum. Next base: position 2,990,415 of record CM070569.1, on the reverse strand, counting down.
CCTGCAAAGCTCCAACGTGGCATGGCAGTACGGAGTGAGTGGCCCGTTCTGGTACGCCAGCGGTGCCACCATCCAGGTGCTCTTGTTTGGGATCATGGCTATCGAGATCAAGAGGAAAGCTCCCAACGCGCACACCGTCTGTGAGATCGTCAAAGCAAGGTATGTACCTTTCCGCGTAGTCGATTAACTTGACCAGCTGATGGTCACTAACTTAAAAACCCACATTCGTATCGGTTCAAAACACATATCTGTGTCGATTTTTAAATCGACACAGATATACCGACATTAATAATCGGAGACATATTAGTGTCGGTTTTCAAACCGACACTAATAAGATTATTTGTGTTGATTTTTGGCTAGAATCGACACATATAATATTATTTGTGTCGGTTTTTAGCTAGAACCGACATAAATAGTATTACGTGTATCGGTTTTTTAGCTAGAACCGACACAAATAATATAACAAAAAATGTATCTATTATTACTTGTAATTGTGTCAGATCTGGCAACTCCGTCATCTAGTACTACTCTCACCTAAGCACACTTAACTTCGATGTTCTCACGGGATCCAACGGATTTAACTTCCCAAGAGGTCACCCATCCTAGTACTACTCTCACCCAAGCACGCTTAATTTCGAAGTTCATATAGGATCCAGTGCTTTAATGTTGGTATGATCGCATATGACATGTAACGCGTCCCTCTCCCCTTAACCCCGCAGAGTACCCGAACACCGATTTTAATATTCTCATACTCCAAACATGGGTTGAGCTATATTTTAGTGTTTTCATACTCTGAAATAGGTACAAAACTTCGCAGGCCATTTTGAGACCCTAAACGACGTTTTTTTTTAATTATGTTGCCGCGCTTGCACTCGCAAAAATAATCATTGAAAGACCTGTTGATTTTTGGACTTTAAGCATTTTCGGATAGAGCTTCTCGTTAGCTTTCCAACAAGCCAAAGAACACACCGATCGGAGTTACGAGTTAAAAGTTATGATGTTTTTACTAAAGGTGCGGAGGACTATTTGTGTCGATTTTTGACTAAAACCGGCACAGGTAATATTATTTATGTCGATTTTTTGCTAGAACCAACACAAATAATATTATTGGTGTTGATTTTTTTCTAGAACCGACACAAAAATTGGATTATTTGTGTCGGTTCCAATTGAAAACCGACACAAATATTCTTCCTGTCATTTTGAGTTTTAGAACCGACACAAAAACTTTATTTGTGTCGGTTCCAAAAAACCCGACATAGATAGACGTGTCACCTATTAGGTGTTTTGTAGTAGTGGATGATCTATCTATCTATATCCATATTAATTGAAGACTCTTAGAATTCTTTATGTTAAACGTAGGGTGTAAAATACTAAAAATTTCAACATAATCAGAGAAAAGAAAAAAAAAACTAAAAATTACTACAATAATCGTAGTAAAAGAAAAGATCTAATCTATCTATTTATCTACTAATTTGAAGCCCTCCAGAAGTCTACACGTTAATCCTGGCAGGACAAAATGCTAGAAATTCCATGTTAATTTGAGAAAAAGAAAAAATACTAGAAAATCTAATATTATTCTAAAAAAAAAGAAAATCTTGGTCGTCCAATCTCCTTAATAATTTTCATCCACGGCTTAGATCTATTTATAGAAATTGCTTGACGTATCGAACCTAGTAAAGTATTTTATTTTGCTTGAGTCTGTATTAACGCTGAATAGTTAGATTCAAACTACCATGTATATGGATATAACATAGACTACACCTACCGGATACTTATAATAGAAAAATAAAGATACGTAACATGTCCTAGTTACTTAAAATAGCTAGCTGCCCAAGTCCAGATACAACTCTGCTAGAAAAAGTTGTATACAACTTAAATTGTAAATGTACGTAGATTAGTCTAATCTATTGTGTTCACAATGGGACAAAATTAAAATCTAATTTGATGCCCTCCTATAAGCCTCCCATGTTAATCCTAGCAGGACAAAATGCTAGAAATTCCCATGGTAATATGAGAAAAAGAAAAAATACTAGAAAATCCCACATTATTCTAAAAAAAAAATGAAAATCTTGGTCGTCTGATCTTGTTAATAATTTTCATCCACAGCTTAGATCTATTTATGGAAATTGCTTGCCATATCGAACCTGGTAAGGTATTTTTATTTTGTTTGAGTCTGGATTGACGTTGAATAGTTAGATTCAAACTACTATGTATATGGATAAATGAACATTGAACGATAATATATAAATTTTAGGATATTACACCTTGGTAGTTGTTAGAGTAAGAGGATGTTAATGATAATGATATGGAGGAGAATATGATGGTCTGATATGGGGGACAAATAACGAGACTTCAGCTGACAAACTTGAGAAATTTTTTTTTCTAGTAATACCAGTGAACATAACACTATTCTTGTGTCCACTTTGGAGGTGGAATGAGTTATATTATTCTTGTGGTCATGTATATTATTATTCTGTACTATGTTCTTGTGGAATTTTTCACTTTGGTTTTCGTATATTCGTTTCCGGCACTATCCGTTTTCGTATTCATTTCCGGTGTTTCCGATTTCGTTTTCGTTACCGGTAGAAAATGTGGAAACGAAAATAAAACAGTTATTTACCGACTATTTTCGTACCTTTTTATCCTACTAGTATCTTGTCGGGACCCAGATTTACAAATCTGAAACACTTTGTGTATACCGCGCTAGTCCAGTATCACGCTAGTGCACACAGTAGCAATAAAATTGAGATATCATTCCATTCCCCGAATCAACTAAGAAGGTAGCAAATAATAACAACGGACCTTATAATCAAAGTTTACATAACTGTGCCTTAAGTGCTTAAGAAACAAATAAACTCTCGCAGCGGAAATAAAGTAACTTGAGCCATACGACATGCCAGAGGCAATCGTCTAGGGAAATGCTATCCTTGTTCTCGTAGTCTTCATAGTACTCCTCGTAGAACTCAGAATTTCCCTGTTCTTCCTTAGCAACTGATCAACAAAGGCATAAAGCTATGAGTACAAACGTACTTAGCAAGCCGTAGGGAAATAGTGCAAATAATGTATAGCTTGACAAGAATAGTCATATGGTTATTTTGCAGAAAACAGTAACTTGAATGTAAATACAATAAATAAATTCAAAGCATAATTGATGAAAGATAGTACATAACTAGTAACCCAATGGTGGACAATAACAAAAGGCTGGTGGGGCATCACCCATCACCAACTAAACCATCATCAACTACTGAACTCAATAGTGTTAATATTTTGACATTGAAAACAACAGTGAATCCCCGTTCACTTCCAACGATTTTTGAAAACGCTATACCTCGTGTGAAATTCCTAGGCACGTTCATGACCGTGGACATGACTATTCAAATAGTTTAACACACTCTGCAGAAGTTGTACAGCTTTTCCCACAAGACATGATCATCTCTTAGTGCCATACGCAATTATCACACTTCCTTTGGTGTGCGGCAGAGAGATCACGACAAGGTCTTTACAATGCTCTGACTAAGTCCAGTACTGCCCGCTAAGGTTTTACCCCTCAGGGCCCCCTCTTGCACCATGTGAGTATACCCGTCCATCCCGGAACCCACACAACCACACCAATACTCAAATATAGACATTGCAAATTAATTAGCCAAGTCTGTCCCATACCAGACATGTGCTTGTACAGTTAAGCATAGTTCAATGGTGCATAAGATGAAGTCCTTAAGTATTCCCAAGCAAGACAACTACATCCCAAAGGTGCCAACAACACCCCCTTTTCTGCACGATCACTTGCCTGAGTGAAAACAATTTTGTATAATTGAGACCAATGGCACATCCTGTCATGGCACATCAAATTTTACAACAGTGGCTACCCGCCACGATTCCATATCTCATTAAGTCAAGATTATTAATTCATCATGTGACATGAATCCCATCGTACAGCTAAGCATAGTTACGATAACCCAATGTTGGTACTACAATTATGTCCAACTACTAAATAACCCAACCTAGGGCGACAATGGATACATGGCATTTCAATTATTCAAGGTGGCATAATGACAATCAGGCATGCAATTGTATAAAACAAAGTACTTTTGCAAACATGGGTCCAACATGGTCAAGGACTATGACTTGCCTTGTTGATCAACTGCTGGTGCTGCGTCTTGGCCTTCAAATTATGTGTTCGCTCCCTGGGATCAGCGTCTACCGGAAAAGAAAGAGACAAAGCAAATAAATACCAAAAAAGAGACACAAACAAGCTCAAAAGTAAAAATAAGTGGCTCTGGAATATAGAGCTTGATTTTACGAATTTTTAGAAACTGGAATCGCCTCAATCGGAGTTTGTATGAGGGAGAACGGAATTTCTAAATATTAAAATCAGAGAAAATAGAAAAAAATATTTTCTGGAATTATTTTTCTAAAGAAAAATATGTTTATTATGCACTGATAGGGGTGAAAACGGGTCAGATACGGTCGGGTAGTAGGTGATCCCGTATCCTACCCTAATTATTTTTTAGGATCACAGTGCGGATCACGAATAGTTAAAAATCGGGTAGGATACGGGTACGGATACGGATATTTCGGAATGGGTAGAAAACGGGTATCGGATACTATACAAACAGTTACTATACGGGTAGCGGGTACTTAGTCGGATAGTACACGTATTGCCTAAAAATCGAAACATTCGATGAAAATAATCATATTATCTGTAACACATGCATGTAAGCAAGCTTGTCAGTCATATTATCTGGGACACATGCATCATCATATCGATCAACAATCTCAACAACCTACAACAAAGAAAACAATAAACATGAACAAAAAACAAGTTATGTACTTAGCCTAACATATCTTTGAATCAAGGCATCAAGCATACACATATTCAACATACCTTTCGTGAAGCTAGCAGCGAAGCAACACCGATCGGGATAAAAATGGTGCCAACAAGAACAAATACAGAAATGACCTGTATAACATAAGAACGATAATTTTTTAGGTACTCCAACATATGATCTATCTCAAGCTAAAGCCAATTAACACGAGGGGGAAAAAACTTTAATGTCAACCTACCCATTTTGGAGTAAGAAATGGTTTGCAAGCTGGGAGCTCCTGCTGCGTAAACTTGGAGATCTACTCAGCTAAATATTTCCACATCTAGTTGAGTTTACAAACTTATTCAAGATTAAGATCAACTATCAAGCAAGCACTCAGAATGCATATGAACGAACCAAAAAAAAGCTTTACATAAAGCAAATGGAACGCTGCTGCTCTTCCCGATTTTCTATGATTTTTGTTGTTGCTCAAATGAAAAACTTATCAATATGAAAAAGATGCTCCTCAAAATTCTCTACAACTTTCATGTAGACCACAAAATTTTTCGAGCACGGGAAGACCTCCAAAAATGTGAATTACTGTTGTCCTGTATCCGGGTACCCGATTTTAAAAATTATCCGGGTACCCGTATCCGACCCAAAAATCCGGGTATTTATCGGGTATCTGCTGTCCTGTATCCGACCCATATCCGAAAGAAAAGTATCCGGGTAATTACTCGTATCCGACCCGACAAAAAAATACCCGTATCCGTATCCGAATTTTCGGGTAGAATTTTGCCGGGTACGGATACGGGTCGGGTATTACCCGACCCATTTTCACCCCTATGCACTGATGACGTCAGCAGAGGTATTTTGGGAATTAAAATAAATCTAGAAAATGCTTTAGAGGCTGTCAAGTGGGGCCATTTGTCAATAGACCATGTCCATGGCTCAGGTCGGTCCATGGTGAACCAGGCTCACGAAATAGTGCCTAGGATTGATGCAAAGATGAGGTGGCGATGACACAAGGGTGATGTCGGCGGCTGACTAGGCAGAGTGGCTGATCGGGCACGCGTGTGGGCGCAATGTGGTGCTAACGTGGTGTGCACGTGGCAACCACGTCGGATCGGTCCAGTTAGGGTTTTCAGCGACCGATTCTGCGGCGGTGCTTTGCCGGATGCGGAGAAGACGGCTCGGCTAGGCACAAGACGCGATGGATCGACCACAAAACCGCGTGAATCCGGTAGCTCTCCTCACCATGAACCCGAGGATGGCTTCACCTTTGACCCCTAGCACGGCGGATGGAGAGATCTAGTCGCTTGAAGACGGCGGTGGCCACAGCACTCTGGCGAGAAATCAACTGTGTACTGCGGGCTCTCGGGCAATGATGAATGGAGCACAAGAGGCGACGCGAGGTGGGAAAGCTGGATCGGGAGTCGATGGCGGCTTTTAAAGCCGAAGGCGAGCTGCGCGTGGGCCGGAGCAGGCTGTGAGAGCGACTGAGGCGGTGACTCGTGGCAAGCGGGCCAGGACGAAGTGGAGTAGGTCGGCAGTGTGGGGCAGCGTGGGCCAAGGCGGCTGGGCTGGGAAGATTTAGCCCACTAGGATTTAGGATTAAAATCATTTTTCGGATTAAGAAAATTCTAGAAATTCTAGTAAAATCAATAAATAGCAAATAAATTCAGAAAAATCCCAAAAAATACAGAAAAACTCCTGGAAGCACAAGGAACACAACTACAACTGAAAATCTTTGATTTGTTATATAGATTAATTAAATAAAATCTTTTTGTTATTAAAAAATTCAAATTAAGCTCCAGATAATTTAAGAAAAATCCAAATGGTTCTCTTTGACTTTGAAACTTTTCAAAAGTTAAAAATTGGAATGTTACATATCTACACTAATAAGAGGCTCTCTTATAAATCCTGACATTAATCCTAATATATAAAAGGCTAGAAATTTCTATATTAATAAGAGAAAAAAAACTAGAAAATCCCACAATAATCTAGTAAAAAAAATCTAATCCATCCGATTAATCAGAGAAAAGTAAAAAAAAGAGCTAGAAATTCCTACTGTAATCGTAGTAAAAAGAAAAAACTAATCCATCGGATTGATATAACTGGTAATCGTAACGAATCGTTTGCACCTAATGACAGGTGGGGCAGCGCTGCCCATGTGGTGTTCTTGGTGTTCTGCCTGATGACCAACGTCATCGTGACGGCGATGCTGCTGCTGGGCGGCTCGGCGGTGGTGAACGCGCTGACCGGCATGAACGTGTACGCGGCCAGCTTCCTCATCCCGCTCGGAGTCATCGTCTACACACTGGCTGGTGGGCTCAAGGCCACCTTCCTTGCCAGCTACATCCACTCCGTCGTCGTGCACGTCGTGCTCGTCGTCTTCGTCTTCCTCGTCTACACCTCGAGCACCCACCTGGGCAGCCCGCGCGTGGTGTACGACCGCCTAATGGCAGTGGCCAGCGCGGCGCGGGACTGCTCCGGCGCCCTCTCGCACCCCGACCAGGCGTGCGGCCCCGTGCACGGCAACTTCAAGGGATCCTACCTCACCATGCTTAGCTCCGGGGGCCTCGTCTTCGGCGTCATCAACATCGTCGGCAACTTCGGCACCGTCTTCGTCGACAACGTACGTGCTATACTACTCCGGCTGACTGGTGAATTGATCGTTCTGAATGGAGTAACTAACAATTAACGCGTGCATGGCATTGGCAATGGCTTGGTGACAGGGGTACTGGATGAGCGCGATCGCTGCGCGGCCGTCGTCGACGCACAAGGGGTACCTACTGGGCGGGCTGGTGTGGTTCGCGGTGCCCTTCTCGCTAGCCACCTCGCTGGGCCTCGGCGCGCTCGCCCTCGACCTGCCCCTCACCACGGAGGAGGCGGCCAAGGGCCTCGTCCCTCCAGCGATCGCCACCGCTCTCATGGGACAGACCGGCTCCGTCCTGCTTCTCACCATGCTATTCATGGCCGTCACGTCCGCGGGCTCGGCAGAGCTGGTGGCCGTCTCCTCCCTCTGCACCTACGACATCTACAGGACCTACATCAACCCGGGCGCCTCCGGCAAGCAGATCCTCCGCGTGTCCAGGGCCGTCATCCTCGCCTTCGGCTGTTTGATGGGCGTCCTCGCCGTCGTCCTCAACCTCGTCGGCGTCTCCCTCGACTGGATGTACCTCGCCATGGGCGTCATCATTGGCTCAGCCGTCATCCCCATCTCCCTGCTGCTGCTCTGGAGCAAGGCCAACGCCTTCGGGGCTATGCTCGGCGCCGTCACCGGCTGCGCCCTCGGTGTCGTTGTCTGGCTCACGGTCGCCAAGGTGCAGTACGGGCACGTCGACCTGGACACCACCGGGCGAAACGCGCCAATGCTGGCGGGCAACCTGGTGTCCATCCTGGTGGGCGGGGCGGTGCACGCGGCGTGCAGCCTGGTGTCGCCTCAGCACTACGATTGGGAGAGCAGCAGGCAGATAACGACGGTGGAGATGGTGCCCAGCGACGACCTCCTTGACGAGGAGCTCAAGGAGGAGCGGCTGGTTAACGCCAAGCGGTGCATCGTCAAGTGGAGCGTGGTCTTCACGGCCGTGATCGTGGTGGCGTGGCCGGCGCTGTCGCTGCCGGCTGGGAGGTACAGCGTGGGGTACTTCAAGCTGTGGGTGGCGGTCTCGATAGCCTGGGGGACGGTGGGATCGGCGGTGATCATCCTGCTGCCGCTGGTGGAGAGCTGGGGCACCATCGGCAAGGTGTGCGCGGGCATGTTCACCAACGATGCCGTCTACGAGCGCCTCGACGACGTAAACCTGCGCCTCAGGGCGATCATGGGGGCCATGCCAGAGGCGGAGAAGCACTACCAGCACCTGCAGCTGCAGGAGATGGAGATGCACCCCGCCGGCACCCATCCTCCCAATGAGGACGACGAGCAGCTGCAGCCTTCAGAGTTTTTCGTGTCACTCGATCGATAAATCGGACAATCGGTAAAAGTAGTACTGTAGTAGTCTTTAATTAGCTCTTCTGGCAGCTCCCACTCAGAAATAAATTGTGAGACGCTCACTTTTATACTACAGTATAACATAAATGAAATATTTTGTAGTATCTATTGTGTCAGTTCCATAATTAATAACTAGCACGTGTTTTCACAATTTGAAAATATAGCCATGCACAAAGTTATTTTACAAATAATAATACACAATAAAATAAACTAGCAGTGAAAGTTTTCATCTTGTAATGTGCCATTAAACCCAGTATTCCTGTAACACCCCGGCATCTAGCATGCCTGAATGCTACCAAACATAGGCTAAACAACATTTAAATACCATAAATTAAGGTAAATTACAGCAAAGGAGCAAATGCTAAAAAATCGAAATTTCGGCAGCATCTCCTTTGTTTTAACATGAATTGAAGGAACATCAACAGCATAGCAATATATGGTAATATAAGAGGCATCTAAAACAACAATAATTAAAGGCATGACAGCAATATAAGTCTAATCCCAAGCATTCAATGTCTCCATGAGCCAAACGAATAATAAGACTCTCATATCGCAAAACTAAACCATAAATCATTATGCATCACACTTAATTTATTATCAAAACTCAATTGAGTGACTGTGGGAACAATTGAGTGACGCTACGTGTAAAAGTGTGACTAATTCCCTTCCCCGCATGCCGATCTCATGGTACCTAAAACAACAAGAAAGCACAAGCGTGAGTTTAACAATCAGCAAGCATATTGCAATGGTACACAAAAACAATTACATGGCTACAACAACTCATATCATGTCTTTCATCTCATTCATGATCACATATCAATATCATCACCATTATGTATGCAATGCGATGCGATGCTCATGTCTCCTTGGAAACTCATACCGGTATGGTTGAGTACACACCCGTCGTTGTGCACCCTCTCCCCCCTTCTATCCCGAAGATGGAGAGTGCCTACTCCTCGCTTCCGTTCACCGCGGTGAATGGAATCACGATGTAGGACTTACTCATTAGCTCTCCGGAATAGTCATAACTTTCTCACCGACCTTCCCCGGACTAGTTATGACTTTCTGTGGGGGCTCCGGTCTTAGATTAGCGATAAAGACTCTTACTGTTGCATCGGTCTGGATAATGATACAACCCGAAAGAAATCCAATCGCTTATCTGAAACCGTACTCGGATTGAGATCAACCAATCGGCGCAACACTCGTGCTCTTGCCAACCGGTTGGAATCAATCCAAGCTTCCCACATATGTGTTCAGTGCTAGTTCCCAAGATCAACGCCTAGCACACACATACTTTGCACATCGAGCTGATACATCACACATACAAATATGTAAAGGACATAAAGGTAGTCTAGAAACGATTACATCTACTCAATAATACACAAAGAGTAAAGAGCAGCGAAAATAACCTTAAGTCCAAAAGAGGGATAGCGGTGTGCCAACCATAACCCATAGGCAACCGACTGGGGGAATAACCCAGTTCATCCAACCAAGAAATCGCTTGACCCCGGTTCGAAGTAAGCGCCGTCAGGAGCGTCATCATTACCTTCCTCTAAGCATTTTTAAGTAGAGCAAACGGTGAGTACACGTATGTACTCGCAAGACTTTAGTGTATGGAAGTAATTACACATGCAAGGCTACTCAATGGATGAAAGCTTCTATTCTAGGTTTTAATTTCAGCATAAGGCAAGTTTTATTTGTAAGCTATGCAATTGTTAAACATCGATAACATTTGGAATGAGCATTTGATAAAAGCTATAAGTAACACATATGTACTTTGAACAATCATTCATGACCCTCCATGGCCATGAACAATATCCGAGACATAACCAACCCACCAATGTCTTACACCAACACACTAAACACCATTTTTCCAAGTCATTTTGCAAATCCAAAACCAAAACACTATACTTGACATTATGTTTCCAAGCCGCTCTTGACCGTGAGCACGGCTAATCGATTAGATTTAAATCTCTGCAGAGAGTGTACACTTTACCCACATGACATATTCTAGCAATCATGTCAACCATGCCACGCGATACACACGTATCCGTTTTGCTAGACTATGACAAAACTTTTCGACTAGCTAAAGCCTAACCTTGCACTAGCCCGAGTATGACCTGTCCTTGCTGTGGCGGCAGAATTTCAACAGTTACGATGGTCCCGCTAGCCATCGCCCTCGTTCTCCCCACAGCAAGGCATACTCGTTGTATTGGAATGCTTTGTTCCCAACGCCTCAGTGAAGGGAGCACCTAGAACGACACCGCTCACTCGGTTCGTCCATACTCTTCGGCCTACCAACGTGCAAGGTTCAAACTTTATCTAGCTTACTAAGTTAAGGCTATCCCATACTAGCACATGTGGTTGCACCAATTAACTCAGTTAATAGTATCAAGTTCGGTCCTTAGGTTGACTCAGGCGAGTACTTCCCCCTATCTACGTGCAATGACCAGTTTCCATACAACACCAATCCATTCCCTTGTACCGTACAAGTGGCCGCTTGTACGGTGCAAGACATCCCATTGCACTTTCAGATATACATAACTCGCCCGTGTCTAAAACATACTTTTATTTCCATTTTTAACCACATACCAGTATCCTTTACTGCCATTTTCAACATTTGCAAAGTTTCATAAAGATTCAAGCCTAACATTCTACCCAACTAAAGCATGGCTAAGCATAGTATTATGTATCGATTATACCCAACTTTCATTTCATAGCATGAATAATCCCAAGTTTTCATGGCAATGTAATTAAGGTAAACCCACAAGTTAGGAATATAACTACCATGACCCACAATATAGCAACTTTACAGAAATTAAACGCATGCATAATAGTTTGATTAAAACAAATTAGACTTGTAAAGTATGGGATCAACATGTTCAAAGGATGGTGCTTGCCTGTTTGCTCTTCTTCGGGATTGTTCTCAGGAATAAAATCAGGGTCGTCGGCAACAGATTCCAACACGTCGTCAGCTACGCGCACGAACGATAGAAACTCGAAACAAAAGCAAATAACCACGAATCAAAATGGAGCAAAAGGAAATCAGATGGAAACAACAAATTAAGCTCAACAAAAGAACAAGCAATTCCAGGAAGGATTCAATCAAGTGCTAGCATACTAGTTCCACACACAGCAGGTTAATTTAATGTATCTTAGTATTTAAACAATCGAATTCAGGAAGCTAAGATTGTTTGGATTAAAATAAATTCAATACTAGCTACTTAAGCAATGCGTTGGTTAATCATGAAACTTACCCTTTTTGCTTTAATAGGATTCAAATGCCAAGCAAGTTATAAATGAAATGTTTTTCTATAATATGATAGTACACAAGATGTAGAGTGATTTGGAGCTATTCTCCCTATTTTTGCATTTAGACGAGTACTTTTACGGAGGACTAAAAAGGCCTAAAAGAGCACATTGCACATGTATAAAGTTAGGACTTTCATGATAAAATTGAGATGGCAACATAATAAACTTATCTAACCAACCTTAAGGGTTATTAAGAAGTGCATATGAGGGTGACTTAAGGTTGGGTTTACCATGTCATGAAGTCTATTGCAAGGTTAATAGCATAATTGAGCATGTAAGCCTTAGTGTTAGTCCATTTTTCCTAATGAGCAGGAAACAAAAGGGATACTAAAGCATGCAAAACAGTGAGCATGTCCTAAACAAGGTGATACAACAGCATGAACATACCATATTACAGTCCTAGGAACAAGTTCTAATGCATTTGGATTAAAATTGCACTAGTTAATAGCATTTCAACATCTCTAAGCATTGAAACATAACAATCAATATAATCATTGCAAATCAAGTCCAAATCCAAATATAAACACAAATTTGGAATGCTTAAAGATCAGCAATTCAGATGAAGTTGGTTTCATGCATTTTGGGAATTGAAATGCAAAAGTTGCATGCTAAGTGTAACACCTCAAAATTTTGCTTTTCTTAAATTCATGTGTGATTTGGCACTTTGGTGAATTTTTGGAATTTTCTGGAATTTATTTGGATTTATTTGGATTTATTTGAATTTATTCCATCTTGAAATAATTAAAGAATTAAACTTTGCAAATAAAATTTTGTTGAAAATATTTTATTTGAGCCCAAAATGAACCAAAGTATTTTCCAGAATTTTTCTGGAATTTTTCTGAGTCTTTTGCTATTTTTAATGAATTAAATGAATTATCGAATTATTTTAATTATTAAATCGCTGGAAAATGCGAGTGGGTTTGTACTATTCATCCGACCGAGCCCGAAGTCGGACTCGAGTTCGAGTCCGACCGAACCCGACCGAGCCACGTGACTCGACCGAATCAAGTCCAAACCCTAACTCGGTGAACCGTTGGATCGAGATCCAACTACCGAATCGAGCCGCGACCGATCCGGTCGGATCCGATCGCCTCCACGCGATCGCGGACTGGCCGATCGTGGCCACGTGGATCGCCGTCGTCGTCGTCTCCGCCGGATCCGAGACGGACTCACTGGCGCGTCGCCGCCGTGTAGGTTTAGGTTTCCGTTTTCCGCCGCAGGCGAGGCTATTTAAGGCCCGTCACACCCGAGGTCGGCCACGACCTTGCACACCCATAGCCCCTACTCACCAAGGCGAGCAGCCGCCCGTTTAGCCGCGATAGCTCGCCGTGAGTTGAGCGCCACTCCGCCGCGTTTTTGCCTCGCCTCGCCGCCGTCCGCCGTCTTCCGCCGAGTTGGAGCCCAGTTCCGGAGTCCTCAAGCCAAAGCGCACCCGTGGGTACCTCTCACTCCGTCGGAGAAACCCCGAAGCGCCGTCGGGCTCATCGTCGTCTCCGTCTCCGGTTCTTCGCAGCCTCCGCGCATCGCCATCGACCTCGCGAGCTCTGTGCGCCGTCCGATCTTGATCGTGCGGTTGAGGTGAGTTCACGTGTTTCCAAACCCGATTAGATCTGGACCGTTGGATCAAGATCCAACGGCCCACGATCGCCACGTGCCGTAGTAGTGTTAATGTAGGATTAGATCTGGACCGTCCGATCTTGATCGTGCGGTTGAGGTGAGTTCACGTGTTTCCAAACCCGATTAGATCTGGACCGTTGGATCAAGATCCAACGGCCCACGATCGCCACGTGCTGTAGTAGTGTTAATGTAGGATTAGATCTGGACCGTCCGATCTAGATCGAACGGCCCACGATCATCGAGTAGTTTTCAACGTGTTAACCCTGGATCTAATCGCGGCCGTTGATTTTCAAATCAACGGACACGATCGTGCCACGCGGTCCGGAAGCCGAGCCGCCGCCGCGCCACGCGGCGTGTGGTCACCGACCGCACGGGCTGCGTGTCGGCGGCTTAGCGTAACTGCACCATGGCGTCACCCATGACGTCATCGGTGGTCCCACACTGTCGCAAGTGAAGCCCCGCCGACGCCGATGACGCTACCCGAGTGGTCCCACATGTTAGTCTCACGTGAGCCGCGGCCAGGGTCCACGGTGAGACCGAGCCGGCGTGGACCAGAGTCTATGGACCGGTGACGTCGCCAGACCAATCCAGTGCTGCCACGTGTCCATGCTGACGCAATAATTAATTTCCGAAAAAGAAAATGATTTATTAATTCGAAATAATGATTTCAGATTTTGTTTCAAACTTCAAACGCTTATAACTTTTGCGTTTCAACTCCGATTTGAGTGATTCAAATTTCTAAATTTGTATAAAATTGAGATCTACCTAAATATGAATTTTATTTAATTTTTGGACTAAAGTTTTTCTCTGCAAAATTATTTAATTGATTATTTAAACTTTAAATAATCATAACTTTTGCATCTTAACTCCAAATTTGACGATTCCAGTTTCTAAAAACTCATAAAATTATGTTATCTCTGTTTATGGATTTTATTTGGATGTTTGGACACTTTTTGCCTATTGTTTATTCGTGTATTTGCTATTTGCACGCTTTACGAGTAGACGTTGAAGTGCTTGGAAGGATTCGAAGGAGAAGTATTAACTCAGGATCCAACTCAAGACCAAGAACAAGTACTTTTTGAAGGCAAGTTGTGCTTTGACCATGTTGATCCTATTTTGAAATCTATTTTGATTTAACCTATTGCATGCTAAGTTCAAATAGAAAATACTTTATTTAAACATGGGGGATTAGATAAACACCAATCTACTGTATGACACCTTGATTATTTAAGTATGTGCCATGACCCCTTTGTCACCCTAGTTGTGGTTTACTAGTTGGACATTATTAAGTTGCCAACATGGGTTTTATACCGATTGTAGTATCGCTTAGACACCTTTCGTGCTCATGACATGATTTTGGACAAACAAATGATTAATATTGACTTAATGATATATTGAACCTGTTTTGGAAAGGTATCATGTGATGTTGATGGCACGTGGTGCATGGTAATCAACTGGGGTTTGATAAATAGTTTTTGACCGGGGCAAGTGGCAAGGGTAATCAGGTGGGCCAGTTGTGGCATTGGGGATGTTGATTTGGTTCTTCGGGTAGTCTTGCCCTGGTCACCCTAAGGACTTAACCTTGCAAGCCTTTGAACTGGGTCTAACGTGCAACCACATGTCTGTAATGGGACGGACCTAGTTGACTAAGCTGCTGATAACGTACCTGTGGGACCTCAGGAGGTCAACTACACCCTTTGTGTAAGTTGTACGGGGGAGCGTCTGGCCGAGGCCAGTACCCATCTAACGGTTGATTGGCCTAGACTTCGCCTTAGCTAAGGGAAGGGTTAGTGTGCAATAACCGGGGAGGACCACTTGTATTGTTAGAAGTTTCCGAAAGACTTTGTTACGGGAACTCGCCTTTGTGGTGTTTGACTGTATCTTGTGGGTAAAGTGCATAACCTCTGCAGAGTGTAGAATCTATTCGAATAGCCGTGTCCGCGGTATTGGACATCGCTCGAGAATTACAGTCAAGGGTTAGATTTTCTCAAAAATAACTTGGACTTGAAAGGTTGGGTTGGATTGACAATGATGTTAGAAATGTGGATTAGGATGGGAAAGATGTTTACTAAACTTCTTGAAAAGTTATCTACGCTTTACTTGTTTCTACTGCTTTCAAATCTACTTATACTACTTGTCAAATGCTGTTTACTGCAAATATACCTTGAGCTATTCCTTTGTATTAAGCCATGCATGTAGTATATTAGCTGCATTCTGTGCATGACTTGCTGAGTACCAAGTACTCACCCTTGCCACCATACAACACCAGTTGAAGAGGAGACTACACCAGCTTTGGAGGAGGAGCTCCAAGAGGAACCGTCTACTTAGGGAGCGAGCCCAGTCAGTTGCCTGTGGTATACTGGATGGCGCCACGAAGTTATCTTATTTTCCGCTGCTACTATTTTCTCTCTTAATAAGTTTTGCCCTGCGAGGCGTACATTTGTGACTTGACCATAAGGTCGAGTAACCAGTTGGTTATTTAAATAAAGTACTTTATTAGTATCGAATGGTATGATTGTGATATTTACCGATGTTAAGACTGTGTGCACTAGCGCGTTCCTGGACTAGTGTTGAATACACAGAGGGTCCGGATTTGCAAATTCGGGGTCCCGACAGAGGTGGTATCAGAGCCATACTGACTGTAGGCTCAACCCTAGCTAGAATGGTCGTAGTGAGGATAAAACCTATTTTCTAAAAGCTAAAAATTTGTCAAGACAAGAAATGACATCTCGACTTATCCCCTTCTCTCTTTTCTTGTCTCTTGCTGAATTTTTCCTTACCTTGTCACGATTTGAAAATTTCGAGTTCTTACGTTAGCACTCTTGTGACAGATGGAGGAAGAGTTCAACTACGTTGATCTGGGAGTTGGTCACGCTGCAGAACTTTGGCATATGCTACAAACTCTCGGGGATTTTGAGAAGCCCCAATACCAAGTGGAAGTGATCAGACAAGCGGGATTGATCAAGGCTTGTGACGTGAAGATTGAGGTACCTGCTAGGAAGAAGGGCCCAGGCAATCGCCCGATACACTGCACTGCCAGGAGATCTACAATGCAGATGGGTATCCAAGAAGTGTCACGACGAGCAATGCGGCACATTACCCGTATCTACGCCAGAGAATTGGAGAGCACGGTGTTCCGTTATCACCCCCGCAGCAATAACCTTCTTGACCCGAAGGCGATTCAGGATGAGGATGCCATGGTTACACAGTTGGCACGATTTGTTGTCGCCCAGGAGGATGTACTCGATGATACAAGCAAGGAGCTACAGAAGGCCCGCAAGGAGATCACGACAGAGAAGAACAGATGGCGGGAAGCTCAAGAGTATGTGTCACACCTTCTGCGAAGGATTGACGAGTTGGAGATGACTTTGTACGACCAGAGCCGAGCCAAGATTTGAGCTACACGAGCCAGATCCGGAGGAGTCGATCTCGATGAGGACACCGCTTCTTCGACTACCACGTGATGACACGATTGCTTTGGACATGGCAATCGTTTGGCGCCTATGCCGCGAGATCCGTACTCCAGGCCGTGGAGGTTTTCTCGATGAGTGAACGTAGGTTCTATAGTGAGACTCCTTCACCGAGTCGCGTCATAGAATAAAGAGTCACCCTTTAGGCGTTAGACTCCAATGTGAGTTCGATTTGGATTTTCTTTGTTTGCTGAGTGTGCAGTATGTGTTGCAAGGCCCTTAGGCATTGTAAGCAACCATACCAAGTTATTAATAATGAAGTTGGACCTTAAAGTTACACCTTTTGCCCTGCATAAGTTCCATATTACTTGTCTATTCTTGTTTCCCTCTCATCTCTAAACCTAGAGCAAATCGACAGATGGTGAACACCCGTGGAAACTTTGGAAGCAATGGGAGTGGTTCTCGCCCAAACAGAAACCCCAATGAGGGAGCACCAAGACCGCCACTGGATGTGCAGAATTTGGAGCTTTTCTCGCTGCCTGCACTCGGTTGATGCATGCTATGATGCAACAAATGCAACACGTCATCGCTATCCACCGCTAATCAAGTTAATCGGGGACCACGCCGTAATACAAGACTGTCGAGTTCATGAGGACTCACCCACCCACTTTCTCCGGGAATGCCAATCCATTGGAGGCCGATGATTGGTTAAGGTCAATTGAGAGGAAGCTACACATAGCTCAATGCATAGGAAATGAGAAGGTACTCTACGCTTCTCATCGCTTGGAAGGAACATTACCGCCGAATGGTGGGAGAATTTACGTGCCACGCAAGAGAACCCTCAAGATATCACTTGGGAAGAGTTCACACCGCATTCGATAGTATCACGTGCCTGCCTGAAGGAATCATGGACCTTAAGAAGGAGGAGTTCAGAGCATCAAGCAAGGTAATCACCAAAGTGGCCGACTACTGAACAAGTTCACACAGCTAGCACGCTACGCACTGAGGATGTAGCGACAGATAAAGCCGCAGCCTCGTTTTATGAAGGGACTTAACTCAGATTGCAAGTAGGATTGATCACCCACACCTTTCCAGATTTCCAAGAGTTGGTGAATAAGGCACTTATTCTTGAGGACAAGCGCAAGGAACTGGATGAGAATAGGAAGCGCAGGATGCAACAAAGAAGGATCACGCCAGTGGAACGCAACAAATACCGAGAGTTGCACCAAATCAATTCTTCGATTCCAGCCACAAATGCAACAAGGACACCGTCACCAAGCACCAAGACTCGTCAATCGTAACTACTGCACCCCAGCCCCGCTAGAAACACTACTCCAGCAATCAAGAAGGAACAAAGTGAGACGCCGCTACAATCAGCAACGAGCCAGACACTTTGCCATGATTGTCCAAAGAAGACAGCAGGAGTGACCCTGGGTCGCTTCAATCTAGGAACCACCCCAGCTAGGACCCCAAAGACCAGAGCCACACCCAGGCGTGGTGAGAGGCCGAGTCAACCATGTCACCGCAGATGCACCGCAGAATGCTACGGACGTCGTCTTGGGTAAGTTACTTGTTAACTCGATACACTGCAATTTTGTTTGACTCGAGCTTAGATTCGCTTGTTTCGCAAGGCTTTGCTACTAGAAATGATTTGAGGATTGCAAGACTTAGATGCATGCTTTTAGTTCAAACCCACAGTTCCGAACTCCGAACGAAAGTAGGATGTTCCGGTGAGAATACTAATAGATGGAATAGAGTTCCTAGCAAACCTTATTATTCTAGAAACCTGCACCTTAGACGTCATATTGGGAATGGATTGGTTATCCAAGCACAAGGCCGTATTGATTGTGGACGAAGGACTATCTCGCTTGAGAGCCCTTGTGGAAAGAAAGTGAAATTTCAAGCCACCGCCGTTAGAGATGGATAGTTGATGGTTAACGCAGTACCAAGGCAATCAAAGATAGAGGATGTCTCAAGAGTGAATGAGTACCCGTGATGTTTTTCTGAAGATCTACCCTGGTATGCCGTCAGACAGGACATAGAGTTTGTGATAGAGCTTGTACTGCACAAAGACCGATAGCAAAGAGACCCTATCGGATGTCCACCGAGGAGTTGGTTGAGATGAAGAAACAAATAGAAGAGTTAATGGAGAAAGGATTTATCGACCGAGTTCGTCGCCGTGGGGAGCACCAGTTTTGTTTGTCAAGAAAAAGGACGGAGTTTCAGGATGTGCATTGACTACCGTGCACTCAATGAAGTCACCGTGAAGAATAAGTATCCGCTACCAGGATTGATGATTTGTTTGATCACCGAGAGGAGCCGGAGTTTTCTCCAAGATTGATCTGAGATCGGGATACCATCGATTGAAGATCCGATCGTAAGATATCCCAAGATCGCATTCTCGTCAAGATATGGACATTACGAGTTTACGGTTATGTCTTTTGGTCTGACGAATGCGCCAGCATATTTCATGAATATGATGAATAAGGTGTTCATGGAATACTTGGACAAGTTTGTCGTCATGTTCATAGATGATATTCTAATCTACTCCAAAATGGAGGATGAACATGCCGACACTTAAGGCGAGTTTTGGAAAAGCCGAGGAAACAAGAACTCTTCGCCAAGTTCAAGAAGTGTGATTTTTGGAAGGACAAGGTGGAGTTTCTTGGACATGTAATGGCCGCAGAAGGAGTCGCCAGAGACCCAAGCAAAGTAGAAGTCGTGTTACATTGGGAGCACCAAGACCGTGACTCCAGATTCAAGTTTCCTTGGAATGGCAGGTATTACCGCCGTTTCATCGAAGGCTTCTCGACAATTGCGAAACCTCTTACGCAATTGCCGAAGAAGGAAAAGAAGTTTGCATGGACGCTTTAATGTGAGAAAGGATTTCAGAGTCAAGAAGCGATTGACATCGGCCGGTGTTAGTTCTACCTGATGTTAATCAAAGCTTTGATATTTATTGTGACGCATCGCGCCAAGGACTTGGATGTGTGCCGATGCAGAATGGAAAGGTCGCCGCTTATGCATCAAGGCGCTTGAGGCCGCATGAGGAAAATTATCCGACACATGACCTAGAGTTAGGCTGCCGTAGTGCATGCCTTGAAGATATGGCGTCACTATCGATCGACGGAACAGATGTGAAGTGTATACGGACCATAAGAGTCTTAAGTACATATTCACCCAGTTGGATCTAAACATGAGGCAGAGGAGATGGTTAGAGTTAATCAAGGACTACAATGTTGGAATCCATTACCATCCCGGGAAGGCCAACGTAGTAGCCGATGCTCGAGTCGGAAAAGCCATACCTTGAGTACGATGCTAGCCACAAGTCGATGAGTTATGTGAGGATTTTCAGAAAATGAATATTTAGGTGGTACCTAGCGGATTCTTGGCCGCATAATAAGTAAAGCCTACTCTAGAGGACCAGATCCGAGAAGGCCAGAAGGATGATGACAAGATCCGCAGGATAAAGTCCATCAAGGAGGAAGGCAAGGCAGAGGACTTCAAGTTGGATGAGCAAGGCACGTTTTGGATGAAGGATCGCATTTGTGTGCCTAACAAGAATGAGTTAAAGCAACTGATTTTGGAAGAAGCCCATGACTCCAAGTACTCAATTCATCCCGAAGCGCAAAGATGTATCAGATCTCAAGGAGAGATTCGTGGCCGAGTATGAAACGTGAAGTTGCTTGAGCATGTTGCATTGTGCGACATATGCCGGAGAGTCAAGGCAATGCATCGAGAGACCAGGATTGCTACAACCGCTGAAAATACCTCGAGTGGAAGTGGGAGGAAATCGGAATGGATTTCATTACCGGTTTGCCTAAAACTCAAGGAGGTTATGACTCCATATGGGTTATAGTGGATCGCTTGACTAAAGTAGCCCATTTTATCCCCGTGAAGACCACTTACTCTGGGACAAGTTGGCAGAGTTGTACATGATCAGGATCGTCTGCTTGCACGGAGTGCCAAAGAGGATTGTATCAGACCAGGTACCCAATTTACCTCAAGATTTTGGAATAAGTTGCATGAAGCCATGGGAACCCGCTTGAACTTCAAAGATGCCTTATCATCCAGACGGATGGACAGACCGAAAAGAGTCAACCAGATTCTGGAGGATATGTTAAGAGCTTGTGCATTGGCTTTTGCTACCTCTTGGAATAAGAGTTTGCCGTATGCCGAGTTCAGCTTACAACAATAGTTATCGAGGCTAGTTTACGATGTCACCTTTGAGGCACTATATGGTCGACCTGCCTGACGCCATTGAATTGGAATGAGACCGCGAGCGCCGTGTCTTCGGCCTGATATTCTTCAAGAGGTCAAGAGCAGATCGCCATGATTAGGGAAAGGTTGAAGATAGCCCAATCACGACAAAAAGTTATGTCGACAACCGTCGCGAGACTTGAGTTTTGAATCGTAAGACTTTGTATACCTCGTGAGTTACGCCTCTCAGGGGAGTTAAGAGGTTCCATGCCAAAGGGAAACTCGCACCCCGTTATGTTGGACCATTTAAGATTTTGAGCCGTAGAGGCGAAGTTGCTTATCAGCTGGAGTTGCCGCAGCCGTTAGCAGGAGTGCATGACGTATTCCATGTGTCCCAGTTGAAGAAGTGTCTCCGAGTTCCTGAGGAACAGACACCGCTAGAGTCAATTGAGTTACAAGAGGATTTGACTTATAAGGAGCATCCCGTGAGGATTCTGGACACACTGGATCGAGAAACTAGAAACAAGTCAACCCGTTTCAGAGTTCAAGTGGAGCAACCATGCAGAGAGCGGCGACTTGGGAGCGCGAAGAGGATTTGAAGAAAGAGTTTCCAAACCTATTATGTAGTGAGCCATGAATCTCGGGGACGAGATTCTATTAAGGGGGGGAGGTTTGTAACACCCCAAAATTTTGATTTTCTTAATTTCATGTGTGATTTGGCACTTTGGTGAATTTTGGAATTTTCTGAATTTATTTGGATTTATTTGGAATTTATTTGAATTTATTCCATCTTGAAATAATTAAAGAATTAAAATTTGCAAATAAAATTTTGTTGGAAATATTTTATTTGAGCCCAAAATGAACCAAAGTATTTTCCGTAATTTTTCTGAATTTTTCTCAGTCTTTTGCTATTTTTAATGAATTAAATGAATTATCGAATTATTTTAATTATTAAATCGCTGGAAAATGCGAGTGGGTTTGTACTATTCATCCGATCGAGCCCGAGTCGGACTCGAAGTTCGAGTCCGACCGAACCCGACCGAGCCACGTGACTCGACCGAATCAAGTCCAAACCCTAACCCGGTGAACCGTTGGATCGAGATCCAACGGCCAAATCGAGCCGCACCAATCCGGTCGGATCCGATCGCACTCCACGCCGATCGCGGACTGGCCGATCGTGCCACGTGGGACGGCCGTGCGCCGTCGTCTCCGCCGGATCCGAAGCCGGACTCGCCGCCGCGTCCGCCGCCGTAGGTTTAGGTTTCCGTTTTCCGCACGGACGCCGAGGCTATTTAAGGCCCGGTCACACCGAGGTCGGCCACGACCTTGCGCACCCATAGCCCCTACTCACCAAGGCGAAGCGGCCGCCGTTTAGCCGCGAGTAGCTCGCCGTAGTTGAGCGCCACTCCGCCGCGGTTTGTGCCTCGTCTCGCCGCCGTCCCCCGTCTTCCGCCGAGTTGGAGCCCAGTTCCGGAGTCCTCAAGCCAAGGCGCACCCGTGGGTACCTCTCACTCCGTCGGAGAAACCCGGCGCCGTCGGGCTCGCCGTCGTCTCCGTCTCCGGCTGCAGCTCCGCGCGCCGCCATCGACCTCGCGAAGCTCAGGCGCCGTCCGATCTTGATCGTGCGGTTGAGGTGAGTTCACGTGTTTCCAAACCGATTAGATCTGGACCGTTGGATCAAGATCCAACGGCCCACGATCGCCACGTCTTGTAGTAGTGTTAATGTAGGATTAGATCTGGACCGTCCGATCTAGATCGAACGCCCACGATCATCGAGTAGTTTTCAACGTGTTAACCCTGGATCTAATCGCGGCCGCTGATTTTCAAATCAACGGACACGATCGTGCCACGGTCCGAAGCCGAAGCCGCCGCGCCACGCGACGCTGTGTGGTCACCGACACGCCGGGCCCGCGTGTCACGGCGCTTAGCCGTGAATCGCACCATGATGTCACCCATGACGCCATCGGTGGGTCCCACTGTCGCCACCGTGGTGAGCCCGAGCCCGACGTCGGCCGATGACGCTACCCGAAAGTGGTCCCACATGTCGGCCTCACGTGAGCCGTGGACCGGGTCCACGGTGAGACCCGAGCCGAGCGTGGACCGAGTCCATGGACCGGCCGACGTCGGCCAGACCAATCCAGTGCTGACACGTGTCCATGCTGACGCAATAATTAATTTCCGAAAAATAAAATTATTTATTAATTCGAAATAATGATTTCAGATTTTGTTTCAAACTTCAAACGCTTATAACTTTTGCGTTTCAACTCCGATTTGAGTGATTCAAATTTATAAATTTGTATAAAATTGAGATCTACCTAAATATGAATTTTATTTAATTTTTGGACTAAAGTTTTTCTCTGCAAAATTATTTAATTGATTATTTAAACTTTAAATAATCATAACTTTTGCATCTTAACTCCAAATTTGACGATTCCAGTTTCTAAAAACTCATAAAATTATGTTCTCTCTGTTTATGGATTTTATTTGGATGTTTGGACACTTTTTGCCTATTGTTTATTCGTGTATTTGCTATTTGCAACTTTTACGAGTAGACGTTGAAGTGCCTAAGGATTCAAGGAGAAGTATTAACTCAGATCCAACTCAAGACCAAGAACAAGTACTTTTTGAAGGCAAGTTGTGCTTTGACCATGTTGATCCTATTTTGAAATCTATTTTGATTTAACCTATTGCATGCTAAGTTCAAATAGAAAATACTTTATTTAAACATGGGGGATTAGATAAACACCAATCTACTGTATGACACCTTGATTATTTAAGTATGTGCCATGACCCCTTTGTCACCCTAGTTGTGGTTTACTAGTTGGACATTATTAAGTTGCCAACATGGGTTTTAGACCGTTGTAGTATCGCTTAGACTCGCTACGTGCTCATGACATGATTTTGGACAAACAAATGATTAATATTGACTTAATGATATATTGAACCTGTTTTGGAAAGGTATCATGTGATGTTGATGGCACGTGGTGCATGGTAATCAAGCGGGGTTTGATAAATAGTTTTCGGCCAGGGGCATGTGGCAAGAGTAATCAGTGGGCCGATTGTGGCATTGGGGATGTTGATTTGGTTCTTCGGGTAGTCTTGCCCTGGTCACCCTAAGGACTTAACCTTGCAAGCCTTTGAACTGGGTCTAACGTGCAACCACATGTCAGAATGGGACGGACCTAGTTGACTAAGGCTGCGATAACGCACTGTGGGACCTCAGGAGGTCAACTACACCCTTTGTGTAAGTTGTACGGGGAGCGTCTGGGCCGAGGCCAGTACCCATCTAACGGTTGATTGGCCTAGACTTCGCCTTAGCTAAGGGAAGGGTTAGTGTGGAATAACCGGGGAGGACCACTTGTATTGTTAGAAGTTTCCGAAAGACTTTGTTACGGGAACTCGCCTTTGTGGTGTTTGACTGTATCTTGTGGGTAAAGTGCATAACCTCTGCAGAGTGTAGAATCTATTCGAATAGCCGTGTCCGCGGTATTGGACATCGCTCGAGAATTACAGTCAAGGGTTAGATTTTCTCAAAAATAACTTGGACTTGAAAGTTTGGGTTGGATTGACAATGATGTTAGAAATGTGGATTAGGATGGGAAAGATGTTTACTAAACTTCTTGAAAAGTTATCTACGCTTTACTTGTTTCTACTGCTTTCAAATCTACTTATACTACTTGTCAAATGCTGTTTACTGCAAATATACCTTGAGCTATTCCTTTGTATTAAGCCATGCATGTAGTATATTAGCTGCATTCTGTGCATGACTTGCTGAGTACCAAGTACTCACCCTTGCCACCATACAACACCAGTTGAAGAGGAGACTACACCAGCTTTGGAGGAGGAGCTCCAAGAGGAACCGTCTACTTAGGGAGCGAGCCCAGTCAGTTGCCTGTGGTATACTGGATGGCGCCACGAAGTTATCTTATTTTCCGCTGCTACTATTTTCTCTCTTAATAAGTTTTGCCCTTCGAGGCGTACATTTGTGACTTGACCATAAGGTCGAGTAACCAGTTGGTTATTTAAATAAAGTACTTTATTAGTATCGAATGGTATGATTGTGATATTTACCGATGTTAAGACTGTGTGCACTAGCGCGTTCCTGGACTAGTGTTGAATACACAGAGGGTCCGGATTTGCAAATTCGGGGTCCCGACACTAAGCATCTAATAACATAGAGCAATTAATTGAGATTATTTGCTGCACACTAAACTATCATGAAATATTTTTACATAATCCTAAAGTTCATGATTTTACAAAATTTCTGGAAGTGGTTTCACCTCATTTGGAGTCGTGTAGCAGAAGACACATGCATTTGAATTTGAATCTGCTAGAAAAATCAAATAGAAAATGGGAAATACGTTTCTCCAAAGAGAAAGCGTATTCCCAAAACGCGCACGAGCCCAAAAGAGCTCCCAAATTTAACAGGCCACTGACAGCCGCCCCACCCGTCGTGGGCTAGGAGCAGAGGAGGGCTCAGGCACTCGCCGTACGACGGCGGCGGAGGAGGCTGGGCGACCGGGGAATAAGAAGGAGGGAGTAGAGGACAACCTGGTGGTGAAGTCGATTGAAGCCAAACGGCGTCTAGGAAGCCCCGCGACGGAATGAGGCGGAGGTCGGTGGCGGAAGCTGCCGGCGATGAAGAGGAAGACGGATTAGGCGCGACCAAGGTGGGAAAAACAAACAAGGGAGTGAGGGGGACCTAGGGGTGTGCTCGGAGCGGTCTGGCGCCGTGCGGCCGGAGGCGGAGACGAAGAGCACGGCCGCGGCGGCGCTACGAACTCCGGGAGCTGCAAAGGAGCGATGGGAGCTGATCAGTGAAGCTCCAAGATGCTAAAAACTCGGTTGAATTGGAGCATATCACCATGAATCGCCCAAATGCCGATTTCCCCCGTTCGGCGCTTTACTGAAGAAATGGGCGGCGCAGTGTGGAGGAGCTCGAGAGGAATTTGCAAAGGGGGGGTGAATGGCGAGGGCAGCGCCAAATTATGGAGGTTGAGGCGGAAGGCTCGAAGCCACAGTGCACGGCATGGCGACGATGCAGCCGAGGCTCAGCGCGGCAGCCGCGTGGCGCGATTTCTCTGACAGGCGACATGGTCAGGGAGAGAAATGGCGAGCGGGGCGACGCTGTGAGCTAGGGGAGACGGCAACGAGATGGACAGCGCTGCGTCGCACGGGCGGAGGAAGCGAGGAAAGTAACGGCGGCTATGGTGCCCAACGGTCGAGCAGGCCACTTCTTCAGAGAACTGCCGAGCCCAGTGGGGATTTCCATGATTCGCTACAGTACCGGTTCAGACGAGAACAGTAACTGAAGCTACTGCATTGAGTTTTCAGGTCCAAGCTCTCAATTGGTCTAATTGATCTGAAAATTGCTTGAGCAGGTATGCATTTGATTGAAGGTTGGATGCATAAAAGCTAATTCCAAGCAGTGACGAAGATCAATTGGAAGAATGTCCAAAACAGTTACTTGTTCGGTTGGAGGGTTGAGCAGTCCAATGCACAGAGATGTTAATTTCAAACATCAGATTGGCCAGCAAGATATGAAGATCTCTGAGTAGGAAAGTTTCCAAATGAGTGCATTTGTGCCAGCTCAAGGAAATGATGTAAAGTTTAATTGGGAATGGAATGGAATGAAATGAGTTTTATTTCACCAACAGGTTTCGGTTGCTTAATCAGACAGCCCATGGTTCAAATAAATACTATGATGTGCTACAGTACAAGTCCAGACAAGCAAAAATTGATGAGGTGCATGAGTCGTCCATTTGCTGCACTGTGTTGTCCCAGAAGGACTTGGAGATCTATGAGCTGAATAGCTTGGGAGTAGGGTTTTGAATTCAACCACCCACTGCACAAACCGAAATGAAATGCCCAACTGGAAAGGCAACCATGAAGTCGGCAAAGTTCAGAAATTACATAACTCCAATAGCTCCATCGAGTTGTCAGTTCAAGCAAATGAGATGCCAAGTCCTAGCGCCAGGTTGGTCTAGCATGAGGTGGAATTCTTGAAGCTAGCAGCCTAGGAAATGGAGTTCCTGGAAGCAACCTCCAGTGCTCGGGTTGGTTTTGAAATGCTCTGGTTGGATGCTCAGGAAATGGGTACTATAATTAGACAACAAAAATTCAGACAACTCTGATGGCTCTGACCATTAACTTGAGTTGTCAACTCAGAGCATTAGATTGGTCCAAGGATTGCTAGTCCAGGAATATTGCATTGCTAACTTCTTGATCCATGTTTGGCCTTGCCCAGGTTCAAAGAGTAGCCACATGATCCACTACAGTGCCGGACTTGGTTCAGAGTTGCAGCACTTGGTTGGAACATTTAGTTGTCAGATTAAAGTACTGCTCATTCGGTTCCAAGTTGCAGTGCTCGAATAGAGCATTGCTCACTTGATCAGGCAATGCAGAGGGAATTGTTGGATTAAAGAACTGTGGATCTAGACAGATGTATTGCCCAGTTCCTGCGTTGGAGTGGTTCAAAAGGATTTGGGGTCCTGGTTCAGTGACTTGATGTCTCTTGCACAAGACTTGACGAGCGTGCACTTTGATGAGTCCAACAGGATTTGGAAACCCTGAGCAAGCAGATTTGGAAAATGGACTTGTGAAGATAGCCTTTCACCCCTCAAATTGGTGTAGCAATGCACTGATCAGAATGCTTAGTTGGAAAAAGCATGAAATGAAACTTTATCAAGATAACAAAGTTTTCGGATGTTACACTTTCTCACCGTTCGGGCCATGTAACATGCCATGTATTCAAATATGCCAACATCATAAATAACTTGTACACTATCCCATGGCATCATAACATAATAAACATATTCATCATATCATTGGCAATCATTAAGGCATGGCATGTGAGCATATCACGTATTCAAAACTCAATCTCAATCAATCTAGCAACTACAACCCGCTACCCATTCCAATACACTTGCCTCAACCACGGGTGACGGATTGGCGAGAAGTAGAAGGCACTCCCGGGGTCACACCACCTTCGCCCGACGACCGAAAACCCAACGGATCTCCTCCTGGTTCGCACGATCTCCTTCCTCGCTCCAATTCCGCCGGATCTCCTCGTCGCGGAGCGCTCCAATGGACGGATCTTCGAGGTGTGGAGGTGAAGAACTCCCCTAGGGGCAGCAAGGGAGGTGGAGAGGCGGTGGAAAGGTGGTGGAGTAATGGGGAGCAATGGGGGAGGTGGAGGCGCCACAAGGAGGAGGTGGGGAGGTGTGGGGGGCGGCTAGGGCTTGTGGGGGCGCAATGGCAGGGGTGGGGGCCCTTTTTACCAGCCCAAACAGGTCTCCTACTCCCACTTGGACTCAAACTCCATCCCACCAAAGCCCACTACCCTTTCCCTAAGGCCCAAACTCCTCCGGGAAGGCCCAAATCCCCGGAAACGGCCCGGAAACGCAAATTAACCTCATAACGTATGGTTTCAACCTCCAATTTCATATTTCATAAAGTTTTTGACCTCAATATTCACATTATATAAGGTTACGACACTCCGTTGTGTCACATCCCCCCTTAAACAGGATTCGACCTCGAATCCGAAGAACGCTAAAATCAACAACAAGTTCCCCAATGGACAAAAGACTTCTTCGCAACACAAAACATTCACACAGAGACTAAAACTGGAACAAACGACTAGCGAGTTCTCAAAACCAACACTAGCGAGAAAATGTTGATTTAGCTCAACAGAGTGCAACCTCTCACGGTTCCATCTTTACTTCAATTCCCAAACAGAAACTGCGTTTCAACCACAAAGGGCTCCATCAACCCAAAACGCCCGAAACTTCACGACAAACACTTCACACTACTATCACAACCAACCTGACTACCACACTTCATTAAACCCAACATGACACAATCAAAGCGAGTCACAATTCCTTTAACGACCTCTCTATATTCTCGAAAATTTCCATCGAGGGGAATAACTCATTAAGGCACACTTGTCCTTCCGATACACGATCATGCTAACATTTCATTCCATCCTCTCCCAAGCAAGACTCAAACCCAAAACAACTAGTTAAGACATTTGCTCACGGCAGGACAATTATCACCGAACTACCGTCAACTTCACTTCCACCCATCGCTACTCTTAATAAAGGTTAAACCCATACGTCATCAACCTCCATCACAACCCACCCTTACACCACTAAGGTTCGACACCTAGCCCCCAAGCTAGGATCGTAAAACCTTACCAAACCACAATTGGTTCCTTTCTTAAGAGGGTCTCGCCCTCACATAAAAACACTTAGTTAACAAGCCCAAGTGTACACATATTTCGCATATTCAACCATAAACCAAGAACATTTATATCCTCACTCCCATCTATAGAGCAAGAGGAGTACAATTCTTTTTAACCCAAGTGGACCACACACGACAACTCAAACCCATAGCGTTAACAACCATTTTGGAAAGAATTCGGCAACATCCAAGCCAAATCACAAAGGAAGCATAAATCCCCTACACCACAACCAAAATACCAGAATTTCTTCATTCTTTCTTTTCATACTAGAAAGAAATGGACATCTCGATTCATGACATGCATGCACCTTTTCAAGAGCACTCTGGATTAGTCATATATCCATATACGACTTTCTCACCGACCTGGTTCATCGACTCCTTTATGATTAATTATGCATAAACAATGTCTCGTTTTCCTTTTTCACCATTCATTCATAATGTAACAACGGTACCGAATAGTCATTCACCAAATGACTTCTTCCTCGATATCAAATAATGGAAACACAATTAACATCGAAGGTTGCGAAAATTCATATAGACTATGACGGCAGCATAGTTGACAGTAAAACACCACGTCGCATCACATCCCACATCAATTGAAAACTGAACTTGCAAAACATTGCATTTCATCCAAATCCAACATTTTGGAAGAGAGCATAAAAATTTCAAGTCAAGCATCTGCTCCCACAACCGTCACAAATTTTCTCAAGGAGAGGGAAACTCATTTCAAAAAGGGAACACCTCACTAACAAAATCACTTTATAAAATATTCATAAATTCCACTTTTTTGAAGCACTCGCAAACATCACACACATTATGCAAATAAATCCATCTCCAGTCAAAAAGAGTTACAAATTAAATCTCAAGAATCTTCAACACAACCCACTAAGACCTTCTGCTTCCTTTAAAATTTACTCCAAAGATGATTCAGTGCGAACGCGAAGGAGCGCGATCCACTCAAAGACTTTTGGGTGTAAAACCATACACATAGTATAAACTGAACAAATTAGCCAAAAACAAAAAAATAGGCACCAATCTCTACGAGTTTTAGGGAAACTCTGAAATACAACATAAGGAATACTTTGACCAAAAGCATTCAACCAAGATAGCAAACAACCAAACCAGTACAAAAGGTTTTAAACACCAGCTTAGCATAAATACAATCATCTCTAGTGTTCCACTACGCTTTCCATTAAAGACTTCAAAATTCACTACTTACTCATTGAGGAAGTCCAACCGGACTTAACAAAATTTACATAACAATTTCTTTCTCTAGTTACCATTCCCAACACTTATAAATAAAGTTTACGATGCTTATCAAAAAGGAAACTAACCAATACTACCTCATAAAGATCCCCACAGACCAACACATCATATAACAACGTATTCTCTATTCAAACATAGTACTTCAACAGATACTTGAGCATGATCAACCTACCAATTTTATACAATTCATACGTAAATTTCTCGACAACAAAACTTACTCAATCAATAAATGACTTCAACACATAAATGGTATCTCTACAAGACAAAATTCGTGAGTATGATTCTAGGATTTACATTCATCAAGAATAAAATCCTACATCATGTTAATTATCCATGGTCCACTCCGTCACAACATGTTACAATAACCTCCATTTTTAACAAGGATTTTCAACAATTAATCTAAGCAATTACCACCACTACTAAGTCGTCAATATCAATAATTTGCATAATCATCAATCAACAACATTACCTTTAGCTACCCTATACATCGGTTATAACAAAATTACCACCACACAACATACTCCAACTATTTAAAAATAGATTGAATACTAGTATTAACACTGCCCTTAACAACATCATTAACAATAAGTCTTATGTCTTCTCAATTGATATCAATACTAGCATTGTATAGATACAACTGCATACTTCCAAATATACTAGTAATTTGCAACAACATAAATGGCAACTCTAATCAACTTCCAAGTTAAAGTCACTAGTCAACACGATTAAATTTCTCTATTAACATGTAAAATTAGTGCATCTTTAACAACCAGCAAAGTTTCTTTAACAATATCAGTAATTTACATCATCTTAATGTTCTAACTATGCATCAGGGTTTAAACTTTAAACATTATCAGGGGTCATAAGCACTTTTATAACAAAGCAACAGATTCTAAGCATGTACATTAACACATTAAATCATTCTCGCTAAGAGTAAACTCCAACACTAGTAGTCTATTTATTCTCAAGCTAGAGATAACAACCGCATTGAATTGTTTCAACTCACAAATTAACTTAACAATACGTCATCCCATAAACCACATTGGTACATGCTACAAAACATGCTAAACAACAATTTTTACTAGGGACAAACAATTTTAGTCAAAAGACTACTTACTTTGTTTGCAGCATTTTAGTTTTAAAACTCATCCCAAATTCATAAGGAAACTTAACTCTCAAAATTGCAATGAGACAAACCCAAACTTGGTCATGCAAAAGGAATTCTCCAAAACACCTTTCAATCTCAAGGACTCCCATAGAGGAGAATGGTTGAAAGACAATTTTCTCGAAAGGGAACCAAGCGATCAAGTAATCCTTTTCAAATAAAACCTTAACACCAAACCCCAACCTTTCACGAAACAAGAAGGGTTTTCAAAGATGATTTCTTAAAACAGTAAAATGACAAAATCAAACACCACCTACTACTACAAAGCCACAGGACTTCAGCCCTGACAACAGGTCTGGCATAATGCCGCAATAACTCTTTTGACCTCGAAGAAAGACAAACACAGGAATAGATTGAAAGCTTCTCCCCCATAAAGAAATCAACAAACTAAGCATCAAAGCTGGAAAGACGACCAAAAGAAGCGCAACACTAGACTCTTCTTCTTCGCCTTCAACCAAGGAAGACAAAACCACACACCGCATACGGAACAATCCGCGAAAAATCCAATGCCAAACACTTTTCTTTTGGTTTCAGTCAACTAAAATCAAGAAAACCAACCAAGATCGACCACAGAACGATAAAGAAGATCCGAAGGAATCCACCACCAAACTCTTCTATTTGCCTCCAGTCAACTACCCGATCTACGATAGAAAAGATAAGCACTCTTTCCCCACAAGGGGTTAATAGTTCTTCGGTGATGGCTTTAACCGGCCATACCGTCAAACCACACCCTTACTATGAACAAAAGTGGTGACCGAAACCCTTCGGCACCACAACCCCACTTTATCACCACAACAAGCACAATTCAATCTTTTATCTCATAAACATAGCAACATGCGTTATCAAATGAAGCATTCAACATCGAAGCTTAAATACAACGTTTAAGCGTAAAGAAATGATACCCATACCCTTTCCTACTGTGCATCCATGTGTGTCAAATTTTAGATTAGTTATTCCACTTTTGCAAGTTTTAATGTTGCTATCCTATGACAAAATTTTAGTTAAAACCTAAGCCATGTTTCCAAGTTATTCCACATCACATTTTAGTTGTATCCTATAGCATGACACTAAAAATACACATTCCAAGGACCTACAGCCCGCTCTGATACCAACTGTAACACCCCGGCATCTAGCATGCCTGAATGCTACCAAACATAGGCTAAACAACATCAAAATACCATAAATTAAGGTAAATTACAGCAAAGGAGCAAATGCTAAAAAATCGAAATTTCGGCAGCATCTCCTTTGTTTTAACATGAATTGAAGGAACATCAACAACATAGCAATATATGGCAATATAAGAGGCATCTAAAACAGCAATAATTAAAGGCATGACAGTAATATAAGTCTAATCCCAAGCATTCAATGTCTCCATGAGCCAAACGAACAATAAGACTCTCATATCGCAAAACTAAACCATAAATCAATATGCATCACACTTAATTTATTATCAAGACCCAATTGAGTGACTGTGGGAACAATTGAGTGATGCTACATGCAGAAGTGTGACTAATTCCCTTCCCCGCATGCCGATCTCATGGTACCTAAAACAACAAGAAAGCACAAGCGTGAGTTCAACACTCAGCAAGCATATTGCAATGGTACACAAAAACAATTACATGGCTACAACAACTCATATCATGTCTTTCATCTCATTCATGATCACATATCAATATCATCACCATTATGTATGCAATGCGATGCGATGCTCATGTCTTCTTGGAAACTCATACCGGTATGGTTGAGTACACACCCGTCGGTGTGCACCCTCTCCCCCCTTCCATCCCGAAGATGGAGGGTGCCTACTCCTCACTTCCGTTCACTGCGGTGAATGGAATCACGATGTAGGACTTACTCATTGGCTCTCCGGAATAGTCATAACTTTCTCTCCGACCTTACCCGGACTAGTTATGACTTTCTCACCGTCCGGGCCATGTATGCAAATATGCCAACATCATAAATAACTTGTACACTATCCCATGACATCATAACATAATAAACATATTCATCATATCATTGGCAATCATTAAGGCATGGCATGTGAGCATATCATGTATTCAAAACTCAATCTCAATCAATCTAGCAACTACAACCCGCTACCCATTCCAATACACTTGCCTCAACCACGGGCGACGGATTGGCGAGAAGTAGAAGGCACTCCCGGGGTCACACCACCTTCGCCCGACGACCAAAAACCCAACGGATCTCCTCCCGGTTCGCGCGATCTCCTTCCTCGCTCCAATTCCGCCGGATCTCCTCGTCGCGGAGCGCTCCAATGGACGGATCTTCGAGGTGTGGAGGTGGAGAACTCCCCTAGGGGCAGCAAGGGAGGTGGAGAGGTGGTGGAGCAATGGGGAGCAATGGGGGAGGTGGAGGCGCCACAAGGAGGAGGTGGGGAGGTGTGGGGGCGCAAGGGCAGGGGTGGGGCCCCCTTTTACCAGCCCAAACAGGTCTCCTACTCCCACTTGGACTCAAACTCCATCCCACCAAAGCCCACTACCCTTTCCCTAAGGCCCAAACTCCTCCGGGAAGGCCCAAATCCCCGGAAACGGCCCAGAAACGCAAATTAACCTCATAACGTATGGTTTCAACCTCCAATTTCATATTTCATAAAGTTTTTGACCTCAATATTCACATTATATAAGGTTACGACACTCCGTGGTGTCACAATTCCATAGGCAACTGAAAAGGCAAAACCTAGAAAAGATCATCGTTATTAAACATGTTTCCTGCATCAAAGTACGCTTCATTAGGAATACCTGATTCTTGACCTAAAAACAACATTAATAGCAAGTCGAGTACAAAAGTACTCGCAACACTTTTTACAAAACCTAAAGTACATGCAGGCTGAATTAAATGAAAGGATGATATGGTTATTTTTATATAAATCTGAATTGAATTGTAATTACTGAATAGTAGATTGAATGCATAAATGAATAAAAATAATTTAACAGGTGTATAAAATAACAAGTAGAAAATAACAAAAATATAACAAATGACTCACAGTCCTTCGTGAGCAATAAGGCATCCTATGCCAACACGTAGCAGAATTTAAACAAGACATAAAGAAAATTTAACAATGTAATTCAATTCCAAACTATCTATTTCAATTTTTATGAAAATAGAAAACATCTAACTAGTGTCAGTTCTCCAAGTTACACATTCCACGGGTACGGCTAATCGATTAGTTTTAATCTCTACATAGGTGTGCTCTTTTACCTACCAGGAATGATTATCTCTTTTTGCAAAACTATTTAACATACTTCCTTTGGTGTGTTGAGAATGATCATACATAAACATTACATTATCTAGTTGTAGCTTCGCACCAGCCCGGTGACGTCAAACCGTTGCTATGGCGGCAGAAATAAACATTCGCATAAATCATAAAAATTTTGAACTCAATAAACAATAACCATTTCTTCCCATAGCAAGGCGTACACCGTTGCACCGATATGCATTTACCCACACCTCAAGGTGGAAACCCCTTACAAGCAAACCTACTTGGAATGCTTGTGTTACCCCAGCCTTCCAATATGCAAAGCTAGTTCTAAGTAACTTAATAGGTTAAAGCTGTTCCATATCAGTACTTGTTTGTACAATTATTTCTTGGATCATGAAACACTACGTTCAATCCTTGATTGACCCAGAGGAGAAATCTCCTCCTATCTACGTGCAAGTATAATCTTGCATAACCGACTATTGCCAATAGCTCGCCGGTGTCAAAATCATTGTTTATTTTCATTTTTAATAAAATACCATTGATTACAATTATTCAACATATCCAATATTTATGTCCAATATGATCAAGATTGATATTTATCATGACCAATATTAAATTCATCATAAGCAGCATAACCATTTGTTCATGTCCTAGTATAAGTATAGCTAAGCAGATGCATGTAGTAAACCAATATACCCTTTTCACATTCTCATGTGTTCATCCATGATCTAGGGTTTTTAAGGTTCAGAAGTCAATATTGATTAAAGAAATCTATCAATGAAGGTTTTATCTATCAGTAACAACAAAATAGACATTTTTATAAAATATAATGCATACATGCAAGTTTTAATCAAAATTTTAATTAATTATAATAGTTGGGATCAATATGATCAAAGGGGGTGCTTGCCTTGCTCTTTGTCGTTGAATTCAGTATTAGGATCGTTAACGACAGCGTCTAAGATGTTGGTGTTTACGGGTCATCAATTAAGAGCATAGCAAATAACAACTTTCTACAAGAGCAAAAAGAAATCAGATGTAAAATCAAATAAAAATTTCTTCACAAAACAAGTAGGATTGGGGGTTAGGATTTCATGATTTCATGTGCGAGTGTGTTACTCCTATGTTTCAGTTTTCCTTATTATTATTATTATTATTGTTATTATTATTATTATTAATCTTAGGTTGCACAACACACAACACTTGTTCTTATGAGTTGTTTATTTTATTTTATGAATTTAAGAAGCTAAAATTATTGTAACATACCAAATCATAAATAAAAGTAAACATAAAATTTCAAAACATAAAATTGCTTCAATCATGAATTTTCTGAATTTCTAAATCATTTAATGATTTTTTATTGAAAAGTCAATTAAATTGAAATAGTAAAAAATGGAAAAAGTAAAATCGTAAAAGTAAAAGTTGTAAAAAATCATAAAAAATAATATTAAAATAATGCAAACTACTAGAAGCATTTAAAGAAGTCCAAAATCTGTTTGAACACATTAATTAAAGTAGAGATGTTTATTTAATATGAATTTGACTACCAACAGTTCAAATGATTATTTTTATTAAATTTTAACTAGTTTCTCTTCAATCCAAATGTTTACTACACACTAATTAGATCATTAGTTACCTTTAATAAAAATATTGAAAATTAATAAATACATTTAATGCCTTTTTAAATTAAAATTTAAAAATCTAAAAATCTAAAAATCTTCTTGACAGAATTATTAGAAAATAATTACTCAATTGTTAAATCTAAAAATTTTATTCAAGTTTCCTTAAGACATTCCAAACTTTTCTAAAAAAGTTTCAAAAATTAATAATTTAATTTTCCTCTACATCCGATAACAAGTGGGCCCGAGGGTTTAATGAGCTTGACGACCCGGTGGGATGAATTCAATTCTATCTCTGCCACTTCCAGGTGGACCCATTTCTCTAGCCAACCCCACATGTCACACTCTCTCCTTTCTTTCTTTCTTCCTTTCTTTCCCGAGAGAACCAGAGTAGCTGGTTTTGACCACAACCATTACTAACCGAGTTCGCACACTGTAGCACCACCTTAGCTGCCTATAAAAGCTACCGAAGAAACCGGCCATAAGCTTCCAACATAACACCTCTATATCTTCATTTCATCCTTCCGCCTGAGCTAAGCTCTAATCGCTCCCCCCTCAGCCACCATTGTCACCAGGTTCGATTTATTGGACCAAATCTCAATCTAGGCAATGTGGCATCACCTAATTCGATCGACTCATGGCATCTTCAGTATCCATTGATCAATTTACCTCAATATGTTGCAGCGCTCACTGACCAAAACACTGCTTCATCAAGCTCCATCTTCCTGAGCACCGGTGAACGGTGGAAGCCTTCTCCGGCCACTCCCCGACCAAGCTGGCAGATAAAATGGATTCGAGAGCC
This sequence comes from Rhipidocladum racemiflorum, assembly GCA_036346355.1. Lineage (NCBI taxonomy): Eukaryota > Viridiplantae > Streptophyta > Magnoliopsida > Poales > Poaceae > Rhipidocladum > Rhipidocladum racemiflorum. Next base: position 2,952,767 of record CM070569.1, on the reverse strand, counting down.
ACTTGATGCTAATTCCGCCATTAGCCAAAGTTAGGCCACCCTCGTTCTTCTTCTCAGCCAACCGTTGCCATGACCACCTTACCTCTGCACCATGGGCCCCATCTGGCTGTAACCGAGACCGATTAGCCCTTGCCTTAGCCTCCCTAGACCGTACTCTTGCTTCCTGAGCTCATAGCTCGCCAGCCTTTGCCCTCCTCTGCCACCGTGGCATGCCACCGCCATTTCCTCCAGATAACCTCGCCACTAGCCCACCTGGATGTCACTTCCTCACTACTGAGCCCACTTACCGAATCCCCACGGTGCCCTCTATCTCTTCGGCCCATCGGTCGCCACCTCCGGTGCAGCACGCCGCCGCAGTGGCGTAGTCAGGATTTTAGAGAAGGTTGGTCCAACTTTAAAAAAATAGGTAACAAGGCAATATATAAACATAAAATGTATCAAAGCTAAATATATTAGGTTTTGAATATTACAATTAGCATGGAGGATATGAAGAATACTCGATAGGCCGGGTTGGCATTTTTTTCCTTCTGTTTTGTGCGCTGTACAGCTCTCAAAAAATAGGAGGATATGAAGAATACTCGGTAGGCCGGGTTGGCATTGGTTGGGCCATGGCCCAACCGTGCCAACCTTTGGCTACGCCCCTGCGCCGCCGGTAAAGCCCCTCCGGCTGCCATCTTTGTTCTATGCCACTATGAGGAGGGCTCAGGCTATCAGTAGCCAAAGCTAGGGTAGGAATAGGAGAGCATCGGAAACCAAATGCGTTTTCGTGTTGAGAATATGTATTTTTCTATTTTTTGTGTAATTTTCAAACCGACTAAAATTCAAACCTTTATAACTTTTGCACTTTAATCCTAAATTGAGTCAAACAAGTTCCTAAATTCATGTTAAATAAAATTAGTCAAATATGCAAAAATATTTTGAATTTGATCGTTAGGTAAAAGTAAAATTCAAATTTTAAGTAAAGGTTTGAATTGTGCTCAATACAAACTTTATGCAAATCAAATCCAAATTGAATGAAATTAGTTTTATTATAATCCTTATGTTATAAGTAACCCAAATATGTATAAATATTTAAATTTCAACTTAATTTTAATCATTTTCCAGTTAAGATTAATTTCAATGTGCTAAGTATTAAAAAATGCATAACTTGCTTAAATAAAGTTGAAATTAGGTCCAACCAATTTCTTTGTGTTAATTAGATAGCAAACAACCTCATTATGCAAAAATACTTAGGGTTTATTCCATTTAAACTTTAGGGATAATGTAGGATTACAGGATAGCATTGGAGAAGGAAAAATCTAAATTTTCCAGAAGGTTTGTCAGTTTGGGCCAATTTTGGGCTTTCGGGCATGTTTTTTGGGGCCTAAAGTGGGGAAAACCCCACCCAAAACCCTAGGGCAGCCTCCACCTTCCCCTTGGTGCCCCTACTTCCTCCCCCTAGCCGCCACCCTCCCCTCCACCTCCATGTGTGCGCCTCCCCCTCCCCTTTCCTGGTTTTGGCGCCCCTCTCCCCTATGTTCCTCCCTCTCCCACACCCTCCCCTCCCTTGATCTTGGCGCCTCCCCTTCCCCTGGCTATGGTGCATCCTCCCTTGTGCCACCTCAGGGATTCTCTGGCCTCTGGTGAGGTATCGTCGGAGTTTGGTGCTGCGAGAGAGAAGGTGTTGCACGATCCGAGGGGAGACTAGAGAGATCAGGCTCGTGTTTGTCAGCGTTCTTGGCAATCTCCGAAAAGGCAAGGGTTCTTGGGTTCCTTGGGGGATTGATTGGCTATGTTTAGGGTTGTTTATAGGAGGTTTTCTAGTTTAGAGTTGGGGGAAAATAGTTGTTTGGGCAATTTAATCTCGTGGCTGATTTTTTTGTGTTCTCAGGCAGAATAGTTCCCTCTGTTAGAACGTGATTTAGAAAAATTTTAAATTTATTTCCTAGGGGGATGGCTATTGCAAAAGTTGTATATAATCATATTATCTTTCATTAGAGACTAAAATCATAAAGTTTTATTCGGCCATTTGAAAGTTATGTCTATTTTACCGAAGGCTGTCTAGTTTCTATCGTGGCTGATAGCACCTGCACTAACTTGCAGATTAAAACAACTTAGAGGCCAAATTAGATTTTATCAATACTTAGAAAAGGTTGAAAAATTTCCTATAGATCACGAAAATGTACTCGTTTACTGGATTTTGAGTTGTAGAACTCAAGTTATGGTCGTTTGAAATCTACTGTCTCGTTTGGGCAGAAATCAGGTTTCAGTGTTTCGGAGTTGATCGTAGGTTCGTTGTCATTTTATGTTTCGTGTTTGCTGTGGTGGCATGTTTTTGAGATATATGCAACTTATTTCAGGTGGTGTAAACCTAGGAGTGGCATCAACCTCCCGCCACACCGTTTCTCAAGGTTAAAGGCAAGTGCATTGTGGTAATAGATGTTGGTAGTGCATTGGTTGCTCATTGTTTTGCGACTTATGGAATTATTATGTTTTGCTACCATGTTTTTACTCATGAATTTGATTAGGTTATTAGAATGATAATTTATGGAAGTGATGATAAGTTAATGTTGATGTATTTGGTTATGTCTATGCCAATGTTGGAAAAGAATGAAGTTTTAAAATTGTTCATGTCATTTGCATAAATGCATTCATGATGGAAGAGGTGACCCATGTGGATGTGGGCCTTTGTGCTCACACGTGGTGAGCACGAAAAACCTACCTCGTAGTCCCATCCACAGGGATGGATGAGAGCGAGTCAGTAAGAGTATGCCCCTCAATGGGATGGAAGGAATGAGAGGGTGCACATCGACGGATGTGCACTCAGCAATACTGGTATGTGCTATGAAATGTGCATTTATGAGTATGCATTATGCATCATATGAATGAAGAGACGGGAATGATGATTTAATATGTTCATTCCTCATATGGTTAAAAGTCATGATGTATGCATACATATTTCTTGTTTATCTCTTGTCTTCATGTCGCAATACACTTTGCTAAGTTTTGAACTCACGCTTGTTGTTTGTTATTTTTTTAGATACCATGAGATTGGCATATGGGAAAGGGAGATAGAACCACCACTTCACTTAGCCTCACTTCACTAGACAATTTCGTAATTCAACCATGTTTGTATTAGCTTCTCTTATTGAATTATGTAGTTGTTTATGTTCCGTTGGTCACTATGGTTAAATGTTCATCACGTAAACATTCATGTGTGGATAGAACTTATGTTTAGGTCATTTGATGGTTTTAAAATACTTGATTTACGTCATTGTTGATATCTTTCATTATTTCGTTGTGCTATTAATCTATTGATGATGCATGGAATCTAGTTAAAGAGGATACATGTTGCCAAAATTTTGTTTAAATTGTTAATGTTATTGCTGGAATTTATTCCTCTTATTGTTATTTAACTGCTAGTCTTCCTTCTTGTGGTGACATTCTGGGCACACTAGGTGCTAGGGTGTTATAGTTGGTATCAGAGCGGGCATTTGGTCCGTGGTGCATGAACTCAGTGAAATAGCATAAGGTCAAGTAAAGTTTTGATTTGGGATAATCTAGAAACATGGCTTAGGTCCATACTTTAAAATTTTACTATAGGACAATAACCATAAAACTTGTTATAGGTGGGTTAATTAATTTAAAATTTGACACACTTGGAGCACAGTAAGTTGGGTAATGGTTCATCATTGCATTGCGTTTTATTATCTAATTGAGATATTATTGTTAATCTTTGAGTATGTATTATCTGATGATGTGATGATGATTGAGATGATTGCATGATTGTCTATGTTGTAGCTATGCCGAGGGGTAGAGGTCGTGGTCGCCGTGGCCGGGAGGCCATGGGCAAGGTGGGAGTCACCCATCTCAGGGGGTGGCTGGGTCGATCGCTGAGGGAAGCTGCTCACTAAATGCTCATGAGCCAGTTCAGGAGGGTGCCCCGGCGGCACAGTCTGGGGCTGAGGTTCAAGCCGCCATTGTGGCCCTGTTGCAGGTGCTACAGAGGGAGGTACAGGAGCTGCGTCGGTAGGGTTAGACAGCTCCTGCTGCTATGCCTCCACCTGCAGTGGCCCCTGCTGTTGCCCCTGTAGTGCCGGAGGCTAGGATGAGCCTTTGTGAGTGGATGTCCCTCCGTTTGGACACTTTTGATGGAGCGGGCATGCTGGTCTAGTCCGCAGATTGGCTGCGGTACATGGAGCGGCAGTTCGAGGTCCTGAAGATGACTTTTGTCCAGAGAGCTCGCTTTGTGGCCTTTTAACTGAATATCATGGAGAAGAGCCTGACTGAACTACATGGGATGCTTAAGGCTACCGAGGAAAGTATTATGAAAAAACCCAATCATGTGATGATGGTTCAGAAAACAAATGCATTCAAAAAGAGAAAAGCTAAGGCTTTGGGAAAGGGAAAGGGCAAGAGCAAGGCTCAAGATGAGATCGCGAGCCTCAAAACTAAGCTTCAGAAGCTTAAAATGGGCTCTTAGCCTGAAACGCATTGCTTCTATTGCAAGAAATCAGGACATTGGAAACCGAACTGCGAGAAGTACCTAGCAGATAAGAAGAATGGGAGTGTGACTTCCACTTCAGGTATTAATGTTATAGAAATTAATCTTGCTACTTCTTCTCTTAGCTCTTGGGTATATGATACTGGATTGGTTGCTCACATTTGCAATTCGATGCAGGGGCTGATAAAGAATAGAGATTTGGCCAAAGGAGAAGTGGATCTTCACGTGGGGAATAAAGCAAGAGTTGCCGGTCTTGCTGTTGGCGACACTTACCCATTGCATTTGTCTTCAGAATTAGTTTTAGAACTTAATAATTGTTATTTTGTTCCAACTTTGAGTAGAAACATTATTTCATCTTCTTGTTTGGAACATAAAGATTATGAATTCAAAATGAAGAACTTTGTTTATTCAATATTTTTGAATGATATGTATTATGGTTGTTCCCCATGGTGGATGGGTCGAAGAAAAACCTGCCTATAACATTATTGTGAAAAGGCCTCGACCTAATGATTTGAACCCTAACTTTTTATGGCATTATCGCTTAGGTCACATAAATGAGAAGTGCATGAAGAAGCTCCATGGTGATGGACTTCTAACCTCATTTGATTTTGAATTATTTGAAATATGTGAGTCTTGTTTATTTGGCAAGATGACAAAGACCCCTTTCATAGGTTTTAGTGAGAGGGCGAGTGAATTATTGGCCATAGTACATACAGATATATGTGGACCAATGAGCTCGAGTTCTAAAAGTGGGTTTCAGTACTTTGTAACTTTATGACTTTAGTAGATATGGATATATCTAAATGAGGCATAAATCTGAAACTTTTAAAATGTTCAAAGAGCTTTAGAACGAAGTACAAAATCAACTTGGCAAATCAATAAAACACTTACGATCAGATCATGGTGGTGAATACTTAAGCCAAGAGTTTGGTGATCATCTAAAGCAATGTGGAATCGTTTCGCAACTTACTCTGCTAGGAACGCCACAATGGAATGGCGTGTCCGAACGACGGAACCGAACTTTGTTAGATATGGTTCGGTCAATGATGAGCCAAATAGATATGCAATTAAGCTTCTGGGGTTTCGCTCTAGAAATAGCTGCGTTCACATTGAATAGGGTCCCATCAAATTCCGTTGAGAAGATGCCATATGAGATATGGACTGGGAGAAGTCCCATGTTGTCCTTTCTCAACATATGGGGATGTGAGGCTTGTGTAAAATATTTGCAATCAAATAAACTCGCACCTAAATCAGAAAAATGCTTCTTTGTGGGGTATCCTAAAGAAACAAAAGGATATTACTTTTACAAAAGAAACGAGAACACAGTTTTTGTTGCTCGAAATTGTGTCTTTTTGAAGAAAGAGTTTCTTTCTAAAGAAATCAATGGGAGTGATGTGCATCTCGATGAAGTTCGAATATCACATGAATAGGTTCAAGCTGCCACTAAACCTTCACAAGATGTACAAAGTGTTGTACAACCTGTGGAAGAGTTCCAAACAAAGCACGATGACCGACTCTACAATAGAAGCGGAGTACATTGCGGCTTCAGAGGCCACAAAAGAAGCAATATGGATCAAGAAGTTCATCTCAGAGCTTGGTGTGGTTACTAGTGCCTCTAATCCAATGGACCTCTATTGTGATAATAGTGGTGCCATTGCACAAACAAAAGAGCCAGGACCACATCAAAAATCCAAACACATACTCCGATGCTTTCGCCTTATTCGCGAGATTGTGAATAGAGGTGACGTGAAGATATGCAAAGTACATACGGAAGCTAATGTGGCCGATCCGTTGATGAAGCCTCTTCCATAGCCTAAGCATGAGGCGCACACGAGGTCTACTAGTATTAGATACTTAATTGATTGACTCAAGTACAAATGAGATATTGTTAGTGTTATCCTCTTGAGGCAATCATATAGATGATTGTAGCATGACTATGTTTATGAATAACAATATGATTATTGGTCCAATGAATGTATATCATTATATTGATCAGCAAGTATGTGACTTGTTTATTAAACTCTTTATTTATTGATATAATTCTATAAATATCTCTGATCGGATATCATCGTATAGGACAATGATGAATAGATCAGCACATGTACTGATCGATTATCATGTTTCATAGATAATGAGATATGGAGATATCATCAATACATTGTGAACGCATGTTGAAGAGCATGGGTTAGATAGACCCGCAATGGGATATTGCGAGAATGTTACATTCTTATATGTCATCAGTATATCTCATACATAGTAGATGTATGATCCTTAGACCTGAGATTGTCACATTCCCTACATGTGTAATAGTTTACCTTGGGGTTACCAAACACTATTTCCTAACCAGATAGTTATAAAGGTAGCTTTTATATTTACTATGAAACATGCAGATAGAAGTGAGCAGTTAAGATGGAATTTGCTACTCCAGTGTAATGGAGATATATGTCTAGGCCACTCGTGTGATATGATTAAGGAAGTGCAAGGCCATGCCGTAATTCATGAGTCAATCACAACTTATTAACATATCACGGATACGAGAGATGGATTGAATTGTCAAAGGATGACATGCTTCTCGCCTTGAGTTCAATCTTCATATAGTTTGGCAAAGGGATCATTACATGAGTACTTTCATAGGTTCTGTCCGATTTGATCATGGTATGTTTGGAGTTGGCATGCCCTGCAATGAGCCGCTACCAACCATTGGATTAGAAAAGGGTTTTCCGAATCCATGTCCAAATATACGTGAACCTCTAGGGTCACACACTTAATGGGTTGGGACGCATTAATTCGGATTGGATCCTTAATTAATGGACCTCGTGAGCTTAACGCGCTAATGGGCCCTGGCTTAGGGTTTCACCTCGTGGCTATATAAGGAGTGGAGGAGGGTGGGCGCAGCGTGTGCTGCTTCCTGCGGTTTAGAAGTGTTTCACCCGAAACCCTAGCCTCCTTCTCTCATTGCCCCTGCCAAGAGACCAGGTGCTTGCACACCGACGCACGACATTCCATCCCTAGACGTGTGGACTGCTGCGGTAATGCTGTTGCGACCTAGAGATACATAATTTTTTTGTAATTGCATTTCAAATTTGGTAATATTTGACTTATTTTTGTTCCTTATTGTTATTGCTTCGCAAAGAAACACGTTTAGACTCTAACGTTCCAAAGACCGTGACTACCGACTCTGACTTCACGACTAAAATCAACAAGCAAGGTAAGCACCCTCCTTTGATCATATTGATCCCATCTTTTATGTTGTGTATTTTGTTTTATCAAACTATTATGCATGCATGTAATTTTCGCAAAAAGTTGCTATGTTGCGGGAAATGATAGTTGTATTCCTAAATTGTGGGATTTCCTTAATTGTATTGACATGAGAACCTTGACGAACCCTAGGCTAGGTTTAATCATTCTATGAAATGAAACATGGGTATAATCGAGTATTAAATGCATATGCTTAGCTATGCTTTAGCTAACGGAAGAACAATAGACTTGAGTCTTTATGAAATTTAAAAAGGTTAGATATGACAGTAAAGGATACTGATATTTTGGTAAAAATGAAAATAAAATTTATGATTTAGACATAGGCGAGTTATGGTATAACTGGTTGTGCAAGGGATTGGCTTGTACTGTACAAGAGGGCCCACTTGTACAGTACAAGGGATAGTATTGTGCAGTACAAGACATAGGCACGTAGATAGGGGGAGATTCTCGCCTGAGTCAACCTAAGGACTGAAATTGATGTTATCAACTGAGTTAAATGGTGCAACCACATGTGCTAGTTATGGGATAGCCTTAACTTAGTAAATTATTTGGAGTTTAAACCTTGCATGTTGGCAGGCCAAAGTAGTATGGACAAACCTTGCATGTTTTATGTATTACTCTATTGCAAATAAAATCTACTTTATGCTGGAAATAAATTTAGTGTAGAATCTTGATCCCTTTGGACTAACCCTTCATATATATTTATTTCCATACCCTAAAGTCTTGTGAGTACATATGTGTACTCAACGTTGCTTGTTAATATTTATTCAGAGAATGAGAAAGAAGACCGTCGCTTGGCTAGTCGAAAAGTTTCATCATAGTCTAGCAAAATGGGTACTTGTGTATCGAGTGGCATGGTTGACATGATTGCTAGAGTATGTTATGTGGGTAAAGTGTACAGTCTCTGCAGAGATATAAATCTAATCGATTAGCCGTGCTCACGGTCAAGAACAGCTTGGGACATATTGTCAAGTATAGTATTTTTGGTTTTGGTCTTGCAAACACTTTGAAAGAAAAATGTGTTCGTACGACGAGTTGGATCATTGATATGAAAAGTTGGATTAATGGTATCACGATGAGTTGGTTGCAATATACTTGTTGGATTGGTTATGAATTGAAGTACAAATGCTTTATATACTGTTAATTACTTTCTTACTAAAGTGCTCTTTACAATTCCAAAATTATTATTTGTATTACTCTATTGCAAATAAAATCTGCTTTATGCTAAAAATAAATTTATTGTAGAAGCTTGATCCCTTTGGACTAACCCTACATATATATTTATTTTCATACACTAAAGTCTTGCGAGTATATACGTGTACTCAACGTTGCTTGTTGACATTTATTCAGAGAATGAGAAAGAAGACCGTGGCTTGGCTACCCTTGATTACGGCAATGTTGGCATTTAGGGTTATGGCTGCACTCAAGCCTTTCCTGTGGGTTTTGATTTCAAATGATGGTTCGTAATTCGAATTTTAGGTCGGTGGCCTACAATTTTCTTTTAATCTCTTTTAAATTAGCCATAATTACATATATGATATTCTTTCGCTGTCATTTGTTGATGTAAGCAGGTGATATTCAATCTCTGTCTGAAATCGAATTCCTAAGCGATTTACGGGTCATGGCAGTGCTAGATCGAAGGGGGAAGGGGGAGATGAGGGGGTGGACTGGGCGGCAGTGGCCGAGGGGATGTGGGAGGCGAGGGGGTACTAGACTGGATCGGGAAGGGGGAGGCGTGGGAGCGCCGAGAGCGGAGGGTGTAAGCCGAAGGGGCGGGGGAGGTGAGGGGGTGTTGAACCATAGGGGCAGGTGAGAGGCAAGATACGGTGGGGGAGGCAAGATATGGGAGTGAGGGAGGCTTCGGGCCTCTTGTAGATTTGGGAGCTGAGGGGCGAAAAGAAAGAGAACAAGAAAAAAGGAAAGAACTAATAGAGATTGAGAGAGACGGGCGAGAGAGAGAGAGAGAGTGAGAGAGCAACTTTTCAATGTATAAGTCTTTGTATCAAAGAGCATCACATAAATGGGCCAACAACAATAAGGTCCTACCCCTCCCTAACCTCTCTCCTAACGATCTAAGGACTCTCTCCCCTTTGGCATGAAGCACACAAAGGGAGAACTACTCCACTACATCGTGTGGAGGAGAACGGCCACTCAGTGTAGCTTGAGAATGAAGCTCGAATTGTGAACCGTCCTTCGAATACCTACATTCTTTTTTAAGTGAATGTTAGATCTTTTTGGCAAATTTCAAAGGATATGACTAACACACGACTAGTTGTGCCACACTATTACCCACATCGTGGCAACCTCTCCTTTGTCTTTCTCGCAAAATTTTGCATATTTTGGTTCAATTATTTATTTGTGATTTTCTAATATTTTTGGTGATTTTTTTGGATTTTACTAATTCTTTTTGCTATTTTTAGTGTTTTAGAAAATAATTTATTCTAGAAAAATAGAACCAAAATTATGTTGAAAATAATTTATTTTAGTTCAAAATTCTCTAATGTATTTTTGAAAATTTTTTCTAGAATTTTAAACTATTTTTAGTATTTTATTTAAAACTTTTATTTATTTCCTTGACTTGTTTAAAAAAGAAAAGAAAAAGAAAACCGTCCCCTCCCCTTGGGCCGGACGAATCGGCCCATTCTCCCTCTCTCTGGTCCACCCCATCACCCAGTCGAGCTGCCCCCCTCTCCGACCGACAGGTGGGACCGGACCCCACAAGTCGGCCGGCTTCTTCAACCTCTGGTCGGCTCCCTACCTCTCTCATCCCTTCCATGGCCGCCAAACCGGACATCCTCCTCCCTATTTCTCGCACCGACCTCTCTCCATTTTTGCATGGATAAAATACTCTCCTCCCCGTCCAACCTTATCCCGTCGCCTCCCCAACCATGCCACCCCTTATCTCCTCCCACCCTGGCGCAGGAATCGCGCCAGCCACCACTGCCGTTCGAGCTCTCCCCCTCTATAAAACCATCATCGGCTCTCCCTCTCTTGCCCACTCCTCCCCGCTCCTCCCCCTCTTCCCCTCTTTTTATCTCCACTCGGGCACCACCGCCACCATCTCATCTAGCCGCACCGATGCCATCGGTCCTCCTCGCTACCTCCGCCTCCTCCGGCCCCGCTACCACCATCGCTGACCTTGCCTCGCTCTGCCACCGCTGATGCGCACCCTGGTGCCGTCTCTCTCCCTCTCCAGTGCCGGTTTGCCTGGCCGTGCGCCACCACCGCCCGCATCACCGTCGTGCGCCAGGTGCACGGTGCACCTAGTTTGTGTGGACCCGGTCCACCAGACCGAAAATTTTAAAACTTTTTTAGTTCATGGATAACTTAACTACATTAAGTAAAAATTTGAGGTGAAAATTCTTTGTAGATTAAATTTGAAAATTATGACAAGGGTAATTGTTCAATCTTTTATTTTCTGTATGATTTATTTGAGAGTCTAAATATGGTTAATAATTTTTAAAACTATTTGAAAAGTATTCCAATAACTTAGTTGATCTTGTGCAAAAATTTCAAAATTATATATTGCGTAATTATTTTCTAATAAATCTTTAAAACAAACTTTTACATTTTTAAGTTTTCAGATTTTAATTTGAAAAAGGCAGAAATTTAACCAATAATTTTTATATTTTTATCAGGGTTAAATATTGATCTAAGTAGTGTGTGGTAAAAATTTGGACTGAATATAATCTATTTAAAATTTTGTAAAAATCTTTCTTATTATTGTTTGTAGTCAAAACATATTAATTAAAACATCATTTCATTAATTAATTAGTCATACTAATTTTTTACTACCATTAATGTTTCTAGGAGTTTCTAATATTTTATTATTATTTTTGTTGCAACTTTTACTTTTACCTTTTTACTTTTATCTTTCTACCTTTTTACTAATTCAATACAGATAATTTTCTTAAGACCAGAATTAATGAAATGGGAGAAGATACTATTCCGAATAAAAAATTTTGATCCTCATTAAAATTTCAATTTGATTCTATTTTTACATTTTTATTTTTCCATTTTTAATTTTTTTGGGATGTGTTGATGCAAAAAATTTGACGAAGGGTTAATCGTCATCAACACACGGGAACACCGAGTTCAATTCTGGTTCGCAAGCGTGCCAGCGATTTGATCTCGCAATCGGCAAGAAGAATGAGCTCCCAAGCAAATCGACCAAGAGATCGATCTGGGGCTTAACAGCGATCGTATCTGGTTGATTTGAAGCAAGTCAACGCAGATCGGAGTAACTGGTAGATCTAAACAACTCTACGAGTCGATTAAATGGGGGTAAAGACTACTTCTCCCGAAAAAGGCAATGCGCAGCAAGATCGGAGAGAAACCAGGACCTGGCAGGGCGTAATGCAGCGAAGATCAATAATCAGCAATGCGCAACTAGAAAAGTGGATTAGGAAAAGGGAAGGTGTTTCCTTAACTCCTAGAAAAGTTATTGATAGTACTTTTGCTTTTACCGCTTTCGAATCTACTTATGCTACTTGTTAATTGCCGTTCTACTGCAAATGAGCCATGAGGCATTCCTTTGTACTAAGCCATGCATGTAGAATATTAGTTTGCATTCTGTGCATGACTTGCTGAGTACCAAGTACTCACCCCTTGCAAATACACAACATCAGTTGAAGAAGAGTCTACGCCAGCCTTGGAGGAGGATTTCCAGGAGGAGCCGACGAACTAGGGGTGAGCCCAGTCAGTTGCCTGTGGCATATTGGTTGGCGCCACGCATTTTCTTTACATTTCGCTGCAATTGATTATTTCAATAAGTTTTCACCCTACGAGGCGTACTTTTGTAACTCGACCGTAAGGTCCTGCAACCAGTTATATTTTCTTTTAAATAAAGTACTTTACATTTTCGATGTGTATGATTGTGATATTTACCGATGTTGAGACTGTGTGCACTAGCGTGATCCTGGACTAGTGCTGAATACACAGAGGGTCCGAATTTGCAAATTCGGGTCCCGACAGAAGTGGTATCAGAGCCATACTGACTGTAGGACTACCCCTTAGTTAGAATGGTCGTAGTGAGGTTAAAACCTATTTTCTAAAGTTAAAACTTGACAAGGTGATGAATGAACTCTCGACTTATCCCCTTCTCTCTTGTTCATACCCCCTTTGTTGAATTTCTCTTGTTCTCACTTGGTTTTAAAATTGCTGCGTTCTCACGCGAGTACCTTTGGCAGATGAAGATGCTCAACAACTACGCCGAGCGAGAGGGAGGCTACGCCGCTGAGTTATGGCGTATGTTACAGGTGCTTGGAGGTTTCGAGAGGCCACTTTACCAGGGGACTACCGTAGTGCAGGCTGGTTTGTTCAAGGCATGGGACGTCAAGATCACATTGTATGCTCACGAGAAGACGAAGTTCAGCCGCCCATGCTACTTCACGGCCAGGAGGTCTACATTTGAGATTGGAATCCAGGAGGTGTCGCACCGAGCTATGACGCACATCGCTCGCACCTACTCCAGAGAGCTGGAGGGCATACTGTTTCGTCACCACCCACGCCGAGACAACAGGATTGAACGGGACCCGATAGAAGATGAAGATGTCTCCATCACACACTTGGCGAGGTTCGTCGTCGCACAGGAGGATGCACTTGATGATACGCTGCAGGAGCTGCAGAAGGCACGTGAGGAGGTCAAGAAAGAGAAGAAAAGTCTGCAGGAGGTTCGAGAGTATATGTCCCATCTTCTGTGAAGGATTGATGAGCTGGAAATGGCATTGTATGGACAGGGACCAGAGCCAGTACTGGAGCTGTACGAGCCAGATCGCGAGGTGCCGCAGCTAGAGCCACAGCCCTCGCCAGAGCCTGAGGAGGATGCCGTTTCTTTGACTTCAGTTTTTGTGGCGCATGGCGATTGCTTTGCGCCTATGCCGCCGCACCCGACACATGGAGGCAGTGGAGGTTGGCTCGAGGAGTGAGCGTAGGGTTGCGGTTGAGACTCCTTTGTCGAGTCGCGTTATAGAATAAAGAGTCACCCTTAGAGGCGTTAGACTCCAGTGTGTTAGTTTGATTTGGATTTTCATTGCTTGCTGAGTGTGCAGTATGTGTTGCAAGGCCCTTAGGCATTGTAAGCAACCATACCAAGTTATTATTGAATAAATAATAAAGCTGAGTTTTGAGTTACACCTTTCGCCCCGCATAAGTTTCCCTATTACTTGTCTATGGTTGATTCCCTCTTATCTCCAAAACCTTGGAGTAATCAACAGATGGTGAACACCCGCGGAAACCTTGGAGGCAACGGAAGTGGTTCTCGCCCAGCTGGGAACCCTAATAATGGAGCACCTGCACCCCAGCCAGCACCGCCAGTTGACATGCAGAACTTTGGAGCAACAGACCCAGTTGATGCATGCTATGATGCAACAGATGCAGCAAGTCACTGCTCAGACCATTGCCAATCAAGTCAATCAGGGACAGTGTCAAAACTCGAGGCTGTCAGAGTTCAAGAGGACCCATTCGCCCACCTTTTCCGGAAACGCCAATCCATTGGAGGCAGATGACTGGTTAAGGTTAATTGAAAGGAAGCTGCACATTACCCAATGTGTGGGAAATGAGAGGGTTGTTTACGCCTCTCATCAGCTAGAAGGGACTGTAGCAGAATGGTGGAAGAATTACTGCGCTACGCAGGAAAACCCACAGGAGATCACTTGGGAAGAGTTTACAACTGCATTTCGTCAGTATCACGTGCCGGAGGGAATAATGGACCTCAAGAAGGAAGAGTTCAGAGCTTTAAAGCAAGGCAGCCAGTCAGTGGCTGAATATCTCAATAAGTTTACTCAGCTAGCCCACTACGCACCTGAAGACGTAGCAACAGACAACGCCAGGCTGTCTCGCTTTTTAAAGGGACTAAATTCTGGACTACAGGTGGGACTGATTTCCCACACCTTTCCTGACTTCCAAGAACTTGTGGACAAGGCGCTCATCCTGGAGGACAAGCGCAAGGAACTGGATGACAATCGGAAGCGTAGGATGGCACAGCAGGGAGCACGCCAAGGAGGGCAACGCCTGAGAGTTGCACCAAATCAATTCTTCAGATTCCAGCCGCAGAATGCTGCAAGAACACTGTCGCCAGCACCAAGACCTACCAACCAGAACTATCAGACACCAGCTCCAGCCAGGAACGCCGCAACGAGCAGCCAGCAGGGCACAGTGAGGCGTTGCTATACATGCAATGAACCAGGGCACTTCTCAAACAACTGCCCCATGAAGACAGCAGAAGTGACCCCAGTTCGCTTCAACCTGGGATCCACACCCGCCAGGACACCTGCACCAGGAGCAAACCGCGGGACAGCACATCTAGGAGCCGCGCCCCAGACAATGGTGAGAGGACGCGTCAACCATGTTACCGCAGAGGCATTGCAGAATGCTACAGACGTCGTACTGGGTAAGTTACTTGTCAACTCAGTACCTGCAACAGATTTGTTTGACTCTGGAGCTTCGCATTCGTTTGTTTCTCGAGATTTTATTTCTAAGAATGATTTGGAGATTGTGGATCTTAAATGCATGCTTATAGTTCAAACCCCTGGGTCAGAACTCCGATCGCAAGTAGGATGTTCTGGGGTGAGAATACTAATAGATGGGATAGAGTTCCTAGCGGACCATATTATATTGGGAACCCAGACTCTAGATGTTATTTTGGGAATGGACTGGTTGACCAAGCACAAGGCCGTGTTAGACTGTGGACGAAGGATCATATCTGTTGAGAGCCCGTGTGGAAGAAAAGTGGAATTCGAAGTGTCAGCGTATGAGCTAACAGACCCCGTCTGAAATGGGGTGTAATAAGTCTGAACGGGGGGCTTTCGTGGTGATCGCTCGAGGTACGGTGGAAAATGAAACAGATGAAGCTCACAAGAAGACACTTGGGTTTCTCCAGGTTCGGGCCCTCCTCACGAGTAATAGCCCTAGTCCTGCTTGTGTTATTCCTGCTGGTGTTCTTGGGGAAATCGGAAGAACCAAGAACAAGGAACTCCCCGGCCTCTAACCTCAAAGGAGGATGAACCAATCTGAAATGATCGAACCCCTTCTCCCATGCACCCTCGCCCCCTTTTATACTCGGGCTGGCTGGGGCGGATGGGAGTGTACATCAGTGTACTATACTCATTACACTGTCACACGGCATTCAATACGCCTGTCAATGTTCTTACAGCACATTTAATGCCCTGGCACATCCATCCTCTCCCCCGCGTCGGGCTCCGTGCCTGCCGGCTCCGCCCGCCCTGCCGGGGTGGTAAATTGCACCATGACGTCACTTATAATAATGGCGCGCGTTGGAAACACACGCCACCACACTGTAGCCTTTATTACTCCCATTTAATGCGCACGATATGCAATAAATGTCTTTGACCTCCTGCGCGGCTACGCAGGTTGCTAGGTGGCCTCGGGAATTGGGCGCTAGTGGTGTGGATCAAGGCCAGCGTCGCCAGCGGCCACCTTGCTGATCGCCCAGCGGCATGGCTTGGTCACCACTTGACCATTGGCGATCACACGGTACCGACGGCCCGGCGTGGCCTGGTCGCCACCCCGGCCGTGGCGATCACTCAGCTGACCGCCGGCGACGTGGTCTGGTCACCACCGGCCGTGGCGATCACACGACTAACCTCGGTAGCGTGGCCTGGTCGCCACCTGACCGCTGGGCGATCACTCAAGCGGCGCGTGGTCCGGTCACCACACTGACCGTGGCGACCACTCACCGATCGCCCGCGTGGTCTGAATGCCACGTGTCTGGGCGTCCTACCGAAGTGTAGTCGTGGTTTTACTTTCGTTAGCAAATTATTTCACTCCACCGAAATCACCGAAATTCCGAAATTTCGGAAATTTCGGTGGAATTTCGGGACGAAATTGCTGTCTAAAAATTTGAATTTTTGAACAAATTTTAACCAAAATTTGATCTTTTGGACAAATTTTGACCAAAATTTAAAATTTTGGATAAAATTCAAATGAACCAACCGAAATACAACCGTAATAAAAAAAATTCGGGACCCACCGAAATGACCGAATTTCGGCGAAATTCGGTGAAATTTCGCCGAAATTCGAAACCCTGAGTGTAGTGGGCACCCTGGTGTAGAATACGCCGACAGTAGCCCCCGGACCCACCCTGGAGCGCCCTTTTTACCTTTCCGAAAACGAAAACGGATCAGTCTCCCGGGTGGGTCCACTATAAGTGCCCATGTAACGCTGCGGCTTTTAAATGCCGCTGCCATTTCCGGGCATCGAGGTGGAACGTGCAGCCCTCGCCAGAATCGCTGGCCTGGGAGCACGCCTGCGCCTCTTCTGATTCTTTTGGGTTTCCCGCCAGCAAACCGCCGCGCCTCCTTGGGTCTCCCACTATTCGAACCGCCGCGCCCCCTTGGGTTTCCCGCTAAAGCGCTCCTCCATGCGCACATATATATAGGGGGCCCGGGGGGAGGCGGTTCGCTCTTTCCTTAGTCTTTGCTTCCTTGCGAACCGCTCTTTCGCCTTCACTCCCAGCGAACTGCTCCTTCGCCCTTGCTCCTTGCGAACTGCTCCCTCGCTCCCATGGCGCCGCCAGCACCTCTGCTTTCTCCATCGACCATCGAGGAGGTCGACATCGAGAGGTTTGCCACGTATGTCGCCGGCGGCACCGTCCGTACTCGCGCCGGGACCGCCGCGCCCGGCTGCCGCCCGGGAGAAGTGCTCTTCTTCAGATGGGGGACGTTGACGGGCCTCCTTTCGCCGATCTCCGACTTCTACCTCGCCATCCTCAACTTCTACTCCATCCACAACATTCACCTTCCTCCCAACTCCGTAGTTCTTCTTGCTGTCTTCGCCCATTTCTGCGAGATGTTCATGGGGGTGGCCCCCAATATTCCCCTCTTTCGCTTCTTCTATTCCTTGCGTGCGGCCAAGGACCTTTCCACCACGGCGGGCTCCTGCCACCTCCGCCTTCAGGACCGCGCGGCTTCCCGCTACATTTCGCTGGACCTCCGCTCCAACTGGAGGTCTTGGCGCAATGAGTGGCTCTACGTCGAGGATGACAGCGGCGTAGAGGTCTTGGAGTTGCCAACTGGGCCAGCGGTCAGCACCCCTACATGGGGAGCTCACGTCGACGAGACGCCTGAGCTCCAGGTGATGCTGGCCCGCGTGGACCAGCTGCGAACAGCGGGCTTGACGGAGAGCATGGTTCTTCGGGATTACGTCTTCCGGAGAATCAGTCCTCTGCGCCGCCGTGCCCGCCTCGCCTGGCAGTACACGGGCCCCGGTGACATGACCCGGACAGCTCCCGGAGGTAAGTCTCTTGTTTTGTTGTTGTTGTGTTGTTGTTTTTTTGTAACCACCGCTAAACTAACGGCTACTCCACTCCTTTTTCTTTCTCTTCTTCCTCTTTTTTTTAGCTGCAGGGGATTTATCCCTTGCAAAGATTGACGCGTGGATGGCGCAGCTGGGCGTCCTCGGCCCCATCCCGCCTTTTCCAAAGGGCGCGCTCCCGCTCTGCCAGGTGGAGCCCAGGGAGCACGTGGCGATCACCCGCGCCATGCCCATCATGGATGCCATGGGGCTGGTGAACACGCTCCGCCAAGTGGCGTTGACGATCCGGGGCCCTCCTCCGGCTGGTGATTCGAGGAGGGGCAAATGCCCTGCTGACGACGACGCATCCGGTACCAGCCCCAGGAGGGTCCGCGTCGCGCCAAGGGCCGCGGCGACCACGACCGGAGCGGGGAGCTCTACGGCGGCCACCGCTTCCCCTTCAGCTGGCGTCGCGCCGACAACAACTCCATCGGCCCCGGTTCTGGTTTCGCCGTCGCCGGCGCCGATTGACCCTCCCCGCCGGTGGCGCAGTCGACCCTCGTCGCCGCCGCCCGGCCAAAGACTCGCCCTCCCTCGCCGCCGTCGGCGAGTTGACCCGCCTTCGCCCGCCGCCGCCGGCGGGTGACCCGCCTGCTTTGCCGCCACCGCAGAGAACCCGCCCGCCGCCCGTCGCCGCCTGACGCAGTGATCCGCCCGCCACCGTCGCCGCCGGCACAGGGTGATCCGCCCCCGCCACCGGCACCGGTTCTACCTCCGCCGCCGCCGGCGCGGGTTGCTCACGCCAAGATCTGAGCGCCATGCGAGAATAACGCTCGCGGGCCACGCGCCTCAATTCGGAGGCCTTACAGCCGGTGCATAAGCAGACACCACAGCGAACTATTAAGTTCTTTTAATTTGAGAGACTTACCTCGCTTTCACCTTCAGGGCGTCTACTTCGAGGGGTCCAGAGGGCGACAGGGCGCCATGCATGTCGCCGCGGGCAGTGCCGGGCCACGGGCACGAGCACCAGGGCGACCACCAGGTGGCCGCCGCAGGGGCGGCTGTCTTACCGCCCGGAGGCGGGATAGGCTTGCCGCCCACTCCGGAGGTCCCCAGCGCCCCGATCCCCTCGGCGGATGCGGACGCTCTGCTGGCCGCCCTCAGCGAACTGCACTCCAACGTGAGCGGCCGCCTCGCGACGAGCAGGGAGAGGCTGAGGGAGGCCATCGCGGAGAACAACTGCCTCCGCGCGGAGGTGCAGGACTGGCGCGATCGGGTGGAGAGGTCGGAGCGGGACCTGCAATAGGAGAGGGGGTGGGGAGCCCTCCTCGTCGAGGCGATCACCCGAGAGCGCGACGAGGATAAGGGCGAGCGGCTCTGCGCGAAAGCCGAGGCCACCTCCATGCTGTGCCCCGCCTTTGACCGGATGGTGGCCAGCTTGGCGCCGTTGGGGTTGGAGCAACCGACCCCGGTCGAGCAGACGGCCTGGCACTATGCCTTCTGCATGGGCCGGATCGCCAACTTCCTCACCTTCCTGCCCGGCGCCTTAGCCACCCAGTCCAGCCAAGAATGGCGGGCAGTCGCGGCGGCCACGGCGTCGTACGTGCTAGCCTGTTGCGCTAGCCGGGACGCCAACTTTGACCCCCTGGTCGCCATCCAGGGAGTGGAAGGAGATCGCCCGCCGAGGCACAGTCGTCGCCAGCCGCCGAGCGGGTTGCCGATCAGCTCGAGATGGTCAACCCGGCGCTGGAAGCAATGGCCGAGGACGTGGCACTCGAGCTGGACGTCGCCCCAGCGGAGGACCAGGAGGCCGCAGAAGCCGCGGTAGACGAAGATTAAAGACCTTTTATTTTGCTGTTAGTTTTGTCGTTCCTTGTAAAGGACTTCTGCGGGTTAGCTTCTTATTTATGAATGCATAGACTTCCCTTCGCACATATCATGCTTGGGTGCCTGCTCGCGTCTCCACTACGTTGGTTCTGGGTGAACAGAAAGACAACAGCGCGCGTTAAGCGTTAGCCGGAGTGTAGTGTCCGGATCCCCCGTGCCGGAATATCGCTACCTCAGGACCTTAGGGCCCTGTGAAATTAATCACTCTCGCGGTCTCTTGGAGCCGAACACTTGGTGAGGTGCGGCAGGGTAGTAGGCTTTCGGTAGTGGTGTTTGAATCGTCGGTTCTCACGGGGACACCCTGAGCATCATGACCGTGTTGAAAACCGTGTCAAACCAGCCATCTGATCACCCATCCCTGTACGCCACGCTCACCCAGTGGGCCAACCTTCACCGTCGAGAACTCGAGAGAGCCTTAATGTACTGAGGGCGATTACGCGGACACGGCCCATCGGGGCTCAAACCAGAAAAAGGAGAACAAAGGTGACAACTGTTTTTGACTAGAAAACTGGACATTGGATTAGATAGAGGCTTCCTCCGACCAGCTTCGGAGAGGAAGGCTCAACTCGGCTGATCGAGGCGCGCAGCTCTGTACTTACAGCCTTCTCAGGGATAGAATTTACGCAGAAGCTCTATGTTTTGTGAGTTCGCCAACTCCTCCCCGTCTCAGTGGCCAACCTGACCGCCCCGGGGCGAGAGACTGAGACCACCTTAAAGGGGCCCTCCCACTGGGGAGACAGTTTGTGCAACCCGGCATGCGTCTGAACTCTGCGCAAGACCAGGTCACCAACTGCCAGTGTTCTCTCGCTGACTCGGACGGCGTGGTACCGCCTGAGGCTCTGCTGGTATCGGGCGGCGTGCAGGGCCGCGCGATCCCGCACTTCTTCCAGGAGGTTGACGTCCCCTCGACGCAGATCTTCCTGGGCTCCCTCAGTGAACGCCGCCACACGCGGTGACCCTAAGGCCAGCTCCGAGGGTAGGACCGCCTCCTCACCGTAGACCAAGAAAAAGGGAGTTTTCCCGGTGGCCCGGCTGGGGGTGGTACGAAGTGACCACAGCACCACCCGGAGCTCTTTAGTCCACCGGGCTCCGCGCCTGTGGAGTCGATCAAACGCCCTAGTCTTGAGGCCCTTCAGCACTAGCGCATTGGCCCGCTCAACCTGGCCATTACTCCTTGGGTGGGCCACCGAGGCAAAGCAAACCTTGGTGCCCATTTCTTCACAAAAACCCAGGAAGGCGGCACTGGTGAATTGCGTGCCATTGTTGGTGATGATGCGGTTGGCGACCCCGAAGCGGGCGAAGATTCCTTTCATGAATTTGATCGCAGTGGCGGCTGTAATCGCCCTTACTGCTTCAGCTTCCACCCATTTGGTAAACTTGTCGATGGCGACGAACAGATGGGTGTAGCCCCCTGTGGCCCGCGGGAACGGGCCCAGGATATCCAGCCCCCAGACCGCGAAGGGCCATGAGAGCGGGATGGTTTGCAGAGCTTGGGCTGGTCGGTGGATCTGCTTGGCGTGGAACTGGCACGCCTCGCACTTCCTCACCAGCTCGCAAGCATCCTGGAGGGCGGTTGGCCAATAGAACCCTTGGCGGAAAGCTTTCCCCACCATCGTTCGACTGGACATATGGCTCCCGCACACACCTCCATGGATATCAGAGAGCAGATTGCTCCCCTCTTCCCGAGTGATGCACTTCAGAAGAACTCCGTTTCTACCCCGGCGGTAAAGGTCCCCGCCCACCAGGGTATAACGCTTGGCCTTTCGTGCTATCTTCTCTGCTGACGCATCATCGTCGGGGCACACTTGATCCCGCAGCTAGGCCAGGATCGGATCCATCCATGTGCCTTCCCGGTCAAGTGTGGTGACCACAAGGTGGTCGCCCAAGTACTCCGCTTGGCCTAGCGTTTCCACCGGTACTGCTTTCCCTTCCGGAACAAGGGCTGAAGCAGCGTCACCATCGTCCCCACTAGAAACGGGGGCTGTGATGGACGATCGCGGAAGCCTTTCTTCAAAGACTCCGACTGGAACGGGAGATCTTGTCAAGGCGAGCTACGCGAGATCGTCCACCAAGTAATTGTCACGCCGGGGGATATGAGTATACCCCAGCCCGTCGAAGTGTCGCTCCATCCTTCTGACCTCCGCCAGATACTCCGTCATGACGGGATCAGTGCAGGAGAACTCCTTTCTCGCATGATTGACGACCAGCAGCGAGTCGCCCTTGACTTGCAGACGCCGAACTCCGATAGCTGTGGCGGCGCGAAGCCCCGCCAGCAAGCCTTCGTATTCGGCAACGTTGTTGGTGGCCTTGAACTCTAGGATGACCACATACTTGAGGAGATCCCCGGTTGGGAAAACCAGGAGGACCCCAGCCCCCGCGCCCTCGAGCCTGAAGGAGCCGTCGAAGTATAGTGTCCAGGGGCAGGGCGCGGGGGTTTCCTCAGTCTAGGACTCGGCAGGAGTCCACTCAACAACGAACTCCGCCAGCCTTTGACTCTTGATCGCCGTGCGGGGGGCAAACTTGAGACCGAACTCTCCCAGCTCCACAGACCATTTGGCAATGCGGCCTTCAGCTTCGCGGTTGTGGAGAATTTCGCGCAAGGGATAGGCGGACACCACCGTGATCTCCCTTCCTTGGAAATAATGCCGCAGCTTTGAGGACGCCACCAGCACGGTATATACCATCTTTTGAGCCTGCGGGTACCTTGTTTATGCATCATGTAGCACCTTGCTAACGTAGTAAACTGGCCGTTGGACCCCTTCACGCTCCGCCACCAGTGCCGCGCTCACAACCGCCGGACTGGCCGCCACGTATAACAGTAGCGGCTCGCTCGGCTCGGGGGCGACCAGCACTGGAGGGGAGGAGATGTATTGCTTCAATTCTTGAAGTGCTTGCTGCGCTTCCGTAGTCCACTCGAAGGAGTTGGTCTTCTTTAGCAGCTTGAAGAAGGGGAGGCTCTTTTCCCCCAGTCGGGCTATAAACCGGCCGAGAGAGGCCAGGCGACCAGCTAAGCACTGAACTTGCTTGATTCTGGTGGGTGGTTGCATGCGCTCGATGGCTACGATCTTTTCCGGGTTGACCTCGATTCCTCGGTTGGAAACGAGGAACCCAAGCAGCTTTCCAGACGACACACCAAACACGCACTTCTCAGGATTCAGCTTCAAACAATACTGCCGGAGGTGGGAGAAAGTTTCTTCTAAATCCTCGATAAGCCCAGCAGACTTTTTGGTCTTTACTACCAAATCATCAACATATACCTCAAGATTTCTCCCAATTTGCGATCGAAATACAGTGTGCATAGCGCGCTGGTAGGTTGAGCCAGCGTTCTTCAACGCAAAAGGCATTCGGATATAGCAGTACATGCCTAGAGGGGTCACGAAAGCCATCTTCTCTTCGTCTTCCCGCGCCATGCAGATCTGGTGGTAGCCGGAGTAGGCGTCTAGGAAGCACAAGACCTCGCACCCTGCCGTGGAATCGACGACGATGTCTATTCGCGGCAGGGGGTATGGGTCCTTGGGGCAGGCTTTGTTGAGGTTGGTGAAGTCGATGCACATCCGCCATGTCCTGTTTGACTTCTTGACAAGTACAGGGTTGGCCAGCCACACGGGATAGGCGGCCTCCCGTACAATCCTCGTCTGCAGCAGTTTCTCTACCTCATCCCAAATGGCATCCTGCCGCTCTAGTGCCTGCCTCCGGACCTTCTGCCGGACTGGGTGCACTCCAGGGAGCGTCGCCAATCGGTGCTCGATCACCTCCCTAGGGACCCCGGTCATTTCAGATGGTTCCCAGGCGAACACATCTAGGTTATACCGGAGGAAGGTGATGAGCGCGTCTTCCTATTTGGCGCTGAGGTTGGTGCCGATCTTCACGACCTTCCCAGAGCCGGCCTCACCCACGAGGACCACCCTCACCTCACCCGAGGGACCAGGTGAGGCGCGGGCCCTGACCGGGGGGAGCTTTGGGCAATCGTCCTCATCTCGAGCCGAGCAGGTGGTGCCGGCCAGGTCCTGCACCTGCTTGCTTAGGCGCAGGGCTTCCAGCCGATCCACCTTCACGGTAATCAGGCCTCCAGGCCCAGTGATCTTCATCATCATGTATGCGTAATGCGTGGCCGCCATGAACTTGACAAGAGCTGGTCGGCCAAGTAAAGCATTGTAGGGAAGGTCAAAGTCTGCGAACTCGAAAATGATTTTTTCAGTCCGAAAGTTGTCCACACTTCCGAACATGATATGCAACCGGACCTGCCCCAAGGGCGTCAAGCCCACTCCAGGGGCAACTCCGTAGAAGAGAGGGGCTGGACGCAACTCCTCATAAGGAATTTGGAGTGCCTTGAACGCCCCTACAAACATGAGGTTGATGGAGCTCCCTCCATCGACAAGCACTCGCCCGAGTCTCGCATTCCGGACCATGGGAGAAACCACGATCAGGAGATGGCCCGGGCCTGAAGTGCTCTCCGGGTGGTCGGCCTGACTGAAGGTGATCGGCTCCTCCGACCATTTCAGTAGCCTGCTCGCCCCGGTAGTTGGTACGGTGGCGCACACTTCTCTCACCTCTCGCTTGTACTGCGAGTTTGAAGAGTAGGTGGCGGAGCCACCATGGATGAACGCCACCGTATGCTCCGCTTGCTGGAAGGCCAGCGGAGCGGGGTCTTCATCCGCGTCATCGTGGTCATCTTCGCGGCGCTCCTTAAGCCGCTGCTTCACCAGCTTGGACACGACCTGGCAATCCGCTAGGTCATGCCCATTGGTCCTGTGGATGGGGCAATATGGTCTGCCTCCGTCGTCTTCTCGACGGGGGGACCGGCGATCCCCGCGATCACCTCGCGGGCCTCGGCGATCACCCCTCCTATCCCGGCGGTCGCGCTTCTGGGGCTTGTCTTCTGGCACAGCGACTAGGACCTCCCCAGCACCGACTTCCTTGCGCTTCTTCTTCTTCTTGTGCTCGGAAGCCTTTGAGGTTCCCGCCTCACTGTGGCCGGATGGCCCCGCCGTGCGCTCTCGGGCCTCCGCTGCCCTGGCGCACTTATGTGCCAGGGAGAACAGCTCGGAGGTAGTCGAAATGGTGCGGGTAGCCATCTTCTCCCACATCTTCTGATCCCTGACCCCCCTTCGAAAGGCAATAATCACCGATTGCTCGGAGATCCGGGGGATCGTGTTTCGGCAGTGGCTGAACCGCCGAATGAACTCCCTCAGGGACTCCCCCTTTCTCTGTTCCAGGCGTGAAGGTCATCCTCCACACCCGGCTGAGTGTAGGAGCCCTGAAAGTTAGCGACGAAGATGTCGCATAATTCCTCCCACGAGTGCACGGAGCCTCGAGGGAGGTTCAACAGCCAAGAGCGGGCGGAGCCCGTCAGCGATGTCGGGAGGTAGTTGGCCATGATCTTCTCATACCCTCCCGTGGCGCGCACCACCGTGGTATAGATCTGCAGGAACTCCTCCGGGTTGGTGGTGCCATCGTACTTCTCGATGGACGCGGGACGGAATCTCCCGGCCACGCAGCTTGGCGTAGGTGGAGGGAAAATGCCTGGCATCCAACGTTGTAGGGGGAGCAGCGCTGCTCGCCCGCCCCTCGGCCCCTAGATGGAGTCGAGGAGTGCGAGTCTACGCTCTCCCTGGAACCAGGGAGCGAGGTCTCCCCCCGACCACTAGACATCGGGCGGCCCACGTGGCGTTGCACGTGCACGATGCCCTCCGAGGACGTCGTGCAAGTCACTGCCGCGCTGGGACCCCCTTTCGTCTAGGTGGGCCCTCAGATCCCCATGGCCCCCCGCCAGCTTAGGGAAACCACGGGAAGAAGTGGGTGCATATGTGCGTCCCCCTGTACCCGAGGGGGCCGCCACCTGTGCACCCTTTCCTTTACCCCGGCCCTCGCGACCGGGGAAAGTTGTGGCCGTGTGACTGGAGGCTTGCGCGTCGGTTGCGCGCATGCCTTGCCGCCCGACGCCGGAAGCCCACGGCTGATTTGCCGCCTCCACCTGCTGTTGGGCGGCATCCACTAGGCGAGCGATGTCCCACAGCCATGGAGCGACCGGGGTTTCACCCCCTAGCGCAACTGGGGGGTGATCGAGGAGCAGCCGGGCCGCGTGAAGGTTCTGTGCCGGGGTGTCGTCTCCCATCAGGAGACGTCGCCGGACAGGCTGACCTCCCTGCGCGGAAGCACCAAGCCCCCCTCCCCGGGCGGAGGAGCCCGGGGCATCCGACGCCCTGGGCGAGCGCTGGGACCGGCTGTGGGCGCTGCTCTCCTCGTGTAGGTCGCTGTGCTTGGAACGAGAAGCCGCCATGCTAATGATCGTCGAAGCTTCTTGCAAGCTTCGCAAGAAGATGGAAGAAGGAAGAACAATCCCGCCACTGAGCCCCCTACCTGGCGCGCCACTGTCAGCGTATGAGCTAACAGACCCCGTCCGAAATGGGGTGTAATAAGTCCGAACGGGGGGCTTTCGTGGTGATCGCTCGAGGTACGGTGGAAAATGAAACAGACGAAGCTCACAAGAAGACACTTGGGTTTCTCCAGGTTCGGGCCCTCCTCATGAGTAATAGCCCTAGTCCTGCTTGTGTTATTCCTGCTGGTGTTCTTGGGGAAATCGGAAGAACCAAGAACAAGGAACTCCCCGGCCTCTAACCTCAAAGGAGGATAAACCAATCTGAAATGATCGAACCCCTTCTCCCACGCACCCTCGCCCCCTTTTATACTCGGGCTGGCTGGGGCGGATGGGAGTGTACATCAGTGTAATATACTCATTACACTGTCACACGGCATTCAATACGCCTATCAATGTTCTTACAGCACATTTAATGCCCTGGCACATCCATCCTCTCCCAGCGTCAGACTCGGTACTCTTGCTCTCCGCCTACTGCCGGTGGTAAATTGCACCATGACGTCACTTATAATAATGGCGCGCGTTGGAAACACACGCCACCACACTGTAGCCTTTATTACTCCCATTTAATGCGCACGATATGCAATAAATGTCTTTGACCTCCTGCGCGGCTACGCAGGTTGCTAGGTGGCCTCGGGAATTGGGCGCTAGTGGTGTGGACTGGGCGCTGCGCGTCCGCCAGGCGGCCACCTTGCTGATCGCCCAGCGGCATGGCTTGGTCACCACTTGGCCGGCGATCACGGTGACGACGGCCGGCGTGGCACTGGTCGCCACCCGGCCATTGGCGATCACTCGGTGACCCGCCGGCGGCGTGGTCTGGTCACCACCTAACATTTGGCGATCCACCGGTATTGCCCGGTAGCGTGGCCTGGTCACCACTGGCCGTGGCGACCACCTCACCGATCGCCCGGTAGCGTGGTCCGTCACCACTGGCCGTTGGGCGACCACCGCCTTGATCGCCCGGTAGCGTGGTCAGATGCCACGTGTCTGGCGGCGTAAATGCAGAAGTGTAGTGGGCGCCCTGTTGTAGAATACGCTGACACCAAGCGACTGTCGTTCGAGATGGATAGTTGATGGTCAACAGTACGAAGGCAATCAGCTTAGAGGATGTCTCAGTAGTGAATGAGTATCCTGATGTTTTTCCTGAAGATTTACCTGGTATGGCGCTAGACAGAGACATAGAATTTGTGATTGAGTTAGTACCTGGAACAGCACCAATAGCAAAGATACCCTATCGGATGTCGATCGAAGAATTGGTAGAGATGAAGAAACAGCTTGAAGAGTTGATGGAGAAAGGATTTATCAGACCTAGTTCGTCGCCATGGGGAGCGCCAATTCTATTTGTCAAGAAGAAGGACGGGAGTTTCAGGATATGCATAGATTACCGTGCACTCAATGAAGTCGCCGTGAAGAATAAGTACCCGCTACCCAGGATCGATGACCTGTTTGACCAGCTGAGAGGAGCCGGAGTTTTCTCAAAGATTGATCTGAGATTAGGATATCACCAGTTGAAGATCCGATCAGAGGATATTCCAAAGACCACATTCTCATCAAGATACAGACATTACGAGTTCACTGTTATGTCCTTCGGTCTGACAAATATGCCAGCTTACTTCATGAATGTGATGAATAAGGTTTTCATGGAATATTTGGACAAGTTCGTTGTCGTATTCATAGATGATATCCTAGTCTACTCTAAGACAAGGGAAGAACATGCAGAACACCTGAGTCTAGTGTTGGAGAAGCTAAGGGAACAACAGCTTTTCGCCAAGTTTAGCAAGTGTGACTTCTGGAAGGACAAGGTAGAATTCCTTGGATATGTGATGACCGTAGAAGGAGTTGCAATTGACCCAAGCAAGGTAGCAGCCATGTTACATTGGGAACAGCCGAAGACAGTAACTCAGATCCGTAGTTTTCTGGGAATGGCAGGTTACTACCGCCGCTTCATTGAAGGCTTTTCAACGATTGCGAGACCTCTCACGCAATTGTTGAAAAAGGAGAAGAAGTTTAACTGGACGCCAGAATGTGAGAAAGGTTTCCAAGAGCTGAAGAAGCGATTGACATCAGCGTCGGTGTTAGTCTTACCAGATGTTAATCAAAGCTTTGATATCTATTGTGACACATCGCGCCAGGGACTTAGATGTGTGTTAATGCAAAACCGAAAGGTCATAGCATATGCATCAAGGCAGCTGAGGCCGCATGAAGAGAATTACCCGACGCATGACCTGGAACTAGCAGCCGTAGTGCATGCCTTGAAGTTGTGGCGTTATTATTTGATGGGGAATAGATGCGAAGTGTATACGGACCATAAGAGTCTTAAGTACATTTTCACCCAATCGGATCTGAACATGAGGCAAAGGAGATGGTTGGAGTTGATCAAGGATTACAATGTTGGAATCCATTACCATCCTGAGAAGGCCAATGTGGTGGCCGATGCCTTGAGTTGGAAGAGCCATACCGTGAATGTGTTGCTAGCCGAAAGCCAGGACGAACTATGCAGGGAGTTATAGAAACTGGAATTGGAAGTTGTACCTGAAGGATTCCTAGCTGCCGTAGAAGTGAAGCCTACCTTGGAAGATCAGATCCGAGAGGGACATAAGGATGATGCCAAGATCCAGAGGATCAAGTCCAAAATGGATGAAGGCAAGGCTAAGGACTTCAAGCTAGATGAGCAAGGTACATTGTGGATTAAGGACCGCATCTATGTACCGAACAAGAAAGAGCTGAAGCAGTTGATTCTGGAGGAAGCTCATGATTCCAAGTATTCTATTCATCCAGGAAGTGCCAAGATGTACCAAGACCTGAAGGAGAGATTCTGGTGGCCAAGCATGAAACGTGAAGTTGCTGAGCATGTCGCATTGTGTGATATATGCCAAAGAGTTAAAGCAATGCACCAAAGGCCAGCCGGATTGCTGCAGCCGTTGAAGATTCCTGAGTGGAAGTGGGAGGAAATTGGAATGGACTTCATTACCAGTTTGCCGAAGACTCGGGGAGGATATGACTCCATATGGGTTGTAGTGGACCGCTTGACTAAAGTCGCTCATTTTATTCCCGTAAAGACCACTTACTCAGGGGATAAATTAGCAGAGCTGTATATGACCAGAATCATCTGTTTGCACGGGGTGCCGAAGAAGATTGTATCGGACAGAGGTACCCAATTTACCTCAAGATTCTGGAACAAGCTGCATGAAGCCATGGGACCCGGTTAAACTTCAGTACAGCATATCATCCGCAGACGGATGGACAAACTAAAAGAGTTAATCAGATTCTAGAGGATATGCTAAGGGCTTGTGCATTGGCTTATGCTACCTCTTGGGATAAGATTCTACCCTATGCTAAGTTCAGCTACAATAACATCTATCAGGCCAGTTTACAGATGTCGCCATTTGAAGCCTTGTATGGTCGACCCTGTCGAACACCGTTGAACTGGAATGAGACGGGGGAACGACATGTCTTTGGACCAGATATTCTTCAAGTAGCCGAAGAGCAGATTGCCATGATCTGGGAAAGACTGAAGATATCTCAGTCGAGACATAAAAGTTACGCAGATAACCGTCGCCGAGACTTGAGTTTTGAACCGGAAGATTTTGTATACCTCAGAGTTACACCACTCAAGGGGGTTAAGAGGTTCCACGCCAAAGGGAAGCTTGCGCCAAGATATGTTGGTCCATTCAAGGTCTTAAGTCGCCGAGGAGAAGTTGCTTACCAGTTGGAGTTGCCGCAGTCGTTGGCGGGAGTGCATGATGTGTTCCATATATCCCAACTGAAGAAGTGTCTCCCAGTGCCGGACGAACAGACGCCATTTGAGTCAATAGAGCTGCAGGAAGATCTGACATATAAGGAACACCTTGTGAAGATTCTGGACACCATGGATCGAGAGACAAGCAATAAGTCAACCCGCTTCTGCAGAGTTCAGTGGAGCAACCATGCAGAGAGTGAAGCGACTTGAGAGCGCGAGGAGGATTTGAGAAAAGAATTTCCAAACCTATTCCTTAGTCAGCCCTGAATCTCGGGGATGAGATTCTATTAAGGGGGGGTTTGTAACACCCCAATTTTTGCTTTTCATGAATTTAATTGAAATTTTACACTTTTGAGAATTTTGGGAATTTTTTGAAATTTATTTGGATTTAATTTGAATTTATTCCCTTTTTAGATAATTAAATAATTAAAAAATTTATTAAACTTTTGTTGAAAATAATTTATTTGGGTTCAAAATGTCTCAAAGTATTTTTTAGAATTTTTCTGGATTTTTTCTGATTATTTTGCTATTTTTCTTGAATTATTTGAATTTCTAGGAATTAATTTAATTATTTAATCGCTGGAAAATCGCGAACGGGTTTCACTGTTCATCCGACCCGGGTCAGACTCGAGTCTGACTCAAGCCCGACCGAATCACGTTCGAGCCAGACCCGAGCCGGACCCAACCCTAACCCACGCGACCATTGGATCTTGATCCAATAGCTTGTGTTGCGCCACGTCACCCGAGCCCGAGCCGGATCGGACCCGCTCGTGCCCGGAGCGATCCCAGCCATTGGACGCGCACACGTGGATGACTTGGATGCGTTCACATCACCCCGTCCGAGCCGCCGTCGGATTCTGCCGTCGCGCACGTGTGGGCCTCGGTTTCCGCGATTTTCACGAACACCGAGGGCGCTATTTAATGCACCGCCACCCGTGTCATGACCGCCGTTTCCGTGCGCAAGTTTTGCCCTAGGTCTTGGAGCTCGAGCTGCCGTAGCCACGCCGCAATCGCTCGCCGAAGTCGCGCTAGGGTTCCGCCGCGGTTTTTGCCATTTTCCGCCGTCGTCGAGCCGTCTCCGCCGTGTTGGTGCCTAAATTCGAGACCGTCGCGTCGAGACGCACCCGTGCGTACCACTCACTTTGCCGGAACTGCCCCAAAGCGCCGTTGGCCACGTCGTCGTCCTCAGCTTTGGCAACCTAGCTCCGCCATGGACATTGCCGGAACCGCGAGCTCCCTCCGCCGTTGGATCCTCATCGAACGGCCCAGATTCGTCCACGTCACCCGTAAGTGTTTTCCACGTTTCGGTTTTAGATCTTTTTTCTATTGTTGGATCTAGATCCAACGCCTTAGATTAAGCCACGTAGCCCGTAACCGCACCGTGTTAAGGATTAGATCTCAGCCGTTAAAATCGTACGGTTAGGGTTAATCAACGTTGTAGCATTAGATGCATTCTCAGCCGTTTGATCGAGATCGAGCGACGTAGATTGAGCAACGCGTCGCACGCCGGGATATGCCACATCGCCCGCATGAAGCGGTGAAACCCGATCCAATCTTAGCCGTTCGATTCGAATCGTGCGGTCCAGATCAAGCCACGTTACCCCAAACGTGAGAGATCTAGATCCAATCCCGACCGTTGATTTTAAAATCAACGGCCGAGATCGCGCCACGTGGTTGGTAGCCGAACCGGCGCGGTCAGCGCGGGCGAGCCCGGTCGGCGCTGATGTCACGCGTGACGTCAGCATGGGGCCCGCGTGTCAGCGGGTCAACCAACCGCACCGTTATGTCATACGTGACGTCAACTGTGACATCACGGTAGGGCCCGCGCGTCAGTACCGTGCGACCGAACGCGATGACGTTAGTAATGACGTCATCCAGTGGGTCCCATGTGTTAGTGACACGTGCACCCATGGACCGGGTCCACGGTGAACCAAGCCCGAGCCGTGGATCGGGTCTATGGACCGGCTGACGCAATGCTGACGTCATAATTCGATTTTTCAATAGAAAAATAATTCAGTGGAAATTCGATTTCCATGCTGACGTCAGCTAACGCAATAAATCGATTTTTCAATAGAAAAATAAATGAATTAATTCGGTTTATTCTTTTATTTGATTTTTTCAAACTTCAAATGCTTATAACTTTTGCGTTTTAACTCCGATTTGAGTTATTCCAATTTCTAAATTTTTATAAAATTGAGATCTACTTAGTGGTGAATTTTATTTAATTTTTGGACATAAGTTTTCTCTATTTATATTTATTTAATTGATTTTTCAAACTTTAAACGGGTATAGCTTTTGCGTTTTAACTCCAATTTGGATGATTCAAATTTCTAAAAAATTATAAAAATGTGCTCTCTCTATTTATGAATTTTATTTGAATATTTGGACAATTTCTGTCCACTGTTTAATTATTTATTGCTGTTTGCACGCGTTACGAGTAGCCGTGGAAGTTTCTGAAGGCTTCGAAGTTGAAGTTTTGACCCAGGAGCCAGCTCAAGACCAAGAACAAGTACTCTTTGAAGGCAAGTTATGCTTTGACCATATTGCCCCTATTCTTGAAAATTAGTTTGATTTAAATTATTGCATTCTAGTTTAATTAGAAATTGTTTAAATTAAATCTGGGAATTAGGTAAATGCCAAATTGCAGTACGACACTTTGACTATTTAATTATGTGCCATGAACCCTTGTCACCCTAGTTGGGGATCATATTAGTAGGTTGTTGTTAAATTGCCAACACTGGGTATTTAGACCGTTGTAGTATATTGCTTAGACCTGCTACGTACGCATGACATGATTTTGGACAATCAAATGTTAATATTGACTTAATGAAATATTGAACCTGTTTTTGAGAAGTATCACGTGTTGTGATGTTGATGTTGGCACGTGGTGCAGGGTAATCAATTGGGTTTGATAAATAGATTTAGACCGGGGCAAGTGGCAAGAATGACATGGTGGGCCAGGTGTGGCACTGGGAAAGTCGATTTGGTTCTTTGGGTAGTCTTGCCCTGGTCATCCTAAGGACTTAACCTTGCAAGCCTTTGATTTGAGTCAAACGTGTAACCACATGTCTGTAATGGGACGGACCTATGTGTGAGTAAGTTACTAATAACTTTCATGTGGTACCTCTGGGTGTCAACTACACCTTTTGTGTAGCTTGAAAGGGGAGCGTACCAGGGCTATGGCATGGTACCCGTCCAACGGTATGTCGGTCCCATACTTCGCCTCTGTTAGGGGAAGGGATGGTGTATGGCAAAAACCGGAGAGGTTCACTTGTACAGTTTGCGGTATCTGAAATGCTTTGTTACGATCACTCGCCTTTGTGGTGTTTGACTGTATCTTGTGGGTAAAGTGCATAACCTCTGCAGAGTGTGACAACCTATTTGAATAGCCAAGTCCACGGTATTGGACACTGCTCAGGGATTACAATCAAGGGTTAGACTTTCATGAAAACAACTTGTACTTGAAAAGTTTGGTTGGGCTTATTGATGACGTTGATGGAAATGTGGATTAGGAAAAGGGAATATGTTTCCTTAACTCCTGGAAAAGTTATTGATAGTACTTTTGCTTTTACCGCTTTCGAATCTACTTATGCTACTTGTTAATTGCCGTTCTACTGCAAATGAGCCATGAAGCATTCCTTTGTACTAAGCCATGCATGTAGAATATTAGTTTGCATTCTGTGCATGACTTACTGAGTACCAAGTACTCACCCCTTGCAAATACACAACATCAGTTGAAGAAGAGTCTACGCCAACCTTGGAGGAGGATTTCCAGGAGGGGCCGACGAACTAGGGGCGAGTCCAGTCAGTTGCCTGTGGCATATTGGTTGGCGCCACGCATTTTCTTTACATTTCGCTGCAATTGATTATTTCAATAAGTTTTCGCCCTGCGAGGCGTACTTTTGTAACTCGACCGTAAGGTCCTGCAACTAGTTATATTTTCTTTTTAATAAAGTACTTTACTTTTTCGATGTGTATGATTGTGATATTTACCGATGTTGAGACTGTGTGCACTAGCGTGATCCTGGACTAGTGCTGAATACACAGAGGGTCCGGATTTGCAAATTCGGGTCCCGACACACGGTCTTGCAGCGATGAGGCTGGAAATCACGGGCGTGAAGACTATGCACGGTATGGGTGATTTGGCCTGGTAGCGGCATGCCAGGGCAAGGATGTGGTCTTGATCTTCGTGAGCTTGCGGCGCAGGTGAAGACAAGGCCGAAGACAGTTTGGGGGATTTTTCGCCGGTGGCTACCAGAGAGAGAGAACAGAGGGGAGGTGATCTAGTAGAGAAGGAAATGATAGGTGGGCCACGGGACCACCCAGTAGAGAGAGAGAGAGATCAGAATGGGAGAGAGAAGAGCATGACACGTGGGACCGGCGTAGTGGGGGCCGCCTAGCAGTCAACGTGGGCAAAGTGGCCGGTCGGTGGCACAATAAAGGGTTAGGGCCCACATGTCACTTGAAGAAGAGAAGAGCAAAATAGGTTCAATGCACTCCCTTCTTTTCCAATAGCCGGCCAAGGACATTTAATTTAGGGGTCAAATCACTTCAGAAATTTTGGAAACTTTTTATTAAATATCCTAGGTGAGCTATATACTAGCTTTAAAAATTTGAGATCAAAATTCGTAGCACTTTATTTTATAAAATTCTAATATTAGAGACTACTCAAAATTTTCAATTCAAAAAAGATTTAATTAATGGATTAAATTAACTTACTAATTTTTGGAACTTTTACACAAGGTTTGAAATGGCGTCAGAATACTTCCATAAAAAATTAAATTTTAATTCTTAATTATTTATTTTCCAATAAATCTTTTACACCAATTTGCTGATTATGGGATTTGGGATAAATAAATTGTAATAATGATTAAATTTTATTACTATTTTTTTTTGCCAATTGTATTAGAAGTGAATGGTAGTTTAAAGATTACATGGTAAAAATTTTTGCTACAGGAAAAGCTCAGTGTAATTTTACAAAATTACTTATTTGTACTTTCAATATGAATTATTGCAATTAAAATGGAAATGATTAATTCGGTGGTTCCTCCGAATTCTCCAGCATTAAAATATAAAATTTGAGCGGGTGAATTTAACCAAACTAATTAAACCAGATATGAAATTTCAATTTCATAAATACGCAGCAACCGGTTTTCGAAAATCCGAGTAAGCAACAGCCCGTTATGAAAATTCCGAATTTACTGTGACTTGGACATCGTTTGTTGCACAATAAACAAAACTAAAATATTTTTGCATATCCATAATCTAAATGATTTTACACACATTTAGAAAGTTGTCTCATTGATTTTTGAGTTCCATACCGAAAATTATTTGCATTTCGAATGACCTTGGTTTGAAAATTCGAAAAAAGAAAAAAAAATTGTTGCCTTGGCCAGTTCATGGGTTACCATACATGCATTTATGGTACCCCATAAACCGGCCATGGCATGGCCGGTTCCCCATGTGCGATATAAGGCCTTGGCCGGTTCCTGGTTTACCATCAATGCATCTATGGTAAACCAGGAACCGTACACTACATGAAACAGGGAAATTAACATCGGCCATCATAATTAACGTCGGCCGAAGATTTTGCTGACATTAATTAGGTAATTAACGTCGGTACCCAGTTGGCCAACGTTAATTGCTAAGTAACGTCGGCCCACGAATTCTAGCCGACGTTAATTATATTATTAACATCACTGAAGAAACGTGACGATAATTACCTAATTAACGCGTCGGTCCTCTCTGGCCGACGTTAATTATCGTGGGATAAAAGCTGGCGCGCCGCGCCTAATATCATCGCGCTCCGCTTTCGTTCCCCAAACCTTGCCGCCAGTGCGCCGCCGCGCCGCGCGTCTTCGCCGCTACGCGCGTCTTGCTAACCCGTAGCGCGTGCACGCGCCGCCGCCGCCCCGCCGCTCCTCGTCGGCCCGCCTCGGTCCCGACCGCTGCCCCAGCTCCGCCGCCGTCCAGGTTAGTTTTTTTTAAAATTTCTGCAGTACAATTTTTGACTAAAATGCTTGTTAGGTGATTATGCAATTTTAGTTCAATTATATTAATACATTATGCAATTTACTAAAGTTTGGTTATGGATTAGTACATTAGTACATTAGTGCAATCAACATTAGTGCAATTTTTGACTAAAATGCTTGTTAGGTGATACATTAGTACATTAGTGCAATGTACATTAGTAATAAGCTTTTTCAATCATGTGCGTAAAATCATGTTTTATGGATAATATCAATGTGCGTAAAATAACAGCTCATTTTATTTAATCTAGAAAAATATCAATGTACTTGCTTCTTTTGTTTCTAGATAATATCATTGTGCTTGTGGATTTTCTCCTGGAATGAAATTTAGAATCTAGCTATTTTGGTTGAGATGACAAGTCGATGCCAACATATAACAGTTAAATACATAGATTAATTTTATATATTGATTTGTGACATGTTTATTTTTTTAAAATTTATATATCCATTCTGTGCTTATAAATATATATTCGAGTAATCGATTATCGTCGGATTTTTATTTTTGATTTCAAATCACATAGTGTCATGAAACCTATGCGCCACCCGTTTCGGATCAACATGTCTCACATGTGTCACATGTGAGATGTGCTGGTCCGGAATTGTCCCTTTTTTGGACAGCCTCGGAGTGGATGACAAAGTGTGGTATTTATGACGAGCCACAGAGTGTGAATGAAATTTTGGCGTCATAACCCTGTTGTTCTCCCTGCACCATATCGGGCGTGCGGTGGAGAAATGAGGTATCTTCTTGAAATTTCATTCGGACTCTGCAGGCTCGTCATAAATCCACTCATTGTCAGCCACTCCGAGGTGGGTTTAGGACATATCCTTTCATATAGATGTAGGGTCGTGACATATAGAAACAAAATGAACCTTATAACTATTGATTTAACCTATATAGCCTCAAGTATGGGTGACGACCGCCGATGGATGTATGAAGGTTGGGAGAAAAGTGGGGCTCACTCGAAGGAGTGGACGGTTAAGGCTACCGCTTTTGTCGACCGTGCCTTCTCTATGTCTAGTACTGTTAAGGTGAAGTGCCCATGCAGCAAGTGTCGTAATTTCCACCCCCAGGACAAGAAATCGATGTCTCTGCACCTGTGTCGGTTCGGTTTCATGCCAAGCTTTGAGTTCTGGGTACATCATGCTGAGCCACGTGCTCAAGGACCTCAAGTTGTGGTTGAAGAGGAAGATGATAGGGCGGGCGATGATAGGATGGATGAGATGCTAGAAGTTTTGCATCCAGAGATTAACCTAGACTCGGAGGATCCGCCAACACGTGAGGTTCGGGAGTTCTTTGAGCTACTTAAAGCTTCTGAAGAGCTGTTGCACGAACACACGAAAGTGACCCAGCTTGCTTTTGTGATGCGGCTCATGGCCATTAATTCCAAGTATTTCTTCTCAAATAATTGTTACAATGATCTCGTAGAATTGATCTCTGATATACTGCCGGCGAATCATAAGATGCCTAGAGACATGTACCAGTCTAAGAAGTTGTTGTCTGGTCTCGGTATGAAGTATGAGAAGATTGATGTGTGCAAGGATAACTGCATGCTTTTCTGGAAGGAGCATGCGGAACAGAAGCATTGCTTAGTGTGTAAAAAACCAAGATTTGTCGAGGTGGTGAACGAAGAAGGTGAAAAGGTAACGATCGATGTTGCACACAAGCAACTTCGGTACATGCCTCTCACACCTAGGCTGAAGCGGTTGTTTATCTCAAAACGAAGTGCCAGACACATGAGGTGGCACAAAGAAGGTGTGCGTGAGAACGACGGAGTAATGGTGCACCCGTCAAATAGTGAGGCATGGAAGGCTCTAGATAGTTTTGACGAGGACTTCGCGAGGGATGCGAGAAATGTTCGCATTGGGTTGGCGACCGATGGTTTCAAGCCTTTCAACACAACTGCCGCATCATACTCATGCTGGCCAGTCTTTGCTATTCCATACAACCTTCCACCTTCCCTTTGCATGAAATATGAGTTTATGTTTCTGTGCCTCATCATACCTGGCCCTGAACATCCTGGAAAGCGTCTCAATGTGATGCTCAAACCCTTGATCGAAGAGCTAAAAAAATTATGGACAGGGGTAGAGGCGTATGACTGCTACAAGAAATGTAAATTCAACCTTCGTTGCATATTTGTGGTCTGTCTATGATTTCATGGCCTATGGTATTTTCTTTGTCGGGCCGAGTATCACGGAAAGTTGACATGTCCGATCTGTGGTTCGCATAATCGATTGTTTTCGCCTTGTAAATGGTGGAAAGATCTGTTACCGATTGCCATAGGCGTTTCTGCCCCAAGACACGCCTTTAGGCTCCAGAGTAATGCCTTCCGTAAGGACACGCTTGTCGAGAAAGGGTCCGCCAAACGTCTAACTGGCCGAAATTGCCGATATGCTAAGTAAATTGGTGGAGAAAGAAGATGGGTTTGAAGGGTTTGGAGAGGAGCACAACTGGACTCACATTTGTGGATTATGGGAGCTCCCATATACGAAGGCCTTGATTACGATGCACAACATTGACGTCATGCATCGTGAACGTAACGTTCTTTGAAAGCATTATAAGCACGTGCATCGATATGACGGACAAGACAAAATACAACCTAAAGGCCCGAAGAGACTTAGCAGAGATATGTAACCGGCCAACACTTGAGCTCACCGTAGCAGGGGGTAAGCCACGCGCTCCATTTTGCCTTAAACCTAAAGAAAAGAAAGAAGTGTTGAGGTGGATGAAGAAATTGAAATTTCTGATGGTTACGCAATGATTGAGGCAATTTGTGAATGTGAAGACGGGGAAGCTAATTGGGTTGAAGAGCCACGATTACCACATAATCATGGAAAGACTCCTGCCTGTAATGTTTCGTGGGTATCTTAATGACAATGTGTGGAAGGTGCTAGCTAAGCTAAGTTATTTCTATAGACAATTATGTGCTAAAGAAATATCGAAAGACATGATGGAGAGGTTGGAGAAAGAGATACCAGTGCTTGTATGCAAGATGGAAAAAATATTCCCTCCGGGTTTCTTCAATCCAATGCAACATCTACTTGTTCATCTACCTTACGAAGCTAAGGTAGGTGGCCCTGTTCAGTATAGGTGGATGTATCACATTGAAAGAGCTCTGAAGAAACTTCGAGCTATGGTTGGCAATAAGGCAAGAGTTGAAGGGTGCATTGCAGAAGCATTTTCTCTAAAAGAGATATCATACTTCTCGAGTATATACTTTGCAAAGGAACACAAAGTCAATGCTCCCACGATGCGGTACCATGTAGATGAAGAGACACTTTGTAGTGACCTACAGCTTTTCCAATGGAGAGGCACTACCGTTGGTAGTTGCACTGCTTACTATTACACTTCGGAAGAAAAGAAGTCTGCTTTGCTGTACATGTACTCCAATATGGAAGAGATGGAACAATATTTCACGTAAGAGTTTACTTTGTACATGTCAATCAAGCTATGCTGCCGAAGACATCATTCATTTCTGTATCTATTTACGTTTTCATTTACAGTGAATTCGATAAGCAGAACTGGACGTCAATTCGTCAACCAACTGCCAAGCAACTTAATACGATGCGTCGGGATGGAATAAATGGGGGCCCTAATTTCATCACTTGGTTCCGAGATCATGTAACACCTTCACATCCTATAATATTCTGTAATATTCTGTAAACTTATATAACTTTGAATCATATTTTGTTGGCAGTGCGTGAAATATGGGAACGTCCATGAGGACTTGCTTCAGCTTTCCTATGGGCGCGTAACTGTTAAAAGCTATGGGCGATACGACGTGAACGGGTTTCGGTTCCGTTCAACCAAATTTGAAGCTGGTCGTCCCCTTGCAGCCACAACAAATACTGGAGTTGTAACTAGGGCAATCGATGCACAAGGGATCGAAACAAATTTCTATGGAATCATTCAAAACATCCTCGAATTCAAGTTTGCAGGGAATAAGGAGCTCAAAGTAGTCTTTTTTGATTGTGTTTGGTTTGATAGCAAACATGGGACTCATCAAAACCAGTATGGGATGGTAGAAGTCAAACACAACGAACAGCTACATGGCTATGACAATCTTATCCTTGCTCACCAAGTTGAGCAGGTGTATTATATTCCATATCCATGCACAAGACTGAGTGCTTGGTGGGTTGTGTACAAAGTGAATCCCCGAGAACGGTTACATACTCCTGGTGATGCTGGTTACCTTGATAGCCATCTGGAGGCCATAGAGGTTGCTGAGGTTTTCCAAGATGAAGAATTGCCAACCACTTTTGATATAGAGACTGGTCCAGGTCTCGATTCTTTAGTCGGAGACCGTGGAGATATTACGATTCCTGAGAAACGGAAAAGACAACCAATCAAGAAAAGAGTAACATATCGTCCCTTAGAAAGGAGACTACATCATCGTGAAATTGATGAATTTTGACAAGTAAAGTTAAATTTCTGTTTTTAATTCTCTAATTTTTAAAATTTAAATTATTGTTGTTGTACTAACTTCATATTTTTGTTTCAACAGGATGCCCCGATCGATAACTAAGCTGGCGAAGGGATTCCTCGGTGGTAGGAGGAAGTCCAGTAGTTCGCGCGACAAGGAGGCCTTGTTTCATGGTAGCGCTTCAAGCGGAAGTAGACGGCGTGCTTTGTTGAGTCAAGTGGATCCTGAGTTGCAGAGTCGTAGTGTTGCTTTGCAGAGAGGAGAGGTAACTAAGCTTCTGATGTGTACTTTGTGTGAAAACATAAATATGACATACATGTAAGCTGTCTTGTATTATTTCGCGAGGATGAGACATCGTCGGAGGAAGAAGCAGTTGCCGCCATGGATGTTGATGCAGGTAAACTAGAATGTTATATTCTCTTAGTTTATTTGATTATTATCTTTTAATTCATTCATTATTATTGTTGTTGTAGGTGGGATCATTTGAGGAACAGGAGGCCGATGTGGGCCAAGGGGATGATGCATGTGGAGAAGAGGACCCAATGGGTGGGGATACGACCGAGGGTTGTACCGGAGCCCGCCTGAGGTTTAGGAGGAGCCATACTGTCGCCCCCCCTCCAGACCTGCACGGGAGGAGGACAAGGTTGTGATCACACCTGTTGGCGATAGGTTTGTATTTTCTAAACCATCTCTTAATTCATTTCTTTCCAAACTGGAACTATATCATTTGTATGTCTTGCAGTTCATGGGATGACTCAGGGTTTGACGGCAGAGGACACCATAGGCAGGTTAACTACGTGCTAGGTAACCTCTGCCGTTTGCACTACCCCGGGTTGGTCACAGGTAACAATGGCGAGCGATTTGTTGCTACTAGTTGGGATCATTACCTGCTTGCTCCTAATGCCGAGCACTTGAATTCTCAGGGGGCAGTTTGGAGTGAATTTTGGGTAAGATTCTCTGTGCCAGTTGGTATTGGTTCAACTGTCGATTATTTACTATTCTAACTATTCTTTGTGATGAACAATTGCAGAAGCGTTACCGTTTGGTTGACGGTGCAGACATGGAGCATGCTCGTAGAGTTTTCCATGTAAATGCACGTCGGGTGACCAAAGATGCATTGTCTAATGCTCAGATTCAAGCAACAAATCTTTACTTGAAGTCTGTTAAAGGGCAACGGATTAACATGACTCGCGGATCATCAGAAAGTTACTTGAGCGAGGAAGAGTACGGGCAGGTAATTGGCATATTGGAGATATTTGAGTTTAACGTTTCTTGGTAATGTTGCTTTAATGTATTAATATCTTGTGCAGGTCATGATTCCATGGTTGGGGGACCGTCCAGAAGCTTACCAGGCTCTTTGCAAGCGTTGGGCTTCACCAGAGTTCATCGCCAAGTCAAAAAAGAACCGAGACTGCCGAGACAAAGAATCAAAGCACACATATGGCGCCGATGGACATATGCGTAAAGCTAAGCGCATGGTAAGTCTGGCCGTAGCAATCTTTTGCAAAATACATGTTACCAAGTATATGTATGCACCTAACTTATGCCTACAGGCTGCTCGGAGCGGTGTTGAGCCGAGTGATATTGAAGTGTACGTGGAAGATCATAAAGGTCCAGACCCGACACACCCTGAGCAGCTGTGCAGTCAGACAGCTATTGATCGGCTGGTTAGTGGTCACAATTTTGATTCAATTTAAATTAAGTTCTTTGATTTGCAGTTTCCATTTAAATTGCCTGCTTTGCTTATGTAGGAGAAGTATGGTGAGGAAATGGTCAAGCGCCATGGTAAAGACTATGATTGGAGGAAGGAACCGATTGACGGCGTAGCTGTGCACGCTAGTGGAGGCGGCAAGAAGCATGGACGGTGAGATGTCGTACCTTCTAAAATTTCATGAAGTCATAATTTGAAGTGCTCATGATCACGCATTTTGAAGGTACTCCATGTTCACTGGATTGATCAACTCGGCGGAGGTGCGAGCTGAGAGGGGATCTTCTTCGTCCCGGAGCTCGGGGGTTGGTAGCCGTCGCCCCTCAGAGCAGGAGTTGGAGCTTGCTAGGCTGCGTGAGGAGCTGCGCCAACATGATGATTATGCAAGGGCGCAGCAAGAGTACTACACTTCATACAATGCACAACAGCAATCGGCGATTCAAGTAAGTCCGAGTCCTCAATCTATTGCATTTAGAGATTCTATTATTTCAAAATACTTATACATTGTATTTGTAGGCAATGTTCCGCATTTATGGGCCAAAACATTGTCTTTCCAGCGTTCCAGCCACCACCGCCACAATGGGGGATGTATCCTCCGGCAACTCCTGTAACTCAGGTATTCTTGCTAAACATTGTGAATCGAGTTGAATTTAGTCAATTTAGCTAATATTAGTTTGTTGTACCTAATCTTGTTCAAACTAGCTACATTTAGTCAATCTAGCTAAACTTAGTCATTTCTAGC
Source organism: Rhipidocladum racemiflorum (assembly GCA_036346355.1). Taxonomy (NCBI): domain Eukaryota; kingdom Viridiplantae; phylum Streptophyta; class Magnoliopsida; order Poales; family Poaceae; genus Rhipidocladum; species Rhipidocladum racemiflorum. Next base: position 2,909,873 of record CM070569.1, on the reverse strand, counting down.
GAGACTTAACGAATCTAGCAAGACTAACTATCTCTAGTGTTAAGTTTGATGAATTTAACGATATTTAGTTCATTTTTGCTAAACTTGGTACGTTCTAGTTAAACTTTGTCAATTGAGCTAAATTTACTCAATATAGCTACATTTACTAATTTCTTGCTAAACTTTGTCAAAACTTGTAAATCTAGTAAAATTTGATCAATCTAGCTATAATTGTTGCCTTATGTAGGGATCATCGGCACATGGGTCCTTGTTGAACACTACTCCGCCTGCAACGCTTGCAGCACCTAGAGAGCCTGTAGATCCGGCGGTTCGTTTCTTACTTGTTTCCTAATGGTACATTCATTCTTATATTATTGTCTAACCTTGCATTTTCTTGTGTAGGGAACCGACGGTGCAACTGCCTTTGTCAATGCGCTCTTTGCTCCCGGGTCAAGTGGCCAGAACTCCAATGATCCAGATGGCGGCCAGTAGTTGTAGATTGTTTGAACGTTGTGTCACTTTTGATGTGTATGATTCGATTTGGACTTTGCATGTGTTTGATGGTTGTAGATTGTTCGATATGGCCGCCTTTTTTGGATGTTATGACAATTTGGATGTTATGATGGATCGATGACTTGATTATATGCATGTTCTGTGCTGCATTGATTATATTCATGAATTGTGTTCATTTTTGATATTATGTATTGAATTGTTTGGCAGAACATGAAAATAGGGGAAGAAGTTGCCCCAGGTTTATGTAATTAACGTCGGCCTAGTCGTAGCCGACGTTAATTAGCTGGTAATTAACGTCGGCCACCACTAGGCCGACTTTAATTAGTAATTTACGGTATACCCGAATCTATCTGACAAATACCCGGCAACTGGCTAACTAACGTCGGCCACATGTAGCCGACGTTAATTAGCCTTCGCGGTAATCAACATCGGCCCAGTTGTAGGCCGACGTTTACTAATTAACGTCGGCCCAACAGGGTCTGATGTTAATTAACGCGATACGCCAATAATTATCGTCGGCCACGTCTGGCCGACGTTAATTATTAATTAACGTCGGTAGCCGACGTTAATTACGATAATTAACGTCGATTAATTATCGTGGCCTAGATGCCGACGTTAATTAGCTATTTGCCGACGTTAATTATAATTAACGTCGGTAAATGGCTAATTAACGTCGGCAAATGGCTAATTAACATCGGTATATGGCCGATGTTAATTTGCAGGATTCCTGTAGTGGTAGATGAGTAGTTTTTTTTTTTTGTAAATATTCAAAACTGTTGTATCATATTGTAAATACGGGTTGAAACTTGTATCAAATACGATTTTTTCCTACATCTGCCGTCTGCAGGTTTTGAAAAAAAGTGTACGTCCCACCTACAGGCTGGAGAAAATGTAATGCTGCGGCGTGCCATCCATTCATATAGCACGAGCGTAAGCGAAAATAGCTGTGAACGACTATAAAATACGATTTCCGGCACTAATTATGCTCTGGTCAATTCCATATTCTTGGGTATCTGTACTGTGTTAAACAAGGCTTTTCTTGCTAGCATCGACCGCCGCAATGTATCGAACCAATTCAACTGCTTCTCTCACCTCTCTTTGAACCGGCTTAAACGCACATCGCAATGTCCTTGGTGATCTCCCGAGGCTTACTTAGCTGCTGATTATTATTATTATTTTAGAAAAAAAAGACATATATAGTAATAAAGCGTGCAGCACGCTGCAATCACACGCGATCTCCTCCGCACGTTGCGTCAAGGGACAACACAGCTGATCTGCGCTATTTCCACGGGGACAAGGAGATCGTCTGAAGCGATCCATTGCAGAGATTCACATCCGGTGGAGCCTACGCGCGCACCGCCCCCACCCATCCCCCCCTCCCCCCGGGGTGCTCGTCCGTTTTTAAGCCTGCCATTACTCTCATTAACATCGCACCTCCCGGCCGGACCGACTGGAGTGTCAATTCACTAGCTAGAAATTAAATATCTGGTGTAGTAGTTCGTTGCCTTTCACGGCCACTGTTAGCTTCCCGATCGCAGACGAGGAGGGATCAACATATGGAAGGGCAGGACGGCTACCGCCAGCTCACCGGCGACGAGGAGGTGGCCGTGATCCGCGGCGGCGACGACGACGTGAAGCTGAGGCTGCTCGGCTACGAGCCGCAACTCCAGCGCAACCTCTCGTACGTACCAGTCCTCCCCATCTATCCAGCCAATCTCTCTCTCTCTCTCTCTCTCTCTCTCTCTCTAGTTGTTGGCCAGATCGATCTTGCGATCGACGAGTATAGTTAGCTATGTTTCCCGTGGCTATCTAGTAAGCTAGTTGCGTGTTTATTTATGCTAACGATGAATCGATTGCTTGTCGGTTTTGTTCACTTGCCTTGTCCAATGCAAGTCGTACAATGCAGTGGCGTCGCACGATGCCCATTCTACTAAGCTAAATCAGATCTACACCAATTTGACATGTGCCTAGTTTGCTTTCACGCAACTGCAATTTGAGCTAGGCTGCAATTGAAATTAACTGCACTGTATTCTGTATATACACGCTTGTCTGCTCTCTCTCTCTCTCTCTCTCTGATCGATCGAGAAGAACATTAATGTTTACTTATACACATTTCTTTTGCTGGTGTGATATTAGCGATGACGACCCATGCATAATTAACCAATTATCCACATGAAGCTCCGCTAGTCTACTAGGCCTAATATAATTATACACACAGGCCTGGCCTGCCAAACCAATTCAGCTTAAATCTGCTCATATACATACTGGCATTGTTGTGATTTTTCAGTTATTAACCTGCAAGCTAGTGATCACTTGAATAGTTAAATACTCAGTCCCCCTACTCGATTAATCGATAGAACAATACTACTAAACTTTGATACGAACTGCCATTAATTGCGCAAGATAAAACCAACCAGATTAATGGGCACGCGTGGGAGAATAGCTCTTTCTGTTGCCCTCTATCCTTTATCAATTATTTTCGTGCATGCAAATAAGCAATTTTTGACAGGGTTCCGATTAGGAAAGAAAGAAAAAAAAAAGTGACTCGTGCGTGGTGCAGGCTGCTGTCGAACTTCGCGGTGTCCTTCTCAATCGTGTCGGTGCTGACGGGCATTACGACGCTGTTCGGGACGGGCCTCCAGTTCGGCGGGCCGGCGACCATGGTGTACGGCTGGCCCGTCGCCGGCGCGTTCACTATCGTCGTCGGCCTCGCCATGGCCGAGATCTGCTCCGCCTACCCAACCTCCGGCGGCCTCTACTTCTGGAGCGCCAGGCTCTGCACCGAGCGCCGCTGGGGCCCCTTCGCTTCCTGGCTCACCGGCTGGTATGCCCCTACTACTTGTCGCTTCTTCACTTCACCACTTTAATTAATTACTTACTGTGCATACGTATGGAGCAGCAACGTCGCACGTTCTCAGAAAATCGGCAATGAAATACTTCTGTAAATCAGAGACCATGCGATCGAATACCCAAAAATAAACGGCATCTGTTAATTTAATAGCACCGGGAGTACAGAGAAAAGATGGAGTATCACTACTTAATTAGTGAACAGTGAACTTATTGACAAATCCAGGAATAGCTAGCGTACGTACAACCCCACACACACCTATATATGTGTATATGTAGTATAATTACCTGGACACCATGGTGCCTGGGCATTATAATCCAAAACGAGTATTTTTCCTTTTTTTTTATGGTAGTTTGATTGTAGGTATGTGTTGATTATATATAAATCAGCAAAAATATGTAATCTAAATTCGTTCAAATCTTCAAATTCGAGTATATTTTTTCAAAGGTATGTGTTTCATTTGAATTCTTACAGATGGGTATATACCCTAAAACTGAAAGTTTTAAAATTATATCCGAATCTGACTTGAATTAACGCATTTAAAATCATGGTGCCCTACTCCGTCATCCTATATATATTAAACTTTTTTTAGTATGGTTGCACAATGGTTGTACGAAAATTTAAATTGCACTGGATATTTTGTCTTAAAAAAGAGAGTAAAGGGGTATCTGGTTAATTAGCTTCTGGCCGGCCTATGGCGACTGTTGTGACACGTCAGTAATATACGACTTTTGAGTCTCTGACAAATAACTAGTTGGAGCACGGATTGATCTGGTCGGCATCCGGCGATCGCTTCGCCAATTATGTAATGTCAGCGTCGTGCGGCGTTGATTTGCTTGTACGACCGTATCTTAGTAACGTTCGTAGCCTGCCATAAGTTGTTCATACTACCCAGACAATGGTACCCAGGATTCACCAAATCGTTTCGACGATTTTTGGATGAACAGTAAAATTCGATAATCGTAAAAGTCGGTTGAAAATCGAAAAAAAAATTGAACAAATTTAAAAACCAAATTTTTTGGAAAAAAACTTCAAAAATCATGAAAAATCGATAGCCATGTTGATTTTTTTGTGCGGTTGGCTTTTGTAGTGATTTTCGACGATTTTTGATGAAAATCGATCAATTTCCACCGGTTTTTAACACGTAAATTTTTTTGAATTTTTGAATTTTTTTTTTTGAATCGGACCAGTTTATCGACCGGTTTTTAATATCGAACTCCGGTGATACAGACGAAAATCGTCGATTTTGTGAACCCTGCCGGGGCAGGTACCCTCGTTTGAGGGTCGTGGCTTCGGTTCTATGGGGGTGATTGGACGCTCTGTTCAAGAGAAGAATGAGGAAAAAGACTAATGGTTAGGGAACGAATTTCTGAGCCCAGAAGGTCACAAGGCCCCACTGCGGTCTCATATCCACCCCATGTTCGCAATCCCCACCTAGTTCGGTGATGGCACCCTATGGTACTAAAGAATGGTTAATACTCTCGTGTAGTATAATTCTCTTGGCCTTTTTCTTATAAGGCGAGCATGTAGGGCGTGCGGAGGCGCGCTGCACGGGAGAGATCCCCGTGAGCTCACCTACGCTGACACTCACCAAGCCAGCCGTCGATCCATGGCACCGAGAGTCCGTACAGTCTTTGGGTGATTGGGAGATTCATAAATTTAGTGAAGCTAGGTATCTCTAGCTCTATCAAATCTGTGGAGTTGGAGCTGTAGGTATATTAAGGGCCTGTTTGGGGAGGCTGTGGCTGGGTTGAAAAGCTGCTTTTGGCTTGCTGGGATGTAAAGCTGCTGTAGCTGGCGGCTATGGCTTTTCTTGATACATCGTTTGGCAAAATAGTTGTTGCAACTGTAGCTTTTGGAGGGTAACCGACTGGGTCCGAGTGAGGAGGGAGTTGGAGAGGTGGCGCCTGAGCCAGAGGGAGTCAAGGAAGCGACTGGGAGGGGATACGACGGGATGAGGAGAGACGCGGAGCGAACGGGGAGACCGTCGAGCGAAGCCACAGCTGAAAAGCACCTCCTTACCAACTGTGGCTTTTAGGGGTGCTTCAGCTGTGGCTTAGCTGCAGTGCTTTCTTGTTGAGGTACATTTGAGGCTTTAGGCCCAAAGTGGCAGACCCCAAACAGGGCCTAAGGCCTTGTTTGGGGGAGCTCCAGATCCCAGCTCCATCTCGAAGCTGAAACTTGTAAACTGAAATAAAGTGATTTAAATTTATAATTTTATTCTAAAATATAAACAAGATGACCCACCTAAGTCCCCGTTTGGCAACTTGGAACCGGACCGTTTCTACTAGAATCTGGGAGAAACCCAGCTAAACAGGTTAAAACTCAGAACGATTCTCCTTAGAACGTTTCTTCTTTTTTCACGCTGGGGCTGAATCGCCCTCAACCATGTTCCACCCTAATTCACAGAATCCAGACAGCTAGCTAAACGGTTTCCAGACAGTGATTCTGATTTTACTTGAAACGTTTCTACCAAGAATCTGGAACCATTTTCATTTCTACTAGAATATAGAACCGTACCAAACAGGGCCTAAACACTCTTAATATACCCACAATTTCAGCTCCACGAATTTGGTGAAGCTAGGAATACCCAGCTCCACCAACTCCACGAATTTGATGGAGCTGGAGCTTTGCCAAACACCCCTAAAAGTATTTAAGTGGATCATTTTGTTTATTTTTTAGAATAAAAATATAAATTTAATTCATTTTATTTTAGCCTATAAATTTCAAATTTGAGGTAAAGCTGAGATTTAGAACTCTGCCAAATAGAGCCTTATGAGAGTGCACACGTGCACCTCCATCTCGATCGTCAGTCGGACACGTGCCGGGCTTGCTTTTGGTTGTGCCATACTGCCATGCCATCCATCACGCACCTCTGCATTCAACTTAATTTTCTCCCGACGCGTTAAATTAACGGCTTCAGAGAGAGTCTCCACCTAAGAGCCGCTCCCGTGGAAAACATTTCCCACGTCTCCGCATCCTCGTTAATTTTGAGCCGTTAAGATACCCCAGTTAACCGATCTTCGTGCGTGGATACTTGACATATGGAACTTAACCGGATCAGTGCTACTAAGATAAAGCAGAAGTTGCAGACGCTCGTGCAAAACGTTCTTTTAGGCTACGTGCGTGCGAATTTAAGTGGAAACAGCGGTAGACACCTACCATGTTCCCTACCATGGCAGATGTCGCCTCACTCTTTCACGGATGAAAAATGAACTAGATTTGTATTTTCATAAAGCTAAATTTGCAAAAGAAGTAAATATATAGTTGTCGGTGTTTCGACCACCGGCAATACGATTTTTCGGTCTAGGGGGTTCACGCGCTCCCTCTCCTCGAATGGCCTGACTCAAGGAGTCCAAGATGTATATTGGTTCGAGCTGAACGCCCCTACTCCAGTTCGTGAGATGAGTGTATATCGTCCTTTCGGGGGGTTACAATGGCGGCCTCCTTTGGGAGGAAGAAGAACCGAACGATCTTACCGCCTTTCGTGTGTGGGTGTTTTTCTTGTGTTGACCGACCGGTCGATCTCTCTCTCTCCCCGGGGTCCTGCCTTTCCTTATATAGGCGGAAGCGACATGTTACATGGGAGTTTGGAAGGAAAAAAGAAAGAGGAGGGAGTGTCCTATGTCTCGGAATCTGGTCTTCGGTCTTGTCGTCCGACCAGCCTCCGTCCATCCCCACGCCGAGTCGGTAGTCTTGCAGCGGGGGGTTCTCGGCCGGGTTGGAGAAGTGACGCACTGCTCTGTACGTTTGTCAGGCGCCGGCATTAATGGTATTTGACCTCAGCGTGGCCTCGGGAGGGGGCGTTCCCCTCTGTTGTGTGTCAGGAAGACGGGACCGGAGCTTGACTTCTTAGGCGGCCTCCCTGACACCTTGGGAAGGAGCCACCTACCCTGGTGCGGACATCTCGGACGTCACGCCGGTAGGGCAGATGTCCAAATGCTTTTGATTGAGTTGCCAGACGCTCCGACCAGGGGGGTCGGCGAAGCCCAAACCCCGACTCGGGTCGGAGCGCATCCGTATTTGTGTTTGGCCGGGGACAAGGTCCCTTCATGGCCCATGGACCCTTGGTCGGAACCGGGCCTCAAAGGCAGCCCGTTCACTGTCCCGGGCTGCTGGGGATACTCATGGTATGTGTACTCGTCAATAGTATTCTTCAGCTGCATATAGAATAACCTATAATACTCCCTAGCTAGTTAACGCAGACCGATCGAGTCGCGTAATTTAGTACTCGGCGCAATGGAATTGCCCCAATCCGCTAATTAAGCCTATCAGTTACATGGCCAACCAACTAATAAATATGTTTTCTTGTTTGTACAATAATCTTTTTTCTCTCTTTGATTTAGCCATAACTTTTAATCGGCAGCTCCGATTCACGATTGAATGGTTTTCACCAGTAACTTACAACGATGAGGGTAATAAAATGATAAAGTCTCACCAATAAATATCACATAAATGAGATTTTATTGCCAAATAAACACCAAATTACTGAGTGTGTTGTAAGATTTTACTATTGCATAACTTCACATGTTGCTGAACCCTCTGGCATGATAGTAAAAATCTATATATACGGATAATAAATTACAGTGTATTTAGCAATAGTTTTAAAGTAAATCTATCACATAGTATTAATACATCACGATGAGATTTGTCAGTAATAGTTATACTTACAGAGGAGAGACCACGACGTCCCAAGTAATTACATACTATATATAGTAATTATACTATACAGAGAAAGATACATACAGGAACGGGCCAGTTTGACTTAACCCTTCCTAGTCTACTGCAGATAGTAAGTAGTAACCAACCCAACCCATCCCGATCTCATCTGTTGCCCAATATTCCCGGAGTTTGGAGTTGACTGCACCCCGGCCCATGTATGTCACAGACTCACAGTGCCTCCCGCACAATTCCTAGTTCTACAACACGACTCCCGCTGCAACAAGGCTCTGACAGCTCGCGCCATGGCCTGGAACAAGCCCCCGGCCGGCGCCACCGCCCTCGACGTCGACGGCTCCGACACCGGCCACAACCGCCTCCGCCAGCTCGGCTACAAGCAGGAGCTCAAGCGCGACCTCTCGTACGTGACGTGACGCCGCCCAATCCCCCCCGGCCTCTCCTTGTTCTTTTCTTGGTTTCTTCTCGATCCTGACGGGATGGACGAATCCTCGCTTGGCTCGTCGTGTAGCGTGCTGTCCAACTTCGCCTTCTCCTTCTCCATCATCTCGGTACTGACGGGGATCACGACGCTCTACAACACCGGCCTCACCTTCGGCGGCCCGGCCACCATGACCTTCGGCTGGTTCGTCGCCGGCGCCTTCACCATGACGGTCGGCCTCTCCATGGCCGAGATCTGCTCCTCCTTCCCCACCTCCGGCGGCCTCTACTACTGGAGCGCGCGCCTCTCCGGCAAGCGATGGGCGCCCTTCGCGTCGTGGATCACCGGATGGTACTAATTACTACTACTTACACGCACGTAGGGATTAATCCAGTATATCTTCTTTCCTTCTTTCCTTGTTTCTTTCTGGTGTGACGCCGAATTGGCTTGCGCTCGAAATCTCTCCATTTCCTTTTTTTTCTGATCAGAAAATAAAATAGTTTTGCGCCCTGTACTGTTGTGGCGTCTTTTTTAATGGCGTGGGCCTGCTGATTCGGAAATGGATCTCTGTCTGCATTCATGTTCGCCGGTCAATGCGCATGCTTTGACCTTGTGCAGAAGAGCACTGTGCTAAGTGTACTAGAAATCCGCATGACATCTGCACCCAAAAGGTTTTGATTTTGACGGCGACAGCGTTTTGATCAAGGGGTAATCAGTGAAGATCAGTAGTACTAGTGGTAGTTAGTACGAGTTGTGTATAGTGTGTTACCAAGGCTTAGGTCAACTTTTTAGTATATACCAGCATCACTGGAACATCAGTGTAAAGCTAACAAGTTCCCATAATGATGATGCACTTGATTCCATTTCAATTCTTTTCAACCTCTGATCATCTGTGTGGTTTATTCCTGTTGCTTGCAGGTTTAACATCGTTGGACAGGTAACCACCAACCATTCTCCGAACATTTCAGTACGTAGCTCTGAATCTCTCACCTGGTGCTAAATTGAGCAACTTCTGCTTTGCAGTGGGCAGTCACAACCAGTGTAGACTTCTCTCTAGCGCAGTTGATTCAGGTGATCATCCTGCTCGGCACCGGCGGCAACAACGGAGGAGGGTACTTGGCGTCGAAGTACGTCATCATCGCCTTCCACGCCGCGATTCTGCTAAGCCATGCCATCATCAACAGCCTCCCCATTACTTGGCTATCTTTCTTTGGGCAGTTTGCAGCCGCTTGGAATATGTTAGGTGACCCCTCTTTCTCTTCACTTACACAAAATTCGCACTAATTCTCGTTGAAAACAATGAGCAATTGGCACAATCACATAGCATCCACTCTTTTAATGGAGTGCTAAGGTCTATGGGATGGGATGTGAATGGTACATGTTCTCTGCAGGTGTCTTTGTCCTGATGATTGCTGTACCAACTGTTGCTACCGAGAGGGCCAGTGCTAAGTTTGTGTTCACCCATTTCAACACCGAGAATAGTGCTGGAATACACAGCAATCTTTACATCTGTGTTCTGGGGCTCCTGATGAGCCAGTACACACTGACTGGATACGATGCGTCTGCACATATGGTAAGGAAAAACGTTCAAGAAACTCCAATCCTGCTTTAACCGGCAGCGTCCTAGGACACCCTAACAATTTGATTTCTTTTTTGAACTTCCAACAATTTTGTTTCTTTGTTCATGCAGACTGAGGAAACAAAGAATGCTGACAGGAATGGCCCGATCGGCATAATCAGCGCGATCGGTATATCCATAGTAGTAGGCTGGGGTTACATACTTGGCATCACATTTGCAGTCAAGGATATCCCTTACCTCTTGAGCACTGACAACGAAGCTGGTGGCTATGCAATTGCTGAAGTGTTCTACCTCGCGTTCAAAAGCCGGTATGGGAATGGAGCTGGCGGAATCGTCTGCCTGGGAATTGTTGCCGTCGCCATATACTTCTGTGGCATGAGCTCGGTGACAAGTAACTCGAGGTGATCCTCTACCTGCTTCTTCTCATTGGGAAACCGTGCACTGCGTCTTGTATATCTGCACCTCTCAGCAGATTTAGCAATTAATCACCCGTGTTCTTGCCTTCGTTCCCGCGATTAGGATGGCCTATGCGTTCTCAAGAGATGGCGCGATGCCACTGTCATCTGTCTGGCACAAGGTTAACAAGCACGAAGTGCCGATCAACGCCGTCTGGCTCTCGGCTTTCATCTCCCTTTGCATGGCGTTGCCGGTAATTATATAACTTACTGGCACCAAGCATGCCACCGCCGTTCTAGATTTGCTTTTTTGTTTTTTTAGTGTATATACATCATCCGGATGTTTTTGTCATCCAAACTTTGGACCGTACGATCAAAACACACATCCGTAGAATTAACTCACCTCGAATTCAGGGGGATGTACATCGATCTGAAAGCAAATCCAATGACCCAGAATTTGGATGATAATTACTAAAGAAAACATCCGGATAAAACTTATCAAAACCCTTTTTTTTTCATCCTAATCCTACTCTGGTAGTAACCTGTCTTGCCTCCTCAAAAAAAAAAAAAAATGCAGTCTCTCTGCAGCCTCGTCGCTTTCCAGGCGATGGTGTCGATCGCGACGATCGGGCTCTACATCGCGTACGCGCTGCCGATCCTCTTCCGGGTGACGCTGGCGCGCAAGTACTTCGTGCCGGGTCCCTTCAACCTCGGCCGGTACGGCGTCCCCGTGGGCTGGATCGCCGTCCTCTGGGTGGCGACCATCACCGTCCTCTTCTCGCTGCCGGTGACGTACCCGGTGACCAAGGACACCCTCAACTACACCCCGGTCGCCGTCGGCGGGCTGTTCATCCTCGTGGTGGCGTCCTGGATCGTCAGTGCCAGGCACTGGTTCAAAGGGCCCGTAGCAAATTTGGACGGATAGGTTGGTGCGATATTCTTGTGATGCGATTTCACAATTCGCAGTGGAATGATATGAGATTTGCAGGTGGTTTTCATAGGGGCGAGGTCTCCACTGTAGTTGTAGGCTGGTTGTTTGGCCTGTAATGTATCTGGATAGAAGCTGATAGAAGGCACCCAAGAAGAGAAGAGAAGAGAAGAGAAGAGAAGAAGAGTTGGAAGCAACAAGATGCCGTGATTACTTCGCTCAACAGAATCGCAAGGCAGCCGTGAATCCTTTGATGTGTGATTATACTGTGTCAACAAAATAAATATTCTCAAACGTCAAACCAAATATGATTAGATCGTCACATATGCTAATTGGATTGGAACTATTTTGCTGATAGTCACGCCATTCTTATTAAATGTATTAATCTCCCAAATATGCATGGCTTGTTCTTAATTTATAAATTTTAAGCAGCATCACCAATAGTAGAGACAGTAGTCATATCCACCACCCATAACCATTCTAATAGAAGGGTAAACAGTTGGCTCCGTAAATCATTAAGCATTGGCCACATGTGTCATACCCACATTCTCCATGTTGTTTTTTTGTGCCAAGATTGTCTAGAGACGGTTTGTGTTGTATCTTGCATTCTGTCTTCCTCATGTCACAAAAATCTTATGTGGAAAGGCACAAAAATAGATAATGCCAAAACTTTGGACATGCCCTTAAAATCATATTCATCTTGTTTATAAAATATGTAGGAGCATTATTCAATCCAAATGGCATAAATGTAAACTCATAATGTCCAAATCTTATTGAAAACACAGTCTTAGGCACATCCTCTGCGCGAATCTTCAGTTGATGATATCCTGATTAAAGATCTATCCTGACAAATAAAATAGGTGCTCCCCATGGGGACGAACTAGGTCTCACAAAACCTTTCTTTAACAACTCTTCAATTTGTTTCTTCATTTCTACCAACTCATCGGTAGGCATCCAATAGGGTTTCTTGGCTATTGGGGCTGTACCAGACACCAACTCAGTTACAAACTTAATATCTTGGTCTGGTGGCATACCAGGTAAATCCTCTGGAAACACATTCGGATACTCACTAACCACTAGTTCTTCCTCTAAACTAACAACCTTCACACTGTTGACCATCAATTGACCATCACGAACTGCGGTCGTTTGAAACTCCACTATTTCACCATTTGGGCTCTCAATTGATACTACTCTTCGACCACAATCTAATACAACCTTGTGTTTGGACAACCAATCCATTCCCAATATGATATCTAAGGTCTCGGTATCCAACATAATAAGGTTCATTAGAAACTCTACTCCATCCATTAGTAACTTTACCCCAGAATATCCTACATTAGATCTGAATTCTGATCCAGGGGATTGGACTAATAGTACACACTTAAGATTCACAATATTCAAATCATTTTTAATGGAAAAATCTCGAGAAACAAATGAAAGCAAAGCTCTAGAATTGAATAAAACCATTGCAGGTACTGAGTTAACCAAAAACTTACCTATTACAACATCCGGAGCATATTGGGCTCCATCTACTGTGATGTGGTTGACTCGGTCTCTCACAGTTGCTTGAGGCGTAACTCCAGCTTGAGCAGCTCCTTGGTTCACTCCTGGTGCAAGGGCCTTTGCAGGTATGGTTCCAAGGTTGAAATGAACGGGTGTCACACCTCCTCTCTTAGGACAACTGTTGGCGAAGTGTCCTAGTGTTGGGTCGAGGATACGACTAAAGGAGGGGGATGAATAGGTGTTTTAAAAATATTCTGTAATGTGATACGCCCCAATTACTCCTAAGTTAAAACGTAAATAAATCGTATAGGTGTTTTAAAAATATTCTCTAATGTGTTGGGTCAAGTGATTTTCAACACATATCCTAAATTAGTAGAAGAAAAATATAAAATGCTTATACTAAAATTAAAAATTTTCGAAGTCATATAGAAGGTGTTAGTTTGCATTTCAAATCTCCTGCGCTACATGTTCAACTCAAACTTCTAGGACCAAATGTTTGAACTGGGCACACGAAGGGAAAAAACAATATCACAAAAATAAATCTAAGAACAATAGCCATGTATAATTTGATAAATACAATGTGGCCAGGACGAAGAACTGTACTTATCATCCAATCATTAGATGTGACCTATCCTGCTACAGTAGCACATAATGTTTTCCTTTGGCATGTTCATCAATTAAATCAATCACTTAATTAAATCACTAGTAAACTGTAATATCCCGAGTATTTCTATACTCGAGTCACTGTACATTTGTACTCAAACACTATTCAATAATACACTGTTCTTGTGTGTTTCTGTATTTTGAGCTGAGTAGACTCGACTGGGATCCAAAAGAACCCTTTAACTTAATTAAACTCACTCAAAATCAAATCGAGTTCAATTGCGGTTCGTAATTGTCCTTTTGGACAAATTGGAAATTTAGGAAATTAAATGTCTAAAAGTCCTCAAAAACTATCCAAAATATCTTAGAAGTATTCAAAATCAGCTTTAGATGTTTGAATCTTCAAGTTTTGGCATTGGACCAAAATGCCCTCCATAAGTGCATAGTGCCCACATGTGTTTTAAGCCACTCCAAGCCTCCAACCAGCCATTTCCTTATTTCCCCACCTCCTCCCACACGTCTTGAGCAAGGAGAAGGAGAAAGAGAAGAAGAAGGCCACCCAAATCCAGATTCAAGCGATTCAACCGACTAAAATCGAATCGGAGGTCGGATTTGGCGTCCTCATCGCGTTCCCCATCTTCTCAACCCCTTCAAGTGAGTATTCCATCGAGATTCATCGATGTCTCTTGGAGTTCCCGTGGTGCTTTTAAGGATCTGACCTGATTTCTTGACTCCCGGGTCGATCCTCTTGCCGTAGCTACGACTCTTTTCTCCTGTAGCTTCGCATTTCATCAAGTTTTTCCAAACCCTAGCCTAGGCCATGTCTAGGTACCATGTGTTCAACGCATCGCATAGCAATTCTGCTTTAAAATCTAGACTCAGGTCGTCGTTAGGTCCGTTTAACTCTATAGTCGACCTGGCTTTTAGCCATCTTCAAAATCGAGCATGCTCTCGCTAGGTCTTCGGTTTGTCGGAGTTCTAGTGAGGTAGAGCATGTATAGATTTTTCCCATAGCACTTCTGGTAGCTAGAGCCGCTATCAGAAGAATCGGAATTCAATTCTGATAAGCCGGATTTTATTTTATTTAATTAGGTGTTAAGTGTTTTCACAAAATACTAGGAGTCTGTAGCTTGAATCGACGATTCTATTAGCTCTTCTGATAGCCGTAGTCGCGATCAGAAGAGTCAGAATTCAATTTGTCGCATCCTACACAAAGTTGTCAGCTCTAGTGAAAGGATCGGTATGGCCTAGAGGGGGGGTGAATAGGCAATTTTAACAAATTATAGACAACTTAGCAGTTTAAAGAAAGGAACTTAGCAAGTAATAGGATGAGCAACAAGGAGCACTGAACAAGTAACAGATAAAAGAGAAACGAGCTAAAACAAACAACAGATGCAGAGACAAGCGAATTTTTCACCGAGGTTCAGAGATAAATCTCCTACGTCCCCGTTGGAGCACTTCCACAGAAGTGTTGCTCCACCAGTGACTCTCAACAGAGGAACTTGGTTTGTCACTAATGTGACTCTTTACCACTCCGGTGAGGTGAGTCCAAACCTCTCACAAAGACAGTGGCCTTCCACAATCACGGTTGGACATGTCGCACTACAACCACCAGCAAACCGTCTAGGAACAGCTAGTTCCAAGAGTAATAGACCATCCACAAGCCCTGTCTCTTGGTTCACTAGAAACAACTGAAGCTAGACTTTACTTGAAACTGTAAGAGTGTAGGATTTTTGTTTTTCAGAGTGGAGCTTGATCTCTTTGTGGAATTTGAGCTTTGGGATGCTAGATGTCAAAGAGATGTAAAAGTTATGTTTTGGAAGAGCCTCTGAACTGTTTAAATAGGCTACAGGAAGCAAATAGCCGTTATTGGCAACAGGTAGCCGTTTGCCAATGTCAGACTGAAAAGACAACTCAAAATGATTGTATCTGACAAGGTTTGATAAAAAATGCAAGAGGCTCAATGTACTACGGACCCAAACCAGCTAAAAAAGCATCTACGTCGGACCAAGAAGAGTTGGTCCGTCGTACACAAGATTTGAGTAAGGAATGGTCCGTTGAGGGTTATTGAAGAACAAGTTTACGACGGACCGAAAAACTTGGTCCGTCGCAGAAGGTAATCTTACTGGTTATATACCAACAAGGGAATTTGATTGAACAACAAAAACCAGTAAGTTTTATGTTTACACCGGACCCAAAAAGGTGGTCTGTTGTAAATGGAAGATTTTTGGTCCGTTGTAGCTTTAATGCACTCGAGATGGTTTCAAGGAAAACACAACTGCAACTGACCCAAAAACTTGGTCCGTTGTAAATGGGAAACGCTCGGTTTGAGTTCTGTTAGAATTTGATTTGAAAGGGATAGGAACTCAAGACCAGATTTTTGGAGGAATCTGAAAAGATTTAACCTAAGCTCCAAATAGTCTTAATAAAAAGTCCTAGGAACCAAGATTTTGAACTTGTGCATAATCCCTCTTTATAGTACGGTTAAAACAAAAAAACTTATCTAAAAAGACTTGAAATGACTCACAAGTCAAAGAACTAAGAGTAATGAAACCTTAATCTTTACCCTCTTTTCTGATGAAATTTAATACGGCTGATTTAGTTGATCATCAAGCACCAAAACCCAACAAATAACTTAAATAATTATTAGGGGGCCTAGATGCTTTCAATCTCCCCCTTTTTGGTGATTGATGACAACCTTCTTGATTTCAGATAAAAACTTTCCTTCTTCTGCAAAAGAATGTTAGTTTGACAGAACAAATAATAGTAATTTTGAAAGAAAGAGCTCCCCCTAAAGCTGAGCTTAAATTTACCAAGAACTGTTTTCAAAGAGATAAGCACACACAATAGAGTAATTAAGAGAAACTCAGCAAGCAAATATTAAAAACAGATAGAAGAACCAACAGACCAAATTTAAGCACAAGTTTGCACAAAGTTTTTTTTTTTTTACTACAACTACTTCTACTACTCTCTAGTCTAATTTCTCCCCCTTTGGCATCAGATCTCCAAAAAGAATATCACTTCTTGCGCCTGGAGAAGGTCCTTTTGAACAGAGTTGAAGCTCTTTGGCTGACACTGTGCCGAGGAGAAGACTGAACTGGAGCAGCTTGCTCTGAGTGTTGTTCTGCTGAAGTCATAGTTTGATCATGCCAACTGGGATAATTTGGATCTCCAGGCTGAGATTCAACAGTCCAGTTCTGAAAGTCTTCTTGAAGTTCATGAACTGAGTCAAGAATTGGAGTAGTCTGGTCAAAGATGATGTCACCAAGCTGTTCTTGATTTGATACCAAATTTGTTATTGAAGTATCAAAGTGATCAATATAGCCTCGAAGAGTGTGTTCTACACCATGAATTGTGTCATCATTGGTCTTAAACATCTTCTCTGAGAAATCAGCAAACCGATGAAACTTGGTATCTTGAGTATTCAGCTTGGTATTGAGGTCACAAAGCCTGTCTTTGAGCAAGTTTTGATTGGTGTTTACTTGGGTGAGCCAAGTCCTCAGATCCCATTGATTGCTCTTTAGCATATCAAAATTCTTTGAAGTTTCATCCTTTAATCTGCCCTGTTCTTGATATATCTTATTCATCAACTCATGAGTTTGCTGAACTTGATCATGATATTGCTGAAGTGCAGCCATATGCTCAATGTGCCTCAAGGCAGCTAACCTTTGATCTTCAGCAAATATTTCTTGGGCAGCCTTCAGGTCTGAGTTGTATCGAGTCTCAAAGATCTTGAACCATTCAGGTTGATTATTCCAGGCATGATGTTGTCCAATATCAGGATTTTCTTCTATATTTTCATGAGTAGTGTGATGGAAGTCTTGGTATCTTGATAAATTGTGAGGAACTCCAGAACCTCCTGCTTCATGATCATGTGCTGCAGGTCTGAATTCCTGATCTTGAACAAACCTTGATGCAGCAGCAAGCTCTCTTAGCTTATCAATTTCTCCAAGTTCATCTCCTTCAGTATTTACATCATGCTGAGAAGGAAAACCCATAACTGAATGTTCTGCTGGAGGTAGGGTGCGATGACTCGAAACTGGAGAAATATGACTAGGACTGAAGTGTCCACCTCGGCTGTGTGCAACATCTTCTTCATGAAAGGATTGTGAGCTAAGATAGACTTGAGTTGCTGCATCTTGCTCACTAGACTGTTGCAAGGTTTTCTGAGAACTATCTCCAAGTATTTCTGTATTCTCAAAGTCTTCAGGCTGAGGAGGTGCAATGGACTGAGTAACAGGAGGATGGCTATGATAGCTAGGAGTATTGAGTCTTGGAGTATGATGACTAATGCTGTGATGATCTGAACTGTGATGGCTTGAAACAGGTTGATCATCTCCATCATGAGCTGGGCTGTCATCACTGTCTCCCTCATGATCACTTGGATCAATTGATGCAGGCAGTACTCTAGGTACTTGTGCAGCAACTTCAGTGGGTAGCTTAAGCAACTTGTATTTCTTTGGTTTGCAGGTAAAGGATCTACTACTTTCTTGTTGTGAAATTATCCCTTGGGATAGCAGCATTTTGGAAATTTGCTGAGCAAAAGGCAGTGGACTCCCCATTCTTCTATAGATTGCTTCCTCCATTTCTCCAAAAATGTAATCTATCAGATCAATGGGTTGCTTGGAGAGGATTAGGTGAAGCAGCCAAGCTAACACTGGAGTGACACCTTCCTTATATCCAGATTTTGGAAAAACTGTGTGCCTTAAGATCAAGAGCAGTGTTTTAGCTTCTCCAGACAGACAATTAGCTCGATTTGCATTGAAGTTTTCTTCTGTGATATCTCTATAGATATGAGCTGAAAGCTGAAGATCAGGCATATCACCAATCTGTCTCCATCTATTTCCAGGAAACATTTTGTCATGTATTCTTGTTCTGTTGACTTGAGGACCTGAGGCTCCAATTGTTGATTCAAAGTGTGGTGCTCTTACTTTTCTGATTTTTCCATCGATTGAAAACAGAATATAGTGTCTTCTTTTGTTTACCAGCAAAGATGAATAGAATTCTAGAATTCTATCTTCATTCCATGAGGAAATATTGCCTGACACCATTTCCAGCAATCCTGGGGTAGATCTAACACAATCAAGTATGTGGTATGATCTAGTTATGGAGCAAATTTGATTCCAATCTACAAACTGATGTTTACTCAAGGCAGATATTTGCTTTCCCTTTTTGTCATATCTATTCTTATATCCCAAAAAGATGTTTTTCTGAAGAGGAGTGATGAACTTCTCATCCAGAGGGGGTTTATCAAAAGGAAACCAACTCTTTTCATTTACTAGCCTGATTGATCTCAGCCGTTTTCCTGCAAGGGTAGCTAGCTCATTTCCACTTATCATATCAATTTCAGGAATAAGATTCTCTTCTTCAGAACTGAGATCCCTACTTGGCTCATAATCAGCATCATCAGATTCAGACTCATAAACAGGATCTGATACAACAGGTTGCTTATCTTTTCTAGGAGGCCTTGAAGTTGTAACTTTTGTAACCAAGCCTGGAGTGTGAGTGTCTTCTAGATGCACTGTCCCTTGTGAAGACTGGGTGGATTTTTGTTTCTTCTTTGACATTATTTCACCCAATCTATCCATCAGACTCCTTTTATCTGTATCCTTTCTCCTAGGCATTTCGTCGAACACTTAAAGGACTCACTCTGTCTTTCAGACCTCAGATCGGCGCAAGAACTGACGCAACAGACTAAGTCACTTCCTGAACACACTTCTCCGAGCAAACTGGAGCACCGTCGCTGTCACCCGGTTAGGGTTTGCTTCGATGGAGAAAGGAATGTTGCTCGGGAGAGGAAGTAGAGAGGGGAGAGTGGTAATTTCTGAGAACTTTTGAGTGGAAAGAGAGGTAAACAGGAATGAAACCAACGGGAAGTTACTGCTATAAGACCGTAACTTCTCTAGGAGGAGCTTCGCTCTTTAAGACAGTGGTTGGCAAGTAAGAGGACAACTTTCTCAGATAACACTTGCAAGAGCACATCGGACTGATTTGAGAGAAAAACAGTAAATTTCCTATTTACGCCGGACCAGTTTTGCAAGAAGGACATTTACAACGGACTGATTTTCTTTAGTCTATCGTGAATGCGTCCTGAGCAAAAGTGGTCTGCCGTAGATGAGAAACTCACTGTTGCAACTGAGACCGTTGAACTAGCAAAAAGAAAAACAGGAAGAATTTTAGAATTCTTAATTTGTATGAGTTCATCTCTTTTAAGCATGATTATTGTCAACTTCAAGCTTGATCAAGAGAACTCATGTGCTGAGAGGCTAGCTAATTTTTTTTTTTTTTTAAGTAATTGTAATATATTTTTTATATATTTTAAAAACAATTTACTTGCATCAGCACTACTAATTTTTGTTAACATAAGTGGGTGACAAGAGATGTATTGGGAAACATTCTTGACTCCCCCTTAATGTTAAAACTCCGAAAAACTTGCAAGAGATATCAACAAGCAAATAGATCAAATAAGGAGACAAGGCTTAAACAACATTAGAAAGATCAATAATATTCAGTTCATTTCTCAGTCTAGAAAATCTTGCCTCATCCAATGGTTTGGTGAAAATATCAGCCAATTGGTCCTCAGTTCTAACATGATTAAGCATGATGTCTCCTTTAACAACATGATCTTTGATAAAATGATGTCGGATCTCAATATGCTTAGTTCGTGAGTGCTGGACCGGATTGTTTGCTATTTTCACTGCACTTTCATTATCACAGAGAAGAGGTACATTTTCAAACTTAATGCCGTAATCAAGAAAGGTTTGTTTGATGAATAAAATCTGAGCACAACAACTGCCGGCAGCCACATATTCAGCCTCGGCAGTAGACAGTGCTACAGAGTTTTGCTTTTTGGAGCACCAAGATACTAAAGACCTTCCAAGCAGGTGACAACCCCCAGAGGTGCTTTTTCGATCTATTTTGCAGCCGGCATAATCAGAATCTGAGAAGCCAATTAGATTGAAAGAAGCACCCTTAGGGTACCACAAGCCTATAGTTGAAGTGAGCTTTAAGTATCTGAAAATTCTTTTTACAGCACTAAGATGTACTTCTTTAGGAGCAGACTGAAATCTAGCACACATACAGACACTAAACATGATATCAGGCCTAGATGCTGTCAAGTAAAGTAAAGAACCTATCATGGATCTGAAGAGTTTTTGGTCAACAGGCTTACCTCCCATATCTTGATCAAGATGTGTGTTTGTTGCCATAGGTGTCTTGAGTGGCTTGCATTCATCCAATTTGAAACGCTTGAGGAGATCTTTGGTGTATTTTTCTTGTGATATGAAGGTTCCCCCTTTTAATTGCTTGATTTGAAATCCAAGAAAGAATGTAAGTTCCCCTATCATTGACATCTCGAATTCCTTTGCCATTAGTTCACTGAATTCCTTGCAAAGAGAGTGATTAGTACAACCAAAGATGATATCATCAACATAGATTTGGCAAATCATTAATGCACCATTGAAGTCTTTTAAGAAGAGTGTTGGGTCAACCTTCCCTATTTTGAAATTCTTTTCAAGTAAAAAGTTTTTAAGTCTCTCATACCATGCCCTTGGAGCTTGTTTCAGTCCATAGAGAGCCTTAGATAACTTATATACATGATTTGGATAATTTAAGTCTTCAAAACCAGGAGGTTGCTCAACAAAAACAGTTTCTTCAATGATTCCATTAAGAAAGGCACTCTTTACATCCATTTGAAATAAAGTTATATTGAAATGACATGCAAAAGCTAGAAGGAACCGTATAGCTTCAAGTCGAGCAACAGGAGCATAAGTTTCTCCATAGTCCAATCCTTCTACTTGAGTAAATCCTTGAGCCACCAATCTTGCCTTGTTTCGAGTGACAATTCCATTTTCATCTTGCTTGTTTCTGAAAACCCACTTTGTTCCTATGACATTTTGGTCTTTTGGGCGTTCCACCAAATCCCATACTTTGTTTCTCTTGAAGCTATTAAGCTCTTCTTCCATGGCAATAATCCAGTCAGCATCATCCAAAGCTTCATCTATAGTTCTAGGTTCAACACAAGAAACAAAAGAGTAATGTTCACAAAAAGAAGCTTGTCTAGATCGAGTTTGAACACCCTTACTGAAATCCCCAATTATTTGATCCACGGGGTGGTCTTTGGCAATAGTATGATGACTCTTTATCAGATTCAATCCTTCTTGATTCTTTTCATCTTCTTCTTGTAGTGATCCATTTTGAGGCATCATGGAAGTTGTTGGTTTCTCATCATTGTCCTCTCTAGGTTTTACTTCACCAACTTCCATCTTCTTCATGGCCTTAATTAAGGCATCTTCACCTGCATCAGCTAGATTCTCATGCTCACCTTGTGAGCCATTAGATTCATCGAATTTTACATCATAGGTTTCTTCAACCAAACCAGTTGAATTATTAAACACTCTATAGGCTTTAGATTTAAAAGAATAACCTAGCATAATACCTGAGTCACACCTTTTCTGAAATTTACCTAAGTGTGTCCTCTTTTTGTAGATGTAGACCTTGCACCCGAACACACGAAAGTAAGTTACATTTGGTTTTCTTCCAACCAGCAGCTCGTAAGATGTTTTCTTGAGTAGTCGATGTAGATAGAGTCTATTTATTGCATGACAAGCTGTGTTTATTGCTTCAGCCCAAAAAGCGTCTGGTGTTCCATATTCATCCAACATGGTTCTTGCCATTTCAATAAGTGTTCTGTTTTTTCTTTCTACTACACCATTTTGTTGAGGAGTATATGTTGCTGACAGCTCATGTTTTATTCCTAACTCATCACAAAAATCAATAACGTTAGTATTAACAAACTCAGTTCCATTGTCACTTCTGATTTTCTTGATGGGGCAATCAAATTCATTTTGGGCCCTTTTTGCAAAATTTTTAAAGATTTTTCCAACCTCACTTTTACTTGGTAAAAAGAATACCCAAGTGAATCGAGAGAAGTCATCCACAATAACTAAACAGTATGAGTTTCCACCTAGACTGGCATAGGAGGTTGGGCCAAACACATCCATATGCAGTAGCTCTAGAGGTCTAGTGGTGGACATGATATTTTTGGTAGGATGAGAGTTTGCAACTTGCTTACCAGCTTGACAAGCACTGCACAATCTATCCTTTTCGAATTTTACATCTTTCAAGCCCACCACTAGCTCATTTTTAAAAAGCTTTTTCAGATTAGACATACCTACATGCCCAAGACGTCTATGCCAAAGCCAACCAAGAGAGGCTTTTGCTAACAGACAAGTAGAGATGCATGAGGAGTTAGAGTTGAAATCAACTAGATAAAGATTTTGAAATCTAAAACCTTTGAAGATAAGCTTTTCATCTTTGTCAAAAACAGTTACTCCATCAAGAGAAAAAGTACAATGGAAGCCAAGATCACACAGCTGAGCAACCGATAAAAGATTGAAGTTCAGGGAATCAACAAGAAGCACATTATCAATTGAATAATCATTGGATATGGCAATCTTACCATTTCCCTTTACCTTTCTTCTGCTATTATCACCAAAAGTAATTTTGTGACTTGAATTACTTTCTTTTTCAACTGAGGTGAACATTCTTGATGAGCCGGTCATGTGTTGAGTACATCCACTGTCAATTACCCAGTGATGACCACCACTTTTGTAGTTCACCTAAATAGACAAAATCATTTCTTGATTTTAGGTACCCAAATGCTTTTGGGTCCATGAATGTTAGTTTCAACAATTTTGGGGCCAAAAGGATTAACAAGCAAAGATTTGGGCACCCAAACAGCTTTAAGCTTCCTATCAAGATTAGAGGGGCCGACAAATTTTACATTCATTTTTCCCCTAAAATCTTTAAATAACATGTAGTGAGCATCAACCAAACAGTTTTTTTTAGCCTTTGTTTCTGGCGTGCTAGCAAACACGCATACATTTGAACTGTGGTCAAATCTATGACAGTAGCAGCACTTAGTGCTTTTCTTGACAAAATTTATCTTGGATTTCGGCAAATAATCCTTCTTGGGCACATTTTCTGTTTTATATCCAATGCCTCTTTTGCCCAAGGTGACTTTTTGCTCTCCAAGAATTTTATCAAGAGTGACACTTCCGAGAAAGCATTTTTCAAGACCTTTGTCAAATTTAGCAATTTTTGACTTTAGCTCTTGATTTTCCAACATGAGACTTTCAGCACACAGAGCATTTCTATGATTGTCATTAAGCATGCAGGAAGAGCTAGCAATAGGAATTTCATCACAAGTCAAATCACAGGTAATAGATTTATCATGAGCGAAAACATTCTTTGATTTGCCTGTAGTTAATTCTTTACTCATTTCTATTTCACAGTATTTGACAAGCAAATCATCATGAGTCTTAACAAGTAATATATGAGTTGCATTCAAGGAATCATGAGCAGCTGTAAGTAAATCATGATTGATGACAAGATCATTATGAGCAAGAGTGAGATTATCATGAACAATATTGAGCTCATTATGGCTAGTCTCCAAACAGTGAAACTTGTCTTGCACTTCTTCATACTTAGACTCAAGAGTCTTGATCTTAGAAATAAACAAGTCATTATCATTATTTAAACTGGCAATAGTTTTCTTAAGAGCTTTATCCTTAGAAGTTTTAGCACACAAGGCATCATTAAGCTCTTTAATGATCTCTACTAGATCATCATAAGAAGGAGAATCATTTACCTTGTCCTCATCACCTCTTGCCATAAGACAAAATGACAGAGAAGGTGAAGGTGGAGTAGATTCATCCAAAGCCAGTCCAGCCAACCCCTTAGACCTTGAACCATCTTCATCATCAGAGGAGGAAGAAGAGGATTCATCACTTGAACTTTCTTCATCTGAGACCCATTCACCAATATGTGCCTCCTTCTTTCCCTTTCTCCAATGTTTCTTGGAGAACTTCTTTCTGTGATGAACCTTTTTGCGACTGTTGTAGGCATTTTCTTCGGTTTCTTCATCTTTGCCCTTGCCCTTGCCCTTCTTCTTACTCTTGTTTGGACATCGAGCAGCTATGTGTCCCTTTTCATTGCACTCAAAACAGGTGATATTAGAGAAAGGATTTTTTTTGGAGAACTGATTATATACCTTTCCTCTGTCTCTGGCATTAACTCTCCTCATGATTTTGTTTGCCGATCTCATAAGTAGAGCTAGTTTCTTGACGTCTTCATCCTCTTCACAGCTTGAATTATCATCTTCTTCACTGGATGACTCTTGCATCTTTTCTTTGGCCTTGAGAGCAATAGATTTCTTCTTGGGTGCATCTTCTTCAGCCAAAGTAAGTTCATGAGCAGAGATCTTCCCCAATAATTCAGTAGGAGTTAGCTTTTTGAGGTCTCCACTGTTTGACAAATAAGTGATCAAGCTGTGATAGGCACGAGGCAGAACTCTTATCATTTTCCTGCAAACTTCCACATCATCAACTTTAGTCCCTAGACCTTTGAGTTCATTGACAATAGGATTAAGTCTAGAGAACATATCGTTAGCATTTTCATGAGGAAGCATTTTGAATTGATCGAACTTTTCTCTAATAACAAAATACTTTTCTTCTTTCACATCAGAGGTGCCTTCATGAATTTCTTGTAGAGTGGTCCAAATATCATAAGCAGTAGACAGATTGCTCACTCTATCAAAAACTTCTATGCTAAGACAGGAGAATATTGCATTTCTAGCCTGTGCATCATATTGCATGTTTTTAATTTCCCCAGGAGTAGGTTCTGAGGAAGAGGACTGTCCCTCAGGTATGACGCGTGGAGGTAAAGGTTTTTCAGTAACTCTCCAAACGTCATAACCTACAGCCTCAAGATAACACCTCATGCGAATTTTCCAGTAAGCATAGTTAGTGCCATCGAAAACAGGAACCCTTCCTACACTAACAGTAGCAGACCCATTTCCCTCGGCCATTACCCAAGCTGATTAAGCTTGAACAGGGTAAAACCTGCTCTGATACCACTTGAAAGGATCGGTATGGCCTAGAGGGGGGGTGAATAGGCAATTTTAACAAATTATAGACAACTTAGCAGTTTAAAGAAAGGAACTTAGCAAGTAATAGGATGAGCAACAAGGAGCACTGAACAAGTAACAGATAAAAGAGAAACGAGCTAAAACAAACAACAGATGCAGAGACAAGCGAATTTTTCACCGAGGTTCAGAGATAAATCTCCTACGTCCCCGTTGGAGCACTTCCACAGAAGTGTTGCTCCACCAGTGACTCTCAACAGAGGAACTGGGTTTGTCACTAATGTGACTCTTTACCACTCCGGTGAGGTGAGTCCAAACCTCTCACAAAGACAGTGGCCTTCCACAATCACAGTTGGACAGGTCGCACTACAACCACCAGCAAACCGTCTAGGAACAGCTAGTTCCAAGAGTAATAGACCATCCACAAGCCCTGTCTCTTGGTTCACTAGAAACAACTGAAGCTAGACTTTACTTGAAACTGTAAGAGTGTAGGATTTTTGTTTTTCAGAGTGGAGCTTGATCTCTTTGTGGAATTTGAGCTTTGGGATGCTAGATGTCAAAGAGATGTAAAAGTTATGTTTTGGAAGAGCCTCTGAACTGTTTAAATAGGCTACAGGAAGCAAATAGCCGTTATTGGCAACAGGTAGCCGTTTGCCAATGTCAGACTGAAAAGACAACTCAAAATGATTGTATCTGACAAGGTTTGATAAAATATGCAAGAGGCTCAATGTACTACGGACCCAAACCAGCTAAAAAAGCATCTACGTCGGACCAAGAAGAGTTGGTCCGTCGCATTACAAGATTTGAGTAAGGAATGGTCCGTTGAGGGTTATTGAAGAACAAGTTCTGACGGATGAAAAACTTGGTCCGTCGCAGAAGGTAATCTTCTTGGTTATATACCAACAAGGGAATTTGATTTAACAACAAAACCAAGAAGTTTTATGTTTACACCGACCCAAAAGGTGGTCTGCTGTAAATGGAAGATTTTTGGTCCGTTGTAGCTTTAATGCACTCGAGATGGTTTCAAGGAAAACACAACTGCAACTGACCCAAAAACTTGGTCCGTTGTAAATGGGAAACGCTCGGTTTGAGTTCTGTTAGAATTTGATTTGAAAGGGATAGGAACTCAAGACCAGATTTTTGGAGGAATCTGAAAAGATTTAACCTAAGCTCCAAATAGTCTTAATAAAAAGTCCTAGGAACCAAGATTTTGAACTTGTGCATAATCCCTCTTTATAGTACGGTTAAAACAAAAAAACTTATCTAAAAAGACTTGAAATGACTCACAAGTCAAAGAACTAAGAGTAATGAAACCTTAATCTTTACCCTCTTTTCTGATGAAATTTAATACGGCTGATTTAGTTGATCATCAAGCACCAAAACCCAACAAATAACTTAAATAATTATTAGGGGGCCTAGATGCTTTCATCTAGGTCACTCTATTTGCGAAAAATCCTAGAGGTCCGATGACCAAATGGATAGCCCCTATAGCTTTCTAGCTAGTAGAAACCCCGATAAAAAAATACGGAGTTTAGTTTTGACCATTTTGCAGCATACTTTGCTGCTCTAGGTCTCAATTGGTTGAATAAAATCCTAGAGCTCCGGAGCACGAATCGACTTCACCATTAGTCTTCTTAGAGGCTAAAATAAGGCTAAAAATGCTAGATTTGCATTTTAGCACTTCGCATTTTATTTTAATAATTAGAGGGCCCAAAGCCGTTCTTGGCTTTTCGCTTGATTCGCCTCGTTTAAGGTCCCTAAGGTTGAAAGCATGCTTCACGTGTGCTTTAGATCCCATTTTGGCCCTTTTCCGACTTTTGTCGTGCCGGGTAAATACTGAGTTACGCGGACGTTTGATCAAAAGTCCGAGTAGGTTAAGTCAATTTTGGCGGTGATTGGCTCCGATAAGTCATTATTACCTCCAAGTGTCTAGCTGCGGGTCGTAACGAAGTTTCACGACATTCTTGATCAAAACGACCTTTTGACGGTTTTGATCGTTTTTGGTCGTTAACGGTCGTTTTGATCGTTTTGGCCGTTTTTACGAATTCGATGCAAATTGCTAATCTACCGAGCATTTTAGTTAGGTGTTGAGTGTTCGAACCCGTATCGGGAACCCACACGCGGATTCGATCGCGTTTGGACTCAATACGGACTCAAAACAGTTTTGTCGGAAATTACTCCGCGGTTTTTCATTTTGATTCAATTTTGGTCAATTTCATTAGGAATTGCTTTGCAACCGATCCAACTAAGTCCTAAATATCTTGCTTTAGCTTGTTGCGTTGTGGAAACCTGTTTTGCGCAAAAATCCGCAAAATTGGCCGTTTAACGGATTTCCGACAAAACGATCGTTTTCGGCCGTTTCGGCAAATTTGTCGCTTTTAGGGCCGAAAGGTTTTTCTTCGATCTTTCGAGCGTTTTAGCACCTAGTTATGTACCTGAGGCCATACTAAGGTTCCACATGCAAATTTAATTGCATTTGTCTTCAATTTACGTATTTTTATTCACGTAGGTAAAGAATACGCCTTTTTCGTCGTTTTAGCTCCCGGTTGATCATTTCAACTTCAAACAAGTTCCAATAAGTCCCATTAGGTATGTTATACCTATTTTTAGGTATTTCACTAAGTTTAGTTGGGTTTTACTTCATTTTGCACGTTTTAATCCATTTTGGCACTTGTTCGGCCGAAATGGACATAATAGGTCATAGTTTCACATTTTCTTCGTTTTCTTCATTTCTTTCTCCTTTAAATATTTAAGTGGGTCTTATTTGATGTTTAGTTGGCATTTGTGCATTTAAATCTTGCTTTTGCTAAGTTGTATTTCTTTTTGTCGTTTTTGTTGCTTTGACCGATTAGAGGCTAGCGAGTCGGGCTTCGCCTCGAACGACCCGAACATCATCCTGGACATCACCGAAGTGCAACAACAAGGCAAGCACCTCCTTTGACCATCTTGAAACCTATATTTCACGATGTTTACTTTGATTTCTCAAACTATATGCATTGTTTATATTCGAGAAAGTGCTAGTTTGTGGGAATGGTAGATATACCCTGATTTGGTGGTTTTTCCTCAATTAAATTCCCGAGTTCATTGATAGCCTTAGTAGGGTTGGACAATTAATAAAATGTCACTTGGGTATAAAAGACTTAGTAAATGCATATGCTTAGACAATGCAATAGAGATGAGCAAAGTCAGTCATTTACCAAATGCTCAAAACTTATGATAATTGTAACTGGTTTTGGAAATGTTTTGGAAATGTGACTTGTAAAGGTAATTTGATAAAAATGTGCAGTGTCTAGTTGGTAATTAGACTTGGCGGGAGGTATAATATGTGCTAGTTAAACATGGTGGCGATTGGTTGGCGAGTTAAGTGGAGTTCCCCGCTTGAGTCACTAGGCAAAAATATAAGGACCGAACTTGTGACGGTTTTTGAATGAACACCGTGCAACCGCCGCAATGCTTTGGGATGGGGCAACTGTTTTAGTACCTGAAGTGTGAGGATAGCCATGCCTGTTGGTAGGCCAAGTGTGGACCTTTTCCCCATGTTGAGCGATCGGCGCGGTGTGTGTGTCCTCACGACCGCCCGTATGCACCTTCGTGAGTGCGCTTGTACTTATGCAGCGGAATCGCTCGATTCATGTTTGATTGATACAACGGTGTACGCCTTGCTATGGGATAATGCCGGCAAAACTCGCCGTTGTCACGATGGATATTCCGTGGCGCCTGAGTGGTGGTTGGCCTCTTATCGCCATAGTAGTGGGTTTATCGTCGCCCGGTCTTTGGGGTGTGGCTATAGCCTTAACGATGGGAAAGAATAGATCATTCTTGTAAATCGGATACCTCGTGTATCGAGTGAACCCTGGATGACAGGTATGCAAGTCTGAGTTGTGTTTGGGTAAAGTGCGCAAACTCTGCAGAGTATCAAATAATTCTAATCGATTAGCCGTGCTCACGGTTATGAGCAAATCTTCTTTAATCATATCAAGTATAGAAATTTGGTTCGGTTTTGAAAATGAAAATCTATTTTGGAGTCTATCTAAAGTATGTGGATCGATATGGTACTTGATGGATTTATGAATGAGTGAATATGGTATTTGAAGGATTTATGAATATATGGATGTCAATTCGTATCTCAAGCTGCGATCATGGATGGTGGCGGTTGAGAGACTCAATTTTTACTTATATTGTAAATTTTTTTTATTCAATATTCTTTCTTTCAATTTATGTTTTACTTTTCTATGCACTGTTTCAAATCCTGATTTTGGCAATAGACTTTGTGTAGTAGCCATTTCAATCGTATCGACTGCATATTAATTATATTTGCATACACTAAAGTCTTGCGAGTACATACGTGTACTCACCGTTCTTTGCTAACCCCTTTTTCCTCGTGAGGAAGGTATTGATGATGTCGGATGATGGCGAGCCCCAGTGCGAGTGTTGCGGCTTCGTAGTTCCTCCCTCGGTCGTATGCTGTGGGGTGGTCGGGCCACCGCTGGTTGTCTTTCTTTTGTTTCATTTGCCGCTTTACTTCTTTTGGTTTTACGTAATGCACTTGTTCAAGATTTACACCCGATTATGTAAATTACCTTAGTTTATCTCTTCGTGCATTGATACTCGGGTTGTGGAGTGCAGCGATCTTGGGCTCTTGATCCAGGGATCGATGATCGGATGCGTCTGAGCACCGGTCCGGTTAAGGGTTCGATCCGTCGATCGAATTTTAGATTCAGATTTTTTAGGTGTCGAGGCTTCTGTTGCTATACGGTGCTATACGCTACACTAGACGGCGTCTGATGCAGGTATAGGAAGAGGGGTGCTCACACGTTGGTATCGAGCCATTGACTGAGGAAGACTTAGTTAGCACAGTCGTTAGACTTAGGAACAGATTTTTCTTCTCAAAATTTATTTTGAAGTACAAAACTCTATTTTGAAAGTGTAGAATGCTATTCTTGTCCATTCTATAGCCTTTCACTTATCTACTCTTCAAAATGAATCTGATCTTAATCCAAATTTCAAAATTTGTTTCCTTCTTCTATCTTGTTCAAAAGAATTAGGAGGAACACGGGTTTAGCTAAAAATGGGTTAAGGTTAGATGTTTATGGTTGTAATTAGGGATTATTTTGTCGTTTCCTTAGGTTGACTTTTGATTTGATTCTTATGCTTCTTTGAATGAGTGTTTGTAGAATGTTGTGCTTTTGGAGGTATCCTTAAGAGTCAAACATTTTGCACTGTTCGTAGATTTAATTGACTCAATCTGTGCATTTCAGGATGCCTCCCGGAGGAGAGAAGCGATTCGTGCGCTTCAAAGCGGTGATGATGCTTTGAGGAGCGTGGCAAATGGAGTGCGGGGCCCAGCGATCGCGCGAGTCCCTCTTGGTGGGTCGGTGGGGCTCGATCTCGGCTACATGCCCAGAGCGAGGAGCTCCTCCACCTCCTCCCGCTCCCGACATGGCTGCACTCATGTTGCGGCGGACTCGGCTCATGGAGCCGATGGTCCAGCTGTTCGAGCGGCAGCGGCGGCGGCGGCGGCAGCGATCTCGGTTGTCGGAGTTCGGCCGAACTTCGACCGCCGAGCTTTTCTTCGGCTACAGATCCGATGGAGGCGGAGGATTGGCTTAGCGACATGGAGGGAAGTTGGAGTTAGTCGGTTGCACCGATGCGGAGAAGGTTCAAGACACCGCCTACTACCTCCAGGGACCAAGCCTTCGTGGTGGAAGCGGCTTCAAGGTCGTTTCGCCTGCAGATCAGTCACCACATGGGCAGAGTTCAAGGCGCCTTTCGCTCCTTCCATGTTCCAAATGGCTTGATCGATATCAAGAAGCGGGAGTTCTACGACCTTCGCCAGGATCTATGATGTTGATGGACTACCTCCATCGCTTCAACCATTTGTCACGCTATGTTGCTGATGAGGTGACCACTGAGGCTAGGAGAGTGACATTGTTCAAGGAGCACCTCACCGAGGAGATCCGGTTTCAGCTTGCCGGCCATGATATCCCTAGCCTTCAGGTCTTGGTGAGCAAGGCCATCAGCATTGAGGATGGCGCCAAGGCGCTTATGGAGAGCCGCAGCGCAAGTGGGCAGCTCAGCGGCCAGTCAGTGGCGGACCTTCCAAGACTCGCACCTTCACTCGATCCTGCTTCCGGCCTTGGCGCCGCCGATTCGAGAGGTCCAGGGCTTGCCTCCTCGCCTGCCCGTAGTTCGGTGCGATCACCTAGTCGTCCGGTGCAGCAGTTGGGGTCCCAGAACCCATTTAGCCATATCACATGCTTCTCCTGCGGCGGAGGGGCCGCCGCGATGCTCGTCGGCGAGCAGCAGCGTGACGGCTCGAGTGCACCGGCCCGTCCTAAGGGTCGATCTGGTGGGCGTGGGGGTGGACGATCGAGTCGCCCGGTTCCGGCGAAAGCTTGGCTCGGCCGTGGCCGCTGAATGTGGCCACCGCAGAGGAGGCGGCAGCGGCTCGGATGTTGTGTTGGGTACGTTGTCTGTTCATTCCGTGCCCACTTTGGTTCTATTTGACTCTGGAGCATCGCATTCTTTCATCTCTTCACAGTTTGTTGCTTTGCATGAGGTTCATTCTGTTCGCCTCGAGAGGTACTTGTTGATCCGTTCACCTGGATCCGTTTTGACTGCCGAGCTTGTGAGTCCAGGGTTAGGATTGTGATCAATGGGGTAGATTTACGGGGTGATCTCATTAACATTGAGACGTCGAGTCTTGATGTGATTTTGGGTATGGATTGGTTGTCCAAGAATCGGGGCAAATTGATTGTGCCAGGAGGTCAATTTCATTAGTCAACCCTAATGGCATTCTTTGTTACCTTTTCTTCTGTTCCAAAGAAGGCAGACCTTTACTCGGTGCTCTTTACATTAGGAGACCCGGTCAGTACCGGTGATATGTGAGTACCCGATGTGTTCCACGATGAGTTGCCAGGTTTGCCACCGATCGTGATTTGGAGTTCATCATCGATCTCTTACCTGGCACTTCTCCAATTTCTAAGCGTCAGACAGGATGCCTGTGATGAGCTGATTGAGTTGAAGACTCGGCTCAAGGAGCGATTAGAGAAGGGTTCATTCGTCCCGATTCTTCTCCCACAGGGCGATCGATTACTGTTTGTGAAGAAGAAAAGCGGCACTCTTCGCATGTGCGTTGATTACCGGTCTTTGAATGAGGTCATGTCAAGAACAAGTATCCTCTCCCTCGGATCGGCGATTTGTTTGACCAATTAGGCGGGCTCGAGTCTTCTCCAAAATAGACTTGAGATCCGGCTATTTTCAGCTCAAGATCCGTCCGGAGGATATTGTGAAGACCGCATTCACTACTCGCTACGATGCATGCAGTACACGGTTGTTTCATTTGGCCTCACCAATGCACCAGCCACCTTCATGAATCGATGAACAAAGTCTTCATGGAGTTCCTTGATAGATTTGTGGTTGTGTTCATTGATGACATCCTCATATACTCTAAGGATGATGATGAGCACGCACTTCACTTGCATATGGTGCTTAGCAAGCTTCGCGAGCATCGCTTGTATGCCAAGTTCGATAAGTGCGAGTTACGGCTCAAGCAAGTGGAGTTTCGGGCATGTCCTGTCGAAGGTGGGGTAGCGATTGATCCACGCAAGGTACAGGATGTACTCGGTTGGGAGCAGACCCGCCAATGTCCCCGAGATTCGGAGTTTTCGGTCTTGCCGGATACTATCGCCGGTTTATCGAGAACTTCTCCAAGATTGCTAAGCCAATGACAGCGCTACTCAAGAAGGAGAA
Organism: Rhipidocladum racemiflorum; assembly: GCA_036346355.1. Classification (NCBI taxonomy): domain Eukaryota; kingdom Viridiplantae; phylum Streptophyta; class Magnoliopsida; order Poales; family Poaceae; genus Rhipidocladum; species Rhipidocladum racemiflorum. The sequence goes on along the minus strand of CM070569.1, from coordinate 2,876,749 downwards.
GAAATTGAGTGGTCACCTGGTTGTGAGTCCAGTTTTGAGGTGAAGAATAGACTCACCATCGCACCGATGTTGGTCCTTCCCGACATTCACAAGAACTTCGATGTCTATTGTGATGCATCCCATCTTGGACTTGGTTGTGTGTTGATGCAGGAGGGCAAAGTGGTTGCTTATGCTTCTCGGCAACTAAAGCCTAATGAAGCCAATTACCCGACGCATGATTTGGAGCTTGCAGTGTTGTTCATGCTCTCAAGCCGTGGCGACATTATCTCATAGGAAGCAGATGTGAGATCTACACCGACCACAAAAGCTTAAAGTACTTCTTTTCGCGGCCAGATCTGAATTTGAGGCAGCGTCGATGGCTAGAGCTGATCAAAGACTATGATTTGGGTATTCATTACCATCCTGGCAAGGCGAATGTGGTTGCAGATGCCCTCGATGCAAGCTACACCACAGTGAATGCCTTGGGTGTCATTGGCGATCTCGGTGGTTGAAGAGTTTGAAGCTCAATCTAGAAGTGGTTGAGTATGGTTACATTTACGCTTTAGCCGTACAACCCACTCTAGAGTCTCGGTCAGACAGCTCAACTCCAAGATGATGCCGTGATTGAGATTAGACGCCGCTTGATTCAAGATGGCGCATCTCCGTGTTTCTATGAGGGGTCCAATGGGCTGATCATGCATGGGCAGCGGATGTATGTCCCGAGATGATATAGAGATCAAGGAGTTGATCTGTCGAAGCCCATGATACCCCTCTCTCTGTTCATCCTGGCGGCACCAAGATGTACGGGACCTTCGCAGCAGTCGGTGGCCAGGTATGAAGAAGAGATCGCGGCTCATGTGGCACATTGTGATGTGTGCCGGCGTGTCAAGGCTGAACATCAAAGGCCGGCGGATTACTTCGACCATTGCAGATCCTCGAGTGGAAGTGGGAAGAGATTGGGATGGATTTCATTACCGGCCTACCGAGGTCCTCGCCCGGTCCACGACTCTATTTGGGTGATCATTGACCGTCGACCAAGGTAGCTCATTTCATCCCGATTCGTACCACCTATTCTCGAGCCAAGCTAGCGGAACTCTATTTGCATAATATTGTTCGGCTCCATGGAGTTCCAAAAGTCATAGTCTCGACCGTGGTTCATGATTCACCTCCAGATTTTGGGAGAGTTTGCGATCCATTCTTGGCACTAAGCTATCCTTGATCGCTTACCATCCCCAAAGCGACTGAATGACGGAAAGGGCAAACCAAATCCTTGAAGACATGCTAAGGGCTTGTGTCTTTGTGCTCTGACAAGTCGTGGGAGAAATGCTTGCCATTTGCTTTGAGTTCTCCTACAACAACGATCATCAAGTCGGTCTTGAGATGTCGCCTTCGAGGCTCTTTATGGCAAGAAGTGCGAGCAGCCCTTGTTTTGGTCCGAGGTTGGTGAGAGGCAATTCTTCGGACCAGCTATGATTGAAGAGAATTTGAAAGGCAAGTTAGCTTGATTCGAGACCAGTGAAAGAAGCTCGATCTCGTCGGAAGAGCTACACTGATCGCCGTCGCCGCGAGTTGAGCTTTGAGGTGGGTGACTTTGTCTACCTCAAGGTCTCACCACTCCGCGGCACTCGCAGATTTCAAGTCCGCGGGAAGCTAGCTCCGCGATACATCGATCCGTTCAGTTCTCGAGAAGGTTGGTGTTGTAGCTTATCGACTTGAGCTACCACCACATCTTTCGGACGTTCACGATGTATTCCACGTATCCCGGTGAAGAAGAGTCTTGGATTCCATCGAAGTCACTCAATTGGACCATCTTGATCTCAAGAACCTGATCTTTCGTATCGAGAATATCCGATTCGTATTCTCGAGACAATTTGGCGTCATACTCGCGATCGAGGTTATCAAGATGCTCGAGGGTCGATGGAGCAACCATTCGAAGATGAAGCCACGTGGGAGCGTGAAGATCATATCCAAGACGAGTACCCGACTTCCTTCGAGGCGTTAGCAATCTCGAGGGCGAGATTTTTGTAAGGGGGTAGATCAATATCCCGAGTATTTCTATACTCGAGTCATCAGACATTTGTACTCAAACACTATTCAATAATACACTTTGTTCTTGTGTGTTTTACGTATTTTGAGTGAGTAGACTCATTGGGATCCAAAAGAACCCTTTAACTTAATTAAACTCACTCAAAATCAAATCGAGTTCAATTGCGGTTCGTAATTGTCCTTTTGGACAAATTGGAAATTTAGGAAATTAAATGTCTAAAAGTCCTCAAAAACTATCCAAAATATCTTAGAAGTATTCAAAATCAGCTTTAGATGTTTGAATCTTCAAGTTTTGACATTGGACCAAAATGCCCTCCATAAGTGCATAGTGCCCACATGTGTTTTAAGCCACTCCAAGCCTCCAACCAGCCATTTCCTTATTTCCCCACCTCCTCCCACACGTCTTGAGCAAGGAGAAGGAGAAAGAGAAGAAGAAGGCCACCCAAATCCGCGGATTCCGGGCGATTCAACCGACGAAAATCGAATCGGAGGTTGGATTTGGCGTCCTCATCGCGTTCCCCATCTTCTCAACCCCTTCAAGTGAGTATTCCATCGAGATTCATCGATGTCTCTTGGAGTTCCCGTGGTGCTTTGCGATCGACCTGATTTCTTGACTCCTGTCGATCCTCTTGCCGTAGCTACGACTCTTTTCTCCTGTAGCTTCGCATTTCATCAAGTTTTCCCAAACCCTAGCCTAGGCCATGTCTAGGTACCATGTGTTCAACGACGCATAGCAATTCGCTTTAAAATCTAGACTCAGTCGTCGTTAGGTCCGTTTAACTCTATAGTCGACTGGCTTTTAGCCATCTTCAAAATCGAGCATGCTCTCGCTAGGTCTTCGGTTTGTCGGAGTTCTAGTGAGGTAGAGCATGTATAGATTTTTCCCATAGCACTTCGGTAGCTAGAGCCGCTATCGAGAAGAATCGGAATTCAATTCGATGTTTCGAATTTTATTTTATTTAATTAGGTGTTAAGTGTTTTCACAAAATACTAGGAGTCCGTAGCTTGAATCGACGATTCTATTAGCTCTTCCGATAGCCGTAGTCGCGATCGGAAGAGTCACAATTCAATTTGTCGATCCTACACAAAGTTGTCGGCTCTAGGTCACTCTATTTGCGAAAAATCCTAGAGGTCCGATGACCAAATGGATAGCCCCTATAGCTTTCTAGCTAGTAGAAACCCGATAAAAATACGGAGTTTAGTTTTGACCATTTTGCGACATACTTTGCTGCTCTAGGTCTCAATTGGTTGAATAAAATCCTAGAGCTCCTGAGCACGAATCGACTTCACCATTAGTCTTCTTAGAGGCTAAAGCAGTGGCTAAAAATGCTAGATTTGCATTTTAGCACTTCGAATTTAATTTTAATAAATAGAGGGACCAAAGCCTTTCTTGTCTTTTCTCTTCATTTAGCCTATTTTAATGTCCCTAAGGTTGAAATCATGATTCACGTGTGATTTAGATCCCATTTTTGCCCTTTTAGGACTTTTGTCGTGCCGAGGTAAATCTGGGAGTTCTGTGGACGTTTGATCAAAAGTCCGAGTAGGTTAAGTCAATTTTGGCGGTGATTGGCTTCGATAAGTCATTATTACCTCCAAGTGTCTAGCTGCGGGTCCGAGCGAAGTTTCACGACATTCTTGATCAAAACGACCTTTTGACGGTTTTGATCGTTTTGGTCGTTAACTGGCCGTTTGATCGTTTTGGCCGCTTTTGCGAATTCGATGCAAATTGCCAATCTACCGAGCGTTTTAGTTAGGTGTTGAGTGTTCGAACCCGTATCGGAACCCACACGCGGATTCGATCGGCGTTTGGACTCAATACGGACTCAAAAGCGGTTTTGTCGGAAATTACTCGCGGTTTTCATTTTGATTCAATTTTGGTCAATTTCATTAGGAATTGCTTTGCAACCGATCCAACTAAGTCCTAAATATCTTGCTTTAGCTTATTGCGTTGTCGGAAACCTGTTTTGCGCAAAAATCCGCAAAATTGGCCGTTTAACGGATTTCCGACAAAACGATCGTTTTCGGCCGTTTCGGCAAATTTGTCGCTTTTAGGGCCGAAAGGTTTTTCTTCGATCTTTCGAAATGCTTTTAGCACCTAGTTATGTACCTGAGGCCATATTGAGGCTCCACATGCAAATTTAATTGCATTTGTCTTCAATTTACGTATTTTTATTCACGTAGGTAAAGAATACGCCTTTTTCGTCGTTTTAGCTCCCGGTTGATCATTTCAACTTCAAACAAGTTCCAATAAGTCCCATTAGGTATGTGTCGACGATTGGAGAACGGGCTCCCGTCGAGCTTACTTGTTGAATGGGGGATCAACAGAGCCCCGTCGTACGGATCGAAGAGGGCGTTCGAGCGATGCGAGGTCGGGAGAAGAAGAAAAGGGGGAACGGTGTTTTATCCTGGTTCGGGCCTCTCACCGTCGAGATAATAGCCCTACTCCAGTGTATTGTGTTCTATCTTGGTGTCCCTCCCCTGTTACAGATCTTCAGGGGGGTTTTAATACTACGACTAGAGATACGAAGAAGGTAACTATCTCCTGGGATCACGCTACGTATCCATATCCGTGACCCGCTGTCCTTGATTCCCGCGTTATTTGAATTTCGGGTATGATCTCCCTTGATCTCTGGCTGATTGGTTGGCTCCTTCCTTCCTTGTAGCGTTCGTTGGGCCCTCCGACCAAACACCGAGTAGGTCGTGGCCTCTACGAGCATGCTTGCTCGTGGGGGGGCGTGTTTGGTGCTTCTGCGAACAAAGGCGCAGACGCGTACGCTCGGGGGGAGAAGGAGGGATGCTCGTTTCGTTCTCCCGAGCATCTTCTTTTAGTACTACAAGGTCGGCGGGTTTAGCTTTTTACGGGGGGTACCGTGGTCTTTTGCCAGATAGCCAATCCCCGACAGCTAGCCCCCGAGGTTCAAGCGGGGAACCCTCGGGCTTCCCCTTGAGCCTAAGAAGACTTGAGGGGGGATTGAACTTCTTTTGATCGTGGTGCACGACCATTTTATGCCGGGACACGAGCTTCTTTACCGCCGTCACTTTGCTCGCTCGGAGTCGTCGTTTGGTTGTTCTGCGGTTCCTTCTCGGAGAAGCCTCCCTGGGATGCAGCGGTTCTCGGGAAGCGGCGCTTTTTCCGGCCAGGTGTCGCTACGTGATAGGCGGCGATTTTTATCCCGCCCCTTCACTGTCTTTTTAACCCTTTCTACCGGGAGAGGTCGGAGTTACACCGTGTCTCTTTGCTCGTCTTCGGCCAAAAAAAAAAAACCTTCCAAGAGCCCTAGCGCCCAAGAACCCTTTTCGCTCCTCTTCCTTCTTTGGCCATGGCGCGCTTCAAGGTCAGCCAGATGACCCGAAGGAGGCTCCAGGCGCTCACGGATGAGGGGTACGTCGACCCAAGCTCGGGTCGAGTGCCCGGGGGCGACGCGATCCGGCCGCGAGACGAAGATCGTCTCCTGTGAGTTGTACGCCATCAACGGGCTTCGTCTGCCCGAGAGCGACTTCCTCGCTTCCGTGCTTGCCTTCTGTGGGTGCGAGATCTCTCATCTCCACCCCAACTCTATCCTTTCTCTCGCAATCTTCTCCCATCTTTGCGAGGCGTACGTGGGCGTAGTGCCCACGGCTAGCCTTTTCTTTCACTTCTACTCCCCCTTCGCACTTGCCGTGGGATGGCTCCGCGATTGCGTTTATCTCCGCCTCGGACCAACCGTCCATACGAGTACCCTCTTGTCGCTTTGAAGGACTCGGTGTCGGGTTGGGCCGACCTCTAATTCTACCGGAAGAAGGCGAGAGGGTCCCGGTGGTCTACAGGGAGGGCGCTCCGCCCTCGAGAGGCAGCGCGCCCAGTGCAACCCGAGGAAGAGCGGGTGCTCGGGGCGATCGATGAGCTCGCCCGAGATGGGGCTCAGGTCGAGATATCGCCCGGGATTTCACCTTCAACCGGTGTCCCCCTGGCGCCGCGAGCACCCCTTCTTCGAGGCGACCGGGTGGCATGACCTCACCCGTGAGGACAACGCAGGTATGTTCCTAGACTCCTTTCCCGAGCATTGCTGCTTTCTGGTGATCGGTGCTATATACATATATATATATCCTTTGTCTTAGTCTTCGGTTGTGATGCAGCTCCGAGGACGGACTGGGTTGACGAGAGGGTCGCCGAGATGTTCGGTGCCCCGAAGGAGAAGGAGCTGACGCCCAATCGTCAGGTCCCCAAGAACGTCTTTGACCGCGGCGACGCGGTAAGCACATCTTTCTGCTTCCGCTCGGGGGCGTGCTTTCCGAGCTCATTCCTCCCGATTTCTGTTTGCAGGAGAAGGTCGCCCTTGAGCTTGCGGTGTCGAGCGCCGCCACGCCGCAAGCTAGCACCCGACGAGGGCTCCATAAGAGGACGGCGAGTCGAGGCCGCCGGGCATCCGCCTCGCCTCCCGCGCCAGCGGTCGAGGCGCCGAAGCCGACCAGGACCCCACGCCGCACCTTGAGTACGCCGACCGCCAGGAGGTGCGAACTCGAATTTGGTTTGATGACTTCAAAGCGGAGGAGGCCGAGCCGATGAGCCGATCGGGAACAGCTCGCCCGAGCGGCGAGGAAGGCCGAGGAGGAGGCCAAGTCCTCCCGACCAAGGAGCGGTGGAGAGGCGGATCAAGGCTCTCCAGACCGGCTAACTTTCGGGTGGTCGATGACCCAGGAGGAGGAAGAAGAGGAGGCCACCTACGCTGCAGTCGGAAGGAGCGGGAGGTCGACCTCTCAAACAGCGACCTCGGCTGGAAGAGGTCGACATGGACGACGTCGACCGGCGATGGCACGTGCCGATGACGCCCGCGGAGGAGCGCGTCGTGGTCGTGGCCGAGGCCTCTGAGGCCGCCAGCGGCAGTCGCCGTGGCCCGGCGAGGAGGCCGAGGAGGATGGCGCTTTCGCCGAGGCGAAGGTAGGTTCCTACTTCATTCTCTCATTTTGTTCTTGTCTTGCGATTTTCTTCGGGCTAACCCCACCCTGTTTGGCGTGGGCGTGATAGCTCGGATGTCGTTTTTGGACTTCCGCCAGATGGCTGAGGAGATTCTCGACTCTGCGATTGTAGAGCTCGACCGCGTTGTCGACCAAGTGATGGCCGAGATGGGGAGGAGCCGCCACGGCCACGGACCAGTGGAGCCCGAGCTTCCCGTGAGGCCCGAGCTTACTTCACCAGCGGAGGCGAGGAGCCGCGGTGAGGACCAAGAAGCCTTGTCCTTGGTCCCTTGCGAAGGGGTAAGCGCAAGCGAGCCCCAAGCGACGGGCTCCGACGGTCAAGGGGTGGTGGCTTTCGACCCACCGCCCTCGGCCGTGAGCCAAGAGGAGGAGGCTCCAACTGCGGACCAAGGGGGAGATGCGGTCGTGATCGACCGTCCACTCCTGGCCGTGGAAATGATCGCCGAGCCCGACCAGCTGCCTCCGTCCGCGGGCCACGAAGAGGAGGTGGTCGTTGATGACCAGCTGCCTCCGGCCGCGGATCACGAGGAGGAGGTCGTTGATGACCAGCTGCCCCCGGCCGCGGATCACGAGGAGGAGGTGGTCGTTGATGACCAGCTGCCCCCGTCCGCGGATCACGAGGAGGAGGTGGTCGTAGATGACCAGCTGCCCCCGGCCGCGGACCACGAGGAGGAGGTGGTCGTTGATGACCAGCTGCCCCCGGCCGCGGATCACGAGCCGGAGGTGGTCGTCCTCGACCAATCGCCTCCGGTCGTGGAGCTTCCATTGCTTCCGGCGGCGGAAGTGCAAGGGGCGAGCGGCGATCGGCGTCCGGCCCGAACCTGTGGCCGAGGCGGGAGGAAGGTGGCCCACGAGCCGCTGTTGATCTGAAAGACCAACCTCAGGGCGTCCTGGGGTTGGTCGAAGGCGGGAACGCCGTTGCCCTCACAGGAGCACCAGGTGCCTGTGAGGGGCAAGATCTCGACGAGCTCGGGATCGGGATGGCCTGCGTGGGTTAATCCCTTTTTCGAAGCCGGTGCTACCGCCCTTGGCGCCGGGACAAGGTCGGTCACCGGCTCTTACAGTAAGCGCTTTGTTTCTAACTTTTTCACGAGGCGAGCAATCTTCAAGGGGTTTTCTTGACCTTCCTTCCCTTTCCTTCTTTTTGCTCCAAGTTTGCGGCGAAGGCTATGGAGGACATCGACGCCTCCAGATTCAGCGAGAGGAGTTAGGCGTACCATCGCGAGCAAGACGCCAAGATCGCCGATCTCGAGCGTCGGGTCTCCGAGGTGCGAGGCCGACTGAAGGAGGCTGGAGTCGGCGAAGAGCCTCGTCGTCGGACTTCGGGACCAGCTCTTTGAGAGCGAGGCCGAAGAACACTTCGGAGCAGTGTGCCGACCTCGAAGAGGAGGCTGGGAAGTTAGTGGAGGTCCCCGACCTGCGCGCCGAACTCCAACGAGCTCGGGAGCGAAGAGGCCAGCTCAAGGAAGTGCGCCTTCGGGACAGCGCGGTGAAGGTCGTCTTGCTCGGCGGAAAGTTTTGGACTTGGAGGCGGAGGTCGACTCCCTTAAGGAGGAACTTGCTGCCCTTCGTGTCGAGCGTAGGACTTAGCTCTTTATTATTTTTAGCTCGTGTAAACCCTGTAAAAAAAACAACATTTCGGATTAAATGAGCAAACTCGCAGGTGTTTGGTCCTTGCCTGTTTTTCTCGAGTTCGCCTTCAATACTTGCTTATATGATCCCGGTTCTGCAGAAAAAGAAAATAAGTCCCTGTATAAGAGCATATAGCATAGATACGAGCGAAGGATCCTTGGAAGAAGGGACGGAACGTTCCTATCATACGGAGCCCCTGCCATGGACAAAGGTCGTGCCCTTACTGTTGCGAGCACGAGTTTGTTCATGGGAAAATTTAAGGGTCGCTTTGGTCGTGACGATTTTTTGAATGATATAAGTAGGTCGGTTGCGTCGAGAAGAAATGCGAGCACAGAGTAGACGAACTTTAAACCAACATCACGTAGAGCCACCATACCCGAATGGTCACTGAACCGGGCTTAGAGTGGATGCTCGCGCCCGACCACGCATACAGTGAAAAGCTACTGTGGAAAGTGAACGTTTGGGCGAGCATCCGGCCGGGGGCCAAGGGAAATGGTGTGCACATACTTGTCGGGTAAGTTCGTCTGCAATGCTGTTAGACGACGATGCTCGTTCGACAAAGCGAGGACGAAACACGAGAAAGAGGGAAACGTTTTATTGGAAAGAACGCAAGGGGCGCGAGATAGGAGTACTCGTCTAAACGTAGAATTTACGCAGTTGATCGATGTTCCAGTCTTTGGTGAGCTCCGACCATCTGGCATCGCGAGGCGAACAGCCCTGGGCGTCTTGTAGACACGACCGTGTAGGGTCCTTCCCACCTTGGGGTTAGCTTGTTGGCCTTCGACAGGTCTTGAACTCTTCGTAAGACCATGTCGCCGACTTGCAGGACCCTAGGTCGGACTGTCTTGGCCGCATGCCTACGAAGAGCCTGTAGGTAAACCGCGGACCGGAGCAACGCCCGTTCGCGTGTCGCTTCGACGAGGTCCAGGTCGACGAGGCGCTCAACCTCTTGATCGACGGAATCGATCAGTCGCACCCTTGGGGAACCTAGCACGATTTCGGCAGGCAGAATGGCCTCCGCACCGTAGACGAGTTGGAAAGGCGTTTACTTTGTGGCTCGGCCCGGTCGTGGTCTTGAACCAGACCATAGAAACGGCAGAAGCTCATCCACCCACTCTTTGCTTGTCTTTGGTTGAGGGTCTTAAAGACCCTCTTTTATGCCCTGGACTAGCTGCCCATTTGCTCGCTCATTGCTCCGTTACTCGTGGATGTGCCACAGGCGAAAGCAGACCTTGGTCCCGACCTCCTCGCAGAACTTTGGAACAGTTCATTTGGTGAATCGGGTCCCGTTGTGCAGTGATAAGGCGGTTGGGTATCCCGAACCGAAGTTACCACATTATCGCGGAGGAATCTCTTGGCCGCTGGGCGAGATGGTCGAGCAGGCTCGGCCTCTATCCACTTAGTGAAAGTGTCGATGGCCACGAGCAAATACTTGCAGCCTTTCGACCTCGGGGAAGGGTCCAAGGACATCGAGCCCCAGGTTGAGAACGGCCACGAGTGGTATGGTTTGCGAGGCATATGCGGTTGGACGGACTTTTCGAGCATGAAGCGGCATGCGGCAGGTCGTTACGATTGACCGTGCGTCCGTCAAGGCCGTGGGCCAGTAGTACCCTAGTCGGAAGGCCTTGCTCACGAGCGTCCTGAAAGACGAGTGAGCTCCGCACATTCCTTCATGGATATCACGAAGAAGGTACTGGCCTTCCTCCTGAGAGACGCATCTGGAAAGGATCCCTAATGCGCCTTTACGGTATAGGTCGTCTTCGATCGATGCATCTTGAGAAGATCGCCTTATTAGCCGGGAACGCTCGGCTTCTTCCTCGGGCAATGTCCCATGCGCAAGATATTGGATGAATGGCATCATCCAATTTGCACTTTGCTCGAGGAAGGAGACCCTACCGCCGGTCTCTGGTGCCTCCTCTTCAGAGGGAATGGAGGGCTTATGTAGGCGCTCGACAAGCACCCCCACCGGAGCGGTGGTTTGAGAGGAACCGACCTTAGACATTTGGTCGGCCAGGGAATTATCCTTCCTGGGGATGTAGATTACTTCGAATTTTCTTGAAGTATTTCTCCATCTTCCTTACTTCAGCCAGGTACAGCGCCATTGAGGTATCGGAACACTGATACTCCTTGTTGACCTGGTTTACGACCAACTGTGAATCGCCTTTCACAATGAGCCGTTGGACTCCTAGCGATTTACATGCCCGGAGTCCGGCCAAAAGGCCTTCGTACTCCGCCGCGTTGTTAGTCGCAGCGAAATGTAGTTGGATGGCGTACTGAAGTTGCTCCCCATCCGGGGAGACCAAGACGACGCCAGCCCCCGAGTGCTCGTATGCTCGGGATCCATCAAAATACAAGGTCCAGGAGTTTTCCCTCGAATCATCGGTCCTGCTGGCTGGTGGTGCCGGAGCCGACCATTCTGCCACGAAATCAGCCAAGACTTGTGATTTTATCGCCGTCTGGTCGAGAACACCGGCTCGAACTCGGCGAGCTCCATTGCCCACTTGGCTATGCGACCACCGGGCGTCTGATTTTTCAGATTTCCCTGAGTGGGAAGCCGGTCGGCACCACGATCTTGTGTGCTTGAAAGTAGTGACGCAACTTCACGGAGGCCATCAAAGAATGAGTACAGATGGTTTCGACCTCGGTAACGCTCCTTTGGTCCATGAAGTACTTCACGACGTAATAGATAGGTCATTTGGTACCATTTCTCTCTCGCTAACACCGAGCTCACCGCTTGCGAGGTTCTTTGCCAGGTATAATAGCAATTCTTCCCCTCTTGTGGGTGTGACGAGTATGGGCGGTTGGGAGAGGTCTTGTTTTAGCTCTTTGAGCAGCGCGATCGGCTTCCTCCGTCCACGTGAAGCCATCATGTTTGCGGAGGGCTTTAAAGAAGCAGTAGTCCTCGCTCCCCGGTAGGAGACGAAGCTTAAGGCGGCCATTCTTCCGGTCGAGCTTGTACTTCCTTTACGCATGTGGGCGACCTCATGTTCTCAATGGCTTCGATTTTCTCGGGTTAGCCCCAACGCCATGTGGCCCGACCATGTAGCCGAGCACCTTGCCGGCCTTTACGCCGAATCGCATTTCTCTGGATTTAGCTTTATTCGATGCTTATTGAGGTTACTGAAAGTTTCTTCCAAGTCGACAACGTGACCGAAGTACTCTTGCTTTTGACAACTATGTCGCCGACATAGACCTCCAAATTCGACCTATTTGGTGCAGTGAAAGTCTTCTGCATGAGGCGTTGAAAGGTTGCTCCCGCATTTCTCGAACCGAAAGACATGGTCGTATAGCGAAAAGGTACCGAACGGGGTGATGAAGGAAGTCTTTTCCTCGTCTTCGCGACAGTCGATCGATGATAGCCTGAATAGGCGTCTAGGAAGCTCATGGTGCAGCTGACCACTGCCGTCGCGTCCACCAATTGGTCTATGCGAGGCAACGGTAGTTGTCTTTTGGGCATCTTTGCGTTCAAACCCGTGTGGTCGGCGCACATGCGCCACTTGCCTCCTTTCTTCGACGAGGCTGGATTGGCTAGCCACTCGGAGTGCTCGATCTCTCTGATGAAGCCGGCTTTTAGGAGTTTATCAAGTTCCTCCGGATGATTGCCTGTTTTTCGGGAAAAGCGTCTAAGTTTCTGTCTCACGGTTTTTGTCGGTGAACCGCTAGCTTTGTGCTCGACCACCTCCCTTGGGACCCGGGCATGTCGGATGGTTCCCAGCGAACACATCCGACCTCGCCGGAGGAAGGTGACGAGCTCGAGTTCCTATTTGGGATCTAAGGAAGATCCCAAATGAATGACCTTGGCCGGTTCCGACTCGTTGAGCGGAACGACCTTGGTCTCTCCTCCAGTGGAGGGCAAGTTTAGGCCGAATGCTTCGGCTCTTGGTCGGGACCGCGAGTGGGTAGCCCGGCCGACCATATCTAAGACTCTTTCGCCGCAATTGAGTGCGGACTTGTGGTTCCCTTTGATGGTTATAACTCCGTTCGGTCAGGAATCTTCAGGCAGCGTCACAGCGTGGTGAGGCGGCCATGAACTTGGCCAAGGCCGGCTGCCGAGGATGGCGTTGTAGGCCGACTCAAAGTCTACCACCTCGAAGGTGATTAGCTCCGTTACGAAGTTACTTGGGCCGCGAAACTTACGGGCGGGGACGACCTGCCCCAGATGTTTGATCGAGGTGCCTGGGACTATCCCGAAAAAGGGCACGGCCACACTCTTGATTTTGGAACGAGGAATCTGCATCTCGTCCAAAACCTTGGCTGAAATAAGGTCCAAAGAGCTCCCGGAGTCTATGAGGACCCGACCGACGATGGTATTGCTGATGGTGGGGTTCACGACCATCGGAAGCCTCTGGGGTTTGGTCATTCCAAGGGGACAGTCGTCCTTGGAGAAGGTGAGGGATACCTCAGACCATTTCAGCTGCTGCACCGGAGGCTTACCCTGGGTAACCTGGTGCACTTCTCTTGCGGCGTCCTTCAAGTCCCGGCGGGACTTGTAGGCGGAGGAGCCCCCGAAGATGACCGCTATGTGATTCCTTGGTTCTTGGTATTCCATGTCATCCTCACTTTCCTCGGCGGGCTGTTTTCCTTTGTCATTTTCACCCTGCTCTGGAAGCGTTGGCATGGGACCCCTGCCGCTGTAAAACTGCTCCAGGCGGTAGGTCCATGTTCGGCAATTCCGTAGGTCGTGCCCGTGCGCCTGGTGAAGCGGACAGTAGAGGTCGCCCCGTCGGTCCGCTTGGTCGCCTCGTCGGTCCGCTTGGTCGCCTCGTCCTCGAGGCCTGTGTGGTTGTCCTCTCCCCCGAGCGTTAAGCCCCCGGCGCTGCGGCTGGGTTGCTCGGGGTTGTTGTTGTTCCACCGCGGCTACCATGGCTGGCGAGGCTGCTTTCTTCTTTTTCTTGATCTTCTTGTCTCACGAGTCGAGCCCTTTTGCTAGCCGAGGTCTCTAGGCCAGGTTGAGGCGGCGATTTCCCTTAAATCCGGCATTTTCTTCCATTGGACGGCTTCATCTGCGTTGGCGTATCGATCGGCCATTCGGAAGAGCTCGTTCGCCGTTAGATCCGGGTGGATCTCCAGGTCCTGCGTGAAGCGCACGTCTCGTACCCCGAACTTGAAAGCTCGGACGACCGCCTCGTCCGATATGTTCGGGATCGAGTTCCGGACCTGGATGAATCTCTGGACGAATTGTCGCAGGGTTTCCCTGTCCGCTCAGATCAAGCGCTCAGGTCGCGCTCCTTCCTGGCGGATGTAACAGCTCCGAAATTTGCTCGGGCCTTGGCCGAGCTGCCCCGAGACCGTATGGAGCCTTCCTTCGATTAAAAAGCCACGTCTGGCGGCTCGTCGGCAACCATCGGCAGGTAATTTGCCATCACCCCCTCATCGCCTCCGGCGGCGAGGATGGCGGTAGTATATATTGAGAGAAATTCGTCCGGGTTCTGGGTCCCGTTGAACCTTTCGATGTGGCCGGGCTTGAATTTGTTCGGCCATGCGACGTTCCGGAGGGAGCTCGTGAAGGCCTGGCAACCGAAGCTCGGGATTTCGCGGTGAAATCCTCGGTCATAGCGGCCTCCACGCGGGTCTTCCACCCAACGCCCCGTGCGCGGACCGAGTCGGGAGAAAACCTCATGTGACGGTCGTGCCGATGACCGCTTGGTCGTGGAGCGTTCAGAGTGCTCGTAATCTGGGCGATTATACAGATATCGCTCCGAGGTCGCTCTGCGGATCGCTCGACCTTTCGGATCGGGTTAGCGGCTGGGGCGATCTCTCCGAGCATGGCTCGAGATTCGCCTCTGTGCGGCGCATGGGGAGCGTTGCGATGGTCCGGAAACACTCCGCATCCGGCCACGAGGAGGATCCGAGACTTTTAGCTTCGGCGGCAAGCCTTTCCAAATCTTCGACTACGACCACGCCCACGGCCTCCAAGTCCGCTTGCTCGGAAACTCACGCGAGTCACGCCACGGCCGCCGCCAAGGCACATTTTCCGTTCCGGTGAATCAAGCGGTGGCGAAGCTTTGGCGACGCCCGAGCGCGATCGGGAGTTCGGTACCCACGAGTTCCTTTCCGTGGGAGCGCGCCCCTTTGCCTGGCGGCGAATGCTCGCGAGGGTCTTTCCCAAGGACGCCTCGGTGGAGTCCGCCGCCTCGTAGGGGTCGTGCTTGGCAGCGTCAGAGATCCTTCTCCGGGCTCCGCACGGCTCCCGGCCACGTTGACCCGACGAGAGCGGGATGAAAGCGATGGGGACATCATTGTATCCCCTTGAGATGCAGTCTCTCGGTCGAGCTCTAGGTCGTCCGGTATGTCCAGGCCGTCGTAGAGCTCATCACAGTCATCCTCGGGGTCCCCGAGGGTAATGTCTGGGGGATGGAGGTCCTGCCCTCGCATTCCCGTGTCCGGGGAAGGGCTCCCAGACTCAGTGTGACCGATAGGATCGGTCACCCTGGCCACGTTGTCGGCGGCGTAGTACACGTCGTCATCTTCAACGTGGTCGAAAACACAAAGGTCCCGAGTGTCTCCCGAGTTCGGCATCCTCGAGGATCTTGATCTGCACGGGAATCAAGCTGTCGGTCCCCACGGACGGCGCCAGCTGTCGACGATTGGAGAACGGGCTCCCGTCGAGCTTACTTGTTGAATGGGGGATCAACAGAGCCCCGTCGTACGGATCGAAGAGGGCGTTCGAGCGATGCGAGGTCGGGAGAAGAAGAAAAGGGGGACACGGTGTTTTATCCTGGTTCGGGCCTCTCACCGTCGAGATAATAGCCCTACTCCAGTGTATTGTGTTCTATCTTGGTGTCCCTCCTATTCTGAGATCTTCGAGGGGTTTTAATACTACGACTAGAGATACGAAGAAGGTAACTATCTCCTGGGATCACGCTACGTATCCATATCCGTGACCCGCTGTCCTTGATTCCCGCGTTATTTGAATTTCGGGTATGATCTCCCTTGATCTCTGACTGATTGGTTGGCTCCTTCCTTCCTTGTAGCGTTCGTTGGGCCCTCCGACCAAACACCGAGTAGGTCGTGGCCTCTACGAGCATGCTTGCTCGTGGGGGGGCGTGTTTGGTGCTTCTGCGAACAAAGGCGCAGACGCGTACGCTCGGGGGGAGAAGGAGGGATGCTCGTTTCGTTCTCCCGAGCATCTTCTTTTAGTACTACAAGGTCGGCGGGTTTAGCTTTTTACGGGGGGTACCGTGGTCTTTTGCCAGATAGCCAATCCCCGACAGTATGTTATACCTATTTTTAGGTATTTCACTAAGTTTAGTTGGGTTTTACTTCATTTTGCACGTTTTAATCCATTTTGACACTTGTTCGGCCGAAATGGACATAATAGGTCATAGTTTCACATTTTCTTCGTTTTCTTCATTTCTTTCTCCTTTAAATATTTAAGTGGGTCTTATTTGATGTTTAGTTGGCATTTGTGCATTTAAATCTTGCTTTTGCTAAGTTGTATTTCTTTTTGTCGTTTTTGTTGCTTTGACCGATTAGAGGCTAGCGAGTCAAAGCCTCGAGCGACCCGAACATCATCCCGGACATCACCGAAGTGCAACAACAAGGCAAGCACCTCCTTTGACCATCTTGAAACCTATATTTCACGATGTTTACTTTGATTTCTCAAACTATATGCATTGTTTATATTCAGTAATGTGCTAGTTTGTGGGAATGGTAGATATACCCTGATTTGGTGGTTTTTCCTCAATTAAATTCCCAGAGTTCATTGATAGCCTTAGTAGGGTTGGACAATTAATAAAATGTCACTTGGGTATAAACGACTTAGTAAATGCATATGCTTAGACAACTGCAATAGAGATGAGCAAAGTCAGTCATTTACCAAATGCTCAAAACTTATGATAATTGTAACTGGTTTTGGAAATGTTTTGGAAATGTGACTTGTAAAGGTAATTTGATAAAAATGTGCAAAGTGTCGAGTTGGTAATTAGACTTGGCGGGAGGTATAATATGTGCTAGTTAAACATGGTGGCGATTGGTTGGCGAGTTAAGTGGAGTTCCCCGCTTGAGTCACTAGGCAAAAATATAAGGACCGAACTTGTGACGGTTTTTGAATGAACACTGTGCAACCGCGCAATGCTTTGGGATGGGGCAGCCTGTTTTAGTACCTGAAGTGTGAGGATAGCCATGCCTGTTGGTAGGCGAAGTGTGGACCTTTTCCCGTGTTGAGCAATCGGCGCGGTGTGTGTGTCCTCACGACCCGCGTATGCACCTTCGTGAGTGCGCTTGTACTTATGCAATGAGGAATCGCTCGATTCATGTTTGATTGATACAACGGTGTACGCCTTGCTATGGGATAATGCCGCGGCAAAAATTCGCCGTCGTCACGATGGATATTCCGTGGCCGCCTGAGTGGTGGTTGGCCTCTTATCGCCATAGTAGTGGGTTTATCGTCGCCGGTCTTTGAGGTGTGGCTATAGCCTCAACGATGGGAAAGAATAGATCATTCTTGTATATCGGATACCTCGTGTATCGCGTGTACCCTGGATGACAGGGATGCAAGTCTGAGTTGTGTTTGGGTAAAGTGCGCAAACTCTGCAGAGTATCAAATAATTATAATCTATTAGCCGTGCTCACTGTTATGAGCAAATCTTCTTTAATCATATCAATTATAGAAATTTGGTTCGGTTTTGAAAATGAAAATCTATTTTAGAGTCTATCTAAAGTAGGTGTATCGATATGGTACTTGATGGATTTATGAATGAGTGAATATGGTATTTGAAGGATTTATGAATATATGGATGTCAATTCTGTATCTCAAGCTGCGATCATGGATGGTGGCGGTTGAGAGACTCAAATGTTACATATATTGTAAATATGTTTTATTCAAAATGATGTCTTTCAAATTATGTATTACATTTCGATGAACTGTTTCAAATCCTCGCTGCAATAGACTTAGTGTAGTAGCCATTTCAATCGTATCGGCTTTGCATATTAATTATATTTGCATACACTAAAGTCTTGCGAGTACATACGTGTACTCACCGCTGTTGCTAACCCCTTTTTCCTTAGAGGAAGGTATTGATGATGTCGGATGATGGCGAGCCCCACTCGCGAGTGTTGCGGCCAGAGTTCCTCCTCCGGTCGAGAGCCTGTGGGGTGGTCGGGCACTTTGGTTGTCTTTCTTTGTTTCATTGTCGCTTTACTTCTTTTGGTTTTACGTAATGCACTTGTTCAAGATTTACACCCGGCTATGTAAATTACCTTAGTTTATCTCTTCGTGCATTGATACTCGGGTTGTGGAGTACGCTGATCTTGGAGCTCTTGATCCAGGGATCCAAGATCGATGCGTCTGAGCACCGGTCCGGTTAAGGGTTCGATCCCGTCGATCGAATTTTTAGATTCAGATTTTCGGTGTCGAGGCTTCCTGTTGCTATACGGTGCTATACGCTACAGTAGACGGCGTACAGTACGGTATAGGAAGAGGGGGTGCTCACATAAACTAGGGTTGCTCAGTAGGTCCTCCTACCAAGCTCGCGCTGCACGGCAGGTGGATAGATTGTGTTGCCACGGTACGAAAGCACATAGGTGATACATGTCGTTTGACGCACCTTCTACGGTTGGTAAGGAGATATTTTTTATAAATTTATTTAGAAAGAGTCAAATTTGAAAGGAAAAAGTGTGAAAGAAAAAAACAAAAATGTCAATAACCCCACCATCCAAATTCAAATACGTCCCATATTTAGCCGCACAAGCGCCGCTTACGCCTCTCTCCGACCAAATCAAAATCAGACCCCCCCCAGATCCCGAGTTGGATCCCCAGATCGCGCGGTCCGATGCCAACGGTACGCCGCCTCTCCGATCCTAAACCCCCTGATTCCCCCGCACCCGGCGGCGAGAAATTCCTCGATTCGTTCGTCATCCCGAGTCCCGAGACTCCCGACCCGGTTCGTATTGTGGTTGGTGTTTGGTGTTAATATGGATGGTGCAGGTGGAGGAGGAGACGGCGGGCACCGAGGAGCTGGAGCCGCTCTTCGACTACTCCCGCGTGCAGCCCACCGTCGCTTTCTGCTTCGACGGTACGCATCGCACTGCGACTCCGTGGGCTAGGGTTTTCGTCGGGAGATTTGCTTAGGGCCTTCTCGGTTTTCGACGTGCAGACACCGACCTGGAGAAGTCGGACTCGGACCTATTCGTCCACTGCAACAAGCGCCGCAAGGTGGCCGACACTGACGCCTTCGTGAGTGCGAGCGAGTTCAGTTCGATTTGAGCGGGGGGTTTTGGGTGCAAAATGTTAACGTGCTGATGCTGGTGTGTGTGTTCCGTAGGAGTGCGATAAGGCTGACGAGAAGGGCGCCGCCGGCATGAAGGAGGCAACGGTGGTGGATTTGGGGGAGGAGGATTGGCTGCCACCGCCACCGCTGCCGAAGCCCACGGTCAGGGTAGAGGGTACACAAGGATAGCACCCTGCAGGAGCTGAGGTATAGCTGTTTTTTTTTTCTGCACGTTGTGCCATTTTGTGAGGTTAGCTGTCGATGTCATGGATTACTGGTGATAGTGAGTATAGTGGTGCGGAGATGCTACTCCAGTTGGTATGGATTAGATGTGGGGAGCATTTTTAAGAAAGTTATGTGTTACCTAGGTGTGCAATTGTGAGGTACATTCAGCTTTCATCTGGCTCCTATACCAAATTACTACTGGTCAGAAAAAGGCTATCTGAAAGTTGCTTTACGAAATGTCCCATTGACTTTGCCTGTAGTACATTAGTACCTATCTTGTCTACATGAGAATACTTTGGAAAAGGGGCTATATTATTGCTTTCACTATCACGCTTCCAAATCATGGAAAGACTCGTGCAAGATATTTTTTGTTGAATGATTGTTGCACGATACAGGAATCACTATACTGAGCTAGTAACTTGAATGTATAATAAAACATTCCTAAACAAGACGACCTTTTCCAATAGGACATCAAATATTATGGTGCAGTAGTTGGCCCAATTTTTGTTTTCCTCGTCTACTTGATATGCTCATTGAAGTTCAGTTTCACTACAGACTAATGGATGTGTTGCTTTGTTGCAAGAGTACTTACCGTCCTCATGACAATTTAGGTTAGCTGCAAACCTGATGAATGCGCTGCTGTTGATTGCAGCACATTCAGTGCCACTACTAACTACTCTGTACACTTAACGAAGTTAAAGTTGCTTTTCGTTTTCTTTCGTCGTTTATCATTTCTGAATCAACCATCACATGCCCCCCCCCCCCTCCCCCCCCCCAATAAGGCTATTATGGTTACTTTAGTTCATGACTAGAGTACCTTTTGGTTTTCCTTACAGAATAGTGACCTGAAAGAATGTTGGAGTGTTTCTAGAAATTCTCCTGGAGAAAATTGGTTTATACCTAATGTTTATGGCAATCGTCAGCCTTACAATCATCCAGAGACATCTGGAAATTGAAAATGAACTCCTGTAGTTACGTGTTTCTTAATCATCCAGAGATCTGGAAATTGAAAATGAACTCCTGTAGTTACGTGTTTCTTAATCATCCAGAGATCTGGAAATTGAAAATGAACTCCTGTAGTTACGTGTTTCTTACTATCGCTGTGATGCTGTCAGCCAAGTATGGATTTGGCAATGCTTTGCTTATTTAGTTACTTCTTTTTACCAGTTCTGCATATGTCATCTGCAGATTAAAGAAGCAAGAATTGGCAAAATTTGCTGAATCAGCTCAAGATATACCGGAAAAGTTGGTTGAAACTTGAAACTGCTAAGAAAGACATTGGGGCCAAGAAACCACCTGAACATATAGTTCTAGACGATCTAACTGAGCCACAAGTGGAGAAAGCGAGATAAAAGATAATCATAAGATTCATAACGATTCAGGACAAAGGCAGGCAGCAACAGTTCCGTGTATACAAGGTTGAGATCTTTGCATGAAGTAGTGCTGCTACTATTAACAATTTATAATTATAATAGCATATACATTCTTCTGTCTGGACGTTCAAATCCTCCAAGAGATGGTTGCAATAATTTGACGCGTCCCAGTTTACAGCTAATTGACATTCAGTTTCGCATAATAAATGTCCATTATACTTTATTTTGTGTGTAATTTGGGTTTTTGACGTTTTAGCCGTGCATTTAACTTCCCAAATGGGAATTTAAACTAACCTTGTATATGCTTGATTTGTGCCCACTACAGGATGAGAAGTTTGACAAGTTTTTCAAGGCGTACGCAAAGAAGGCCAAGCTCAGCCCACCCAATCTGACTTTCGTATTTGATGGCGACAAAATAAACCCATCCAGTACACCCGAGGACCTTGGCCTGGAGGAGGATGATATAATCGAGGTGCGCCATAAGCTACGCTGATGACTAACAGGAGCTCTGCCCGGGGTATTCTGAACCTACACTTTTGGCCGAGATGTTCAGATAGTGACTCGTTTTGCTTTGTGCTCACTAACGTCAGCTCTCTCTTGCTAGTTTAAGCCCTTTTACATATCCATGTATATATCCATCGTGGACACATGAGACGGTCAATTGTATGTAGACAATCTTCATGTAGGGATGTTTTTCCTTTCTGCTCTCTGCTTTTGTGTTGTGAGATGCTTAGAATTGTATTGAAGTATTTGAGCTATCAGTTGTGCATCATAATGTACAGGGTGAAATATTAAGTGAAAGTGCGAAGTGTTGTCTTTTTCATATCCCACTAATGGATTGAGCTTGGTTTTCAAATTTTGTAGCGACATACAACACACCATCCCTTATATTTGTAATTTTATTTTAAACTTCTAAATTTGAAAATGATATTCGCATCAGATTCGCATTTTCACCGAATATGCATCTAATGTACAAGGGGATTGCTGTGAACGTTATCGCGGTGAGTCAGACCGCACAAATGTTAAGCGCCTGGCAGCTACCTTCCTCTAGGGACGGATAATTTTGGTCGAACTGCGCAAGTGCAGTGCGCGATACTAATGAAACACATGTAAACGATCCACTATAACTGGTTTTAAATTTGTATTGGAACTAAGCTAGAACTAGCGAAAAAGGAATCAAGTACATAACCACTACGCTGGTGAGGTTCGATCGTCATGAACACACACTGCTCGTGACAACAGTGCAATAAGTCACACTAAGTCAAATTTTCCGGCCGTTACGAGTACTTAGGTGTGTGGTTGATGGTATAGTAGTACATGTATGAAATAGTACATATGTGAGATAATTCAAGAAAAAAATTTATCCATATGTGATTGCTTAAATAGAACCATCCTATCCTGGATGGTTGGATACAAATTTAAAAAATATTCTCTATACATACTGAACTATTCTATTCACCTAAAATAATGGAACTAAATAGTTCACGACCATTCCATCTCATTCAACCTCATTACACCAACCAAACACACCCTTGGAGACTATGCTTCAAATATAAAAGACATAAATTTGTCTCAATCCTAAAATCCTTTTTTTTTAAAAAAAAAAGGATTAACTCACTTCGCACTCATTTTGTAAAAAATTACACCCCCATGGAGTACATCGAGCAGCACCTACCGTTCGCACCATACATATGCTCCAGATTCACGAACAAAATGCCACAATTGATCTTTAGAAAAAGGGAAAATAATAAATAAATGCGTGACAACCGCATAAAGGAGGTACCAAAGAAGTTTCAACTTCTGATCAGTACAACTGGGACATCTTCACTGTCAGAGCAGGCCAACAAGAATTTCTATAATGAGTTACATACTTCAAAAGTACAACCAAGACAACCACAAAACCCAAACCAGGTTAGTTCTCGAACCCAAGCAGTTCGAGAAATTTGTTAGCTACCCATTTATCATGTGGTCATCTAAAGCAGAAAAACATCCTATTTCTATATCATCTTAACCACCAGAACGTAAAATTCTACAACAACAACAGTCGCTATTTTACAGGTCATTTCCAGAGCTTGACAAACCTGTCATGGCTTACTGAGGCAACCTTCCCTGTTGCACTCGATGCTGCTAGGGCTGCAATTAAACCATCATGAGCATTGTTGAAGGTCATGGCATTCTTCTCCCTTATGTCCCAAAGTTCCAAAGACTGCATCACACAAATAATACGAACAAACACTATTAAGCGTGCTCACAAAATGATGAACTTGCCTGACAAGATAAGAGACTTGCCTCGTAACAACCAATGACTAGCAAAGATGGGTAAGTTGGGTGAAAAACACATGACTGGAACTTGTTTCCACTGCAATTCAACTCACGCACAAATTCACCATCATGTCCAGAAGTAAACGACCATATTCTGACAGAATCTTCACTGACAGAAGCCAGATAGTCTCCCGCAGAATCCCAACAAACTGATTGAATATTCTTCGTGTGCCCCTACACATGCAAACAAAATTTCCAATTAAAAAAGTCTGCAACCACCATTTCACACTTGGACTAACAAGATACTTGCAAGCAGCCATAATTAAAGTTGGTAATAAAATCCCTAACCATAGCAGTCGAATGATGATCTTCAACGCATAATATACATGTGGAGTTTACAGCAAAGAATATATTAATCTGAGCGCAACAGGCTAAACCTTGCAGCTTGTGTACAGCTTATGGGAATTACCTTGCTTAGTTTGTACTATAATAGCAGGTCAGATGGAAAATGTTGGACCAAGGAACATTGTGATTTTGCAAAATCAATTAAAAATAAATTTCAGTACCACAACATCTACTGGTTAAAACCTATCGATGCCAAACTTATGAAACTTGTAAAATATACACAAGTGTTCCAAGTTGTAACAAACCTATTTATGTCTCACTGGTAATCTGGTACATAGTGAACTATCAAGAATGGCAATCACAAATGGTGTGACTACTACTAGAGAATCTAAAGATATGGCATGGCATAAATTGCAAATAATTATGAATATGAGGGGTTGTAAATGCATCGAAGGCTACAACACATTTTGGCTGTGATCTTGGTAATGAACCTGTAAAGGGCTTCTACAAGCATGTTGTGTCTCCGCGTCAAGTATGTAGATGGCCTTCTCTGAGGCAGCTGCTAGATATTTTCCCTTGTGAAGTTGAAATCTCATCTGAGTAGAACCTCCCTGTGGAGATAAAAATATGATTGGAATCAGAAGCAAGCATCATAAATTAATGTCTGAGCAGAAGATCCCATGAAAAATAAAAATTAGCACTGCATACCTTAAAAACCTTAACACAGGTCAGGCAGCTACCATTATTTATGCTCCAGCTGCGGACTTCCCCATCACTATCACAGGAGCAAATCAAATCTTCTTTATTCGGATGAAAATCAAGTGACATAACAGATGCTGAATGACCCATGAAAGTACGGAGCGAATAGTCAGTCTGCGTGCAGTCAATCAGTTAGTCACAGAATTCTACAATGTGGAGCACCTTATAATAAAATATCACCATAAGAGAATAACATTGCAAAGAAAAACAAAAGCAAAGGAGTATACATTGTCAGCATCCCAAACCCGTACGGTTTTGTCAAAGGAAGATGTAGCAAGGCGGGACATGCTTCGGCTAAATCGAACATCAGTGATCAAAAACGAATGCTCTTCTAACGAAGATTTTGGCTTCAGGGGCTCTGTACACCATAAAACAACCTGCAGAACAAGAGCAGGTGTGTGTGATTGAAGCTTTCCTAACACTGGCAAACTAAAACTTCCTTCTGTCGACAATCACACCTTTTTATCATGACCACCAGTAGCAAGCAGTTTTCCATCAGATGAGAAGTGGCAACAATTAACTTTGCTTGCACTTGCACGTGTTTTTGCAACCTCAGCAAAACCAAACCCTGCAACAAACAGATCTTGAGATATGCATTAGCACCAGCGAAATAATTGCAACCAAGCAGAAGCTCCCTCATATGGCCAAGACTAGTAGATACATGCTTTGTAGTAGCTATGCAAAAATTGCCAATATCAAAGATCAAAAAATGATGCCTCTTTAGGAATAAGATCTGATATGGAGACATTTCTTATTGAGAAAATTGTGCCGCAGTTCCCTAAACATACACGGATGTAAGATCTGATAAGGTGGTGAGAGATGGTGATGGATAGAGGGGATTGGATGCTACATCACTTGACAAGATGTCACCTCACCCTGATTATGTTTTTTTAACTTAGATTATGACCAAAAGTGCAAACATTAGCAGGCTTAGAGACCTAAGTAATTGCATTAGCAGGCTTACAGACCTACGTAATTTTCAAGTTCAGGGAGCTAAGTGATACGACCATGCAAGTTTAGGGAGCCATAGTGCAATGTTCTCTTTTTTTATTTATGGCCTGTAAAGAGATGTAGTGACAAACAGTTTTGAAAAGCAAAAGAACCACTAACATGTTTTCTTATAAAAAAAGGCACGTGGACAATATACCTAAAAACAAAAGCATGAGATCAATAATGCAGATTATAGATGAGAGTACATTCCATCACAACTCAAAAGGGTCGAACTCAATAAGAACCAGGTATCAGCAGGAATCAAACAATACCTTTACTGGCATCCATGCAGCGTCCCAAGGTGTCCCTAGGATCCACGTCATCTTGTGATAGAAAAGATTCAACATTTTCATCCAATGAACCTTCTTCAAGCAAACGGTCCACATCACCCTGAAATTGAAGTCTTTCATAATGTCAGAACACAAATGACAAATCGAAAAGAAATGACTATGTCGAGACATATAGAAATAAATGCATACCAGTTGATTTGCTGGAGATGTCAAGCTTCCAGTTCCATCAGAGCCAAAAATTACCAATGGTTTTGCCGAACCACCATTCTGCTGGAGTTGTGGCACAGACATCGCATCTCCTGGTGTATGAGTGGAAGGTGTTGATGGTGCAGAACTTGGAGAGGGGCCAGCAGTATTTGCAGTTCCTGAACTATTAGCTCTACCTGAGGATGAGACGGGCTTTTTTCTCTTCTTCATTGTCTGAACCACAAACAATGTAACATAGTTTATGTAACTAAACCACCGAGATCAAGTTATTATTCACTTTACCAATCTAAAGCAGTGCGGAACAGCTCTAAAGTTCTTCATCAACAAAAGATGAAAGATCATGAGCAACAGTGAGGGATATGGTGTTTCCGTGATCAGGAAAAGTCACATCGCAACACAATTTTAGTGCTGAAGACAACTGAATTGCAATGCAGCTGAAGACAACTCAATTGCAATGCAAAGCAAAGAACACAATGTCATGTTCTTTTATATACTCTAGAAAATAGATAATGGAGCTAGGAAAATCTGATCCAGAGTTTTACAAGATTAGTTTCAGAGAGGTACCATAAAGGTGTACGCATGCACAGATCATGTAAACACAGCAAACATAGCTCAGTATTGTACTAGACTTCCAATTTAAAACCAAAAGCAAAATGAGATGCATACTTTTATTATAAATGCTTCATTATGGAGAAATACATTTGCTATATATCAGGATAGAGACACAGTGGGTAGATTAAAAAAATGTCAACAACCCATTCAGACCACATGCATACAATGAGCAGTAGTACGTTAAGGTTTAAACATCCATGCAAAATGAAACATAATAAGCATTGCAAGTATACAACTAAAACATACTTGATCAGCTCCTCCGAAAGAGTTCGGCATACCCCCTTCAACAGGCATACTTCCAATTCCTGGTTTTTCTTGTTGGAGAAGCTGATTTGAGCTTTGAGACAGCTGACTGGAGACTGCAGGCTGCTGAAGCTGATGTTGCTGCTGTGTCGCCTGTTGATTATTGCTTTGCTGTTGTAATAGTTGTTGCTGGTGTACATGAGCAAGTTTCTTCTACTACATAGAAAAATCTATATAAGAACATGGAAGCAGAAAAAGGGCTAGAAGACTAACACGAAAGGAAGGTCTTCATACAGGTTGAATCATCAAAGGTAAATATAACAGTAATCTCGGTCACCTTATATGCATAAGGGGAGCATACAAATAAGATCAGAAGAAACCCATGTTAAAAATAGATAAATTGGAAGCTCGATATCAGAAAATGTATCGAGTATCAACATAAGTACTAGGTAATTGATGGATATTTCGAGTTCCTTTTGCACAGTTGAAATTTTAAACAGATAGCATTGTCCTTATTATGGCAACCACTTTTGTAAAGAATTAGATGTTTTCATGGTTATTAGAACGTCGTTTAAACGATAGAACGCCTCCCAGCCGAAGAACATCCGCGCGTTCTGTCGAAGCCGCGTAGAACGTCCTGGAACTTCGTTCCAACGACGGTTAAACAGGTAGAACATCCGATTCGGACGAAACGCCCGTTCTAGACCGTTTTAGGAAGAGAAATTAGTGAGGGTCCCGACATTTAGAGGGGAAAGGGATCGGGAGAAAGCAGAGCGAGAGGAAATCGGGGAAGCACCGAAGGAGAGCTAACCCTAGAGCCGCGCTGAGCCGCCGCCCGCGGATCCACCGCCGTTGGCCGCCAGCGCCGCGCTGCTGCCCGCTGATCCGCGTTGTCTCCGCAGCGCCGCGTCGTCGTCCGGCAGCACAGCCCAGCGCAGATCCGGATCTGCCGTCTCCGTCGCCGCGCCGGCGCCCGCCAGAACCCCCCCCCCCCCCCCGCTCTCTGTCTAGGCGACGCCCCCTCTCATCCTCTCTATATTCGGCTGAGGGGTGATGGTTCGGCTCGGCTGAATCGGGGCTCCACCTCTCCGTCTCTCTTCAAGTCCAGCCGAGCAGGGGTGAATCGGGCTCCCCTCTGTCTCTTCAATGTTGATGGTAGAATTGAATTGAATAATTGATTGTAGCCTATCGAATTGATTGAATGTTGATTGTAGCATATTGAATTGATTGTAGAATTGCAGCCAAATCGAAATGGCAAGTGCAAGTTCAAGGCAACAAAGTCTGATATAGAAATCATAGATATTAGAACTAATTTGTTAACCATCGTCTATGTTATTGTATGAACTTATGTTATTGTCTGGATGTGAACTCATGTCGTAATGTATCTTGTCTTTAATTTTAGTTTTCAATTCATTCATTTCATTGATGTGCAATTTTCTTGTAGTTTGTGGATTGGAAGGAGAGAAGAGGGGGATCATCAAAAGGGTATGTGATACAAAGTTACAAACCATATTTACTTATTAAATTGAATTATAATTTCTTGTTATAGTAATTCATATGTTGCAATGCGCAAGGAAATGGATACATCATACATGGGAGAAAGATGCATGGCATACGGCCTCAAATTATCCCTCAATTACATATGGGAGGTTTCAAGGCTCCTCAAGCATCCACCTCACCTCCACCTTCTCTCTCCTCTATTTTCCGAAAAAGTCCTTCGTTTTTTTAAAATTACGTATAGGTCCTTGTGCGATTTTCTGTGAGAGGAAAATAGATTTCCCCGTTTCGCGTTTAGGTCCCTCGTTCGGTATTTTACAGGGAGACCCCCCATTAAATGCGAATAGCGAACGAGCCCTTTTCTAATTTTTCAAAATAGCGAATAGGTCCAAAATTATAACAAATAGGTCCCTGTGCTTTACGTTCGGGTCCTTTTTCCGTTTTGCCCGGAAAAAATATTTTCGTGGTCCGTTTTTCCTCCGGAGCATGGAAAAAATATTTTCGTTGCCCGTTTTCGCTCAAAAAAATTTTCCTTTCTCCGTTTTGCTCGGAAAAAATGTTTTCGTGATCCGTTTTTTCTCCGGAGCATGGGGAAAATGTTTTCGTTTGCCGTTTCTCTAAAAAAAATGTAAATCCGTTTTTCATCCGTCGTTTATCCGTTTTTGTTGGAAAAAAAAATAGTTTCGTTGTTCGTTTTTCCTCCAGGGCATGGGATAAATGTTTTACGTCGTTTTTCCTCGTTTTTTGCCCCAAAAAAAAACACAAATTCGTTTCCCGTTCACGCGCGCGGCGTGCGCCGCGTGGGAAAAATATTTTAGTTGCCCGTTTTCTCTAAAAAAAAGATTCCTTTCTCCGCTTTTGGCGGAAAAAATGTTTTCGTGATCCGCTTTTTCCTCGGAGCATGGCAAAAATGATTCCGCTTCTGCTTTTCTCTAAAAAATGAGAATTCGTTTTTAGTCCGTCATTTATCCGCTTTTGTTGGAAAAAATGGTTTTGTTGTTCGCTTTTTCTCCGTGAGCATGAGAAAAAATATTTTACGTCGTTTTCTTCGCTTTCTCTACAAAAAATTGTTAAAGTGGTCCGCTTTTATCAGAAAAAACACAAATTCATTTCGCATTAGCAGCGCGCGTACCATCCTAGTTATATGGAAAAAGACTACAAAATCAAGATACATATGTGATATATCTTTGCTCTCATATTCGTTTTACAATAGTGCCTAAAACTACGTTTCAACATTCGTTTAAACGTTTAAAAGTTAAAAAGAGGGTGGGTCGTTTCGTTCTCGTTTTACGTTTTAATAACCTTGGATGTTTTCGCAGTCCGGTAAAATAGCAAATAACTTGCATCCATTTGTACGTCATTATAGAAGCTGCTAAAATACAACTTTGGTAATAAAATAACATTGTCAACTATAGTCAACTTGGTTCTAGACGTTTAGGAATGACACATAATATTATAGCACAAAAAATTATTACTGCTAGCCTGCAAACAACAACAAAATATTAATAGCAGCTCCTACTAAATATAAATTATAGTATGTTCATTTTAATCACATTGAGATAGAAGTAGTAAAATGTCCATGTTAATCAATTTGAGTCAAATTGCCATTTTGCCAGTATGTTCTATACTTTTATGACCCATCCTCCTCTCTCTCATGAAAAGGGAGTTGCTTTGTCCCATACAGAAAGAAACCAAGAACATAAAATAAGTACTTGCCACAACTACTATGAAATAAAGATAAAACTTCAATGAATAAAAAGCTTTTACAGAAGTTAGAGGGAGAAAATAAACAGTCGCAAGGTCGAACATCAAAAGATATACCTTTATTAGCATATCTATATCTCCACCACTTTGACTGGGAGAGCCAATATTTGGAATAATATCACCACCGCTATTTGTCTGCCCATCCCGCCCAAGAACTACATTTCTGTTGTTAAGCATCATCCTCATTCTTCTGCTGTCAACATCACTAGATGTTGGGGAAGCCGTATTTTGCTGAGCCTGCAACATAAGCTGCTGCTGCTGCTGTGGAGTCAGAAACTGGACCTGTTGTTGCAATTGATGTTGATTCTGCATGAACGACTTCTGCTGTAGAATTCCGGACTGAAGTTGCTCAAGTCCCTGTGAACATAAAAAGAGAAATGGTAGTCAGAACAGAGGTTGAAATATAGAATGTGTAATAGCAGATGTCAATCAATTGCCATTTGTCATTATATTGAAAAAAATATAAATTGCAGGTTGCCCCCCCCCCCCCCCCCCAAATTGCCGACGACGACATTATCAGCGATACCACCACATTTTAATTGTACATAACCCGCCGAAATTTTCTCGTGGGAAGTACCGAGATCAAGGGCCATAGACCCAAAAGCTCAAGGATGGGATTTAGATTAGGTGAGTTCGGCTATGCAAGTGTTAAAGTTTGCAAAAGATGGTCAATGGAAGGAAATTAAATATAATCCTACTATACCATGTAAACAAGAAACAGATGACATTGCAAATTTAGATGCTTCCCTTGGTCAGTAGGCGCACTACAAGAAAGATTAAGCCATTAACAAACTGCAGCAAGCATGTCCGCCCCATAAAAAATAAGTGCTATAAGAGAGTTCAGCCTAAGCCGAGTCTACAGCAGGACCACTAATAATAAGCAAGATACATATAATCAGGATTCAATTTTCCAGTACTAGACAGGTTCCCTCCGGTAGGAGAGTAGTGGTTTTGACCATTGTTACCAAAAATTCGGTTCGTTCGAGTCGCAACACGGGATTTGGGTTCGCGGTTCGCCACTTTTTCTTCTAATTTCTACTGCGAACAAGAACCCCGGACCCTAAATCAGTTTGAGTTCGACGAATCCGGTAATTATGGTTTTGACTGGCCACTGGCAGCAACAGGGAAAATCTCAGACAGTGCCAAATTTATATTCGTAGTATAAATTTAACAACTATCAGGGAACTGTTGCTGGCTAATTTTCAACTTTCAATTCAAAAGATTAAAAAAACAAAATCTAATAAAGAGTAAACTGCACTATGGATCACTTTACTTGTCCAACCGATTCAAGTGGGTCACTGAACTCCTAATCTGCATATCTAAGTAAAGTTGTTGAAAGTGGGGCCACTCTCAGTCATTAGCATGCAAACCCAGCTACAATGCATGACATGGCATGTTGGCTCATGGCCATCATAATTTGCACTCAAACCCTGAAGTTTTGGCCTTTCAAAATTCTCCCCCATTCGAAACCCCTATGAGCTACGGCGACTAAGGAGATCACAATGATGGTGACGTGCCAATGTCTAGATCCTGCGACTGCAATTATTTTGGGAGCAAGGATTTGAGGCCGAGCAAAGTCAATGGCGGTGATAAAAGGGTTCGTGGATATGGGTGAGGCTGTGAGGAGAGGATGAGCCACATTCCAGCGTACAGGTAGTGATTTTTGCAACAACATGTGGGCGCTATCCCAAGGTGGCACAAGTCAATGTGCCATATCATCATTTGTACCCACACTGGCATAGCTAATGACCTATAGTGACTCACTTAAACAAGTTTAGCAACCTAGATATGCAATTTGTGAGTTCGGTGACCTACCTGAACCAACTAGATAGGTTTGGTGACTCACACTGGCAATTTACTCTTTAATAAAATTCAAGACATGCAGTTTATATATAAAGTTATAAACCACTTAGGACCAAGATCTCTAGTAACAGGTTTGAGCCTACATGCAATGCTGATGAAGTACAAGACAAGTCGATGTTTAATCATAAACTAAACATTACCGTGAGTGGCCAGCCTTTTAGAGCCAAATTGTTTCCAGCTTGATTGGATCCTGTTAAGAACAAATCTAATTTAGATTCAGAACACTGGTCACTGAACAAAATTGAATATGCCAGGTATAATTTATAATTTTTGACACCAGGCTAAGAATATTATAAAGTTCAAATCATAAATAGTTGACCAACAGAAGTAGAGGATAGCAATTCCAGGGACCGACTGAACAAATATTACCTTGGAGGCCTATAAATGACCCCTCAGGGCCTGCAGCTCTGGGTGTCAAAATGGGATTCATCTCTGTCTTGATACTCTGCTAATAAACATAAATACTATGAGCATAGTTATTAAAGCGATAAGGCGAGGCGACTCACCACCTTTTTACCCCTAAAGCGCTTCAAGGCGCGCGGTGAGGCGATGCCATACACACATCCTAACCCACTAGTCCACTAACATCACCGATTCGTCCTCTTCCCTACTGATGCCACCGCCGCTCTGCCTCTCCCCCACCAACGCCTACTACTACCACCACCGCCGCCACTCTACCACCACTACTACTACCACCACCACCGTCTGCCTCTCCCCACCGACGCCCCTTCCTCTCGCAGTCTCCCCACCACCGCGTGCCATGTAGCGCCACTGCCCATCTCTTCCTCTCCCACCCACCCATAGCCCCTCCGAGGCTCCCCCACCCCCACCCACCCCCGCCAAAGAAAAAAAATCCCCTTCATAGCTTCCCCTTCTGTCAATAATACAAGAGCAAAGCAGACAGCAGAGTAGAGGAGAAGGGGAAGCGAGGGGAGAGGAGGAACTGGACTATGGAGCATACCTGGGAACCGGAGCAGATGGGGACAAGGTGGCCGGTCTCGGCATGGAGGAGGCAGAGCAGAGGAAGCGGTGCGGAGGCTCCCGCACCTGAGGCCAGAGCAGATGGGCATAGACTGGCGCCGCGGCGGGTGGCGACGCTAGGTTTGGCGCCCTCTATCCAGATCTGGCCCTCCAAGGCTCCAACTCTCACGGTCTCTCCACTCTCCATGTACTCCCTCCGGTCACAAATAGTTATCGTTTTGGACATAGGTCAATCAAACTTTCAAAATTTTGATTGTCAATAATCAATATGTTTTTAAATATTTAAATTGGATACATGAAAATCATATGTATAGATTTGTCTCAAAAAGTACTTTCATAATATTATAATTTTATTGGGTTTTTAATATATTATAATAGAAATTAGTAGTCAAAGCTATATTTTGGAATCCGTATCTATATCCAAAATAACTATTTGTGACCGGAGGGAGTACCTATTTTACCCTCTGTTTTACCCGTGTCCCCAACTCCCTCTGGATATGGTGGTTGCGTCAGCCTTCCCCGATGCCATACGCCGCCTCAGCGATGCCATGGCAACGCCTTACCCATAAGGTGGATGCCATAAGCCCATAACCATCTCCGGCGAGGTGAGGACGTGGCAAGCCCCCTGCGACCGTCTTATCGTTTAAGCAACACTTAAAACGACGCTTTAACAACCATGACTATGAGAACAGATATGCCATCCCCCCACCCTACTTTTATCCTCCTCATTTTTGAGGTGAGTATCGGTAGAAGTTACATAAACTAGATAAATCAGGATACCTAGAAGACTGACCTGAGCTGGCCCAGGAAGTTGTGGACTTCTGGCCTGAACTTGTTGCAGAATGCCTGACAAACCACCAACAGTACCACGCAAAATTTGCCTGTAGAAGGGAAAAATGTTAACTATCTGAGAGCAAATTTACAAAAAGCTACCTGCTACAGCATATGTATGGTCTGGCCAATAAAAAAAAGTTAGTCCTTCCTTAGGCATCTACATTACATTTACATTAACATCCAAAACTTGGGGCATGAGATGACACTTCTGGGTGGTGGGTACTTCCATCGTTCAGAACAAAATTACATGATTTGTACCCAAACAAGCAGTTAAGGGTGTAGTACCTAACAAAATTATCAGGTCTCAAAACCCAAAACATTATATGCATGCTTCCACCATGAAAAAACATCAAATTGCAGAAGTACCAAATCCAATATAAATTCAAAGCACAAATAGAAGTGTGTAGCACTGTATCTGATTTATGACCAGGACAAATAAAAAAACCAATAGAAATTCAAAATAAAATTACATTTTTGAACATAGGACATAAAGTGCATGCAGAACAGAAACAGGAATGGAAAAAGGAGAAGAAATTTTAATGGAAATTATATCAAGGAAATATTATAATATTTTTTTATAAAGCATATATCTACCTTATAATTGATGTGAATGCAACCTGTGCAATTGCAGGATTATTAACATCATAAGAGAAGGTAACAAAGATGGCGAGCCAGGACACCATATGTACTAAGTGTAAGATTGAAATAATGATTTTGTAACAAGAATACTTAAAATCTCATCAGCTACTGTTGTAGGCAATATAAAGTTTGTAAAAACACTTCATAATTCACAAGTTCAGCAAGTACCCTGAAGATTGTCCACTTGCAGCTGCTTTCAACAATGATGCTTCATTTGAATCAAGTAGTTGCGCAGCATTTTCTCCGTATCTTTGCTGCAAGCGAACTTTCCATGTTATGACATAAGTATTGAAAAATAAACATTTTGGTGAAGAGTCAACTAAAAGAACATGCAACAACAAATCTAGCCAACAGTGATACCTTCATTGATGCCTCTTCCAAAGGATCTCTTTGGGAAGGCAACTTTAACCTCTCCTCGTACATTTTTGTTGCCATCACATTTGCGGTACTTTGGTTTTGTCGCATTAAAGGATTGTTTCCAGAAAGTCCACTTGCACTACCGTGAAGAAGATGAGAACCATCTCTACGCTGCTGCTGCTGCTGCTGCTGCTGCTGCTGTTGCTGCTGCTGCTGCTGCTGCTGCTGCTGCTGTTGCTGCTGCTGCTGTTGCTGCTGTTGTTGCTGCTGCTGGTGGTGGTGGTGCTGCTGCTGCTGCTGGTGCTGCTGCTGCTGTTGTTGTTGCTGCTGCTGCTGCGCCGCAGCTCTTTGTAACAACATTTGTTGCATTTGTATATGCTGTGATTGCTGCTGCCTCTGTTGAGGCGGCGGCTGCTGCTGTTGCTCCCTGGCTTTCATGAGCTGAGTCTGAAGGAGTGCAGCGAGTTGTAGCTGAATTAGAACTACCAATTCAGGAGAACAGACGTCCCCACACTCATAACAATTGATGCCACACAAATAAACTCGGAATTTCTAAATGCATTTAATTAGATATTTAGGTAAGTGTTCCCGAACAAGAAAAAAAAGGGATAACAAATCAAGGCACTTTAACACATAAAACCAAAATAAATACATATAACGACAGGGGGACTGCACTGCCAGGCTTTTGTGGATCTGACAAATGTAAAAAGCAATTGCAACAAAACAAAAGGAGGTTGTTGACAAGCTAAAATAGGTGAGACTTGACTTAAATCAGATTATTTTTCACATAGGATTTCTTCGAAGACACTAGCATTGTAACCAAAGTTTCTGCCATAGATGATTTCAAACAAGCAAAACAGAAGTCACTCTAGGTGCCTAAATTAACATGCATGTATCACTAAATTTTGTCCACAAAAAGATAATCAAATGCATAGAACCTTACCTCAATATATGATGCTGCAACATCCGAATGCTTCTCGTTTGTTCTTGCTATAAATATATCCCAAAAAACCGACCACCATTCAAACAGAAAGCCACCAGGTGCATCAATTGCTGCAAAAAAAAGCACAGCTCAGAAAGTAAACATTAAACGATGGTATTTACTCTTTACTAACAAAAGGTAAAAAAATGTTCTGCAAAATTCAGGACATAAGGAGCTACACGTAACTTGCCGGTAAATACATACCAACTGGATCAGAAGAGACTTTCCCTTCTTCTTGGAAGGCCTTTGCAGTTGCCTGCAAATTTCTCTTCATAAAATAGTCATATATGTAAACATCCAGCCTGTTCAGAAAGCAGTCAAACACATTTAGTAGTTAGTGCTCCGGATGGAGGTCAAAAGCAAATGTTCAAACATACAACTCTTCATCCACAAGTACAATACCGTTACAAAGGATGTCCAAGCAGAATGATACATAAGCAGCTAAGAGACATAAAACATTAAGACAAAGAGAATACAAAATAGTTAACAAATTGGAAATGTAAACATCTTCAATGGTACATTTATGCTACATTAATATATACTCATTTTATTTCAACTTCTATTTTCTCAGTAGCAAATCATCAACTAGAGTGATCCTAAGTGCCGGTGTTCAACTTTCAACATATTTTATTTCGATGATGCTAAAATTGTGGCTTCCTAGTGTTTCTATGCACACAAAATGCTTAGATTAGTTAATTATATGATTTCCACAAAACATTATAGATACCACGAAAAACACTAGTAGGTCTATTCCCCAGAAGCAGAATGAGATGATATTTCACCTACTTTCCCATGAAAATCAAACTGCATCTTGTGTGCCATATCTATCTTCCAGTGGCAAGACACTCTAAAAATTGATAGCTGTACACGGGAACTGGAATGTCCGCTCAAATCATGCCTAAACGAAATCACGTTATTCGCTAGTACTCCCACCAATACTATCAGCAAATAAAAAGATGAAGGACTCCTCCAATTCAATATCCATAATAGCCCAACTAATACTGCTGAATGTCCAAAACCTACTGCTAGAAATCACGTTATCTCTACCGGTATTTCAAATCGCATAGAGAAGTTCTCCTGATGTTCTATAATCCCCCAAATCAGTCCTGGTATTTCAAAACCAACATAGCAAATCAGCAACGAAGTATTATAACATCCAAAACACTAATCCTGAAAGCCAAAAAGAAGTGGGTTCGTCCACTAAAAAACCAAAGCTCAGACGAAATTCTCCAAAAACAAGAGCTCCCGCGAAACCCTAGCAGCCAAACACGATAGCACAGTTTTCCTCCCACCGAGTACAGATTAAACTCCAGATCTTCTCCCGTGATTTTAACTCAAAAAATCGCCACCCAGACAACGCAACAACCAAGGGAAACGCCGCCCACCAAAACACGCCGCGAATCAACACAAGGAATAGAAGGGAAACCGAATCCTCACATCTTATCCGCCTCCCAGTTCGTCTGCGACATGGCTCCCGCGGCGCGTCGGCCTGACGCCCTTCCTCCGAACCCCTGACGCGCCCGCGAGAAGGGTCGGCCCCGGCTACGCCTGAGCCGCCGCCGCCGCCGTCTCCGCAGCCGCCGAGCGATGGGCGGACGCGGGAGCTGCTCGAGCCAAGGCGAGGCTCCGGGGAGGGAATCCGAAGCGAAACCCTAGAGGCCGCACGGCTCGGACGGGAGGGGAGGCAGCGGCGAGAGAGATGTGAGATGAACAGACGGGAATTGCGATTCCAGCCGCGGGAGCTAGTGTGTAGGAGAGAGAGAGAGAGGGGGGACATATGGTGAGAACTGAGAAGGAAAGAGGAAGGGGAACGAGGGAATGGACACGCGAGTGGGCCAGGATTTATATAGAATAGTATTATATTATTGGTCTCTCGTACGGCGCCTGGGAATACGCTAGAAAAAGATGCAAAGAAAGTCACATATCTCTCCTATTCTAAAACAGCACTGGGTGGCAATGGTCCGTTCTTACCACATCATTAATTACCGTTTAATTGCCCTGTTTAATTGCCCTACGCAAGAAACGAAGCGTTGCTTTAATTAGCCAGCTTTCGCAAGAAACGAAGCGTTAAAGATAGATGTTTGATCTTGTGAAATAATTTTTTTATTTTTTAATCTTTATTTTTCGTTATCAATTTTGTTTTTCGTAGCAACGCACGGGCATGTAACTAGTATATATATATATATACACTACCATTACTGTACACTACCTTTATTAAGATCCGGAGGTTTTCGGTCGAACGCGTAGAAAGCCCCTCTAGAGTCTTCGTTTTGCGCTCGGATCTTCGCCTTCACAGCCGCCTCCTCGCGCGACGCGCGTCTCGCATGGCTATTGTTCAGTTTATACTAAATTGCCCCTTCTGGATCCTTTGACTACACGCTCGAAGACCACGGTCCTCCGCTTCCTTCGTGACATCGGCCGGCGGCGCCAACCCTCCGACCACGCTGTCGTTGCCCGAAGGCCTTCGCGACGCTTCCGTGCCCCCCCCCCGCCCTCGCCAAGCGGCACTAGCCCTCCAATCCACGCTGCCGCCACCCGAAAACCTCCTGGAGCCGCTCTCCCTCCATCCTCAGAAGATCTTCGCAGGCCTCCCGCAACCCGCGTTCTCCCGTCAGTTCACGCCATCCGCGGTATACCCTTCCTCCCCTTCTCCCCACCCGCGGTATACCCAAAGGCCTCCTTGGCGGTGGGCCGCGGCCTCGACGCCGCTGGCAACCACCGCCTGCTCTACTGCAAGGGCACCGGGAGGCTCGTGGCACTCGACGAGACCTGCGCGCAGGACCTGCCCATTGGCAGCGGCGTCCTCTGCGGAGTGCCCCCCGACTTCGAGGTCGAGGTCTACTGTGCTAGCCCTGAGCGCAGCCGCCCGCTCTCCCCCGGGGCTGCAGCCGACAAGTCCTTCGTCTGCATCTTCCAGAAGGTGAGAGAGGTGCTCCCGATTGGGGCTTCTTTTGATCTGATCGTGTACGCATATACGGCATGCCGTGTTCCGTTCAACGCGTTGTGATGCGAGTCGTAGTGTGTCTCTTAAGGGTGTGTTTGGTTGCATGTACCAAGTGGTACATGTATGAGATGGTTCAAGAAAAAAATCATCAATGTCTTTGGTTGCTTAAATGGAACCATCCCATCCTAGATCAAGTGATACAAATTTAAGGAATATTCCCTCTAGATGTTGAACCATTCCATTCACCTAAAATAATGGAACTAAATGGTACAGGACCATCCCATTCTATTCAACCTCGTTCCATCAACCAAACGCACCTTAAGTTTCGTGGGAGTTCTCGTCGCCTTACCTGACAGTGCTGTGTTT
Source organism: Rhipidocladum racemiflorum (assembly GCA_036346355.1). Classification (NCBI taxonomy): domain Eukaryota; kingdom Viridiplantae; phylum Streptophyta; class Magnoliopsida; order Poales; family Poaceae; genus Rhipidocladum; species Rhipidocladum racemiflorum. The sequence goes on along the minus strand of CM070569.1, from coordinate 2,838,392 downwards.
GTTGGTTAGATGCTGAACATTTCAACAAGGCAGGCTTGCTAGAAACAGTACCGCTGGGTTCCTCCAGCTCTCTCTTCAGCTTTACTAGTTCTTGGAAGAATGATGCAGCGGTGACGAAGTCCCTCGCGATTGATGGCTACTCTGTGCCGCTATATAGAGTTAAAATAACGAGTGAAAATTTGTTTCTACAAGAGAGCAATAAGCGTGCAATTCCGCATAGCTGGTATCTGTCAGCATTGGCTAGGTCAGTAGGTAATCTTCTTGTTTGACGCTATTATTAGGGTCCAACTCTAATTGTTCCTATCCTATATAATAATTCTTTTATCATATAACAATTTGCTCTTATACCACTTCTTTCTAGTTTTATCAAGAATTATGGTACTCATATTATTACTTCTGTTATGGTTGGTGACAAGGATGAAGTATACAAAAAAAACAGCATTCCTTATCCCAATTGTCAGAATTGGAGTTCAAAAAATGCGTAAGAAATCGGGAATAAGAGATTTTCATATGGGGAAAGAAAGTCAAGTGCATCTTCCATCAGTTAGGCCCTGTTTGGCAGAGCTCCAGATCTCAGCTCCACCTCAGAGCTGAAACTTGTAGACTGAAATAAAGTGACTTAAATTTATAATTTTATTATAAAATTAAACAATATGATCTACCTAAAGACTCTTAATATACCCACAGCTTCAGCTCCACAAATTTGGTGAAGCTAGGAATACCCAGCTCCACCAACTCCAAGAATTTGGTGGAGCTGGAGCTCTGCCAAACACCCCCTTATAGTGAGAAGGTTAGCAAATTCCTTGCCTTTCCATTTTAAATTAATAAGAGAAAAATTTTTATCTGTAATTGCTGATAAGAATAGAAGCTTGTCATGACTACTTAGTTGGTTCACCTTGAGGGTTGTATAATTTATGAGTTTACAGGGATGACATCTGCATCACAGTTATTTATCTGTCTACATGTTTGAGAATTACCTGAATTATTCACAGTAGGAAATTGGCTATTTTGAAAAATCAAACACGTTCCATGAAAGAAAGAATGTATAGTGTAGATGTGTGCCACTACACCGCTGTAAGACCCCAAATTTTGTTTTTCTTGCATTTAATGTGTATTTGAAATTTTTGAGAATTTTTAGAATTTATTTGGATTTAATTTGAATTGAGTCAATTATTGAATTATTTAAATATTTGGAAATTTCATATAAAGTTTTGTTGAAAATATTTTATTTGAGTTCAAAATGTCTCAAAATATTTTTTTAAAAATATTTCTGGAATTTTTCTGTATTTTTATTGCCTTAAATGAACTAGTTTAATTTTCGAAATTATTTTAAATCAAAAATCGTTGGAAAATCTTAGTGAACAGTATTGGGCCGAGCCCAGTACTGTGCGCGCCATTGACCCATTAACTCGCACTGCCTGACTCAAACCCTAACCCTAACTGCGCCGACTGTTGGATCTCGATCCAACGGTTGGTACTTGGCCACGTCGCATCGAGAGTAAGCGGTTCCGATTGAATCGCGTCTAGGCTATCTTGACCGCTAATCAAGACACGTGTAGGGCTCATGTGCATCGTCCCCGATTCGGATTGCTCCATCGTTGCGCAACCACCACCGAGAATTTCGGGTGGGACACGCACTCCCAGGCGCAATAAATACCTCACACCGGTTCACCGCGTTGGCTTCTTTGCTTTGCCCTAGGTTCCACCTCGAGAGCCGCCGCCTTTTTCCCACAATTTCTCGCCGAAGTTGCAGAGCGCCGCCACGGGTTTCACCGGGTTCTGCCGCCGTTAAGCCGTTCTACACCGAGAGAGTCTCAGATTCGAGTTCTTCGCGGTGAGACACGTCCACCCGAGTATCTCACCTCACCTGGAAGTCACCGGAGCACCGCGTTGCACGTCGTCTTCTCCACTGCCGGCCGACCTACACCACCGCGCCATCGCCGGAGACCGCGAGCTCTAACCACTGTTAGATCTCCATCGCATGGTCCAAGTATTGCCACATTGCGCCTCTCTCATAGGGATAGATTAGATCTCCACCGTAGGATTTCAATCGTGTGGTCTAGATCAATTTGTATAGTTGATTTATTTAGTTAACCCTGGCCTTCGGATCTAGAATGAATGACTCAGATTTAGCCATGTAGGTGCACGAATAGCTCTCCACGTGTCCTCTGACTGAGGCGAGCCGCGTTAAATCTTAGCCATCCGATCTGTATTTAATGGTTTAGATCGATGCAGCACCGCGTTAGATCTGTTCACAGTCATAGGATTGAGATGAATGGTATAGATTGAACCACGCACGTGCTATAGCGTAGAGATTGGATTCACTCATGATTGTCCGATCTTAATTGTGCGGTCTAGATCGAGTGGTGTAGCCATAGTTCGGGATAATCCTAGATATCCAATCAGGATTGAATGGCTTAGATGGTGCTAGGTGGTGAGCGCCGGGACTAGCCACATATCGCCACAGAGTAGATCTAATCCGAGCCGTAGAATTTTGAATGGAAGGTCAGATCTAGCCGCAACCTGAGCTACTCAGAGCATGCCACGTGTGAGCGAGGGTTCCAAGGCGTCGCCGCACTGCGTCGCGTGCGCTGATGTTGCCCATGACGTCAGCCGTGACGCAATAGCACGGGACCCACCTGTCAGTGGTCGTTAGGCATCATGCACCGCGTCCACCATGAGTACTTGTCGATATACTCCCGCGTCCACAACGATCGTGACTCTGGGTCCAACAGCAGTGATCGCTCCCGCCGGGGGCCCACGCTGACCTTTGGCTGTTCAGCGTATTCCAAGGACCTTCGACGGGTACGTTGGCCAGCTCGGTTCAAACCTGCTCCGATCGAGCGGTTCGACGGGACCCAGAACCCCAATGAGTTCTTGTCGATATACTCGACAGAAATTCTAGTGGCTGGAGGGGACGAAGCGGTGATGGCCAACTACCTCCTGACCATGTTGGATGGCGCAGCTCACACCTGGCCCTTCAATCAAAAGCCCGCCTCCTTCCGGCCATGGCATCAAGTCCAGAGTGCTCTCCGCTCCAACATCCAGAGCTGCTACGAGCGACCTGGGAGGGAGAAGGATATCGACCGAATCATCCAGGGTAAGGATAAGCCTCTCCGTGAATTTTTACAATGATTTATTCACACTCGAAACTCGATTCCCAATGTCTTCGACGAGGCCATAATCAAGGCCTTCAAGTTCAGCGTTCGTGATCGGCGCCTCACCGAGGACCTGGAGATAGAAGCAAGACTCAGCGTCAACAAACTGTTCCACATGGCAGAATGGTATGCGGACGTGGACGACGAAGTGCGTTGGAAGCGGGATTACGACCAAGGAAAGCTCGCCCCTAATCTTGGGGAAACGGGCCCATCCGAGACCAAGGGTAGCGAGCCCGCCTCAACCTCAAACAAGCGGAAGAGAGACCGCAAGAGAAGCAGCGGTCAATCACGATTGGTTGCTGCGACGAGCAGCGAACATGAGGTGATGGAGGCGCGAGGTCCAGCCTAGGGGGAGCCCCGACCCCAGCAAGGTCGGGCGCGAGCACAACATGCACCGCGCCAACCCCAACATGGTAACCGGCGACCTGGGCCCCAACGAGGTGATGCCCGGTCGCAGGGGGAACGGCCCAAGTACGATGACAACAAGTACTGTCCCTATCATAGGGCGCAAGGCCACGACCTACGGAATTGCAGGGCCTGGCAGAACAAGATGGATGCCTTTTACGATGGACAAGGTGAGATGTCCACACTCCCAAAGGAGGGGGAGAATCCCGACAGAGTTAATGCAGGTGAGGACCTTGACGACCTTGACCTGGAATATCAACAGGGCAATCACCAGGTCGACGTCATTTTCGGGGGCTCATCTAAGTACCAATCCCGGCGCAAGCTCAAGAGCGCCGCCCGGATGGTCTATCAAGCGACCACCAGGAAGCCCGTCGACCTGCCCAGCAAGTGGGCGAGCACGACAATTGCATTCTCTCGGGATGATGCCCCTCAGGGGATGTCGAAGGATTTCATGATCGCCCTGGTCGTGACCCCGACCCTCTGCAACACCACAATCAGGCGGGTCATGCTCGACGACGGCAGCTCCCTCAACCTGCTCCTCACAAGCGCACTAGACCGGTTGCAGATTCCCCGGTCGAAGATCAAGAACATCGCCGTCCCATTCTTCGGGATCGTGCGGGGCAGCTTGACCACACCCATTGGACAAGTGGTTCTGCCCGTCACTTTCGGCAACCCAAACAATTTCCAGACCGAACTGATCACCTTTGAGGTGGTTGACATGGACCTCCCATACAACGCAATTCTCGGGTGTCCGGCATTGGTAAAGTTCATGGTGGCGAACCATTACGGTCACCGCTGCATGAAGCTTCTGGGGCCCAACGGTGTCATCACGATGCGAGGCGACCTTAAAGCAGCACATGGCTGCGAGAGCAAGGCTCTAGCTCTCGCCGACTTATTACCTCAGCAGGGCCCAGAAACGACCGTGAAGAGCGCACGCCAAAAGGCAGTAATCTAGCCCAGCGGCGCAACAAAGGCTGTGCAACTCGAAGAGGGAGATCCGAGCAAGTGCGCCTACATCACTGCCGAGCTGGATCCCAAATAGGAACTCGAGCTCGTCACCTTCCTCCGAGCTAATAAAAGCATATTTGCTTGGGAACCGATGGGACATGCCAGGTGTCCCAAGGGAGGTGATAGAGCACAAGCTGCAAGTACGCCCCGGCTCTCGACCCGTACGTCAGAAACTGCGTCGTTTCCCTCCTGAGAAAGTGGCAGTGATACGGGAAAACCTGGACAAGCTCCTGAAGGCCGGATTCATTCGGGAGATCGATTATTCTAAGTGGCTGGCCAACCCTGTCATCGTCCAGAAGAAAGGTGGGAAGTGGAGGATGTGTGTCGATCACACGGTCCTGAACTCGGCATGCCCGAAGGACAATTTTCCTAACTCCACAGCCAACGTGAAGATGTTGAGCTTCCTGGATGCCTACTCTGGCTATCACCAAATCAAGCTGGCGGTCGAGGATGAAAGTAAAACAGCTTTCATCACGCCCTTCGGGACGTATTATTACACGACCATGTCGTTTGGCCTTCGCAACTCTGGAGCCACATTCCAGCGCCTGATGTCCAAAACCTTCGACCCTCAGATCGGCCGCAACGTCGAAGTCTACGTGGATGACATCATTGTCAAGAGATCCACCGAGCACGATCTCGCTCGTGACGTAGCCAAGACCTTCGCCAACCTGAACAGACACGGGATCAAGCTCAACCCTGAGAAGTGTGTGTTCAGGGCCACATCTGGGAAGGTGCTCGGCTACATGATCGGGGGCTCTGGTGTCGGCCCAAACATGGAGAAGATTGAAGCGATCAAGAAGATGGCACCTCCGTCTTTGGTGAAGCAAGTGCAAAGTCTCATCGGATGCTTGGCAGCCCTCAGCCGCTTCATCTCGAGGCTCGGTGAGCGTGGGTTGCCATTCTTTAGGATGCTACGTAAGCACGGGGGCTTCGAGTGGACGCCTGAGGTGCAGCGATCCTTCAACGAGCTTAAGGCCTACCTCTTGAGCCTGCCTCTGCTCACGACCCCACGTCCGGGCGAAAGCCTGCTGCTCTACCTCACGGCCACGGCTTAGGCTGCCAGTGCCGTCCTTGTGGCCGAACGGGATGGGAGACAGCAGTCGATCTACTACATCAACGAAGTGCTCCATGGACCCAAGGAGCACTGCCCACAGGTCCAGAAACTACTCTACGCCCTCCTCATGGCCTCGTGCAAGCTCTAACACTATTTCCAGGCGCACTCGGTGATCGTCTCGAGTAGCTTTCTGCTCGATGAAATCCTACGAAACCCCGAGGTCGGAGGACGAATCGCCAAGTGGGCCATGGAGTTGGCAAAGTTCGATATCCGGATTGTAACATGCACCGTCGTCAAATCACAAGCACTTGTGGACTTTGTGGTAGAATAAATGCCACAACCGATCCCCGAGCTCGAGGTCGATGATGGAGAACCTTGGGTCATGTACTTTGATGGCTTACGATCTTTCGAGCGCTTAGCGCCCGGTATCCTCATCATCACGCCAACCGGAGACAAGCTGAGGTACGTGGTTCATTTTGGGTTCACGGCGACTAATAATGTCACAGAATACAAAGCCCTGCTGGCAGGGCTTCGAGCTTGTAAAGCTTTGGGTGTTCGTCATCTGGTTGTCAAAGGCGACTCCCAACTCGTCATCAACCAGTACAACAAGGACTATCAATGCTCGGAGAGTCCGATGGCCAAATACCTCGTCGAGGTACGCAAGATGGAAAAGTGGTTTCGAAACTTTGAACTCAGACATGTGCCAAGGAAAGACAACTCCAGCGCTGACTTCCTTTCCAAGCTCAGATCCTCCAACGATGAGGTTCCCCCGGATGTCATCCTCGAGTCCCTGGTGACTCCTTCGATCACCGACTAAGAAGACTTGGTTTCCTTCCTCGAGGGCGTCTCCTCATGGATGGACCCGATCAAAAGCTTTCTTGAGAAAGGGGAACTCCCGGAAGATCCCGCGGAGAGTAGCAGGATCAAGTGCCGAGCAGGATCAAGCGCCGAGCAGGATCATACAGGCTCATTGTTGGCCAGCTATGAAGGATCGTTATTTTTGATCCATTTGATTTTGATGATGAGTATTTGAAAAAGATTTGAAACCAGTTTGATATTTCGACAAGATTTATTTTTTGGTTTCTTTATTTGAAAAGATCTGAAATCAGTTTGATTATTTGAAAAGCTTTTTGATTTTTGCAAAGGTTTTGGTTCGTGTTTTGAAATCGTGTTCTTAGAATATTTAATGCAATGCACTCCTGTGAGTGGTTGCATGGTTTAATGTGAGTCAAGTCGCGGATTTGTGCTCGGAATCGTTTTGTGGTTTGTTCATGTGCAGGTATTGCTTGAGGGCGAATGTGGTCGATGACGGGACCGGAACTAGGTTCATGGAGGAACTGAAGTTCGGGACTAGGTTCAGGGGGAACTGAGGTCTTGGTGGTCAAGGATGTCATGCGGGATGTTCGGGCTAAGAGAATGGTGCACATGTAGAATGGTTAGTCACGTGAGAATGGCAGGAGGTCATTCGCGTGCAAAGTGTTAGTCACGTGAGTATGGTAGGGTTGCCATACGCGTGCAAGAGTTGTACTCGGCCAGGTTGGGCCAATAGGAGTTGTGTTGAATACATACTCTTTCTAGGATTAGGAGTGGGACTCCTTTTAGGATTAGGAGTGGGACTCCTTCTAGGATTAGGAGTAGGAATTGTATTTATGACTCCTTGTGTTTTGCTCCTTTAAATATGAGGGGTTGTCTTCTGTTGAAGGGGATCAAGCTTTGAGCAAGCTTTAGGGTTGTACTCTTTTGTTTGGAGTACTTTAGACAAAAGAAAGGAGAAATAAAGATCAAGTTCTTCAAATCTTTCGGCGAGCTACAATTCTAGTTAGATCTATTCTCGTCATCTTCTGTCACAGCAAGCTTGCGAGGTTCATAACTTTTTATCTGTAAGTCCGATCGAGCTGATTCTTTTTGGGTTCGATTCGTATTGGAATCTAGTTTCTTGTGTCCAAATTTCAGATCGTTCCGACGGTTGAATCTCCAGGAATTAGCATTTTACCGAACCTATGTCATTCTATTTTTGTCGAATACGAGGCAATTATTTGGTTCTGTTTTGGGGTGAACTTTTAGTAGATCAAGAATTTGGTTTTAGCTTTCGCACAATCATTCACCCCCCCTCTGATTGCTATATTCGTATACTTCGATCCTACAAGCTATACCGGCGAGGCGTGTTGGGCATACTGACAAAGTGTGTTTCTTCGGAGGAGGGTAAGCACCTCTTAAATGACATTCATTCAGGTCTTTGCGGCGTGCATTCCTCTTTCAAGATAATGGTCGGGAAGGCATTATGCATGGGATTCTATTGGCCGACCGCACTTCAAGACAATGGTCGGGAAGGCATACTGACAAAGTTCTATGTGTAACGCCCTTGCTCCAATTTTCAATAAAGATTACCCATCATTTGCCTCTGAAATCTTTGTATATATTTACTTTATGCCATGTGCTATGGGTCTAGGGGGTCCTAGCGATTGCGTGACAATCTTTATCACGACCCACCATAGCATAGTCGAGGTCGAGATTCAAAAATCGATCTTTTCCCAGACCCGACCCGCGTCTGTAGGCTTCGAAGTCAAATCCAAGTGCTGTGACTTAGACGTTCACCTCCGAGGGTTATGCCAACAATAAACCGATCTTTATCGCATCACGGCTTCCCCTGTTGTAGGACTTGAACTAAAGTCCATACTTCGGACAGGCTAGTACATGCAAGACTGGGCTTAAATGCTCTTGAGTTTAACATAAGTAACTCAAGAACCCTTGGGGGCTTGACTTCGTAACTTGTGCACCTTCTCTCAGTTTCTACTAACTTTGCTGGTCCTGACCTAAAGGGTTGGTTTCCCCAAAATCCTACTTGTGGTCTGGCCCGCGGACCTCGTTTGTGCTCGATGTCCGCACGACCTCGACCGCATCGGGGGCTGGCTCGTGGACTTCGTCAACTGCGCCCGATGTCGACGCCACACGACCTCGATCGCATCGGGGGCTGGCTAAGGGGACATTATTCTACGAACAGCTAAGTGCGCCATTTTATATATAGAGAAGACTATTCTAGAGTGAATCTTTCATAACATTGTTCCAAAAAGCTTTAAACTGCAAAAGCACTAGCCTATTTCTGTTCACAGGTCTGACATCTCGCGAGCAAGCTTCTCTTGCTCGAGTACGGTAATTCTTGTCCTCAACTTAGAAAGTTCACCCTGCAGACGGAGCATCTCGGCGGTCGAGCTAGTGGTGCGGCTTTGCTCCTCTTGGAGTAGAGCTAAAGTGCTCTTGGCCGTTTTCACTACTCGCCCTAGCTTCTCCTCGAGCTCAGCAACTTTTGCCTCGAGCTCGGCCGAGGCCTTAGCCGGCGCGGCGGTCTGTTCTGCGAGCTACTTCTGAAACTCCTCCACCTTCGCTCGCTCCGCCTCCAGGGTCTTGGAGGTCTCGGCGCGCTCGGCTTCGAGAGTCTTGGAGGCTTCAGCTCGGGTGGCCTCAAGCGCTCGGGACGATCTCGCACGCTCATCCTCGACAGCTCGGTAGGCGTGGTTACGCTCAGTGCTGATGGCCCCTCTGAGCTCGATGGCGTGGGAGACCTCGAGAGCCCTCATGGTACCTTGAAGGGCGACTAGCTCGGCAGAGTTGGCTTTCATTCTTTGTTTGGCCATCTCTTGCTCGTCCCGAAGGGTTTCCTCGAGCTGCTTCAGGCGGGTCTCTCGCTCTTCCACCACGTCCAGTACGGCCTTTAGGAAATCTACGGCTCCTGGAGACCTAGGAGCCCCTGGGCGACGTGATCCACGGCCTTTGGAGATCGAAAAGGAAACACGTGAAGATAGCTAAGAAGGAAGTGGTATGAAGAAATAGAAGAAAGGCGCTCGTACTTGGCTGAGCCGGCTTTCTAAGGCGGCGCGATGAGGGCCAACGTTCCTGCCGCTCAACGCCCCGATTACAGCGTGCTCTCCTGCCCCGACTTGGTTAGAGGAGGAGCCCGTCTGGTTTTCCTCATCGGGCCAAGGGACAGGACCAGCCCCAAGACCTCACCTCCGACCTGATTGGTCTTGGCATCCCGGGTCGAGGCACCTTCGGCTGCGACCTCCGGGGCGGCCCCGGTCGGAGGAAGGTCGCCTTCGTTGGCCGTGGGGAGGCTGCCGCGGACCACGACCGGAAGGGTCCTGGCCTCGACGGTCGGGGTGGACTCGGCCTCGCCTCCCCTGGTGGCTCCGACCTGGAGGATCTCGACCTTGGCTGCCGGGGCGTCTTCCGCTTGGCCCCCCGCTATGGCTCCGCTCAGGGGAGACGTGACTTCGACCGCCGTGGGCCCCCCAACTTCCGCGCTGGTGGGAGCGCGACCGGTCGCTTGGCAGGGCTCCCCCGTGCCGGCAGGTCTCGGCTCGGGCTCGCCGGGTGGACTCCCCTGGAGGGGTCCTCCGGTATTCTGGTCCCCGCACGGCCGTGGTCATCGGACCAACTGAAAATCAGCTTCCTAAAACTCGGACTCGCCCTGGACAACAACCATTATCAAGGGTAGTTGAGAGCAAGCTCAAGCTCCCGATGTCTGCAGTAAGGAGTATTACTAAACCAAAACAAGGAAAAACTTCAGAGGCACCAAGGCAAGGCAATATGTGTACCTGAGTGACGAGCCTTCTTCTAGAGGACGGGCGCTGGGAGTCATGGCTCCTCGAGGGGGCCGGAGATCTCCCCCTCTGAACGCCTTGAGCCGAAGGCGCAGGAGCCCGTGAAAATTCTGGGGCCGCGGGAGAGAGATGGGCCCTGAGCCTCGAGACTGGGGACCTGGAGCCTCTTGTGGGCTCGAGGTCCTCGCTACAACTACTGCTCTCTACTACTGCACGAGGAAGGGAGAAGTCATGAAAGGAAAAGAGCAAGAGCAAGCAGCTTGGGGAACGACCAAAAATGGGAAGAAGAAGACTTACCACTGCTCGGTCTCCCCATTCAACATGTTGCTTCTTTGGAGCGGATCCACTCGGGGCATCTAGGGCGGTCTCTTGCCCGCCTTCTTTCTTTTTCCCACACCGGGGAGCGGCAGCATTCGCTTCACGGTCCCGAGGAGTTCCTGGCTCTCCTGCAATTGTGCTCAGAGGTCAGTATTGACTCGATTAATCCAAGATTGAGTCCCAGATGGGTGTACATTACCTCGACGCTTCGGTTCAGCATGTTCTTGGGGACGGGGTCGTCCAAAGTATAATCGATGGCTACTTTCCTGAACATCTCGGTCATCCTTGCTACGAGCTAGGATTCCTTTGGCACTACTGGGAATGAAGCAAAAGTCAGACGAGGTCTAGCTCAAGTCCGGTAATTTTCAAACCAGAAGAAACTCACCAGTTGGGGCTTCGTGGGTGGGATCGTCTCGCCCCACGATTTCAAAGAACGGGTGAAGCCTCTTCCTCAGAGGGAACACCCGGCTCCGCAGAAAGTCGCTGGCGATGACTTGCCTAGTCAAGCCACGCATAACGCAAATATGGATCATGGCGATGGCCTCCTGGTCTACCTCCAGGTCATCTGCTTTGGGAGTCTGGTGCCTGCCGTCTATGGGGGTCCCGTCGAATCTGAGCGCGCCATCCTTGCCTCTCTTCAAGTAGAACCACCTCTCGGACCAAGGGCCGAGGGAGTCCCGAGCATGGAGTTGGGGGAAGGACCAAGGAAGTACTATCCGTAACCAGAAGTAAAGGCACCCGACTACGGGGTCCTTCCCGGTGCGGAACAAGGTGAAGAACCGAAAGAAGAGAGAAGGGGTGGGAACGATCCCCAGGAACCCCTCGCACAAGTGGGAGAAGATGGAAAGGAGGAGAGCGGAGTTAGGTATCAGATTGGTGAGTTCTATCCCGCATTGAGCAAGGACCGAGCCCAGGAAGTTGCTCTCCGGCATCCGTAGGCTGAAGAGAGTGTACTGCTCGGTGCAGACGAGTTCGTCTTCTCGGAGTTGTGGCTCGGTCTCCTCGCCAGGCAGCCGCCACGTCTTAGGGTCCAGCAGCCCCAGCCCCTCGAGCTCCTTCATCCTCGACAGGGGCAATGTGCTCATCCCAAACTTGGCCATGGGAGCTTAAGGGGGCTTGGCTGGGAAAGAGAAGGAAGGTTCAGACAAGGGAGATGGCAATTTCGCTGGAGATTACAGGGTCATAGAAGATTTGGGGGCTTTTTTTCTGCGAAGGAGAAGTAATCTGGGATATATAGGGTCCCGATTGCTAACAGCTAGAGATCGGCATACCTCAAACGGCGCGCCCGTTGTGCTTCGAAAATCGCGTCAAGGTAAGTGGCAACGGTACGGAAGAACTTGGATCGTTCCATCGCTCAGACTGCTTCAGCGATGCTTATCTATGTTCTTTCTTTTAGACTGATTCCTTCCTGGTCGCGTGCTCTTACTATGTTTGCTTTCTTGCTTGCTGTTGTTTCCATCGTTCTTATCTATGTTGTTTTCTATTATGATTTATTGCTCATTTGTGCATCGTAGAATCTTGTCCTTGCTGTTATAGGCGTGCCTGCTTCTTCTGTTCCTCCATCCATTATAACACCCTCTTTGCCTGCTTCTAAAGAATATATCTCTTACTTGAAAGGTTTGTTTCCACAGTTCTTACTTCTTCCTTTTTGTTCTTAATAGCAGATTTATTAATTCAACTTGAACATTTCTAAACAGCTAGCACTTTTTTTGCTTGTTTACCCGTGCTGTCCCACTGTCTATTTATGCTTACTTTCCTTGTTTTCTATAGCTACACCTTTTTATTGCTTCGTTACGTGTGTTGTCCCAGTACTTGTTTATGCTTATTTCGCTTATTTTATATCATGCTTGTTTTATTTGTTCTTGTCTTATGCTTACTTTCCCTCTTTCGTATTGTGCTTGCTTTATTTGTTATTGCCTTTGCAGCTACTTATAGTGATAGATCATATTATGATGGCCCGGATTATGAATGTGCCAAATGTAATGCTGTTTTTTGGTTTCAAGAGAGAGTCGAATCACGCAGTTCTTCTAGGCAGCGCCAAATTGTGTATAACACGTGATGTCAAAATGGTAGAGTTTCACTTCCAGTGAATAGACATTATCCGTCGCCACTTAGGCAGCTTATTAGTTTCGATGTTGGGCCTCAGTAAAGAGAATTTATGCGGCTGATTCATCAGTACAACTCGTTATTTGCGTTTACTTCTTTGGGCACAAAAATTCATAATAGCATAAACACAGATGGAGGTCCTTACGTTTTCCGAATCAACGGTGTTGTTTACCATCACAGTGGTTCATTGATACCTCAATTAGGTGAAAAGCCCAAATACTCTCGGTTATATATCTATGACACTGCCAATGAGCTTCATAATCGATTAGATGTGCTCGATACAAAAGGAGCGACCTTTATTCAGATAGATCCTGCTATTGTTGTTGATCTTATCGCTATGCTTGATACCCATAATCCCTTGGCAAAAACATTTAGGATGGTGTGTGATCGTCTCTTTTCTCCACATAATTCAGAAATCTATATTCGCCTTATTGGCTCATCAGACACCCATGGTGACCAATACTCTTTACCAACTGTACCAGAGCTAGCTTCTTTGTTGGTTGGTGACGGATACTCATACCACGGGTACCTGTAAGTACAACCTCCATTAGGTTGATCCATTAAGTTGGTTTTGGTGATTAATGACAAATCCTAATATGAGGCTAATGTTTAAGTAATTACTATTTTCGTCTCATCAAGGATGATTAGTGATCATTAACAAATCTAATTTTTAATGAGACTAACATATTTATTGAGCTTATGTTTAGTAGCATCACATTCGAATGGAAAATGGAAAACCCAATGTATGCATTGTATCAATGTTCATTATTTTATTGCATACTTAGGATTTAAGTTGAAGTATGAATTTCTCCACTGCTTTAACCAAAAAACTGTGTATCATGTTTCCCAATCCATATATTACATGGATGCACATATTTAGGGGGAGTTCACACTCTAACTTAATGTTTCATTGTATTGATCTATTTCTCATTACCACATATAAAGGATCAAGACATTGAAACTAAATATTTGAGTACATATTTAACACGCCTAGTTGTAGTATACTTACAGTATCCTAGGATATGCTCCAAATCAATAAAATTGAATATGTGCATTTTGGTTCAAAGTCAACTATATGTATGCACACATACTTGTGGAGTTTATTCTATAGTTGATGGTTTAGAGTAATGATCATTTCCATACATTCCACATATTATGTATCATTACTTTCCATCAACATGAGTATATGAAAACTCGTGTAGTTGTTATATACTCATATCAATTTACATGAACATTTAAATTGAGGTCGTTTATCTCTTAATCATCAAAGAATGCTCATCATGTGTTGGATGGTGTTCTTGTGATCGATTAAGGATAATCGATAGTTCTTGAGTATAACGAAGCATTAGTTGCATCAATATACTCAAGACACAAATATTATTCATTAAATTGATTTAGGTTGTGCTTAATCATTATGGAGGCATTCATTATGTGTTAATGGAGTGCAAGAGTGATTGAGACAACCATGCATCTTGGACTAACTATTTTCATAAGTGATGATTGAGCCAGGTTAGGTCCAATGATGGTTGAGAAGATAAAGAAATGGGACAAGGACGACATCATGAAGTGATGAACGTCAAGAGGAGATTCCGATAAGAAGAAAAGAAAAGAAGGTTCATCAAGAGGAGATGAACAAGATGTTGTGAGAGCCGGGTAATGATCCGGTAAAAGAGAAGTAGAGCTGGGTAACGATCTTGAAGAGAAGATGATTGTAAATCATGAGGACTTCAAGAGAGAGCAAAGTGACAATCCCGGGGAAATGAGGTATGATTGAAGATCATAAAGACCCCAAAGGGGATTGATCGCGTGCGGCGTCAAAGGTAACTAGATAGAGTGTCTAGTTATAGACGTGCCGTACTATTAAGAGGGATGCAACGTGGATGATTTAGAAGTGTCTCTGTGCTCAAGTGTTATCTATCCTTAAATAGATGAGAGACACAATACACATCACGTACACCGGGAGTGTTTGTCTTTTTGTCTGGATCGAATGTTCCGATCAGTGGATCGAATGTTCCGATCCATTGGTAAGTCCGGTGGTTTGTTGGTGAGAGTCTAGGACCTCTCTGTGTTGATCGGAAGTTCCGATCAGGGGATCGGAAGTTCCGATCCCTCGGAAAGTCTGAGGGTAAGTTGTCTAAGTCTCAGGTGCTCCTCTGTGGGGATCGGAAGTTTCAATCAGTGTGATCGGATATTTCGATTAAGACTTAGAAACTTTTCGAGCTGGTTCTAGTAAGAGTGCCTCTCTGTGAGGATCGGATGTTCCGATCTTTGGATCGGATGTTCCGATGAGTACTTGGATGATTTTCTAGAGTTCTCTGTTTTGGGTTCTCTCTGGGCAGATCGGAAGTTCCGATGTTGGCTCGGAAGTTCCGATCTAGACTTAGAAACTTTTTGAAAGGTTTCTGGAAAGGTGCCTCTCTGCCCAGATCGGAAGTTCCGATGCAAGTTCCGATACATAGGAAGTTCCAATGTGTATATTGGATTGAGTTTGTGTTGGAATTTTTGCCTGATCGGAAGTTCCGATGCAAGTTTCGATGTATATATTGGATGGAGTTTGTTCTGGAGTTTTTGCCTGATCGGAAGTTCCGATGTTGGGATCGGAAGTTCCGATGTGTGTAAAACGGCTAGTTTTCTTGCTCCAACGGCTAGTCTTTGGGTGTGGGGTATAAATACCCCCCTTGGCCGGTTGGGAGAGCAGGTTGAGGATATTGTTGAAGGGCTAAACAAGAGTTTGAGCTAGTTGAGTAAAGAGAACACCTTGGGATGCATTTATTGCTCCTTTCATCTCTTTAGCTAGAGAGAGCTCTAAAAACATGTGTTTTAATTAGGAGTGGATTGGGTATCCTCCTTGTTTCCTTCCCTTGTGATCTTAGTGATCCCTCTTTGATTGAGGTGTGGGAAGTGAGAGTTAGTGCTAAAAGTGATAGATTGAGATTCATCTTGAGCACTAGAGGTCATTTCCAGGATCATTCATTTGTTGGATTTGTTACTCTTGGAGTTTGAAGACTCCTAGACGGCTAGGCGTCCGTCTAGGAGTCGCTCACGAGCAACCAACGAGTGTGGTGTGCCGTGAGAAGTTTGTTGAAGGTCCGATTTCGCCTCCGAAAGGGAAGAAATCAAGAAGTGAAGCCACATCTCAAGTGCGACCGAGATTGGCGAGGAATAGGGTTGGAAAAGACCCGGCTCAAGTGTGACTGAGCCTCCTCAACGAAGACGTAGGAACCTCCTTGGAGGAAGTCCGAACTTCGGTAAACAAATCATCGTGTCAATTCTTTACATGTGCTTATTGCTTTACTTTGCTATCTTGTATTGAATTGATCTATCTAGGGTTGATTACTTAGCTAGCTAGCTTTACTACTTGTTGCTAATATTTGCCTGTGCTAGCTTCGAGTAGAAATCATTTTGTGTATAGGCGTAATTAGTTTTGCAATTCACTAGACTCTGTTCTAATCGGATATTCCGACCTCGTATTGGATATTCCGATTAGACACCAGAACCTCCGACTCCATATCGGAAGTTCCGATCTCTTTTCCGCTGCGTTATTTTAGAAAATTGTAAATCGCCTATTCACCCCCCCTCTAGGCGTCCATCCTCGATCCTTTCAGTACCCCAAGCGGCCCGAGTAAGCAGTTGGGCCACCCGGGCCCAGCTCCCCTCGGCAGGCCTTCGCTGGGCAACAAGGGAGTCCCGCCGGGCTGGGCTTGGACGCACTTCGACCACCACTATCGGAGTGCCCGCCAGACCCCGACCCCTGTGGGTCGGAGCACCTACGACTTTGACCCGGCCTGGACCATCTCCACCAACGACCGCGGCGTCGAGGCCCACGCTGAGAGTTGGCCGCCTACCCCGCGGGCACGACGCTCAAGACGCCCCCGCCAGGGTAGATGGCTCCTTCCCAAGGAAGCAGGGGAGCCACGTTAAGTCAAGCTCCGGTCCCATCCGCCTGACACAGCCAGGGGGCGTACCCTCTGGCAGGGAACGCTAAAGTCAAGCATCGCTACGTCAGCACCTATGTACAAACGAAGCAATACGTCACTCCCCAAATTAGGCCCCGAAACGACTCCCTCGAATAGTCGATCAACCCGGCGTGGATGACGCGAGG
Organism: Rhipidocladum racemiflorum; assembly: GCA_036346355.1. Classification (NCBI taxonomy): domain Eukaryota; kingdom Viridiplantae; phylum Streptophyta; class Magnoliopsida; order Poales; family Poaceae; genus Rhipidocladum; species Rhipidocladum racemiflorum. The sequence goes on along the minus strand of CM070569.1, from coordinate 2,821,643 downwards.
ACCGGTCGGGCGACAAGACCAAAGAGCAGACTCCGAGACACTAGGGACCCTACTTTTTTCTTTTCCAAACTCACATGTAAGCTGCCATTTTTCCATCTATATAAGGAAAGGTAGGACCCCGAGCGGCGGTCGAACGGGCCAGAAAAAGGACGAACAGAAAAACTCTTCCTCGCTTGTAATATCCCGAGCCTACTTGTCCCCAGAAGCAATACATATCCGCAGCACGAACTGGAGTAGGGACCTTCAGCCCGAACCAGTATAAACCCTTGACTTCTTGAGTCGACCATTCGGAGAGAGGGAGCGCGCGACCCCCACTAACCAAAAATTCGTATTGCTGGTGCACGAAACACCGACAGTTGGTGAATTATCCGAAGAAGCTAACAAGTTTGACTTAATCATAGAAACACACAATAAAGACCTAAAGTAGATTTCACCTCTTAATCCTGCTTTGATGTCCCTTCAATATCCATTGTTATTTCCTTATGGTCAAAAAGGCTTCCATTTAGGCATTAAATACAAAGACACTCACGACAACAATCCTTCTACAAGAGATAAAGTGTCCATACTCCAGTACTATTGTTACGAGTGCCATTATCGTAAAGGTGAACCAAATCCTTATACGTGTTGCGGCCGGCTTTCTAATCAAATATAGGTTGATTGCTACTCATGTCTTGAGGCAAATCGCCTTTTATTTCATTTCTTGAATCAAAATGACATGTGCTCAGAGACATATCAATGTATTTCTGATGCAGTTGGCCAAGGTACATCAGATGGAAAGAATATTGGTATACGTGTTTTGCTTCCCGCAGGCTTTACCGGCAGCCGTCGCTATTATGTATTAAATTATCAAGATGCTATGGCCATCTGCCATGAATATGGTCCACCTGATGTCTTCCATACCTTCACATGTAATTCAAAGTGGCCAGAAATTGCACATACATTGACGTATCAACCCAGCCAAACATATTTAGACCGCCCAGATATTATTAGTCGCGTTTTCCATATGAAGATCAATGAATACATGTTCGATGTGAAAAATGCTTCCACTTTTGGTCCTATCCGTGCAGGTTGGTTCTTTGTTTATCTCCCGCATATGTTGCTTCAGTTTATTTGCATAGCCTCTGCCTTTGTGCATCACATCAACGCGCATTTCTTATATGCAGTCTTATATACAATTGAGTTCCAAAAGCGAGGCCTTCCTCATGTTCATACACTTACATGGCTTGTTGATCACACAAGGGAACCGTCTGCTGAGTTCATAGATAGCTTCATATATGTAGAAATACCAGACCCAGTTATTGATCCATTTGGTTATGCTCTTGTTGAAGAATTCATGATGCACGGGCCATGTGGTGATCTTAATAAACACTGGCCGTGTATGAAAAATGGTGTCTGCTCAAAACGATATACAAAGTCCTTTAACGAATATACAACCATCGATGAATCTGGTTTCTTGATATATCGTCGATGAGATAATGGCCGCTTTGTATTAAAAATGGGATCAAATTGGATAATCAATCGGTTGTCCTGTACAATATGCCGCTGCTTAAAAAAATACCAAGCACATATAAATGTTGAGTGGTGTAATAAAACAAATCTTGTTAAGTACTAGTTCAAATACATCACTAAAGGTCAGGATAGAGCAAAAGTATCTTTCCAGCAAACAGATGCTCACTATACACAAAGAACTTGATACTGCTAATGAATATAATGTTGATGAAATTGCTGACTATATTAAATCCAGGTATTGCTTCACGTTTATCATAACGCATATCTGCTTAACATTTTCTTTGTCTTCTTTGCTTACTTTAATTAAAATAGTATTCCCCACTGCTGTTTAATTTACTCATATACTTAATTGCAAATATTTGTCTTCTTGTGAGGCAATTTGGCGTTTGCTCTCTTTCGAACTACATGGCAGAATGCCTTTGAGCGCCTTTCTATCCACATGCCTGGTATGAATAGAATTATATATTATGAAGGATCTACTTTACAAGATATCATTAGCGATCCAAGATCATATAAAACTACGTTGATAGAATGGTTCATTGCTAATCGTGATTTTGCTGAAGCAAGGTCCTGCACATATTGCCAATTCCCGTCTAAGTGGACATGGAACAGCAAGGTCCTGCACATATTGCAAATTCCCGTCTAAGTGGACATGGAACAATAATGATAGAAAATGGAAGAAAAGAATGCGCCAAACTTCAAAAATTGGTCGCATATATAATGTTCATCCAAGTACTGGTGAATTATTTTTATCTTAGAATGCTTCCAATGGTTGTATGTGGTGCAGAAAGTTATGAAGATACAAGCACTTTTCAAGGCATATGCTATTCAACTTTTAAAGATGCTTGCAGGGCTCGTGGATTAGTCGATGATGACACAGAATGGTTCCTACTCTTTGATGAAGCAGTCCTTTGGGCCACTGCACAACAGCTAAGAAATCTCTTTATGATTAGGGTTTCTTTTTGCGGTGTTGCTAATCTACAAGATTTATTTAATAAGTATTGGTGCTTCTTGGCTGATGATATTGCACATAGAATACGTCGATCACTGTGAAACCGTGCATATATCATACCAAATAGCTATTTGCAGTCACAGCTTTTTAATGAACTCTGTACCACATTCTCAAAAAATGGCCTCAGCTTTTCTTCTTACAACATAGCCGTTGAAACTGCGTACAACGATAATGCTTCCATCAATAGACTAATTGCAGAAGAATTAGCCTATGATACACCTACTTTGCTAGCTCAATCTGCTTTATACTGTCAGCGCTTAAATGCAAACCAAAGAATAGTATTCGATAGAGTTATAGGTTGCATAAATACTCAACAGCCTGGATTCTTTTTTGTAGCCGGGATGGTGGCACTGGAAAAACGTTTCTTTGGAATGCTATAACAGCTACATTAAGAGCTCAAGCAGAAATTATTATTGCTGTTGCATCATCTGGAGTTGCTACACTTTTGTTTCTGGGCGATCGAACAACCCATTCTCGTTTCAAATTCCTTTTCACATTAATGAATAGAGTTCATGTGCTATTGCTCGTGGAACTATGCTTGCTGAACTTCTCAAAAAAAGCTTCATTAATTCTTTGGGATGAAGCGCCCATGACTCATAGACACTATTTCGAAGCCGTAGATAGAACACTAGGCATATTATGTCAGCTAAGGATTTTGTCTTTATGAATACACCTTTTGGTGGAAAAACTATGGTTCTTAGTGGAGATTTCCGGCAAATCCTCCCTGTAATTGAAAATGCCAATATAGCAGAAATTATACATGCTTCTCTTATTAAACCACCTCTTTGGCAACATGTTGAAATTCTAAAATTGTCGACCAATATGAGGCTTCATAAGCCTGATCTCCCTACTGCTCAGCGTCAAGCGCTTTCCCTGTTTGCTTAGTGGGTGCTTGATATTGGAGATGGTCGTATTCCTTCCATTAAAAAAACAGCTGATCCCCAATGCAACCTAGATAAATATTCCTAATGATCTTTTGCTCATGCCAACACATAATAATATTGATGCAGTTGTTGATGCTGTTTGTGATTCGTTTGATATGAACTACTATGATGCTCAGTATTTGGCACAACGTGCTATAATCTATCCAACAAACGCTGTTGCTAACATGCTCAACAAAACTGTCTTTGATAGAATTCCTTCCGATTGTAAAGAATACCTTAGCTCAGACTCTATATCACAATCAACTATGAATGTTGCGGATGTTGAACTCCTGTATCCACCTGAATTCTTGAACTCTATTACCATCAATAACTTCCCTCAACACAAAATTTGCTTAAAGGTGGGTGTTCTAGTCATGTTATCAAGAAATATAGACCAGTCTTTAGGTCTTTGCAATGGTACATGTCTTATTATTACAAGACTTGTTGATTGAGTCCTTGAAGGCCAGATCATTACTGGAAAAAATATTGGCCAATCAGTTTGCATCCCTAGAGTTGTTCTAAATGCAACAAGTCCTCAATGGCCTTTCACCTTACAGTGACGACAATTTCCAATCAGGTTATCATATGATATGACTATCAATAAAAGCCAAGGCCAAACCTTAAACAAAGTTGCAATATATCTACGCAGTCCGGTATTCTCACACGGCTAGCTATATGTTGAGGTATCGCGTGTTACATCACGCGCAGGATTAAAAATATTGATCGAACATGAACATGGAGCTACCTGCACTGAAACAAAAAATATAGTCTACCAAGAAATGCTTGCTTCTCTTTAGCGCTCCTTGCATCTATGGCTGCTATGCCTTATGGTCTGATCTTAATACTTTGCAACAAGCCATTGTCTTTCCTTACTTTATTATCATCAGCTCTTATACATATCCTTTTTTTGCTGCAAATTTAGTCACTACAACACCTATGCCTTCATACCTTTTGCCCCAACTTTTTAAGTATATAGACACCCTTTCATAATACCTACCTTTTACTTCTAGCCTATATATATTTTTGATGCACTTTAACAAGCCTTTTTCATATATACCTCATCCACAGAGCTTATTTCCACCAAAAAATATAAGCTACGATTTGAAATAGCCTATTCCTCCGTGAGCCCTTTTGCTATGATACTCACCCCTCTTTAGTTGGTGTAACACCCCGGTATTTATTATACCTGAATGCTACCAAACATAAGCTAAACAACATCTAAATACCACAATTTAACATAAATTCCAGCAAAGGCGCACATGCTAAAAACCGAGATTTCGGCAGCATCTCCTTTGTTTTAACATGAAACGAAGAAACAACAACAATATAGCAATATATGGAATATGAGAGAAAACTAAAACAGCAATAATTAACGACTTAGCAACAATATAAGTCTAGTTTCAAACACATAATGTCTCCAAGTGTCAACGAACAATAAAACTCTCATATAGCAAAGCTAAGCCTTAAAGCAATAATCATCACACGCAATTTATTATCAAAACTAAAAGAATGACTTGTGGAATCAAAATGGTGAAGCTACGTGCGGGCGTGTGACTATTTCCCTTCCCCGCATGCCGTTCTCATGGTACCTAAAACAACAAGAAAACACAAGCGTGAGTTCAAAACTTAGCAAGCATATTGCAATGTGTCGGGGATTGACTATCTGGCAAAAGACCACGGTACCCCCGTGAGAAGCTAAACCCACCGACCAAGCAATACTAGAAGAAGATGCTCGGGAGAATGAAACGAGCATCCCTCCTTCTCCTCCGAGCATACGCGTCCGCACCCTTACTCGCAGAAGTACCAAACACACCCCCCCACGAGTAAGCATGCTCGTAGAGACCACGACCTACTCAGGTGTTTGGTCGGAGGGCCCGGCGAACGCTACGAGGAAGGAAGGAGACAACCAATCAGCCGAAGATCAAGGGAGATCATACCCGAAATTCAAGCAACAAGGCGAATCAAGGGCCGGAGTCACGGATATGGATACATAGCGTGATCCCAGGAGGTAGTTGCCTTCTTTGTACCTATAGTCGTATTATTTAAACCCCCCTGAAGATCTGTAACGGGGGAGGGAAAAAAGAGATAGAACATAATACACTGGAGTAGGGCTGTTATCCCGGCAGAGGGAGGCCCGAAGCAGGATAAACACCGTGTCCCCTTTTCTTCTTCTCCCGACCTCGCATCGCTCGAACGACCTCTTCGATCATACGGCGACGGGCTCTGTTGATCCCCATTCAACAAGTAAGCTCGGCGGGAGCCGTTCTCCAATCGTCGACAACCGGGCGCCGTCAGTGGGGAAGACGGCTTGATTCCCGTCGGTGCATCAAGATCCTCGAGGATGCCAAACTCGGGAGACACTCGGGACCTTTGCGTCTTTGACCACGTTGAAGATGACGATGTGTACTACGCCGTCGACAACGTGGCCGGGGTGACCGATCCTATCGGTCACACCGAAGTCTGGGAGCCCTTCCCTGACGCGGAATGCGAGGATGTGGCCTCCGTTCCCCAAACATTACCCTCGAAGACCCCAGGATGACTACGACGGGCTCTACGATGGCCTGGACATACCAGGCATTTACCTAGAGCTCAACCGAGATCGCATCTCAAGGGGATACAATGATGTCCCCATCGCTTTCATCCCGCCTCTCGCCGAGTCAACGTGGCGGGAGCCGTGCGAGCCCGGAGAGGGATCCTCGGACGCTGCCAAGCACGACCGCTTCTGGCGGCGGACTCCACCTGAGGCGTCCTTGGGAAATACCCTCGCGAGCATTCGCCGCCAGGCAAAGGGGAGGTGCGCTTCCACGGAAAGGAACTCTCGCGTACCGAACTCCCGATCAGCGCTCGGGGCGCCGTCAAAGCTCACCGCCGCTCACCGGAAGCGGGAGCAGTTCTGAGGCCTTAGCGGCGGTCGTGCGTGACTCGCGTGATTTCCCGAGCAAGTAGACTTGGAGGCCGTGGGCGTGGTCGTGGCCGAAGATTTGGAAAAGCTTGCCGAGCTGAAAGTCTCGGATCCTCCGTGGCCGGGATGCCCGGAGTGTTTCCGGGACCATCACAACGCTCCCCATGCGCTCGCCGCAGGTGAATCTCGAGCCATGCTCGGAGATCGCCCTGCATCGCTAACCCGATCCGGAAAAGCCGGAGCGATCCGCAGAGCAACCTCGCAGCGGTACCTCTATAATCGCCCAGACATTACGGCGCTCAACGCTCCACGACCAAGCGGTCGCCGACACGACCGTCGCATGAGGTCTTCTCGACTCGGCCCGCGCCGCGGGCGTTGGGTGGAAGACCAGCGTGGAGGCCGCTGCGGCCGAGGATTTCACCGCGAAATCCCGAGCCGGTTGCCAGGCCTTCACGAGCTCCCTCGAACGTCGCATGGCCGAACGTATTCAAGCCCGGCCACGCCGAAGATTCAACGGACCCGAACCGGACGAATTTCTCTCCATATATACTACCGCCATCCTCGCCACGAGGCGATGAGGGGTGATGGCAAATTACCTACCGACGGTTCTGGGCCGGAGCCGCTCGTGCGTGGAGTTTTCAATCGAAGGAAGGATCCATACGGTCTGGGGCAGCTCGGCGCCCGCTCAGAAACAAATTTCGGAGCTGTTACATCCGCCGAAAGGAGCGCGACCTGGAGCGCTTGATGCATCTGACGGGGAAACCTGCGACAATTCGTCCAGAGGTTCATCCAGGTCGGAACTTCGATCCCAAACATATCGGACGAGGTATCGTCCGAGCTTTCAAGTTCGGGTGCGGGGCGTGCGCTTCACGCAGGACACAGAGATCCACCGATCTAATCGGCGAACGAGCTCTTCCGAATGGCCGATCGATACGCCAACGCAGATGAAGCCGTCAATGGAAGAAAATGTGGATGAAGGAAAGCTGCCGCCTCGGCTGGCCTAGAGACCTCGGCCAGCAAAAGAGGCTCAGTGCAGTAGACAAGAAGATCAAGAAGAAGAAGAAAAAGCAACCCTCGCCACCATGGTAGCCGCGGTGGAACAACAACAACCTCGTGCAACCCAGCCTTGGCCGGGGTTTAACGCTCGGGGAAGAGGACAACCACACAGGCCTCGAGAACGAGGCGACCAAGCGGACCGACCGACGGCGACTCTCTCATCCGCTTCACCAGCGCGGGCACGATCTACTAATTGCCGAGCGTGGACCTACCGCCTGGAAGCGATTTCTGGCCAGGGGCCCCATGCCGACGCTTCCAGAGCAGGTGAAAATGGCAAAGGTAAACAGCCGCCGAGGAAAGTGATGATGACATGGAATACCAAGAAACAAAGAATCAAATAGCGGTCATCTTCGGGGGATAATACTCCTACAAGTCCCGAAGGTACTTAAAGGACGCCGCAAGAGAAGTGCACCATGTTACCCAGGGTAAGCCTCCTGGCCAGAAATTTAAATGGTCTCAAATATCTCTCACCTTCTCCAAGGACGATTGTCCCCTTGGGATGACCAAACCCAGAGGCTTCGATGGTCGTGAACCCCACCATCGGCAATAAATGTCGGTCGGGTCCTCATAGACTCAGGAGCTCTTTGGACCTTATTTCAGCCAAGGTTTTGGACGAGATGCATTCCTCGTTCCAAAATCAAGAGTGTAGCCGTGCCCTTCTTCGATAGTCCGGGCACCTCGATCAAACCTGCAGGGCAGGTCGTCACCGCCGTGAGTTTCAGCGGCCCAAGTAACTTCGTAACGGAGCTAATCACCTTCGAGGTGGTAGACTTGAGTCGGCCTACAACGCCATCCTCGGCAGGCGGCCTTGGCCAAGTTCATGGCCGCCTCGCATCACGCGTGTCGATTGCTGAAGATTCCGGACCGAATGGAGTCATAACCGTCAAAGGAACCACAAGTCCGCACTCAATTGCGACGAAGAGCGCTGGATATGGTCGGTCGATTACCCACTCGCGGCCTTGACCAGAGCCGAAGCATTCCGGCCTAAACTTGCCCTCGGCTGGAGGAGAGACCAAGGTCATTCCGCTCAACGAGTCGGAACCGGCCAAGGTCGTTCATTTGGGATCTTCCTTAGATCCCAAATAGGAACTCAAGCTCGTCACCTTCCTCCGGGCAAGGTCGGATGTGTTCGCCTGGGAACCATCCGACATGCCCGGGGTCCCAAGGGAGGTGGTCGAGCACAAAGCTAGCTGATTCACTCGACAAAAAACCAGTGAGACAGAAACTTAGACGCTTTTCCCCGGAGAAACAGGCAATCATCCGGGAGGAACTTGACAAACTCCTAAAAGCTGGCTTCATCAGAGAAATCGAGCACTCCGAGTGGCTAGCCAATCCAGTTCTGGTCAGGAAGAAAGGAGGCAAGTGGCGCATGTGCGTCGATCACACGGGTTTGAACGCAGCATGCCCAAAAGACAACTATCCGTTGCCTCGCATAGACCAACTGGTGGACGCAACGGCAGGGTCACAGACCATGAGCTTCCTAGACGCCTATTCGGGCTATCATCAGATCAGCTTATCGCGCAAAGACGAGGAAAAGACTTCCTTCATCACCCCGTTCGGTACCTTCTGCTATACGACCATGTCTTTCGGTCTGAGAAATGCGGGAGCAACCTTTCAGCGCCTCATGCAGAAAACTTTCGCAGACCAAGTAGGTCGAAATTTGGAGGTCTATGTCGACGACATAGTTGTCAAAAGCAAGAGTACTTCGGGTCACGTTGCGGACTTGGAAGAAACTTTACGTAACCTCAATAAGCATCGAATAAAGCTAAATCCGAAAATGCGTGTTCGGCGTGAAGGTGGCAAGGTGCTCGGCTACATGGTCGGGCCACATGGCGTTAGGGCAAACCCGAGAAAATCGAAGCCATTGAGAACATGAGGTCGCCCACGTGCGCAAAGGAAGTACAAGCTCGGCCGGAAGAATGGCCGCCTTAAGCGGTTCATCTCCTATTTGGGAGCGAGGGCTACCTTTCTTTAAAGCCCTCATAAGCCACGATGGCTTCACGTGGACGGAGGAAGCGGATCGCTCGTTCAAAGAGCTAAAACAGTACATCTCCAAGCCGCCCGTCCTCGTCACACCCACAGCGGGGGAAGAATTGATACTATACCTGGCGGCAACCCCGCAAGCGGTGAGCTCGGTGTTAGCGGTAGAGAGAGATGGTACCCAACGACCTATCTATTACGTCAGCGAAGTACTTCATGGACCAAAGGAGCGTTACCCCGAGGTCCAGAAACTACTGTACTCATTGCTGATGGCCTCCAGGAAGTTGCGCCACTACTTTCAAGCACACAAGATCGTGGTGCCGACTGCTTCCCACTCGGGAGATCTGAAAAATCGGGGCGCCCGGTGGTCGAATAGCCAAGTGGGCAATGGAGCTCGCCGAATTTGAGCTGGTGTTCTCAGCCCGCACGGCAATAAAATCACAAGTCTTGGCTGATTTCGTGGCGGAATGGTCGGCTCCGGCACCACCAGCCAGCGGGACCAATGATTCAAGGGAAAACTCCTGGACCTTGTATTTTGATGGATCCCGAGCATCTGGCGCTCGAAGTGGCGTCGTCTTGGTCTCCCCGGATGGAGAGCAACTTCAGTACGCCATCCAACTACATTTCGCCGCGACCAACAACGCGGCAGAGTACGAAGGCCTCTTGGCCGAACTTCGAGCATGTAAATCGCTAGGAGTCCAACGGCTCACTGTGAAGGGCGATTCACAGTTGGTCGTGAACCAGGTCAACAAGGAGTATCAGTGTTCCGATACCTCAATGGCGCTGTACCTGGCCGAAGTAAGGAAGATGGAGAAATACTTCAAGAATTTCGAAGTAATCTACATCCCCAGGAAGGATAATTCCTGGTGACCAAATGTCTAAGGTCGGTTCCTCTCAAACCACCGCTCCGGCGGGGGTGCTTGTCGAGCACCTACATAAGCCCTCCATTCCCTCTGAAGAGGAGGCACCAGAGACCGGCGGTAGGGTCTCCTTCCTCGAGCAAAGCGCAAATTGGATGACGCCATTCATCCAATACCTTGCGCATGGGACATTGCCCGAGGAAGAAGCCGAGCGTTCGGCTAATAAGGCGATCTTCTCAAGACAGATCGATCGAGGGCGACCTATACCGGAAAGGCGCATTAGGAATCCTTTCCAGATCGTCTCTCGGGAGGAAGGCCAGTATTTCTTCGTGATATCCATGAAGGGATGTGCGGAGCTCACTCGTCTTCGTAGCGCTTGTGAGCAAGGCCTTCCGACTAGGTACTACTAGCCCACACTTGGCGGGCCTTGCGGTCGATCGTAATGACTGCCGAGCATGCCGATTTCATGCTCGAAAAGCCGTCAACCGGCATATGCCTCGCAAACCATACCACTCTCGTGGCGTTCTCGACACAGGGGCTCGATGTCCTTGGACCCTTCCCAGAGGTCGAGAGGCTGCGAGTACTTGCTCGTGGCCATCGACACTTTCACTAAGTGGATAGAGGCCGAGCCCGTCTCAACCATCTCGGCCCGAGCGGCCAAGAGGTTCCTCCGCAACAATGTGATAACTCGGTTCGGGATACCCGGCCGTCTCATCACGTATAATGGGACCCGATTCACCGGTGAATTATTCCAAAGTTCTTGCGAAGAGGTCGGGACCAAGGTGCGCTTCGCCTGCGTGGCGCATCCACAGAGCAACGGAGCGGCCGAGCGAGCAAATGGGCAGCTAGTCCAGGGCATAAAAGAGGGTCTTCAAGACCCTCAACCAAAGACAAGCGGCAGTGGGTGGATGAGCTTCCCGCCGTTCTTTGGTCTGTCGCACCCACGGCGAGTCGAGCCACAGGTGAAACGCCTTTCCAACTCGTCTACGGTGCGGAGGCCATCCTGCCCGAAATCGTGCTAGGTTCCCCAAGGGTGCAAGCGATCGATTCCATCGATCAAGAGGTTGAGCGCCTCGTCGACCTGGACCTCGTCGAAGCAACACGAGCAGTATTGCTCCGTCTGCGGTTTTACCTATAGGCTCTTCGTGAGGCACGCAGCCAAGATAGTCCGACCTAGGGTCCTACAAGTCGGCGACATGGTCTTACGAAGAGTTCAAGACCTGTCAAAAGCCAACAAGCTGACCCCAAGGTGGGAGGGACCCTACACGGTCGTGTCTACAAAGACGCCCGGGCTGTTCGCCTCGCGATGCCAGATGGTCGGGAGCTCACCAGCACCTGGAACATCGATCAACTGCGTAAATTCTACGTTTAGACGAGTACTCCTATCTCGCGCCCCTTGCGTTCTTTCCAATAAAACATTTCCCCTCTTTCTCATGTTTCGTCCTCGCTTTGTCGAACGAGCATCGTCGTCTACCAGCACTGCAGACGAGCTTATCCGACAAGTATGTGCGCACCATTTCCCTTGGCCCCCGGCCGGATGCTCGCCCAATCGTTCACTTTCCGCAGTAGCTCTTCACTGTATGCGTGGTCGGGCGCGAGCATCCACTCTAAGCCCGGTTCAGTGACCACTCGGGTATGGCGGCTCTATGTATTGTTGGTCTAAAGCTCGTCTACTCTGTGCCCACATCTTTTCTCGACACACCGACCTATTTAAATCATTCAAAAAATCGTCATGACCAAAGCGACCCTTAAATTTTCCCACGAACAAACTCGTGCTCGCAACAGTGAGGACACGACCTTTGTCCATGGCAGGGGGGCTCCGTATGATAGGAACGTTCCGTCCCTTCTTCCAAGGATCCTTTGCTCGTATCTATGTTATATGCTCTATGCAGGAACTTGTTTTCTTTTTCTGCAGAACCGGGATCATATAGGCATATGTTGAAGGCGAACTTGAGGAAAACAGGCAAGAACCAAACACCTGCGAGTTTGCTCATTTAACCCGAAAGGTTGTTTTCTTTTTTACAGGATTTACGCGAGCTAAAAATAAAAGAAGAGCTAAGTCCTACGCTCGACCTGAAGGCGACAAGTTCCTCCTTAAGGGAGTCGACCTCTGCCTCCAGTCCAAAACTTTCCGCCGAGCAAAGACGACCTTCACCGCGCTGTCCCGGCGCCTGCACCTCCTTGAGCTGGGCCTCTTCACGCTCCGAGCTCGTTGGAGTTCAGCCTTGGTCGGGACCTCCGGCCCAGCTTCCCAGCTCCTCTTCGAGGTCGGCACACTTCTGTTCGAAGTGTTCTTCGCCTTGAGAGCTGGTCCGGCCCGACGACGAGGCTCTTCGCCGACTCCAGCTCCTTGGTCGGCCTCGCGCACCTCGGAGAACCCGGCGCTCGAGATCGGCGATCTTGGCGTCTGCTTTCGCGATGGTACGCCCGAACTCCTCTGCTGAATCATGCGGAGGCATCGATGTCCTCCATAGCCTTCGCAGCAAACTTGGAGCAAAGGGGAAGGAAAGTCAAGAAGAACCCCTAGAAGATTGCTCGACTCATATAAAAAGTTGAGAGCAAAACGCTTACCAGAAGAGCCCGGCTGACCAGCTTGTCTTGAAGCCGCTGGCGGTCGGTGGCGCCAGCTCGGAAAAAGGGATTAACCCACGCAGGGTCATCCTGATCCCGAGCTAGCGCATCACGATCTTGCCCCTCCTGGGCACCCGGTGCTCCCGGGAGGGCAACGACGTCTCCTCCTTCGACCAACCCCAGGACGCCCTGAGGTTGGTCTTCTGCGTCGACAGGCGGCTCGTGGCCGCCTTCCTCCTGCCCGGCCGCTGCGCTTGGGGACTGGACGCCGACCGCCGCTTCCGCCCCTTGCACCTCCGCGACCGGAGGCAATGGGAGCTCCACGCTCGGAGGCGATTGGTCGAGGACGACCACCTCCGGCCCATCTACGGCCACCTCCTCTTCGTGGTCCGCAGACGGAGGCAGCTGGTCGGGCTCAGCGATCACTTCCGCGGCCGGAAGTGGCTGGGCAATCACGACCGCACCTTCCCCTTGGTCGCGATTGGAGGTGGTGGTGGCGATAACCGACTCCTCCTCTTGGCTCGCGGCCAAGGGCGGTGGGTCGAAAGACGCCACCGCTTGACCACCAGAGCCCGTCGCCTGGGGCTCGCTTGCGCTTGCCCCTTCGCAAGGGACCAAAAAGTATGCGCTTTCGCCAGAAATCTAAGATTTTGCACCAAGCGAGGTTATTGAAATTTCCTTTGTGCTTGCGCTTGCCCCTTCGCAAGGGACCAAGCTTACCTTCTGCCCGACGAGCAGCGCCATCCTCTTCGGCCTCCTCGCCTAGGGCCATGGGCGACCTGCCCGCGGCGGCCTCGTAGGCCTCGGCCACGGCCACGACCACGACGCGCTCCTCCGCGGCGTCGCTGGCACGTGCCATCGCCGGGTCGACGTCGTCCATGTTGACCTCTTCCAGCACCGAGGTTGCTTGAGAGGTCGACCTCCTGCTCCTTCTGACCAGAGCATAGGTGTCCTCCTCTTCTTCCTCCTCCTCGGGGGCATCGACCACCCGAGTAAGCTGGTCCTGGAGGGCCTTGATCTGCCTCTCCAACCGCTCCTTGGTCGGGAGGGACCTGGCCTCCTCCTCGGCCTTCCTACTTTGCTCGGCCGAGCTGTTCGATCGGCCCATCAGCTCCGGCCTTCTCTGTTTGAAGTCATCATACCAGATTCGGAGTTCGCTTACCTCCTGGCGGTCGGCGTACTCAAGGTGCGACGTGGTGGTCCTGGTCGAAGCTCGGCGCCGGCCCGCTTGGCGCGGGAGGCGAGGCGGATGCTGGCGACCTCGACCCGCCAACCTCTTGCGGGAACCCCTGGCGGTGTCTTTGGCTTGCGGCGGCTGCGGCGCTTCGACACGGCAAGGTCAAGGGCGACCTTCTCCGCAAAGCGAAATCGGGAGAAATAAGCTCGAGAAAAACATGCCCGCGGCGAGAAGCGAGAAGAGGTACGAACGCGTCACCGCGATCGAAGGCGTTCTTGGGGATCGGCGATTGGGCGTCGGCTCCTTCTCGCCAGGGCACCGAACATCTCGGCGACCCTCTCGTCAACCCATCCGTCCTCGGAGTTAAGCGTCACAACCGAAGATTAGAAAGCGGCGATCACGCAAGCGGCGATGCTCGGGAAAGAGGTCCAGAACATACTGCGTTGTCCTCACGGGTGAGGTCATGCCACCGGTCACCTCGAAGAAGGGTGCTCGCGGCGCCTCGGGGGACACCGGTTGAAGGTAAAGTCGGCGATATCTCGACCGATGAGCCCCATCTCGGCGAGCTCATCGATCGCCCTGAGCACCCGCTCTTCCTCAAGCCGCACAAAGGGCGCTACTGCCTCGATGGCGGAGCGTCCTCCCCGTAGACCAATCGGGACCCCTCCGCCTTCTTCTCCGGTAGAACAGAGGTCGGCCCAACCCGACACCGAGTCCTTCAAAGCAACAAGAGGGTACTCGTATGGTCGGTTGGGCCGAGGCGAAGATAAACGCATATCCGCGGAGCCATCCCCGGCAAGCGGAAGGGGAGTAGAAGTGGAAGAAAAGGCTAGCCGTGGGCACTACACCCACGTCGCCTGCAAAGATGGGTGAAGATTGCGAGAAAGGATAGAGTTGGGGTGGAGATGAGAGATCTCGCACCCACGAGAGAGCAAGCACGGAGGCGAGGAAGTCGCTCTCGAGGCAGGCAGCCCGTTGATGGCGTACAACTTCGCGAGGAGACGATCTCCGTCTCCGCGGTGCCGGCACCGCGTCGTCCGAGCACTCGACCCGAGCTTGGGTCGACGTACCCCTCATCCGTGAGCACCTGGAGCCTCCTTCGGGTCATCTGGCTGACCTTGAAGCGCGCCATGGCCAAAGAAGGAAGAGAAGCGAAAAGGGTTCTTGGGCGCTAGGGCTCTCGGAAGGTTTTTTTGGCCGGAGACGAGCAAAGAGACACGGTGTAACTCCAACCTCTCCCGGTAGAAAGGGTATAAAAAGACAGTGAAGGGACGGGATAAAAATCGCCGCCTATCACGTAGCGACACCTGGCCGGAGAAAGCGCCGCGTCCCGAGAAACCGCATCATGCGGGAAGGCTTCTCGAGAAGGAACATGAGAACAACCAAAGCAGCGCCCCACGCGGAGTAAGCACTGTGGCGGGTAAAAGCTCGTCTCCCGACGTAAAATGGTCGTGAGCCACGGCCAAGAGAAATTCAATCCCCCCTCAAGTCTTCTTAGGCTCAAGGGGAAGCCCGAGGGTTCCCCGCTTGAACCTCGGGGGCTAGCTGTCGGGGATTGACTATCTGGCAAAAGACCACGGTACCCCCGTGAGAAGCTAAACCCACCGACCAAGCAATACTAGAAGAAGATGCTCGGGAGAATGAAACGAGCATCCCTCCTTCTCCTCCGAGCATACGCGTCCGCACCCTTACTCGCAGAAGTACCAAACACACCCCCCCACGAGCAAGCATGCTCGTAGAGACCACGACCTACTCAGGTGTTTGGTCGGAGGGCCCGGCGAACGCTACGAGGAAGGAAGGAGACAACCAATCAGCCGAAGATCAAGGGAGATCATACCCGAAATTCAAACAGCGCGCGAATCAAGGACGGCGGGTCACGGATATGGATACATAGCGTGATCCCAGGAGGTAGTTGCCTTCTTTGTACCTATAGTCGTATTATTTAAACCCCCCTGAAGATCTGTAACGGGGGAGGGAAAAAAGAGATAGAACATAATACACTGGAGTAGGGCTGTTATCCCGGCAGAGGGAGGCCCGAACCAGGATAAACACCGTGTCCCCCTTTTCTTCTTCTCCCGACCTCGCATCGCTCGAACGACCTCTTCGATCCGCACGACGGGGCTCTGTTGATCCCCCATTCAACAAGTAAGCTCGACGGGAGCCGTTCTCCAATCGTCGACACAATGGTACAACAAGATCAATTACATAGCAATAATATCTCACATCATGTAAACCATCTCATTCAGGGTCACATATTATCATCATCATCAATATGTATGAAGTGCAATGCGATGCTCATGTCTCCTTGGAAACTCATACCGGTATGGTTGAGTACACACCCGTCGGTGTGCACCCTCTCCCCCCTTCCATCCCGAAGATGGAGGGTGCCTACTCCTCGCTTCCGTTCACCGCGGTGAATGGAATCATGATGTAGGACTTACTCATTGGCTCTCCGGATTAGTCATAACTTTCTCACCGACCTTCCCGGACTAGTTATGACTTTCTCACCGCCCAGGCCATGTAACATGCCATGTATGCAATTATGCAAACATCATATTTAAATCATATATTAACACATGGCATCATAACATAATAAATATGCTCATCATATCATTGGCAATCATTAAAGCATGGCAAGTGATCATATATCATGTAGTCAATTCCATCTATTCTCAACAAGCAACCTACAAATCGCTATCCATTACAACACACTTGCCTCATCCACGGGCAACGGATTGGCGGGAAGTAGAAGGCACTCCCGGAGTCACACCACCTGCACATAGGTATCACACACTCACAATCATGACCACAAAACAGTACGCAAACCCTCATCTACCCCGACATTGCCAACTACTCGCAAAACCCGAAAACAGCGGTTCTGTCCCGTCAGGACAAAAGCCTTCCAAAAGGCATAACTTGAGTTCTGGGACTTCGAATCAATTAAATGAGTACATCCTCGTGTAGCTTAGGAAATTTCCTAACTTTTTCTAGGTATAGGGAAAGACTGATTCGGACTCTAAAGTTGTTTAATCTACAAAATACCATGATATGTTCCAATCACGTCACAGATTTTAACACGCTCGGTAAAACAGCCATAACTTTCAGACGGCTGGGCGGAATTTAATTTTCTTTATATCCACGGAAAGATAATGAAATTATCTACAACTTCTTCCACATCCGTACGGCCAAATTCGGATTCTAAATTGGCGAAAAACTTAACCCTAGGTCGACTGCTCAAGCTGTCCCAAAACAGAAACGTGGCAACATCTAGATCTAATCCAATCTACTCAAGTCCAGCACCACCAATTGATCTAAAATCATGGTAAACACCATTAGAACAGTACCTAGCCCAACCCCAAGGAATCCCATGGCCATACCTTCGCCCGACGACCGAATTCCCAACGAAACTCCTCCCGGATCGCTCCTCGCTCCACGCTCCTCGCTCCTCGCTCCAATGGATGGATCCATGAGGTGCAGGGGTGGGGAGGCCACCCTAGGGCAGCAAGGGCGTGGAGGAGAGGTGGTGGAGAGGTGGGGAGGCAAGGGGACAAGGCGGGGTGCGCACGGCTCAACGGGAGGGGAGGCTAGGGCCAAGGGAGGGGGAGGGCGCCCAAAGGGGTGGTGGGGCGCAAGGGGCAGGGGGGAGGCCTTTTACCAGCCCCCACACCCAATCCTAATCCTAAATGGATTTCCACTCCATCCCACCAAAGCCCACAACCCCCTCTTTTAGGCCCAAACTCCCCCGGGAAGGCCGGAAACGGCCCGGAAACGGCCCAAAAACGCTATTAACCTCCAATACCATATTTCATAATGTTTTTAACCTCATTATTCACTTTTTATAAGGTTACGACACTCCGTGGTGTCACAGTTGGCCTCTCCGCACAGGAGATACTGTTAGAGTGTGTTTGGTTGCCTATACCAAATGGTACATGTATGAGATGGTTCAAGAAAAAAGTCATCTATATGTTTGGCTGCTTGAATAGAACCATCCCATTCTGGGCCAAGTGATACAAATTTAAAGAATATTCCCTCTAGATGTTGAACCATCCTATTCACCCAAAATAATGGAACCAAATGGTACAGGATCATCCTATCCCATTCAACCTCATCCCATCAACCAAACACACCCTTAATTTCTGCGTTGAATGATCTGCTTCGAATGGTCTTTCTACCTATACCGCTCTCTGCTTTTTTTCCATATTAGTTGCTGCTTGCTTTATAGTCCTAATTATTACTAGATCGGACAGCCACGAGTGTGCAGGATCTGAATACAATCTACGAAAACAATGAGGGCTTCCGTGCAAAAGTGCCGAGTGCACGAGCATTCACCGACCACATGCGCTGGCTTGGCTGAGGCCTCGCCGCGAATTCGAAAACGTCGGAGATCCTTTTTGCAAAAGCAAGACGTGGACGGGTGGGGAGGGCGCTGATTCTTTCCACTATAAGAAAGGTAATATTTCTGTGTCCATAGGCCATTGCTTTTATCATTTTATTATCGGTTTTTATTACTGCTTTTGTTGTATGCATGTCACGCTTATACGCAGCACTATTGAAATCGCTTACTGCTACAACCCCTCCTCTTCATTTAGAATGTAGGATGCAACTTTGTTGTTAAGAATTTTGCCTTAACACCGTTTCTTTCTAATAGTCCCATCTCATGCAGCAACACTGTTGGGACCCGAATTTGCAAATCCGGACCCTCTGTGTATTCAGCACTAGTCCAGGAACGCGCTAGTGCACACAGTCTCAACATTGGTAAATATCACAATCATACTCAACGAATTAATAAAGTACTTAAATAGTTAACCAATCTGGTTGCTTGACCTTATGGTCAAGTTACAAATATACGCCACGCAGGGCGAAACTTATTAAAAGAGAAATAACTGCAGCGGAAAATAAGATAACTTCGTGGCGCCATCCAGTATACCACAGGCAACTGACTGGGCTCGCTCCCTAGTTAGACGGTTCCTCTTGGATCTCCTCTAAAGCTGGTGTAGACTCTTCTTCAACTGGTGTTGTATTGCGGCAAGGGTGAGTACTTGGTACTCAGCAAGTCATGCAATGTAATCACGACTAATATACTACATGCATGGCTTAATACAAAGGAGTGGCTCAAGGTATATTTGCAGTAAAGAGCATTTAACAAGTATCATAAGTAGATTCGAAAGCAGTAGAACAAGTATAGCATCAATAACTTTTCCAGGAGTTAAATAAACATCTTTCCCGATTCTAATCCACATTTCCATCAACATCATTATTAAACCAAACCCGACCTTTCAAGACCAAATTATTTTCAAGAAAGTCTAACCCTTAACTGTAATTCGGCGATGTCCAATATCGCGGACACGGCTATTCGAATAGATTTTACACTCTGCAGAGGTTATGCACTTTACCCACAAGATACAGCCAAACACCATAAAGGCGAGTGTCCGTAACAAAGTCTTTCGGAAACTTCTAACAGCACAAGTGGTCCTCTCCGGTGTTGCACGCTAACCCTTCCCTTAGCGAAGGCGAAGTTTAGGCCAAACCACCGTTAGATGGGTACTTGGCCGCAGCCCCGGTACGCTCCGCCGTACAACTACCCAAAGGGTGTAGTTGACATCCTGAGGTCCCACAGGTACGTTATTAGCAACTTAATCAACCAGGTCCGTCCCATTACAGACATGTGGTTGCACGGTTGACTCAGTTCAAAGGCTTGCAAGATTAAGTCCTTAGGGTGACCAGGGCAAGACTACCCGAAGAACCAACACAACGTTCCCAGTGCCACAACTGGCCCACCCGATCATTCTTGCCACATGCCCCGGTCGAAAACTATTTATCAAACCCCAGTTGATTACCATGCACCACGTGCCATCAACATCACAACACATGATACCTTTCCCAAAACAGGTTCAATATATCATTAAGCCAATATTAACATTTGATTGTTCAAAATCATGTTATGAGCACGTAGCAGGTCTAAGCAATAAACTACAACGATCTAAATTCCCAATGTTGGCAATTTAGTAATGTCCAACTATTTAATCCTCAACTAGGGTGACAAGGGGGTCATGGCACATATTTAAATAACCAAGGTGTCATACAGCAATTTGGCATTTATCTAATTTCCCATAATTAAATAAAGTATTTTCAAATTAAACTAGCATGCAATAGTTTAAATCGAATTAATTTGAAATTGGGATCAACATGGTCAAAGCACAACTTGCCTTGAAAGAGTACTTGTTCTTGGTCCTGAGCTGGCTCCTGGGTCAACACTTCTCCTTCGAAGCCTTCGGGCACTTCAACGTCAACGTCTACTCGTAAAGCGTGGAAATAGCAATAAATAAATGAACAGTAGACAAAAAGTGTCCAAACATCCAAATAAAGTTCATAAACAGAGAGAGCATAATTTTATGAATTTTTAGAAACTGGAATCGTCAAATTCGGAGTTTAAATGCAAAAGTTACAAGCATTTAAAGTTTAAATAATCAATTAAATATTATTACAGAGAAAAACTTTAGTCCAAAAATTAAATAAAATTCATCAATAGGTAGATCTCAATTTTATACAAATTTAGAAATTTGAATCACTCAAATCGGAGTTAAAATGCAAAAGATATAAACGTTTGAAGTTTGAAACAAATTGTGAAATCAATATTTCGAATTAATAAATCATTTTCTTTTTTGGAAATCAATTATTGCGTCAGCATGACACGTGGACCAACCAGGAGCCGCCACGTCGCCTCGGGTCCATGGACCCGGCGCACGGTTTGGCTCGGTCCACCGTGGACTCGGTCCACGGCTCACGTGTCTCACTGACAGGTGGGCCCCTCGGATGACGTCAGCAGTGACGTCATCACGCACGGCTGAGGACGGTTGATAGCTGGGCCCCACCGTGACGTCAGCGTTGACATCATGGTGCGCTTGGCTGAGCCGCTGACGCATGGGCCCCACTGACACGCGGGCCCCGCGTGTCAGAGAAAACTACTCGATTGATCTGGACCGTTCGATCTTGATCGGACGGTCAAGATCCAATCTAACGTTTACAACGCGGCTAACCCTAACCGTTTGATCTAGATCTAACGGCTGAGAATGGATCTAGTACTAAGCGGTTTAGGCTACGTGGCACAATCTACGCCGTTGGATCTAAATCGAACGGTTGGGAATAGATCTGGAGATTTCAATGTGGAACTCACCGAGGGGTGACATGGCGCGATCTGGGCCCTCGGATCTGGATCGGACGGCTGGTGGAGCTCGATTGACGGCGATGGCTTGCGGCGGAGCGAGGTCACCGGAGACGGGGACGGCGACACTCCCGACGGCGCTGCGGGGCTCCTCCGGCGAAGTGAGTGGTCTCCTCTGGCGCGGCTTGACCTCACGGTTCCGGATCTGGGCTCAACGGCGGCGGAGGACGGCGGACGGCGGCGGAAACTGCAAACGAACGCGGTGAAACGGGCTTCCAACTCCGGCGAGTGATTGCAGCGGCTACACGGCGACTTGAGCTCGGCGGGCTAGGGCTACGGGTGCGCACGAAAGTCGTCAACACGGCAGCGGTGGCGGCGCATTAAATAGGGCTCTCGACGTCCGTGAAACGCGCGGAAACCGAGGCCCACTCCGTTGCGGCGGCGGAATCCGAAAGGGATTCGGATTGGGTGACGTGGCTCAACGTCAGCCGTTGGATCAAGATCCAACGGTGCGGGGGTTTGGGCGCGGGTCTGACTCGGTATTGGTGGCTCGGTCGGGCTCGGGTTTGGTCGACGTGGCTCAATCGTGGCCGTTGGATCAAGATCCAACGGTCACGCGGGTTAGGGTTCGGCCGAGCGGGTTCGACCGAATCAGCTGGCTCGGTGTGACACCTCGGAGTGTCGCAACCTTATACAATGTGAATGTTGAGGACAAAAACTTTATGGAATGTGGAATTTAGGTTAAAACCTTTCGGCTTGAGTTTTACTCGCCTTTGTTAGGCGCTTTGAAGTGTTATGTCGCCACGCAGTGTCGTATCCTTAATTATTGAACATGATAAGGTTAAGTACAGTATGAGGGTGGAAATAAGGTTAAAACCATAGGAATTGGAGGTTAATAGCTTTTAGGGCCGTTTAGGGCCGTTTTCGGGGTTTTGGGCCTTCCTGGGGGAGTTTTGGGCCTTGGTGGGCTTTGGAGGGATTGAGGAGGACTCTTTTTGGACTTGGACAGGGTGTGGGGGCTGGTAAAAGGGGCTCCCCTGCCCCTTGCGCCCCACCTCAGCCCCTTGCGCCCCACCTCAGCCCCTTGCGCCCCATCCTCCCCCCCCTAGCCCAAGCCGCCACCTCCCCCTTGTGGCCATTCGCCCCCCCTAGCCTCTCCTCTCCACCTCTCCACCTCTCCTCCATCCCCTTGCTGCCCTAGGGTGGCCTCCCCACCCCTGCACCTCGTGGAGTCATCCCGTGGAGCGAGGAGCGAGGAGCGAGGAGCGAGGAGCGAGGAACGTGGAGCGAGGAGCGATTTGCGAGGGGATTCATTGGGGTTTCGTGCATCGGGCAAAGGTATGATCTTCGGGAAACCTTGGGGAAGGTCTAGGTGCTGTTCTCATGGTAGATTTGGAGTTTTTAGATCAAGAGGACGTGCTGCCATGGAGTAGATCTGAAAAGAACTAGAGTTCGTATTGTACTCAGTTTCGGGCAGATTTGGAGTCTATTTTAGGGGGTGCGATTTCGCAATTTTAGAGTCGGAATTTGGCCGACCTCCTGTTGAAGAAGTTGTAGGTATCGTCAAGACCTATTTTGTGTATTTTTTTGAGAATTTTTGGAGTTACGGTCTGAAAGTTATGGCCGTTTTG
This sequence comes from Rhipidocladum racemiflorum, assembly GCA_036346355.1. Classification (NCBI taxonomy): domain Eukaryota; kingdom Viridiplantae; phylum Streptophyta; class Magnoliopsida; order Poales; family Poaceae; genus Rhipidocladum; species Rhipidocladum racemiflorum. The sequence continues at coordinate 2,798,860 of CM070569.1, read as the reverse complement.
GTGGGCGCTATCCAATCTGTGTCGAGGTTGGGACAGTCTGTGTTCAACATTAGATTAAACTAATTTAGAGTTCGAATATGACCGTACGGACTTCTAGGAAGTTGTATATAATTTCAATATCTTTCCGTGCATATAAAGAAATTGAAATTCCTCCCAGCCGTTTGGAAGTTATGGTTGTTTTACCGAGCGCTGTCAAATCTGTGACGAGATTGAGACAGTTCGTGTTCAACGTTAGATTAAACAACATTAGAGTCCGAATCAGTCTTTCCCTATAACTAGAAAAAGTTGGGAAATTTCCTAAGCTTCGCGACGGTGTACTCGTTTATTCGATTTGGAGTCCCAGAGCTCAAGTTGTGGCCTTTGCAAGGCTGCTGTCCCGCCGGGACAGAACCTCTGTTTTAGGTTTTGCGAGTAGTGGGCAATGACGGGTGAGATGGGGATTTGTGTACTGTTTTGTGGGCATTATTGAGAGTATGTGATGCCGTTGTGCAGGTGGTGTGACCCCCGGGGTGCCCTCTACTTCCCACAATCCCGTCGCCCACGGTTGAGGCAAGTGTGTTGTAATGAATAGCGGAATTGTAGGTTGCTTGTGGAGATTAGATGAAAGATTGAATACTTGCTATGATCACTTGCCATGCTTGCTGTTTTCCAATGATATATTGAGTATGATTATCATGATTCGATGCCATGTGTTAATATTTGTCATGATGAGATGCCATATGTTTATGTACATGTGAAATATGATAATTGGCATAGTTGCATGCATGACATGAGATAGGGCGAGGGCGGTGAGAAAGTCATAACTAGTCCGGCAAGGTCGGTGAGAAAGTTATGACTAGTCCGGAACGCCATTGAGTAAGACCTACATCGTGATTCCATCCACGTGGTGAATGGAAGCGATGAGTAGGCACCCTCCATCTTCGGGATGGAAGGGGGGAAAAGGGTGCACACCGACGGGTGTGTACTCAACCATACCGGTATGAGTTTCCAAGGAGATATGAGCATAGCATTGCATTGCATTGCATTGCATTACAATACATATTAAATGATGAGGATGTTGTTATGTGTTCAAGTATGAGATGTTATATGTGACGTGAGGTATTATTGTCTTGTAAATGATCTTGTTGTCCATTGCAATATGCTTGCTGAGTTTTCGAACTCACGTTTGTGTTTTATGTTGTTTTTAGGTACTTGAGATCGGCATGCGGGGAAAAGGGGTTTAGCTACACTTCTACACGTAGCTCCACCATCATAATCCATAATTACACACTTGGAGACATGATATTAAGAGTTGTGCCTTAAACTTAATGTATGGTTTAATTTAGCATGCTTGTGATTCCTTATTTGCTTCGTTATAGATTATGAAGTGGTTGAGCATGGTATTAATGGCGTAATTCGATGATATGTCCAGTTATGTTGATGTTCTAGATGTCGTGTGCTATGATATATCTTGCCATGATTTCGATATTGTGTTAATTCATGGAAAAACAAAGGAGATGCTGCCGAAATATCGGTTTTTAGCATATATCCCTTTGCTGGAATTTATGTTTAAATGTGGCATTTAGATGTTGTCTAGCTTATGTTTGGTAGCATTCGGGCATATTAAATGCCGGGGTGTTACACTCGGGTCGGACTCGAGTCTGACTCGGACTCGGGTCCAGTCGGATGAACAGTACAAACCAACTCGCATTTTCCAGCGATTAAATAATCCAATTAATTTCTCAGAAATTCATTTAATTCATTAAAAATCGCAAAACACACAGAAAAATTCCAGAAAAATTCTGGAAAATATTTTGGAACATTTTGGACTCAAATAAAATATTTCCAACAAAATTTTATTTGCAAAATCAAATTCTTTAATTATTTCAAAAGGGAATAAATTCAAATAAATTCCAAATAAATCCAATTAAATTCCAGAAAATTCCAAAAATTCACCAAAGTGCCAAATCACACTTGAATTTAAGAAAAAAAAATATTTTTGGGGTGTTACAAACCTCCCCCCTTAACAGAATCTCGTCCCCGAGATTCGGGGCTTACTAAAGAATTGGTTTGAAAACTCTTTCTTCAAATCCTCTTCGCGCTCCCAAGTTGCTTCACTCTCCGCGTGGTTGCTCCATTGAACTCTGCAGAAATGGGTGGACTTGTTTCTCGTCTCTCGATCCATGGTGTCCAAAATCTTCATGGGGTGCTCCTTGTAAGTCAGATTTTCTTGTAGCTCAATTGACTCTATGAAAGGACCGGGATGTCGGCCTAAAGGGGGGGGGTGAATAGGCGATTACAAAATTATACCCAATTAAAATTAAACAAACAGAGATAATGCGGAAGCGAAGGGTATAATTAAGTTTTGCAACTTAAACAATTTAGCCCGAGACAATTAACTCGGAGACTCCGGATATTTAGTCCAGATACTCCGGGTTATCCGGATACTCCGGATCGATGTACCGGATACTCCGGATGATCCGGATAGTTCGGATAAAATACCGGATACTCCGGGTTGAGTGTCTCGGCCAAGAATTCAAGATCTGAGCAATCTAGAAGCAATCCACTTGAACAAGAAGTAAGTAAATACTACCAAGAACCTATATCAAGTGGAGAACGGGAGCCAAGCACAAAAACAAGATAGATCGGGGCTCCTAAATAAATCAACCCTGTACAATCAACTCAATCACACATATAGGAATGAATTCAAGCAAGTAATGAAAGTGATGAAACCGAAATGAAGATGGAGACACGAAGATTTTATCCCGAAGTTCGGATCCTTGAGGGGATCCTACGTCTCCGTTGAGGCGGCTCGGTCACACTTGAGCCGGGGTCTCTTTCAACCCTCTTCCTCCCGGTGTTGCACAATGCACTCGCCGGTCTTCACTTCTTTGATTCCTTTCCTTGCGGAGGCGGAATCGGACCTTCACAAACCTTCGATGGCCTTCCACACAAAGCTTGGAAGCTCACCAACAACTCCTAGCCGTCTAGGAGACCTCAACCTCCAAGAGCAACAAATGCTCCCGAAGAACTCACTTAGAGTCCACCTCAAGTGCTCAACAACTCAAATCGATCCTCAATCCAAACATCTCTCTCCACTACCCAACCCTTCACAAAAGGGGATCACTAAGATCTAAGGAGTAGGGAGGAGTATTGAGGGCTCAAACACTCACAAAGAACACCTCAAAGACTCCAAGAAACATCCCCAACGGCTCCTTTGAAGTGGGCAAGAAGGGGCTTTAAATAGAGGAACCCCAAAAACTAGCCGTTGGGACCGAACCAGGCAACCCGAGACTCGGATAATTAACCGGACACTCCGGATCATCCGACACTCCGGATCGTCCGGATACTCAGGATAACCCGAGACTCGGGTTAAATGTCCGGATACTCCGGATCTCCCAGCAGCACTCAAAGAGCCCGACGAAAACGGGCATAACTTTTGATCCCGGACTCCGATTTCGGCGAATTCGGACTTTTCGGAAAGCTATGAACGGTGGCTATCCAACTAACAAGGTCTAACTACCCAAATCCCAAAGGATAAAATCAGATTGCACAAAGAATCCACAAGGAGACCTCAAATTCTCACTTTCCGATACAAACAACACTTCTAACCCTCACACCAACCCACCTACACCTAGGTGAACAAAGTGTGACTTGGGTTTCTCAACCTTAGACAAGGATAGACCACTTTTGAGCACTTGAGACTTATCTAAGTGATTTCAATGATTGCATCCCTCTTAATAGTACGGCAATCCTTAGACTCAAATTTAACACAAAATCTAAGTCTTACACTAAGCTTACATGCCGACTTCTTGGATGCACGGTGCATGATGACGCTTTCACAAAGATTGATGACGCCCTTCGTCTTGTCAACCTCGACGCGATTCACCTCATGAGACTCTCGTCTTCTCCGACCTTGACCTCGATCATCACCAAGACGATCCTCACGCCAAGTCGTTCTTGACTTAGTCCTCAGCTCTTGGTGACACCGCCGTCTTATTTGACTTTGACTCGATTGTCATCCTTCAAACCATCTTGGTCATCATACACACAGCTTTGGGACCTAACTCTTATCAAAGCACTCAGCAAACATATTAGTCCCACAAGCTTAAAAGATATATTGAATTAGAATTAAATGAATGAGATGAAATACAACAAGTGTTTCATATAAATAGGCATGATATCAACGAAAACACTTGACATAAGAATTGTTCTCTACTAAGTGCAGCATGATGAATATGTGATTGATTTATATGCACTTAGAGAGATAATTGCCAATAAGATGAATCATTTAAATCAAGGCAAGGATCACATACTTTGCTTAAATGAAACACATGATAGAATATACATGAATTGTACATGTGCAAATAATATTTGGAATGAGAGTAAATGATGTGATCCAATTCTAGATTAAACTTCACTAGGAGAGGTGCATTAGAAGATATACAACTAAGACATGTATGCACCAAGTCAATATGAAGCAATGAAGTTTAACTCTAGTTAACACAAGCATATTAAAAACAAAACACATAATGAACTCAAATGAATATATATATGCACAAGCAATTATGACATGAATCAATGTGCACATATGAAATCAACAAGTTACTTAGAGTTCAATATGCATTTGCTAAAGAGGAATGCAATGACAAATATGGAAGGAATACCGAGATTGCATACCTCATTTTTGCTTAACCATCCCAATTGTTTTTCCTCTAAAATAGATGAGACTAATATTCAACTAGGCAATAAACATGTTAGTCTCATAACAATATAAATATATTAGAGGTTTGTCATTTGTTAAGCACTAAGTTAATATTTATACAATTACATTGATTGATATTACATGCGTTTGTCATTAATCACCAAAACAACATAAGTGCCTAGACGCACTTTCAATCTCCCTCTTTTTGGTGATTTATGACAAACGATTTAACAAATGCACCAAAGGACAATATAAAGATATTTAGCTTTGAAATGAACACGGAGAATGAGTAAGAGATCATACTTACAAATATTCTCCCTCTTTTTCATTGTCCCTTTTTGTCAATCGATTAGGGGGCATTTGATAAGTCCATAAATTCTCCCCAAATATTCTCCCTCTTTTTGTCAATCGATTAGGGGGCAATTGATAAATCCATAAATTCTCCCCAAATATTCTCCCTATTTTTGTCAATCGATTAGGGGGCAATTGATAAATCCATAAATTCTCCCCCTTTGTCATTAATCCCAAAAAGAATAACTTTTTCTCCCTCTAGATTGAATACTCAATAAAAATATTAGGAAGAACAAAATAAAACAAAGGAGCTAGTAATAAGACAATAATATTAAGCTCCCCCAAAATCTAGGCAAGATATGAAAGCTATAATATCCTAGATTTAGGTTTATGGATAAGCTAACGTCATAAATTGATACTAAAAGACTATGATGCCTTAAAACATATGTAAATGACAAGCACGACAAGGCATCACAAAGATAATGATCATGAGTCAAAAGATATAAAGGAGGTACATACTCATGATTGAATAAAGTATCAACTGAGAGAAGTAGATAATGTACAAGGGCATACCTTAATGAAGTATCATCCAAAAGACGTGATTGTCATATGCAAGGAACTAAAAGTAGCTCACAAATGCATGTTAGATGACATTTGGATGCACATAAGCAATAAACACATTTAAGGAATACCACTTGTAGACAATTAAGAACAAATATCCATTAAGAGCAAAAATGAATACCAAATGAATGAGGAAGAGCTAAAAGAATATTCTAATACACAAAAGCTCCCCCTAAAACTAAGCAACATGGTACCGATTGAGTAATTACGGATAAGCAATAAATGAACTCAATGATACCAATTTAAATGAAGTCATGATTCACAAGAATGTAAGAAATGCTTAAATCATGACAAAGATCATATAGCAAATATGTGTAACAGAGCATAATAATTAATATCATATAGCCATGTATGGAATTGAATTACATGCTTATGATCAATTTAAAGAGCAATGTATACCTCTTACTAATGTGATCTTCAACTTACATTTCCTCCTCCTTTAACATGGTGTCATCCATATCAATCAACCTTATATCGTAAAATGTTAGATGACACTTACGTAGAGAGAAAATGCAATTATCAATGAGAGGATACCAATTGATAAATATAGCATCAATTAGAAAGCGATACCAATTAACAAGCAATTGAAACACGATGTCGAGCAATCTAATTACCAATTGAAATACATAAAGATTGAAAGAATTGATACCAATTGGAATACTTATCATGATAATCATTACACCATTTAAGGTTTAAGGCAATTAGCTTAATGGTGTACAAAGACCTTATTAAATATGGTCGTAAAGAAATACGTCCTTCATCGGTTCTTATGCATTTGTATGTTCGAATCAGTCATGGTCAAGTCGCACGGCATCGGATCCCTCGGACTCTGGAGCTACACTCCTTTCTTTCATCTCACCGTCGGTTGACTCACTTTTTGAAACCTTGAACACCAACAGATAAGCACACGATTTCCAGAACAAGTATCTTTCAACTTGACCCAAGTCAGTCTCACAAGGTCTAAGTGTAATATGCATGAGGTAAAAGATTGACATGATACTACTACTCCAATGCATGCTAAAATACTGATTGAATTCAATGCACAAAGAAGGATTTGAAACGCAGATTCAATTCTTGAAGTTCAAACAGAGGTAATGAATAAACCATAAACGAGCTCACTCTTGAACTTACAAGAAAAGGTTCCACTCTCTAAGAGATAAACTTCAAAGAGAAGAGAGAGGAAGCAAATTGCGGCTAGGACACAATCAATTTCAATAAAAGAACACTAGCCCCACAAAGCACTTTCAATCAGAGAAGACTTGAAAATTTGAAAGGCTTGCCAAGAACTTAGGTTGATTTGAGGACAAAGAATTTGAGTAAATGTGCTCCCAACTTATCTTAAAAGGATCATGGAGCTATGCTCATTCTCAACTCAAATTTCATCAAAAGGAAAGAATCAAATCAACCAAACAAGGTTCGGATACTCCGGATAAAATAACCAGAGAGTCCGGATTGGCAAACAAGACAAACTTTGCTGAATCGTCAACCCGGACAGTCCGGACATATAGTCCGGATACTCCGGATAACTCGGATACTCCGGAACAAATGTCCGGAGACTCCGGGTTGACCTATTCGGCCAAACACTGAGAATTTGCAAATTTTGGTCAAATGAAGTCCAATGACCATAGGATTTTGTGGAGATGATCCATGGACAATCAAGAGACCTTTTCAACAGGAATTTCTCAAATAAAGTCCTCCATACAAAAGATATTCCAATAAGAACAAATAGAGGTTTAGATTTGACACTAAGTCAAATTCACGTTATCAATCTTGCTTATAAGTTCGAATAAATTTGAGAACTCTCGGATAAGAACTCCATATGCAAGAGAAGATTTTCCAACAAATATTTTCAATAAATCAAATCGATTTGCCTGAGCATCCTCGTTTTGGCAACTCATGCTAAAACTAGCTCCAAACAAATTTTAAATAAGGAGTTGAATTAAAAGCAAGCAAGAAATCAACCTTTGCAACAAATGCAAGTCAAAGTCATGCAAGCCAAAAGCATGAGCTTCACCTATTCGCAACATACGCCAAGAGGTTAGCTACATGCAAGGGACAAATAAGCTTTGAATGGAAATGAGCACTTATATGGCTTTAAACGAATTTGTGATAAGATTAAAAGCCATTGGCACAAACTTATCCATTCAAACAAAGAAAATCAACTTGATTCAATAGAATATCAATTCAGATTAAAAAAGAGATTTTGGTGAGCTTCAAACAGACAAAACTGTTTTTCTAACCGAGCCAGTTAACTCGGATAGTCCGGATGTATGATCCGGATGCTCCGGATAACTCGGATACTCCGGACAAAATGTCCGGATACTCCGGTTATACCGCTCGCCAAAGCAATGAAATCTGGGAAATGCAAGAGATTGAAGTCAATTGCTAGGCAATTTTCAACAAGAAACACAATACGCTTTTAGAAGCAATTTCCGTCATATTTCCACTTTTGAAGCACGAAACATAGGAAGTATTAGTCATTTCACCAAAAGCTCACTAAGACGAATCAAATCGAAAGAAATGCCAATAGAGAAGAATTCAACTAGAAAACTCACAAATGGCATTTAGCAATAAGACTCGAGAGAAATCATGAAACCACTAAGAAATGCTCCAAATAAACAAGAGAAACAATAACCACAAATTTAGAGCAATTTCAAAGAGAAGACATTCGAATTCACAAGGAATTGAATGTGGCAATAAAGTTTTTAGGTTTCACGAGATTTTCTAGTTTTGCCAAAAAAGAGATCAACAAGGGCAAACAAAATATTCAAATGTCTATATGAGTTACACAAACCCTTGTGAGTCAAATATTAACAAGAAACTTGACTCATTTGGCAAAACTCACTTAAGTGCTGAAAATGGACCTTTTTAGTCAAGATTACGTATTTCACTTCAAATCCATACATTGACTAAAATGGATCAACTAGAAGAGCTACGTTAGCACTTAATTATTTTGGCACACTTAGGAAATGTGATATATATATAAAATAGCACTAACTCTGAATGTGCCGTTTTAAACTTGCTCAAGATTGCAATAAGGGAATAATACTAAAAGCAAGAGCAAGTACTACTAACAAGCAATTAAATCGATTTTCATGATACTAATGCATCTATATCTGCACAAGGCTAGAAGCAATAATATAATCAATTTAAATACTTGTTACCGAGATGGCATTGGCTCATGATTGACTTGATTATCTTTATGCTTGACACCACTTGTTGGAGATGATACCCTTTTTCTTCTTGTGGAGATCAAGCGTCCAATCCATCTCGTTTCACCTAAATTCTTTTAGGCGGTTTTTGGTACCCAATCTTTGTTGGGTCCAACAATATTAGTCACCATAGTTTTAGGAACCCAAATGGTCCTAATATTAGCATTATTTACATGACTAACTTTACTAGGAATAGATTTGCTTTTATAGTTCCTCCTAAGCAATATATTTGGAATAAAGTGAGATGGCTTTGGAGGACAAGCATAATTAGCAAACCTATTTCTAGTTTGATCCATTCTAAGCATATGATAATTGAAATTATGCATTTGCTTAGTGGATCTAGCAAATCTAACAAATTGTTTGCTATTGTTATTTCTCCTAAGCAATTTGTTGGAATTGCTTTGAGTGGGCTTAGGAGTCCTAACAATTTTAGCAAATCCATTTCTAGATTTACTCTTCCTATGCAAATGATCATTATCATTTTGAGCGGGCATAGGGGACTTGACAAGCTTGGCAACTACATTGCCATTCTTGTCCTTCCTAAGCAAATGATTATTAGAGTGATGAGTAGGCTTAGGGATTATACCTTTGGGACAATCCTTACCGATGTGTCCCTTTTCTCGACAATTGAAGCAAGTAGGCTTTGAACGCCTCTTCCTCTTGTTTTGCTTCTTGTCGGCTTGCCTCAAAGTTGGAGTTGTGGCTTTGTTATCCACTTTATTGGGGCACACGGAGGCAAAGTGGCCCTTCTTGTTGCATCCGAAGCACACAATCGTCTTCATTCTTGCATTGTGCTTCTTCTTGCTCTTCTCCCTCTTGGAGATGTAGCCAAGTCCTCTTCTATCTTGAGGTGCCCGAGGCTCGCTCAAGATCTTGTCGAGGATGGCTTTGCTCTTGTAGCACTTCTCCAAGTCATTTTCTAGACTAATGACTTGCGCCTTGAGCCTTTTGTTTTTCTCTACAAGATTGTTAGTATAACAAGCACTAGAGGAACTAGAAGCAATTTTATTAGCATTGCAAGGCTTAAAACTCGCTAGAGGTGGATGCACATTTATTAGATGAATCTCTAGAATTTGAAATAGAGCAAGTCAATTCATCTACTAAATTACATTGAGTAGCAACATCTACTCTAGCGTTTGGGCTGCAAGGTATATAAAGCAATTCATTGCAAGGAGAAGAATTTATAATTCTAGATGACATGCAAGAATTTAACTCTAAGCATGGCACATCATCAAGAATATTGCAAGTTAATCCAACATCCACCTTGCAACTAGAGGTGTCTTTGAGAAGCAAATTTTCATGATCTAATTTTAGAGCATCATATGATTTTTGAAGTAAAGCAAGTTTTTCAATCAAATCATATGATTTTCTAAATTGCTTCTCAAGGCAATCACGAAGAACCTTAATTGTAGAGATCAATTTAGCTTTGGAAGGTTCATCATTTACCTCATCATTACTTAGAGCCGTGAGGCAACGTGGCGAGGAGGAGGGTGACGAGGACTCATCATCACTCGAGATTGATGTGGAGCGATCATCATTTGAAGTCCGTATTTGTAAATCATCACTTTGATCAATCTTGGACTTGTCATGATTCTTTTGGATGAGTGTCCACATGTCATGAGCCTTCTTGAGGTGGCACACCTTCTTCCGCTGCCTTCGCTCAATACGCCAAGAATGGCCTCTAGAGCTTGAGCGTTCTTTTCTTCACTTTGAGCATCCATTGTGCTATAGCCTTTATCTACAATGTTCCAAATGGAAGCATCAATAGATCTCAAAAACATTTTCATCTTATGCTTCCATGGGCCATAATTAGAACCATTAAAGTACGGTGCCCAACCGGAAGCAATATGCACATAAGAGGATGAAGATGGAGCATTCAAATTATTATTAATAGACATGCTAGCTCCAAGCTCACCCATCCCGTCTAGCGACATCCAAACTCTTAAAGCGGTTAAGCTTAAATATCAGAGACTTGGCTCTGATACCAATTGAAAGGACCGGGATGTCGGCCTAGAGGGGGTGAATAGGCGATTACAAAATTATACCCAATTAAAATTAAACAAACAGAGATAATGCGGAAGCGAAGGGTATAATTAAGTTTTGCAACTTAAACAATTTAGCCCGAGACAATTAACTCAGAGACTCCGGATATTTTGTCCGGATACTCCGGATCGATGTACCGGATACTCCGGATGATCCGGATAGTTCGGATAAAATACCGGATACTCCGGGTTGAGTGTCTCGGCCAAGAATTCAAGATCTGAGCAATCTAGAAGCAATCCACTTGAACAAGAAGTAAGTAAATACTACCAAGAACCTATATCAAGTGGAGAACGGGAGCCAAGCACAAAAACAAGATAGATCGGGGCTCCTAAATAAATCAACCCTATACAATCAACTCAATCACACATATAGGAATGAATTCAAGCAAGTAATGAAAGTGATGAAACCGAAATGAAGATGGAGACACGAAGATTTTATCCCGAAGTTCGGATCCTTGAGGGGATCCTACGTCTCCGTTGAGGCGGCTCGGTCACACTTGAGCCGGGGTCTCTTTCAACCCTCTTCCTCCCGGTGTTGCACAATGCACTCGCCGGTCTTCACTTCTTTGATTCCTTTCCTTGCGGAGGCGGAATCGGACCTTCACAAACCTTCGATGGCCTTCCACACAAAGCTTGGAAGCTCACCGCAACTCCTAGCCGTCTAGGAGACCTCAACCTCCAAGAGCAACAAATGCTCCCGAAGAACTCACTTAGAGTCCACCTCAAGTGCTCAACAACTCAAATCGATCCTCAATCCAAACATCTCTCTCCACTACCCAACCCTTCACAAAAGGGGATCACTAAGATCTAAGGAGTAGGGAGGAGTATTGGGGTCTCAAACACTCACAAAGAACACCCCACAGACCCAGCAAAACATCCCCAACGGCTCCTTTGAAGTGGGCAAGAAGGGGCTTTAAATAGAGGAACCCCAAAACTAGCCGTTGGGACTGACCGGGCAACCCGGAGACTCCGGATAATTAACCGGACACTCCGGATCATCCGACACTCGGATCGTCCGGATACTCGGATAACCCGAGACTCGGATTAAATGTCCGGATACTCCGGATCTCCCAGGCAGCACTCAGCAGCCCGACGAAAACGGGCATAACTTTTGATCCCGGACTCCGATTTCGGCGAATTCGGACTTTTCGGAAAGCTATGAACGGTGGCTATCCAACTAACAAGGTCTCACTACCCAAATCCCAAAGGATAAAATCATATTGCACAAAGAATCCACAAGGAGACCTCAAATTCTCACTTTCCGATACAAACAACACTTCTAACCCTCACACCAACCCACCTACACCTAGGTGAACAAAGTGTGACTTGGGTTTCTCAACCTTAGACAAGGATAGACCACTTTTGAGTACTTGAGACTTATCTAAGTGATTTCAATGATTGCATCCCTCTTAATAGTACGGCAATCCTTAGACTCAAATTTAACATAAAATCTAAGTCTTACACTAAGCTTACATGCCGACTTCTTGGATGCACGGTGCATGATGACGCTTTCACAAAGATTGATGACGCCCTTCGTCTTGTCAACCTCGACGCGATTCACCTCATGAGACTCTCGTCTTCTCCGACCTTGACCTCGATCATCACGCCAAGTCGTTCTTGACTTAGTCCTCAGCTCTTGGTGACACCGCCGTCTTATTTGACTTTGACTCGATTGTCATCCTTCAAACCATCTTGGTCATCATACACACAGCTTTGGGACCTAACTTTTATCAAAGCACTCAGCAAACATATTAGTCCCACAAGCTTAAAAGATATATTGAATTAGAATTAAATGAATGAGATGAAATACAACAAGTGTTTCATATAAATAGGCATGATATCAACGAAAACACTTGACATAAGAATTGTTCTCTACTAAGTGCAGCATGATGAATATGTGATTGATCTATATGCACTTAGAGAGATAATTGCCAATAAGATGAATAATTTAAATCAAGGCAAGGATCACATACTTTGCTTAAATGAAACACATGATAGACTATACATGAATTGTACATGTGCAAATAATATTTGGAATGAGAGTAAATGATGTGATCCAATTCTAGATTAAACTTCACTAGGAGAGGTGCATTAGAAGATATACAACTAAGACATGTATGCACCAAGTCAATATGAAGCAATGAAGTTTAACTCTAGTTAACACAAGCATATTAAAAACAAAACACATAATGAACTCAAATGAATATATATATATGCACAAGCAATTATGACATGAATCAATGTGCACATATGAAATCAACAAGTTACTTAGAGTTCAATATGCATTTGCTAAAGAGGAATGCAATGACAAATATGGAAGGAATACCGAGATTGCATACCTCATTTTTGCTTAACCATCCCAATTGATTTTCCTCTAAAATAGATGAGACTAATATTCAACTAGGCAATAAACATGTTAGTCTCATAACAATATAAATATATTAGAGGTTTGTCATTTGTTAAGCACTAAGTTAATATTTATACAATTACATTGATTGATATTACATGCGTTTGTCATTAATCGTTTGTCATTAATCACCAAAACAACATAAGTGCCTAGACGCACTTTCACTCTAGCGGTGTCTGTTCCTCAGGTACTCGGTGACACTTCTTCAACTGGGACACGTGAAACACGTCATGTACTCCTGCTAGTGATTGCGGTAGATCCAGCTGGTACGCAACTTCCCCTCTGCGACTGAGAACCTTGAATGGTCCAACATATCACGGCGCGAGTTTTCCTTTGGCATGGTGAAAGTGCATCTAGGCCCTCAAAATTGGTTTTGGTTGATTAATGACAAGCGATTAAAGAGACTAATGTCTTCAATGAGCTTATGAGCAGGTAAAAGGTTCAATGTGAGATCGTCGACGTGCGATGGATACCCTCAAACAATATTACGCGAGGAAAATGGCATTACGCTTGTATTTTCTATGTTTTGTGTCGTAGGAATGCCGTACTATTAAGAGGGATGCATCGTAAATGATCTAGGATAGTCTCTATGCTCAGATGAATGTTACTTCAATTTAAAATTGAGACCCTAAGTCACCGCGTATGCACCGGAATGTGTTTCTTTCATGTTCAAGTCGGACATTCCGATATTATATCGGAAGTTCCGATGTGACCGGACATTCCGATGTGCATGCTTGCTTCAGTCCGGTGTGTGGTAGATGCATCGGAAGTTCCGATGTGTTGTTGATGCCTTCTAGGATGCTCTCTGGAAATATCGGAAGTTCCGATATTTGACATCGGAAGTTCCGATGTGTTCAAACCGAAAAAAGGGAGCTCTCTGGAATTATCGGACACTCCGATATAGTCAATCGGACATTCCGATATTGGTATTAGAAGTTCCGATGTTTATATCGGACAGTCCGATATGGACTTAGAAGCATTTTGTCAAGGGCTTTTCTGGGAACATCGGAAGTTCCGATGTTGACATCGGAAGTTCCGATGCACCTTTTTCGACAGTTGGAGTGCGCTCGAGTTCTGATTGTTTGCACATATCGGACATTCCGATGTTGATATCGGAAGTTCCGATATGCAGCTGAGTGGGTGTATAACGGCTAGTTTTTGCAAGAAACTATAAATACCCCACCCCTCTTTCATTTGAGGGTTACACACTCTATTGGACAGAACTCTAGTGCACTTTGAGCCCTCTTTAGTCTACTTTTGAGCCCTCCCCTTTGATCTTAGGGATCATCCAAGGAGTGAGGACTAGAAGTGAGATTTGGAGCTAAGAGTGAAAAGCAAGTGTCATTCATCTCGAGCTTAAGAGTGTCCCTCCAAGATCATTCAACCGTGCATTTGTTTCTCTTGGAGGTTGAAGGACTCCTAGACGGCTAGGCGTCGCTCACGAGCTCCTAAGGATTGTGGGACGCCGTGAGAAGTTTGTGAAGGCCGGCTCCGCCTCCGAAAGGAAAGGAACCAATAGTGGGACCAAGCCTCAAGTGTGACCGAGGTTTGGGAGGATAGGGTTGGAAAAGACCCGGCTCTTTGGAGCCTCTTCAACGGAGACGTAGGATTCCCTCAAGAATCCGAACTCCGGGATCAAATCCGTGTCTTTACTTTACTTTGCTTTAGCTTGTCTCCTTATTAAGTTGTTATAACGTTCTTGTATTGCTTCCTAAGTTCGTTACTCTCAGTTGTTATTTGTCCGTGTCCAAAGTCGATCGGACATTCTGATCTGGAATCGGAAGTTCCGATTATATCGGATGTTCCGATCCAATACCGGAAGTTCCGATACTCTTTCCGCTGCGACAAATTTAGTTTAAATTTTAAACTGCCTATTCACCCCCCCTCTAGGCAACTTTCTCATCTTTTCAATTGGTATCAGAGCCGTACCTTCTCGAAGGCTTAACCGCTTGAAGGAACGTGATGGCCAACACTGGATTGAAGGTTGTCGTGTCAGGGGAAGAAGGTAGTCCAAAGGCCGGACATGGAACTCCCGCGAGGACCAAGGAAGGTGACACCTCCACGTCATCGCAGGGAGCTCAAATTCCTTTTAATTATGAAAAATTAAATACTTCTTCTTCGCATTCCTATATTACTGTGCCCTCCGGGCGTGCGCCATTTTTCGATGGCACGTATTATTCCGCTTGGAGGCACAAGATGAAAATGCATTTGATGTCTCTCCATCCTAGTGTGTGGAAGATTGTGTGTACAGGTTTAGACATGCCGGAAGATGACATGGAGCTTACACCGCAACAAGAACAAAACATCCACCGTAATGCTCAAGCCGCGAGTGTTTTGCTTGGAGCTTTGAGTCCCGAAGAATTCAACAAGGTTAATGGTCTAGAAGAAGCCAAAGAGATATGGGACACACTCCAAGTAGCTCACGAAGGAACATCAAGTGTGAGGGAATCAAGGATTGAGTTACTTGAAGGAAAGTTGGGGAGGTTTGTCATGAACGATGATGAAACTCCGCAACAAATGTATGATCGCTTGATGATCCTTGTGAACAAGATCCGAGGGCTTGGAAGCAAGGACATGACGGACCACGTCGTGGTGAAGAGGATGTTGAGAGCCTTTGCTCCAAGGAATTCGACTCTCGTAACACTTATACGAGAGCGAAAAGATTTCAAAAGGCTTACTCCTAATGATGTGCTAGGAAGAATTCTATCACATGAGCTTATGGAGGAAGAAGCTAAAGAGGTGAAGAACCTTGCCAAGCAAAGCTCAAGACCGAAGCAAATAGCTTTGAAGGCAAGCAAAAAGGAAGAATCAACTTCAAGTGATGAAGAGGAAGATGAGAGCGAAGACAAAGAAGACTTGGCTCTATTTATGAGGAAATTCAAAAAGTTCCTCAAATATGACGGGTCAAGCAAATACAAGAAGAACTACAATGATAAATCAAGAGGAAGAAGAAACACCAAAAGGGCTTGCTATGAGTGCGGTGAAGTTGGACACTTCATCGCCGATTGTCCAAAGAAGAAGAACAACCAAAATGAGACCAAGAAGAATGAGCCGCTCAAGAAGAACAAGACGTACAAGAAGAAGTACTCGGGGCGAGCTCACATTGGAGAAGAATGGGATTCAAACGACTCCGACTCCGACACCGATGATGAAGGAGTCGCCACCCTCGCCATTGAAGCCGCTCCACCAACAACGTCACTTTTCGGGGAATTGAGCGACAACGACTCCGACCACGACGCGCCTATTTGTCTTATGGCCAAAGGGCGCAAGGTAATGGCTAAAACAAAACCCCCTAGTAGTGATAGTGAATTAGAGAGCGATGATGATGATGATGATGATGCTCTACTTTGTGATTTGAGCAAATTGGCTATTGCTAAGATTCATAAGCTATTGAAAAGAATAGATAGCCAAGAGGAGACTCTCGAGAAGCAAGAAGAGTTACTAATTTGTGAGAAGAAGAAAACTCTTGCTCTCGAGAAGATCCTCACAAAAGAAAAGGAGACTATTGAATTATTAACCAAAAAGCTTGATTTGGCTAATAATTCAATTGAAATGCTTAAGGGTTCAAATGAGTCACTTCAAGAGAATGTCATAAGTCTAGAAAACAATCTTCAAGCTCTTGAAGTGCAAATTGAATCTCTTAATGATATTAACTCTCCAATTGTTGATTCACAATTAGCATCTATTCCTTCCACTAGCAATGGTTGCTCTCGTTGCTACAATATCGATGTTGATGCTTGCACTACTAACTCCCAATTCGTGCAAGTATTAAAAAGCGAAAACGAGAGATTAAGTGCCTTGGTAAGGTACGGTTGCATAAAGACTTATCAATCCAAGGACGCCCTATATAAGACCATAAATGGTCGAGGCAATAAAAACAAAGAAGGGCTAGGATATGATAAGCACGAATGCAAAGGAAATGACTGTGTGGTGGTGAAAGGCAAGGAATGCATCAAGTTTGTCAAAAGAAATGACAAACAACCATTGACCACCACACAAGTCATTAAGATCGGGCAAGAATCTAAGAAGCATCTTCAACATCATGCATCTCATTCTATTCACTTTGCCTCTTATATATTGAAGAAAAACCACCGTGGTAAAGTGGTTGCTCAGTTTGTCGGTGCCCACCACTCCAATGATGCAAGCAAAAAGAAGGTGTGGGTACCGAAAGTATTGATCACTAACATGCAAGGACCCAAAAGGATTTGGGTTCCTAAAAACAAAGTCTAATGTGATCTTGTAGGATTATACCTCCGGTGGATCAAGTTGGGTGCTTGATAGTGGTTGCACAAACCACATGACCGGAGAAAAGAAAATGTTTTCATCTTTTGATGAAAAAGGGTCACAATATGAAAATATTGTGTTTGGTGATAATGGTAAAGGTGAGGTAATGGGATTAGGTAAAATTGCTATTTCTAATGATCATTCCATTTCAAATGTTCTCCTAGTTAAATCTTTAAATTACAACTTGTTGTCCGTATCACAACTGTGTGAGATGGGCTACAATTGTCTATTTACTAATGTGGATGTGACCGTTTTGAGAAGAGATGATTCCTCAATTGCGTTTAAAGGATATTTGAAAGGGAAGCTCTATTTGGTTGATTTCAATGCAAATAGTGCTAAACTTCAAACATGCCTTATGGCAAAGTCTAGCATGGGTTGGTTGTGGCATCGCCGGCTAGCCCATGTTGGCATGAGAAATCTCGACAAACTTCTCAAAGGGGATCACATCATTGGACTAACGAATGTTGAGTTTGAGAAAAATAGGATTTGTAGCGCTTGTCAAGCCGGAAAGCAAGTTGGAGCGCGTCATCCCGCGAAGAACATCATGACGACGACAAAACCATTGGAGCTTCTACACATGGACCTCTTCGGACCCGTTGCTTATATAAGCATCGAAGGTAACAAGTATGGTTTAGTTATTGTTGATGATTTTTCTCGCTTCACGTGGGTATTCTTTTTGCAAGAGAAAAGTGAAACACAAGGGATAATCAAGAAGTTTGCAAGAAGAGCCCAAAATGAATTCGAGCTGAAGATCAAGAAGATTCGAAGTGACAATGGAAGTGAATTCAAGAATACTCAAGTCGAAGAATTCCTTGATGAAGAAGGAATCAAGCACGAGTTCTCCGCTCCATACTCCCCTCAACAAAATGGAGTGGTAGAAAGAACGAATCGGACTTTGATCGAGATGGCAAGAACAATGCTTGATGAGTACAAGATCTCCGATCAATTTTGGGCGGAAGCTGTCAACACCGCTTATCATGCCATCAATTGATTATATCTCCACAAGATATTGAAGAAAACGGCATATGAACTCCTCACCGGTAACAAACCAAACATCTCATATTTTAGAGTTTTTGGTAGTAAATGCTTTATCCTAAACAAGAAGCCTAAGAACTCCAAATTCGCTCCAAAGATCGATGAAGGTTTCTTGCTAGGATATGGATCGAATGCTTACGCCTATCGCATTTTCAACAAAACTTCGGGTTGTGTTGAAATAGCGAGAGACGTGACATTTGATGAATCTAACGGCTCTCAAGTAGAGCAAGTTGATTTAAATGTGCTAGAAAATGAGGAAGAGCCAAGCATTGCAATCAAGAAGATGGCAATAGGTGAAGTGAGGCCGCAAGAAAAGGTACAACAAGACAATTCATCTACACAAGTCGAGCCTCCTACTTCAAGCCAAAGTCAAGACATTTCTCTAGAGAGTACAAGCAAACTCGTGGAGGATGCTCAAGATGAAGACCTTGAACCAATTCAACATGTCTCTCAGATGCCACATCCGAGGGTGCATCAAAGTATTCAAAGAGACCACCCTGGCCGATAACATTCTCGGTGACATTCAAAAGGGGGTAACTACACGCTCAAGAGTATCTAATTTTTGCGAATTTTACTCTTTCGTATCTACTTTGGAACCTTTGAAGGTTGAAGATGCACTAAGAGATCCGGATTGGATAATGGCTATGCATGAAGAGCTTAACAACTTCGTTAGAAACAAAGTATGGTCACTAGTGGAAAGGCCTAATCAAAACGTGATTGGAACCAAATGGGTCTTCCGCAACAAACAAGACGAGAACGGAGTTGTCACAAGAAATAAAGCTCGGTTGGTAG
Organism: Rhipidocladum racemiflorum; assembly: GCA_036346355.1. Taxonomy (NCBI): domain Eukaryota; kingdom Viridiplantae; phylum Streptophyta; class Magnoliopsida; order Poales; family Poaceae; genus Rhipidocladum; species Rhipidocladum racemiflorum. Next base: position 2,779,492 of record CM070569.1, on the reverse strand, counting down.
CTCAAGGATTCACTCAAATTGAAGGTTTGGATTTTGGTGAGACTTATGCTCCAGTTGCTAGATTAGAATCAATTCGTATATTAGTTGCATTTGCTACTCACCATGATTTCAAGCTTTATCAAATGGACGTCAAGAGTGCTTTCCTAAATGGTCCAATCGCCGAACTAGTCTATGTTGAGCAACCGCCGGGAATGGAGGACCACAAGAACCCCACTCATGTCTACAAACTCCATAAGGCGCTCTACGGGCTTAAGCAAGCACCTAGAGCATGGTATGAATGCCTTAAGGATTTTCTTATTAAAAAGGGTTTCGAAATTGGTAAAGTCGATCCTACTCTATTCACAAAATACGTTGATAATGATTTATTTGTGTGCCAAATATATGTCGATGACATTATATTTGGATCCACTAATAAAAACTTTTGTGAGGAATTTAGTAGGTTGATGACGAAGAGATTTGAGATGTCCATGATGGGTGAATTGAAATTCTTTCTCGGATTCCAAATCAAGCAACTCAAGGAAGGGACGTTCTTATGTCAAACAAAGTACATAAAAGATATGCTCAAGAAGTTTGACATGGAGAACGCCAAGCCAATTCATACACCAATGACAACCAACGGTCATCTTGGTCTAAATGAAGAAGGTAACCCTGTGGATCAAAAGGTATATCGATCCATGATAGGTTCATTGCTTTACCTTTGTGCATCTAGGCCTGATATTATGCTTAGTGTGTGTATGTGTGCAAGATTTCAAGCGGCTCCGAGAGAGTGCCACCTAGTAGCCGTGAAAAGAATTCTTAGATATCTAGTTCACACACCTAGTTTAGGGCTTTGGTATCCTAAAGGATCAAAATTCGATTTGATTGGTTATTCGGATGCTGATTATGCGGGTTGCAAAGTGGATAGAAAAAGCACTTCGGGGACTTGTCAATTTCTAGGTAGATCACTAGTGTCTTGGTCCTCAAAGAAACAAAATTCAGTTGCTTTATCCACCGCGGAAGCCGAATACATTGCCGCAGGAAGTTGTTGTGCACAATTATTATGGATGAGGCAAACCTTGAAGGATTTTGGTTTTTGTATGGAAAAGGTACCACTCTTATGTGACAATGAGAGTGCGATCAAAATAGCCAACAATCCCGTTCAACACTCTCGGACCAAGCACATAGATATCCGACACCACTTCCTTAGAGATCACTCTCTTAAGGGAGACATAGATATTACCTATGTGAGAACCGAAAAACAATTGGCCGATATCTTTACCAAACCTCTAGATGAGAAGCGCTTTTGCGAGCTTAGAAGTGAGCTAAATGTCCTAGACTATCGGAATGTGTCTTGAAAGACTGCACTCATTGGTTGCTGCTAGTTAGCTCAATTTCAAATCAAAACGATTGAAAAACTTATTAAGTGAATTTCAAAATGCTTTTGTTGGATCTTAATCTCGGATCAATCCACTTGTAATCATAGTTTTGATTGCTTGAATGCCTGCTGATGACAAGTGGAGTGATCCTCCTTAAGTTCACATGACTCAGAGTTTTCAAACGTCACTCAAAATCCTTGGTTCTTTCTCTGTTTGCTGGAAAATTCAACACATCGGAACATCCGATCAATCCATCGGAATATCCGATGTCTGGCAGTTCTTCCACATCGGAACTTCCGATGTAATATCGGAACTTCCGATGTGACCTCCGCACTTAAAAAGTGCCCGTACCCTTTCACTTTCCTTGTCCTTTTCCTCGTGTCTCTTTAGCCTCTCCTTCCCGTTTTCATCTTTGTGCCGTTATCGGAGATTCCGACCTCTCAGAACTTCCGATCTTCGCTTGGGAAGGACTTCATCTTGAAGAAAACTAATCTCTCCGCGTGATTTCTCTGTGTTCTTCGTGAGGTAAACCCTAGGGCTTAATCCTTTCCTTTTGAATCTAGGGCATCTTTTTGAGAAATCGTTTCGGTTATCTTATTCATCTTGTCCCTTGGTTCTTTACTGTCAAATTTCAATTCTTTCCATCGGTTGGTTTAGGAGAAATATTGTGTTGGTTGAAATCCGTAGACATCGGACATTCCGATCGAAAACATCGGAACTTCCGACCTCATGTCGGAACTTCCGATATAAAATCGGAACTTTCGATGTCAACTGAATGAAAACCAAACCAAGTTTGTTTCTCTCGTAAGCTTAATCGATTCTCTCTGTCCTTAGATCAATGGATCCCGATCAAGGTGGCTCCCAGCCGCAACCGGACCCAACTGTCTTAGGCGCAAAGAGGCCAAGACAGACTCCAACAGGAGTTAGAACCAAAAAGGCTGCGGGTAGAGGAAGAGGAAGAGGCAGTGGAGGCCCAGGGATTCAAATCAGCGACCCTCCGCCCGATCCTCCTGCTCAGACAGTGAATGTACCTCGAGGAGCGCCATTGCCTTCCAGGAAGGGCAAAGCTGTGGCAGGGGCTTCTCAACCTCAGCCAGTTCCAGACCCAGCAGTTCCAAGGCTCAGACAGGCAGAAAGGAATCCTCGTCTCAAGAGGAAACCCATGAGCTACAAAGGGAAAGCCGCCAAAGTGCGCAAAGCCAGAGAGCAGAACCCCAGGGCAGTTGCATAGTTCTCGACTGACTATCGCTTCTGGAATTTCTTCCAACAAGACTTCTACGAGTCTATCATCTTGACTAGGAAGAATCCAATCATTCTGATGCAGTGGGTTGACTGGGACTACATGGCAGCAGCTGATGATGCCACTTTCACAGAGGTCGTTGCAGCGTGTGAGAGAACTGGGACAAAGAGGATTATGAGTTTTCAGCACGACTGGAACATTGAGATTATTGCTCAGTTCTACTCCACCCTGTACATCTCCAAGGATAGAGTCTCCACCTTGCATTGGATGACTGAAGGAGTTTGGTACGAGATTTCCTATGTGAACTTTGCTCGGTGTCTTGGATTCACCGAAGCTGACTGTCGTGACAAGGATCAACTTCATAATGAAGTTTCTCTTGGTACTTCCAACCTGAACTTTCTCTATGGTGAAGGTGCAGACTTTGAGGAAGGAAGCACAAAAGGCATGAAGCCTTTCTTTGCCTGTCTCAACAGGCTGTTCAGAAAGACGCTGGCTCCCAAAGAAGGTGACGCCTCTCATGTTCTATCCTATACAAAAAAACCTGCTGAGTAGGATGCAAGATGGACAGCGTCCTTTTGATGTCTTCGATTTCATTTGGAATGAGATCCGTTTGACTGCTCAGGAGCCAAAGAGAAGCTGTGGCTATGCCCCTTTCATTATGCATATGATTGAGCATATTACTCATCAGCACTTTGAGTATGATGCTAGGCACACTGGAGTGCAGATCAGGGCAATCAAGGCCCCAGCTCAGCCTGCTAGGCGTGCTTCGACTAGAGGTGCTGCTACCTCCTCCTCCACTGCTCCTCCTGCTGCAACCGCCAGTGGATCATCCTCTCCAATCCTCCGCGCCTTGAAGTCAATCTTTGTCCTGTGCAAGGGCAATGCAGCAGCGCACAAAAAGAACACCAAGAGACTCAAGGACATTCAGAGACACTTAAATCTAGAGTGTTCAGAGGATGAGAGCAGTGAAGAAGAAGTTGAGGATCCTTTTGCTCCAAAGACTGCAGCCTTCTGCACGAGTCCGAGGACGATGATGAGTCTGGCTCTGATGCTGCTTCCGAGGAGTCGGACTAGTTTTCTCTCTCTCTCTCTCTCTCTCCTTTTTCTCCTTTCTGGTGCTTGATGCCAAAGGGGGAGAAGAGAAAGAAAGCTTACCTCGTTTTATCATCCTTCGATTAGTTTCGTTTCCAAACTTTGTTATCATGTGAACTCGGGACATGTTACTTGTTGCTTTTTGTCATTACTTAGCAATGTTGGATGATTATTACTCGTACTCGTTTTATGGATGTTTTTAATATTAATGGTTATTCAAATGTTAGCCTCCATATTGTTTGGTTCATTATATGCTCAATTCTAGGGGGAGCTCCTGCAAAATTCATTTCAAAATTGTGCATTCGCGATCGTTTCCTATTCAATGCACATCTTCAGGGGGAGCTAAACCTAGACTAATCTCTCATTATATCTTTTTCATTGTAAGCTTTAATCGAGTTGTCATCAATCACCAAAAAGGGGGAGATTGAAAGTGCATCTAGGCCCTCAAAATTGGTTTTGGTTGATTAATGACAAGTGATTAAAGAGACTAATGTCTTCAATGAGCTTATGAGCAGGTAAAAGGTTCAATGTGAGATCGTCGACGTGCGATGGATACCCTCAAACAATATTACGCGAGGAAAATGGCATTACGCTTGTATTTTCTATGTTTTGTGTCGTAGGAATGCCGTACTATTAAGAGGGATGCATCGTAAATGATCTAGGATAGTCTCTATGCTCAGATGAATGTTACTTCAATTTAAAATTGAGACCCTAAGTCACCGCGTATGCACCGAAATGTGTTTCTTTCATGTTCAAGTCGGATATTCCGATATTATATCGGAAGTTCCGATGTGACCGGACATTCCGATGTGCATGCTTGCTTCAGTCCGGTGTGTGGTAGATGCATCGGAAGTTCCGATGTGTTGTTGATGCCTTCTAGGATGCTCTCTGGAAATATCGGAAGTTCCGATATTTGACATCGGAAGTTCCGATGTGTTCAAACCGGAAAAAGGGAGCTCTCTGGAATTATCGGACACTCCGATATAGTCAATCGGACATTCCGATATTGGTATCGGAAGTTCCGATGTTTATATCGGACAGTCCGATATGGACTTAGAAGCATTTTGTCAAGGGCTTTTCTGGGAACATCGGAAGTTCCGATGTTGACATCGGAAGTTCCGATGCACCTTTTTCGACAGTTGGAGTGCGCTCGAGTTCTGATTATTTGCACATATCGGACATTCCGATGTTGATATCGGAAGTTCCGATATGCAGCTGAGTGGGTGTATAACGGCTAGTTTTTGCAAGAAACTATAAATACCCCACCCCTCTTTCATTTGAGGGTTACACACTCTATTGGATAGAACTCTAGTGCACTTTGAGCCCTCTTTAGTCTACTTTTGAGCCCTCCCCTTTGATCTTAGGGATCATCCAAGGAGTGAGGACTAGAAGTGAGATTTGGAGCTAAGAGTGAAAAGCAAGTGTCATTCATCTCGAGCTTAAGAGTGTCCCTCCAAGATCATTCAACCGTGCATTTGTTTCTCTTGGAGGTTGAAGGACTCCTAGACGGCTAGGCGTCGCTCACGAGCTCCCAAGGATTGTGGGACGCCGTGAGAAGTTTGTGAAGGCCGGCTCCGCCTCCGAAAGGAAAGGAACCAATAGTGGGACCAAGCCTCAAGTGTGACCGAGGTTTGGGAGGATAGGGTTGGAAAAGACCCGGCTCTTTGGAGCCTCCTCAACGGAGACGTAGGATTCCCTCAAGAATCCGAACTCCGGGATCAAATCCGTGTCTTTACTTTACTTTGCTTTAGCTTGTCTCCTTATTAAGTTGTTATAACGTTCTTGTATTGCTTCCTAAGTTCGTTACTCTCAGTTGTTATTTGTCCGTGTCCAAAGTCGATCGGACATTCCGATCTGGAATCGGAAGTTCCGATTATATCGGATGTTCCGATCCAATACCGGAAGTTCCGATACTCTTTCCGCTGCGACAAATTTAGTTTAAATTTTAAACTGCCTATTCACCCCCCCTTCTAGGCAACTTTCTCATCTTTTCACATGGAATCTCTTAACTCCTCTGAGAGGTGTAACTCTGAGATACACAAAATCTTCTGGTTCAAAACTCAACTGTCGGCGACGGTTATCAGCATAGCTCTTCTGTCTTGACTGCGCTATCTTCAGTCTTTCTCGGATCATGGCAATCTGTTCTTCGGCTTCTTGAAGAATATCTGATCCAAAGACACGGCGTTCACCTGTCTCGTTCCAATTCAACGGTGTTCGACAAGGTCGACCGTATAGTGCTTCAAATGGTGACATTTGCAAACTTGATTGATAACTGTTGTTCTAACTGAACTCAGCGTACGGTAGACTTTTATCCCAAGAGGTAGCATAAGCCAATGCACAAGCTCGTAGCATGTCCTCTAGAATCTGATTAACTCTTTCGGTTTGCCCATCTGTCTGCGGGTGATAAGCGGTACTGAAGTTCAAACGGGTTCCCATGGCTTCATGCAGTTTATTCCAGAACCTCGAGGTAAACTGGGTATCTCTGTCCGATACAATCTTCTTCGGCACTCCGTGCAAACAGACGATCCTGGTCATATACAATTCTGCTAACTTATCTCCCGAATAAGTGGTCTTCACTAGAATAAAATGGGCGACCTTAGTCAAGCGGTCTATTATAACCCATATGGAGTCATATCCACCCTGGGTTTTCGGCAAACCGGTAATGAAATCCATTCCGATTTCTTCCCACTTCCACTCTGGTATCTTCAACGGCTGTAGCAGTCCTGCTGGTCTCTGATGCATTGCCTTGACTCTCTGGCATATGTCGCATAGCGCAACATGCTCGGCAACCTCACGCTTCATGCTCGGCCACCAGAATTTTTCCTTCAAATCTTGATACATCTTGGCACTTCCAGGATGAATTGAATACTTGGAGTCATGGGCTTCTTCTAGAATCAATCGCTTCAGCTCCTTCTGGTTTGGCACACAGATTCGATCCTGCATCCATAACGTGCCTTGTTCGTCCAACTTGAAGTCCTTTGCCTTGCCTTCATCCATCTTGGACTTGATCAAGCGGATCTTGACATCATTCTTCTGTCCTCCTCGAATCTGATCCTCCAGGGTAGGCTTCACTTCTAATGTGGCCAAGAATCCTTCTGGTACTACTTCAATCTGCATTTTCTAGAAATCCTCACATAGCTCATCCGGACTTGTGGCTAACAACATGTTCACAGTATGGCTTTTTTGACTCAAGGCATCGGCCACCACATTGGCCTTTCCTGGATGGTAATGGATTCCAACATTATAATCCTTGATCAACTCTAACCATCTCCTTTGCCTCATGTTCAGGTCTGATTGGGTGAAGATGTACTTAAGACTCTTATGGTCTGTGTATACTTCACATCTGTTTCCAATCAAATAGTGACGCCACAACTTCAAAGCATGCACTATGGCAGCTAGCTTGTCGGGACCCCGAATTTGCAAATCCGGACCCTCTGTGTATTCAGCACTAGTCCAGGAACGCGCTAGTGCACACAGTCTTAACATCGGTATATATCACAATCATACCAAACGATACTATCAAAGTACTTTATTTAAATAATCAAAGGGTTACTCGACCTTATGGCCAAGTTACAAATATATGCCTTGCAAGGCAGAACTTATTAAAAGAGAAATAATAGCAGCGGAAAATCAAATAAACTTAGTGGCGCCATCCAAGATGCCACAGTAACCGATCGGGCTCGCATCCCTAAGTAGACGGGTCCTCTTGGAGTTCCTCCTCCGAAATCAAGCGTAGTCTCTTCTTCAATGGTATTGTGTTGAGGCAAGAGTGATTACTTGGTACTCAGCAAGTCATGCACAGAATGCAAGCTAATATACTATATGCATTGCTTGGTAAAAAGGAATAGCTTAAGGTATATTTGCGGTAAACAGCATTTGACAAGTAATATAAGTAGATTCGAAAGCAGTAAAAACAAGTAAAGCATAAATAACTTTTCAAAAAGTTTAAATAACATTTTTCCCCATCCTAAACCATATTCCCATCATCTTCTTTGTTAAACCAACCCAACTTCTCAAATCCAAGTTATTTTCAGAAAATCTAACCCTTGACTGTAATTCCCGAGCATTGTCCAAGATCACAGTGGACTCGGCTATTCAAATAGATTCTACACTCTGCAGAGGTTATGCACTTTACCCACAAGATACAATCCACTCACCACGTCGGTAGTGAATCGCCATACAAGAGTATGCGAATGAGCGATCATAACAAAGCCTTTCTAAGCCTCAAACAACACAGGTGGTCCTCTCCTGCTCGTGCTCTACACCATCCCTTCCCTTAGCCAAGGCGAAGTATGGGACCAACACACCGTTAGATGGGTACTGGCCACGCCCACGATACGCCCCCCGCACAATCACACAAACGGTGTAATCGACACCACGAGGCTCCACAAGTGAGTCCTTAGCGACTTAGTCAACTAGGGCCGCCCCATTCCAGCCATGTGGTTGCAAGTATGACCCAGTTCAAAGGCTTGCAAGGTTAAGTCCTTAGAGTGACCAGGGCAAGACTACCCGAAACCAAATCAACACTCCCAATGCCACACCGGCCCACCTGATTACTCTTGCCACATGCCCCTGGCCGAAATCGTTTATCAAACCCCAGTTGATTACCATGCACCACGTGCCATCAACATCACATGATACTTTTCCAAAACAGGTTCAATATATCATTAAGTCAATATTAACATTTAATTATCCAAAATCATGTCATGAGCACGTAGCGTGTCTAAGCGATACTACAACGATCTAAACCCATGTTGGCAATTTAATAATGTCCAACTAGTAAACCACAACTAGGGTGACAAAGGGTTATGGCACATACTTAAGTAATCAAGGTGTCATATAGCAAATTGGTATTTATCTAACCCCCATGTTTAAACAAAGTATCTTTCTAATTGAACTAGCATGCAATAGTTTAAATCAAAATAGATTTCAAAATGGGATCAACATGGTCAAAGCACAACTTGCCTTCAAAAAGCACTTGCTCTTGGTCTTGAGTTGGATCCTGAGTCAATACTTCTCCTTCGAATCCCTCCGGCACTTCAACGTCTACTCGTAAAGCGTGCAAATAGCAAATACACAAATAAACACTATGCAAAAAGATCCCAAAACTCCAAATAAAATCCATAAACAGAGAGAACATAATTTTCTGGATTTTTAGAAACTGGAATCGTCAAATTTGGAGTTAAAAGCATAAAAGTTATGATTATTTAAAGTTTAAATAATCAATTAAATAATATTACAGAGAAAAACTTTAGTCCAAAAATTAAATAAAATTCATATTTAGGTAGATCTCAATTTTATACAAATTTAGAAATTTGAATCACTCAAATCGGAGTTGAAACGCAAAAGTTATAAGCGTTTGAAGTTTGAATCTAAATTTGAAATCATTATTCGAATTAATAAATCATTTTCTTTTTCGGAAATTAATTATTGCGTCGGCATGGACACGTGGCAGCTCCTCGATTGGCCTGGCCGACGCCACCGTCCATGGGCTCGGTCCATGCTCAGCTCGGGTCCACGGTGGACTCGGTCCACGGCTCACGTGACTGACATGTGGGCCCACTCGGGTGACGTCATCGCTGACGTCAGCGGGCTCATCCCACGGCGCTGACAGGTGGGACCCACTGTGACGTCATGGGTGACGTCAGCGCTTGGCTGGGTTAGCCACTGACATGCGGGCCCTCTGACATGCGGGCCCCGCGTGTCAGCGTCACACGCACGCTGCTGGGATTTGGCCGACCGTCGGTCCAACGTCCCGACACGTGGGGCAATCTCGTCCGTTGGTGTGAAAATCAACGGCGCGGATTAGATCCAGGGTTAACACGTTGAAACTACTCGATGCTCGTGGGCCGCTCGATCTAGATCGGACGGTCGGATCTAATCCTATAATCGCCTTTGCTACAAAGACGTGGCGCTTGTGCACCGCTGGATCTTGATCCAACGGTCCAGATCTAATCGGGTTTCTAGGGTTTGGGAAACACGTGAACTCACCGTTGCCGTCCGATCTGGATCCAACGGTGCACGAAGCTCAGGGACGGCGATGGCACGCGGCGGCGCTGGCTTGACCGGAGACGGGGACGACGACCTTGCCGTCGGCGTTTCTGGCGCGCTCCGGCGAAGTGAGGGGTACTCCCGAACGCGTCTCGTCTTGGGGAATCCGGATCTGGGCTTGATGACGGCGGAGGACGACGGACGGCATCAATATCGGCGTTTAATCGCGTAGGAACAGACTTCCAACTCCGGCGAGCAATAACGGCGAGACGGTGGGGATCCTAGCGGCGCGAGCTAGGTTTCGGAACCGGTGGGATGGCGATCCTCGGGGTATGCCGGGCATTAAATAGCCTCGGCGTCCGTCGCGGAAAAACGGAGACCTAGCTCTCACGGCGGACACGGCGGCGGAGTCCAGCTTCGGACTCGGCGAGACGATGAAATCGTGGCCGCCCACGTGGCACAACCAACGGCCACGATCGCGCGGCGCGACTGGTCCGGTCGGACACGGCTTCAGTGCAGGTCGGACGGATCTCGGCCGTTGGATCTTGATCCAACGGTTGGGATTGATTAGGGTTAAGAGTGGGTTCGGTCGAGTCAAGCGGCTCGGTCGGACTCGAGTCCGACTTCGGTCGGATGAACAAGACTTGACCCGAGTTGGATTTTCCAGTAATTAATATTTAAAATAATTCCCGATGAATTCATTTAATTCATTAAAAATAGCAAATGACTGAAAAATTCCAGAAAAATTCTGGAAAATATTTTGGATCATTTTGGACTCAAATAAAATATTTCCAACAAAAATTTATTTGCAAATTTAAATTCTTTAATTATTTCAAAATGGAATAAATTCAAATAAATTCCAAATAAATCCAAATAAATTCCAGAAAATTCCAAAAATTCACCAAAGTGCCAAATCACACATGAATTTAAGAAAAGCAAAATTTTGGGGTGTTACAAACCTCCCTTAATAGAATCTCGTCCCGAGATTGGGGCTTACTAAAGGAATAGGTTTGGAAATTCTTTCTTCAAATCCTCTTCGCTCCCAAGTCGCTTCACTTTCTTCATGGTTGCTCCTTTGAACTCTCTGAGAATCGGGTTGACTTGTTTCTAGTTTCTCGATCCATTGTGTCTAGAATCCTCACGGGATGCTCCTTATAAGTCAAATCTTCTTGCAACTCAATTGACTCTAGCGGTGTCTGTTCTCAGAACTCGGAGACACTTCTTTAATCAGGACACATGGAATACGTCATGCACTCCACCGCCAACGATCGTGGGTAACTCCACCGGGTAGGCAACTTCACCTCTGCGACTCAAAATCTTAAATGGTCCAACATAACGGGTGCGAGTTTCCCTTTGGCATGGAACCTCTTAACTCCCCCGAGGCGTAACTCGAGGTATACAAAGTCTTACGGTTCAAAACTCAAATCTCGGCGACGATTGTCGGCATAACTCTTCTGCCGAGATTGGGCTATCTTCAACCTTTCCTAATTATGGCGATCTGCTCTTGACCTCTTGAAGAATATCAGGCCCAAAGACACGGCGCTCACGGTCTCATTCCAATTCAATGGTGTCCGACAGTCGACCATACAAAGGCCTCAAAAGGTGACATCTGTAAACTAGCCTGATAACTATTGTTGTAACTAAACTCGGCATACGGCAAACTTTTATCCCAAGAGGTAGCATAAGCCAATGCACAAGCTCTTAACATATCCTCCAGAATCTGGTTGACTCTTTCGGTCTGCCCATCCGTCTGTGGATGATAAGCTGTACTGAAGTTCAAACGGGTTCCCATGGCCTCATGCAACTTATTCCAGAACCTTGAGGTAAATTGGGTACCTCTGTCCGATACAATCCTCTTTGGCACTCCGTGCAAACAAACAATCCTGATCATGTACAACTCTGCTAACTTATCTCCCGAGTAAGTGGTCTTCACGGGGATAAAATGGGCTACTTTAGTCAAGCGATCCACTATAACCCATATGGAGTCATAACCTCCTTGAGTCTTCGGCAAACCGGTAATGAAATCCATTCCGATTTCCTCCCACTTCCACTCGGTATTTTTAGCTACCGTAGCAATCCTGCTGTTTTCGATGCATTGCCTTGACTCTCTGGCATACGTCGCACAATGCAACATGGTCGGCAACTTCACGTTTCATACTCGCCACCGAATCTCTCCTTCAGATCCTGATACATCTTGGCGCTTCCAGGATGAATCGAGTACTTAGAGTCATGGGCTTCTTCCAAAATCAGTTGCTTTAACTCCTTTTTGTTAGGCACACAAATGCGATCCTTCATCCACAACGTGCCTTGTTCATCCAATTTGAAGTCCTCTGCCCTGCCTTCCTCCTTGATGGACTTAATCCTGCGGATCCTGTCATCATCCTTCTGTCCTTCTCGGATCTGATCCTCTAGGGTAGGCTTTACTTCCAATGCGGACAAGAATCCGCTAGGTAAAACCTCAATCTTCATCTTTCTAAAATCCTCACATAACTCATCCTGACTTGTGGCTAGCAACGCACTCACGGTATGGCTTTTCCGACTCAGAGCATCGGCTACTACGTTGGCCTTCCCGGGATGGTAATGGATTCCAACATTATAGTCCTTGATCAACTCTAACCATCTCCTTTGCCTCATATTCAGATCCGACTGGGTGAATATGTACTTAAGGCTCTTATGATCCGTATACACCTCACATCTGTTTCCAATCAGATAGTGACGCCATATCTTCAAAGCATGCACTACGGCGGCTAACTCTAGGTCATGTGTCGGATAATTTTCCTCATGCGGCCTCAACTGCCTTGATGCATAAGCGACGACCTTTCCATTCTGCATCAGCACACATCCAAGTCCTTGGCGCGATGCGTCACAATAAATATCGAAGCTTTGAGCAACATCCGTAGAACTAACACCGTCTTGATGTCAATCGCTTCTTGACTCTGAAATACTTTCTCACATTCTCAAGCGTCCATGCAAACTTCTTTTCCTTCTTCAAAGAATTGCGTAAGAGGTTTTGCAATTGTCGAAAAGCCTTCGATGAAGCAGCGGTAGTATCCTGCCATTCCAAGGAAACTCCGAATGCAGGTCACGCCTTGGTACTCCCAATGTAACACGACTTCTACTTTGCTTGGATCTACTGGCGACTCCTTCATGCGGTCATTACATGTCCAAGAAACTCCACCTTGTCCTTCCAAAAATCACACTTGCTGAACTTGGCGAAAAGTTGCTGTTCCTCGACTTTTCCAAAACTTCGCCTTAAGTGTTCGGCATGTTCATCCTCTGTCTTGGAGTAGACTAGGATATCGTCTATGAACACGACGACAAACTTGTCCAAATATTCCATGAACACCTTATTCATCATATTCATGAAATAAGTGGCGCATTCGTCGGCCCAAAGGACATAATCAGAACTCGTAATGTCCATATCTTGACGAGAATGCGATCTTGAATATCTTACGATCGGATCTTCAAGCGATGGTATCCCGATCTCGAGATCAATCTTGGAGAAAACTCCGGCTCCTCTTAACTGATCAAACAAATCATCAATCCTGGTAGCGGATACTTATTTTTCACGGTGACTTCATTGAGTGCACGGTAGTCAATGCACATCCACGAAACTCCCGTCCTTCTTCTTGACAAACAAAGCGGTGCTCCCCACGGTGACGAACTTGGTCTCGATAAATCCTTTATCCATTAACTCTTCCAAATTGTTTCTTCATCTCTACCAACTCCTCGGTAGACATCCGATAGGGTCTCTTTGCTATCGGTCTTTGTGCACGTACAAGTTCTATCACAAACTCTATGTCCCTGTCGGCGGCATACCGTAGATCTTCGGGGAAAACATCGGGTACTCACTCACTACCGAACATCCTCTATGCTGATTGCCTTGGTACTGTTAACCATCAACTGTCCATCTCTAATCTATGATGGCTTGAAATTCCACTTTCTTCCCACACGGGCTCTCAAGCGAGATAGTTCTTCGTCCACAATCCAATACGACCTTGTGTTTGGATAACCAATCCATTCCCAATATAACATCTAAGGTCCTGGGTCTCCAAAATTATAAGGTTTGCTAGGAACTCTATTCCATCTATTAGTATTCTCACCCGAACATCCTACTTCCGTTCGGAGTTCGGAACCGTGGGTTTGAACTAACAAAGATGCACTTAAGTCTTGCCATTCTCAAGTCATTTCTAGTAGCAAAGCCTTGCGAAACAAACGAATGCGAAGCTCCGAGTCAAACAAAGCTGTTGCAGTGCTTGAGTTAACAAGTAACTTACCCAAGACTGACGTCTGTAGCATTTTGCGGTGCATCTGCGGTGACATGGTTGACTCGGCCTCTCACCACGGTGCAGGGTGTGGCTCCTGGTCTTTGGCGTCCTAGCTGGGGTGGTTCCTAGATTGAAGCGAATCGGGTCGCTCCTGCTGTCTTCTTTGGACAAGCTGTTGGCAAAGTGTCCTGGCTCGTTGCGATTGTAGCGACGTCTCACTGTTCCTTCTTTGGCTGCACAGGGTAGCGTTTCTAGCGGGGTGGGTGCAGTAGTTTTGATTGGCGTGTCTTGGTGCTTTGGGGATGGTGTCCTTGTTGCATTCTCGTGGTTGGAATCAAGAATTGATTTGGTGCAACTCTCAGCGCTGCTATGCCTCGACGTGATCCTTGTCGTTGCATCCTGCGCTTCTGTTCTCATCCAGTTCCTTGCGCTTGTCCTCAAGAATAAGCGCCTTATTCACCAACTCTTGGAAATCTGGAAAGGTGTGGGTGATCAATCCTACTTGCAATCCTGAGTTAAGTCCCTTCATGAAACGAGGCTGTCTGGATTTATCTGTCGCTACATCCTCGTGCGTAGCGTGCTAGCTGTGTGAACTTGTTCAGTAGTCGACCCATGGTGATTACCTTGCTTGATGCTCTGAACTCCTCCTTCTTAAGGTCCATAATTCCTTCAGGCACGTGATACTCGGAATGCACCGTGAACTCCTCCCAAGTGATATCTTGAGGGTTCTCTCAAGGTGGGCACGAAGTTCTCCCACCATTCAAGCTGTTCCTTCCAACCGATGAGAAGCGTAAAGTACCTTCTCATTCCCTATGCATTGAGCTATGTGTAGCTTCCTCTCAATTGATCTTAACCAATCGTCGGCCTCCAACGGATTGGCATTCCCGAGAGAAAGTGGGTGGGTGAGTCCTCATGAACTCGACAGCTTTGTATTCTCGCGTGGTCCCCGATTAACTTGATTAGCAAGTGGCCTGAGCGAGGACGTGCTGCATTTGTTGCATCATAGCATGCATCAACTGGTCTCGAGCAGCAAGAAATGCTCCAAAATTCTGCACATCCAGTGGCGGTCGGTGCTCCATCATTGGGGTTTTACATTGGGCGAGATCCACTCCCATTGCTTCCAAAGTTCCCACGGGTGTTCACCATCTGTTGATTGCTCTAGGTTTAGAGATGAGAGGGAAACAAGAATAGACAAGTAATATGGAACTTATGCGGGCGAAAGGGGTAACTTTAAGGTCCATCTTTATTATTAATAACTTGGTATGGCTGCTTACAATGCCTAAGGGCCTTGCAACACATACTGCACACTCAGCAAACAAAGCAAATCCAAATCGAACTAACTCTGGAGTCTAACGCCTAAAGGGTGACTCTTTATTTTATGACGCGACTCGGCGAAGGAGTCTCACTATAGAACCTAAGCTCACTCATCGAGAAAACCTCCACGGCGGGGGTAGGGGTGCTGCGGCTTAGGCGCTAAACGATCGCCTTGTCCAAAGCAATCGTGTCCTCTATGGTAGTCGAAGAAGCGGTGTCCTCATCGAGATCGACTCCTCTGGATCTGGCTCGTGTAGCTCAATCTTGGCTGCAGTGCAGTCCGTACAAAGTCATCTCCAACTCGTCAATCCTTCGTAGAAGGTGTGCCACATACTCCTGAGCTTCCCGCCATCTGTTCTTCTCTGTCGTGATTTCCTTGCGGGCCTTCTGTAGCTCCTTGCTTGTATTATCTAGTACATCTTCCTGGGCGACGACGAATCGTGCCAACTGTGTAACCGTGGCATTCTCATCCTGAATCGTCTTCGGTCAAGAAGGTTATCGCTGTGCTGATGATAACGGAACACCGTGCTTTCCAACTCCCTGGCGTGGATACTGGTAATGTGCCGCATTGCTCGTCGTGAAACTCCTTGGATACCCATCTGCATTGTAGATCTTCTAGCGGTCTGGTGTATCGAGCGATTGCACTGGCCCCTCTTCCTCGACAGTACCTCAATCCTCACGTCACAAGCCTTGATCAATCCTGCTTGTCTGATCACTTCCACTTGGTATTGGGGCTTCTCAAAATCTCCGAGAGTTTGTAGCATGTGCCAAAGTTCCGCGGCGTGACCAACTCCTAGATCAACGTAGTTGAACTCTTCCTCCATCTGTCACAAGAGTGCTTTTCGTAAGAACTCGGAATTTTTCGATCGTGACGAGGTAAGGGAAAATTTCAGCAAGAGGCAAGAAAAGAGAGAAGGGGATAAGTCGAGAGGTCATTTCTTGTCTTCACAAATTTTTAGCTTTAGAAAATAGGTTTTATCCTCACTACGACCATTCTAGCTTAGGGTTGAGCCTACAGTCAAGTATGGCTCTGATACCACCTCTGTCGGGACCCCGAATTTGCAAATCCGGACCCTCTGTGTATTCGGCACTAGTCCAGGAACGCGCTAGTGCACACAGCCTTAACATCGGTATATATCACAATCATACCAAACGATACTATCAAAGTACTTTATTTAAATAATCAAAGGGTTACTCGACCTTATGGCCAAGTTACAAATATATGCCTTGCAAGGCGAAACTTATTAAAAGAGAAATAATAGCAATGAAAATCAAATAAACTTCGTGGCGCCATCCAAGATGCCACAGGCAACCGATCGGGCTCGCATCCCTAAGTAGACGGGTCCTCTTGGAGTTCCTCCTCCGAAATCGCGTAGTCTCTTCTTCAACTGGTATTGTGTTGAGGCAAGGGTGAGTACTTGGTACTCGGCAAGTCATGCATGAGAATGCAAGCTAATATACTATATGCATGGCTTGGTACAAAGGAATAGCTTAAGGTATATTTATGTAAACAAGATTTGACAAGTAATATAAGTAGATTCAAAGCAAAAAAACAAGTAAAGCATAAATAACTTTTCAAAAGTTTAAATAACATTTTTCCCCATCCTAAACCATATTCCCATCATCTTCTTTGTTAAACCAACCCAACTTCTCAAATCCAAGTTATTTTCGTAAAATCTAACCCTTGACTGTAATTCCGAGCATTGTCCAAGACTGTGGACTCGGCTATTCAAATAGATTCTACACTCTGCAGAGGTTATGCACTTTACCCACAAGATACAATCCACTCACCACGTCGGTAGTGAATCGCCATACAAGAGTATGCGAATGAGCGATCATAACAAAGCCTTCGGAAGCCTCAAACAACACAGGTGGTCCTCTCCGGTTCGTGCTCTACACCATCCCTTCCCTTAGCCAAGGCGAAGTATGGGACCAACACACCGTTAGATGGGTACCTGGCCACACCCACGATACGCTCCCCGCATAATCACACAAGCGGTGTATGGCCCGACACCACTGAGGCTCCACAAGTGAGTCCTTAGCGACTTAGTCAACTAGGGCCGCCCCATTCCAGCCATGTGGTTGCAAGTATGACCCAGTTCAAAGGCTTGCAAGGTTAAGTCCTTAGAGTGACCAGGGCAAGACTACCCGAAACCAAATCAACACTCCCAATGCCACACCGGCCCACCTGATTACTCTTGCCACATGCCCGGCCGAAATCATTATCAAACCCCAGTTGATTACCATGCACCACGTGCCATCAACATCACATGATACTTTTCCAAAACAGGTTCAATATATCATTAAGTCAATATTAACATTTAATTATCCAAAATCATGTCATGAGCACGTAGCAGGTCTAAGCAGTATACTACAACGATCTAAACCCATGTTGGCAATTTAATAATGTCCAACTAGTAAACCACAACTAGGGTGACAAAGGGTTATGGCACATACTTAAGTAATCAAGGTGTCATATAGCAAATTGGTATTTATCTAACCCCCATGTTTAAACAAAGTATCTTTCTAATTGAACTAGCATGCAATAGTTTAAATCAAAATAGATTTCAAAATGGGATCAACATGGTCAAAGCACAACTTGCCTTCAAAAAGCACTTGCTCTTGGTCTTGAGTTGGATCCTGAGTCAATACTTCTCCTTCGAATCCCTCCCAAGACTTCAACGTCTACTCGTAAAAGCGTGCAAATAGCAAATACACAAATAAACACTATGCAAAAGATCCCAAAACTCCAAATAAAATCCATAAACAGAGAGAACATAATTTTCTGGATTTTTAGAAACTGGAATCGTCAAATTTGGAGTTAAAAGCATAAAGTTATGATTATTTAAAGTTTAAATAATCAATTAAATAATATTACAGAGAAAAACTTTAGTCCAAAAATTAAATAAAATTCATATTTAGGTAGATCTCAATTTTATACAAATTTAGAAATTTGAATCACTCAAATCGGAGTTGAAACGCAAAAGTTATAAGCGTTTGAAGTTTGAATCTAAATTTGAAATCATTATTCGAATTAATAAATCATTTTCTTTTTTCGAAATTAATTATTGCGTCGGCATGGACACGTGGCAGCTCCCGATTGGCCTGGCGACGCCACCGGCCCATGGGCTCGGTCCATGCTCGGCCGGAGTCCACGGTGGACTCGGTCCACGGCTCACGTGGATCGACATGTGGGCCCACTCGGGTGACGTCATCGCCGACGTCGGGCCGGGCTCATCCTACGGCGCCGACAGTGGGACCCACCGTGACGTCATGGGTGACGTCGGCGCTTGGTCGGGTTAGCCATCGACATGCGGGCCCTTCCGACACGCGGGCCTCGCGTGTCGGCGCCACACGACGCCAGCTGCGGATTTGGGCCGACCGCTGCGTCGGTCCAACTTCCCGACACGTGGCGCAATCTCGTCCGTTGGTTTGAAAATCAACGGCGCGGATTAGATCCCGGGTTAACACGTTGAAACTACTCGATGCTCGTGGGCCGGTCGATCTAGATCGGCCGGGCCAGATCTAATCCTATAATCGCATCACTACAAAGACGTGGCGATTGTGAACCGCTGGATCTTGATCCAACGGCCCGAATCTAATCGGGTTTCTAGGGTTTGGGAAACACGTGAACTCACCGCTGCCGTCCGACCGATCCAACGGTGCACGGCTTCGAGGGACGGCGATGGCACGCGCGGCGCTGGCTTGACCGAGACGGGGACGACGACCTTGCCGTCGGCGTTTCTGGCGCGCACCGGTGGAGTGAGGGGTACTCCCGAACGCGTCTCGTCTTGGGGAATCCGGATCTGGGCTTGATGACGGCGGAGGACGACGGACGGCAGCAATATCGGCGTTTAATCGCGGCGGAACAGACTTCCAACTCCGGCGAGCAATAACGGCGAGACGGTTGGGATCCTAAGCGGCGCGAGCTAGGTTTCGAACCGGCGTGGGATGGCGATCTCGGGGTATGCCGGGCATTAAATAGCCTCGGCGTCTGCGTAAAACGGAGACCTAGCTCTCCACGGCGGACACGGCGGCGGAGTCCAGCTTCGGACTCGGCGAGAGCGATGAAATCGTGGCCGCCCACGTGGCACAACCAACGCCACGATCGCGCGGCGGGTCCGGTCCGACACGCGGCTTCGGCAGGTCGAGACGGATCTCGGCCGTTGGATCTTGATCCAACGGTTGGGATTGATTAGGAGTTAAGAGTGGGTTCGGCCGAGTCAATGGCTCGGTCGGACTCGAGTCCGACTTCGGTCGGATGAACAAGATTTGACCCGAGTTGGATTTTCCAGCGAATTAATATTTAAAATAATTCCCAGTAATTCATTTAATTCATTAAAAATAGCAAATGACTCAGAAAAATTCCAGAAAAATTCTGGAAAATATTTTGGATCATTTTGGACTCAAATAAAATATTTCCAACAAAAATTTATTTGCAAATTTAAATTCTTTAATTATTTCAAAATGGAATAAATTCAAATAAATTCCAAATAAATCCAAATAAATTCCAGAAAATTCCAAAAATTCACCAAAGTGCCAAATCACACATGAATTTAAGAAAAGCAAAATTTTGGGGTGTTACATAGCTCTAGGTCATGCGTTGGATAATTCTCCTCGTGCGGCCTCAACTGTCTCGATGCATAAGCGATGACCTTTCCGTTCTGCATCAGCACACATCCAAGTCCTTGGCGCGATGCATCACAATAAATATCAAAGCTTTGATTGACGTCCGGTAGAACCAATACCGGGGCTGATGTCAATCGCTTCTTCAACTCTTGAAAACCTTTTTCGCACTCTGGCGTCCATGCAAACTTCTTCTCCTTTTTCAATAATTGCGTAAGAGGTTTCGCAATGGTCGAAAATCCTTCAATGAAGCGACGGTAGTAACCTGCCATTCCAAGAAAAATCCGAATCTGTGTCACGGTCTTCGGCTGTTCCCAATGTAACACAGCTTCTACCTTGCTTGGATCTACGGCGACTCCCTCTGCGGTCATTACATGTCCGAGGAACTCCACCTTGTCCTTCCAAAAGTCACACTTGCTGAACTTGGCGAAAAGTTGCTGTTGCCTTAGCTTTTCCAAAACTCGCCTTAAGTGCTCTGCATGTTCATCCTCTGTCTTGGAGTAGATTAAGATATCATCTATGAACACAACAACAAACTTGTCCAGATATTCCATGAACACCTTATTCATCATATTCATGAAATATGCTGGCGCATTTGTCAGACCAAAGGACATAACAGTAAACTCATAATGTCCGTATCTTGACGAGAATGCGGTTTTCGGGATATCTTCTGATCGGATCTTCAACTGGTGGTATCCCGACCTCAGATCAATCTTGGAGAAAACTCCGGCTCCTCTCAGCTGATCAAACAGATCATCGATCCTGGGTAGCGGGTACTTATTCTTCACGGTGACTTCATTGAGTGCACGGTAGTCAATGCACATCCTGAAACTCCCGTCCTTCTTCTTGATGAACAAAATTGGCGCTCCCCACGGAGACGAACTCGGTCTGATAAATCCTTTCTCCATTAACTCTTCAAGCTGCTTCTTCATCTCTACCAACTCTTCGGTGGACATCCGATAGGGTCTCTTTGCTATCAGGGCTGTACCAGGTACAAGCTCTATCACAAACTCTATGTCTCTGTCTGGAGGCATACCAGGTAGATCTTCAGGAAAAACATCCGGGTACTCATTCACTACTGAGACATCTTCTATGCTGATTGCCTTGGCGCTGTTAACCATCAACTGTCCGTCTCTAACGGCGGTAGCTTGAAATTCCACTTTCCTTCCACACGGGCTTTCAACTGAGATAATCCTTCGTCCACAATACAAAACGGCCTTGTGCTGGGATAACCAATCCATTCCCAAAATAACATCTAAGGTTTGGGTCTCCAACATAATAAGGTTCGCTAGGAACTCTATCCCATCTATGAATATTCTTACCCCAGAACATCCTACTTTAGTTCAGTAGTTCGAACTGTGGGTTTGAACTAAAAGCATGCATTTAAGTCTTGCAATCTCCAAATCATTTTTAGCACAAAGCCTTGAGAAACAAACGAATGCGAAGCTCCGTAATCAAACAAAATCAAGCAGGTGTAATCGAGTTAATAAGTAACTTACCCAGTACGACGTCCGTAGCATTCTGAAGTGCATCTGCGGTGACATGGTTGACTAGGCCTCTCACCACGGTCTGGGGTGCTGCTCCTGGTGCTAGCGTCCTGGCTGGTGTGGATCCCAGATTGAAGCGGACTGGGGTCATTCCTGCTGTCTTCTTAGGGCAACTGTTGGCAAAGTGTCCTGGCTTGTTGCAGTTGTAGCAGCGTCTCACTGTCCCCTGTTGACTGCCTGAAGTGGCGTTTCTGGCTGGTGCTGGGGTCTGATAGTTCTGATTGACGGGTCTTGGTGCTGGTGACGGTTTCCTTGTAGCATTCTGCGGCTGGAATCTGAAAACTGATTGGGCGCAACCCTCAAGCGTTGCTACGCTCCCTAACGCGATCCCTGATGTTGCATCCTTCGCTTCCTGTTGTCATCCAGTTCCTTGCGCTTGTCCTCAAGAATAAGCCCTTTATTCACCAACTCTTGGAAATCTAGAAAGGTGTGGGTGATCAGTCCCACCTGTAGTCCTGAGTTAAGTCCCTTCATAAAGTGAGACTGTCTGGCTTTATCTGTCGCTACATCTTCAGGTGCGTAGCGTGCAAGCTGTGTGAACTTGTTCAGGTATTCGGCCACCGGCTGATTACCTTGCTTCAGTGCTCTGAACTCCTCCTTCTTGAGATCCATAATTCCTTCTGGCACGTGATACTGACGAAACGCAGCTGTAAACTCCTCCCAAGTGATACCTTGAGGGTTCTCTTGCGTGGCACAGAAGTTCTCCCACCATTCGGCGGCTGTCCCTTCCAACTGATGAGAAGCTTAGAGTACCTTCTCATTTCCCATGCATTGAGCAATGTGTAACTTCCTCTCAATTGACCTTAACCAATCATCGGCCTCCAACGGATTGGCATTCCCGGAGAAAGTGGGTGGATGAGTCCTCATGAACTCTGACAGTCTTGTATTCTTGCATTGTCCCTGATTGACTTGATTAGCGGTGGCCTGAGCAGTGACGTGTTGCATCTGTTGCATCATAGCATGCATCAGCTGAGTCTGAGCAACAAGAAAAGCTCCAAAATTCTGCATGTCAACTGGCGGTGCTAGGTGGGGTGTAGGTGCTCCATCATTGGGGTTTCCAGCTGGGCGAGAACCACTGCCGTTGCCTCCAAGGTTTCCGCGGGTGTTCACGATCTGTCGATTGCTCCACGGTTTAGAGATGAGAGGGAACAAGAATAGACAAGTAACAGGGAAACTTATGCGGGGAAAAGGTGTAACTCAAAATCCAACTTTATTAATAATAATTATAACTTGGTATGGTTGCTTACAATGCCTAAGGGCCTTGCAACACATACTGCACACTCAACAAGCAATGAAAATCCAACGCCTCTAATGGGTGACTCTTATTCTATAACGCGACTCGACGAAGGAGGCTCGACCTCAACGCTTAAGCTCACTCGTCAAGAAAACCACCACTGCCTCCTTGCGGCGGGTGCGGTGGCATAGGCGCGAAACAATCGCCATGCCCCACAACTGCAGCTGTGGTTGACGACGCGGCGTCCTCCTCTGGCTCTGGATCTGGCTGGTGCTGTGGCTGTGGCGCGGGTGCAGGTGGCACCTCTTCTGGTTCCTCCTCTGGCTCCGGAGCGTCCAACTCCAACACTGGATCGGGACCCTGGCCATACAGTGCGGTTTCCAGCTCTGCGATCCTTTCCGCAGCATAGGCGACGTACTCACAAGCATTCCCCAAGTGCTTCTTCTCCTCCTCAACTTGTTCGCGAGCCTTCTTCAACTCCTGAACTGTGTCTTCGATCAGCTCCTCCTGAGTGGCGACGAATCTGGCTAAGTGAGTGACGGTAGCATCCTCATCTTCTATCGGCTCCCGTTGAACTCTGCTGTCTCAGCGTGGGTGGTGATGGAACACTGTGCCTTCCAGCTCCCTGGAGTAGGTGCGAGCGATCTTCTGCATTGCTCGACGCGACACCTCCTGGATTCCAATCTCAAAGGTAGACCTCCTGGCGGTGAAGTGGAAAGGGCGACTGAACTTTGTCTTCTCTCGGGCATACACCGTGATCCGGATGTCCCATCCTATGACCAGTCCTACTTGCACAAGTGTAGTCCCTCGGTAGAGCGACCTCTCAAAACCTCCAAGAAACTGAAGCATACGCCACAACTCGGCAGCATAGCCTCCTTCACGCTCGGCGTAGTTGTTCTTCTTCATCATCTGCCAAAAGAGGCTCGCGTAAGAACGCGACATTTTAAAACCAATGTGGAAGACAAAAAGAACTCAGCAGGGGTATGAACAAGGAAGAAAAGGGGTAAGTTGAGAATTCATTCATTATCTTGACAAATTTTATCTTTAGAAAATAGGTCCTATCCTCACTATGACCATTCTAACTATGGGTGAGCCTACAGTCAGTATGGCTCTGATACCACCTCTGTCGGGACCCGAATTTGCAAATCCGGATCCTCTGTGTATTCAGCACTAGTCCAGGAACGCGCTAATGCACACAGTCTCAACATTGGTAAATATCAGAATCATACTCAACGAATTAATAAAGTACTTAAATAGTTAACCAAACTGGTTGCTTGACCTTATGGTCAAGTTACAAATATACGCCACGCAGGGCGAAACTTATTAAAAGAGAAATAACTGCAGCGAAAAATAAGATAACTTCGTGGCGCCATCCAGTATACCACAGGCAACTGACTGGGCTCGCTCCCTAGTTAGACGGTTCCTTTTGGATCTCCTCCAAAGCTGGTGTAGACTCTTCTTCAACTGGTGTTGTATTGCGGCAAGGGTGAGTACTTGGTACTCAGCAAGTCATGCACAGAATGCAGCTAATATACTACATGCATGGTGTTGGGTTATGGGTAGGCTACGCGAGCATAAAATCAAAATTTCTACCACGAACACCCAAGATCACATGGAAGTAAAGGATCACAGATCGTTACCCTTGTCGCGCAGATGCAGCGGAAGAAGATTCACGCGCGTTGAGGAAGTAGTTGATCACCTCCCGATCGGCACCGATCTCCACCGAGTTGTTGCCGTCCTCGTCCGAGTGGTCGCCGATCTCGTCCGCGTGGTCGCCGACCTCGTCCGAGTGGTCGCCGACCTCGTCCGAGTGGTCGCCGACCTCGTCCGAGTGGTCGCCGACCTCGTCCGAGTGGTCGCCGATCTCGTCCGCGTGGTCGCCGACCTTGTCCGAGTGGTCGCCGATGAAAGTCGTCGGAGATCCAACCGAAAAGCGCGTCCACGGATGGCAGCGCCTCTAACAGTATCCACACGTACCGAGCAGGAACGCCGTGCGGGGTGTGCTAGCACCTCGCCGCACAGCTTGGGTTTTTGGGGAGCAGGAGGGATGCACGGCGGCTGAACGTGGTGAGGGTTCTAATCCTTGCCATGCACTGTTCCTGGCCTCCCCTTTTATAGACACGCTAGTGGGCCGAAGCCCGCTAGGTTTCCATCTCCAATGCGGATCCTATCCATGCACAAACCCGTAAACTATTCCAACTCGTTAAGTGTGTGACCCGTTAGGTTCAGTGCAAGTCGGTTATGAATTCGGAACCCGTTTCCAATTCATTGATCAACAGCGGCACCTAGCAGTACGTATTGACCCCGGATGCACGTAATCAATATTCGGTGAACCTTGATACACTCACATACCGATCCCTTCGCCACACGATACCGCTTAAGCTCAAGGCGAGATGCGTGCCACCCTTGTTGATAGCTCGACCACTTCACTCGGCAAGTGTGATGGATACAAACCATGACCAACTCTTTAGTCATATTAGCACGGCCGTGCGTTTTCCTTATCCATCCACTCGAGGGGCCCAGAGGTATCTCTCCGTTATCTAGGAGGGGCAAATCCCATCTTGATCATCACACCCTTGGCAATGTATCGTGGCATACCCAAGATTTCATCTTTATGACTACCCTGTTACGGTGTAGCGTTTGATGATACCAAAGCATACAAGTCTACATGCTAGGCATCCATGACAATCTCAGGTCTAAGGACCATATAGGCGTACCACTCGAGACTATACGCTGATGGCACTATAAGAGATAACAACTCACAAAGCGTCTCGGAGTGGGTCTTGTCCGACTACCCATGTTCTCTAACATGTGTCCACATTATTGGTTTGATATCTCCATATCTATGGTATGCGAAACATTACCATCAACCAATACATGTGCTGATCAAATTATCACCGCTCCTCGTAATGATATGGATCAGGGACCCGTTTAGAATAATGTCACTTGACAATGTGTTTCACAATCAGATCGTATCCAATGAACAAAGTCGTAACATATATTCAGGGAACCGATAAACAAAGTCATCATTATTACATGAACAAAGACGTATTACAATCATCACCATGATTGATCTAGGGCATATTCCCTTCAATCTCCCACTTGCACTAGAGTCAATCATATAGGTACCAAATACCCATTGCTCTTGTGTGCGCCTCATGCTTTGGTTGTGGAAGGGGCTTTGTCAACAGATCAGCCATATTTAGATCCGTGTGCACTTTGCTTATCTTCATATCACCTCTCTCAATGATCTCTCGGATCAGGTGATATCGCATGCATGTTGGAATCATGCATGTTGAACCGTTTTAGTATCTTGTCAATGTACGTACTTTGGCTCAATCCAATTAGCCTTTTTGATCTATCTCTATAGATCTTTATGCCCAAAATATATGCTGCATCTCCCAAGTCTTTCATCGAGAAACTCTTTCTCAGATAAGATTGTGCAGCATCCAACATCGGAATATCATTTCCGATCAATAGTATGTCATCCACATACAAGACCAGAAATACAAGTGCGCTCCCACTAGCCTTCTTGTAAATACAAGGCTCTTCCTCATTTTTGATGAAGCCAAACTGTTTGATCTCTTCATCAAAACGAAGGTTCCAACTCCGAGATGCTTGCCTTAGTCCATAAATGGACTTCCTAAGCTTGCATACTTTGCCAAAGATTAGTAGGATCGACAAAACCCTCGGGCTGTACCATGTACACATCCTCGCTTAGGTTTCCATTTAGGAAAGCCGTTTTGACATCCATTTGCCGAATCTCATAATCATGATATGCGGCAATTGCTAGCATGATCCGGATAGATTTTACCATGGCGACTGGCGAATAAGTTTCATCATAGTCCACACCATGAATCTGCTTATACCCTTTTGCCACCAATCGTGCCTTAAAAATGTGAACATTTCCATCGGCGTCTATCTTCTTCTTAAAGACCCATTTGCACTCGATAGTTTTTACACCATCGAGCGAGATCAACCAAGCTCCAAACTTGATTATCATACATGGACTTTAACTCGGATCTCATGGCCTCCAGCCATTTCTCGTAGTCTGGGCCCACCATAGCTTCCTCATAATCCTTGGGCTCGTCATTTTCCAATAATAACACATCGCGTTGCTCCGTCATGAGGAACATGAACCTCTCAGGAGCGCGGCTTGCCCGTGAGGACCTCCATGGGGCTGGTACCTCATCAACAGGTTCAACAACACGTTGCCCATCCTGCGAGGACTAGCCGAGCTGAAGCATTTACGTATTTCTCGAACTTCTTCGAGTTGCACCTTGCTCCCACTAGCTCTTTTGAAAAACTCATTTTCCAAAAGACACCATCCGGCGACAAACACTTTGCCTTCTTCCGGTTATAAAAATAATACCCTTTGGTTTCCCTTG
Source organism: Rhipidocladum racemiflorum (assembly GCA_036346355.1). Taxonomy (NCBI): domain Eukaryota; kingdom Viridiplantae; phylum Streptophyta; class Magnoliopsida; order Poales; family Poaceae; genus Rhipidocladum; species Rhipidocladum racemiflorum. Next base: position 2,752,437 of record CM070569.1, on the reverse strand, counting down.
GGTACCCCACAAAGAAGCATTTATCCGACTTGGAGTAAAGCTTATCGACGTCATACGTTTTACATAAGCCTCACAAATTTCAAATTTTAAGAAAAGACAAGTCAGGATGTTTCCCTTTCCATAACTCATATGGTGTCTTATCAACGGATTTAGATGGAACCCTATTTAGCATGAACGCAAATTGTTTCTAGAGCGTGTCCCGAATGACAATGGAAGATCGACTTGACTCATCATAGACCGTACCATGTCCAACAAAGTTCGGTTCCTCCGTTCGGATACCCCATTCCATTGAGGTGTCCCGGCGGAGTCAATTGTGGAACAATTCCACAACTCTTTAGATGATCACTAAACTCTTGGCTCAAATATTCACCTCCACTGGTCGGACCGTAGAAATTTAATTTTCTTGCCCAAATGATTTTCTACTTCATTCTCAAACTCTTTGAATTTTTCAAAAGATTCAGACTTATGCCTCATTAGATAGATATAGCCATATCTACTAAAGTCATCGGTGAAAGTAATGAAGTAATCGATAACCACCTCTCGGCAATTGAGCTCATTGGTCCACATACATCAAGATGTATGAGAGCCAACAACTCGCGCATTCTCTCACTTGTGCCGTTGAAAGGTGCCTTTGTCATCTTGCCAAGTAAACAAGACTCGCATGTTTCAAAAGATTCCAAATCTAATGGACCAAGAAGACCATCTTTATGGAGCTTCTCCATGCGTCTCTTATTTATATGGCCCAAGCGACAATGCCATAAATAAGTGGAATTAGCATCATTTGTTTTGAGTCTTTTAGTATTAACATTGTTTATAGAAGCATTACCAAGATCTAGAACATACAACCCATTCACCAATGGACAGTTACCATAGAGCAAGCCTTTGAAATAAATAGAACAATTCCATTCTTTATTACAAAATCATATCCGTCTTCCTCTAAACAAGAAGAAGAGATAATGTTCTTACTCAAGGCAGGAATGTAATAACAATTATTCAATTCCATGACTAAACCGTAAGGTAATGACAAGGGATAGACACCAACGGCCTTCGCAGCAACCATTGCTCCATTGCCGACGCGAATTTCCAACTCGCCAATCTTGCAATCTCTAGTCCTTCTTAACCCCGCAACGATTTGCAAGTATGAATCATTGATCCGTATCAAATACCCAAGACTCGGTAGGACAAGTTGCAAGATTAACTTCTATAACATTAATACCTGAAGTAGAAGGAACCTTTCCTTTCTTTCTGTCTTCCAGTACTTTAGACTGATTTCTCTTCCAATGCCCACAACCCTTGCAGTAGTGACATTTATCGAAGCATTAGGGCCAAACTTTGGCCTTTCTTTAGGCTTTGGTTTTGGGTCTTGGATCTTATCCTCACCACAACTTATAGCCTTGCGCTTCCTTTTCTTATCCTTTGAATCATCATCACATGATTTGTGCCTTTCTTTATGCTCTCTTCCAGCTTTCAGCATTCCATGCAGTTCGGTCGATTCTTCTCCAGCTGTTTCATATGAAAGTTCGTAATGAACGGTTCATAGTTCGCAGGGAGCGATCGAGAATCACATCTGCGGGCCAACTCATTTTGCAAGGGAAAACCGAGCTTCTCCAAGCTCTCAATGTAACCAATCAACTTGATTACATGAGGGCTATGAAGCACCCTCACCAGCCTTTGCACGCAAACAATGCTTTAGATATCGAATATCTTTCAGCCCTTGCTTGGTTCTCAAACATACCCTTAAGGCCTACAATCATAGTGTAGGCATCGGCGTGCTCATATTGCTTTTGAAGCTCGAGTTCATTGTGGCAAGCATGAGACAGTGACATCTAGGGCGTCGTTAGTGTGCTTCTCATAAGCACGCTTATCGCCAGCGGATGCATTTTCGTGCAATTCATCAGGATATGGACCGTCTAGAACATATTCCTTCTTTTCAGCCTTGAGAACAATTCTCAAGCTTCGATACCAATCCATAAAATTCGTCCCCAGAGTTTTTCCTCTCTAGAATCGATCGCAAGTTAAAACCAGAGTTTGCATTAACAGCGTTTGGTGCCATCTACAACATAAATAAGCAAAGTTTCAGCACTATGTTCATGTTAATCTCTTATTAAATAATTTTAATAAAAGATGCTTCCATTAAGATCACTTTCCCTCCGCGATCTCCATGGAACAAGATCCATGGTCACTACGGTTCGGGTAATGACTTGTCAATACCACTTGAACCCGTGACATAGGTAGGCAACACCTTGCCAATCACATCATATGTGACTCTTGCTTGTTGGGGTGGCATCACATGCCCCGCGCCTAACATCGATGCCCCAAGTCCCAAATCCTATTTGGATGACTCCGTTAAGCAAACCAATACTATGCTCGTGAGTGCACGGGTTAGGCTACACTCACTCTATTGTACAAGTAAGAGGGTGGCGTTCTGACTTGTCAAGACCTTATCCACCATCGTACAAGACAAGAGACGCAGCCTATTGAAAAAGGGCATCTTACTCTTAATTTTCGAGGGAAACTATTCAATCAGTTAACATATTCACCACATATGACGTGAAAGAATAGCAATGCAAGGTAAATCATCACAGGCAAAGCAAATAGATCGTGAACTAGTATGGCCTATGGCGTGGCGATCTCCATCTTCCACGACCTTCCTTGCACACCCGCCATCGGTTGAAGCCTCCAAGAACATGTACTAAACTACTACATCTAGCAGCTAGTAGCAAAATTACATGAGGATTCAAGGCATCACATGCCGGCACGCAGGCCGTTAATTTTACAATCATGCATCAAATACACAAAGGGTCCATACTGTTCACAACATACCCCGCAAAAACAAGTTAGGCGCTGGATCGATTCTAGCGCGCGGGAAGTGAACAAGTTTTAATTTATGGACACTATGCTGACTATCACGGCGGTCCCGCTAGCCGGTTAGCGGGCGGGGTTCGAAGGGGCAGCGCCCGTAGAAAATTTTTGGGGTACGTAGATCGCATCTATGAAAACGCTATGGAAATTCAATCGGATTGATCTCATCAAGCCGATTCCGAGCCATCAAAATGTCTCAGTTTCCATAGGATCGATCTTCATCGATCCATCGCGCGAGGTCCCCTTGAGAGGGTGGCGACCACACCGATCTCGATCTGTTGGTTCGATATGTTCGGCACTTGCTACTACCCCGATGGTGTTACCAGCCGGTAGGGGTAATGCATGGCACGAATCTGAAACGAGCACGAACTAATCTTTTTGATCGTGTAGAGCCACCAACTCATACCTCATACTTCCCCAATACCGATTGATCCAATCAACCCGTGATAAACATAACAAAGACATCGACATGTGCACGTGATCCGCATCCAAAACTACACATGATCGGCTCTGATACCACTGTTGGGTTATGGGTAGGCTACGCGAGCATAAAATCAAAATTTCTACCACGAACACCCAAGATCACATGGAAGTAAAGGATCACAGATCGTTACCCTTGTCGCGCAGATGCAGCGGAAGAAGATTCACGCGCGTTGAGGAAGTAGTTGATCACCTCCCGATCGGCACCGATCTCCACCGAGTTGTTGCCGTCCTCGTCCGAGTGGTCGCCGATCTCGTCCGCGTGGTCGCCGACCTCGTCCGAGTGGTCGCCGACCTCGTCCGAGTGGTCGCCGATCTCGTCCGCGTGGTCGCCGACCTTGTCCGAGTGGTCGCCGATCTCGTCCGCGTGGTCGCCGACCTTGTCCGAGTGGTCGCTGGCGAAAGTCGCTTCTGAGATCCAACCAAAAGCGCGCCCACGGATGGCGGCGCCCTAACAAGATATCCACACGCATCGAGCAGAACGCCGTGCGGGTGTGCTAGCACCTCGCCGCGCCTTGGGTTTTTGGGGAGCAGGAGGGATGCACGCGGCTGAGCGTGGTGAGGGTTCTAATCCTTGCCATGCACTGCTCTGGCCTCCCCTTTTATAGACACGCTAGTGGGCCGAAGCCCGCTAGGTTTCCATCTCCAATGCGGATCCTATCCATGCACAAACCCGTAAACTATTCCAACTCGTTAAGTGTGTGACCCGTTAGGTTCGATTACCAAGTCGGTTATGAATTCGAACCCGTTTCCAATTCATTGATCAACAAATGCACCTAGCAAGACGTATTGACCCCGGATGCACAAAATCAATATTCGGCCGAACCTTGATACACTCACATACCGATCCCTTCGCCACACGATACCGCCAAGCTCAAGGCGAGATGCGTGCCACCCTTGTTGATAGCTCGACCACTTCACTCGGCAAAGGTGATGGATACAAACCATGACCAACTCTTTAGTCATATTAGCACGGCCGTGCTTTTCCTTATCCATCCACTCGAGGGGCCCAGAGGTATCTCTCCCGTTATCTAGGAGGGGCAAATCCCATCTTGATCATCACACCCTTGGCAATGTATCGTGGCATACCCAAGATTTCATCTTTATGACTACCCTGTTACGGTGTAGCGTTTGATGATACCAAAGCATACAAGTCTACATGCTAGGCATCCATGACAATCTCGTGTCTAAGGACCATATAGGCGTACCACTCGAGACTATACGCTGATGGCACTATAGGAGATAACAACTCACAGCGTCTCGGAGTGGGTCTTGTCCGACTACCCATGTTCTCTAACATGTGTCCACATTATTGGTTTGATATCTCCATATCTATGGTATGCGAAACATTACCATCAACCAATACATGTGCTGATCAAATTATCACCGCTCCTCGTAATGATATGGATCAGGGACCCGTTTAGAATAATGTCACTTGACAATGTGTTTCACAATCAGATCGTATCCAATGAACAAAGTCGTAACATATATTCAGGGAACCGATAAACAAAGTCATCATTATTACATGAACAAAGACGTATTACAATCATCACCATGATTGATCTAGGGCATATTCCCTTCACATGGCTTAATACAAAGGAGTGGCTTAAGGTATATTTGCAGTAAAGAGCATTTAACAAGTATCATAAGTAGATTCGAAAGCAGTAGAACAAGTATAGCATCAATAACTTTTCCAGGAGTTAAATAAACATCTTTCCCGATTCTAATCCACATTTCCATCAACATCATTATTAAACCAAACCCGACCTTTCAAGACCAAATTATTTTCAAGAAAGTCTAACCCTTAACTGTAATTCCCGAGCGATGTCCAATATCGCGGACACGGCTATTCGAATAGATTTTACACTCTGCAGAGGTTATGCACTTTACCCACAAGATACAGCCAAACACCATAAAGGCGAGTGTCCGTAACAAAGTCTTTCGGAAACTTCTAACAGCACAAGTGGTCCTCTCCGATGTTGCACGCTAACCCTTCCCATAGCGAAGGCGAAGTTTAGGCCAAACCACCGTTAGATGGGTACCTGGCCGCAGCCCCGGTACGCTCCGCCGTACAACTACCCAAAGGGTGTAGTTGACATCCTGAGGTCCCACAGGTACGTTATTAGCAACTTAATCAACCAGGTCCGTCCCATTACAGACATGTGGTTGCACGGTTGACTCAGTTCAAAGGCTTGCAAGGTTAAGTCCTTAGGGTGACCAGGGCAAGACTACCCGAAGAACCAACACAACGTTCCCAAAGGCTACAACCGCCCACCCGATCATTCTTGCCACATGCCCCGGTCGAAAACTATTTATCAAACCCCAGTTGATTACCATGCACCACGTGCCATCAACATCACAACACATGATACCTTTCCCAAAACAGGTTCAATATATCATTAAGCCAATATTAACATTTGATTGTCCAAAATCATGTTATGAGCACGTAGCAGGTCTAAGCAATAAACTACAACGATCTAAATTCCCAATGTTGGCAATTTAGTAATGTCCAACTATTTAATCCTCAACTAGGGTGACAAGGGGGTCATGGCACATATTTAAATAACCAAGGTGTCATACAGCAATTTGGCATTTATCTAATTTCTCATAATTAAATAAAGTATTTTCAAATTAAACTAGCATGCAATAGTTTAAATCGAATTAATTTGAAATTGGGATCAACATGGTCAAAGCACAACTTGCCGTGAAAGAGTACTTGTTCTTGGTCCTGAGCTGGCTCCTGGGTCAACACTTCTCCTTCGAAGCCTTCGGGCACTTCAACGTCTACTCGTAAAGCGTGGAAATAGCAATAAATAAATGAACAGTAGACAAAAAGTGTCCAAACATCCAAATAAAGTTCATAAACAGAGAGAGCATAATTTTATGAATTTTTAGAAACTGGAATCGTCAAATTCGGAGTTTAAATGCAAAAGTTACAAGCATTTAATGTTTAAATAATCAATTAAATATTATTACAAAGAAAAACTTTATTCCAAAAATTAAATAAAATTCATCAATAGGTAGATCTCAATTTTATACAAATTTAGAAATTTGAATCACTCAAATCGGAGTTAAAATGCAAAAGTTATAAACGTTTGAAGTTTGAAACAAATTGTGAAATCAATATTTCGAATTAATAAATCATTTTCTTTTTCGGAAATCAATTATTGCGTCAGCATGACACGTGGACCAACCAGGAGCCGCCACGTCGCCTCGGGTCCATGGACCCGACGCACGGTTTGGCTCGGTCCACCGTGGACTCGGTCCACGGCTCACGTGTCTCACTGACAGGTGGGCCCCTCGGATGACGTCAGCAGTGACGTCATCACGCACGGCTGAGGACGGCTGACAGCTGGGCCCCACCGTGACGTCAGCGGTGACATCATGGTGCGCTTGGCTGAGCCGCTGACGCGTGGGCCCCACTAACACGCGGGCCCCGCATGTCAGAGACACACCCACGCAGCGCGCCGACCGCTACCGATCGCGACGGCCGGGCCTCCCGGCCACGTGGCTAGATCTCGGCCGTTGATTTGAAAATCAACGGCCTAGATTGGATCTGGGTTAACGCAGTAGAAAACTACTCGGCTGATCTGGACCGTTCGATCTTGATCGGACGGTCAAGATACAATCTAACGTTTACAACGCGGCTAACCCTAACCGTTTGATCTAGATCTAACGGCTGAGAATGGATCTAGTACTGAGCGGTTTAGGCTTCGTGGCACAATCTACGCCGTTGGATCTAAATCCAACGGTTGGGAATAGATCTGGGGATTTCAACGTGGAACTCACCGAGGGGTGACGTGGCGCGATCTGGGCACTCGAATCTGGATCGGACGGCTCGTGGAGCTCGATCGACGGCATGGCTTGCGGCGGAGCGAGGTCACCGGAGACGGGGACGGCGACACTCCCGACGGCGCTGCGGGGCTCCTCCGGCGAAGTGAGTGGTCTCCTCTGGCGCGGCTTGACCTCACGGTTCCGGATCTGGGCTCAACGGTGGCGGAAACTGCAAACGAACGTGGCGGAACGGGCTTCCAACTCCGGCGAGCGATTGCGGCGGCTACACGGCGACTTGAGCTCGGCCGGCTAGGGCTACGGGTGCGCACGGAAGTCGGCAACACGGCAGCGACGACGGCGCATTAAATAGGGCTCTCGACGTCCGTGAAACACGCGGAAACCGAGGCCCACTCCGTTGCGCGGCGGAATCCGAAAGGGATTCGGATTGGGTGACATGGCTCAACGTTAGCAGTTGGATCAAGATCCAACGGTGCGGGGGTTTGGGCGCGGGTCTGACTCGGGCGAGCTGGCTGGCTTGGTTGGGCTCGGGTTCGGTCGACGTGGCTCAATCGTGGCCGTTGGATCAAGATCCAGCGATCCGCACGGAGTTAGGAGTTCTAGAAGCGGGTTCGACCGAATCGGTAGCTCGGTCGGTTCGAGTCGACTCGGTTCGGTCCTGGGCCGGATGAACGATCTGAACCAACTCGCATTTTCCAGCGATTAAATAATCTAATTAATTTCTCAGAAATTCATTTAATTCATTAAAAATAGCAAAACACTCAGAAAAATTCTAGAAAAATTCTGGAAAATATTTTGGAACATTTTGGACTCAAATAAAATATTTCCAACAAAATTTTATTTGCAAAATCAAATTATTTAATTATTTCAAAAGGGAATAAATTCAAATAAATCAAATAAATTCCAGAAAATTCCAAAAATTCACCAAAGTGCCAAATCACACTTGAATTTAAGAAAAACAAAATTTTGGGGTGTTACAAACACCTTACTCGTACTGTGCTTCCATGTACTTTACATTACTCAATTTCCCATTTACTAAATATAGATGAAAAAGAATTCTCAAAAATGTTGTTTACCGATCAAGGGCTCGCTTGTTCTTCGTCTGTCCCACTATCATAAGAAACTTATTTCTTTTCAGCCTACTAGCTACCTGCGTTAAAAGCCACCTGCTAATAGAGGAGGAGCAACAGTGTAACATAATCTACATGAAAATAGCAGTGAAGATTGTCTTATAATAAAGTAAACTACTAAGAAAATCAATTTGCAATAAGATAAGTGATAAATAATATAAACTACTGTTTTAGCAGTCATTGTTGCACATTAACATAGCTTCTGTTTCATTTGTGTTTCCCTCACGAGGATATCATTTTTTTTATATTCAACGTTCTCATAACAGACACTATTAAAGCTATTCACACCTACGCTGACAGTATCATATACTCATATTTACTACTATTCGCACCATTTACCTTCACCAAAACTGCATCTATTACTTCTCTGCTTGCCTTTTCCTCTTTGCCTAAGTACAGAACACCGCTACATCGTAGACTGTTTTCTTACAAGATTAATATAACTAAGTTATAAAAAACTTCAGCACCTTACCTATATTATGTGTGCATCTTTTCTTGCTTCTACATATAATAATTATTTTTACTCTACAAAAACGACAGGCTGGTGTTATAGATCTAATTTAAACACTGCACAACTGCTTTGTGGTTTTCCAAAGACACGAACACCGTTTTAAGAGCATCTCCATGAGGGGCCCTAAATACAGCGCCGGCCCTGAGGGGGGGCGAGCAGGGCAGCCGCTCTGGGCCCCCCTGATCATGGGCCCCACCCTGTAGCTATTTTAGCTGTTTGCATGTTTAGCATTTTTGCTGATTGTATGGCCCATCAGATCAGTCCATGGAGCAGCCCGTTTGCATATTTAACATTTTGGCTGGTGTTTGGCGTGGCCTGAAGCTAAGAAGCCAGACAGAAGGGGCCCCATTTTAAATCTCGTTCCGGGCCCCTGTGTGAAATCATGTGCTGAAAAATTGGCTTTGAGCTGAAAAATTAACTTAGAATTGGTTTTGCAAAATGTGATTGTGCATGTGTTTGACAATTTGACAAGAAACAGTAAGTTTCGTTTTTACGCGCGGGACTAAGTTCTTAAAAGACAGTAAGTTTTACATGTACGCCAGACCAAATTTTTTGGTCCGTCGTGAATGGCTTTTTGCTCGATTAGGGTTTGTGCAAATTTGGACTTTGAATTTTGATTTGTTTTTGAGATTATGAAATTTGTGAGAATTTCATGATGCTTGAAGTGGACTTTATGCAATGCTCATGTGAGTAGTTGCATGGATTGACATTGAGTCAAGTCGTGGACTTGTGCTCGGATTTGTTTTAGTGGTTTGTTCATGTGCGGTATTGCTCGAAGACGAATGTGGTCGATGACAGACCGAACTAGGTTCATGGAGGAACTGAGGTTCGACTAGGTTCAGGAGGAACCGAGGTCTTGGTGGTCAAGGATGTCATGCGCGGACGCTCGCTAAGAGAATGGTGCACATGAAGAATGGTTAGTCACGTGAGAATGGCAGGAGGTCATTCGCGTGCAAAGTGTTAGTCACGTGAGTATGGCAGTGGCCATACGCGTGCAAAGTGTTAGTCACGTGAGTATGGTAGGGTTACCATACGCGTGCAGTAAGAGTTGTACTCGGCCTGGTTGGGCCAAGTAGAGTTGAGTTGGATACAGATTCCTTCTAGGAATAGGAATCGTATTCGTAACTCCTTGTGGGTTGGTGCTTTAAATAGGTGGGGGGTCTCCTGTTGAAAGGCACCAAGTAGAGCTGAGCGCATCAAGCTTTGAGCTTGGTTTTAGGGTTTGTACTCTTTTGATGAGAGTATTTTAGACAAGAAATAAAGATCAATTCTTCCAAGATTTTTGCGTGCTACAAGAACCACGTCGCTCTGATTTTCTGTTTTGGTTCTTGTTTGCATGCTTGTTCTAGTTCTAGATTGGTTTTTGTTCTTCAAGTTTTATCTTGATTTGATCCATCAAAAACCTCTCTAGGGTATTGATCTAGTGTTTCTCAAAGTCTAGTTGATCAATCTTTTGTCGTTCTTGTTTAATCTTGAAGTTTTGATTAGATTGATTCTCGTCAAGTTCTGGATCAGCAAACTTGCGAAGCTCATAACTTTTGATCCGTAAGTCCGATCGAGCTGATTCTTTTTGGGTTCGATTCGTATTGGAATCTAGTTTCTTGTGTCCAAATTTCAGATCGTTTCGACGGTTGGATCTCCGGGAATTCTCGTTTTACCAAACCTCTGTCTTTCTGTTTTGTCGAAAACGAGGCAATTTTTTTGGTTCTGTTTTGGGGTGAACTTTTAATAGGTCAAGAATTTGGTTTTAGCTTCCGCACAATCATTCACCCCCCCTCTGATTGCTATATTCGTATACTTCGATCCTACAAGTGGTATCAGAGCAAGGTTTTTCTAATCTATCTTAATCGGTGATTAGATCAATGGATCATTATTCGACAAAACCTTGTGTGTTCAATGGTGTTGATTTTCAGTTTTGGAAGGCCAAGATGGAGGCGTTCATCCAAGCTCAAGGATTCGCAATTTGGGAGAAGGTCTACAAACCATATGATGTCCCTGCAAACGACAACGTCAACGACACCAATCGCGCACATGTTGAAGCAAATAGTAAGGCGCGCAACTTGATCATCCAAGGCTTGGGACGTAGCGACTTCGATCGTGTGATTCATCTTCGATCTGCATATGAGGTATGGAAATCTCTTTGTGATTACCATGAGGGTTCTAACACTATTAAAGAGGTTCACAAGATCTTTACAAAAAAGAATACATGCGATTTGAGATGAAACCGGTGAGTCGGTAGATGACTTCTTTGCACGCTTTAATAAGATTCTTAGCAATTTGCGTCTTTGTTGGAGTTAGCTTTGATGATGCTACTAATGCTAGACAATTGCTTAGTGCTTTGGACATGTCGGTGTGGGAGATGAAAGTAACATCTATACAAGAATCTACTACCATGAGTACACTTACTTTAGATGTTCTTTATTCTAAGTTGAAAACTCATGAATTAGATGTTTTTGCTAGAAAGAATGATCATAAATCAATTGCTTTGACATCTCAATCTAGCATATCTCATAATGGTGCTGCTTCAAGTTTTGCTCTATCTTTCTTGTCTTCACTAACCGATGAACAGTTGAGCAATTCCCGAGAGAAGACTTGTCACTACTCTCTTCTCGCTTTAACAAAGCTTTGCAAAATGTGATAAAGAGAAAGAGAAGTGGTGGTGATCCTCCAAGATGCTATGAGTGTGGTGATCTCGACCATATTCGTCCAAACTGTCCAAAACTTGCAAGTAAAGCATCAAGGGAGGAGAAGGACAACGACAGAAGAAAAGAGAAGAAGAAGTTCTCTCCAAGTGATAGAAAGAAGAAGAACTTCATCAACCGCAGTTGTCCATCGAGTTCTTTCCGCTCTTGAACAAGTCAATTTGAGCGATGTGGATTCGGAGAGCGGCGAGGATGATGCAACTCCAAGCAAGCATGAGTTGACGGGGTTGTGTCTCATGGCCAAAAGCATGATACCTTCACCGAAGCGATCATGACAAATGACTTCAATGAGGTAGATCCTTCTTACGATGAATTAGCTATTGCTGTTGCTCGTCTTGGTAAATTGCTTGATAAACGTGACAAGAAAATTAAGAAACATGATTTTGTTGTTGAATCATTGAATGCTGAAATTGCTAGACTTAAAACTTTGATTCCTGATGATGATGCTTGCAAATCATGTGACTTAATTTGGAATGAGCTTACTTCGCTTAGGAAAGAACATGCTTCCTTGATTGAGAAAATTAATGCTGAAAGTGAGAAAAATGAGAAACATATTAAACATGCTAGCTGTTTCACTGATGATTTGCATGGTTTAACTTCTTGTTCTAAATGCTCAACTCTTGAATTAAAATTAAAAGATGCAAATGCTAGGGTTTCTCAATTGACTGATGATCTGCTTACACATGAGGTTCTTTCATGCTCAACTTGTCGTAAGCAAAAGGAAAAGTGAATGTTCCTTGCAATAATTGTTTAACTCTTTCTCGAAAAGTTGATTACTTGGAAAAATCATTAGAACGTTTCACTAAAGGAAAGAAGAACCTAAACATGATTTTGGATCAATCAAAAGTCAGCACTCATAACAAAGGTTTAGGTTTTGATTCTTATGCTCATCATAAATCACATGCTCCCACCGTTGTTAAAACACTTGACGGAGGAAAATTTGAAATTGTCAATGAGCCTAAGAAAACTGCCTTTAAGTCTCATTGAGTGTTATCTTCTACTATGATGAATGCAAATGTTGCTTCTACTTCTAAAGCCAAACATCCTGTTAAATACACTTGCACTCATTGTGGTAGAGATGGACATTTAGTAAATTTTTGCTTTAGACTAGCCAAACAACAAAAGAAAGAGAGAGCTAAGGCTAGGTCTAATTTCAGAAAGGCACGCTTTGCTTCTCACTACGTGCCTAGGGTGATGCAAGCACCTTTTGTTGCTAGAAACACGGAATGTGCAAAATTGATTTTGTGCATAAGACTGCTCGTGTTGTGCCTCTTGTTGTCCGTCGTGTGTCTCGATCTTTGGATTCCTAAACATCTTATTTCTAACCCAGCATCTGAGACCTCGACACTTTCTGCTTCTATGTAGGCTTCTCACGCGAGGAGGGAGAACATGTGGCTAGTGAATTTCGGATGCTCACTTCATATGTTCAGTGATAAGATTTGGTTCTCCTTCACTCGTGCATCTCATGTTGAAAGTGTTGCCTTTGGAGATGCTTCTTCCACTTCTGTTTTCGCAAAAGGCACTAGTTCAAATGATGCAGGTACACGTGCATATGTTCAGGGGGAGAGTGTCTTTGTTCATAAAGATGATGATAATCTTTGTTGAGGACGAGATAATTAGAGGTTTACATGAGAGACTCTTCCCACGTGCTTGTGTGTGCTTGTTTTCAAGCTTCCCACGTGCTTCACATCGACAAGCTATCAAAAGGATTTTCAGGTATCTTCATGGAACTCAAGATTTTGGCATTAGGCTTTCTGCTTCCTCATGGATTAGTTTAAGAGCTATTCTGATGTTGACTTTCGAGGATGTTGATTTGATTTGGTTCGTGCCACCTCTTGAGTAATCCCTTTTCTTGATCATATTGATATTGGATTTCACTTTCTTAGAGATCATGTTGAAAAAGGCAACATTGTGCTTCACCATGTGGATACGGAACATCAATTGGCAGACATTTTTACAAAACCTTTGTCTTCTTCTCGTTTTGCTTTTATTCGGGAGAACTTGGGATTGTTCATCCAATGGGTTTGTTTTGAGGGGGAGTTTCTTTGCCAAGTTCTTTCACTTAATGAGCTCACTTTATCATATTTCTTTATATATTATGTAATTGTGCTAATATATGATAATCTAAATTGTTCCACTTGAACTAAAAATGATATTGCGGAATTCCTTGGTTTGATTGCCTATAGCTAAATACTCTGTGATATCTTACTCTTCTAGGCTTGACATTGAATCTTCTTGACAAATCTGGGCTATGAAGCAAGTGTGTTTTAGCTTTACTCTTTCATAAGACCTTTTAATCACTTTTGCATGTTTATAATCAAAGAAAAATGAAAAGAAAAGGGAATCAATAAAAAAGGGTTGTTAAAAGCAAAAGCCTCAAGTTATGAGCTTCAGGATGCTTTCCCTAAAAGATAAGATGTATGCTTCAAGCATGCCATTCCCTCAAAAGATAAGATGTATGCTTCAAGCATGCCACTTCTAGAAAATAAAAGAAGTATGCTTCAAGCATGCCACATGCAACTTATTGTTTAAAGATTAAATTGGTCTACTAGATTGGAGTTGAAACTACTTGCTCGCCCTAAGTTGTTAGTTGCTTCAATTTTTAAAAGCCTTGCTTTTTCTGCTAAGATCTTGCTTAGTACTTGGCTATAGTTGACTAAATTGAGGTTGAGATGCATGTCATTCCCTAACTTGTTAAAATCACATCAAGAGCATGTATTTTACATATTATGTGATATATAAGGTTATATGATCGAATGAGCTCATCTTTTCCTATCTTGGCACTCCCTTGTTTCTTCTTGTGAAATCATTGTTTCAGGAAAAATTTTAAACCTGTTCTCTCTTTTGTACTCTTGATGAATTCATTGTCAAAGGGGGAGAAATTTGGGAATCGTTGAAAAGTTTAAGGAAAAAGGGGGGAGAAGAAAAAGGGGGAGTTGTTTGAGAATTTTGGGAGAAGTTTGGAGAATTTTGAAATTCTTGGGCACATTGCACATTCACACACATTTTCCTTCTTAGGGGGAGATTTTGTTTTGCTTTTTGGTCAAAGGGGGAATTCTGTGTTTTCTTACTTTGGTCTTTGATCCTTTGGATTTCAAAATCTTTTGTAAAGTGAATGCCAAATGTTCAATTCTAAGTGGTGTTGCCAATGTTTTCATCAAGGGGGAGATTGTGAAATCATGTGCTGAAAAATTGGCTTTGAGCTGAAAAATTAACTTAGAATTGGTTTTGCAAAATGTGATTGTGCATGTGTTTGACAATTTGACAAGAAACAGTAAGTTTCGTTTTTACGCGCGGGACTAAGTTCTTAAAAGACAGTAAGTTTTACATATGCTGCACCAAATTTTTGGTCCGTCGTGAATGGCTTTTTGCTCGATTAGGGTTTGTGCAAATTTGGACTTTGAATTTTGATTTGTTTTTGAGATTATGAAATTTGTGAGAATTTCATGATGCTTGAAGTGGACTTTATGCAATGCTCATGTGAGTAGTTGCATGGATTGACATTGAGTCAAGTCGTGGACTTGTGCTCGGATTTGTTTTGTGGTTTGTTCATGTGCAGGTATTGCTCGAAGACGAATGTGGTCGATGACAGGACCGGAACTAGGTTCATGGAGGAACTGAGGTTCGGGACTAGGTTCAGGAGGAACCGAGGTCTTGGTGGTCAAGGATGTCATGCGGGACGTTCGGGCTAAGAGAATGGTGCACATGAAGAATGGTTAGTCACGTGAGAATGGCGAGAGGTCATTCGCGTGCAAAGTGTTAGTCACGTGAGTATGGCAGGTGGCCATACGCGTGCAAAGTGTTAGTCACGTGAGTATGGTAGGGTTACCATACGCGTGCAAGAGTTGTACTCGGCCTGGTTGGGCCAAGTAGAGTTGAGTTGGATACGGATTCCTTCTAGGGAATAGGAATCGTATTCGTAACTCCTTGTGGGTTGGTGCTTTAAATAGGTGGGGGTCTCTGTTGAAAGGCACCAAGTAGAGCTGAGCGCATCAAGCTTTGAGCTTGGTTTTAGGGTTTGTACTCTTTTGATGAGAGTATTTTAGACAAGAAATAAAGATCAATTCTTCCAAGATTTTTGCGTGCTACAAGAACCACGTCGCTACAGATTATTTTCTGTTTTGGTTCTTGTTTGCATGCTTGTTCTAGTTCTAGATTGGTTTTGTTCTTCAAGTTTTATCTTGATTTGATCCATCAAAAACCTCTCTAGGGTATTGATCTAGTGTTTCTCAAAGTCTAGTTGATCAATCTTTTGTCGTTCTTGTTTAATCTTGAAGTTTTGATTAGATTGATTCTCGTCAAGTTCTGGATCAGCAAACTTGCGAAGCTCATAACTTTTGATCCGTAAGTCCGATCGAGCTGATTCTTTTTGGGTTCGATTCGTATTGGAATCTAGTTTCTTGTGTCCAAATTTCAGATCGTTTCGACGGTTGGATCTCCGGGAATTCTCGTTTTACCAAACCTCTGTCTTTCTGTTTTGTCGAAAACGAGGCAATTTTTTTGGTTCTGTTTTGGGGTGAACTTTTAATAGGTCAAGAATTTGGTTTTAGCTTCCGCACAATCATTCACCCCCCCTCTGATTGCTATATTCGTATACTTCGATCCTACACCCTGAAATCTCAGGACCGCCGCTGCCTAAATATGGTCTTAATTTGAATTATACGGCTTTTGGGGAAAAGATTAACTCCAACAAGATCCTAAATTGTTAAAATTTAGCAACTCTGTGATTGAGCCCTATCTTTGTTGGGTTTTATGGCCTAATTGCTGAAGTGAATATTTCGTTGGAGCCCTAAATCTAATTAGTTGAGGTCTTAAATTAAAGTTTAAGGCTCATTTTTAGAGCTCTCTGTTGGAGATGCTCTAACTAGGTGGTACAACTGTTCTTTAGCATAATACCCAAAAATACAGCTCCACACCCTTTACTTTATATGCTTTGATTACATCCTGCATAAAACCACTATGAAAATACAAGACATTTTAGGTTTTAATATGCACACTATTAAAAAAAATATTAACTAAAGATAGCCATAAGGTTTCCTACACTAAAAAAAACGTAGTATATCAAGAAATGTTTGCTTATATTTAGCGTTTCCTGGTAATATTATTACTATTTCGTACATTTTGATGCCAACCCCTTGCAGGCTACAGCAATTCAGTCCCTATTTTATTGTGCTTATCTCTTCTAATCTGCTTAATTAATTCTTCCACTAGAAGAATAATCAATAGATTTAATTTTAAAGCAGTCCTCAGTCATGTTTACAGAAACATATGTTTCTTAGTAAAGTACATAGCATTTCTTATGATCTATTTCATACCGTCTTTTTACCTTTTTGCATACATCAATTTTTGTTAGTTGTCTTTTAAAGACCTATACTAGCTCCTTGCGCTTGCAGAGAGGTAGAATTGAAGTTGTTACAAGTCTATGAATGGCGGATGAATGGATAAGAAACCTCTGACGATCACTAGATATTCTGTGAATCCAAAACTGTGAACGAATTAGGAAAAGTCTAAAATACCTCTGATGAATAAATAGGAAAAGACTAAAATACCCTTGAGAAATGGATGGTTAGATTTGATTTCTACTACCACTATTTACTACCTATGTTATCTACCGTAAAATTTCTCTTTATATAAATGTGTTACCACTGCGACCAAGCAAAACAAAAATAGATTCTATCATCTTGACTCAATTTTTTTTTTATCATTTTAATGAATTTTCATATATTTGCATTACAGATTAGATTCTAATAATAGCGATACTGACAGTTTGCAAATATTTTATGTACATATTCTCTCTTCATTATATCCGGGAGCTTTCCTGCCTCCTCCCCTATCCACCTATCCTCCCTCCCACTTTTCGGAAAAGCCCCTCCAGTTCTTCAAATAGCGGATAAGTCCTTCGTGATTTTTTGTGAGGGCAAGAAAATCTTTTCTAGATCGCGTTTAGGTCCCTCTCTCGTTACTTTACGGAAAGAGCCTTACGTTAAATACGAATCGCAAACAAGCCATTTTCTATTTTTTAGGGATAGCGGTGAGGTCTAAAAATATAACAAACAGTTCCTTGGTTTTTACATTCAGGTCCTTTCTCTGTTTTCCCCAACAAAAATATTTTCGTCAACAGAAATGTGTGTACTTTTTTTTCAACGTAGTCTCTAATATTTATCGAGCCTCCAAAAATTTTGAAAATACATCTAGGTCTATTTTTTCTCTGGAAAAAACGCAAGATCATTTTTCGTTCGCGCGCCGCGCTTATTAGCCTAGTATGGACATACAACTACAAACTCCAGTGCGTGTTCACTGTGAATTGTAAAAAATATGAGCTACAACACATCGCCAGCTGTTGAGACTGTCGAAAAAGCATGAACAAAACATTCGCTAATTGTTCCGGCTATAGCTGCGATTTACACTTACACTCATCGCTTACTTATTTTGTACTACCTTAGCCATATATCAACTCTATTACGTGGGGAAGTTTTGTAGCTCAACCAGGCAGCCACGTCACCATCCTTGCCATTTTGCAAAAAAGTCCCTAACTTCCTCCAAATTACGGATAGATCCCTGTAAAATTACAAAAAAACCCTTAAATTTTTTTATATTTTTTCTTTGCCCAAACCTGTGAGGGTAAAAACTCTTTTTCCCAAAATAGACCATGTGTTCTTTCGAATAGCGTTTAGGTCCCTCCTTCGTTATTTTACGAAAAAAAACTCCCGTGAAATACAAATCTCGAACAAGCTCCTTTCTAATTTTTCAAAATAGCGCTTAGGTCCAAAAAATACGAACAGGTCTCCATTCCTTGTGTCCGAGTCCTTTGTCCATTTCCCCCCCAAAAAATTAATTTCAGCAAGAGAGATATGTGTGTAGCTCTATCTCTAGAGTTTTTTTTTGCGTCTCGATCTCTAATATTTTCCAAAACATGTATTATTACCCAGTGAACGCATAGGGTGTTAAACTCGGCATCTATAATTTTTTTGCAACTCAATCACTAATATTTTCCACAACATGTATTATTACCCGGTGAACGTATAGGGTGTTAAACTCGGCATCTATAATTTTTTTGGCAACTCGAAATCTAATATTTTTCGGAACGATCTCTAATATTTTCTAAAACATGTATAATTACCCGTTGAACTCATAGGGTGTTAAACTTGGCATCTATAATTTTTTTGGCAACTCAAAATCTAATATTTCCCAGAATATGTATTATTCATTTTTTTTACAAAAGGCCCGTTGTTACGCAAATCATCGATGGTTCCTACCTAGCGTATTTAAAAAAAAAACCTAAGAGAACAAAAAAACGCTTAGATCTTCCTACCTTTTTTTAGAAAAAAAACTTGGATCAAATATCGCACGACGTGGCAACACGCGCAACCCTACCTAGTACTATCTTAAGCAAAATCAAGGCTCCACCACAGCGAACACAATGACCCCAAACGTTCCAAATTTACCCCTTCTACAAAGTTCTCTCGAACAAGCCCAGCTTTAACACACTACCTACCTATTATTCATTTCTCCTTACCATCATTTCTGTTAGACAACATCGCTATCGAATAGTCCAGGGTTGCCAAACAGATCTAAAGTGGAGAACAGAGAGAGAGAGAGAGGGCGAGACACAAATATGAGGAGGAACGGATCTGCTATTCTTTATTGCTTGTTTCTCTGTACAATGGAGTGATCCTCTGCCTCCTATTTATAACCTATAGCTAGGGTTTCGTCTAAGGGACCACCGTGGGCCTTTATGGACCACATGGTTTTCCAACACTCTCCCTTGGTCCTTTTGCCACGAGATGCATATGCCTCATCAAAATTCCAAAAAAACCTAGTGGGAAAAATAATTGGAGAAAGAGTACATGGCATACGCTTCGTTGTGTTGCATGAATTGCCTCATTAAAACCTTATATAAGAAAACTTCCATGAAAAACTTACTAAGGGAAAAGAGTACAATTCACCCAAACTTCAATGCTAATCTTCGAGATTCACGTTGGGTACTTAAACTTCGTGTTTAAGATTTATGTAGGAGTATGTGAAAGTTCTCCCCCTGAAATCTGCACTTCTCTAAGTCTCATCATCCCAATTCCTCTGACGCACCTTTCAAAAGAAGATGTTGGGAATGACTTAGTGAATAAATCTGCGAGATTTTCACACGGCTTAGTATGCAGTATCTTGACTTCGTTCATTTTATGCATTTCATGAGCATAAAAGAACTTGGGGTTGATATGCTTCGTGAGGTTACTTTTCACATATCTCATTTGCACTTGAGCAACTGAAAGTGCATCTAGGCCCCTCATTTTATTTTGGTGATTAATGATGACACAATTAAAGAGATATAATGTTTTAACTAAGAATAATGCAGATCTCGAGAACATATCAAGCTTGGAATGAGATTGGACGCCCCTAAGTACTTCAAAATTCAAAAAAGACGGCATCAAGACGAGACTTGTAATTTCTATTTTATTTTGAGTCTTAAGGATAGTCGTACTATTAAGAGGATACGACGGAAAATCGCTTTTAGGATGTGCATGTGCTCAAGGTCAAGTCTTGCATACAAACTAGCACTCAAATACTTGCATTTCCCAAAAACAGCATTTTCCAACCGAGCCATCCAACCCGGAGTATCCGGACTTTTAGTCCGGAGTGTCCGAACTCAGTCCGGAGTATCCGGACAATTTAGTCCGGAGTGTCCGGGTTAACCCCTTCAGCCAAAAGTCATTCCAGTTTATCCGGAGTATCCGGACATTTTGTCTGGATAGTCCGGATCATCCGGAGTGTCCGGGGTATTTGTCCGGAGTGTCCGGACAGTTCGAATTTGAGAGCAACGGCTAGTTTTCCAAAAGAGTATTTAAAGCCTCCACTCTCCTCCAACGGCTAGGATCTCTATTGAGCTCATTGATAGCAGCATTCAAGCCATTCCTAACACACTCCAAGCATTCAATAGAGCCCTCACTTCGTCCCACCTCTTGATTTGATTGTTGATCCATTCTTGGTGAGGAGAGGAAGTAGTAAAGTGCAAGGTGCATTCAATCCAAGTTCTTGAGCACTAGTTCATCCTCCAAGCGATTCTTCGTGGTGTTATTACTCTTGGTGGTTGAAGGCCTCCTAGACGGCTAGGAGTCACCGGGAGCACCCGAAGCGTGTGGTGTGCCCCGGTCGTTTGTGAAGGCGAGTCTCGACTCCGAAAGGGAAGAGACAAGAAGTGAAGCCGGCGCGTGCGTTTGTGCAACACCGGGAGGAAAGCGGGTTGAAAGAGACCCCGGCTCAAGTGCGACCGAGCCACCTCAACGGAGACGTAGGATTCCCTTCAAGAATACGAACTTCGGTGAAAAATCAAGTCTCCAACTTCTTTTCTTGGTTCTTACTTTACTTGTGTGGATTTGTTCTCTTAGAGCTTAGATCTAGCTTGTTTTATTACTTTACTCTAGATCCACACTTGCTTAAAGTGCATTTGGATTCAAATATTTCTCTCCTCTTGCTTTGATTTCTTATTGGTTTGCTGTTTTTTTTTCTGCGAGTGACGGCAGTACCGTCGTACTCTTCTCGGTAGTACCGTGTTTTCGGTAGTACCGAGGGTCAAATAGCGGTACTACCGTCATTTTAGAGTGGGATCGGGTAGTTCCCTTCTTTCTATTTCTTTTCTTCCCCTCTCTCCGTTCGCTCTCTCTCTTTTTCTAAACCGCCACCGCCTCTTGCCCTCTCTCTCCCGTGCGGCATTCCTCTCCCTTCCCGGCGAGTTCTTGGAGATCCTCTCCCTCCTTTTGTCTCCTCCTTGCTCCAAGACTCGATCTCCTTCGGAGGCAGTATGCCAAGGACCAAAACCCCAGCTCCGGCAAAACCCCCTCGTGGAGGAGGTGTTATCCGGAAATCCACCCGAGGTCGTGGAGTTCCTGCTCAGCCCTCAAACTCTCCAGGAGATGACTCTAGCGATAGCGGATCCTTCATTGCTAAAATGAGAACAAGGGACAGGAAGGTCCGGAACGTGGTTCGAAAAGTTCTAGCTTCAGGACTCTCTGATCCTAACAAAGGAAAAGGACCTGCTGATGAGCCAGAAACAGCAGAGATGGAGGTCGAAGGAGAAGAGCAAAATGTCTCTGAAAATGGTTCAGAAGATGAAGAAGAAGAAGAGCATGAAGAAAGTGAGGAAGAGGTCCAGCTACCTGATACTGGATTCTGGAGTGATCTTCGTCAGATCAAGGGCGATGATTACTTCAAGTTAAGGGACTCAAATCAGTACTCCAAGCCTAAGTCTGCCACTGAGGATAGATTCCATACTCAGTTTCAGCAGAAAGTATACTATGAGATATACAAGGATAAAGATTTTGCGGAGCAAAAATGGATAAATTGGGATCATATTGCTCAATTGCAGCTCTATGCAGGAGTCCCTCAGCTATTCCAAGGAGCGGGCTTAATGGAGTTCTTGACTCGTAAATCCGACTACGTGGATGACATTATCAGACAATTCTATGCCACCGTTTACTTTTCTGATGATCTAGATGAGTTTACTTGGATGACTGGCACTGTAAAGTACACTGCATCTAAAAGGGACTTTGAGGCTGCTCTTGGGATAAATCTTAGCAACTATCCAAAGATTCATGATGATCAAGCTCTTGGAGTGGTAGCTCAAAATACCTTCTATGATCCCACTGTCCGAGTAAGAAAGCCAGGTCAGCTGACAGGATTGCTCCCTCACCCTGCCTTGGTCAACAAGATCATCAGAGTCACCATTCACCCTAAAAGTGGCAACTTTGATGCTATCTGTGGTATCGTGGAATATTATCAGCAAAGTCATGAACAGGCAGAAATTTGATGTAGTTGACTTCATCCTGAGAGAGATTGATTCCTCTTCCATGGTCCAAGGGAAGAGAATCTATTTTGCACCTTACATCATGGCACTAATTCGAAGAGTGGCTGATTATCGAGGGCCTCTTCCGACCAAGCATAAGCCCTATAAGCCTCGTGAGTGTCCTCCCCAAGTCTTGGGACATCCTTTGCAGCGACAGCAGCAACAACATGAGCAGCAGCAGCAATCGATTCTTGACTCTATTCTTGAGTCTGTCACTCGGATAGACGGGCGTTTGGATCGCTTGGAAAGCCGTCTTGATCAGCTTGGAGCATCTGTTGACCAGCTGCGTGATCACCTTCCTGCTGCCCCGGCAACCTTCTCCAGGCGTGTCCGCACTCGTGGCTCCTCTCAGGATCCTCCAGCTCCGTAGGCGTTTTTCGTAGTCTCTCTTTTTGGTACTTGATGCCAAAGGGGGAGAAGTTAGTGGATAGGAGGATCCTTGGATCTTTGGCTTTATCGTTTATTTCGTGGCCCTCTTTTGTTTTTGGTTGTCTCTATTGCTATTTAAGCAACTTGGTCTTGTAATAGCTCTTTTGGACTATTTGGATGCTATTCTGGAATGCTAGTTAATGTCTATTTCATGTCAATCCATGCATCTCATTTTGTTATATCTTGACTTGCTCATAATTTGTTCTATCATATTGTCTGTGTTTCCTCGGGTCTCTCACTAATAGTCAAAACTCCGCCAAAATCTCCAAAACTTCTCTAAATGTGCAAAAGTTTCATTCCTACTCTCTTGCACATATCTAGGGGGAGTTCTTGATTTTACTTGTGCGCTTTAACAGGACTTTACCTCATTTTCTATTTGTTCAAAATTCTTGTGAGGTAAAATTCTATTTAGAGCAAAACCCTTGAGCATACATTCCATTCTATGATGAATGTGTACTCAAAATCTTGCAACTTATTTAATGCTTATTGAGGTTGTCATCAATTACCAAAAAGGGGGAGATTGAAGCATCTAGGCCCCTTATTGGTTTTGGTAATTAATGACAACATGTTTAAAATGACTAACGTGTCTCTTGAGTCTTGTAAGAACAGGTTGATCTCCTTTATGACTTCGATCAAAGGAAGAAATTGAGATGAGGAATAGAGATTTAAGGGTCAAGTCAAGGTATCGGATGGTTTTCAATGCTTCTCTTTTCTTTTACCGATCTCGGTGACTTGAAGAAAAGATCGGATTTTAGAATAGATGCCGTACTATAAAGGGGGAAAGTGGATTGGCATTTTGAAGTAAATATTGATTTGAAATCTGGCTCAAAAACTCTTCAAAAGGCATGCTTAAACTTGCATCAAAAGTTTAGTTTTGAAAACCTTGCATCGTTAGTGAAACCGGCACTACCGCCATTATATTTGCGGTTGTACCGCATGTGCGGTACTACCGATTTACTTATAGCGGTAGTTCTTTTTTTCAGAGATGTCAATTCTGTGCATTGATCTTTTTCTCTGTGCCGGTACTACCGCAGGAATAAGCGCGGTATTACCGTTTTAACGGTAGTACCGGAAATATAGAGGCGGTAGTTAAAATCCAATGTTTACTCTTTTGCTAGTCTGGACCATTCTCAACTAGCGGCACTACCGCAGTGCGTCGAGCGGTACTACCGATCCCACGGTGGTACCGAATTTAAAGTAGCGGTAGTCTTTTTCCAGTAGGGCAATTTTTTTTTGTATCTTGGCACTAGTTCTCACCTCGGAGCTACCGTCGTGTGTGAAGCGGTACTACCGGATTTACGGTAGCACCGCATACACTATTGCGGTACTTGTTTCATTTTGTGCCCTCTTTCACTTCTCTGGACTTGCTCGTCGTCGGTACTACCACAGGGTTTTCAGCGGTACTATCGGTGTCACGGTAGTACCGAATTTAAAATAGCGGTACTCTTTTTCCAGAGAGTGTTGTTTTGGTCTGGATTGGAGCTGTTTGCGGTACTACCGTTTGTTGTATGCCGGTAGTACCGGACTTCGAATTTTCAGACCGTTTAGGGCTGCATTTAATGCGCACAGTCGACCGTTACTTAAGGGGCGGTAGTACCGGCTTTTTGCCTGCGGTACTACCGCTCGAGCTGTTTTTTTTCTGGTTTTAGAGTGTAACGGCTAGATTTGTTTGGTGGGGGCTATAAATACCCCCCCAACTGCCTTTGGATCTTCTTCTTGCCAATTATTAATCACTCTTGAGCTATTGCAAGTCTTCACTCTCTCTTTTGCATTCAATTCTTCCTTTGAGAGGAGAAAAGCATTTAATTCCATTTGAGTGTTCTTGAGCCAAACTTAAAACCATTTTTCACTCAAGTGAGGATCCACCTTCTATTCTCTTGGAGGTTGCCGCCTCCTAGACGGCTTGGTGGCGGGAATTGGTGATCTTCTCAAGAAGATTGTGAGAAGACCCAATTGTGACCCTGTTTGTTTCCTTCTCCAGCTTATATAATCCAGCTTTTTGGTGTTGGATTATATAAGCTGGATTATATAAGCTACCTTTAAATAAGCCGGTGGGTTGTTTGTTTTCCTGGATTATTACTGTGTTGGATTATTAGTTTGAGATTATATAAGCACCCTAATGGCTGCTTATAGATTATTATAATCTCATGCTTTAGATTATATAATCTAGATTATAATCTAGGCTGTTTGTTTCCCCATTAACTTATATAAGCTGGATTATATAATCTATAGGGCAAACAAACAGGGCCTGTGTGTAAAGGCAAGGAGCTCGCCTACCCGGAGTGGGGAAGAGCTACTCCGATTATTCGTGGAAGGCTCATTTGCGCAAAGGAGCCGGCTTGAAGTGAGTCAAGCTACCTCAACGTGGACTAGGGGAGACCAGCAAGTCTCCGATCACCACGGGATAAATCGCTTGTCTCAAATTTGTGGTTTGACCTTCCTTGTGCTCCTCTATTTAAATTGACTTGCTAGTTGCTTTAGTTCATTATCTAGCTTGAATCAATTAGAGTCGAAAATTTTATAAGCGCCTATTCACCCCCCTCTAGGCGCATCCTTGATCCTACACCCGACGACTGGTAGCCGGGCCGTCGGCAGCTCGTGGTGGGCCGGGCCGTCGGCGGGTGGCAGTAGCAAAGCGCCGGCAGGCATCGCAACAGGCGGCCCTACGACAGTTTCGAGCGGGCCGGCCGTCGTGCGGTGGCGGCTTGGCCGGGCGCAAGACGGCTGTGCGCTAGACGAGGCGTCGGACGCGGCGGCTGCGCACACGAGGCGTCGAGTGTGGCGCGTGGCTACCGATGGTCGGCTTCAGGTGCTTTGTGGGCAGCCCATGCTCGGTGGTGCGTCGGTGTCGGGACCCGAATCTGCAAATCCGGACCCTCTGTGTATTCAGCACTAGTCCAGGATCACGCTAGTGCACACAGTCTCAACATCGGTAATTATCACAATCATACACAACGAAATAATAAGTACTTTAATTAATTAACCAAACTGGTTGCTCAACCTTATGGTCAAGTTATAAAGATACGTCTCACCGGACGAAAACTTATTAAAAGAGAAATAACTGCAGCGGAATAAAGTAGATTTCGTGGCGCCATCCAAAATACCACAGGCAACTGACTAGACTCGCTCCCTAGTTAGACGGCTCCTCCTGGTATTCTTCCTCCAAAGCTGGCGTCGACTCTTCTTCAACTGATGTTGTATTGTGGCAAGGGTGAGTACTTGGTACTCAGCAAGTCATGCACAAAATGCAACTACTATTCTACATGCATGGCTTAGTACAAAGGGTAGGCTAACAGGTACATTTGCAGTAGAACAGCATTTAACAAGTAGCATAAGTAGATTCGAAAGCAGTAAGTGTAAAGATAATATCAATAACTTTTCTAGGAGTTAAGTAAAATCTCTCTCCTTTCCGAATCCACATTTCCATCAACGTCATCAATAAACCCAACCAAACTTTTCAAGTCCAATTTGTTTTCATGAAAGTCTAACCCTTGACTGTAATCCTCGAGCAGTGTCTAGTACCGTGGACTCGGCTATTCGAATAGGTTGTACACTCTGCAGAGGTTATGCACTTTACCCGCAAGATACAGTCAAACACCACAAAAGCGAGTGATCGTAACAAAGCATTTCAGAGACCGCAAACTATACAAGTGAACCTCTCCGGTTTTTGCCATACACCATCCCTTCCCTTAACAGAGGTGAAGTATGGGACCGACATACCGTTGGACGGGTACCATGCCATAGCACTGGTACACTCCCCTTTCAAGCTACACAAAAGGTGTAGTTGACACCCCGAGGTACCACATGCAAGTTATTAGTAACTTACTCAACTAGGTCCGTCCCATTACGGACATGTGGTTGCACGTTTGACTCAGATCAAAGGCTTACAAGGTTAAGTCCTTAGGGTGACCAAGGCAAGACTACTCGAAGAACCAAAACGACATCCCCGGTGCCACTCATGGCCCACTATATCATTCTTGCCACTTACCCTGGTCTAAATCTATTTATCAAACCCAGTTGATTACCATGCACCATGTGCCATCAACAATCACAACACATGATACTTATCCAAAACAGGTTCAATATCTCATTAAGTCAATATTAACATTTGATTGTCCAAAATCATGTCATGTGCACGTAGCAGGTCTAAGCAATATACTACGACGGTCCAAGTACCCAATGTTGGCAATTTAATAATGTCCAACTATGTATTCTACAACTAGGATGACAAGGGTTCATGGCATATAATTAAATAGTCAAGGTGTCATACTGCAATTTGGCATTTATCTAATTCCCATAAATAATTAAAACATTTGCTAAATAAACTAGCATGCAATAATTTAAATTAAATTAACTTCAAAAACGGGATCAATATGGTCAAAGCATAACTTGCCTTCAAAAAGTACTTGTTCTTGGTCTTGAGCTGGCTCCTGGGTCAAAACTTCACCTTCGAAGCCTTCGGGTACTTCAACGTTTACTCGTAACGCGTGAAAATAGCAATAACATAAATAAACAGTAGGCAAAAAGTGTCCAAAAATTCAAATAAACTTCATAAACAGAGAGAGCACATTTTTATAGATTTTTAGAAATTCGAATCGTCCAAATCGGAGTTAAAACGTAAAAGTTATACCCGTTTAAAGTTTGGAAAATCAATTAAATAAATATAAACAGAGAAAACTTATGTACAAAAGTTAAATAAAATTATCCACTAAGTAGATCTCAATTTTATACAAATTTAGAAATTGGAATCACCCAAATCGGAGTTAAAATGCAAAAGTTATAAGCGTTTGAAATTTAAAAATTCAAATAAAAGAATAAACCGAATTAATTCATTTATTTTTCTATTGAAAAATCCATTTATTGCGTCAGCATGACGTCAACATGGAAATTGAATTTCCACCGAATTATTTTTCTATTGAAAAAATCGAATTATAACGTCAGCATGCGTCAGCAGGTCCATGGACTTGGTCCACGGCTTGGTTCCGGTCCACCGTAGACCCTGTCCACAGGTGCATGTGTCGCTGACACGTGGGACCCATCACGACGTCATTGCCGACGCCGACGGCTCTACCGAGGGTCGGCCGACACGCTGGGCCGCGGCCGACGCCACGCTGCGGACGCCCCGACGATCGCGCGCCACAGGACCGCGCTTCGCCGGCCGGACACGTGGCTTGATCCGGACCGTTGATTTGAAAATCAACGGTCCAGATTGGATCTGGATCGTGCACATTTGGGGTAACGTGGCTTGATCTGAGCCGTACGATTCGAATCGGACGGCTAGAATAAGATCGGGCTTCACCGCGTCAAGGGGCGACGCGGCATGTCCCGGGCGGCGACACGTGGCTCGATCCTCGCTGTTCGATTCCGATCGAACGGTTGAGATCGCATCTAACGCTACAATGCTACAACGCAGAGTAATCTTGATTGTACGATCTAGATCTAAAGGCTGAGATCTAACCCTAGCACGGTGCAGTTTACGGCTACGTGGCTTAATCTAAGCCGCTGGATCTAGATCCAACGGTTGAGATTAGATCTAAGATTGCAACGTGGAAAATACTCACGGTGATGTGGACGAAACTGGGCCGTTCGATCTCGATTGCTGTTCGGTTGCTGCTTATACTGTAGCGACTTGTTGTACAATAGCTTCATGCCTTTTCCGTTCGATCTCGTGGAAAATACTCACGGTGATGTGGACGAAATGGATCCGGCGACGGCGGCTTCGGCCGTTCGGTTGCTACTTATACTGTAGCGTCTTGTTGTACAATAGCTTCATGCCTTGATCTGTAAACCGCTGCGGATTGTAGCTTCGTGCCACGTAGATGCACAGATTAGAAGCAAAAATACAAACGAGCGATTAGATTCGATCCCTCGATTCTCATCTTTCTCACCTTTCAATCTAATCTCCGGAAGAGCTTCGTGCATGATGACGTGTTAGACAACCTTGCTATCGAATAGTCCGGGGTTGCCAAACATATCTAAAGTGGAGAACAGAGAGAGAGAGGGCGAGACACAAATATGAGGAGGAACATATTTGCTATTATTTATTGCTTGTTTCTCTGCTATGATGCACCGATACGGGATACGGATATGCCGATACGGATACGGCGACACGGCGATACGGATTCTTTGGAAAATAAAGATACACCGATACGGCGAGTATATATATAATTTCATAAATAAAAATGGCAACACAGAGATAAAAAGATAGTAGTTTGATAACAAATTTTAGATAACTTAGCACTTTGTTTTTATGACAAAAGACTACAAGTTCTAACGGTGCAATAACTGATATGAGATAGCAAATAACATTTAGCTGCATGGTTAGACTACATGGCTTGAGGGGTCATAGGCTGCAAAATATCGAAGTGTATCGAAGAAGTGTCGGAATTAATTATATTTATTTTTTTACCTATATTTTCTGATACGTGGCCGATACCGTATCGGAGGCGTATCGACGTATCGGAGTATCGGATACGTATCCTGATACTGGTACGGCTGTTCAGCGCGGTATCGGTGCTTCGTAGTTTCTCTGTACAATGGAGTGACCCTCTGTCTCCTATTTATAACCTACAGCTAAGGTTTTGGCTAAAGGACCACCATGAGCCTGGGCCACGTGGTTTTCCAACAGTTTCTTCTTATTAGCCCCTCCGTGTGTACCTTCTGCTCGAGTCCAACGCCTGCTAAGGATCGACTTCACTGCGACGCCGCCTCTAGCCCTTTCCATCTCGGTAATATTTCCTCCCATTTCGCCTTTTGCTCGCACCTCCCGCTTCAGTTCACCGCCACTGCATATCGTCCTCCGCAAAATGCCCATCTACAGCCGAACCCACCTTCTTACTTTTCACGTTTTGGATTGTTCATACCAATATACGCTTGCTTTCTATTACAAACATCTTCGTTGGGATAGATGTACCTAATACTCTGCCAGTTTCGTTAATAGAACTGGGACATTAAAAACTTTGATGTCCTTTTGATCAAAAAAAGACATCTTCGTTGTACCATACAGCTGAATAACTAATCCAGACTTATACTTTAGCTCCATTAGGTTTTTCTTCCCTGCTTACTGTTCACTATTCTTCAAGCCTATCGGTGTTCCTCTTCCGTTTGCGTAACCGATCTCTATTAGACTATTACTTTACCTTCACGTGCATTTTTTTGGCGTCAACGTAATGCATCTAAAAAAATGATTCCCCAGCAGCTAATCTCCTTATGCTTTCTTTTTATTAACACAGATTTACCTCTGGTTGTTCTTCCTTACTATTTTATCTGTTACTCCGAACCTTACCACCAATCTCCCGAATAACTTTAATATATTACCATGATTATCCTACCATCTTGTTCCACCTTACTAATTTTACCTTTGCATACAGGCAACCACTTTACCTATTTGCGTATGCTCTCCAACAATTCCATTTCCCTTCTGCACAAAAAACAAACCTCCCGGCTTAGCGCTACTCTTTCTATTTACTTCGACATACATGATAACTGATTCGCCGCTATTCTGTTTACTATGCAGGTCGACGATGTCGTATTCACTGTTAAAAAATATAAATCAAAGCTTCTATAGATGACAAATCCTTGTACGGATGCCCCGTATCTGGGAATTTTCGAACCCACAAGATTCAACAGAAATATATCATTTGGACTTCGTTATGCTTGATGAGCAGGTTTTGCTTCCATCCTATATTCTATCTGAACTCATTATGGTAATACTAAATCCTTCTATATTAACTATATTTTTATTACATACATTATGCTATACAATAATATATATATTTCATTATCTTTACTAGCCTTCTATTATCGTATAGGGACACGTCATGTAAGGATTGATCCTCCAAAAATGGCTTCCCAAATTTACGTACATATTAGAAGGAGCTATTTATGAAATCGAATACTTTGAAGTTATAGAATCAAAAGAGAGCTATAGAGTAGTAGACAAAAACAATCTAGCTAGATTCTCAAAATACACTAGAGTTACAAAAATACTTCCAAAACCAGACAATTTCCCTGTTTACGCTTACAGTGTTGTCCCATTATCAACCATGAGGGCTCGCATTGGTAAAACTGCTTTATTATCAGGTTTGCTATCTTTCCCTATTTTCATAATCATTATTTATTACAGTGACCGTATTTACTTACTTCTTTGCGACTGTCGTTTCTTCTTACTATTGATATTTTAAATTAGATATCGTCGTCTTATAACTGCTGTTCTGCACAAACTGACATAACTACAAAGCTTGGAGCAACTGTTAAACGTACAATCAGCATAACTAACGGCAGGTTCCTCTATTTTCCCTATGTTTTACCCTATTATATTTTACATGCTCAACAATCAGTCCTCTAAATGCTATTTGAGCGCACTTACTACAGGAAAGTATACTATCCAAGTCTGCCTTCTTTCCAGTGAAACAGGAATCATTACTTTATGGGATCATCATGCTTAATTATTCAAAGCTGACACACTTCAAACCATTTCTTAAGATACACCAGTCCTTGTTCTCTTTGGTGGCATGCTGGTTAATACATATGCAAGTTCATTACAGCCATTTCCTTTGACGACATACGTCATGCATATTCAAATTGTAACATATATTCTGTATTCTATTTCTTATATGCTTCAGCTTTTAGCTATCGCAACATGTTTTCCTGTGTATATACAGGTCAGCTTGCACTACAAAATACCTCCGCATGTAAGTGATACATTAACATCCCAATCCCTGAAATTTAAGCTCGTACGCAACAGCTTACTATTAAGCCCCTCATAATGCTCACTATTACAGTTCTGTATATTCTAACTATTCTGCCTATTTCCATACCGCACAGCATTGGAAATCGACCCCATCAAATCGAGTGTCAGCAAACCCACTATGCTCAAATCGAGCCAATCAACACAACAGTTAAACATCTGATACAACTCATACCAAATGAATCGTTGGTACATAAATCAAATAAATTTGTATTCGTTTTTATAGCACTCTAAAACGCTACTATATTCAACATTTCATGGTTTCTACATTCTATTATAACTAGGATCAACTCTTCAAACTGACCATATTTATTTAAGATATAGCACCAAATCAACCATGATGGTACAAATCATGCTAGCATGTTGGAAAAAAAACCTTTTACGAATGGAGATGGGTACAAGTGTCGAAGATGCAGGGTGACGACAGCCGAACCAAGGTACATATCATCCTCTACAAGATCATACAACTAATAATGATGTTTGTATTACCATTACATAATTTCATATTGTTTATAAAACCTAACGTATTTGAAAAATGCACAAACATATACAGAATTAGCATGATTGGCACTGACCCTCACCACGAAGAAGACACAAGTCCTTGTGCTATAGAGCTCATGTTCTTAGTTGACATAGCACAAAATTTAATTAGAAGACCTCCGATGCTACTGGTTGCAGCAGCTGAAGGATAACCACACTATATTCCACCAGAAATTAAATGACTTATTGGATTGCAATATGAAATTGTAGTTAGCATGTCAGAAGGATCATTACAAAGCGATCTTCCAACATTCTGTGTGCGATCAATAATATCAACTGAAAAGACAATATTCATTGTATTATAGAAATTATTACCGATAAATAAATGAAAGTACAAAAGTGAGATTATTTACCTTAAACATTTTGTAGAGATCATCTTAGGAAATATCTTCTAACATTTCTAGATGCAAAATCATTAATTATGGCCTCAACATTAATGTCATCCAATAACTTCTTCTCAATATATAAAGTTGCCAGACCATTTAACATTTCTTAAGACATTATAGACCTCAAATAATTCTTCAATAATTTTAACTTTGAAAAGCTTCTTTCAGCTGATGCTACAGTTACCGGCACAGTTAGGGGTGAAACCGGGTCGGATACGGACGGATATTGCTCGTCCCGTATCCTAACCCATTTTTTTTTCGGATTCGGAGTCGGATACGGATGTCCCGGATACGGATACGAATTCGGATTATTCGGGATTCGGATACGGAGCGGATACCTGACGGATTCGGATCGGGATCGGATATCATAATCGGATAGTAGTTCAATACATAATTGTGTACATAAAAGAAAGAATGAAGCATTAACCTTACAACATTAGCTTCAAGTCATAAAAGGATAGTAGTATAGTTAGAGGTGCAAATGGGTCGGATACAAGGAGAGAGATCGAGACATAAAGAAAACAGAGAACAAGGGGAGCTCTTCCATCAAACTTAACCTTACGGAATAAATTCCTAGAGATATTAAATAGTGTTGAATTGTCACATTCTGACAAACTGAAAATAGACTTCTCTCATAATGAGGACTACTTGGATTTGTTTGCCATGCTTCAATTTAGTGACTCAACTAATTCTAGTAATTTGAATAGAAAAGAAGTTTGTCAAATAAGTTGAACAAATCAATTTAGGTAAAAGCATTATGTCATCACTCTATTTGTTTGTTGATAGATTTGTTGAAGTTCATGCTTAATAACAAAGTAGTATTTTTTAGTGCCAGTATCAAACAACTATTCTATCTATCCAATAATGAATCAAATTAATGGAAGAATAACTGATTTTATCCGAATATCGGGTCGGATATTTACCGGATATCGGATCAGATATTGCTCTTCCCATATCCTAACCCATATTACATGAGATTTTTCGGATACGGATCGGATATTACTCTTCCCATATCCTAACCCATATTACATCGGATTTCCGGATACGAATACGGATAACATCGGTACGGATTTTAAACGGATTCGGGACCGGATCGGGCGGATATTTCCTGTCCTGTTTTCACCCTTAGGCACAGTAAATAAGATCCGATAAGCAACAGAAATATTAGAATATCGTTTGATTGTATACCCCCGGGACAGGCCTGCCAGTTCATCTACCATTTTAGCGCTTAGGCAGCCTAAGGTGATATTCGTATTCTTCCTTGCGTTAGTGCTGATGCATAAGATTAATGGTTCGTCTCCAGCAAATTCAGACAATGCGGATGGGTAGATATACAATCAAACGATATTCTAGTGGTCTTTCATGCAAACGGCAAACCGAGACTGCCATATTGGCATCGACAAAAATGGTGTCTTTTTAATAATAATATAATTGTAAATGGGCTTATGAGAAATTTTGACTCGTAGAGGGGCAAACTCGGGATGCTTTCCTTAGATTCGAAGTCCCCAACAGCAGCCACCCACAGAAGATGGAATGCTGGGGCAATGTACTTTCCTTGTGCAAAACCCATTTCCTGCATCAATTCCGTTGTTCAGGATAGGCTTTCGCAATCATCTTCAACTTGTTTTCTGACATCCCATCCTACATTCAACTAAATCGCATCAGAAGAACGCAGCAAAACCAGGAGTGCCTGAAGCGGTGAAGCCCGTGGAACACACAACGTTTACAGTAGAGCACTGAGCACACCGGCAATTTCGGAGAACTTGTGGCAGAAAAAGGGAAATAAGGGGAAACAGGATGAAGAAGACTAGCAAAAAATAATTTTTTTTTAAAAAAAATCAAACGTTTGCACGCTTGTGATCAGTCCAAGACAACACTTTCGAGTTTGCGCAGGCCACTACAGAGTATGGGACATACAAGGAGAGTTGCAAACTTATCCAATAGCACATGCAGCAACTGACAACCACAAAATACAAGCTGGGTTTGTTCTTGAACCCTGTTCAAGAAATTTGGTTAGCTGCCCTTTTGTCATGTGGTCATCTGTAGCAGAAAACCATCCAGTTTCTACATCATCCTACTGTGACCAGAAGACAGATGCTCGCAACTAGCACCGTACGTAAATTGTGACGCAGACGAAGGTTGCTATCTAATGTCATTTCCAGAGCTTGACAAGCTTATCATGACTGACTGAGGCAACCAACCCCAATGCATTTGATGCTGCTAGGGCTGCTATCAAGCCGTCATGAGCGTTGTTGATGGTCACAGTATTCTTCTCCCTTATGTCCCAAAGCTCCAAAGACTGCAAGGTATCAATGGTAGAAACGAGCACAATAAAAATGTGATCACAAAGATTATTAACATGGGACTGATAAAGATGCAAGAGAACTTGCCTCATAACAACCAATTACAAGCAATGATGGATAACTTGGGTGGAAAACACAAGAATGAAACTTGTTTCCACTGCAGTTCAACTCATGCACACATTCACCGTCATGTCCTGAAGTAAATGACCACACCCTGACAGAATCTTCACTGACAGAGGCCAGACAGTCACCCGCAGCATCCCAACAAACTGACTGAATAATCTTGATGTGCCCCTACACATGAACAAAAGTTCAAATTACAGTGAGTGCAACACTGAATAATGCACAGCTTAGTTGCAATACCCATTTGACAATGTCAAGTGATAGCATAGCTGCTGTGTTGGACACTTTGGACTGCGAGTCAGCAATATTTGAAACAAAGGGTTATCACTCATTCATCAAAGGCAGCCCTAGCCAAGCGAGTGCCACATTGATCTAATATATAATGGCAATGGACCTTCTAGGTAAAATCTTGGACCAATATGTATAATATAATTCGCAATTATATCATCAAAATTTGAGAAATTCCCATAGAATTAACAGTGGCGTAGCCAACAAGGGGGCTCCGTTAGGCTGGAACCCACCCTCCAGCCACCAGATCCTAAGTATCCTCTTTAGCACTAACGCTCAGTTTTTGGCATAGCGGCAGCAAATGCACACGCACTCGGGCACAGCTGGAGGATGAAGAAGCTTTGCTAGGTGGTGAGTTGCTTCCTGGTTTGGTGGGCCGCTGCTTGTTTTATGCCTAATTTGGTAATTAGTAACTTCGTTTGCTGCCTGCAAAATTGGACTCAAACCCCAAATGCACGCAGAAACCAGAGAGGGGGATTGGGTGGGGGATCTAGTCAAGAGCCAAAAATTGCAACCAGAATTTATCTGGATGGTTTTAATGGCATTTCCTGAAGTGCTACAAGACAATGTCCGTAACTAAACATGACTCTAATGAAAACATGGCACAAGCCCTGAAGGGTCTAATTTCTTGATTCATCAATCAAAATCAAATCTGAAAAACAATACTGGTGTAGTGTAGCATAACATACATTGCACATAGCTAAGATACAAGGAATGAAAGCAACTCCAGAACATATTTGAGTCATTTGGCTATAATCTCTGTTAACCAACCTGTAAAGGGCTCCTACAAACTTGTAGTGTTTCTGCATCCAATATGGATATCATCTTATCCGAGGCAGCTGCAAGATATTTCCCCTGGCGAGGTTGAAATCTCAACTGAGTTGCACCTCCCTGGGAAGACAAGATATGAAACATCAAACAGTAAAAGGAGAAAGTTTGAGCGCACTACCAACATAACAGTTTTTATGAGCATCAAATAAAAAAAATGTTTTGACAAAGAATTAATGTTGCATACATTAAAGACCCTAACACAGGTCACGCAGCTACCATTATTTATGCTCCAGCAACGCACTTCCCCATCACCATCACAAGAGCAAATGATGTCTTCTTTATTTGGGTGAAAATCAAGTGACACAACACATGCTGAATGACCCGTGAAAGTACGGAGCGAATAATCTGGCTGCATATAGTCAGTCAATTAGTAAGTGCATTTTGAGGTATATGATTACTTCTCAAGCGACACTGCTGTAAGACAGACAGTAACGGAAAAATATATACATTGTCAGCATCCCAAACCCGCACGGTTTTGTCAAAGGAAGATGTAGCAAGGCGGGTCATGCTTGGGCTAAATCGAACATCTGTAATTAGTAAGGAGTGCTCTTCTAATGTAGATTTAGGGTTTAGGGCATCTGTAAACCATAAAACAGCCTGAAAAACATAAAAGCAGGTATAAGCATGAAGCATTTTTAGCAGCAGTAAATTTACAATTACTTCTATGTCAGCAGCATCCACACCTTTTTATCATGGCCTCCAGTGGCAAGCAGTTTTCCATCCGACGAGAAATGGCAACAAACAACCTTGTTTGTACTCACACGGGCTTTTGCAACCTCCGTAAAACCCGACCCTGAAAAAGAGACACCAAGCAATGCATTCGTCCCCTACAAATAATTGCAACAAAGCAGAAGGAAACAAAATTCCATGGCACATTGGCACCAACTACATATAGAATCATATATCGCTCTTTTAGAAGGGACATGTAGCAAACATGAATCCTAAAGCAAATACAACCCCATCTGTCCTTCCCCAAAACTGCTATCCTCCTCTTTGCCCGATGTACTAAGCTCAAAGAAACCAATTAGTCCCAAAGCACATAACCTGCTCGGGGGCATCCAATCCCTCTGTGTCACCTTTACCATCATCACCACTCACCAGCAATGCCTCTATCCTCAACCAAATTACAAGATCGCTGCTAGATACCACAATTAATTCTTCGGGAGTTGTGCAAAAGTTTTCAAAACTTTGTTACTTTGGAAGTGCAAGCTTGATTGGGGATTAATACTGAAATTTCAAATTCAACAGTTGATTGACAGTGAACTTGGTTGGCTGCAGCTACGAGATTTGGAGCAGAGGAAGGTAGCTTTACGAAGGCATGGAGGTGACTCAGTGGAAACATCCCTAGGGATCAATGGTTTCTTCCGTATCTTCAAGCTTGCCGCTGGTGAGTCATGAAGCTTTTAAGCAAAGAGGATGTAGTAGTTTTTGGGAAGATGTGTTTGGTTTGGAATCTTTCTAGAGATGCAGCATATGATACTATATGGCATGGATGCCATAGAATCTTTTTCCATGTAGAGTGTGCTTCCTTACCATTTTGCTCCCATAAGGCCAAGACAAGTAACACAGCATGCTTACTGTTAAACTGGTAATTAATTAACAACAGCAGAATCAAAGACCGAAAGTGTTACATCTTCAGGCAAAAGATATGCTATCAAGCCATTTTTATTTAACAAGTATCAGATACAATATCAAGCTTGCTTAAAGAAACAAAGGAATTGCAAACTTGTTAAGACCAAGAACTGCACATGACATTCCAAAACAAAACGCATGGGAAAAACAAAGATAGTTATAGCTAAAGCTATTTGTTCTCACAAATGGTTAAACTCAAGAAGAACCAGGGGTCAGAGGGAAACAGAAACTTACCTTTACTGGCATCCATGCAGCGTCCCATGATTTCCCGAGGATCCATGTCCTCCTGTGATAAAAAAGATTCTACATTTTCATCCAAGGAGCCATCTTCCAGCAAACGGTCCACATCACCCTGAAATTGAGAACTTCTTCATCTTGCTGACAAAGAAATGTGCTAATGGCACTTTTGAAAGGGAATGTCTGATTTCAGGACATAAATACCAGTGGGTTTGTTGGAGAGGTCAAGCTTCCAGTGCCATCAGAACCAAACATCATCAATGGTTTTGATGGACCACCATTATGCTGCAGCTGTGGCATGGACATTGCATCTCCTGGCGTGTGAGTGGAAGGTGTCGAAGGTGCGGAACTTGGAGATGGCCCAGCGGTGTTTGCTGTTCCTGAACTATTTGCTCTACCAGAGGACGAGACAGGTTTCTTTCTCTTCTTTGATGCCTGATGAACAACAAAGGGCACATTGCAAGTGATTAAACCACTTAAATCAAGTCATTCTCCAATTTTCCAATCTAAAGCAATTATAAATATTTTCCAACAAATGATAAAACCATGAGTAGTAGTGAAGGCCTAAATGGGCATATCCATAGATAATTAGGTACAGAATACCGAATAATTCTTAAAACAAGTGCCGAAGTAGCATACCAAATATTCTTCACAGACACAGGCGAACCAAAGAAGGCCCAGGGGGTTGCACTGGACACCCCCCTCAGATTTTCGTTTTTCTCTATGTACTGTATATAGGCCTATTTAGGTGACACCCCTAGCCCATTTATTGTGGCACCCTAACCCAGCCGGTCAGCCCAGCCTATAGCGCAACAGCCCCAGCCCAGCCCATAGCGCAGCAGCCCCAGCCCAATTGTCTAAGATCGAGGTACGCATCAGTCCGATATGTATGTGAACACCCGTCATTTTCGTTCTGGGTCAACCACTGTTCACAGAAGATGGTTGATGTGGCTTTACAAAGAATACCCTTTTCATAGGTTACCCTAAATGAGTGTTTGTGCACAGAATACCGTCTAACATTTAGCAAGCACTCAGCTCAGTAATTGTATGTGCCGAGCTAAAAAGTAGAACCGAAATGAAACGCACAGTTCATTATAGGCATTGCTTGACAAAATACCTTCAATATCTCAAGAAAGACGCAAAAAAAGGTAGATCTATAAACATTAGGGCCATCATTACTCTAGATTGCAGCATATAACAAGCGGCACTATGTTAGGTTCAAAACAATATCAACATCAGCATAGGAACATTGTATTTCTATAACAATAACAATAACATACTTGGTCAGCTCCTCCAAAAGAGTTTGGCATGCTTCCATCAATAGGCATACTTCCAACACCTGGCTTTTCCTGTTGATGGAGAAGCTGGTTTGAGCTTTGGGACTGTTGACTGGAGACTGTAGATTGCTGAAGTTGCTGCTGTTGTTGGCTATGACTTTGCTGTTGCAACTGTTGTAAATGAGCAATTTTCTTCTACTACACAGAAACACCCATATAAGGACATAATACAGAGAATGAGAGAGTTAATAGACTAATGGAAAGGAAGGTAGTATTCTGTTACTGGTTGAGTCATCGAAGAAACAGCAACAATTAGACTAAAGCCTGGTTATTCAACTATTAATATTAGAGCTCTTTTACGGTACACTAAATTCAATATGGTCCGTTCATTCTTTTCGATCCAATGGATCACTGTACTTATTTATACTTCCTCTGGTAATATGGTAGTAGAAACACCTTTAACAAATCAATGGCTAGATTTGATTTCTACTATATATTATATACTACCAGTATAATGCACTGTAAAATTTAACTAATAGTAATGGTTTAAGCTTCTTTTTTTGGTCAGGTTTATTTCATACCGGCAGTAAGACGATGAGAAAAGAATTTTCAAACTGGTAAATATTATAAGTCCAATATCACAAAAGTACAACATAGGTTTAAGAAAGTTGTTAGATGTCTCACATCCCTTTGCACTATTGAACAGCAAGTATTGTGATATGACCCTGGGGTTGCTGATCTTCACGATGCAAGAATTAAGATAGCTAGGGTCTCCATCTCCGTGAACTGACAAAAGAAGTGGCCAACCAATGGTTTCGGCATTTGACCCACTACTAAAGCCTTCACTCACCCATAAATTCACTAGGAGCCAATTCACACAATGCCACACCTGGCCTAAGAATGGATTCGGTGCTTTCCAAATTTAGGATAGCTGATTGGTGGCCAGAAACTACAATAGCTAAAGAACAATATGTAGCGCACAAACATATGACGACATAATGCTAAGAAGTTCATAATTCTAGATGGTCGTCTGCCCTAAAAGAGATGCTTGGGTACATATTCATTGGCCTTAAACACTCACAAGACAGACTAAACAACTAATCCTTCTAATACTCATTTCATACTGCATCCTCCTCATGTCTTAATTATCTTTTAAAGCATTGGCTGTTAGTGGGAGGCAATCTTGGTCTTACTGTTTTCCCTAAAAAAAAGCAGGAGGTGCCCTAATTATTCAGTTAGCTGACTAGCTCTGCATTCCATCACAGACCCTGCCAGAATACAATTCTGTCAACAAACGAAGTACATTATGAAACTGAATCTTCAGAACTTCAAAGAAAAGGAACTGGAAGGTCTAAAAAGAATTGAAGGAGAATTGTTCTCTATTTAGTTCTTAAATGTTTGAAATGAAATATGTTATAAAGGGAAAAATATTTGGCTATTGGTGAACAAGTAAAAAATATCAATGATAGGAAACTAAAAATGTATATGTTTCAATTTGATCAGATCAGAGTAGAACTGCAGAAGTGCCATTTGGCTAGGATGCTCCCATTCCATCCTTCCCTCAACAAATTGAGTATACAGCCTCTATACAGTAAGAAGCTAAAAACATGGTAATTATTATTACAACTTTAACTAAGTAAACATTGAACTTCACAGAGAAAAGTTTATATTTTGGATTAGCAGAAGAAAATTGTCATTTGCAAGGTAGAAGAAAGTAATAGGGCATACCTTTATTAGCATATCTATATCAGTACGTGATCCACCACTTTGACCAGGAGAACCAATATTTGGAATAATATCGCCACCACTGTTTGCCTGCCCATCCCGCCCAAGGGCCATATTTCTGTTGTTAAGAAGCATCCTTAATCTTCTGGTGTCAACATCACTAGCTGTAGGGGAAGCCATATTTTGCTGTGCTTGCATCAAAAGCTGCTGCTGCTGTTGTGGAGTCAGAAACTGGAGCTGTTGAAATTGTTGTGGAGATTGCATGAAGGACTTCTGCTGCAGAATTCCAGAGCGAAGTTGGTCAAGTCCCTATGAAGGTAAAAAAGGAATACGTTAAAACAGAAGTTGCAAGAAAGCACCCATGATAGCATAATCTATGTCAATCACATGATTAGCACTATACTAGAAAATTACATAAATTGCTGCTTTGTGTCCTGGATTGATGAATGCAGATATGCTCTTCGTAACATTCCAAAGATTCCATTGTACACAAACTGGCAAAATTTGCTTATTAAGGATACCCCAAAATCAGAAACGTGACTAGAAGTTGGCAACAACTGGGGGGAACATGAAACGTACAAGGGCACCATAAGTAGGCAAAACAATAGTTACCATATTCGCTATAAACCCCTACGAATCGCGAACATGATTCATCAAACCCGAACCAGTTTAGGGTACGGTATTCATGTTTGCAGTGGAAATTAGAAGAAAAAGTGGCAACATGAATCCCATAACGCGACTCAGACGAACCGCGTTTCCGGTAACTATAGGCAAAACGATAGCAAGGCTTCCTCAAGCAATGCAACCATTGTGGTATATGAAGACATCAGCAATTTCATCCAGGATGGCTGATAAGGCCACCCAGCTATGGTTCTGTAATTAAGCTACTGCCCAAGGCCCCAAAATGCAATGAATCTGGTGCGAGTTGCTGAGTTGAACTTTATCAACACTAGGTTTCAATATTTCATATTATAGCTGTTAATAGAATATCAGACATATATCCCTCCCTAGTCCCTACATGTCCCAAGCAACCACAAGAAGAAAATTTTCAGGTTCACGTATACAGCACACGAGTGGAGGGGCTAAACTTGCAGTTCCATGGACACCAACTAATTCATTTATTAAATATAACCATGCCCCTTCAATATGCAGTCGCATCAAGCATGTGCTGGATCCCCCCAACATTATAGGAGACTAGAGTGCAGCCTAAACCAAATCCAAAATAGGAGCATAAATCATAAGCGAAGCACTTGCAAGATAAGAATTACTCCCATCAGTTAAGAAAACAAGTCGTTTTGGACATCGACATGGTCCCCAAAATACAACTTTGAACACTAGATGCTATTATAATATATTTGCAAAATATAATAACATTATAATATTATGAAAGTACTTTTCAAGATGAATCTACATATATGATTTTCATGCATCCAATTTAAATATTCAAAAAGATATTGATAGCCAAAGTTTCGAAAGTTTGACTGCATGTATCCCAAAATGACATGTTTTTCTGAACTGAAGGGAGTAGTTTATAACCATAAGATATAGCTTACCGTGAGTGGCCAACCTTTCAGAGTCAAATTGCTTCCAACCTGATTAGATCCTGTTGAAAACATCTAAATTTAGCTTCAGAAAATGAACCACTAAAAACAGTAAAAAATCTCCTGAAGAAATTCAGCCAGAATAAAAACTTACATTATAATTCTTGAGAGTAAGAATACAATAAAAATTGAAATATGAATAGTTGACTGAGACAACAGCAATTCCAGGCAATAGGCTGGAATAATATTACCTTGGACGCCAATCAATGATCCCTCAGGACCTGCAGCTCTGGGTGTCAAAACTGGATTGATCTCGGTTTTGATACTCTGA
Source organism: Rhipidocladum racemiflorum (assembly GCA_036346355.1). NCBI lineage: Eukaryota > Viridiplantae > Streptophyta > Magnoliopsida > Poales > Poaceae > Rhipidocladum > Rhipidocladum racemiflorum. The sequence continues at coordinate 2,709,734 of CM070569.1, read as the reverse complement.
AAAGAATATACATGATGAGAAACAAATATTGATAATACTTTCCGTTTTTTCTCTCTTGTTGTTTTGGAGGTGGGTATCGTTAGAAGTGAAAAACAGTAGGAAAATCTAAGTAACCTGTTCTGACGTAGGCAGCTGCGGGCTTCTTGCCTGAACTTGTTGCAGAGTACCTGAAAAGCCACCGGCAGTTCCATGCAAAATTTGCCTATAAAAGGTAAACGTTAACACTAATTGAAAACAAATGTACCACAAGTTACTTTCTATTTGCTACAGGATGCAGATCATCCAGTAGTTAACATCAACAATTAATCCTTACTAGTGTGATTATTTTTCTTAGTTAAAAGGGTAAGTTCTATAGGATGGCGATTAGACCTGCGATGCTGTATGGAACGAAATGTTGGGCAACAAAAAGACAACATATATAGAAGATGAGTGTAATAGAGATGCAGATGGTGCGGTGGATCTTTGGTCATACAAGATAAGATCGAATCCGTAATGATGATATACATAATAGGGTTGGGGTAGCACCAATTGAAGAAAGCTTGTCCAAAATCGTTTGAGATGGTTTGGACATCACCAACGGAGGTCTCATGAGGCACCGGTTTGTAGAGGAATTTTAAGTCATCTCGAAAACATAAGAAGAGGCTGAGGTCGACCGAGACTGGCATGGGAAGAAGCAGTTAAAAGAGACTTGAGGGATGGAACGTTCTCAAAGATTTGTTGGATAGGAATGCATGGAAATTAGCGATCCACGTACCGAAACTATGACCCAAGATCTAAGGTTTAGGGGTTTTATTGATTTTGATTGGGTTTGTTTCCTAGCCTACCCTGACTTGTTTGGGACAAAAGACTTGGTTGTGGTTGTTTTTGTGGTCTATTATTTTGCTTACTCCTTGGCCTGATCATGATTCATGAGTCATGGCAGGTCTTAGTACTTGACCATTCAGAGCAAAGTTACATACCTTATACACAATACATTTTTTTTGCAAATTTACAATGGAATACCTAATAAAATTACCTGTTTTGAGATTTGAAAAATGAATGCATATATACAAAATGCAACATTAGTTTGTTGTTTATTCACAACAATATTGCAAAAGTACTAACGTCTAAATATAAATCTATAGCGTAAATAGAGTGATTAATTCTCAAGGTACAATCAACAGATGAAAAAAACAAGTTTAGAATATACCAAAGTTTAGGGCCAGGGCCAGCCGGGGTTTATACCATATGTAGGATTCAAATCACAATTTTATAAAAAAAGAGCGTTGCACTCAGAGCAAAAAACTCCTAGTTCCATCAATTTGATACTATTTTGTTTTTCCTCAGTTCTCATGATCTACCATCTTATGCAAGTAAAGTTTGCCAATGCACATACAAGTACAACTCAGAAGTTCAGAAAATACCCTGAAGATTGTCCGCTTGCAGCTGCTTTTAACAATGATGCTTGGTTTGGATCAAGTACTTGCCCAGCATTTTCCCCATATCTTTGCTGCAAAGGAAGTTTTCATACCACAAGGAAACATGTTACTGATTTTAGTTAGGAATCAATTAAAACACAAGAAACGGGATCTAACTAGGAGTGATACCTTCATTGATGCCTCATCCAAAGAATCTCTTTGGGGAGGGAGCTTTAACCTCTCCTCATACATTTTTGCTGCCATAGCATTCGCAGTGGCTGGGTTTTGTCGCATTAAAGGATCACTTCCAGAAAGTCCACTTGTAGTACCATTAAGAAGATGAGAACCATCTCTTCGCTGCTGCTGCTGTTGCTGTTGCTGTTGCTGTGCAGCTCTCTGTAACAACATTTGTTGCATTTGTATTTGCTGCTGCTGCTGCTGCTGCTGCTGCTGCTGCTGTTGTTGTTGTTGCTGCTGCTGCTGCTGCTGCTGCTGCTGTTGAGGTAGTTGTTGTTGTTGCTGCTGCTGCTGCTGCTGATGGTGTTGATGTTCCCTTGCCTTCACTAATTGAGTCTGATAGAGTACAGTAAAGTATAGCTGAATTAGCTTTATCTATTGAGGAGATATCTTCTAACAAAGAATTTGTTTACATATTTCATTGCAACTATAGGCAATATATAGGCCTGCAGTCTAAACAAAACTATACTTTCAAACCCAAATACTTATACCAAATATAAAAGAGACCATTGACAAGGTAAAATTGTTATCAACCCTAACAAGACTAAAACGATTAGCAGTCCACACAGGATCCATAGGAATAATATATGATGTGGTAACTAGCATACTGCATTTTTTAGTAGACATAAGTTGAGTTTTGAATGGTATAGCTATCTAAGTTGCAGATGGTTTTTGTAATCAACATAAAATTTACAGTGTTGCAACCTTGCAGGAAAAGCAGAAAGGAGAGCAGAGAGCCAAATTAACATCCTTATCTCAAGGGAATTGATAGCGTTCGGATCGGACGCCTCATTCCCTACTCCTCTCACTACTCTCATCAACTGCTCTGCCCCTACCACACATGTGACACCCTATCCACTAGCAGCCCCTCCCTCTTTGCTCTCTCTTCATGCAGTGGAGCACATTCACCTCCTCCTCCTATCTCTCTCTACACACACAGACTCCAGCGAGCTTCGTCTAGTTCAGCCGTATCCACCTCCGGTGAGCTCCAGTTCTGCCCTGCGCTCTGGTCCCTCAAGCCCTCTCTCTCCCCCTCTCCATCGCCATTGGACCTCCTCCCCCCAGCGCCTTCCCCCTCCTCAACCTGTATCACCGGGGCCGACCCTCCCACTCCAACACTAGATCCAAACAAATCCGTCGTCCCTAAGCTCATCTCTGATCGGATCCGACGTCCTCAAGCCTCGTTGCCACCGGATCTGGTGTGGACACTGTGGCGCACATAGGGCAGAACACACGATGTGGCACGCCAACACGGCCACGTCCTGGTGAACACGTCTCCATCGAGCTTTGCTACTCACAGCACACGCCCCTCCATTCGGGTATGCTTTTGTGGCATATGTTTCTCGAATTTGTTTCAACACGCTTTTTCTCGTTGTTGCATAAAGCGATTTTTGAACGTCTCCGTTGAGCTTAGCTACTCGCAGCACGCACCCCTCCATCCGGTTATGGTTTTGTTGCATATGTTTCTCGAATTTGTTCCAACATGCTTTTTGTCATTGTAGCATAAAGCGATTTTGTTTGTTTCAATATTTCTTTCTCAAATATTATAGTAAGAGGCATTCTGTTGCAGCAGAATCATCGATTTGTTGCATTATGGTATTTTCTTGTTGCATCAGTGTCGTTGTATTGTTGTGACAAGTGTTACAATTGGTTTGTTCCAACCGAAGGAAATTTTGTTGCAGGCTCAAAAATCGTTGTTTCACATTCACAATTTTTTGTTGCATGAACATCGAATTTGGGTGTGCTGCTATCGATTATAGGATTTTTATCCTTTTTGCAAGGTGATGATTTGGTTTTGAATACTTAAAAAAATTCTCAACAATGTAATCGTAGTTACGCTTTGTCACGCACTCAAAATCAAAATGTTTCATGAGTTAATATCAATTGTTGCACAGGGGAACCCTTAAGTATGTTTATGAAGATCCAACGGCAGATGGGGTCGTACGTCCGATCCCTAGTAACTCCCTTATCTCATTGATTGAAGATTTAACCATGAACAAGATTTTAAAATAAGCAAAGATACATACCTCAATATATGATGCTGCAACATCTGAATGCTTCTCATTTGTTCGTGCTATGAATATATCCCAAAATACCGACCACCACTCAAAGAGAAAACCACCAGGAGCATCAATTGCTGCAAGAAAGACAACCGCATAAAGTGAACAGTATCATTGAACATCGGTACCAAAGACAAGCCTACTCAAATAGCTTCATGGCAACTTGCTGGGAGATACATACCAACTGGATCTGATGAGACCTTCCCTTCCATTTGGAAGGCTTTCGCAGTCGCCTGCAAATTTCTCTTCACAAAATAGTCATATATGTAGACATCCAGCCTGTTTTATTAGACAATCAAAATCATTAAGTCCTTCTGAGGATGGATGTTGAAACAAACAAGTTTTCATTGACAAGTACATTGCCATCATAAACGGAATCGAAGGATAAATATTCGCAATACTACTGCATTTTCTTTCATTTTACATTTCATCTTTGATGTTCTCGGTAACAAATCATGGGCTAGAAGGAAAGAAATTTCTAACACGTTTTATTCTAGCGCTTCCAAAACTGAGGCCTCCTCATATTTCTATTCACATAAAGTACTCACATACATTGACATTATGACATACTAGAGGAGCGGAGCAAGAATTGGCCCACAACCTGGCTAGTGCGTCCTGTGGGCTTGGGCCCTTCACACCTTTTAAATTCTTACAATTTCTCTACGGTGTTTTGTGGGCTTTTTGTCCTAGGGCCAGGACCTGGCAGCCCTGTGCTGCTGCGCCCATACTTCCACAAATAATTACAGAAATCACCAAATATCATTAGGCTTGTGAAAAGTGTGACCTCCTGAACCAAAGAAGCCATTTTGCCTTAAAAAAATGCAGCCTTTGTGAAATTCTTAAATGCCAATTGCAAAGTACTAAAAATCCGCAATTGCACACTAGAATGTTCACTAAACTAACAAACTCTATGTTCCACCATCAAAATCTAAATGTCGAAACAAAATTTAATAATTTGCCATTAAAAGCACTAAGTACAAACTTACACAGCCGCTCAATTCGGAGAGTGAAACACAGCGCTGGCGCAACCAAGACCTAAATAGTTCCTGAAATGGCTCGCACAATAACCCCTGGCCAGTTCTTTACCCTCCCAACCTCCCAAATCGTACTAACTATGCAAAATCTAGTACCTATCACATTCTTTTCTCCCCGCATTGCGCACCCCCAGATGGTCCTAACTCTATTCCGCACGCCGAACGAACAGTCCAGCCTACTGAAAAAAAAAAAATCAGAGCCAAATGAAAACCTTCCAAAAATTGGGAGCTCCCCCGAAACCCTAGCGCCCAAGCCCACATCTACAGATCTACTCCCCTCCCACTCGCAAGTCCGCAAGGTTAGATGCACCTTATACTTATGAACCCGTCCCAGTCGGAAATATACCCAAAAAAAATACACTGAAACGCCGCGAACACCAGCCAAGCGGCGCCCAGGAACCACCATCACCGCAGCACTCCACGAATCAACAGAAAGAAGCAAGGAACAAATCAAACGATGAGCACGTATATCCTCACATCTTATCCGCCTCCCAGTTCGTCTGCGACATGGCTCCGCGCGCGGCGTACCAACCGAGCCCTTCCTCAGAAACCCAGAAGCTCCCACGGGAAGTCCAGGGCTGTGCTACGGCTTCTGCTCCGCCTCAACCGCCGCGACCGAGCGACGCGCGCAGCGCAGCGCAGCCGTACGCCGTGAGGTGGGCGCGCGGCTCGAGGCGATGGATGCTACGCGAGGCGCGAGACCCGAGGCGGAAACCCTAGAGAAGGCTCGGTGGCGAGGAAAAGCGGAGGCGAGGCGAGGGGAGCGAGAAGGGGAGGAAGCAACTGCAGTGGGCGGGACGAGAGGAGCAGAGCAGGGCAGAGGTGGGAGATGAATGGAGAGAGAGGAAAACAAAACGATGGGAGGGAGAGTGTGTGTGGTGCGTGAGGGGATCGAGTGTGCTGCGTGCACGGGAGACTTCTCTGGTAACTGATAGTAGAGGCCGACGTGTGGGTCCTAGAGGATTAAATCAGGCGGTGGGGCCAGCCGTCAGTCACTGTTTTTGGCGGCACCGTGGTGGGAGTCGTTGTACGCTTAGCACCGCGGAAACAGAGGGAAATGCGTGCTAGTGGGGGCCAGGGTACAAATAAAATAATGTCGCTATTGGTACTTGGAAATTCGCCACGGCGCGAGGTTGAAATGACAACGTATTTAATCACTTATGCATTTGGCATTTTTTGGAAGAGATTCTAGCTCTATCTCAGAATTAAAACTTGTAGACTGAAATAAAATAACTTAAGTTTATAATTTTATTCTAAAATGTAAGCAAGATGATTCATCTAAACACTCTTAATATATCCATAGCTTCAGCTCCACTAATCTGGTGAAGCTAGGAAAATCCAGATCTACCAACTCCATGAATTTGGTGAAGTTGGAGTTCTGCCAAACACCCCCTTAATCACGAGGGCTCGATGTATTGGCAAAAGAGACCCGTAATCTTTTATCTTTATCTATTATACTATTCTTAAGTGAGAGTTGGTGGCAGTGGTCCATTCTACTAATATAAAAGCACAGTCCGTCGTCCTTCTTCCCTTTTTCCTCTCTCCATCCAAGCGCGCAGCGCAACCCTTTTTTCCCCCACGTTTCTCTTCCACCGCACAAATCGAAATCCAGCTCCAAAACACAAACCTAACCCGCGTACCGAGCTCTCCGCCGCCTCCCTCGCCCGCACACCTTCGCTCTGCCGACCTCCACGCCGATTGCCGCCTCCCTCGCCCCCGCACCCTCCGCGCTGTCGACCTCCCCACACCCTCATGCGCCGACCTCCCGCACCCTCACGCGCCGACCTCCGTGCCGCCGCCAGTCGCCTCCTCGCTCCCACGCTGTCGCCTCTCGACTCGTCGCGTCGCCGGCTGCCGCCTCGCTTCGCCCAGCGCCCTTCGCTATGCCGACCTCCGCGCCAACCGCCTCCTCGCCCGCACCCTCCACGCCGCCGACCTCGTGCCGTGACCGTCGCCTCCTCGCTCCCACGCTGTCGCCTCTCGGCTCCGTCAGCGCCGCCAAGCCGCCTCGCTTCGCCCAGCGCCCTTCGCTATGCCGACCTCGCGCCAACGACCGCCTCCTCGCCCCGCACCCTCCACGCCGCCGACCTCGTCTGCCGGCCGTCGCCTCCTCGCTCCGATCGCCACCTTCCACGCCCGCTCTCTTCGCTATCCCGACCTCGCGCCGCCACCTAAACCCTCCACGCCGTCCCTTGCCTCCACACCCGGTCACGCAAATATCACATCGGTCGCCTCGGCAACCGTCGAGTTTGTGAGCCACTTCTATTACCTCGACCCACTCCACCTCCACGAGCTCGGCGGTTGCAACCGCCTCCACCTCCATTGCATAAAATCCACTTCTTTTGATTCCACTTCTCACGTTGCTCCAAAATTTGGGACGAGGTAAATAGTTCCCCCTGGTACAATAGCATTGCATCTTATTCTCGTTCTTGTATTCACCTTCTTCCTTCTTTATGCTCTGCAAGATTTCACTGGGTTGACGCAAGTTGGATCATATTCAACATCGACTACAATAGCAGCAAGGTTGTCCTCCAGTAAGTTCTTTTCACAGTCCTTGTCTTCATAATAGATCACATTTATTGCTTGTAGAAAGAGATGAATACTGAGATGCTATATTCACTTGTGGACTTATCTGAATCAGTTGTATTTAGACCTAGCTAGGCAACTTGCCATTATCCTTGAAAATGTCTAGATATCTCAAGAGGAATTTTACGATGCTATATTCACTTGTGGACTTATCTGAATAAGTTGTTCTCATATCCAAAATTCAATTGATTAATGGGCTTTTGCTTGTCAATAGGCGAGTACTACCATGTATGCATTTCCTTTGGAAAATGAATTAATATTGAAACTTGACTCATCTTTTGAGTTGATTGTAAACTCGCATTTGGGTCTACAATTCAGCTGAGTTAACTGGACTCCCTTTAACAAAAACAATAGTTTTGGCTGAATTTTCTTGGGCAGTTTCTATGTTTTTTAGGATTATTTAAGTGTTTCAATGCGTTGTATATGTAAAAATACAATCTACTGAAATCTGGAATTTCAACCACATTTGGTTCCTATGCACTATTCATTTGTCAACTACCTGAAGCTCTCAGAACTAAGAGCTACTTTTTTGAGAGAGGGGGAGAGAGAAATAACTATCAGGCACTTATATTAGAACTTGTGTATTTATCAACTAAAGATCAGGAAGCATGTCTCCTAGAAATGATTCTTTTTTAGGAAAAAGAAAGCTGCAAGGTCTATTTGGGTGGATGCATCAAATTTTTAGTTTATTTTGTGGATGTAGCGAGTAGTAATCGAAAGTGTTGTTTTTATCCTAACTGAATGTATATTGGATAGCAGGTTGAATGGTACATGTTTGATTTATATTTGTACATGGTGTCTATTTGTGTTAGCTCCAATATATAATCCGTCAGTTAGATATTTATGAACTATCGGCATTCTGTAATTGTATACAAGTGTGAATGTTCCATTTACTCTCTTAATGATGTAAAAGAAAAATCATGTGCGCTATGTACACATTTTTTTACCATTGCAACGCTTGGGCATTTTTATAGATCGGTCATGGATCCTAATTTTCGTAGTATCTCCTAGACCAAAAAGACCCAGTCACAAATAGTTTCTTTGCATGAGTAATGATTAAAACTAACTACAGAGTAATCATAGCCAAAGAAACATAAAAATATATTGTGTTTCTTTCTGTAACAGACAATCATCACAATAAATTCAGGAATTGTAGTGTGATTATTAGTTGTTGTTGTTGTTATATCAGTGTTTGTATTCTTGTCATTGGTTGTTGTTTATTAGTAATTCGTCTGTTACTGACAGCATACAAATTCAAGAGTGCTTTGGATATTCATGTTATATTGTGGGATATTCATGTTGATTTTCACTAGAAGCATAGATATCCGCGGTTTCTTATAATTAATAGCTTTCTCATGTATGCGCAAACAAATTGTTAGAAAGAATCATGGGATTCATGCCGTTTAAAAATGAAGTAGAGCTCAAATATGGTTGCTCTATTTCGCAATTGCAACTTCAGAATAGTGATTCATAATGTCAAGACACCACACTTGGATAGAAAGGAAATTAATTCCTGTTGTATTCTTTTTTTTGTAGGTCGAAAGTTACAAAGAATACAAGCAGAGGATACTCCACCTTTATTAGGTTTGCACTTTTAGCATTACCTGACATTTTCTCTAAAATATTTTTACCATTTCCTTACATTTACGAGGCATGCTATGAAGTACACACAATGTTGATGAAAACCTCTTCCATTGCTATATAAAGTTTTAACAAATATGGATCAATGTTTCATCAACTTCAGAGGTTGTGTCCATTTATGAACACTGTCATCAACATTTTTAAAATTGGTTTAGTTCGATGGCTCACGTGACTTGATCCAAACTAATAGAAGCATGGTTGAACTGTTGAAACTTTTATTTGGCATGTGCAAATCGTTTCAAAATTGAATCGCAATGTGATTTTTGGTGAAATCATCCAATATATTTCTTGATATATTCTATTACGACTTTAGATTGCTTTTCCAAAGTATTCTATTAGTTTTCTATCTAGGTCTCAGAACATGCCTAGGTGAGTTTAATTCACTAACTCATCCATCTAATTACACATAAACCAAAACAATAAGACATCCGAATCATCGGTAACAACTATATCAACAAGGTTATTCATTTCCATGTATGCACATTGAGCTTCACCCCTCTGTTGTGGTGTCATATTGCTACCGTTGGTCATTAAGAATCCTACAAATAATTCCAAATTCTTGCAATTCTCATGGTGGATGAGAATTGATTTAATTTTTAATCAGGAGGTTTTCGATAGAAGTAAAAGTAAATTTGTCACATATATCTGTCACATCAGTACACATAAATATTTATTGAATCTCCTATGCAAAGTAAATTTGTCAAACCATAAAGTTGTCAGATATATGTATTCATCCATCAATAAATTTGTCTGATGCCAAATAAAATCAATCTCCTGGTTACCATCGGCATTGCTTTCTGTGTAGACCTCTGTGGTTGTCATCAGCAAAGACGCTGTATAGAAGCAAAAATTGTCAAACAAGTTCGATAATTTTAGTCATACCCACACTAAGGCTCATTTTTAGGGCTCTCTCTTGGAGATGCTCTTAGAACAAATTTGGATAGCCTTTATTAGGATCGTATTTTTAACTTAGTTGGCAAAATGCAGGAATAACTTCGATAAATGCTCTTGAGCCTTTTCTTTGTCGAACATAGCAGAGCTGTTCTCAAATGATTCTCTAAGCTGTCAATGACATCCACACGGCAAAAGATGTAATTTCTATTGAAAGTGTTTCCTGCAAGTATTATCCAGGATGTATTGAGATGTGAGTAATATATTACGATTCTTGCAGTACCTATTTGTCACCTCTCTTCTATCTGTTGTTTGTCACCTCCACCGTCTATAATGATAGTATCATCAAGAGATCTGATAACACTGTGAAGGAAAATGTCACTGTGTCTGTATGGTTCTTTTTCTTGAAACAATGTCACTATATGGTTCTTAGGTGCAACAATTTATGAAAGTTAACAAACCATTTTAGCTTTCCCAAGCATTTGTAGTTGGACTTTACCAAGATCAAGACCTCGATCCTCACTAACCACCTTGAAATCAAAATGAATAATAAGTCAATTTCAGTCATAGTAATGTCATTCATGTTAAGCAACCTTATTATTATTGTCATAATGCCTGACCTCTCCTCTTGTCAACACAGCCATATCATCCAGATTGGCTCTTCGGTTTTCACCAAATCCAGGAGCTTTGACAGCACATACATACAATTGGGCCTGATAAGTAGTTGAAGAATTTGCATAAATAACTAAATAAATATAACAATTCAACCCATTTGAAGAATCATGAAGCAACAGACTGAATCACAAATTCGCATGTTTCCATAAAAATAATATTTCATGATGATTTTATATGTGGGAAATAGGCTTATTTGGTTAGCCTTTCCTGTTTTTAGTACCTAATTCATTCCTGAGCTAACATTCAACATTTGCGGAGTTATATTGTGTTGGCACTGGAGTTTTTAGTACCTATTTTTGTGAAGAATATCTCTGTACCAAGTACCAACAATACTGAATACAGTATGAAGTTAATCAGTTGTCGTATGCTTAGGATTTATAGCTTCTTTAAATGAAGCTTACATCATATCTCCACTATTTAACTGTGTATGGTTGTCTATCTTGCTGAAATATATTCATGGAAATTTAACTGTGTATGGTTGTCTATCTTGCTAAAATATATTCAATTGAATTGGTTTTGCTTTCATTATATTGCTAATAATAAATCTCTACTCTTCTAAAGCATCAGTTGGTGGCAGTGGTCCATTCTACCTTCTACTGACTACTGATGGTGTCTTCCCCCTTCCAGTCATTTTGAAAAACTTGGTAACTTGCCCTGCTTAATTGCCTTGGTCAATTGACGCAAGAAACAAAGATTAATTGCCTTGGTAACTTGCCCTGCTTAATTAGCCAGCTGCCTCTCCTCCCAATCCCCTGAGCGCTGTCGAGATCCAATCCCTCGTCTCCTCCTCCCTTCCGCTCCCCACCGCACCCCAACAAACCCTAGCTCTAGCCCCGAGGAGGGTTCCGCGAGGGGGTGGTGGTGGCCGCGAGCTCTCCCGCCGTCCGTCGCTCCTCGTCGTCGGCGATGATCGCGACGGTGAAGCGCCCCGTCGTGGCGGAGAACGCCGGGGGAGCCAAGGCTGCCGGGGGTCCCGCGACTGCGGAGCAGGCGAAGAAGCGTGTTGCGCTCGGCAACATCACCAACGTCGCCGCGGGAGGGAGGGCCGGCTCCGGGAAGGGCGCGAACCCGGCAGGCAATGAGGTAAGGCTCTGAGTGTGAGTGATTGTTGCGGCATTCGTTTTATTTTTCCTATGATATTGCTGATGTTTTCGACGCCCTCGACAACCACGACAAGGAGGCCAATGGCCGCGGGACCTCTGTCCACCTCGTCTACCACCTCCCCGGCACCAGGGTCAAGCTCAACTTCACCCGCACCATCACCAGCATGGGTGGAAGCGACGTCAGATGTTGCTGGACTTCAAAATGATGATGGATCATTTCCTGGTGATATTTGGGGTGAAGTCGACAATAGGTAAAAATCTTAACCATCCTTTTAAATTCCCATGATTTTTTATTTGAACGCAATTTCGTTGGAGCTACTAACGCAAACTTCAAATACATTTTGTAAGTTCTCATATATTTCATTATGCACCTTGTCTTTGCTGCATCGTCTGCATAAAATTAATGTGGAAAAGGCTGTAGATTATATTGTCAGTTGTAAGAATTTTCTATGGTGGATTTGGAGCTATTCCTTTCTCTAAATCCTATTTTTAGGTTGCTAGAGTAGAGCTGGTATAGTGATATGTAATAAAGTGTTTTAGGATATTGCTTTATCAGATCATGAAATGTCATCTGTTTGTATTCCTATTTATATCGTGGGGGGATGAATTTGCTAATCCTGGACTGCGCTTGTCACCTAATTATGGGATACACTAGAATTAGCTTACCAGAACACCAGAAATGTAAAGAACTAAAAACATTTCATTCAGATAAAATATAAGTGTTTACTATTATAACCTAACAACTTTATGTAATTATTGTGTCCTTTTAACTGGTATGTTGTAACGTCATCCTAAAATTAGCTATTTGTATGATGACTTGAAATTTGCATTTCCTCACAAGATTATTTTTATTTCTCTGCAAGCTGTCACTTTATAACCATTGGATAACCTGAACATCCTGTATACGTTTCCATGCAGTATTTTGTTGTGTTGGTGCTCTTGCAATCACTGGCTCTTTGTATCATGTTGATAGAGATCTCCTCGGACGGTGGTTTTGAGAGCGCCAATGTAGAGAGGGATGGCTCAATGGGAGGCCTGAGAAACTTGCTGATGTGAGGTTTACTACCTTTTTCTCATATTGTGCATCCATCTACCCCAATAAGTCCCTTCTTGGCTCGATTTCTCTCAATTTCCTCTTCTAACAAGCGCAAGAATAGATAGAAGCTTCCTTGCATCATTCTGTATAATCCATGTTTTGGCTACTATTTTTTTGGAGCGTCAGATATTTTGCTATTTTTTTTCTATGGGTGCTTAAGGTGTTAGAATCTACTACTTCAAATTGTGTTATTACTACTGTTTAGCAAACCAAGTTTGCAGGCATTTTGCATGTGTTGTTATTATCAAAACCCTATATACTTCCGCATGCTTGACGACTGTCTCTTTGGTTCACTTGAGACTTGCTGCACTAGAATATCTTTTACTTTGTGTGTAATAAGATAATGAAGGGTAATGCCCAGATGGGGCTATGAGCTTTCCTTGCACATGAAGAACCTTCTAGATGAGACAATGGATGGTGTTTTGCTCTCATAAATAGTCATGTTCAGAGAAATTGCCAATGATTATAGTTTCCACCTTATTTTGGTTTAGGATGTTGAACATATTGGATGGCCTGGAACCTGTGAGGCAAGCTGGAGCTATAGGTTACAGTGACTTGTATCCTGCTATGTGCATGTAACTTTTATGCAGTGTGTTTCTGGTTTGTGGTGCACGTAAAATGATTGATACAAGATATCATTCTTCCTAAATTTGTGATGGTTATCTGGTGTGAAGTCTAGGTTTTGCTGTTGTGGTATACGTAACAAATGACAAACCATGTCTTGTGATAGTCAAATCTTTGTTTGAATTTAGATGTCCAACAATACTAAAAGTTACCTCATTATATTTGATTAGCGCACGAAGAAATTGCTTCTTAAATGCCCAATTTGATTTTTCTATTGATACATTTGTTGGTGAATTGAACCCAAGGGCAAGAATAGATAGAAGCTTCCTTGCATCATTCTTTTTCGGGTTTGAAGTACCAAAACTATCTTCTTTTTGTGCCTCTTTTGTGTTTCTGTTTTAAATATATTTTCAATGAATCTGGTAGCAACCAATTTAAGGTGAGGTACTTACAAACTATTCCTACCAACAAAATAATGTATTATTATTGCATATGAAGTTAGTACTTGGTATGATGTCCTTTTTTATACAGTGTGTTTATCCTTAGTTGCTTATATGTTAGCGGTGCTAATATTATTTCCTTTGTACAATATAATTACTCAGTTGTCCTTTTTGCTAAAACACCTACAGATGTACACTAACTAGGATGTTTTCTTTGTATTCATGTTAGAGAAGAAACGATATCAACTACTAAATGTGTACTTTGCCTGATATGTGCGTATGAGAACTTTAATGTTCATTGCATGATTTGAATTGGGCCACGTATCACTCTCTTTTGAGATTCCCTTGCAACGCACGGGTATCTCTACTATTCTAAAGCAGCACTTGGTGGCAGTGGTCCGTTCTTCCCACGTCATTAATTGCCGCTTAATTGCCCTACTTAATTGCCCTGCTTAATTGCCCTACGTAAGAAACGAAGCGTTGCTTTAATTAGCCAGCTTTCGCAAGAAACGAAGCGTTAAAGATAGATGTTTGATTTTGTGAATAATTTTTTTTATTTTTTTAATCTTTATTTTTCGTTATCAATTTTGTTTTTCGTAGCAACGCACGGGCATGTAACTAGTAAATATATAATATATAAATAGTGGTCCATCATCCCTCTCTTCATCTCTAAAAAAAATAACATATATATCATAAGATAAAAAGAAAATCAATAGTATCTCTCCCTTTTCGTCCGTACACACTCCCCTAGCATTATCCACTTCTTCCTCTGTGGTATGATTTAATTATTTAGTTAAAAAAATATAGTTCTGTTGTATCGTACAAGTATTTAATTAGTCAACTTGAAAATGACAAGGCCAGAGTGTTGTAAGAATAACCAAAATAGCTGATATGAATTATGCATATCAAGACATGCATGTTTCAGATAAGATATGAGAAAGTTTCCTCCCATAACTATCACAGGAAAAGAAAGATAATGCAAATTTTTCAGATGCGGAGATTGGCATAGTTAGTAGGATAATAGAAAGTATGCCTAGTGCAACATGTTTGTAAACAAATTATTAGAAGTATCAAGTATTTGAAAATTGGGAATACAAAAGGTATAGCAAGTAATATTTGTTTCATAAAAATTACTTCTTTGGATCACAAATAGTTATCATTTTAGACATCAATATGATCTTTAAAACACAAATTTGATCATTAATTTATATTATAATATATTTATAAAACTAAATAAAATTATAATATTACGAAAGTATTTTTTCGAGACAAATCCATGTATATGATTTTCATGTATTCAATTTAAATAGTTAAAAATATATTGGCAGTTAAAATTTCAAAAGTTTGACTGTACATAAGTTTAAAATAATAACTATTTGTGAGTGAAAGGAATAGCCAGTAATATTGTTAGTTGCAAGTTACAAATTTCAAAGAGAAAGCAGAACACTATTGCAAGATGCAAGTCACAAGATGCCGGTACTAATTCGATAAAAATCTTTTCATGATATAGCGAGAAGCGCCACGCACTCTGTCCGAAAACCAGACATCGGGTTAAAAAAAAAAAAAACTGGGTTCCTCCTCCTTTTCTTAAAGAAATATAAGAACTCTTGTTATATTAGGAAGCTAAGAACACTGTTGTTTCTCGTATTTTTACTACGTTTATCAGTGCATGCACGTCAAGTACATAAAGTAGCATCTCAGCACAAATTATAGTCTAAATGCTTTTGAAAGATGATAGGATTCTGTCGAAGGTTAAGAAATCGATAATAAATTTATATATCCGGGATCTTTGAATATACAGAGTCAAACACGAAATCGGTGACACACGATGTAGATAGGTTCGAGCCTCCGGGCGGAGTAATACTCTACTCCTGTATGTATGTAATATAGAGTCGACGAAACAGATTATAGAGCAGGATGTCTAGCTTATAATTACAATGAAGATTGTCTCCGGAATATGGCTAAGATCTAACTTATGAACTATCGAAGCGCAGTTCGTCGGTTTCAGGGTCCTCCTCATTCTTTTTCTCTTTTTTCCTTTTTGAAATCTTTGTGCCTCTGTTCTTATATAGTTGAGGTAGCCTCTTCACGGGTTGTAGTTAGTTTGAGATACCAGATCGTATTCGATGAGGAGTCCACCGTTTCGAGATCTTCGTAGTGTATCCAAACTTCCTTTAACATCTGGCGTACTTGAGTTGGTTTCCTCATAACGGGAACATGACCGAGTCCTTTCCAAACGTGGAGATATCCCCTTCGTGCATACCTTATCCCGCAGAATCAGGCCCGAGATATCCGGAGTTTCCAGATGCTTGCGAGAATATATATGGTATGATCTTTGTGTTTCCTGTACATGCTCATATCCCATATTTAGATATTCGATAGTAGCCCTTGAACTCTGCTCAATAGAGAGTCTTCTCAAGCGCTCGGTCGATTACTAGCCAAGCTCTGACTTAGTCGAGTAATGCCTTACCTGCTTGTGGTCAAATGACTCGAGTAGAGTGGAATTGCTAAGTATCGAGTAGAAAACATGCTAGGTCGAGCACCCTACCATTAGTCCATCCCGAGTCCTTAGGGTAACCAAATGTGACTCGATGCCGACTCAATGACTCGATTCTGAGCGGAGTTTAGAAAAATTCAAAAAAATCTAAGCATCGGGAAGTGGAACAGTTTTTGCCATGGCTTGCAATGCTTGAATGCATCATGTCTTTTCATGTTTTTTCTCTGATTGACTCATCGTGCCATAGGGAATGAATCATTCGTCGGTATAGAATGTTTTGGCTTATAAATTCCCATACCTAGAACTGTAGTCGCTCTCATCAACCTTATTCTCGAAAACTCCGTTGTGCTCCTTAAACCCAAGCGCTGCCACCTTCGAAAAACTCATATTGTGCCTTCTCCAATGGCATCCGGCCCCTCAGCTAGCACTGGAGATGCTTCGCTACCAGGGAAGAAATCTAAGACGACCAAGGTGGTGTGGGATGTCAAAAACAGGGGCCCCACAAGAGGGGCCTACACTCGACTGGGCCTGACAGGCTGAACAGAAGGCCCAAAGCCCAGAAGCGCAACGGCGGGCCCAGAGGAGACCTTCGACTTGCTCCCCAAGACAACCCCTGATCCTTCACGGAAGCTTCGTGCCCCGCCCTAACAACCCGCCAGGGACGAAGCATGCGATGCGACCTTTGCGAGCTGCGGAAGCCGGGACTCGACAAGGCGGCGGCGTGGGTCGGAGAAAGCATAACCACCTCTCCGGGGCGTAGGCGTGAAGGCGGATAAGGACAAGGGACATGTCGTTCGAGGCCACCATGTTCGAGGCCGGTGGCGCCCGACTATCATGTATTCTCCCCAAGTATATAAGGGAGGAGGGAGAAACCATAAAAAAGAGGACAATACATCCAAGAACACAGGACTAGGGTATTATCTCCTCCGAGAGAGCCCGAACTGTCTAAAACAGATTGCCCTCGCATCCTGTGTTACCATCAAGCTCGAGATCCCGCACAAATCCCCTAGAATCACAAATCTCATTGCCGGCGAAACAGATCGTCGGCGGTTAGCGCGCCAGTAGGGGACTGTGTCAACATCTTCGTCAAGCTTGATGGCTGCGACGAGCGAAGTCTCCACAGCTTCGCCGGGCCAGGTCTTCCGCTTTGGAAGCCTTGACCTTCATCTCCAACGACCTCGGAAGCCTCTCTCTCCAAGGAACCGCTACGGTAGCGGTGAGGTTTCCGGCGATCCATCGTCACGACTTCGCGCCGATCGGAAGGTCCCCGCCTCGTGCTTTAAAGTACCGAGCGGGGATCCAAGACCCGTTCGGCCGCGAGTCGGGCTCGAGGACGCAGAGGCACGAAGGGTGGGAGTTCTCACCGCCAAGCCACTCGGCACCCCCGAGCGCCTAGGTTTATCTTCTTCTGACTCACCCACCTCAGCTGCAGAGTCAGAAGAAAGCCTAGAGAGCTGCTGGAATTTCCGTAGAATCTGTGTGATCGAAGGCTCATGGCAGATTCGCAGTTAGCCGCGACACCTCGGCCGCCCGATTTGGAAGGAGGCCGAGTGGTGAGCCTGACGCTGGCGGTAGCGTACTCTCGGGGCCGCGCCGGCTGTCAATGAAGACATTCTGCAAGCCAAGATGGGGACCAGGCTGTTTTCGTACCCACAGAATATCGTCGCCTCCAAGACACTCCTGGATACCACGACCCCTATCTTTGAGGCGGATGATCCAGCCGCCGATCATGGCCCAAGTAAAGGCCATGGTAGCGGCGACCATCCGACATACTCAAACCGACCACCGGCGAAGGAGCATCACGTGGTCCGGCCAGGACCAGGCGACCAATGGCCGGTCAGTCGAGAAGCCCGTCAGGTACATCATGTTCTACCTCATGAGACGACTTGCGACATAGCATCGGCGCGACCTCCGTTCGAGACCTCGGCGCCAGCGCCACGATCGAGAAAAGGAGGAACAACGCCGTCAAGCCGATTTAATATGAGCGCTTGGCATCCTTCCGCGAGGCGCGAAATCGCCAAGTCGCGATCCCCTCCGCGTCGATCACCTCCCGGGGTATCGCGAGTCATCGAAGGGGTCCGTGCGTTTACTCCTCACCTACGCCGAGTGGTTTGGCACGATGGATTTAATCCTAAAGGCATCACTAGGTTTGACGGTGAGAGAGACCTGCAGGCTTGGCTACAAGTATACGCTCTGGCGGTCGAGGGGCAGCGAGGATCGAAAGTAATGGCAAACTACTTGCCGGTTACCCTCTCGCCTGCCCAAGCATGGCTCACCGGACTTCCAAATAATTCTATAGATTCCTGGGGAGATCTGTGTGAGCAATTCATCTCAAATTTCCAAGGCACTTATGAGCGCCAGGCACCCCTTGGGACCTATACCAGCTACACCAAAGGAGGAACGAGTCCCTCCGGAGTTTGTCAAGCGCTTCATGAACAAGAAAAGCACCGATTCGGGACGTCACAGACGCGGTTGTGATAGCTGCCTTCCGAAAGGAGTCACGACCCGACCTCATCAAGAAGATGTCCGGAAGCCACCCGCGTCGGTCAGGAGCTGTTCGCCCTAGCGGACCGTTACGCTTCAGCCTCTGAGGCTCTGGCGAACGACGTGATGAAGGAAGGATCGATCTGAACCCCTCGGCGGAAAGAAAAGAAGCGCAAGGGCGAAGAGCTAGTGGCGATCGCCGCGCCAACTCATCCTCGTGCTCTCAAAGAGGATGGATATGATAAGGTCATGAACTCACTCTGCCCTTTCCATCCAAAGGGAGGCATGCCGCCAAGGATTGTTTCACCCTAAAGAGGTTCGCCTACGAGCAAGAGGCAAAGGGACAAGGTCCGAAGCGGTCATGCCGCAAAAATCGCCTCCCTGAAGCCGAGGAAGACTATCGAAGTCGACCTCGAGCTTAACTACATATTCGGGGTTCACCGCATATGAGTCCAAGCGGAAGCAAAAGCTCACAGCTCGGGACATCTATGCGATAGCCGAGACCCCCGATATGTCCGGTGGTCCGAGGTCGCAATAACTTACGACCGCACGGATCACCCAGATCGTGTCCCATTCCCTACAGATACCCGTGGTCTTGGCGCCGGTTGTCCGCGACATCAAGCTCAAAAGGGTGTTGATTGGCGGTGGGAGTGGGCTCAACGTACTCTTCGTGAAGACACTGCGGCGATATGGGAATCCCGCGGTCGACCTCAAACGCGGTCGTCGCTTTTCATGGAGTAATACCGAACGTCGGCGGTACCACTCGGACAAATCACTCTACCAGTCCGCGTTCGGCGCAAGGGACAACTACCGGACGGAGAGCCTTAGCTCGAGGTGGCTGATTTCGCGACAGCGTATCATGCCATCTTGGGGAGGCCAGCGCTAGCCAAGTTCATGGCGGTGCCACACTACGCTTATCAAATGATGAAGATGAAGGGTCAGAGTGGTATTATCACTCTACGAGGGGATGTTTAGAAGTCTTTCTCTTGCGACGAGAGAGAGTTGCGAAATGGCCGAGTCTCTGGAGGCGGCGGGACGGGAAAGGATTCGTCAAGAGGCGGATTTCGACAAGCCGGAAGGCGGTGTCCCTACCCGCAAGCCGCGAACTCCGGATCGGCCCGAGGAGGGCACCAAGAGGATTCTCCTCGACCCGTCCGATCCGGCGCGAGCCGTCTCGATCGGGACAAGGCTCGGGAACGAATAGGAAAACGCGCTCGTCACCTTTCTGCGGGCAAACCAAGACGTCTTTGCCTGGAAGCCGTCTGATATGCCCGGGGTCCCCAGGGAGGTGATCGAGCACGCACTGAATGTAAACCAATCCGCCAGGCCCGTCAAGCAAAGGTTACGACGGTTTGCTCAAGATCGTCGAGAAGCCATCAGAGAGGAGATCACAAAGTTGCTAGCTGCAGGCTTCATCAAAGAAGTGTATCATCCCGACTGGTTGGCGAACCCTGTACTCGCCCGTAAGAAGAATAAAAGGCTGGCGCATGTGTGTTGATTACACCGACCTCAACAAGGCTTGTCCGAAAGATCCCTTTGGTCTCCCTCGTATTGATCAGGTGGTAGACTCCACTGCTGGATCTCGGCTACTCAGCTTTCTGGACGCCTATTCAGGCTATCATCAAATTCGGCTTCGAGAGGAAGACTGCGAGAAGACTTCGTTTATCACTCCATTCGGAGCATATTGCTATATCACCATGCCGTTCGGGCTCAAGAATGCCGCGTGACGTACCCGGTAGCGCCGTCTGCGTGTGTTTTCACCAACGGCTCGCGCAACGTGGAAGCTTATGTGGATGATGTGGTAGTTAAAACGCAGACACAAGATAGCCTTATCTCCGACCTGGCCGAGGCGTTCGAGAGTCTAAGGGCGTTAGGATGAGGCTAAACCCCGAGAAGTGCGTTTTGAGTGTCTTCCGAAACTACTCGGGTTCATCGTCTCCGTCGTGGGATCGAGCCGAACCGGAGAAAATTGGAGCCATTATGAAAATGGCCCCGCCTACCAGCCAAAAGGAGGTCCAAAAGCTCACCGGATGCATGGTAGCGCTTGGCGAGGTTTATCTCGCGATCGGGGTTCGGGAATGCCTTTCTTCAAGCTCCTTAAGAAGCAAGATCGCTTTGATTGGACGGCAGAGGCACAGAGGCCTTGAAGAACTCAAGGTGTTTCTCTCCACTCCCAGTCTTAGTATCGCGGCGCCAGTGAACCTCTTACGCTCTACATAGCGGCAACATCTCATGTAGTAAGTGCCGTGATAGTTGTGGAGCGGGAGGAATCTGACACCGCTACGGCAACGCCCTTGATTTATTTCATCGGTAATCTTGGCGAATCCAAGACAAGATATCCTCCAATCCAGAAAGCCATGACGCCATTTTGATCTCATCACGGAAGTGAAGCATTATTTCCAAGGACATTCGATTTGATGAGTCACTTCTTTCCCGTGGGAGAGGTCCTCCGCAATCGGGAAGCTCTGGAAGAATTTCAAAGTGGGCAATGAGCTTGAAGCTTTCGACATCTCATTCAAGCCGCGCACCGCCGTCAAGTCCCAGGCTTTGGCTGACTTTACGGCCGAGTGGACCGAATCCCAGACTCCCTGCACCGAAGAAGAGCCAGAACATTGGGTCATGCACTTCGACGGATCTCTCATGCTTGGAGGAGCGGCGGGAATCCTCCTTATCTCGCCTAAGGGTGACAGTGAAGTATGTCCTTCTGATTCACTTCCGGCCTCAAACAATGCCGCGAGTACGAGGCCCTCATCCATGGGCTTCAGACGCCATATCACTCGGAATCCGACTACCGGGCGCTCGAGGCGACTCGATTGGTGGTGAATCAAGTCTGAAGGACTGGTTGTGCGTGGATCGAATATGGCGGCATCTTGCCAAAGAAGTCCGAGAATTGGAAGGCAAGTTTGACGGATGCAGGCTGGTTCATGTCCTCCGCCGCAAAAATGAGGCAGCAGAATAGTTTGCTAAGATGGGAGCCACTCGGGCAGATGTCCCAAGTGATATCTTCGTACAGGATCTTCACGAGCCAACCGTTACAAAACGGCAAAAGCCAAGCGAGGGTCCTGGAACCGGGGTCCTGCTCATCGATCCAGACTGGACTACCCCGTACCTTGATTATCTCCTGAAGGACAAACTCCCGGAAGCAACCACTTTGGCAGAGCGCATCTCCCGACAAGCCAAATCCTATGTGGTGGTGGGCGACGAGCTCTTCCGAAAAAGTGCCTCGGGTGTCCTCAGGCGGTGCATTTCGGGACAGGTGGGAAGAGAGCTGCTCCAAGAAATCCATTCAGGAATGTGTGGCCATCACGCGGCATCAAGCGCCTTGGTTGGGAAAGCCTACCGACAGGGTTTCTTCTGGCCAACGGCGGTAACGGATGCCAAGGAGATAGTTCGAACCTGCGAGGGCTGCCAATTCTATGCAAGACAGACACACTTGCCGGCACATGAGCTACAGACTATACCCATTTCTTGGCCTTTTGCACCTGGGGCTCGACATAGTGGGCCCGCTCAAGAAGGCTCAAGGCGGTTTCGCTTACCTCTTCGTGGCCATTGACAAGTTCACCAAGTGGATCGAAGCCAAGCCGATTGTAACTATCATCTGCGGTTAAGGCCAAGGAGTTCTTCCAGGATATTGTAGTCGATTCGAGTGCCCAACCGGATAATCACGGACAACGGCACCCGATTCAGAGTGAAGAATTCCAAGAATGGTGCGGCGTCGGGATCAAGATCTGCCGCCTCGGTGGCTCACCCACGAAGCAATGGGCGGTCGGCGAGCTAACGGTCTGGTCCTTCAAGGCCTCAAGGCCAGGATCTTCGACCGCCTCAAACCATACGCCGCCCGATGGGTGAAGGAGCTACCGTCGATTACTCGGGACTCGTAACCACTCCCACCGAGCGATCGCCAAACCCCTTTTCCTGGTCTATGGCGCAGAGGCGGATTCTGCCGACCGAGCCAGATTCGAATCCCGAGGGTTCGGAACTACAACGGCCGAGTCCGAGGAAAGCCGAATGGTGGAGCTTGATCAACTCGAGGAGGCTCGGAACGTTGCCGCCTCCGGTCGGCTAAGTACCTCCAGGACTTCGGCGCTACCACTCTCGCAACGTCGTAAATAGAACCTTTTCGAAGGAGATCTGGTCCCGAGGAGGAACTAAAAGCGAGCACAAGCTCTCTCCAATTTGGGAAGGTCCATACATCGTCTGAAGACAACCCCGGCCGGGTGCTTATCGACTCAGGCGAGAGGGCCGAGGTTACGGCAAATACTTGGAACGCCGAACAGCTCCGTCGCTTCTACGCATGAGTTATGTATCCCACTCTTACACATTAAATAAAATAGTGGTTCGTCTTATTTTCAAGTTACGTGTAATGCTAGCCCCGAGTGGTTATTACCCATTCTTTGTAGCG